>OU026153.1:136055548-137305548 GCA_907269105.1 Volucella inanis
AAGGACGGTATATCCTTCTTTGTTCACGTACTTTTATTTTCATTTTTTTTTTTTAAACATCGCGCACTGATTTTACACACCGCAGACGAAGGAAAATTAAGTGGGGAGAAAAGAGAGATACTGATGTACATTGGTCTTAAATGTTTGCAAGTCATAATATGTTAGCTAGGAAATAGAAATCTCAGCAGGGCATTCCATACACGGTATTCCGTATATTTTTTTTTATATTTTGTTTATTTTTTTCACGCGTCCGCGAAACTTTTTGAGATTTAGGCGCCGTCCATAAAAAGTGTCTGGAAGCTATATTTAGATCAATTAAATTTCGACAAAAAGAGATATTCAGAACATTTTACATAGCTTAACAGAAATTTGAGAGAGCTGGAATAGTGAGGGAAAGTGTCTTTGCTGTTACAAATTTAGAGCTAAAAAATTGTTAACGCAAATAAAAAATATGAAGTGTTTGGGGTGTGTATTTTTTTGCCAACAATCTTAATACCATGCAGATCATCATTGTGAAGAGATATTATTTAATCTGATATTCATCATTATAATGTTAAAAGAAAATTTATGTACCTAGCTGTCTTCCGCAGAAGAAGGTAAAAATGGAATTTACATATGTGTGTGTATGTGATCGGTTCCTAAATACACTACTGCACTATTGTTAATAAAATTCCGAAACACCATATCGGTAAATAGGGATAAATGCTTCATTTTTAAAAGGTTTCATGCGTAAGAAGAATAATAAAATAGCGTTAGGAAATATACATATGTATTGTATGCATGCACATAGGTACTTATGCATGTATGTATGGACATATAACATTTTAATGGAAACATCTACTACAAAAATTACTCTTGCGTGAATACATAGACTTCAAATAATTGTATCGACCTCTAACTGGCGTCATTAAAAATTTTTTTTAATATTTTGATTGCAAGTTACTTCTTCACGTTGTTAATCAAAATCTAATTGATCAGCTCCATATATCTACATAAATTGTATAAATGTGTGTATATTTCTCAAAACTAATAGGTACATACTTACACCAAATCGATAAAAGTACTTGGAAATATGTATGTAAGAAATCAAAATGCGCAATCATACTAAATATTTTTTTGTCTACCAGTAGCTATTGCTGTCACCTGTCAGCTATGATAATAGTAAGATAAGATCACAATCCTTAAACTGTTTTTGATTAACAAAATGCGTACTTTTCAAACAGATAGGTTTGACTTGATACAGTATATGTATGTCTACTTATGTATGTCTACTTATTTCTTTTATTTTATTTATTTATTTATTTTTTTTTTTATTTTTTTTTTTGATTTTCTACTGACATCACAAACAACAATAAAAATGAAGAGAAAAAAAAGGGAAGTACCTATCCAACCAAAACTATTCCATGATTCTTTATATGGAACGAATGCGTTCGTTGTAGTTTTATCCGCATGCCAGATACCTACAAGTTGTATCTTTAACATGTTTATAGTTAACAGCAAGTAAAGATACAATCAAAAGTACACAGAACATGCGTCCGAAATGTGTGCTTTATGCCTAGTTGATATGATGTACGAGCGATGTAAAAACCTTATAAGTATCTATATAAAT
Organism: Volucella inanis; assembly: GCA_907269105.1. Classification (NCBI taxonomy): domain Eukaryota; kingdom Metazoa; phylum Arthropoda; class Insecta; order Diptera; family Syrphidae; genus Volucella; species Volucella inanis. The sequence continues at coordinate 136,057,158 of OU026153.1, forward strand.
GTGAATATCATATGTATGTACATAGCGTAGGCCAGTATATATGTACATCCCACAACAGAGATAATGTATCGCTAAATCAGATACATCTGCAACATCGATACTTTGACAAATATGGCATTCAGAAAATGATGTTCGCCACCATATCAATGAATACCAATCTAACAGAATAAAATAATTTTTACAATTTTCCTCAAAAGTGCAGATTCTCTACATCTGGTTGAACATGCACATAAGCACAAAATCTGCTAAAGATTCCATATGAATGTATGATTGTAGGTAGTATCTACCGACCACCCCCCAAAAAGATACTAGGTCCGATCCAATTTTCCAAGAATTGGAAGACGGGGAGGAAAATCGACTTTGTAAGACAACCGTATATAAGCTCTAATGGAGTTCTTCTGAACTAGCGACTTGTCCACTATAAACAACAAAATAAAAGACGCAACTTCAAATGAGCATTTCCAATAGGTACTAGACAAAGTTGAATAAAAAAAAAAAACGACAAGTACGCGTATCCAGCACCTACATAATCTGTAAACCCAAAAACACTGCCACGACCATCTCAACCCGAAGTTGAAGCGCCCAGTGCATACAGCCCAACAGTACAACAACTTTGCAAACCCAAGAAAATTCCAACAAAAAATGCAAACAAAAAAAATTCCAATTTTACCCAAAAAACAAAAAAAAGCAACAGCAGTAAAAAAGAAAAGAAAACATTTCGTTTCTCGGTTTTTTATTTTCTACATTTCCCGGCAATATGACAAACAACATTCTAAGTCTGAGGGAGTGAAAGAAAGAATTGCAACTATTGTCACACACAAACCCTCGATCTCTCTTTCAAAGTATCTCAAGGTACTCGTATACAATTCAACGGCAACGGCAAATGGGCGCTTACACATCCACCTTGGTTCTGTTTAAACCAGCAGCACTCTAAATAGCATGCACTTCGATTAGTACCGTCCGAAAGAGACACAAATACCTATCTCTCATATTATGTGGCACATCATTGCCAACTTAAAGTTTCCAATATTTCTCTCCCTTACCAAATGATAAAACAAAGTGAGATACAATATCTAAGATGTGAAGAAACGCCCATTGTAAAGGAGATATAAAAAATGAGTATGACACTGGATTTGGAACCCCTTTAAGCGCATGGTTACGCTGGCCAACGGGGCACAGGCCTGCCACTGCCACCACCATTGCCACCATCAATTCCCGGTGGGATTGGCCAAAGCAACCGGCTGACGGAAGGCAGGCAACAGAAGGCAGAAGCCAAACCAGCTTGCTATACTCGTTTTCCCTGTTTTCGTTGTTGGTTCCGTCGTCGTTGTCATCGTTGTCATCGTTCCCGCAACCGTGTACGATTGGTTTTTCAACGTCATTTCTACGTGCTCTTCAGTTCGTCTGCGACCGTTGACGTGTTTGCGTGTGCGAGTATTTTGTGTGTGCCCATTAATAAACAGTTAGATTCGGCACGGTACGGTAAAATACCTACCTCGACTTTAATTGCGGTTTATCTCGCGCGCGCTCCTACCTATCTTTTTCCGGATCATTCGGCCATCAATTGATCTACTATCTATATTACCAACCACTCCATGTGATATTTTCGCGCCGCGTTTTTCTTCTAATCAATATTGTCGATGTCGATAGTAATTATGTTTTTGATAGTTATCGAACGATGTATGTCCGACGATAACAGATCTTTTGATTAAATCATCGAATTCAACAGAAAAAAAGTAATAATCATAATAGAAATAGTATGTAAGCATTTTAATTTGCTCTACTGTCCACAGTTTGATCTGCGATTTAATGAGGACTGTAACCAAATCAGTGTAGACAATCGGAGTTGCCGCCGATTATCGATTAAGTAATACGAGTGCCTATTATGTTCGAGTAAAGATACAAGTGCTCTCGTCCTCGTAGACGTAGTGACAGAATTACATGCTCATAAAAATGAAAATCAAATCAATTGTCAGTGTTTACCAATTTGCCTTAGTCTATTGCATCAAACAGTGTATGCTGCTTCGAATACCTATCTATGCCTGCACCTTACTACCTATCAACCTGACGCGGGATTGATCGATCTATTTATCTGTCTATCAGCGCCCAGTGCCTGCCTTATCAGTGTTAACAGAGGGGAAATATTGTTTTCACACCTTATCTGGGTGCCGAATTTCAATTTCAATTTTATTTTAGTAGTTTTTTTTTTTTTTTTTGTATTTTCCAATTTCTATTGTAATTTAGGTATCTTTTGGTGTTTTTTTGTTTGTCAATATATTTTTGGTTTTTATCTATCGGCGATAACAAACAGTGTCATTGGCTATAGCTAACTGTTACCATGACTACCTGTCAATCTTTGATCGACAGGATCGTGTGAATGGATTGATTCTAGTTGTGGATAAGGTGCGGTGGCGATAGATACAGTGCGGCAATTTAACCGCAAGGATGTGCTTCATTGTTTTTTTAATTGTAAGTTTTGTATAATCTGAATTAAAATCAAAGATAAATCGTGTGGATTACAAAAAATCAAAATAACAACAGTAAGGATAACATTGTTTCATAACAACTTAATTTGTGCGGCAGGACACAGATCCATTTGTAAAGCTCATACATGTGCTTGTATATACGTTTGTATCTACAGATGATATCTAAGTAATTAAAGTGCAAATGTACATATTGTCTGTAAATTCGGCTTTTTTTTATTCACACGAAGTTTGTAAATACAGTTTTGCCAACGATAATCAAAAACTTACCTCATAACTGAAATGCACGTAAGCGATTTGTATTTTTCATTGGAACTCCTATATTCCATATATGTACAAACAAAGAAATCCTCTATCAAGAATATTGCGCCAAATTCGTTAAAACAAATTAATTATTTATTTTTATACTCGTAAGTGCCGTAAGTTTCCTTGATTGATAAAAATTTAACTTTAGATACAAAGATCAAAAGTATCGTATTCAACTTAGTTAAAATAGATGGATTCATACATATAGATGAATTTCCAACTACACACATATATATGTATATTAGATAATACTTTTTTTGTGAATATTTTTTTTTTTTTTTGTGAATAACGATATTCCTTGTTTATCTAACTTTAAATAAGTTTTCAAAAACTCTTAAGTTGATGGCTCTTATTTTGTATAGATACACTTTTTTAGAGAAGAATACTACTGATAGTTTTGATTCCATGTTCTTAATTTGAAATTTATTTTGTCGAATTCAACACCTATGATTTATAGACTTACATTAACAGAAAAGCGATGCGACGGCCGTTTCGCATTTTTTTTTTAGAAACGCATATTATGGTAGAACTTGATGACCCCCAGAACTTATCACTAAAAAAGTCGATGGTGCTTGGTTTAGTGGTAAAATTCCACAAATTTATTTTACAATTAAATTATAAATACAATTTTAAGATATAGAATGTAATTTACAATAGTCATAGGCCCTTCTTTTTGTTCATATTGAATTTAAGTTGGATTTAGATCTATGCGAATAGTTAAAAAAGAACACACACACAATTATTAGTCTTTGACGAATTGCTTGGTTGGTATTATATGTAGTTACCACATCCACATTTTAATTTTAGTAATTCCTTTATTTTCAGTTGAATATAGTTGAATTCGACCTGCTTCTCCTCATTGACCGTAATTTATCAACTGTATTTCGGTTTTCAAAAGATCATGTGAATTCATCAGTTACGTTATCGAGATATAAAAACTATGGTAATAAAAATATTTGTCTGTTAGTATTAATGTATAGAAACTGCAGATACGATTTTGTAATGGTTGTGTTAATAGGAAAACGATAGTTGATTTTCATACTAGATTTGGAAAGGAACGTCACTAAGTAGCTCCTAAATTAAGATTACTTCCAGTATATGTTCTGTATCAATGCGTATATGACAGTATTATTTTCAAGGTGACATTAGGAAAACATCCGTGAACCTTCACTCTTCTAGCTAACGTTTCAAAAAAATATATATATAATTTAAACCTTAAGCAGACAAGGTAGAAATATACATACAATACCAATTTGTTCCATAATAACTTAAAGGAATATTTTGTTGATACTTTTAGATATAAAGTTCTAAGGAGCTAACAACTTGCTCGCCGAAATTTTTATTTCACAATCTTAAAAAGGCAGGCAGTTTATTGTCCCATTACAATAAACTGACACTAAACACTGACTGACACCTCATTTCAAGTCGTCTTTGGTTAAAAATAAGATATGCTTAAAACAGTCTTACAAATGGAAAACAAAACCATATAGCATTCTTTATTTGTGTCATAGATGACTCCGATACACATGATATTTGAAAAACTGTTTAGAAGATGAGATTTATGTTTCATTTTTGTCTTCGTTCAAAATTAGGACTGGTCACTGGTGTGAGGTTTAACACATTCTTGTAATCTTGAAGGTATTGTTAGGGTATCGTTGTCTTAATTAAGAGAGATACACAATTCACATACGTTAGATGGCAAAATTGTAATTCCTTTAATAATGACCATATATATTCTGTCAATAAAAACTTTCAGTATGACTGCAGTGAAAATTTTCAACTTTTCTAGATTTCAAGAATTTTTTTTATATGTAAATTAAAATCCAGCAAGTTTCATTCTTACCGTAAGGACCTAGAAATGTTTTATTAACCTTTTGTTAAAGGTGACGTAGTGGTTAGTTTATTAGGTATTTTGAAAAAAAATATATCGAGCCGTCACATTAATTTCGGAATTTTATTATTTTTTTTATATCTTCTTATAAGTTACAATCTTATTTTAAACTAACCGTAATAATTTACTAATTTACATTTTAGTTAACGATTACAATTAAATTAAATTATAAAGAATACATGATAGCGCTTTAAAAATCAATCTAAATATTATATTGAAATCAATAGCGTTTTTATACAAATTGTAATTCACATAATCCGTTGTTATAGAATCATTTCGTCCATAATTTTTTCTGTGTCTAGAAATAAAGAAAAACGGTTCTCTAGTTCGAAGAATGTGAGTAAGAGCATATACCTATATTAAACATCAATAGTAAAATCGATCAATCAATATGAGTAGTTAGCAAAATGTACCGAATAATAAGTTCTTCGAGGAAACGATTTTAAATTAATAAGCACACATCCTGCTTCACAAGAAGGCATATCATTTTTCCAATTCATTCTACGTAAATCGTTTTTGAATTCTCTCAATACGTAATTCATATAATAATATGAATTATAAAATGATAATAAGGGTTGCAAATAATACAACTGTATCCTAATATACAACGAATTAATTAATTATATAAAGACTTAAGGGTGTAACGATCATAAAAGTCCTTGGAATTGTGAAATAAAAAAAACCAGAACACAATTGCCAATTCTATAATTCATATGTAACTCCAATTCGTTCTATGAATGCTGTAATCAAAGACAATTGGCAACTTTTTTCTGTTGAAATTTGTAACTGAGCATTAATTTGCATTTATATATAAACCATTCAAAGAACACCAGTCACTTATACGATTAAAAAAATCGTAAGGCAATCTAACGCGCTTCAGGAACAGAATTTACTGAACTAAATATTTTTAGATCGTCTGCTCATAAAAGACAGTTAGATGTTAATGCAACCGATGGGAAGTCGTTTATAAAAAGGAAGAAAAGGAGCGAACTAATATGGCTGGCCTGAGGTACACCTGAGTAGTTCAGAATCACCTTTGAGCAAACCTAATAAATCTTAACATTTGTTTGCGATTCGTCAAATAACTGTAGTCGATCTACCAATCATGAAGCCATGTTGATATTGAGAAATTTGGTTACGCACAACAATATAACGCCTTTTCTACAACAGCTTCAACAGATTTTGGAATCAGTTGCAATTTGGTTATATGTATATAGTTTTCAATATTTTTTTTAGAACCAGAATGTTTCCAGCAATCAAGAAGTTCACCTGTCCTTGCGAAAACATTATTCACTTTTCCTATTCGAATTAAGGATTAACCATGAATCCCATTTATTTCTATGAAAATGATATTTTCATTTCATCAATAATATTGATTATTTCGATGAACACAATAATTTTCGATTATTACAATATAGGGAAACTAAGTGACTGCAACGAAAATGAATAGAAATTAGGTGCGGAACTCACTCGAAAAACACATTTCCACCCATTTCATATTAACGTTTATATGCATGCCTAAGCAAACTCGTTTGTACATACTTGTATCCCAAAATGATCAAAGTGTGACCAACACACTTATTTACCAGATCAATAATTAACAATTAAGACACTTTCTACTAAGATCTTACCTTCTCTAGCCAGAATCTCTCTGTTTATGTTTGTTGGCTTAGATAAACTATAAATAAAATATTTAGATAAGATGATATCTTAGTTAGTTTAGTCAGAATACCAGAGCTTATTTCGCAATTAAAAAAAAGTGCACTGAATGTAAATTAATACGGGACCTATATATCTACCTATCTATATATATTATTATTATAAGATATTATTTTACTAACTTAGGGAGAATTATGAACTATGTTATCAACTTTATATCAAAACTGCAAAGGAAATCCATGGCCATAAGGATATTCTGATATTTTTTTAATTCAGTTTTAATTCGCTCATGCGAATGTACAATATAAATATAATATTATACATACAATACATGATTTAAATTGTAATAATTGAGTTGATTTAAAGCTGTTAATTTGTTGTTGGCTGTTGGTTGGTACCGGAATTTCAAGTCCCTGATTTTTTGTGAATTTGTCTTTGGCTATAATAGCAACCACGACAAATCTTACATACAACTTGAAGGAATAGAAGAAACTGGAAGTATTCGTTATCATATAATTTTACTGCCTTAACAAATAAATAAATTGACAACGCTGACAAGACGGCGTATTTTATCGTCTTGTCAGTTTGCGGTCGAGTTAGAGCGGGATATCAATTAAAAAAAAATTTCTTTACAAAATCAGAATCAGATTCTTGTATTTTAAAAATGATGTATCAAGTTCGTCACAATGTCCGCTGGCTTCAAATTTTCCAACTTGAACTTTTGTTTCGGTGGAAATCGGTCGATAGCATCCCAATATCTGGAAAGCGATTTATTTGTTGGTTTAACAATTATGTTAGTTTAATTTTTAAATTACTTTAAGTAAAGAAAAGCACTCATTGCGGAGCGCATGATATATATTTTGAAAATAACAATTTTTTAATAAGATATAACTCTTTTTTAAATCTTAAAACTGATGCAATACTACTCGTACTTATAAAAACTTCGATTAAGAAAATTTCCTGCTTTATTTAACTTAAATGAGAGCAACAAAACATACCACCTTCTTTTAATCAAAATAAGGTTTTCCAAATTGTTAGCTTAGTCTTCAATCCGGTTCCGGTGAATCTCAAGTAGCTTCATATATTACGATTCTATTGTTAAACACTGAATTTTATTGCTATTTTAAATTTTTAAATCAAGCGCTAACCATTTCCCGATTCGAACATTCAAAGCATTTTGTTTTGTTTGTTTTTATTTAATTTGATTAAATTAATTCAAATTACTTATTGATTTTTGAATATAGTTGTTTTATTGCTTTTTAATTCTCCTTTCTTGGTGATAAGGTACAAAGAACTGTCAATTTGTTTAGCGTGGGGTTCGGTGGTCTTTAAAAACTACCAAAACTGTGAATCTGTTTTATGAATGAATGATGTATATGGAAAGAAATGACATTTGAAACAGTAAATAAATTTTTCAGATTAAGTTTCTGCCTAAACTTTTCGCAAAATGTTTTTGATTTGATTAAATATTCTACTTTTCTCTTTTCGACTTTTTTTTAGGCTTTTTTCACTTAAAAACTTTATTTCTTTATATGACTACTCACACTTACCATACTCAAACCCAACAATGTAATTTATTTGTAAAAAGGAACTCCCCTAATCACAGATCCCCTAATTTTTAACTTCTTAAATAATTATTACGAGTAGGTCCCTACGTGATATTTATTATTAAATTGACTATCTATTATTATGTAATTTTTTTATACAATATATACATATACATATATATATTTTTAATAAATATAAAAAAATCTCAAATTTGTTGCTCAAATTCTTATCTGATTGATTAATTTTCGCTAATCATATGGTTAAGTAAATTCTGATTGCAAAGAAAAAAATTCAATTTGAGTTTAGAAAGTAATTGAATATTTGGTGATAGTTGCTTATCTATGTTTTGAGGTACTTAAATACATATATGTATGTTTAAACGATATATATATATTTTTAAGTTTCCAATACTTAAAAGTTAGAGAAAAAAAAACGATTGTTTCAATAGCGATTAATAGCCTGCTCTAGATTTCGGAATTAGTTTAATGGAAGTGGGAAAATTACATAACGCAGCTTGTACCATGAAGATGATATAAAAATAAACAGGTCATTAAATTCATCATAATTTCTAATCCGATAGTCATTATTATTGTATTAAAACTATCCCCAACTTACCATATTTCAACAGCTCGTAAGTTAGTTCAATGAATTATTTTATTTTGCGGTTTTCATGGAATCTATACAAAATTTTAACTACAATATTTCTTGTACGTCATCAATATTTTGTAAAGACAAGACCATACATAATAATATGCTATTGGTATTTTTTGGAAAATCAAGTTTCTCTAAATATGCGTAATAAAATAACACATTTCATATGTTCTAAACTTTCAATGCAAACGTTTTCATACAAAGCAAGTGAAATGTTTGTCTGACCAATAAAACTCATACGATGAAAATTATTAAAAAAATTGACATGTTCTAAAGACAAATTCTAAAACAATAGTTATATGCGCTTTTACTTTGTAGGAATAAAAAATACCATAAGTTAGAAGTAACCTTAGGGCTTCGATATTGTTAGGTGCAATAAACTTGTTGAAGCACTTCATATGAAGTATACTTTATAGAGGAAAATATTGTAAGAACATTTCTTAAAATGTAATCCAAGACTGCCAGAATAAATGTATTTTTAACAATATAATGTCAATATAAAATTTTCCTTTCGAAACAAACTAACATAGACATCAAAATATGTCTTTGCTGGCGAAACAACTATTAGGATATGTTTTAATACAGTTTAAGAACCTCTCAATTAACCCTAAATAATACTCTTGGCTCAATTGTTAATAACTTAATTACCTATTTGACGTTATAAGATTTTGATACGATGGACCACGGTCATCTCATTTCAAAACAACTACCATAATACAACTTTTCTTTCACGACAGGAAATCTAGTTTATTCCTAACCTAATTTTCTAAAGAAAAAAAATTTGATTATTGTATATTGTACTTAAACTTTACCAGGTGTTTCCCAGGGGTCAACCCTATTACAATAATAATTCTTTCTATCCATATAGCATCTTTAACTCTTTGGATAGTAAGAACTGCCTGCGTTTTTACATGAAGATGCGATTGCTGACATAAAATCACCTTTAAACCTTGAAACGGCGCAAAAAGAGTTTTTTTAAAACGCCAAAAACCTGTGTAATTGACTTAACTCCAGCCAAACCTTTCAGTTTCTCTAAATTTCCACCCAATCAGTACAGGACTGGTTCTGGTTATTGCTTTGCTTATCTTCTTGATCATGAGTTGATCTTAGTCAAAAATATTCTTTGGTGCACCTTTGATGAGTTCCGTTGGGTATTTGTTCCATTGTTCCATTTTGTATCTGCGAAACACAATTACCACTAATCAACGTCTATTTGAAGGAAAGACTCAATTTCGCACAATTCCAATTCCTTTTTGATATCTGTACGCCTTTTTAAACAATTTTTTTTAGATAATTTAATTTACCTCTTGAACTCCCAACCCTTTCATTTTGTGATGCTAATCATTGCCAAACATTTTATTAATTCCTTAGTTCAGCGTTTGGCTTATAACTGTTTACCTTCTAAAGATAGTATATGCAATATTAAAAATTAGATGTCATAGTAGCTTTTTTTTCTTTAATTTACATTGAATTTTGACTTTTCTTTTAATTCTACATTCAATTAAATAACCTCACTTTGCATTTTGTCTTTTAAATTATTTTAATGCTTTACATTTGCATCAGAGCTTCTTGTAAAACTTTTGTTAAACGCTATTATAAATACTTAAATACTGAATAATGTATAAGATTAATTCTAGAGTTGGAATATATTGTTTCGAATAAAATGACTATCATTTATTTATTTATTTTTATTCTTCCAAGGTTTCGAAAAAGAAAAATTAAGATTATTAATTTATAATGTGTTCTACGAATGCAGTATTATACAAACCATACAAAAAAAAAAAAAAAAACTATTTTAGCCGATTGCAAGGGCTATCTTTTACATGGTATCATATTAAAAAAATGTAACTTCATCCTTTCTACAGTAAGATTTTAAGCTATATTAGAAAGGTATAAAAAACAATATACATATATACAAATACAATGGATTAAGATTAATTCATGATTAGATATCACGCAAATTGAAAGTAATGGACGGTATCTACGCTTTAAACGGGGCTGGGTTTCTTCTGAATGGAAATATTTTCCTAAGTTGTTTATTTTAACTGAAAGTCGAAACCAAAATCAAAGAAAATAAATCGCTAAAATTCCGTTTCAACTTTTCAAAATTCTGTTTATATAAAACGTTAGAATGTTTCAAATATTTAAGCTACAAATTACATAAACCATTCATCGCCGGAAAAGTTGTGGATGACAGCATATGCACCACTGTAGACAGGATTTTTATACAGTAAAATCTTATAAAATATCATGGATTTGAAAAATTTTTTTTATAAAAGTATGTATCTCTATCTTTTCATTCTTTCAATTTTATAACTATACTATTTTAAAAATACCATGTATTCGCTACCTGGAAATTCCTTTATGTCTATATTAAAAAAATATATATGTATATGGTATTTGGATAACTTAAGAAAAATGGACTCCTATTACTTAAAGATTGTATGTATGTACTTCTATATGAATATTCCAATTAATATCAAAATAACACGTGGTGTAAAAAAGTCCAAATTATTCGTCCGCATAGGGAACACGAAATATTTGAGCCCCAGATCCAAAAAAAAAACACCCTTTACACAAATAAGTTTGATTTTTTTTTTTGTAAATTTTGCACAAATGAGGTAAGGAAATTTCAGAATCATATCATTTTGATACTTCTAAAATGTTGCCTAAATTCTGTTACCATTTCTATCTTCTTAAAGGTACAACAAAAAGAATTACAAAAAGCCGCATAATGTCTGGATCAAGGTCTATATATTGTATTTTATATTAACGTTACTTTTTGTAGTCTAAAATGTAGTCATCATCTGAAAGCTATCATATTGTGTCCAAATATTGCAAACAAACAAACACTCGTATTTTGAAAACAATTGAATTGCCTTCAAAAATAAATTTCTGATAACAAATCAACTCGAGACCCTGGTAATGCAAAATCTCATAGATACTCAATTGTCAGCTTGTTTTGTTTTGTTTTTTTTTCCCTTTATTTGCAACACCAATAATGGATCTCAATAAATCTCTAAAACTCCATGTTGGATGTACGAGTATACTCATACTAATCATCTATCCATTAATCACACAGTCAAATCAAATCTCAATCACCAGTAACAACGAAAAGTGTCAACCCCAGACTTCACTACACAATGCGGGTAAATAACTCTGCGGGCGCCAACTCTCCTTTCGGGTCTCTTTTTCCAAACCTACCGCAGCAAACCAAACCTTCTCGTTTACGAGTACTATATTGCAGCGCAACACAATAATCAGAGTGCAGTATTTAGTGTGAAAACCACAGGTATTGTCAAAAACACTCACCATTTATTGTCCCTCTTTTCATCAATATACTCGTATCTACGTACGGATAGTCCTTCAGTATTTTAGTGTCAATCCCAACTGCCTGTGTGTGGGAAATTGTTTTCTTGGATTAATAAGGTGACCCTTACGATCGATCGATTCAAAAAACAATCCAAAAAATTCGTAATCATTTCTTTTCAAGTTGAAGAAGACCTACGTAGGAACAAGCACCTCTAAAATAAGTCATCACTTACATGTTTAATTTGGAGCGTTAGATATCATCTACACCAACAACTGCTGGTCTTTGCTATTGATACTCGATTTTTTTCTCTGACAATTATAGTATTTCAATTTGAACGTCTCACGTTTGGTAACTCTTACATTTTTTTTTTTTTTTGCTTCTTAGTTAATCACTTGTTAACGGATTGTAAATTTAAAAAAAAAAAAAAAAACTTAAATTTTCTGGAAATCATATTTTTTTTTAAATCGCACCTATAACATTGTGAAATTTGCGGTTTTTTAGCCAAAAAAAAAAAAAAAAAAAAAAAAACATTAAAAGGTGTGCAAAAGTGATATCTGATAAAACACTACTGTATTCGGAAGGTAGCGATTGTGTCGTATTTTTAAATTTCAGTTATTGTGAATATCGGTAGCAGAACAAAAGTATTATATTATTATAAATGCGTCACTACGAATGATCAAACTGTGCTCATTGGAAGACAATTGAACAATTTATCAAAAGCACGAATATTTGTCCAAAATTATTATTATTTTTTTTTTTTATTTTTTAGGTCACAACAGATCAACATGATGAGTTTGCGAATTTTACACATTGTCAACAAATAAAGTGAAAATATAAGCAGTGACATATTTAATAGACAAGAGCTTACAAAAAACAAAACAAAAAATTTAATAGAACACTCATTGTTGGTGTTAGAAGGGGTTTATTTTTTATGTTACAAGTGTTTATATAAAAAACATTCAAAATTATTCTCGAAATGGATATGACTTCAACAGCGGAAGCTGCTCGCAGTTGGTACGAGAATCCGCGACTTGGTGGCTCACCAAATACCAATGGACTAGGAGCGGGTGGCAGCGCTCATCAGGGTCTATCGAGCAGCACTTCGAGCGGGCTCGATGCAACAGACATGGGAGCATTTTATGCCCTCGAAACTACCGGGCATCACCGAAGATACTATTCGACTGGCTATCATCCAACACATGGTAAGTTTAGCTCATATATATATTTTATTGTTGAATGTAATTTCCTCAATATTAAATTTAAATGTAAGTTTAAATCCACGACTATCTCTATTTGTAGTTTTTATTAGATTGATACTTCGAAGTTTATCTAATATGTATTTCATATTTTATTTGTCAAAAGTGGTCGTGTCAGAACTTTCGAAGTTAAAAAACAAAAACTTAATTTAAAAAAAAAAAAAACTAATAAATAGAGAACGAATACAAAAACGTTCAATTTAAATTTCACTTCCATTAAGCAAAAAGGTATTTTCTCTTAATTTTTAGCTAGATTATGAGTTTGTAAGGATTTGTTAAATTTGTAAGAGCTTACAATATTTCTAAAAATGTGTTGTAGTTTTGTAAAACTATTTAAAAGTCAACGTCCATTGTTTTTGATAATTGGTAAAAAAAATTTTCGGAAGATCAGAATTTCGGTTTGGTTTAAATTAGGGATTGGGTTCCTGAAAAATTGTAACATTTTTGTCTGGCTGAAAGGTTATCAATATATAGTGTAAGATCAATCATAATGCAGTTCAAAATAGTATCGAGAAAAGTGCATCGAATTAAATTTCAAATTCATAACAAGAAAATAAAATACAAATACGCCTACCAAAAGTATTACATTTAATCCTTGATTCATTGCAGAATTTTATGAATTTTGACGAACTTTTCTTAAACAACTGTTTTTAAAGAAAAATATGTAAGTTTTGAACAAAGTAATATGGAAATAACTTAAAAATAAAAATGAAAAAAGTGTTGAATTGAATAAAATTAAAAAAATAAAAAAACAAAATTTAATGGAAATCCCATTGTTAGATAAAGCAATTTCTTCTTGTAAAAATATGATATACTCGTATTTATAAAAAAAGTGGCATTTCCGAAAAAAAATTTTCTAGAAGACACTCGAAATAATCACATACTGCTTGTTTCGATATAATTCAACTGATTTTATCTAGAACATAGGTATAAAGGTATTCTTTATTAAGATTTTCTTATTTGAAAAAGTTAAACAAATGACTGCAGGAATTAAGGAGTCAAGGAACTTTCTTGATTTTAAAATGAAATTCCTAGTAATACTGCGAAAATAATCTGATAAGTTATTTCCCGAAAAAGGTGCTCTGGTCGATTAAAACTAAGAGTGGCCATCATAAGTCAAAGAATTTAAAGCAACTGAAAACTAATAAAAGCAATATAACTTTGTCGAAAATTATCGCAAAAGTAAATACTTCTAAAGATTTTTTAGTTGCTCTTTAATAAATAATTCATCGAAAGAAAATACAAAATCGATATAAGGACTCTCTTAGATATTGAACTTGAAATCATTTATATGCCTTGTGCTACTTCTTCTACATGCTTACACAAAATACTACCGCTGATACATTCTAGTACTTTTAAATGAGCAGTGTAAATATACTTTCACAATCGGTTCACGACTTGAAGACACCTCAAAACTAGCCAGTTTGATAGATAAAAAAACATATTTATATAATTCGTGCACAAAGTTTTGAATAATGAACATACATTTTGATGACTTTATTTAAAATTGTGCATCAGCCAATTCTTAATTGAAAAAAAAAAAAAATATTAAAAAATTGCCGGTTACGCATAGGTTTGAAACATTATTTTGATCGATATCAATAAATCATCTTCTTGTACATTTTTTGTTCAAAATATACTCATTAATATATATATATGTATATATAAATAGTTAATATGGTATAGTAAGTTCTCTAATATAGGTAAGTAATCAACTAAAAGCGAAAAGTCCTTATCACGATTAGAATATGTATTTTAGAGGTATAATCGCAAGCAAAAATAGTTACAATAACATATGTAGAAAGGTAACTGAAAAAAAGATAGTTAAGTAAACAAAATTATATTATAGCACCAATGATTTATCAAAATGTTAGCTTCAAAAAGCCATAATTTTAGTATGTTATGCACACTGAAATTCTCTTTCAAAAATTTGCACAACGGTTTCTTAAGCTGAATCCGTTAGAAAGCGACGGCTTTTTAATAAGTTTTACCTCGAAATCAGAGGTTCTTCACTTTAACGGCCTATAACTTTAGAAATCTTCAGCTATCAAAAAGGAAACCTAAAAACTGGGACACCCTGTATATAAATATATAAACTAAAAAAAAAAAAAAAAAAAAAAAAAAAAAAAAAAAAACACAAGAAAGATAAAAAAAAACCAAAAAAGCAAGGAAAGTTAAAAGTGTAAATGTATATTATGAGCTTCATGAAATAGTGTTGTTAAATGTTTATAATTTTCAGACGAAGTTTAATTTAAACCCTTATTAATCAATTTAGGTGACAATAATATAATAAGATATATGCACTACATAAAATGTCTATTATTTTGAAATGATACTTATCGATGTGGTTCTAGCTGCGATCGAGATCCAAATGGACGAGAATATAATCTACGAGTACTTACTCTTTCGAAACCATTGCACTCGCAATGTTACTCACAAAAATAACTCTTTGATACATACATATATGTGACAAAAAGATAAAAGAATCAGTTAATGAATTTTTATCAGAGAGAGTTTACAGAATGCAAATGAGTATGATAAATTTACAACATTAAGTTCATATGTTGAAAGTTTTAAGGTAAGAATTTAGTTTTTAGTACAAAATTTATATTTCTTATAACCCATTCTCGTATATGCGGTTAAGTGTTCAATCATAAACATTCCGGCCCCCCTGAAACATGTTTCAGGAAAGGGGTGAATGGCTAATTTGGTGATAGGGCGAACAAAAGTTCCTATTGCAGTTCGAACGGTGGCAACTCGTACCCGTTCATCTGTTCCAGTGCTTACCCTTTTAATTAGTCCTAGGATCCACCTTGTGGGAGAAAGATTTGGTTCTTTTATTACGACGAGATCTCCTGGTACGAATTTAAAAGATGCCGACCATTTTTTTCAAAATTGATTCCAATGATTCAATCGATTTGTCGTTGTATAGAGATGATTTGACTCTGGAACTACTGCGATTGGTTCACCTATAAGAAAATGGGATGGAGTTAGTGGATTCAAATCAGAGTCTGATATGGAACATATGGGACGAGAATAAGGGATAGATTCTATTTGACAAAGTAATGTATATAACTCATCGAATGTTAATATAGTCCCCCCAATGACCCGACGTAAGTGCAATCTCACGGACTTAAACCCAGCCTCCCAAAGGCCATCGAAGCGTGGCGCAGACGGTGGAATAAAGTGCCAGATGATTCCTTCCTGGATAATAACTGCAGCGAGTATATCGTTGTCAGTTTGTAAGATTGCTTACTTGTGCATTTCGGATAATTATTGACGAGCACTTTGAAAATTCGTCCCACTATCACTGTACATGTTGGCAGGTTTTATCACGACGAGCAATAAAGCGGCGAAGAGCAGCAATAAAGGCATCCGTAGTTAAATCGCTCACAATCTCCAAGTGAATGACCTTCGTTGCCATACAAACGAACAAAGTGATATCTGCCTTGGAAAACTTTGGCTTCCAGCGCAGTCACATCCTGTATTTAAAAATGGGCGACTCGATTGAATGCGGTGAGCTACAAGATTCCCCTAAATTCGTTGTCCAGTAAGCTTTCTCTGAATGAAGCATGGGGTGCATTGATGAATTATTTTGTGGATAAGGTTGCGGCTACACAGAATCCAAAAATGCTGGCGAACAAGAGCGAATGTTTCCGGAACTCCAGCGTGTAGGTAGCGTTTGTGGATGTCTGCTATAATGAGAACAGAAACTAGTTTTGGGAAGAATTATGGGGTGTTTTCCGTTGAGGAAGACAGAAGCGTGTTTTCTTCGTCCACCAACACGTAAGAGTCCATCAACGTCGAGAAATGAACCATATTTGAGAAAAGGAGACTTAGACGCAAGCTGGTTTTTAGTTTGCAGATGTTGAATATCATCAACAAAGGCTACATCCTGAACATATTTGATGATAAGAAGCATCGCATTATGAATTTCGGGATAAGTCAGCGAACGATATATACGCGCATGAAAGTTACAGCGACTATTCGATAAAAAGCGGAGACAGTATGCCAGTATTCTTTGTAACCGATACCATGACGAGATTTTATCAACTAGAGTCTGAATAGCGTGTGATGTTTTTCGTGAAACGTAATAAACGCATGTTTAGTGTCTGGTTTTTCTTCTAGTTTAACTGGTTCCGATTCTGCGACGTCAGAAAAAAAGGGCGAATTAGGCCAATTATACTCTGGTTGCATAAGCTCACCAAAGATTATGTTGTCGTAGATTACAAGGAAGTACACAAGTACACTTCGGACGGTACATGTCGCTATGAATATCTCGGAATTATAACTAGAATGGCTGCTGTTGTGCATACGACAAATTTTGTCCAACGACGAGGAGAAGACGAAAGCCAATGCCGTGAAGTTTAATATTCACTTTTGATGGAAATATATTTCTTCGAACTTCCTCGAAATGTGGTAGCTGTTCGCGATAGTTTTCACTTTTCCGATATGTCCACCGTCAAGGGGTCATCCCAACCTAAACTCAATTCAGAAGACCAAAGTTTTTGAAATATAATCCTAAATAAAATTACTGAAGGAGCCAAAAACCCGAGCGGATCGAAGATACGACCGATTTTGGATAGCAGTGTTCGTCTTATGACTCCAGTCATAATATCGTCGACATAAATACTACTTTGATCAAAAATTCCGGAATTTATTCAGAAAATTATAAATACAAGTTTATTCATCTAAATCTATAATGTCCCCTTTAAAGTAATCCCCATCGACTGCAACACTATTATGCCAGCGCTTGATCCAATCCTCGAAACATTTTTTATATTCGGTTTTCGGTATGTCCATCAGCAATTCCTACGATTTTTCTATTACTTCCTCTCGGCTGCTGAAACGCGTTCCCCGTAGTGGTTTTTTTTTAACTCGATTGAACAGAAAGAAGTCACAGGGTGCCAAATTAGGTGAATTCAGTGGCTGTTGGATGGCATTTGTTGCATTTTTCGTCAAAAAATTACGAATAATGATGGCACTGTGCGGCGGTGCGTTATCAAGATGCAAAATCCACGAGTTGTCTGCCCTAAGTTCTGGTCTCTCTCTCACTCTCGGCGAATTGCTTTACCAAAACGTCTCATAACGTCCAAATGATACTCTTTTTTTATTGTCTGGCCTTCTGGCAAAAATTCATGATGCACTACACCGTTGTAACCCATGAAAATCTTGAGCATTGCCTTCTTTTTTGACTGGAAACGACGTGGTTTTTTTGGTCTCGGCTCATTTGGTGAACTCCATTCACTTGCTTGATGTCTGGATTGCGTGTCGTACTCATAAACCCACGTTTCGTCTCCAATAATGATCCTTTTGATAAATGTGGGATCGTATTTAGCTTCGAAAATCATCTCTTTTGCGACGTCAGCACGGTCTCTTTTTTGCATGAAATTAAGGTCTTTTGGCAGCAACTTTGCTGCTACACGACGGAAACCCAAATCATTACCCAAAATGTCTTGGTCGGATGCATAGGCAATCTTCAAGTCCGCCGCCATCTCTCTGATGGTAAATTTGCGGTTATTAACTAACATTTCTTTTACTTCATTAATGTTTTCTTCGGTTCTGGATGTCGATGGTCGGCCACTGCGTTCATTATCTTCGATTGAAGATAATCGTCGCCACTGGTAAACGACCGTTTTAGAGAATCGTTGCCGAAAAACATTTCCAACGTTCGCGCACCATTAAATCGGTTTTTTACGCCTAATATGTTAAATGGCTTTACTAGGATTTTGTCGCGAAACGATTCGCTGAAAGTCCGTATCCTGATGTCCGCTGTAAAGACAAACTTATGCTGTCGGAACCGTAGACACACTCCAATGACGTCACGTTGGATGGGTGGATCAACTTGAAGTTGATCATTTAAAGATTGTCCTTGGAATCCTTAGCTGACCCATCAAACACAACTCGAATTTTTGTGGAAGATCTGTCTGGTTTCAGAACCGCGTGGTGTGGGAGATAAAATACCTTCCCAGACTGTATGTTGATTTTCTCACAAGATACACGTTCTATGTGGCCAAGGTCAATATAGTCCTACATAAAATGTATATATTAATGCCGCAAGCTGAAATTGAATCTATCCCGACGTTCCATAGAACGAAGACGAGCAAGTGTACCCTGAAGTGTATCCTTAAAACTTGGTGTAGAAGTTTTAAAAGGAAGAGAAACTACGTACTTTCCATCAATAGAGCGTGAAAATTTGCATTAAATTGTAGCGAGAAAGAAGTTGAGGAGAAACACATCCCCTCGTATATCCCGCTTCTTGGATGATGATCCTCTTTCCTAGCGAAAACTCCAAGAAGCTTTCAACGATGCTATGCAATATCTTCATCAGCTCCGCAGATACGATCACATCTCCGCTCATTCTAATATAAAAATATAAAATACCCAAAATTGCCTTTATTTGCATCAAGTTATTAACCGTAAATCCCCACTCTATTTGTTCAACACACTTAACCATATATTGGATTATTGCGAAATCGTCTAAATGCATTACCTATTTTTTCAATTATAGTTTTCCCATGCCACATACTGTTCTAAGTTCTACAATATATATTTTTCTTAATATACAATACAATTTATAGTGTCTTAATTGAATTTAACTGGCCTAGTTATTTTATTTACAAAGTAAAAAAGATATCGGTTTGTTAGGAAATTTTTCTACGATTGTTCGGTACTGATTTTGTGGATCATCAAGAATAGAATAAAATATTAGTAAATTTGACAAAAAAGTTGACTCTAGTCAACGGACTCGACACACTGAAAGCATCGGTTCCCACTAGATCTCCGAAATCAAGCATGAAAACTCAGTACTCCGCGTGTTGTTGACAAAACGCACCACATGGGCATAGTACCCCGGCGTTAAATCTTGGACCATTGATAGTACTAACTTTTTATTTAAAAAAGCTAGGAGAATTAGTTGAAGAAAATTAGAACTTAAAACATTTCCTTAACGGGACATTCTCATCGAATTGCAACTTCTCAGTGCTTCTCAATAAAATACACATACATGAGAGTCTGTGCAAGAATTGATCATGTTTTTTTTTTTTTTTTTGTCAGAACAAAACAGTCAGTCAAATAACAGGTCCTTTTACTGGAACTTCTTCGTCTCCCTTGGCTTAACACTCGCAGGGAAATCACACCGCAGTTTCGTTATCACTCTTTCAGCAAGCATAGCTTATGCCTAGTATACTTATATGCTTAGCAAAAGCGTTGTGACCCATTATGATGCCGGCATGCCATTCTTAAGAGCTACTATAGCAAAATCGATAACTTCTTAGAGATGTTGGGATGTCTTTGATCTGTCTGCCGGCATTCTGCAGAGTCATGAAGTAAACCCAATTGTCACTAAAAACACTAACCGGACGGCTCTAACGGACAATCGGGCCCTAAGAAATTCTGCTGTGAACAAGTTCATCGGCGATTTCATTTTCCTTGATCCCATTGTGAGTTGGGATCCAAGCAAGTTTCAGTGAATTCAACTTTTGACTGCGTTTAGAGAAGCCTTGCATTCTTGAACCTACTTGAAAGAAGTGAGAAGGATAAGTAGGGCATTAAGCACTGCTTAACTTTCGTTACAGACGCAGATACTTTGTCCCCTACCACAAATTCTTCACAGTTCATTGCCATTTGTATACAATATTAAGCATATATATGTATATATACATATCTGCTTAAGAAACATACGCAAGTTTTCATAACTTTAAATGAAATCTAATGTTGTCTCTATGAAGACCGGAACACATTTCTTTCCTGGCTCAGATCCCATCCCTGAGACCGGGAAATTACATTTCTTAATATTCTTTCGCAACAACAAAAGTTCAAGTGTCACTGCATCTAACGGCACGTCGATAAGATCAGAGTTAAATGAAAAGATCATCAGATCTCCAGCACATGCTGTACCAAAGACCACTTCTTTTTCAACGAACATGATATGAATATCAAGGAAACGTATGGTACCTATTGGAAAATCTCGATAGTACCTGTCTAAAACGACTGCAGACACATTAAGACCTAATCTGCACTGCAAAATTTAAACCACACAAGAACAGTAGCATATGACTGATAATCGAGGGATAAAAAAAAACATTACTAAGATTCTAAATAACAGCTCTAGGTGTAATTAGCTTTAGGCCCAAAAAATTATTTTATAGCTTGTAAGCTCATTAATTGACTATGGTAAAGGAACTTTGAATAAGCCTTTAATTAACGATATTGACGCATAGACATAATGTAGGATCTAAGAAACACTAGGCTAAACAACACATAACACTCTAATATATATGTTACGTATTTCAAACATTGGAACTAAATGCCAATTCGTGTGTTAGTATATAGATTCTTTTCTGCTTTATTTTTCAAACAAAATATAAAAACAAAAGTATAGGGTTTTTCAATAGGGACTTGACAACTTTGATGGTTAGTCAAAGAGTGCGTTCACAAATTAAATTCAAACTGTCAATGTCAATTTATTCAGTTAACTCAACATTTTTATCATAGTAAAGTACACTAACGAGCAACGTCTGCAAATTATAAAAATTTTCTACAGATATTCGGAGTATCCGTTCAGACGTCCGTAGCAAACGATCCAAATCAGTCAATTCCACGGAGTTCTCAAGAATTGGGCATCGCTTAGACCACATTATGTGGTATTTTGCATAAGGATCTTGGTTTACACCCATACAAGATCAATCTGACTCAAGAATTAAAGCCGATGGACCATTTGATGCGACATACGTTCTCCGATTGGGTTCAGGAGAAGATGCGACAAGATGATGAATTTCATCAATTATTGGTCGGGTGAAAACCCACATGTGCTTCATGAATCACCACTTCATCCACAAAAAATAACTGTTTGGTTCGGTTTGCATGCCGGCGGCGTTATTGGGCCATATTGTTTTCGTCAACGATAACGATCGTCGCGTTACTGTGAATGGTCAGCGTTATCGCGCCATGATTACCGATTATTTTTGGCCCGAATTAGAAGATATGTACTTGGACGACATGTGGTTTCAACAGGATAGTGCCACAAGCCACACTGCACACGCTACAATCGTTTTATCGAAGAGTAAGTATGGTGAGCGTGTTATCTCAAGACATGGGCCAGTCGATCGGCCGCCTCGTTCGTGCGATTTAACGCCGGTTGACTATTTTCTGTGGAACTACGTTATGTCATTGGCTTATGCCAACACGCCGACGACGTTGGAAGAGCTCAGAGCCAACATTGAAGGCGAAATAGCGGCCGTTTCGGCCGAAATGTGTGGCCGAGTCGTTGAAAATTGGATCCAACAAATCGACCGCAGCAAACGTGCCCGCGGTGGCCATATGAACGAAGTCGAGTTCCATTCATAAATGTTTTGTACAATCAAAACATATTAATAAAGTTTTTAAAATGTCTCAAATGGTTTGCCTTTTATTTAAAAAAAAAGTTGTCAAGTCGTTATTAGAAAACCCTATATGTAAGTACACATGTTAACCATTCTGAAACACCATTTTGTCAAACAGAATCAACTTGCTAAGGAGGTGGTCAATTTTACTACTGTCTTTTACAAGCAAGGGCGCGCTTTTAGGGTGTGCAGTAAGAAATATATCCAAAATCGTCATAAAATCAAACGCGAATGGTCTGACCATCCGTCCGAACGACCAGTGGTCGTCGTTCAAAACAATTTCGATTTCCCATTTTCAATCTTTTGGCAGCCTAATGCGATTTTAATGGAATTCTTATGCGAAGCTCACACCCTTATAGGCAAAAAATCGATCGATAAACACACATTCGATTGTGTGGGTGTTGCGCTCTATTATTGTTACTTTTTTTTGTTTTGTTGAGACTAGAATCATAGAGAAAACAAATGCACAAATACAATCGGTATGAGTGCTTGAGAGTATCTGTTTTTACCTTAAAGTCACTAACACCAACTGCAACTCCGCCTTTTCAACCCCCTATCCATTGAAACAATACCTAAATAAAGGAACGCAAATTGACAATCTACCAATCCAAGGGGTGGGCAACAATAGCCTAGAAGCCCACAATTTTAATTTTTTATTCACTTTGTCATTGTAATTTTCATGTCTATTTAAAGATTTATGAGATGGCCCATGGCTTTTCGGACAAAAAAACAAAAACAAAAAACATTAAAATTACAGGTTTACTTGACTTAGTAGTAAGGGTGGTGGGTGATAGACTGGCGAAGGAAAGAGTGTGTCGACAAAAACTTGTCGCCCCATTGGCTAAATAATCACTAAACCTGATATACACGAGCCTCACAAACAATCGCACTATGTTATGTGGCTGTTGAAGGCTTTTACTTACGGCTTGTGTAAAGCTCGTGTATAGCTAGTGTTCCAACTGTCAGGTCATCGTAAACTTTTTTGACAGACAACGATTGTGGCTGTAAAGAAAGTAATAACTAAACGAAAAACGAAGATGGTCTGTGAATATATATATGAATATATATATATATATATATATATATTCGTTTGTACATTTGACACGCGCTAAACAATGAATTGTGCACAGTTTTCAAGTGGTATGCACTGGTATTATGAAAACTGAAGAAAATTGCAAAAATGAGCAAAAATGGTACTACAATTTTGACAGGGGTAATTGGATCTATAAATTGAAAATAATAAAATAAACGCCTTTCTCCTTTATTATATTGTAGCTGGAGACGATGGTTTTTTTCGTTTGGACTTGCTTTCCGATTGTGCGCCTCCATTGTTGTCAAACATGCACACCGTTCAGTCGACAGGAGATGGAATTTTCCTCCGAGGAATTATTTTCAGTTCCTCTTTCGGGGTTTGACTCCGGGGATAAGCTATTCAGTGCAAGACGCCAAACAACGAGTGGATGGTAAATTATTTTTGTACCTTTTTTGATATTGTGCAGGAGGGCTACACTCGAAAAAAAAAACACAACAAATTATAAAGAAACTAAAAAGGACAATCACAGTGTCGGTTATATTGTCGATTCGGCAAATGGCGTTGTTTTTTATATTCTTATTTCTTATTTAACGAGTAATATTATTATTCAAATTTAATTAGACGGTCAAATAAAAATTGGAAATTGGAAAACAATCAGACTAAACAGTCTTCAATTTTTTTCATTGGTTTATACACTTTGTGTTAAATAATCTTGCTCCATTATAATTGCATTTCTTATAAATCAATATCTTAAGATGTCGAGAAAGCTGAGCACCATTTGCCATAAGGATCGTTTCCTTAGTTTTCTTAAAACTTTTTCCAAAACAAATCATTAGAGGTTATTTTCCCCATCTAGACTCAATCTTGGATTAACTAGATCTTATTCATGTGTAAACTTTATCTATTTCTATGCGCAATTGACCAAAGATGGACTGAGCTATTGGCATTCTCTGTTTTTAAGCTATATGTTTACGTTCGTTCATATGTCTCATCTATTAGAAAGATGATATTATATTATTCAAGAACAATAAAATAATTAAAAACATTTGATCGCTTTAAATTTTTGAAATGCAATTCCATAAATGAAATATAAGAAGGAAAATGTACCTTAGTTACTGATAATAATCCTTTATAACATGAAGTATAATAGCTCACCTTCTACTAAAATTTTGTGATTTTCTATATGAGCTCAAAAACCTTAAATATAACCTCAAATTTAAAGGCACTTAATTATATTAAATTGGGTGAAATGATGTTGCTTTCGAACTCACTCTATTGATTTGACAATCTTGAAAAGAGACACTACCTACCATACGTGCTTAAATCTACTTAACATTTTCAGGAATCTTCAAAAGGCTTCCTGGCTACTTTTATGTAGGAATAACATTGCACATAAGTCTACTTAGTATAAATAGACTTTCTCTCATTCATGTTCAAAGGTGCTACCTTTAAAACCCTAAATGCATATTTATTACTTACAGGCTCATTAATGTGACAATTCGACAAGTTTACAAAACCAATTTAATAAAAACAAATTACAAACTCTGGTCGTCAGTGACAATCATAATTTGTCAAAAACAAACTCTTAAGTCTTCACAGCGAAGAGTTGCCCCAGCTTAAGTTGAGCTTTAAAAAAAACCGCCTTGTATGCACGTAATTAATAGCGTTAATCAGCATTAATTAAAATGAAAAACAAAAGCTCTCCTCAAGCAGACACTTTGCCCAATCTCGGAGTCAATTTGTGAACCGTTTGCGGTCTCCATCTATTTTTTGAATTTCAATCGCACCTATTAATCATGGTTCTCAAAGCGGTTCATATTATCCATACGAATATACGAGTACTTGTCATAGTCGTTGTTGTCGCAGTCTTCGTTGTAGTTGTAGTGGCTGTCGTACTCGCACGCCTGTTGCTAATTACTTCAAAGTGCCAACTTGAATTTGGCGGGCATTTCTAATGAGACAAGAGTGTTTGTGTTCGTCTTGAAATAGCAATGCAAATTAATCGATTGACGCAGATTAAGCCGCTTTATGCCGCCTTGGATGTACGCTCATATCGTTACTTCGAGTGTTGACATTCGCATCACCGCCATCACCACCGCATCACTACATCATCACATTACTGAACCGCACCGCTCACTATTCGGTGAATTGAGTTCAATTGAAGTGATTTTTTGAAATACATTTGTGAAGAGTGGTGTTGATTCTTCTGTCAGTTGATGATGATAGCACAGTAGCCAGAATTTGATGGCTTCAAGTTAAACACGCTCCTCGGAAACCGCCCACTTTGTGTGCGCGGATGGAAATTTAACAAAGTGTCGTTTAACGTGAATTTGATGACAGCCATTTCGAGATGTCAACGATTGTCGTTGCTTCTGTCGCCGCTAAAGGATGGCAGCTCACAACTTCTTGAGTTCCATCGATGGTAAAATTAGAATTCACAAGTCGTTGCTCAGTCGGTGCTATTAAGGTGACACCTTATTCGTCGTAGAATTCAATGATCGTTTTGCACAAACGAGTATATGTATTTACCTTACCAACTCGTTTGTTTGTGGTACGTAGCGGACGGTGCAAACAGGACAAGCGGACAAACGGACAGTCAAACGTACAGACAAACGGCCAGAATGAAGTGTCTTCGTGGTCATGTGAAATCCAACAAACGTTTTACGTGTCACTTGGTTTCGCAGTTGTGCTTCTTTTTACATTACATTTTGTATTTATACATGTGGACAAGTTTATATAGTTTTAGCAGCTGTACTCGTACACAGGGACTTAATTGGTTGGCATGATGTTGATGAGTCCGAGAAAATTGAGCGAACGTGCAATGTAGGCGCGCAGCGCCACAGATTCCTTTTGGGGGGATATATAAATTGAACGAGGCAAAGTAATAATTATGTCATTTAGTGAAACAATGAGTTCACAACGCGGCCTTACAAAAAAGCCGGCGACCGCACATGTGCACCGAGCTGCAGCTGGCCTATGGTGACGATGCGGTGTTGGCAGTGGTGGTGGCATTGGCGGTAGTAATGGTAGTGGCGGTTGCAGTTGCATTGAATGGTAGCCCCCGGCCAGTCGCGAAAAAGATTGCACAAAATTCTAATTAAAACGTCTTTATGCGTCAGTTGGAACTTTGAAGGATTTGCTTTGTGTGCTTATTAGATTCGGAGGGGGAGACAGGCTTATAATTAGGCGTGGCACCATCACCATCTCCACTAACAAAATAACATGAACAAGTGTTGAAAGTGACCGCCGCATAATAGCGCCGCCGCTACAGTTAAAGTCGTCGTTGCGTTGTCGTTTTCGTTGTCGTTGTTGTTGTTGTTTTCGTTGTCGTTGCCGTCATCATCGTCAGACTAAAGTCATGTCTACTGCCAGTACACTTTGTCAATCTAAAGTGAGGATCGTCTTTTTCCAGGAATTTGGGTCATAATTAATGTACCATGCTGCTTGCAGCAATAAATGAATTGGAATGCTGATGTGCTGTGCTGCTGGTGCACGAATATAATGCATAACATACACTACTGTCTAAACCTACCTACGCCTACCATCAGTAGTAATGCGAAATTCTTTGAATGAACGCGAGCCCAAATCGAAGTTTCCATCAATCATTGCAATCAATGCGCGATCGCTCTTTGGCCAGGTGTTTTGGAAGTCCAAACTTACGCATAGTTTGTCACATCGCAGGTCGGTTAGTGTAGATCGCTTCGAAATTCTGATGACCTCATGCTGAGCGGTTTTCGTTTGGTTTGTCTGTGGTTAATAGGTGTACGTTGGTATCGTCTAGCTGCATGATCCATAGTATCATATATACGTATGTCTCCGATCTGCTTGTGGTGGGTTTTGTTTCACGTGAATTATCCAACTATTACATATACGTTATTGTGTCTCGACAACGACAACGGCGACGACGTTTGTTTTCCAGTGATTTCCCAGCTACACGCGGGGTAATAAAAATATTTTATTTGTGCTCGAGTCAACGAGAGCGAAGATACACATACGAGAGTGCTCGTAGAAACGATCCCAACGGGTATGTTGAGTTTTCCCCAGAAAACTGCCTCTCCAACAGCACTCATCTATGGAAATTTATTACTGCAAACCCACTAGAGTCTACCAGCCTCACTTAAAAGGCCCACTGCTGCTACACTGCTAAGTTATATTTGTACCTACGTACATATGGTACAGCATTATCGTATCTGTATTTGTACCACCGTTGCACTAATGTTGTCTTTTGTCAGTCGGTTGAAAGCTTGAAAGTGAAATATTGAGACTCCAAGATGGAAATTTCACATGACCAGGCCATGGAACAAGGGACACTAAACAATGTACGTACGAATATCTCTACTGCAAACTATGTGTGCGTGTTTTTTTTTTTTTTTTTTTTTTTAATTTTTAGTTTTTTGTTGTAAGAATGATTGCAAAATCAGTTCCGTTGCATGGTACATGAACATAATGTAGAGGGACGTTTTATATCAACTCTACACCATGAGTCTGACCATGTCCCCACGGATGTGTGTTTTAACCACATTCATTTGCACCATCCGCCAACAACTATCTAAAGGCCGAGTGCATTTCGGGTGACATTTTAATTGTTATGCCTCAAGATTTACCGAATCAAATCGAGATTGAGTTAATGAGAAACATCGGAAGTAGAAACTCTAACATCAGCTGCAACTTCTAACCAAATTTTTGGTTGCAGTACATAGCTCAATTGAAACCGGCGATATCTGCGGACTGCATCTAACAAATGGATGGGCCAACTTTAGTTACCAATTAAAAACAAATAAGCCGCCAGGGGTAATACTGCTGTAATTATACACTATCGGATCAAACCGATCACTTGTTAAAGAGACAATTCGATCTGCGCGACTTTAATGGCTTATTTAACGATTTAAGTAGTTTTATTGCTGCCTGACTTGACTTCACTTGAATAGGTTTGCCTTGTCCATTTATTGGGTTTTCTATGGAAGCTAAAAAGAAAGACTTTCTCTGGTATGATTCCCGTATTCAAAGTGTTAACAAGTCGGAGTCGGCGACTGCTTTGCCCCTCATTTTTGGACTTCATTTGTGGAATTTCAATAAAACACATCATTAAGGCAATAAAATGAATTGAAAACACAAATAAAAGTTGAATATCACGGCGATGGTCAATCACATAAAGATAACAAACAACAGCGAACTAATTTTATTTTGTTATTTTTTTCTATTTTCTGTCCACACACGCTTTCCTAGATTTAATTACCAACAACTATCATGGCTGGTCGTTTCATTTGTACTCCCTTTATTGCTATGTCCAGAGCATATAAAAGTCGTAAGCTTTTTGGCAAACCCTGTTAAAGTTGAAGAGTAATGGTGGTGATTCTTTGACCGACGTGTAATGTATACAAATACATAGAGGTGTATACGCTGTTAGTCGAACTTGTATCTCAGTCGTCACCGATTTTGAACCGACCAACTCGATTAACTCGAACAAACCGACTAGCCAACTGACAAACCAAAAACAAACGAAATGATTTATTTAAATAAATTTAATTAATTGCTAGAGTTCCTTGGAGGAGTAAGACCAAATCAAGCACTTTATTCACTTACATTTCTCAGAACTTCAAAATACCTGTATACGAATATATATATGTAGGTTTAATAAAATCGCGGTTGGTAAATGGAATGGTTGGTAATGGAGATTTAAATTGATAAAGTAATGTCTTAAAGATATGAATCAATAGTCCGTTAGCACTTGTTGGACTGATGATCAGAATTCCTGTTTTGCATTCATTTGAATTGAACTTGAGTTGACATTTGTTTGTGACAAGAAATGTGATTTAGACTAGGTACCACTAATTTGGAAAAACTTTTTGATTAGGTCTTCCCTGACCCGATGCTTACATATTTTGTATTCTTTATCACAATTTTGAATTTAAATAGTAAAAGAGTGCAGATAAACTAAATTACATAATTTATTGGGTTTTCAATAAGCTCTGCGGTTTTTTAGGGTTAAAGTTTATTACACATTTTTGGTATAAAAGCTTATATTTAATCCATTAGAAATAGTCCACCATGGTCTATTACATTCTTCCAACGTTCTGAAAGAGATATAATGCCGTTTTTTTAAACGTCTGCAGACTAATGAGTAAAAAAGTTTTCGGAATTGAATTGCCTTCCGTTCAAATTATTTTGAACAGAGCGGTACAGATGGGTGTCAGAAAACACAAGGCATGGAGAGTACGGTAAGTGCCCTATATGAATTCAACTTTTGTTTTGTCACTAAAGCGGTGACTACTTGTTTAAAGTATTGAGCTGATCGCGTAGAAGTAAAGGATACCTCGCAAGTCCCACTAAATGCTCAACATGGCCTTTTTAAGATGCAAATCTTGTTTACCGACCGATTGCAATGTTTCATTAGAAGTGCACCATGACCTCTTACGCAGAATGTTGTTGTACGATGGCGGTCCAGAAGTACCCGACCGAACAAAGAAAACAAAAATTTTGGAAAAAAATTATTCTCATGTCCAAATTTTCAAATGATATGCGATGTACCGCACTTTTTGAAATGCCTAAAATGTCTGCTAGGTCGCGCACTTTCAGTCGCCGATCATCCAGTACCGCTTTTTGGATTTTCTTCACCATTTCTGGAGTCGTCACCTCATTTGGTCGACCTCTGCGATGCTCGTCTTGGCAGCTCGTACGGCCTCGTTTAAACTCAGCAACCCAAGTAGAATCCAGTTCAACTTTTATATTGGTTGGGCTGAGGCCTTTCAAATAAAAGTTTTGTATCACATAACGAATACCAATTTTCTTCATTTTCACAAATTCACTAACAACGTTCACTATTGATGGCTGCCAAACAAATACTAAACAACGTTCCGCTTTCAAACTTGAAACATATGCTTTATAGACTGCGTACTCCAATACAGTGATATTTTCAAACAACTAACGCTATGTCTTGCTCAGGCCTCGTACTTCTGGGACCGCCTTCGTAAACCACCCATTTTTCCGTCTCCCATAACCACCCTTTACAGGAAGGCCTCAAGCGAGTTCCATCTCAACAAAGACTCACAGACCATTATGTGATTCAAAATGTTACTTTCACTGAGTTCGTGAAGAATATAAACATCTACCTTTTTCGATATTCCAATTCATTCCCTGCGAAACGATTGTATGGGCGATGTTAAAACGTTGAGTCAGCATTAGGAAAGTCTGTATTTCCTTAATGAATGAGTGTAAATCAATGTTGACAAGTGTCAGCGATTATAGCCGAATCTCCATAGACCATAGTTGCACCTCTGTCGCTTTGCCAAATATGCACTTTCTTATCCTCCATTCTAAAAAAGAAAATATTGTCACTTAAAACACGTCCGATCAAAACAAATTCTCGTAACAATGTAAAGAAAAACCCTCTTTATTGGAATAAACAACAACAATTTTATAACAATATAACAAAGATTTTTTGAAACGAAAAAACACTACTTCCTAGAAAAAAAAAACGCAGAACTTATATAATATTGCTATCACGTGGCACGCCCTAGTGCACGTGATACTATATGATATGAGGTGTGTTCAGAAAGTAACAGGAATTCTAGTTTGAAAAAAAAAATTATTTATTCTTTTACATTAATGTTGTCACCTTCAAAATAGTCCCCATTATGCACTTGCGTTAGCGCTTCTTCCAATTCTCGAAACACTTCTGAAACTCGATCTTTGAGATAGCCTGCAGCTCTTTCAGCTATACCGCTTTATTTGCCCAATCGTTGCAAATCTCCGTCTTTTTATAGGTCTCTTCAGTTTGAGAACAGAACCAGTTATTCGTCACCAGTTATGACCCTTTTAAGCAAGTCACAATCATCATTGACGTCATTCATGAGCTCTTTAGCGACGGTTCTTCTGATCAAAATTAAGAAGTTTCGGAAAACCTTCGCTGACACACGTCTCATGCCCTAAACATCCGAAAAAAATGCATGACACGATCCGACCAATTCGCTAATATCATCAGTAACTTCTCTTATGGTAATTCGACGGTTTTATAAAACAATTTTCTTCACAGCTTTGACATTATCTTTTGTTAATGTGCTGGGGCGTCTAGAGCAAGGTTCGTCATTGGTATCTTCTCGGTCATCTGAGAGGAGCTTGTACCACTTGTAAACTTTTTTTTTTTACTTAGAGTAGACTCACCGTATGCCACTGTCAACATTTCATGTGCTTTAGAGCACTTGACTTAATTTTTTACACAAAATTTGATACAAATTCTTTGATCCATTTCTTTTAACAAACGAAAATCGCCGAGCTCATAAAAACACGTCTAACCTTAGCGGCTGCCACAGACAAAGTAAACAATGAATACAGCTGAAAATTTTATCATACTTCAGGGGCATGTATACCAACACAATAAAATAACAATAAATTTGACAATTTTGACTCTCAAAACCCATGGAATTTAAAAATTCCCGTTATTTTCTGAGCACACCTTGTACATTAAACATGTACTACATGTAATCAAATTTTTTAAATTTATTGCAACTATTAAACAATATTATAATTTTTAATTAGAGACTACTTATTTCATGTCATTCATTTCAAAATTTTCCATCTGACTCGGTATCCAACTGTTCTGGCTAATTTCCCCGTACGATGAGCATCATTGTACCAACTGAATTATAATCAAATCATCATCAATGAAATGGAGCCGACTTTAGCTGCATGACGACCAGCAACATCTACTATGTCCACATGGTTAGTGATAGCCATATAAATGTGGGTATGCTATTTTGCCAAAGTATACTATTCGTATATGGTATATTCGATATATCGAATAAAGATCATTTCTAAACAAATTTCTCGCCTTTCAAACTGCCAAAGCTACAGGAACAAACGAGTATGTTTATACCATATATGCCATGGCGTATTTAAGGATGAACCACATGTCTGCACATATATATGCGTGTATGTACATACGTACGTATTTGTGTTTGTAGAAATTACTGAACATTTATCAATTTATTGTGCACTTTGTGCCACTGTGACTTCATTAGAGTACACGCACATGTATGTATGTGCGTAAACAGCAAACTGCGCTGGAAATTAATATACGCTGCCACATTTGATATTGTCAGCCGTTTGGTACCCTTGCAGCGAGATGCAGTGACTTCCAACTCACAATAAAATTAAGAACATAATATTAAAATGACAAATCACAACAGTGGACACACAGTGTTAAGTAATTTGGTTTTGAATCTACCTGTTTGCTGTGGTTACACAAAATCATGTTCAATTGACAAGGTAGATATATATATGTGTTATTAATGCATCCTTAGCTTTGTCCTGAGGCAACAAATTAATTTAAAATTCAATGGAATCTGTGCGGTGGACGTGGGAGTGCTTTCTGATGGGCACTCGGTATCTGTTTTGAGTTCTAGGAAAATGAGTTTTTGCAGCTGTGGATTTTAGTATCTGAAAGAAATACTTGTGGCGAAAAAGACTCAGTGAAACAGATATTCTTTCAGGACTGGTCTTCGGTCAGCTATGTCTATCAGTTACTTAAACTGTTTATTGACATTGGTAGTCACTTAAGCACATAGTATTAGAAAACAGGAGAAACTTTATTTAACTATAGTAGTTGAATCTTTTTATTTTCCATAACAATTCAGACTCAGTCACTTATTCTAAATCTCTTCTAAAGCATAACATAAAGATATTTCGGTAAATATATCTTAAAAAAATGAGAAATATTAAAATAAAGGCATTTTTGCGATGCATACCAGGGGGTTGAGTTCATTTATGAAATATATACCAGACCTCTAATAAACCAGCGGAGTAGTTTAACTTTTTATCTGTATATGATGTAAAGAATTTTCGATATACCATAGGGTGATAAAGCGAACTAGCTGATATGGATCTGCAGATATGATGATTTTTAGTCTATCTATTTTACTAAATCGACGACTGAGTATTGTGGAAAGTTATTTAAGAAATTTAGGTTCTATATCAGGTACAAGCTATTCGTCACATCGTCGATAAGTTAATTTCCTCCTTTACTGAATTTTACAAAAATCATCCAGTGCAACCTCGTACTTATATAAGACTTACACGCTGGATTCATCATAGGTATTTATTTCTTTTTTTTTTAAAGAGCCAACAGTTCGAGTTACGGTCAATTTAGATTGTTACCAGACCATGGTCAACGAAAAAGTATTCCGAAATATGGATGGCATTGATTGGAGAGTGATTTTTATAGTATACAGCAAATGAAACCATCGATGATGCTTCTGTACTGTCGTTGAGGCTTTCTGTAGGCATTGGCTTAAATTGAATAAACTACAAACTGCTGACTACTTAGAAGCAAATATTTCAAAAATTAGACCGACTGAATGAGCTTTGTGTGGTAGGTATGTAAATCGATTGGTTTGTTGTGTGTTTTATTTAGATTTAAAGGCTCCTTATAACTTCTTTTTGTGATTGTTGATTAACCTGTTGTCACAAGAAAAATAGAGATCACACTCATTACACAAATCCACTATTCTATCTGACACGTTAATCATATTGCCCAGCTGTTCCCAGTATTTTATTTTGAAAACGAAATACAAATTCAAACTGGTGTTAAATTCTTAAATAATTGAACTTTGGATATGCCTACAGCATAATTGCCTCATTGCATGCTGTCAACTCAAACTTAAGTTGAAAATGACACTAAAACTACATCTGGCAAACCACATTAAAAGTAATAGATACAAATGCATTCGTATGCATGGTACAGACCTCATACTGAAATGTCAACGTATGAAGCTTAAATAACTACCTAAAGCAGGTTTAAAAAAAAAAAAAGCTAACGTTTACTCATGAACTTTTCTTAACTACTTTCGCAATATCAAATGTATAAAAAGTAAAACATATAAGGAATGGAACACGAGTCAGCAAACAGCAAAGAATGTAGGCAATGGACTGTTATGTCTATCAACGTTTTTCTTTTTCGACAAACCTCTAGGTGGTAATTTTTTTTTTTTTTTTTTCTTAGATTCAGCCGCCTCCGAATAACTCATTCACTGATCAAAAGTCAAATGACTTACGATTGGGATCCGAATACCACATTCAACTTCTATTCAAAATATATGAGAACGAATAAATCGAAACCGTCACATAATTCTCAGCAAAAAAATTGAGAAAACAGAAAAGGATAAAAATAAAGCAGTCAACTAAAAGATTCATGAAAAAGAACGAAACACCCCCACCCCCTCCGGTCGATGTCAATTTTAATTGCGAACAGTATGGAATTGCTGATGAGAAGGACCCCTCAGTATTGAAGGCCTGGGAATGGTTAAGGTTCATCATACTACCACGATATATATCTCGCGCCCTTGTCTTGGCAAAGAGGATTCTTCTTTGTCTTGTCTTGTCAGAGTAGGTACCTTCTCTACCTATATTATTATTTTTTATTACTATTTCCACACTCTAAATGCAACCAACGCTCAACATACTAATAATCACAACGCGTACCGGCTAACGCATACCGCGTACATTTTGCGATCGACTGATGTAAAATCATACCGAATACATCATGTACGATAGCTTGGTCATTTCTTATTTTTATCCTAATTCCGATTGTAGTAAGAAGAAGGCGTCGTCATCGTCATCGTCATCGCCGTGTTCGTTGTTTTCGTTTTTGTTTGTCGTTTTCGTCATATTCGACTTACAAAACAGCTCAAGAAAATGACTAAGCAGAAGCGGGATAGAGAGAAGCTATACGCGAAAAGTTCGTGATCATATTTCAAAAACGTAATCGATCGTCGCGATCATAATTTTTCATGGCGTTAAATATTGCGCGTCACAGCTTGTTAACCAATCCGCAAGAGATTCACACTCTTGCATCCGCCATCTCCTCCCCCCTTCAAGCAGAAATGACAAGAAACAAAAAAATAAAAAATAAAAATAAAAATTGCGCACCTCATCGTTGTGTCGTTTTGAGCTGTCGTTGTAAGGCAAGGCGTTGTTAATCGAGTTTACACGCCAAATTGGAGATGGATGCTTGCGCGCGCGCGCGCGCGCGTTCCTTTACTCCTACAAAAACTTCTCAAAGACAAGACAAAATCCTATCTATAGTAAAGATAAAACATCGCGCACATTGAATCTGCTTGTCGTACAACTTGTTTTTGCTTCATTTACGTCCGATTTTGTCTGCAGTGTGTGTCTTTGCTGCTGCGTATATTCCAAAAAATCTTCATTTTACTGATGGAGAAAGCAATTCAGAATTGAGAACTACGAACTAAGAATCGACAGCGACTACGCCCGGGTGCCTTTCATTTGAATCGATTCGATTTACTGGATATGCCAGCAAACAAAGAGCGTAAAGAAATGAAAAATGTTGAAAGCGCCTTTCCATGCTGTCGCTGGTTGTGATCGTCAAATTTGGAATTCCAGAAGACGCCTAGTGAGCAGTCTGGACCACCATCGATCCTGTTGACATTTATTATATAGTGAGCCAAGGAATTGTGTGTATGTGGCACGTTATAATAAAATAAACGCGTATCCTGGCACATCTATCACAAAACACGCAACGCTCCATACTGCTGGTGCCGTTGCCGTCGTTCTTACTGATGCTGTCGCTGATGCTGTTATTGTGAAATGCGGTTCAACAAGAAAAGCAAAAGCTAAACGAAAAAAAAACTGAGAAACTCGTATGCTCATCGTAGATTTCAATTGGAATAAATCCATAAATACATGAGCGAATTGGACAACAACATTCGCCATGACAATGATACCTCCAGAGGGACAATGGCGTTCTATAGGGCCACCAAAAAGGGCAACAGTCATAATTTATTTATTAAATTATGCACATCACGGCAAACGATTTCGCGACAGAATCGTGAGAGAAATGAAACGAAAGGATGTTAGTAGGAAAATTCCAAGGAGGTCCTTTTTGTAAATTTTGCGCGCTTCCATCTGCAGTTTAGCAGGCGGCTCCTTGGACACCATCGCCAACACTTTTACTCCCAAAATGCTGAATATATGATTAGGCTATGCACTGCGATGATACCCTAAATCCACACTCATATAAAGTGACAGACAGTCGTACGTAGTAACTGCAGCCTGATTGTCTGCGAGGACAAGAATGGATTCCGCGAATACCGTGGAACACGGGAAATGAAGGCGCACAGCAGTATACCTACTCGTAATACAGGTTGAAGAATGGATGCGCACGGAAATAGCAGGATCAGCTACATCAACAGCAGCAGCCAGCACTACCACCAGCGGCAGCAGCCACTGCGGCATCTCAGCATCTCGATAGCCATCGCTAGTCAATTTATCATCATGATGATGGGGAGGCTATGCGATCGCACAACCGCGAACGACAATGAACATCACAAGTTGGGTGGTGGTGGTTGTGCTGGTTGGTAAGAACTTTGTATCTCTTATGTTTTTCATAAGCAACGATACAAACGGAAAGAGTTTTTGAAAGATGAGTGAATGCGCATACTTCTGTTTCTGTCAGGGTTTCCAGTTTCTTTAATGTTTTCCCATGCCACCACCACATCATAAGTTATATAGGTATGTACCAACTACTGTCACTTTTTGTCCTGGCTCTCAAGGGACAACAACAACAGTCAGCAGGCCAAACGACTGAACGGCTAAAGTTGAACGTTAACTCCTCGAATGCGAACGAACAAATTAAATTGCACGAAAAAAGCTGTCAGACTAACATGACACATTTGAATTTATAATCGCGTCCAATGATGGACTATCAATTGGAGAAAAATATGACTTGCTTTGGTATCAACGATGCGAGGCAATTCATCTCAGGGCCAGATATGAATTCACTCTGTCATACTGGCGGCTGTTTGACTGGACGAACCTATGTCTTGTGTCACAGAAAAAATAGGATACAAATAAAATAAAAACTCTGAAATGTGTGTGGTTACCTTTTTGTTTTTAATTGTTCACCAAAATTGAAACCAAGACGAACCCTTACGAGTAGATTTATAAGCAAGAGCGTACAAGAACTTTGTAAATGCTCCTTTATTTGAATGAAAAATATAACAGGATGGTGTCATATTTAAATGTTAATCTTGAGACAAGTACAAATAAATTCGGTCGTTTGAATGCTTGCAAAAGAGTTAAGAATTATAATTTAATTCCCGAGTTTGCTTAAGATAGCTTCAAATTAGAATACCCTTGAAGCTACCGATTTAATCTACTGAAAACAAGTTATTGTACTGCATTCAAATACCTTTCTTTGTATTGATTAAAATGTTTCTAATGATCAGTGACGAGCTAGAAATTTTTAACTCAAACTTCTTCCGAATTTAAAAACTTTCAACTCAGATTTAGTCTATATACAAGAATATTTCTTCATGCTAAGGATTTGTATATTCTGATAAGTTTTGGATATATTCAACTGTTCGTACTCAATTTTTATAAGTTCATCTTACCTAACTGAGATAGTAATAGAGTATATCATTCATATGCAGTTACTGCAATCCTATTACTTTGTTCAATAAAAATGTGACAATGTGAGCTAATATGCTCTCCATTATATTGGCTCCAAAGCCCGTAAGCGCAAACGGTATTGAAAATTTTTCTCTCAAAACAACTGATCTTAACATATATACAGTCAACTGCCTTTTTAGCCTGAAGAAACGCCGATTCGCAAAAGTGGCTCTGTATAGCCTATGACATACGCCTTTAAAATTGATAAAAAGGTGTGGGGGTATCGAATTAAAATTCTTGAGTTTTTTTTCAGGATCTGCTGGAGTACGAAGATTTGGTCGATTGTAAACTTTAGTACTCTGAAATATAGAGCAATCTTGTATCCGATGTTGAAGAGACTTATATAGAATGATTCATCGTGAGCTTTGATTTATAATGTAAAATGAAATACATAAATTTGAAAGCAAATCGGTTTAAAAAACAACTCATGGCATTTAATTTTTGAAAGTGACATCATGTAAATGTTGGCCACGACTACGTTCAAGGTAGTCTCCGTAGAGAAAAGCAACTGGTACTCGCGGATAACACGAGTAATGTTGGCTTCCAAAGCCAACTTACAAATAGTAAGTGGTTTATTCCTGTAGTCCTGAGACCTTACATATCCATAGAGAAAATAGTCCAAAGGTGTGATATCGCACGATCTAAGCGGCCAATTTATTGTAGCAAAACTTGAAATTAAGTGCTCACCAAAACGATTTCTCAATAAGTCCATTGTTTCACGATAAAACACCGGATTTTCATTGAGTTTTCCAGAGCATGTTCACTGAAAATATGACGCAAATTCAAGTCGCCTGACTTCAATTCTTACACAAGTTGAATTTTGTACACTTTTAGGCCGAGGTCCTCACGTAAAATACGCCAAGTTGTCGAATACGCCAAGCCAAGTTGCTGAGAACGACGACGAATCAATTCGTCACGGTCTATGTGTACACTCTCAGCAACAGCTGCTATAGTCTCTTCATTATGTGTTGGATGTGATCTAACCGGTCGAGTATCATCCACTTATGTAAACTGGGACTCAATTTTGCGAATGGTATTGGCAAAAGTGGTTTCAGTAGGTCTATTATGCGACCAGTCAGACCCGATCCAGCACGTATTGAAGAGACTATAGCAACTGTAGCTGAGAGTGTACGCGAAGACCGCGACGAATCGATTCTCGTCGTTGTTCTCAGCAGCTTGGCTTGGCGTATTCGACAACTTGGCGTATTTTACGTGAGAACCTCGGCCCAAAAGCGTACAAAATTCAACTTGTGCAAGAATTGAAGCCAGCCGACCTCAATTCTCTGGAAAAATTCAATGAAAATCCGGTGTTTTATCGTGAAATTTTGTTTAGTGATGAAGCCCATTTCTGGCTCAATGGATACGTTAATAAACAGAATTACCTTATTTGGGCTAATGAGTAACCTGAAGAGTACCAAGAGCTACCATTATATCCATTAAAAACAACGGTATGGTGTGGTTTTTGGGCTAGTTGAATCATTGGTCCATATTTCTTTAAAAATGAGGTAAATCAGAATGTTACCGTCAATGGTAACCGTAATCGCGCCATATTAACGGGCTATCTGCTTACTGAAATTCGAGCACAGGGTCTCGGTGCCCTTTGATTTTAACAAGACGGTGCTACGAGCCATTCAGTTGAGAAATCATTGTTGAGCACTTAATTTCACGTTTTGCTACGGTAAATCCTCCGACTAAATTGTGCGATATTACACCTTTGGAATATTTTATCTGAGGATATGTAAAGTCTCAGGTCTTCAGGAATAAGCCAGCTACGATTGACGCTTTTGAAGTCAACATTACTAGTGTTATCCGCGAGATACCAGTCGCTATGCTCGAAGGAGTCCCCAAAATTG
This sequence comes from Volucella inanis, assembly GCA_907269105.1. Lineage (NCBI taxonomy): Eukaryota > Metazoa > Arthropoda > Insecta > Diptera > Syrphidae > Volucella > Volucella inanis. The sequence continues at coordinate 136,096,997 of OU026153.1, forward strand.
GACTTACCGAATGGACCACCTCAGACGTAGTCCTGCCCAATATTTAAATGATATCATTTACAAAAAGTAAATGCAGTGAATTGTTCCTTCAACCATTAATAAAGACTTTAAGTTTACTTTCAAATTTATCTATTTTATTTTACATTATAAATCAAACCTCACAATGAATCACCCTATATAACATTCCCGCATAACCGTTTAGAAATTTGCATCTGCTGACATTGTCGCGTTAATTGCATATTGCAAACAATTACGCTTTTGCCTTTCGTTACGTACATAGATACACTCTACAACCAGCTATGAGATCAAACGCTGCCGATCATTTTTATAGCAACGTTGCCGGTGTTGCTCCTGTTCATATTATTACTTGTGAAGACTCATTTGACAAGCATCTTGCACACAAACAAGTATTGACCACCATAAAGCCGCAGAAAATTGTTAGAATCGGGGCTATAAATGCTTGTTACGTGATCTACATAATTAATCGGCTCTTTCTTTGGTATCGCACCGGCGTTTATGTATGTTTCCTATGTGCAGTTTTACGATAGATACTTTTATGAATATTTGCTTTTAAAAATACATAGTAGTAAATGCTAGCTATGGGCTTACAAATTTTTCTGTATCATTCTAAGTCTACACCCTTCTAGGAGGATGTCAATTTTTTTCTAAACGCATTGGCAGCTGCTTTAGGTGTTACATCAACTACAAATGTCCATATATATAGTAGTATATATCTATGTATGTGAGAGTAAATGCGTTTCTTCATTTTATTCAACCCCGTGTATACACTTCCCCCCGTTGATACTTTTTTGAGATAAATATGCATTGATAATCGTTTTCTCAAGTCCATACGCATTCATAGACCACCTGGGCGCAGGGACAATGTCTACATAGGAATATCTCAGACATCCATTTTTGTTGAGGATTTTCTTGTTCACCCTACCTAGGCACGACTGGCTGAATGCTGACTGGTGAAGTGTCTTTTAATGGCTAGGGGGTTGCTTAACCCCTTTTTCACCGTTGTGATTAAAAATCCTATAAATATGCAATGAATGCAATCAAAGATTCCTCGAATCTTGTGACTTAACGAAAACGAAATGAGAAGAGAAGACCGGAGTCTTCATGTTCGGAAGAAATATGTGTCATCGAGATGGGGATAATTAAAAATAAACGCCTTACAATAAATTCTTCATCCTCATTAATTTAATGCAAAATCTAAGCTACTCCAGCACCACAAAAGGTGTCAACACTAAAATCTAAACAACATACTGATGGATTTTGAAGATTGTTCTCGAATGTATATCTATACGAGTATAAAAATTCATCCAAATTCCATTTCTTCATTTGAGCTGAAATTTTGTAAAAAAAAAAGAAAAACATTCAATTAGTCAAATGAATTACTTTTGATGTTTGTTTTGGAAAAGTAGAAAAGTGTCCGCGTCCAGCATATTTTTATCTGTGTTAAGCATCTTTACTTCTAGAGGGCCAAATCCCTTTTCCTTCCAATCTTGATGATGATGGAGAAATTTCCCGTCTGGCACTTTGGCCAAACGATTTTGATTATAGAATGACACTATTGAATTAGAAAAAAAAAATAATAATAAAATAAAATAAAAGCCATCCAACGCACAAGGAGATCAAAGGGCTAAAACTATCCTTTCGTACATTTTGCTGACACCAAGCATATTGTTGCATTGTACAAGTACCATCATTTCATCACCATTAAGCCACGAATGCGAAAGTAAAAAAAAAAAAAATAAATAAATACCCTTGCTTGTACCCGTTTTACCTATATATGGTAGTCATATCTCACTTTAGATCGATTCCGCAATCGGATTAGTCGACACGAGATTTGATTCCGACTCACTTGGGAGAAAATGTGATTGGTACTTAACAATGAAAATGGAAATGAAAACCTTATTCCCATTCATTTAGGGGTTGACGTGAATTATACGAGTAGATACTCTTTTAAAATAGAAAGGCAGGGCAGACAGAAATACTTTGAAAGGGGTTGCAGTCATATGATACAGTATACAGGTTACTTCTTCTTAACGAGTCTATTAGAGGCTGGCTGAGTTGGTTAGTTTTTTTTACGTCTCTCTCATTAATCTCACCTGCTTCCTTTCTTTCGTTTCTAAAGAGGGGATAATCAATCATATTAAATGAGAAAATTACAAGAATTTTCTTCGGGGTGACTGTTTTCGGTTTTCAGTCTTCAGTTTTCTTGACTGTTTGACTGTTTAGCTGTTTGGATGTTGTTTTATTTTGTCTTCTATGCGAAGGGGCTTCTTGAATTTCTGCCCTGACTGGTGGCGTTGACGATGGTACAGTTCACCTGCCCAATTGATCCCTCAAGAATGGACTTTAGCAATGCAGTGTAAGATAGTTGCGGCTGATGGTGGCGCGGGTCTTATATCTCTCTGACCAACGTTTTTACAAACGACTTAATAATAATCGACTTGCACCTGTTCCAGTTGTTCTTCATGTTGCATATTTTTTCTTCTTTTTTCTGTGTTGTGTTATTTTCCTCCTCTATGTACTGTGTATCAGCATTCAAATTTTTGTATTCAATAGCAACAGCAACGGCTTACATTGCACTTCACCCTGATATTGCAGTTTAATTGTTTATTTGTTTTAATTATATCGCCACAGAGTACTCGTTCTCGTATTTAGTCATTTCAAAATTTATGCAGAGTATGTGATGATGAGTGTTGCATTAGTTGTAAGTCAAAAATTACCTGATAACACGACAGAGCGCTAAATGCAGAAAATGAAATAGTAAAAGTGGATATGCCTAGTGTAGACATAGTCAAAGGTATACGAGTACATAATGCATATATAAATGTGCTCATAAGAGGCGCGCGCGCCAGTTCCTTTTAAGAATTCAGATGTATGAATTGTGGGAGATAGACATGCGGGATGTTGGAAGGGCCAGCCCAATATACAGGAGCTTGTGCAACACCTTATACCAGTCGCACATAAATAAATAGTTGGGCGGTTATTGCATGACGAAGGTGTTACTTAATATGATGCAAGTACATTGCCATCCATTATGATCCACTACAGACACGGCCGGCGCCGTATGATAGCTGAAGATTGTGTGGTCGATTTTCTAGGTGAATATTCTTGTAGGTATACCTACCTGCCATGGTAGTAACTTGCAAAGTTTGCTCGGATTAAGTAGAGCATTTGATATTACGAAAGTATTTAGTGTGTTTTGTTTTCTTTTTGTTTTTATGCTTTGTAATACCGACAAACTTTTTGCAAAGTATACTTTAAGCATATCCATAGGCGTGTGGAGATACAATAAGAGTTTTTGAAAAGAAAATGTGGATAAATGACTCAAAGAAAGTGCCCTCCTGGCCAATAAATTCTGCAAAGAAAATTTATTTTTCCATCTAGGAAAACCAAAGCAACATTTTTGTAATATATGTATGTATATGTACATATCCATATTTACATATACATGTGTATACCTTCGTATCAATATAACTCTGATTTGACTCTGAGATTTGTGGCTAAAGCAGTTTTTCTATACTTTTCAGTCTTTTAATGAGGTGTTTATTCCAAGTTCATTCATCATTGATTATATACTTTTGAAACGGGCTGCAAAGCTATTAATTATTCCTGCTAGGGATACCGAATTCTTGCACATTCGCTTATCTTGAGGAACATTCCAAATATATATAAATATATATATATTTATAAATATCCCTTTAATTTCAAAACATAAGTCTTCTCTTTTATACAAACGATATAAAACTCGTGTTATTATTTCACTCCGAGTTCAGGATATGGTCTTCATGATTCTGCATTCACTTCTTTGTTAATCGCTCAGAAGTAACAGGAACATTTTTATAAATTTCATCTTCCAAAAATATAGGAGATATTTCCGACGCACTAATTTTCGATAAAAGTTTGCCAAAATAAAGTTACATCTTTAGAGTCAATGCTTACCTTGAGCTCTCAACAGTACCCACAATCTAGCTTAATTAACCGAAAGATTAGAGATTCAAAAAATAATAATTTTCAAAGTGAAGTCAAAGGCTGCCGGGTTTGATTATATCCATTCTGCATATCACATATATTTTTAACACAGTTCTTACTAATTTCAACGTTCCAGATGAATGGAAAATTCTAAAAATAATACCTTTGCCAAAGTCTTCCTCAATAACAAATCCTGATTATAGGCCATTTTCAATTCTTCCTTTCCTCAGCAAAGTGCTGAAATCCATTATTAGCGAGCAAATCAAGATTCATCTTGAGGAATACAGTCCAGTAACTAGCTGCCAATTTGTTGATACAGTTGTATCACCGCACTAATGAGTCACTGAAAATATACGCGCTAGTATAGACAATGATATGTCAGCTTTGCTTATACCACTTGAATTCTCAAAGGCTTTCGAAACTGTAAAATACAAAATCTTTATTAATAAACTTGCAAGTCAGTTTGCCTTTGAAAACTCAGTGTGCAAACCAGTAACATTCTATCTTCACAACGCAGGTTAATTGTTTTCTCGAACAATAAACATTCGTCTTGTCTGCCCGTAGCTTCAGGTGTACCCCAAGTATCTATTTTAAGCTCATTAATGTTTGCACTCTCTTTATCAACGATAAATTTAAAAAATGTATTAAACATTGTAAATATTACATACGAGTATATAGGGATGATATCCAAATCTATCATATGTTTTCATAGAGTAATGCATCGCATGTGATAACCGATATAAATGAAGAATTAAATTTAATATTTCTGTGCAATATTTCAAAACGCAACCAAAGTTCAATAAAATGAAAAGCTTTGGTTATAAGCTGAAACAAAATGCCAGCTTTTTCACCTATACTTCTCCTCATCAATTCAAGGATTGATCTCATCAGCAAAACTAAAAATCTTGATATATCATTCTTCGCGGACTTAGCCCAAATTCACGTTATTTACCCACTGAAACTAAATTAAAACTGGTAAAATCGTTTATACTATCAATGATCTTATACAGGTGTGAACTTTTTTCAAATTTGGATTCTAGCTCCGAATCTTAGTCGTTACGATAAGGTACCAGCCTTTGCCAAGAGTATAGCCAGATGTTCTCTAACGCACTGATTAAATACCATCCTGTTCTAGCACTGCACGGAATTGTCAACTGTATGGCGCCAAATTACCCTTTCCGTCTTGTAAACCTTTCTCGGTCTCAAAGATCTATGCCAATAGATAATAATAATACCACCCAGACACACATATATTGTAGGTTTCCATCAATTTTTTGTCCATGCAATCCACCGAATACGAAAACTTTCAACGAATACTTCTTTCAATATTTTGCAAATACGTATTGATGTTTGTTCATGCTAAAGGTATTGTTATTATTATATTATTATCACTATACGAGTATATAGTATGTTCTTTTTTTATTGTTATTTCTGTTTTTATTTTTTTTATTACAATATTATTACTTTTTTTTAATGTTCTCTTTAAATGTTACTTTTAATGAGTTTCAATTACCATTTTGTTTAAATTATTTTATGTACTAATGTTTATATTTGCCTGTGCTTATAAATAAAAATAAAAATGTATATATATATATATCAAATATATATATATATATATATAAATGTTTATATATATGTCGGAACAGAACACTGAATCAAAGAGCTAATCCATTGTACTCATTGTAAAGATCCTTTTATGTGAAATTTTTGAGTCTTACGAAGAAAGATGAGTAAGCACTTCAGGGATAAGGTGCCCACAGTACCAGCACCCACCACGTTAGCACCTGATGCGAACGTAAGTCGGCTATTCACTGAGATAGTGTTCCACGGTGTCGTCATCACTTTCGTAGCAAGCACCACAGGATGTTGTGTCACTTATGCCCAGCACATTTAAGTGCTTTGTAAAAGCATAATTGCCTGCCACGACGCCAGTAAGCAGGCTGCAATCTTTCGATTTGAAGGAAAGCCTTAACCGAGGACGCAGATAGACAACATACGTTAGGGTCCTGAAAAAAAAAACCGCCTGCTTCACAGTATTGAGCTGAGAGCAATATTTAACTGGATGTATTGTCTTTACTCGAATTAAAGTATACCTCGCCAGTCCCACCAAATGCTCAACATGACTTTTTGGGAATGCAAATCTTGTTTACAGACCGATTGCAGTGTTTCAACAGGAGCGAACCATGATCTCTTACGCTGAATGCTATTGTAAACCACCAATTTTTCGTCTCCCGTAACCACTCTTTGCAGGAAAGCCTCATGCAAGTTTCATATCAACAAAGACTCACAGACTATTATGCGATCCATAAATGTTTCGTTCACTGAGTTTGTGAGGAACCCAAACATCCAACTTTTTCGACATTGTAAACCTTTTCAGTCCCTGCGAAACAGGGACCTGAGCGACCTCTCCTGTCGTCAAATGCCTGTCAATGGCAACTATTGCATGAAGAAGGATGCGGTATCGTCACCTTAACAATAATTTCAGAGATATCCCCATGTCTCTGCAAATTGTGTTGCATGAATCTGGAAAACGTTATCAAATCAGAACTGATGTGTTATCTGTCAATCTGGCAATGTCAAAAATGTTAGTGCACAAGTAAAAACAACCGTTGTAACCAATTTTTATTATTAGAAACACATATTATATATATTTTTTTTGTTTATATATATAATACCGCGCGCGCACCAGGGGGATATGAATACCCTTTTACTTATATTCCCCAAGGCGCGGGCGGGTGGTGTGGTAGTTTAAAATTCAGGTTTATAAGGTTTCGATATTTTTCCCAAAGGTGGTTGTTAAACTGGACGGGACAAGCAAGTGCATCCTCAACCAGTGGGTCTCAGTACGTTGTAAGTTCGTTACATTTAGCCCAGCCAGCAACCACTCCAACATCAGTTTTATGCCTTCATGTCAGAGTTGACGCCGACGGGATTCTCATATAACTACATGCAAATTCTACGAAAAGACTTTTTTCAGAGAATTGCCTCGCACGGGATTCGAACCCGCGACCCTCTGCTTAAGGAGTGTATGCATATACCACTACACCACGGCCACCCCTTTTATATTAGAAAATGAAAACGAAATAGAAAATTAAAAAAATTAGTATGCAAATTCCCAGATTTTCAACTGATGTAAAATCTAATTATTTTGGAAAAGAAAGTGGTAGCCAGCTGTTTATTTACCATAAAAATATTGAAGCAATTACTCTTAATTTTAATATGGTAGAAGAAACTTTCACTCTGAATTTAAAAATCAGAAACTTTGCTCCATTTGAACTGCAACCACTGGCATCACAGCTTTGATAAACTAAAAAAAAGGTCTTGCGCAACCTGAAAAGGATCTATGAAAAGGATCGGTTTACCTCAAAGTAATTTTATGAGTGGATTTACCCCTCTGACAAAAAATTTGACGCGCGATTCAAAAAATGAAGTTTGTAATAGCAGAGATACTAAGGTTTTCAAAATAGCGGGCACTCTGGAATGTCGTGTTCTGAAATTAAGCTGTAAAGGTAAGGTGACTCTGCAGATAACATAACATTTATTCGCAGAATTTCATAATCAATGTTCATGGTGGTTTTCGGACCACATGCCTCTGGAAGTTGAGTACAGACTGCACTGCTCTTCAAATAAACCAAATACAAAAAAATTGGTCTTCTGCTGAAATTGTTATGAAATAACAAATTCTGCATTCAGTACCAGAATATTTTAAATGTTAAACTTGTCAAACTTCGTGACTCAGACCTACAACTGCACATTCAGAATCTCACTAATACTATCAAAAAAGCTATCCCACCTCCAAAACAACCACCAAGAAAAAGCAAATACAGTAAGCAAAAGTGGTTTTATGCCGGGTTCTTATATGCTAGGGAAAAGTCATTTGCCTACTTAAAACGAGAACATTCAACACTGACACTTTTAACATACTCTATTGAGAGGCAAATAAGAAATTCAAACATCTCTGTTATATAAAAAGGTAGTATTTAAGCACCAAACTATTGCTATCTTAAATAGTTTAAAATTTGGAGCAGAATTTTGGAGAGCAGAAAGAGAGACAAATATATTCTCTCATTCTTTGCAAGCATCAAGGCTTCGTGACCATTCCAAAAAAAACTGCTTAACTCTCTCCAAACAACCTCAGTCGTTCAATATAAGGTTACTTTAATTAAAGACGAGTTTTTGGATAAACAGATTCTTCTTCACACTTATGTCTGAGCTCAACTGATGTTTTAAAGAATTTTAAAAATCAATAATATTTCCACTTGACAAAAAAGGTAATTACGGGAATGCAGAATACAGAAGTATTCCATTTTTGAACACTTCGAACAAACTACTACTCTGTAACAGGCTCGCACAGCAGGTAGAGGATAATAACATTCTACATGAGTTCCAGGCCGGTTTTAGAAGGAAATATTTAACTGTGGACCAAATATTTTCCCTCGACAACATTGCTGAATCCTATAGAAGGAAAAATAAAAAATTACCTATATGCTGTATTCGTCGATTTCCTCGCGTCTTTCGGCTCCATATCACTTAAAGCTGTTTTTATAAGCCTATATAAAAATTTAATCTCAAGCAAAGTCGTTAATGTTTTAAGAGCTATGTATGAAAATAATGTAGCATATGTCTGGGATAGAGAAGGCATATCTTATGAGTGCATTTCGAATCGTATATAGGAGTAAAGCATGGCTGTATTGTAAGTGCGCTGTTGTTCATTCTATTCTTTAATAACATCATAGATTCTATATGAGGTGGAATACAGCCTGGCCAAATAACAATTTCTGGGCTTAAATACGCTGACAGGCATGGATGTGGAAGGGTTGAAGTTCATGACCAATGGGATCGATGCATACTGTAAATTTGGAAATGTGTTTGTGAACCTCAAAAAATCAAAAATAATGATATTTAGAGGTGGTGGTGGCATATATTCTTAATGCGAAAAGTGGTATTATGGGGAATGCATTGAAATTGTACGTGATTATAAATATCTAGCAGTATGGATCTCAGCAAACCTAAGTTTGAATAAACACCTCAAAAATAAGTTGTTAAAAACTAAGCATAGAATTTTTTCAGTCTGTAGTCGATGCATCTAAAATAGGTATATTACACACACATTTAAGCGGAAAATACTCAATGCAACTGCAACATCAATACTCATTCATGGAGCACAAGTATTGGGATTCTGTTAATTTGATTTAACTTAAAAATTCCTCGCTTACTTCCTCAAATGAATATTTCGGCATTCAGGTATCATTCCCAACTACATGATGCATCTGGAGACAGGTGTACCCCCTGTTCTTAGAAACATAAAAAAGGCACCTGGACTATATAAAAAAAACTTATGGCGATGGGAGAAGAAAGTTTGCCTAAATTTATCTTTTGTTACTTTTAACGACAAAGGGAAGCATTGACCAAGAGTGGTAAGGGCAGAATGTAGTGTCAGCTTACGCAAAGAACCAGATCAAACTGTAAGACGAAAGTTTATCTGTATACAGTAATTTGAAGCATAACTTACAATAAAGGTCTTACTTACTGGACTTTCACAAAACGGAAATGATTAGTATAATGAGAGGAGAGTTTTTAAACTTATACTTATATACGAGTACATGTCGCGTTGTCTAAAGCTTTCGATCTTGTGTAACCTCTGCAGTCTGAAGGTAAGAGAGGATGTATTCCCATTTTTTAGCGATATGTCGGATTCTAATAGCACTTCGAATGTGAATTTGTGGATCATGTGTGCTAGAGTTAGAACAAGCTATCAACATTCTGAATTGGAACTAGGATCTACTGTATATAATTACACTTCGAATGCGATAAGCTGCAGAAAAGAAATTATTGAAAAAGAATTTTAAGAAAATTTTATATTTTGTTGCGCAGTTTATATTTTAATTATGTCAATATGATAGAAGGTCAATATGGTAGACGGTCATTATGGCTAAACCAAATAAGAATATTTTTGTACTGAATAAAATTCAAATCTAATCTAATCTAAAATCTGTCAAACAACCTAGCGGTAAACTACAGAGTTTTACAAACCTCTCCATAAAAGAAGTGGTCGGTGTTCGTATACATTTGTAGATAATTTAATACAATCAAAAACAAATTTATTCCCGAACGATGTCTTTCTTCCTTTGATACTCAAAACTATGTGAACGACAGTGCTATTACCGTTATAAGTAAATGTGGATTTAGTCATCATTCAAATATATGAATGTAGATGAGATAAACGATTAGACATCATGGTTTTCCAAGTGTAGAACTACATAAAGAAACATGGTTTTAATTAAAAACTCTTGAAAATGAGAAAAAAGAAAAAAATTGAGCCATTGATCAAAACTCATTATCTTTAAACTCTTTCGGATTCAAAATGAGATAATAGACATGTCATTCGATTAAACTGGATCGAACTGAGAACGAGCACTTTCCAGTACTTCTATTCCTGGATTTATCCTAATTTATATTAGATAAATCTGAAAATAACATGGTCCTGCGAGTAACATATGCGTAGCAAAATCCGTTCAAGTAATGATCACCAAATGTCGTTGTTGAACTGGAACTCTCGAAACAAAGCAATTGAATCAAAAATGTAAGTCTTCTACGCCTATATTTACTGTTTTCTTTTACAATCATACGTTCGTACCCCAATTTTAACACCTGCTATCGTTTTTCAGAACGCATAAATCGATAATTTGTTACAATGCAGTAATCACAAATTTTCATTTGCTTACTCGTACGTGTTTAAATTTGGTTTTCGATAAGAAAAACTAAAATATATGAAAAAAAACAAGGATTAAAAAAGCAAGAAAGTTCTCTACGAGTAGATATATAATTTGCGCCAAACATAATAACTTTACCCGTTTCGGTATCACAACGATCCCTGAAATTTATACTGAAAAATAACATGCTGGCTTCCTATTACGTGGATGGATTCCTGGTTGCCTATATCTATATATGAATGTATGTATTATATACGAATATGAACGTTACGCGAGCAGACTGTGGGGCATCAACAACACTCCCCAGTAGGATAAAAAGTGTGAAATATACTCACAAAAGTCCATCGCAGTGGTTGATGATGCTGGATGTTGGTCGCTGGAAAGATGGAAAGGTGGATACTCGTAGATAGAATGATGGCAAACTGTATACTCAGCACAATACAGAGAGAGCCAAATTAAATATTATCTCAAGATGATTGTTGAAATCGTCGATCCGTTGATTTGCTTGCGCAACTTAGCTCCCTCCAATCTGTGGCAAAGGTAAACGAACGAACGAACGAATTGATCTACCACCGTTCGCTGTCCACTGACAATCGTACCTCCGTCACATTGTCGGTTGGCCGTTGCCATTGAACGAACATCGATCTTCCATTGCCGCGCCGGTCGACCAGCCATAATATCTATAATCAGGTCCACGTACATATAATATTGGCAAAAAGCTGTTATTAGGATAATCAAATGGGAATTATCGTGCCAACTGATCGATCGTGGCAGATCACCGTCGATCATCTGGACTAGTGACTTGGATTGCCATCCATCTATCCATCCATCCATCGATCGATCGATCGATCGTTCAGTTGGTATCACACACAAGGTGTGTGCGACATCGTGGTCAATTGGTTTAGTTCGGTTGCGCTTGTTGGGTGCTTCACCACTGACTCACGCATTTTATTTTGTGCTTCTGATTCAGATTCAGTTGAGCGAATGCTCTGTTATAATCCATGCTCTATATTATATAAATCTGTACATAAATCTCACTTGGTGTCCGGTAAATTATACGCTGCGTAAAAGCCTTTACCAGGTTTAGGGCAATTCGCATTCCCGCGCCCCACTTCAAACACAAAGGATTTAGATACTCGTAGATCGGAACTCACATCCAAAAATGAAAAAAAAAGAGAATTCACGACGAAAGCAAAAAACAAAAAGCTTAACGCGATTGTTTATGATACAAATTAAACAATTTATGACAATCGCCCTGTGAAATAGAAGCTTCCGGCTATTTCAGTTTGCACAGTCCGCAGAGAGTGTTTAAAATTATACACACTCGCTGTATGCATCTGCATCTGTATTTTTACTGTGTGGATGGATGCACAAAGTTGTAGCAGTCAGTAAGGAGGCAGTGATGCAGCCAGAAAATTTGATAGATATTATTCGTGCAAATATCTGGTACATTTGCCTTCTGGATAAAAGGTGCACAGTGCGCAGTAGAATGATGACTGGTGATGTATGATCTTATTCTTGGCGTAATTTTAACTATTAACTTAAAAATTTTATTACAAAAAATTACATACCCTCTGGTGGTTTAAGATACGACCCGAACAATACTAGTGGTAATTCTCTATCACTATCCCCATAGTGGTGGATCGTCAGATCGGTAGATCAGGGGACCGCCTTATTATTGATTCTCTCTCTCTAATTTGTTCTAACTATCATGCTTACATTTGTTTTGTTTTTGTTTAATATATTTGCAGCTTCTCGAATGCCATCGTCACATACATCGCCTCAGGTATGCCGACCACACTTTCATCCGCCCGGACATTTGGGTTCATGGCTAACCAGCGACCATAAATCATTTGCGCCTCCCAGCCCATGGGGTAGTCCGTTTGCTTGTCCACAGGATCCACAGGATAAAATTGGCGGTCAAGTACAAAGCCATCAAACGGGTCAACATTCATTTCCATTCCCTCCTACACCGCCAAAGGACTCAACACCCGATTCAGTACAAACGGGCCCATCCGAATATCAGGTGTGTACATTCGAGTGTTGAACCATTTAAAATTTTTTTTTTTAAGTTTTCAATACTCTGTTACTAAAATTTTGCAAATTTCCTGTAATTTTTTACATAGGCTGCTGTGAATGCTTTTATGCATCAGGCACAGGCATCAACTACCTCAATTAATGATGCGAGTTGCGCTCTAGACATCAAGCCTACGATACCGAACGGCAATGGCGGAGGCGGCGGTGGAGGTGGCGGTACAAATCAAGTTCCTGCGCCAAAGCAGCGTGAAGGTACGAATGCGGGTAACAGTAATAGCAATAACAACAATACTAGCAGCAATAACCATAATTCGCACAATGCGTCTTCAAATAATAACAATGCGACGAGCAACAATAACAACAACAATTCAGCGTTAAATGGCACCAGCAGTATATTTGATAGTGCACAAGCTGCATACGGGGTAGGTGGCGGTGGAGGTGGAGGCAGTGTTGGGTATGAGCCCAGCTACGCTGCAGCGTATCACCATCATCACCATCACCACTCACACCATCAAGCAAGTGGAATGTTTCAAACGGCTGCCAGGCAAGCGGGTATGAGCAGCACGGATGTTAAGCCACAAAGGACGAAGCCACGCACTAGTGCCGGTAAGACAAATCCATATGGTGTGGGTGAATATAGTTTAATTAATTTTTCTTTGTTTAAGTTTTTTTCATTTGAATTATTTCCTTAGTTTTTCGTTTTTCAGTAAAATTTTATTTTTACTTTTTGTTTCAAAAATATATTATCAATTTAGTTTTATTTTGCAAAGTCTTCGTGTAACATAATGTATGCAAAGTCGTCGTATATAACTCTGATATTGTAGTCTTCAAAATTTCCATATACTATATGTACTCGAAAAACGAGCCTTCAAAAATCCCGAAAAGGATTTTGTCTAGAACCAGTTTAATATATGTATATATATTTAGTTTAGTATATGCTTAAGTCGACGCAAACACTCTTTAACCCCTGTTTTACCTTTTACTTTACCATTAGAGCTATTTCTCACACTTGTGCCTAAGCTTCGAATTTACGGCGTCTTCCATTTTAGAATTTATTACCTTTGAATACAGCAGATAATTTAAATTTGAAATGATTAAGGCAGCGCTTTTGTGTGATTTACGATATCCTTTGGTTAGCTTAATTAGATAATTCTCAAAGTTTCACATCGTTCGGCATTTGGCGATAACCTTTCATAGAATTTGACACAATTTTCTAGAGAGCATCTTCCGATCGTCGAAATAGCAAACAAGTTAAAAAAAAAAACTGCCGTTCAGAAATGTCGCACTTGATCTTTTTAATAATGTCCCTGAAACAGATCTATAATCTGTTCGAAGCAATTTTAGAGAAAAAATTCTGACAAAACCGCTCAATACTATAACAATCAATTCTGTATATAGCCGGGCTTATGTAATTTTGCCTTAAAAATATAAGTACTTAAAGATCTACTCATTCACAAATTAGCAGGTCCAGATGGTATATTTCCCTTTCTTCTGAAAATGTGTTGCTTCACGCTGGCAAAACCACTGCGATAACTTTTCAATCAATTCTGCTTTTTTGGCTTCCTTCCGATCAGATGGAAAACAGCATTTCTCCAATACTTTCAGTACGGTTTTCACTGGTGATTTGATAGCATGTCTCACCGAAAAGTGAAATCAAAGCTAAAATCAATCTATCGAAAGGATTGAAATATCCACTTTATATTTCTAAGACATTTGACGGAGTTTGACATCAAGCTCTTTTGTCGAAAATGCGTGCATTTGGGATTGACGACTCTCTTTTTTAGATGATTAGAAATTACCTTTCGGAACGTTCAATTCAAGTTGTCTTGGATGGTTTCAAGTCCAATATTCACAAAATAAATGCTGGTGTGCCACAGGGCTCTGTTTTGTCTCCAACACTCTTTTTAATTGTCTTTAATGATCTCCAGTCTGATACTTCTAATCCAATATATTCATTTGCAGACGACAGTACGCCCTGTACTCCCTTTTTTATATTCGTTCCCACCCGTAGCACCCACTTTGCTAGGAATGATCGTCGTTTTACCCTCGAGCCCGTTTTCGGACGTACTCTGAAATATCGTGATTCTTTCCTACGCTGCATAACTCACTTGTGGTATGCCCTGTCGAGCTCTTTATTTCCTAGTCATTATAGCCTTTAACCATTTACTATACAACCAACGTTCATTGTGCAAGCATTTTAAGGACACCTACTTAAAACTGTTCAGCGAGATTGATTTGAAAACCACTGCATTCCATAAGAGAAACATAAAGTGGGAAATAGAATGAGCAATTATGAACAGAACCAGGCAATAAATTATACGGATCATATAAGAATTTCACACGTCGAATGTTGGCATTTACGACAATTTGTGAAGACGGCACGAAATCCAAGTTATCTATTCATTATAAGAAAATTCACTATATACAAAGAAGCTTCACCTGGTTGTATTTAATCATTTGAAATTGAGGTTATATGTATTTTTGGGAATTCTTAAACATTTTCCCTGTAACTACTATAAGTTTGTATATCATTTGTTTTTGTCATGACTTTAAAGCATTTCGGTTATACCTTTTCATACTTAAGTTTTTTCAAAAAATCACGATCAGGTGGTGTGCAATTATACGGGAACATTTAACTCTCTACCCTTTGCATTAAGTGTCATTTGTAAAACGTGAATTGTTGTGAGAATATTTAAACTCAAATCCTTTTTTGTTTGGATAAAACCAATCACCCTTGTCAGTTAAAACACTTTAAGTTCATTTTATTAGCACACTTTGTCAGATGTACCATATCTGCACAAATTCATCCACCCATCCAAAGCATGCTAACCACAAATCAATTTCCATTGGCATCTTTTCCCTTCTTGTTAAAAAAAAAGATAGGAAGCTTCTTGTACGAGTATCTTTAAGTTTCGCATCTTTTTTCTCACCCGCATTTATACGCACCAACTTCACTTTTTTTTTGTTGTTGTTGTTGTTTATGAATATCAGTCATTGCGAAGATGACAGAAACCATCAAAAACAGGAGATTCTGTTACAGTTCTGTTACAGCATACACAGGAGCAAGAACACAAAATAAGTGAAAAAAAAAGTAATAAAGTAAAGAAAGTAGAGAACCAAACAACCATAGCAGGTTAAGAAAATTTACTGACGCTTACTGACGCATATATTTTCAAATGACAGCACCTTTTTGTCTTCATTTGGTTTTCGAGAATCCTTTTTTGTTTTTGGCTGGCTCAAGTTAATTCCCGAGCTTGTGCGTTTCACGCTCGAACACACGCATATATGTATAAACATATAAAAGTGCTTGCATCTGTGCTTGGCTTCGATCGCATTTATTTTTGGACTTGTTGCCTGTTTATTGGGTGTATTTGCGACATGCTCTTGAATGGATGCAGCCACAAAGCTGCCAGCTTCCAAAGAACACATGTTCAATCCATGAAGTTAACCCTTTTAGTTATTTTTATTGTATTTAGGCGCATCTACTTGCTTGCTTTACATATTATACTGAGTGAAATTATGACACGACAAATGCGTCGCAGCGATATGTAGGTAGGCAATGGTCAGGTACACATCTCTGAGATGCCGTGGACAGATACTGCAGATACTTAAAATTCTTTGTATTCCTAAAGTTTGTGTTGATTATTTGAATTGATTTAAGTTTATGGTTTAATTTATTTGTTTTTGTTGAATCGTTACAATTTAATTTAGTGGGATTTGTTTTAATTACTTTTTTTTTCAAATTTACTCACATCATGTGTCTTTGTCTTGCTCACGCACACACAAATTGAATTGCTGCTGCGCTTTTGTGTTGATTTCGGCTTCAAAATTTCAGTATTACAAATTGTGGTGTGCATGCACTTAATGTTGTTTTTTGCATTTATATCTTCCTCGCAACGAGTCTATATATTACATATATGTATGTATGAATGTATTGTAGTTTGTATCATAAATTGTGTTTAATTACAATGTATAAATGCATACAAACTCGTTTATTCGGTTTAAGTTCTTACAGGTGTATCTAAGAATTTTGTAAAATGATTTATATAGGTTCCTGCTTAACTTTTTTTACTCGTGGCTCTACTTGTCTTGAGGACTGTTATTAAGAGTTTTCTTATCGCTGTAATTTTCGCAAACCAATCAGTTCAGAAAAATTTATTTTCTTCTATTTAGGTGATCTTTGGAAGATATACGTGTATAAGCACAGGTGGTTCTTCATTTAAGAAAAACTCTTTGTAAATAAGTAAATGCTCAATATCAAGAAAATTTGTTGCTTCCCTTAACAATATATGTAAAGGGAATGTGTAGGACAAAATCCAGTAGATATTTGCGAATACATTACTGTATTTGGATGTTCCATGTGTAAAGCAGATAATATTAAATCTTTTCACAGATATTCTCTGATTTTCTTACGAACATATTGTCAAACTTAAAGACTTAAATAAAACAAGTTGTAATAGAGTGAATTTTTTCTTTGTAAGTGGAAAGATACACGATTATTACTACTATTTGTGGAATGCTGATGCCTTCTAATTTTCTTAATTGGTATTGAGTCACATAATTGATACTTATAAGACTGACCTGTCAAATTAAATTCATCATAACTTAAACCATTCCTTAGACTTAAATTGAAGGACAAGTAACTAAATGAATGCCATTTTTGCATTGCTATTTTTGAAAGGCCCTATAGTTCGAAAGAAAGGCCACAGAATTGTGACAATTGACTGGGTTTATAACAAACCTTTCAGAAAGTGCTATTGGCAATTGAATCTCAAATAGATACATATAAAGTTTAGTTCTAACAGCAAAAACTTGCAATTTTAAATCAATTTAAAATCAACAAGATCTTAGAATAAAGCTTTAGTTTGAACTTAAAGCCATAGATTCTAGGATAACCGTACCCAATTTATAAATGAAAATGAAAGATAGATTTTTCGACAAAAAACAGTTTCGTTCAACTTTTCCGCAATTTGTTGATCATTTATAAATAAAAAGATTGTTTGAGGTATGCTTGAGTTTTGGTTTTATCGTAGGAGCCAAATCTTCTGCCGAGCCAATGAGGAAACAATTCGTATTCCACGTGTACACCCATCTATTGTATTAATGGAAGAGCATTTTCTTTTTGGCCAAAATCTTTCGTTTTTTCTTCGAATTGTCGTTGATTCGATCCAATAAATTGGCAATTTTTCAACGCTCATTGTTTTCTCTTTTTGAAAGTAATCGTTGTAGATTATGCTGCGTGCATTCTTAAAAGCTGTCACCATGACCTCATAGAACAGGTACCTCTGTAAGATTTACTCATTGCTGATACTAAAAATAAATGTTTCTATTGGTTAGTCTTTCTCTCTCTCATGTTGTGTCATATGACCACAAAAGCAAATGTAACGCCTTAACTCTAAATATAAATAGAGAAAAAACAAATAATAATAATAGGAATAAAAACAGAGAACAAAAATAAAAAATAGTGATAATAATTATTCACTACCCCTAACACATTGTCGTCTTCTCTATATATCATAGACATAAATCTTGGAAGCCAGTATACCTACGACTGTGTTCAGATTTTCATAAAAACTTCCTTGAAATACCAATGTGGTGTTCGTCGTGTAACTCTCAATTACAGTTACATTTCGTAATAATTGTGACCAAATGTCAACTATGATACAGTATCCACAATATAACAGTCAAAATTGGACACCGAAAACACTGTGAAGACCATAAAAAATAAAGCCTCAAGCTGAACGAGGAGGAGGAGTAGAAAAGGTCACACACAATAGCAATTCTTTTTTTTTCCGCTCAGGTAACATCATTAACTTACTGATTTATTAGCGGTCACCTGGGCAACAGGTAAAATGTGAATTCCTTGTGCTTCCCTTTAGCCAGTTTTAGTTTGGTTTATATTTTTTTTACCAGAAACAGCATCAGTATCATCATCATCATGGGATAAAACAGAAAAAAAAGTACCAAAAACAAACAAGAGACAATAAAAACGAAATTAAAAGGAAAATCAAAATTTTGAAATCTGCCGTTTACCTGTGTGTAGGTATTTTGATCGTCGTGTCGTCGACCATGCCATTGTAGTTGTCGTTATCGTTGTCGTCTGGCAATGGTCTGAACTCTAAAGAAAAGAGAAAATACCACAGAAGGCAAATCATTTTCCATGGCCTGCCAGCCGCCTTCCATGAGATATTTCAACAAGACCTCAAATTTATAAATCGTCGTCGTTGTCGTATCTCGTATCTCATGTTGTCACAGTACGAGTGGTATGTTGGCGGTCGTCGGTGGGCCAGCATGGCATTGTATACTGGTCCAACCACCAACCACCAACCACCAACCAGATGCATCTGCATCTGAAAGTAGAAGAAGCAGCCAGAGATTCCCCAAAACACTCATTCTTCAGCAAATTTCCAGTGATTATTGTTATTATCATTTCTCCTGAATTCTTTGATACCCAATCCCTATCCCTGCTCCAATCACTATTCCAATTCTATCATCGTCATCGTCATCAACATCATTGTCTACGTCGTTGTCGTTGTTGTCGTCTCCTCCGTAGTCGTTGTGGATGATCGCAACTTGGGCCTAATCTTTGCTCGGGTTCTTATCTTGTTTTTATTTGACTTGTAAATTAATAAAAATTTAATTTATTTAACTGCTACTGAACCGAAAGCGATAAAACATAAACAATCGGAAATTATTGATTTCTGAAGGCGGACCGATGGACCCAGAAGACAGAAGGCAGGGGGCATCAACTAACACCCAGCCAAGAATAAGAGTACACTAATAGTTCTAGCCTGCATCTTTATTCACATGCATTCGGTTAAGTGGACATTTTGTTTTGTTTCCATCTTCTTAATTTTATTGGTGGCGTTTATGACAACATCGGAGACAGATATTTATATGGATGTTATGGTATAGGAATCGGGCATCGGCTAATTAGTAATAACCCACAACATTATGCAAAACCCTGATAATATCATCTTGCTACACACACCCCACAGATTTCAGACGAGAGCAAACCAGAACAGACTACTATAGAACAGATAATAATGCGATACGATAAAACAACTTGTAATTGAAATCATTTCACATTCTTTACGGTCAAGAGTACATACGTGGTATGTATGGATGAGTATTTGTTTGCACTGAATTATGAAGAGCTACTCAATTCAGCTAGTTAGGGGGTCAGTCGGTGAATAATTGGAAGCAAGCAGCAATGAACTGTTTATGACAATCCTTAAAATTCCTGTAACTTATCTTTACTATTCTATCGCAGAGTATAAGATACATTTGTCTTCCACGCGCTTTTTGTATGTTAACTCGTTTTGTATATACATACAGATATAAAGACTGACATGGACACGTCAATGGGTAAAGATACTCGTACATTCGTAGGACAAATTTCAGAATCAGGTTAATAAAAATGCCCGGTTTGGGATTTCCACGAAATTGAAGTCACTAAAACGAATGAGGAAGAAGTTTCTTTGACTTTGACTTCGAGTTTGCCTTGGTGACACACGAGTGTGACCTGGCTTGGTAGGGGTTCGGCTAAAATAAAGGACATCGTGTCTGAATAGTGTCATAACACCATAGCATATCACTAAAAAAGAAAACCCAAAACAGAAAATGCTTAATGACATTTGGTCAGGAAAGACACTATGGACGGAAACCATCCATAATGGACAAAAATACTTTAAAAAAAAAAAAAACAAACAAAAACAAAAACTGTTGTTGCATGCATGCCTTGTGGACAGATCAATAAAAAACAAATGCTCTCTGTGACAGTTTGAAAAAATATAACATTAACTTAATCCGGCTAAAAAGTAGAAAAAAGGCAAAAAGCCAGAGACGAATGCCCAAAAAGGCAAAAGAAAGCAGAACTTTATTAATGTTAGTATAGAAAGGACTAATACATTCATTCCAATTTCTCATAAGCTTGTTTGCTGGGAGCTCTTGGCTTTTTATTAATTATTTGGAAAAAAAAGTGTCATTTTAATATATCGAGATAATGTATTTTAACTTGTCACGTTTTAGATAAAATTGTTTGATGTTATAAGAATCAAACGATTTTTTAACTTGTCAATAAAATTTCATGTCTTGTCTGTGTTTTTTCCATTTTTACTGATTCTGTTTCCGTTTGTCCGATTAGCATATATTTAAGAAAGCTCCTTAAGGTTAATATTGTTGTTTTACTTTTATTAACCGTTGAGATGTGTAAAACCTATAATAACATTTAATGCTACAAAATTCTTTCACGTATCTGAATTGCTAATTCTCCGTCTGTTGGGTTGGCTAAATTTCTGGTCAATAGTTTGATGGTTTTAGAGTCCTGCTTTTTTATGGTGGTCCATCGTAACTGGTGTTCTCAATTATTGTTCCCTGTCACAAAATTTATCTAATGCTTAGGCTGTTTTTATAAAGTTACTCTAATCTTCACTTCTCGTATAATATATTATTCTGAAAATTTTCGGTTGTACGAGTATTCCATCATAATAACTCCGTATCAATTCATTCTATTTAGTATTCTAATGAGAAGACGTGATTCAAATTCAATTTACAAAGATGAGTTTACTTTTGAAATACTATGAGAGGACCTTCCTCATATCTTACGACTTCAATGAAGAGGATCATTTCCCACAACCACTAATAGCTCTGCATACTTCGGGTGTTAATAGAAAGTAGAACATCTTATGCGCTTGAGTATCTTTACCACTTAAAGTGACTGAGTTTTATCTGCAAACTTCAGCTGTGAGAAAGTAATGCATCGTGAGTTTTCTACAGTGCTTTAATTCCACAATATTGTCAAGGTTACTTCTGTCTTAATCCATTGTAATTGTCAAAGTAGCAATATTTCTAACTACCTTTACAAAACCAGCATATGGTATTTCAGTGGTTAAATTAGTACCAGAAAAATGAAATCCGTAGAATCTATTATGCCATAAGATGAATTTTAAGATAGGATTGAAATGAAATACAAGCATGTGATAAATGTTTCTGGGCCTGAGTTAATCGACTATCTGTACGTTAAAATTAACACGTTCTTTGCACTAAATTGTTGGCAAACGCCTTACCATTTAAGACATCAGTCGGATTGATTCCTAATGCTGTAGAAATGTCGATC
Organism: Volucella inanis; assembly: GCA_907269105.1. NCBI lineage: Eukaryota > Metazoa > Arthropoda > Insecta > Diptera > Syrphidae > Volucella > Volucella inanis. The sequence goes on from OU026153.1 coordinate 136,118,852, forward strand.
TCAATTGATGGCGCTCCTCTATGTATATTTTCATGCTGATTGCAAGATTTCTGAAGTGAAGCGAAGTGCAAACAGAAATTTAATTTGGACATTACCCTAGCAAAGTCAAATCAAAGTTCATTGCTTCCAAAATTCCTGTATAACAATTAAATTTCTTACATTGCCACTTCACTTGTTGTCATAGTTATTGTTAATATTTTTTATTTATTTTTTTATTTATACGTACATATCTGTATTAATATTTCTTTTATTTTTTTATTTTTTTAAAACTCTATGCATTGGTTAACTCTTGTTAGACGTCATTACGGACGGACTTTATAGCTGGCTGACGGTTTTGTTTTTGCTTTTTTTCCTTTCAAGTTATTAAAATAAGAGAATGTATCCATCATTTCCGCTTCCATGGTTTTTTCTTCTTCTCAACACAGTCTTAGTCACCCACAAGAAGACTCAATGCGTTATAGTCGTATCTACAGACCGCAGAGCTTACGGCGACGACTTACGGCCTGCAACTTGGTGGCTGTTTAGCGATTTCCACCAAAAAAACGACGTGTTCCGCAGCATGAACGCTGAAGTCGAATGCAAATTAGCATTTAGGGGGTCATTAGTTTTGATACGAACTATGTGCATGTTGAAGTACAGATGTGTGAACGGTTTTTGGTTACACCGGTTACAATGATAATTTTATTCACTTGGTAGGAAATTTCAAAATAATTTTTTTTTTAGTTGAGGCAAAGATACTCCACGGCAGCGGTTTGATATTCTGAAATTAGGAAAGCGAAGATACAATTATTTTTATGACTTACTAACAGCAATCGTAAATAAGACAAATAGCTAAATATGAGTGCTAGTTGGAAAATACTAAATAACTAATTAAAGTATGTAGGAATCACTATCGAATTGCCTAAGGAAATCAATCATGAGTCAAATATTGTAGAAATAGATTGGTTCAAATTGATATTGATTGGAAATCAAATACTTCTGAATTACTTATCAGGAAGCTGAGCATTTATCTGGATGATGTTTCTGTAGTAGTTTCCTTATATTGTTAAACACAGAATTTGACATCAAAATCTAATATGATGTCTCGATGAAAATGTTGAAAATTAAAATTAAATTTAAATTAATCCATGATTCCACAGAATATATTATGAATATATTATGAATGTAGTGTATAATAATTTAAGGTATTAAGATATTTAAGCAATCCGGAGGCTTAAGCCTACTGTCTAACAATTTAAAAAAATATGGCAAACTATCTTAAAGTGTGTAGTAAACATTTTCCAGTGTAATTCGGAGAGTAAAATATTCAAGTTAAATAATATTTTAAAAAAATATGAAATTAAATTTACTCGACTACTAAAGATTATCAAGGTAATTATTATTATTTTTTTTTTACAGAAGGCCGGGAATGTGTTAATTGTGGCGCAACATCAACGCCTCTATGGCGAAGAGATGGCACTGGTCACTATCTGTGCAATGCTTGCGGACTGTATTACAAAATGAATGGACAAAATAGACCCCTGATCAAGCCAAAACGAAGACTGGTAAGTATATACAAAAATCTGTCAAAAAACCTACTTTTGCCAACTATTGTATGTACATATCTGTAAGTATTGTACCTACGTATTTTCGGGTCATTGTTCCCCGTATCTAATACGGAATGTGAACCAATTTAAAGTAGAGGAGTACATTATATGCTCGCATTTAAGGTGAACAACCATATCGGCGACAACCCCTAAAAAATAAAAAAAAAAAGTTGCTAACTCTTCCTGAGTATGCCATTAGCTTGCCAGTTTTCTTGTGTATACATATTGTGCACCACAAAGGGATTGGTTTATAGCAATTAATATGGTCAGAAGGACGGCATTTCGTCAAATATAAACAGGTCGCTGATGTTTCTTCTTCGATAGCCAATTATTTATATATATATTTTTTTTTAACCGGACGAAGTGTGCTTCGTAGTGAAAGATAAGAGAAGAGAAAAAAAAAAAACTAAACAAAAACTTATATAAAATTGAAAAGGGATCCCAACAAAGCATTTTTATTCATCATCCCCATCATCGAGAACAGCCTTCTTAATTATCCAAACAAATCATTAGAAGAACACTAAAGTCTGAGAAGAATTTTAGGCAACCTTCACGATTAGCATCAGGTCCCCAAAGTCTCAAAACGAATCTCTCAATGTCTCCAAAACTCCATCTTCATCGAAGAATCTATAGATATATTGTACTTGTATCCATTTTGGGTGAATTGATTGTCTGTGCGCGCGTGAGTTTTATGTAAATTTTCTGCTCTGGGGTAATGCTGGGACATCCATCGGATTGTGCATCTCAAATGTCATAATATGTAGTGACTGTTTAGTCGTCGTCGACGTCGTTGTTATCGTAGCCATAGTCGCCGTCTTCCAGGAAAACCTCCAAAAGAGAGTTTTTCCCCTTTAAAATTTTCCAAAGTATCGCATGATTCTGACTGTTTTAACTGTGGCTGTGTGGCGCCATCAACTTTATATCAGTGGACAGGAATAGAAAAAAAAAACTAAAAACTCATTGACACGGATGATTATAGTGCGCCTACCTATCTGCCATCTGTACCTCTATCTCCAGCTACATCTATATCTGCATCTGTATTTGTCTTCTATAGCAGCTTACCTGACATATAATGCATGCGTCCCACCTTCAGTACTGCTGTTACTGCTGCTGCTGCCGGTTATTTCCATAAATTTCCTATCCAACGCTGAGATTGAGTGTTAAACGGTGAACATAAATATTTAAATTAATTAACGAGAGTTCCACACAGTGAACTCAGTAGGTATTTGAAATATCTATGTAATTTTGTAGTTTTAGATATATAGTCATAGTCAAATCGATGAAGAAAGTTGCTACTCTCTACGGACAGATGCATGCATACAGCAAGCAACGACAGTAAAAAAAATTGCTGGACAACGGCCAGCCTAGCGGTCACGGCTCGTACATCTCTCTGTTGTTCGACTGAATCGACTCCTAATTACCATTTCAGTATCTGAGAAGACTCCGTATAGTGTACAACGTTCGTACACTATGCAGTTTTTTCTTCCGCTGGCTGGCCTCGTTCTGTGCAGTGATGGTGACACAGGACACAAACACAACACTGGGTGGCAATTGAATTGATTTAAGGTTACATGGCATTTGTTTGGGTTTTTCTGCAATGTGACGCGCTTCGCCATTGTTCGGCAATTGATGTGCTTCTGGAGTTCCGCAGACCGCATCTACTCTTACTCTCCCTGTTATCCCGGATTTGTTGAATTATTTCTTACCCAATGATAATTTATAGCTCACTTTAAATATATAATTTCGTTACGTTACGAAGAGTCTATGTTCATGCCGCTCGCTGACGGTGGTGACATTGATCCTTTTGTGCGAATTTGCTATACTTTTTAAGACTGTAACTGCCCTAAAAAAGACGGGCCAGCGAAGATGAAGAAGACGCGCAAGCGAAGATGAAGAAGGCGCACCGATACGAAACAATAATAAAGTATCTTTTTTGTGACACATTGATGGCGAAAAGCAGCGGGGGCATATCTTCTCAAAGAAACACTTCTCATTGTCTTTTGCGAACTTTGCGCCAGAGGCACCTGTAATTAAAGCAAAACAATCACCATGGAGTAACTTAGAAGAATAACAAAAAAAAAATAAAAAAAAAAAAATAATAATAATAATAATAAATAAATAAATAAAGAAAAAAAAAAAAAAAAAAAACAGCCATGCCGATGCCAGCAGCAGCAGTGGAATACGTTAAGTATTATCGGTTGGTCGATTGGTTGCTAGTTCTCTCACCTTGACTCACTTGACTTGGTTAGAAGGTTTATAAAGCTTAGCGCACGAACTCGGGCAAAAGCCTCTTCAACCTCAACAATGCATTCTAGTGGCCAGAGGTGGTGGGCCAAGTTAGTGTTGCTTGTGGTTGTGGTGGGTGGTTCACATGAATATATTGGCTATGCTGTACTTGCTGCATGTTTCACATGCAAAGCAACGCCGTTTGTTGCGGTATTGTGTCTTGGTATGTTGTAAGCAATGTACTTGAAGGTAATGAATGGTATATATGTAGCTGTTATACAAAGGCACATACAAACAGAACAAAAAATAAATAAATAAATAAAAATAAAAAATAAATAAACATGAAAACAAAAAGGAAACCATACAATCAAGAATATGGAATTAGAAATCATAATTTGACATTTATGTTCTCTTTGTTTTGAATGGCGTGGCAGAAGAAAAAGCAAAACAATCGGAAGAATCGAAAGGAGAAAGTTGTTTCAAATTCGCACCCTACGGTCTTGTTCTCTAGTGTTGTGTTATGCTTATACACTAGCTTGTCGCTCATTGAGTTCTGATTTGGTAATAAATTTTATTTATGCTATTTCATATTTCAACATAATCCAAATTCATAAATGCATGGATTGATAGTAGAAGAGTATATAAGTGTTGCCTGTTGCTCTGATTGAGTCATACTCCGAAAGCACCCAGAACTAGACTTAGCTGACCTACGCAGTCGGTTTAGGCAAACATAATGCCAATAAATCCCTTCATTAGCTATACGAGTATATGAAGAGAAGGTTTTTGATTTAACAGATTGACATGAACTTACTCTTACTTTTACTCTTACTCTACGCACTTAATAAAAATATATGCCGCTAAAAAAGGAGATCACATCAAGAAATGTAGTTTTTCCGAGACATGTATTTGTATGTGCATTTGTATATATGTATACGTATTTCTTGCAAAATCGTCGAACGTATCCTGCGATAATCGAAATCTCTTTTTAAACGTATGACAAACTCATTGCAGAGTATGAGTCCTGTACATTTGTTTATTTTCTGCATTTCAATATGTACGGCAGTCGCTCTTATAGTGTGCTATGGGTTAAGATGTAAGAATATGTTTGCTTGCGATGGAACTGGTTCCATGTATGTTGTGAACACTTGCATAGTGAAGAGGTAGAGCTGGGTTTTTATTAAATAAGATTCAGTTTGATGGCGGTGCGTTACAGGATCTTGGCATATAAATTAGTCTGACCAAATTGTCTCACACGCTTATTGAAATAAGATCACACCGAGAAACAAAAAACGACGTATAAAAATGGATCGCAGTAAACATCATCTGTTCGCACTCAACCGTTAAAAACATTCTATAATCTTACCAGAAATCGTAGCTTTATAGTGTATAGACTATATATATATATATTATAGTTATAGACTTACTTGTTGCATGCTTACACTCCTTACAGTTCAAAAGGTTCAAAAGTAAAACTTGTCATATTTTTATGACCCAATGTGAAATCCATTCTATACATTTTTAGGTTATATTGGGAGCTGTTTACTGCCCACTGGCACTGAGTGGTGATGCATACAAAATAGAGATATCGTACTGTAAGACGTTGTCTAATGTAATTGTAGTATTTATACATGAGATAGAAACCCATGGAAGAGACATCACTGATATAGTTAGACGATATAAATGTAGTCAATCTTCATGTTTCAATGTAGTTTGAAAGTACCATGCCCAGACCGATACGCTGAAGAAAGAAATCCTTAAATTTACCCCTTTAAAACACAAAATTAGCACCCTTTGTACGCTATAAATGTAGAGCGAAAACTAAGCTTTAGGTTTGTATGCTCAAGAACTGAACATCGTCTACAATGATTTCTGGAGGAGCTATAGGAGCGAGGAAAAGTTGAGGTCTATATTGTATTACATGTCTTCAGAAGTCTACACTAAACCTTTCCATGATCTTAGCAATTACAGTCAATTCTTAGTAGGTTCTAAGAGCAGACAGTTTATATCTGTTATTCCTGCTCAGCGGACACTTTAGATCTGTTTATAAAGAACAAATCGAATTGAACATAATCGGACCAACTAATATTAATTATTCATCCTTAGATTTATTGGAAACCTACCGAAATATTGTAAAATTTTATAGAGCCCAGTTTTTAAGGACACTCCCATTAGGTTGAATCGATGTTTTTTTTTTTCCTTATAGTTCTTGCATTCGGCTCGAAAATGGAAGTTTTGTGATTTCTTTATGTTTTAAGGAGTGTTTTTAAAAAAAAATGATGTGTATGTTGAGTGTCTGTCTCTCTCTCTTTTCTCTCTCTGTGTGTAGGTGTGTGCCTGGAAGTGTATATTTTTTTTGTCCCATGATGGTGAACGAATAGTACTATCAATTTAAATTTTTGTCAGCTGATGCGTCTACATACCGAATCGTGGTCACTAGATTTTGACCAAAATTCGCCAATGACCTAGTGATCAAGTTATTAAAAAAAAAACCTACACAAAATACAATTATTTCTTTTTTTTGAAAAGGGAAGATCCTTCGAAATTTTTGCAATACTAGTCGAAATCTACTAATATGATGAGAAAAAAATTGGGCCAGAATTGTCTGAGAACCGTCAATGCAGTACTAACTACGATTTCGTTAACAAAGGGAGTGCTACAACTAATCGGTAGAACTTTTGTGGGTAACAGGTTTCTTAAATTCTAATACGATATAAAATATCAAGAACCATTTGAAAATACTACAATATATTACAAGTTCTCTTTATTGGAAAGATCTTGGCGTGACCCATCGGTAGCACCCATTATTTTTTCTGTTGGAACAAATATTCAAATCATGAAATAGTTTGTTATACCCCATATAAATTCCTTTTAATCGAACCATTTAGTCTTTCTAAGAAAGATGAGTTAGCGTTCCAGTGATAAAGTGCCTACAGTAATAGCACCCACCACGCGACTGGGAGCCCATTTCTAGGGTATCTATCGCTAATTGCGTTAAGGGCTAACTACGCTTTGGAAACAGATAGACGCAGTAAAACAGTACAACTACATCATTCAGGTATGATTGTGCATAGACTTCAGAACTATTGACCGCGTTGAGCAGTAAACCGACCAACATGCATTAAGCCAGAGGAGACAGAACGCCGCCTTGCAGACAAACTTTGTTTACCCCCGTTATTACATATTAGCTACAGTCAGCATCCACAATCAGTGTCCTTTTCATCAGCATTGTTTTTATCCACGAAATCATTGATTCATCTATGCCGTGTTGTCTGGTTAAGTTACACATGCCGTCAAAAGTTGCGCGGTCGGAAGCCTGTCACATTTTGAAGAGTACTCTTGAAGGGTATTTCACGTTGGTAAGCGTGTCGCATTGCAGACAGAGGATGCATTCGCAGGGCAGATTTACGCACAAGCTCTTTAACATGAAGGAAATAAGAGTCATAGGTCTGAAGCGCTTGACCAGCGTGAAGTTCTTTTTTCTGATTTTCAGTATAAAGCCTACTCTCACTGTTCGCCAGGGTTCCGGTATGTATGCCAGTGCCAGGCTAGTAGTAAAAATACTCTTCAGAGTTACCAGCAGCTGATCTATATGATCCAGTAACATAACTGACGACAACAAAGAAAGCAACAACCTGTACAATGGGCTCATCCGTCAGCACAACCGATGTGATATACCAGCTACGGCGTGTTGTGTTATTTAGCTCACTAACCGCTATGCTAATAGGAACTAGGTGCCATTAGATTTTTTGAGTGGTTCAATTCTTGTTAATTTTCCTCGTCAGAAAACTTTGATCAGCCTACTGGTTCCACCAACAGTTTCGATCTTCTCGCAAAAGTCTTTATAAGAAATCAGAATAAACTTTCTACTTCGATCTGTACATGTCATATTCCAGTCTTCCTTCAAATTAGTGATCTGTTTAGAAGTGTTTTTGAGCCAGAAACAGGCGATCTGCAGGATTCCAGTTCCAGTTCTGAATAGATTCAAAAAAAAAAAAAATTCAATCAAAATTTTGTTTTAATAATCGAAAAATTCTCAGTGAATCAAGTTTTTTTTTTTTCAATTATGCATATAGGATTTTTCATCGTAAGGTTTGAATTATAATGTAAAATAAAGTACATGAATTTGAAGGTGAACTGAAAATTTTTATTATCGGTTAAAAGAACAATTCATGGCATTTACTTTTTAAAAATGGTATTATGTAAATGTTGGCCACGACTACGTCTGAGGTGGTCTATTTGGAAGGTCCAATTTTGGGCGACTCGTTCAGGCATAGCGACTGATATCTAGCGGATAACGCGAGTAATATTGGCTTCCAAAGCGTCAATCGTAACTGGCTTATTCCTGAAGACCTGGGCTTCATCACTGAACAAAATTTCACGATAAAACACCGGAATTTTATTGAGCTTTTCCAGAGCCCATTTACTGAAAATATGACGTAAATTCAAGTCGCCTGGCTTCAATTCTTGCACAAGTTGAATTTTGTATGCCTTTAGGCCGAGATCCTCACGTAAAATACCAAGCTGCAGAGAACGATGACGAATTGATTCGTCGAGGTCTTCACGTACACTCTCAGCTACAGTTGCTATAGTCTCTTCACGTGCTGGATGTTGTATAACCGGTCGAGTATCATCCATTTATGTAAACTATGACTCAAATTTGCGAATGGTATTGGCAATAGTGGTTTCAGTAGGTTGATTATGCGCACCTTAAGAATCTCAAATCGCACGAAAAAAATTTCTCACAGAACGCTGATTTTCGTAATACAGCTAAACAATTTGGAGTGGTGAGAGTCTTTCCATGATGACTTGCCAAACGATACTGAACAAAAATGACAAAGCAGTTTGATAGGAGTCATGTGTGATCTGTCAAAAAAAGCCTATTGACGATAAATCAGCCTATATTATCCAAAATCACTGCATGACATAATTTAGTTCAGTATTTCGACTTAACAACTTAACAATATGTGTGAAAATAACAAAGAAAATCTACCGTACCTTAAGATTTATACAAGTTTTCCTTATTTTATGTAGAAAAATGTTCTTAGTTACTGAGTATAATAACCCAATTTAATTTATACGCAAGTCCTACTTTTGCAATGGCATTTAAATTAATTACATCTTAGTAAAGAAGAAAAACAAACAACTTTTTACAAGATGAGCAGTAGTCAAAAAAAAAAAAAAAAAAAAAAAAAAAAAAAAAAAAAAATGGAAAAGTGACGCGTTTCGCTATCGATTGCAAGATGAACAGCAAAGTTACTTAAATTTATTTGTCGTTGTTACAATGCTTAGTCGAAACTCGTGACTTATGTGTTCGGCACACTGTACCAAGATTTTCTGCCGCTGAATATGTCATAATACGACACCAATCGCAGAGGTAATACTCGTACCACGACAGACGACTAATGCATGCAATTAGTGGTGATTTTCCCACAGTAAATATTGTCGTATTGCATGTGGTTGTCGATTCGTTCAATATTCAGTCGCCAAGTTTCAACAAATTAATTATCAATCCAACATTGAGGAGTGTGATAGGTGTTGTTAGGCTTCGCTTGTGCTTAATATTTGCATACGGATGGATAGGATATCCATTACTTATACGGAGTGCATTTATATAAAGATACATATATTCGTAACCTTGAGGCATCTATAGGAATCTCTCCACATTAGACAAGTGAATATGAATCCAATCAAAGATCATTCCTGCACTTAGTGTACATCTTAAAAGTTCATAATGACATTAATCCTCCTGGTATCCAAATCAAAATCCATTCTGCGCATGAATAATGTCTGAATGAATGAATAATGTCTTTACACACATGGAATTGAATTATTTATGATTCAATCGAATTCGTGGAATCAACAAGAGAACCGTACTCGAACCCTCACCAGTACTTTAATCTATTGTGAATGCCACGCAATTACATTCATTAGCGTCGAATTTTACGAGGCAAAGATATAATGTATTCGTATTTATGTGCACCGCCACTGTTGCTACTGCCGACCACGACAAGTGAAGGGCAGCCCAGCAAAAGAAAACTTTGGGCCAGTCTATGGCATGTTATGCAGTGCATACATTAAAACTGAGTCAAAATGAGGCACGAAAAATGTCATTAATATTTGTCACTAAACACACGTTCGATAAAGCAGCAGACAAATCCAGCGTTGGCTAGCTGCTGTAGTTAATGTTGCTGTTTCTACTGCCCTTGCCCCTTGAAGTGTTGTGTGTGCTATCGATTTGCTTTCCCATTGCATATGCTCTATAGTAACCGCGTTTTGTTGGATGAAGTCACACATGTTTGTTACGAGAATATTCGTATCTCCACTTATACATGTTCGACTACTTTGCAGACATGAAAATGCATTTTAATCGATAACAACAATTGACCGACCAGGTCTAGTATTCCATTCTATGATAGCTACAAATGTGGTGGTACATGGGGTTGTTCTTCGGTCTTCACCCAAACATAAAGAAAGATAGTAGTAAAGTGCCAACTGCGGTGATTATGTTGACTGATGATGACCAGAATGGAAGAGCTTGCATGTCTAGCGGAAGCTTGTAGTGTTCGGACACGAACTTATGGAAAATACTATTTTTGTTGCAATTTTTTGCCCATTTAGTCCACCCCTGCCGTTAAAGGAACAAAGTTATGTGCGATTCCGATTAGACTTTATGTAGTCGTGCATTCCGGTTGTTTCTAATTGATAAACCACCCGTATGGAGTCGTAGTTAAATCATGATGGGTTAATAGTTTTAGAGATAACATTTGAAAAGTTTAAGGAAACTTGACGGAGAAATAAACTGTATGACCATAACAAGCAGAGGCTGGGGTATATGTATGCAATCGACTCTATGTTTTTAAACGATGAAGTGGCCCGGATCTCTTATCCATCATCAACGTCGGGGCTGTTTTGAGTTGTGTAAATTATAGTGCATATCTTTTAGTTAGCTTGTTGGATCGGCCTTCTCTGTTTTACCGTAGCCGGTGGTTGGGGTCCACGATTCTCTCGATTTGGGAGTTATTATATATTATTTCAATGCAATGTTGGGGAGCCAATGCAGTAAACATATGGATAATTCTTGGATTTATGGAAAGTCCACGAGCTTCGGGAATTAAATTTCGAAAACAAAATTATATGTTTGAAAGTTTCAATCAGGAGAATCAAAATAAATGTTTTGTAAAGCGCATACTCTACTATTCTTGTGGTAGGAAGAAAGCATAACCATCATCGGACTTTTTAATGTATAACAAAATTGATAAACGAGTGAACAATAAGCATACTCTGCTATTCCAAATCAGCGCTCTTTCGATGCCTTAAGTAGGTATGCGCACCACCGCGTTATTTATGTATTTTGCGAAAAAATCAACGCTGATTCATTTCGTCATTTAATCCCATCGAGCGGTCCCTCGCTTTAACACAATATAATGGCAGTCAAAAAATATCGACACATATCTTATACCTTCCTTCTTTTTAAGTATTCGTTACATTGTTCCTACGAGGCTCTAGGAGTATGGTTCATTTCTAATTCCAGTCTTTAGAATTACAGAATTTTTTTGCACGACAAAAATAGGGAGTGTTTATGTGTTTTTATAGATAAAAAAGCACTTTCGTCAACATCCTTACAAACAAATTTTGTGCTTATTTAGGGGGTTGATATGGTCTCAAATATTTGTCATAGCAATACCGGACACTTTGTCGAGTGCATACGTTGACCCTTAACCTTTTATACGAGACGTAACTCCAAAGATCCATTAAGTCAATACATCTGCAAGACTTAATCCCTTTTTTCTGACTAGGTTTTCGGTGCTCGATATACATACTTTGTGTATGAATTTTAATTGCTGGTCATCAGCTTGCCAAGTCGAGGATTGATGGTAAGTTCTTCGAGTTTGACAACATACTCGTACAAATAGGAGTTCATTGTTGCAAGTGAAGTTGACTTCTATCCGTGATAGCTGGGTTATGGCTAACCCATGGCATGGCTTAGAAGATATTCACATTTACTCAGACTGCTTGTTGTTGGTGTATTGACTGACAGTGGTTAAAAAAGAACATTGTGCTCACTATGCGTAAGATGCTGCTGCTTGCTAAAGTTACTTATATAAATATTTTATTTTGATCCAACCCTACTTAAAGTGTTTCTGTGACTAGCTTAAAGATAGAAGAATAATTCCTGTACAATTCATGCATAAAGTTGGAAGAACCCTATTCCTATTTTCTGAGTTGTTTTATTAAGGAGTGATTTTGTATAATTTTTGATCAACTAGATCATTCTGCACCAGATATAAGTGTAAGAGTTAATGATGTAATGTTATTTTACCTTTTGTATATTTTGCGATAAAAATGAACAAGTAAGTTTCTTTGAAAACTTTCTTGAGAATTTTTAAGGCAAACAGCTTTAAAGAAATGATGTCATGATCATAAATAAACTGACATATAAAGATGAAAATCTTTCCAGATTTAACAACGCCAGTGCGTGCTTGATGCCAAACACTGAAAGTTTAGGTTTTATTCGTGCTGGACACTTGTATGCAAAAGTATACGTGAGTTTCTTTGCCGCATACTTGTAAGCAGGACAAATCATTTCAAAAGTATTAGCAGAGCTTAGTTCTAGTTTAGTTCATTTATGATCGTGAGTATAGTGGGATTTCTAATCCTGCTAGCTTCCTCTCTTATCTCCTAATTATTTGCACAAACACGAATGTCTTTCATTGTACTGAATATTGTTTTATACAGTATTTTTTAAAACTCTAAAACTTGTCAAGTTTATTTTTTTGACACTAGTTTTCACTAAAGCTTAGTTTTGTGACTGATCGATGGTGATGTTTTCGATGATAATATTATTTGCTTATCAAAAAAATCGTAGATACTTAAGTATTCTTCTTATTATTAGTTGATTTAATGATCCACCAAACCACTGTTTTGGCCTGCTACGTCACAGTCTATGTTTATATGAATGTACATAGGTATGTACCTATGTATACATGTGTGTATGTGTACAAATGTATGTAATGCTTGTAACTAAGTAAATATGGAAGATTTTATTTAGTTGCAAAAATTTATGTTTTCTATCTTGCATGAGGCCTACGGCTGTGGCATATCAAGAAGGATACTTGTACGCAACAAACTTAACGGAAGATACCCCAAGCATAACATCTTGCCTTGTTCATTATGTTATTGGCACGCCCAGTTTCGATGGCTATACAAAAACTAAGAAGAAAAAAAGTAAAGGAATCTTTTCAAACTCTAATTTCAGATATCGTTAACTTTTTAATTGATCAGCACACACAGAAAACGCACAGCGACGGTTTTCGTTGCATATCTGCATCGTCATCGTCGCCGGCTACGGCGACGTCGTCATAATCATCATCATCATAATCATCGTCGTGTTTGTTGCCTGCAAATGCAGATGATGTCCTCCCCTGACTCCTTGCGCACCCTTTGACACTAACAACCAAGCAAAAGGGGAGATTCTTGCTTACCATACTAATATTTCGCGTTACAACCCACCATATCGTCGTCAGATTGAAAATCTGTATCATCGGTAACCAAAAGATTGGTAAAAACAAAACAAAAAAAAATCCTTTTTTTTCGTATCAAACTCTTTATCGAAACACTTGCTGAGAATTTCCCACGATCGGGTTGATCGATTCTTATTTAGTTTAAGTCGAAGAGACGTAATTTTTCCTTCCTTCGGACGAGATTAATCTCTTAAAGTCTACTATTCGTAATGCCTTGCGCCATATGGAAGATATATTGATTTTTCTTCTGTGTTCCCCTTAGTCAACAACTCTACTCGTACATATCCTTTCTAACAGAAGTTCGCGGGAAATTCTTCCACTTTAAAGTTCCGCCTCAGGAATACAAATACTCGTATTTATTTACATGGAGATTGTTAGTGGATATGGCACGGTGTCCTGATTTTATTCATATTGCACAATGCACTTCAAATCGTACCTAGGTACGTGTTTATATGTATATGTACGTAAATGGAGTAACAACGGTATACCATCTGTAGATAAGGATAAGCAATAGAGAAAGAGAGACAATAAATTTGGTATCAAATGTAAAGATATAATATATTGGTGACAGGGGAAAGTCTTCCAATGCTTCTTGGGGTTGATATCGACCAATCACGTGACTTAAATAAGGCACCCTAGCAACCGGAATGTAAGCATCCCTAGCAACGATAACATTATTTACCACGCCCTGGAGAAATTTCCTCCTTTTCAAAAGACGCATTCCATAGTCCTATAGCTCTTCCATATGTGTATTGGGTAGGTATATAGAAAATATTTATTTCTTTGTAGATAGGAGCTCAAGTATATCGTGAATATACAGCCAAACAATATACATATCTACTTACCAACCCTCGCAGGATATTCAATCGCCATCGCTTGTGCAAGAGACGAAACTAGTACTTCGTCCTCGATTTGGTTCTCTTCTTTTTCTATTTTCTTCTTTTTTCCTTTGCCTTTTTCTAGTTCCGTTCTGGTTATTGTCTAGGTTTTTTTTCTCCTTTTCTTTTCAACTTATGTCTATATAATGAGTTGAGTACATCATATTATCGTCTCTGATTCGTAAGAAGAGAGCAGCTCTTTTTCCTACACAAAGGAGGATATAAAAGATGGGGATCTAAGGATGCTAAAGATACGAGCCACCTTCTTGATAAATATTGCAGACAATTTTTTATCTGCTGCTTATCAGGTACACATATAAAATAAAAGTTCCAAAGGGCAATGCTACTTGGTTTCTGAAAAAAGAAAATTTTATTTATCACTCTGAGCTGTGTTTTTGGTCAATTGCCGACGGGCTTTTTTACAAAAGCATTACAAATAGGAATTGTTCGATTTTATATTTTTCAACTGAGATATGTCAGAATCATATAGGAGTTTACCTGCTGTCATCGTGTCCGTCTTATCAGTATAAAAAAAAATTTTTTTTCTTTTTTAAGTTGGTGAGGTGAGCGATAAGGATCTTTTAGAAAATTTCAACGTCTTGTTCGTTTGAGTTTTTTTTTTTTCTTTAGTTGGTTTCCCTCCCAATAACTTTATGTTATGATTGATATACATAGATAACATACCTAAATAATCAATGAGTGTGTGGTGATAAGAAATATATTTGTTTTTATAGCCCCGAAAAAATAGTGGCGATGCGATAAGGTTATCAAGACGGCTTCTGCTAAACTTAAAAAAAAAAAAAATAAATAAAAATTCCTGCGTTTGTGAATACGAATATCTTAGATTTTCTACTTAGATCTATTTATTTATTTATTTAGGGTGATGAAATAATTACAATATTTAAGTTTTATTGACTGCTTTAAAAAAAAAAACAAAACAAAAATAAAAATACAAATTGGCTACGAGATAGGTATTAGCATACGGCTAATACGGCCGATCGTTTTTTCTGTTTTAATTGCGTCGGTCGTGCCTTAATTAAATTAATATCATTGAAACAGCAGAGATTTGCTGAGAGCATTATGGCTTCTTTTAATTTTACTGGCAGTTCCAAATACAAATTAATTTATCCATTTGTGCCTTGTATAAACGTATAAAGAAATGTATGTATTTAGATAGGTATTATAGGCAGTTGCCTGAATAAATTAAATGTAGACAAAAAACCGATTAAAAATGCAAACACTCTACCAATGACAAAGTGCCGACAAAGTCGAATCACGACTTACATGGAAATTAAGTTTTTTTTTTTTTAAGACGTAGAGTCAAAACTATAACAAGAGATTCGATGAAAATCAGCAAGGTACCAGAGAATACATATAGACTGCTAATCCAAGCAAATGGCGACAACATACAAAACGACATGCGGATTGAAAACAAACCAGAACAAAACTAAGCTACAATATTAGTTAAACGAAAAATATCTTTTAGCTGACTAGCCAATCAAAACCCGCGCTTAAGAGAATATTCATAACACCGTGTGATATATTCTTTTTGGCCTTATGGGTCCTTATCAGAAAGCGGAGATCGCCGACACGCCAGATCTGTCTTTTCCCTTTATTTTTATTATTTTCGCAAAACCTTAGCCTCATGAATGACTTTCGGCTTTCTTCTGAAGTGTGAAAAATAAATTAAATATATAAATGTATATGATAAATAAATTAAAGAGTAAAAAACAATTATCATAGACTGCTTAGCAAATATGTGCATATGTCTTCAATTGACTAAGCTTATAGCAATAGCCATTGTTCCGACGGATTAACTTTTCCAAGAATCAAAATATGATCTTAAATTATGAATTATGAATTTAAAATTTTCTAAGGTATTGACAACACCCGACCTAAATTAATTTTTGATTGCTTTGGTCAGCCTTTGCTAGTATCACCTGAGTAAATAGATATAGGAATGATAGAACAAGTGTCATATTTTTTTTCATCACATATAACATACATATAATTTCTCCAATATATCCGTAGTAAGTCCGTAGATTACTAATGCCAGTTATAGTTGCTTTACAAGAACTAATCCATATAGAATTTTAGCTTTTAGATGGCGCACTGAATTTAGTGTTTACTTTTAATGTTATCATCAAATTTGTTAATCGGGTTAGCTTTCTCGAATCTCAACAATGTTCACTTAAGCGAATTTAAAAACCGATCCTATATCGTTTGGCTCATTTTCTAATATCGAACTTGGGTGCGTACGATGTCATTACTTTATGAATCTTCTGATAATACTGCACAGATAATATCATTAATTATCGACAGTTAAAGCTTTAGTGTTAAATTTCAACCCCGTCGCATTCCGTCTTAGATTTCACTAGTGTTCATAAGCAATAAGTAAATTGGATATCTATCCATCATCTCTGAGTTATCTTGATAAGTCTCTTCTCTTTGCATTTTTTTTTTTTTTTTTAGCAAAACATTCGCCATCCATACCCAAGAGGCAGCCCTACCACTCTTACTTTTCCTACTTAAATAGCTGCTCATAAACAATTTTGGAATCAATCTATAAGTTTATTATTTTTATTTATGATTACTCTGTTGGACCCGATTACCTTCTCCCTATATTTTTAAAGAATAGTGAAATATATACATCTTGCCCAACTCTTACAGCTCTTTTGAGCTAACAATTATTCAGAGATTATTTCTCGCAACCTGAAAAAGGTCTTTTACTATTTCTTACATAAAAAGGGTCGACCAATTGTTAAGTTGTCTGCATATATAAGCTTTTTGAGAGCATTATTTTTGACATTATTTTCCATTGTAAGCCTATTGTTTCCAAAAAACCAGCGCAGATTTCTCAAAGGTAAATCTACAACCTCAAATCTAATAAAATTCATATCTGTTATGTGCAATAGAATCTGAAAATGAAGTTGACGTGACTGCTACCGATTTTAGCAAAGATTTTCATAAAATTTCACATAATATAATCCTTCTGAAATTAAAGGCTCTTCGTTTTCAAATGGGATGGGTTCAATATTTCCTAACTGAACGACATTATTATGTTTTATTTAGGTCCATGGATTCTGATTCCTTCTCTGGTGTTCCTCTTGGTAACCACTTTGGTCTCTTATTATTTATTCTGAATATTAAATATGTCTATTTAATCATGGAAAAATTATATATATCTGTTTGATGATATGAAAATCTTTAGACAAATATCATTTCCCACAGACTATCTACCACTGCAGGAAGATCTAGAGATATTTTGTACTTGATGTCAAAAGAATTTCCTTGAACTTAACATCAATAAGTGTCATAACTTATACCCATAAGCGCTCTCCAACTTCACCCCGTTGCTATATGATCTTAAATGTGCCTGTTACCTTAGTGACTGAGTAGCGTGATCTATGTGTTCTCTGTAATAAGGAAATTAATTTTCATTCTTACATTGATAACATGATAATAAAAGCCAACCGTGCTCTTGGCTTCATTTAACGCTGGTTTAATTAATTTTGCAATCCTTATGTTACCAAATCTCTCTACGTTGTAGGCCTCTTCTTGAATATGTAGGGCAAGTTTGGTCACCCTACAACTTACCCTACTAAGTGTACCATTTACCATCATATGGCACACTGATCGGTTGAAACTTGTAAATTTACAACCCCTTTCTATACACCGAAATGTTGCTGATATTCTGTTTATTTATCAGATCTTAGTTGATGGTAATGTTTGTTCTGCTTTACATTAAATCTTAGGCCTGTTCCACTTTTTCGGCTTATTCTTCACGGGGCATATTACGTAATCCTTGAGCCAATGTCTAGAATGCTTTGTAAATTTAACGATTTTCTGCCTCTCTTCGACTATCATCTCAGTATACTGTTTTTTCTACTTCTCACCTATGCCACACGACCTAATTTTTTTTAACCCTTAGTTTAAGTCTGGGACATATGCATGCTTGTTGTAGGATTTAGCGTAAAAATATGTTCAGGGTTAACTCGCGACTTGAATTAAATCCAATGATTGGTAAGACTTGCTTGCTTAATCTTAATATGAAATGAGTATGCGATTTCTGGTTAAAGTTTTGATAATATTATGATATGTGAATACGATACTTACCATACTTATGTAGGTCAGTGATGAAAACTCATTCTGCCTTTCTTGTCTAGAGAAGAATGTGTTTGTTTTTTTTTTTTTTTTTTTGCATTCAGACATAGATGTGGTACAATTTTATGGATATCGATGTAACAACAGCCCGATTATGCCCTTGTTTGACTTCGATAAAAATTCCAAAGCAATAAGTATCAATGAAAATATTATTTTTATTTTTAATTCTCGTTCATTAACCAACAAACAGGGCACTCTGTTAACTGGCTTCAGTTGCACATTCAAAGGAGGTTGAGGTGTCTTCTACGATGGTGATTCTGTGCTTCAAAATCTGGAACCTTTTACGCCAAAGCGTTTATGTTCATTTGTTCTATATGTATGTACATGTACGTTCATACATTTACAGTTCATATAGATTTCTAACTTTTTAAGAAAATATTTTTATTGTACATTTGTCGACTTTACCCAAAGAAGCTAAGTGCCACCCTTCGTTTCTCTGTCGATTGTCATGTTCAGTCAGTCCGTCGATATTTGGTCTCCTTTATTATTGAAAATTTATAACTGAACGTATTTCATAGCAAATACAATTTTTAGGTAGTTGATTTGAGAAGGGGTATTTATGAAATGATTTTAAGACGATCCAGTTTTTAGACTAAAAATAGCTAAATATTCACAACCAAGTCATGAAAACTACAAAAGTCTCCATGTTTTGCAAGCACCATACTTAGCATGTGAATATGTGCCATTCTTGAACTTTAAAATATAACTGATATAATATTATGGTTATTTGTAGTGACGTGTCCGCATGTAATACAGCTATGTATATAGTCCCTGCGTTAGATATCCCAGTCAGATTCGTTAAGTTTCCACATACACCGAAATTTGACAATTCTTATTTATTAGAACTGATGACAGAACACAATTTTAAATGTTTGTACTCTTTAAAGGACTAAAGTTAAAGAAAAGAAATGTATATTGTTAATAATATTATAATACAAATTGTACGTTGAAAGTAATACTAAAATATCTAAGGAACATAAAATGAAATATATATATATATATATATATATATTATAATAGGTCTATAACACAGTGGTTTGCTAAGAGATGGTGTAACTTGTATTATTCCATTGTTATTATTTCATTGGAACATGCTTTGGAAAGCTGCTGTCATTGTACGTCATTTCAGTATATGTCATTCATTTGAAGCGTAAATATGTCGAACTTTGTGCCTGAAAAAGTGTTTTTGCGGGAAGTTCTTCTTCATTACTTTAATATGAAAGTCATTGTATTTTGGTGGAAGTTTATGGTGAACATGCGCTAGCTGAGCGAACGTGCCAAAAGTGGTTTGCACGATTTAAAAGTGGTGATTTTGGCTTGAAAGACGATGAACGTCCTGGGCAGCCAAAAAAGTTTGAAGATGAAGCATTACTCTATAAAGATTGTTGCCAAACACAAGAAGAGCTCGCAGAATCTTTGACTGTCACTCAAGCAGCCATTTCAAAACGTTTAGAAGCAGCTGGATATATTCAAAAGCAAGGAAATTGGGTTCCACATGAACTCAAGCCGAGAGACGTCGAAAGGCGGTTTTGCATGTCCGAAATGCTGCTGAAATGCTGGAACGCCACAAAAGAAAGTCATTTTTGCATCGGATTGTTACTGGTGGTGAAAAATGGATCCATTACGACAACCCTAAACGCAAAAAATCACATGTGAAACCCGGCCAACCAGCCATGGCGCGAAGGTAATGCTCTTTATTTGGTGGGATCAGATGGGTGTGCTGTATTATGAGCTGCTAAAACTGGGTGAAACCATTAATGGACAACGCTACCGAACAAAATTAATCCGTTTGAAGAGAGCAGTAGCCGAAAAACGCCCGGAATATGCGACCAGACACGAGGCAATAATTTTCCATCATGACAACGCTCGGCTCCACGTTGCTATCCCGGTTAAGAACTATTTGGAAAACAGTGGATGGGAAGTCTTACCCCACCCGCCTTAGAGCCCAGACCTTTTCCCTTCTGACTACCATTTGTTCCGGTCAATGCAGAACGCCCTCACTGAAATACGGTTCACATCAGAGCAGAATATCAAAAATTGGCTTGATTCATTCTTGGTTGCCAAGCCGGCGCAGTTCTTTTGGGATGGGATCCACGAATTGCCAGAAAGATGGGAAAAAGTTATAGCTTCAGATGGGCAATACTTTGAATAATATTATTGTACATGTTTTTCTTAAATAAACGTTCAAATTTTGGAAAAAGAAACTGCACGAATTAAATTACATACCCATACATTGTAATTTTAGATTTAAACCATTTGATTTAAATATATTTTTTTTTTTAACGTACGGGCCTGTGCCATATTTAGCAAGGTGGCAATTCGTCTTTTGACCGGGCAAAATAAATGCTAGAGGGGTCGATGCATCCTATTCAACCATTCTCTGTCCATGAATGAATCTGTCATAATAATAACCTGAAGCTACTTGTAAATGTGCTTAATCTCAAAACTCATTTGGTTAAAAGAAATTCCATTTGAGGTCCATTGATCATGCGCTTAATTTAAAAAAAAAAAAAAGGAACAGATTGTCACTCCAAATGACAAAGATGAATGAATTATCTGTCAAAAAACTCCCACAAAATATTTTCCAGCAAGAAAAATGCAGTTACTCATACGATAGCCTCGATATCTAAGGTGCCTTTGATCGATTTTAGGAAGTCCATTCTTAATTCCACATAACATTCTGTCGCTAAATCTGCAAAAAGAAACACCAGAAAGATGCCTACGCATATAATATGTACGTATCCGTATGTTAGAATAAACGAATATGCCTGCCTGTATCTATATCCGAATGTCTTTATTCGTTTCGGTCCAAGCCATTATCATCAACAACCTCTGTGATCATGTCTGACGTTGATTTTTAATTGATGTTTTTTCAATCGTTGTTGTATAAGTTGTTTATGGAGAGTGAGAAGAATCCAAACTCTGTCTCTGAATCTGAGCTTGAATTCGAAATCCGGGTCTCGATACAAACATCAAATTAACGTGTTAAATGAAAAATAAAACATTTCGTACAAACGAGGCAAGTGAGATATTACACAGAATTCTTGCGTTTCAGCTCATCTGTTATGTTAACGATGTTGTAATAGTTTGCCCATTTCATTTAGTTAAATAAAGACGTTGTTTTCATCCCGAAAATCGAAAGGATGCCAGTCGTATCAGACTAAAAGAGTGCGAAATAAAATTAATTTCAACGCCCACAAGCCTAACGAATTGAGTATGGACAAGAGGGCATGGAAGCAGATAGCGCTACGAATACGAACTGATACGACGTTTCGTAGTTGTATTACTAAGTTAGACCATTGTAATTACTTGACCCAAGGTATAGATTGAGACGTTTAACATGACACCTCTTAATTGCGAGTTGTTTGCTATCTGTCTGTTTTTGTTTCTTTTTTTGTTTAACCTTTAACTGAACACATACCTTGACATCATAAGTTGGCACATTTGATTAAATTTTAAGGACACTCTGAACTTTTATCATACTAATTTCCAATTTCAATTTTCGACTTTGCAGTCATTGCAGAGCGCGGCAAAGCGAGCGGGGACATCCTGTGCGAATTGCAAAACCACAACAACAACCCTTTGGCGACGGAACGCCAGCGGTGAACCAGTGTGTAATGCCTGTGGTCTCTATTTTAAGCTTCACAATGTAAGTATATATTTTTTCTCTATTATTCTAATTGTATCCTTTAGATTAAGATATATATGAGTATAGTTGCGCTTTGAAGAGGGGGAGAAAGGAGGAATTCAAATAAATAACGATAGGAGCGCCAAAAACCTTCATCGGTTCTAGTGGGAGGTAGAAGAGCGGAAATCCGGTCTCATACTGAGTGAACTATGTACACCACCACTCCTCGATTATGTTAAACACAATCATCTATGCAAATGGACGTGTCATTGCTGTGCTAATAAACGAAAGGAAGTATTACAACAAAACAGCTCATCATTGACACTACCAAATGCCGGGGATTCCCCTGAATCTAAATCTAGAGAGAAATCTAAACAATTTCGTAGGCAGAGAAAAACTATCGAAAGTCGGAAAACGGAAAACAAATCAGAGGTCTTAGCCCTCGTTAAGTGCTTAACCGATTTCACACACCATTTCCTTTCAGTGTAGATACTGTTCGTTACATCGTACCTATCTGTGTATTTATATGTGTCGGTGAATTCGTATGCTGAATGGAAAGAAATAATATTTTCCTCCCAGGATCTCTCTATTCTCCAGCGCACTGGTAATGTTACTTCTGTTTGCGCGCATCTTTTGTATTGTGTTCTGCTGATTGGGAAATAATGCTGGGAAAGGAGGTTTATAGGTTGACATAATCCTGACAGCCACCAGAGATGATACATTTGAGTACAAGTACTTGTTCGATTACATGCGGACCATTGGTGAGGGATGCAGTCTGCCTGCCGATATGCGATAAATACACGACGGTAGATTAAATAAATGAGATTTTAGATTCAAGACTAGGGTGAGCTGCTTGGTATGGTACAAAAGCAGTTAGCTAGCCACTGTTCACTGGCTTGGAAAGTAAATTCAATTTCATCCCTTTTCCGCTTGCCTGTTTTTTTTTTCTTATTTTCTTTGGTATCCGGATCTAAAAGCGTGCGGGGGATTGATGAATTAGTTGACACTTTGTGAAAGCGAACGCACACTTTATATATGAATTAAGTGGGTAATTTTTATCTCATTTTTATTCGTCTTAGGGTGCCCGACTGTGTGGATGGTAATGGAATCATTTAAGTCCTTCATTTCTTGTTTCACCGTTGTGGTGGGTAAATGTAATTTTTTTTCGGTCAGCACCCTAAGGCTGGGTTTTTGGGGCTTTTCACACGTAATCGTTTAAAAGTTTTGTCAAAGTGAAATTCACAAGTCAAGGACTAGGATGTTTTTGAAATATTAATGGTCATCTAGATGGAACTAGGCAATACTTTCAGGTGCCGAAATGATTCAGCCCTAAGGGCACAATTATTTTCATTTATTAGCAAAGTTCTGAGGAGAGCAACATTTTGTAGCATAAAAAACAAGGGAGGATATGGAATATAACGCGTCATTTAGAAAAACAAGGTTGGCTCAGGCATACCAACTTTGGATTAGGTTCCATCTCTTATCTACTCTTCTCTGTAAAGAATTTTACAGCACACGATTTCTTATAAAACATTTTGTAAATTGAGTTGTAACTGGCTTCTATCTCATCCTACCACCCTTTTTCTGACAATTTTACTTTTAAATATTCTGTAAAACATCACATTGTCTTGCTTGAACTTTGTGTTACCTGAGCTTATGACGATCGAAACTGTCGGTCTATTGCGAATGAAAGGTATTTTGCCCAAATATGTATGAGGTTGTAAGCCCCGAATAATATATTATATTCCTTCCTTAAGGTCAGTTGGGAGCTTACTTTTTTTTTTAAATTTCTGATATTTTCCATATATTAGGGCTATTTTATTCCTTTGAGCTGGAATATCTCTCGCCTAATCACTCTTCCCTCGCTACTACAGTTTATACCCTTGTGAGTATGTCCTCTGCCTCTCGTTTCCTTTGCATCTAAAATTTTTCTTTTTTCTCGAAGCAATGACGACAATTCTAAACTTTAAAGTTACTCTAATTGTTTATTGAATCCTCTCGTGAAGAAATATTGCAAAACTTGTCGCCATAGTTCTTGCAGTAGCAAATTATGCCAGTCGCATCAAAGAGACTATAGTTTCTAACGGGGCTTGTAATTTGAGTATGATTTTTGGTCGTTCTTTGTCCAAGATGTTATTAACGAGTTACTAGGCGATATATTGTCCACCACCACTAAATTTTTTTCCTCCATAGAGAATCAATGATATTTTTAAGTATCTAGTTACTCATTGGGAATTCATCAAATAACTACTTAATTATAGAAGTCCCGTCTGCGTTATCTAAATATTTTTCCATTTCCTGAAATTTTTCGTATTTAACTAAGCAGATTTAGATCTACTTATTACTATGCCTTTGCATAATAAGCAAGGTATAAGAGTCATAAAAATGTACCAAAATGTTCATTAAATTTCTAACATTTAAATATCCTTTAATTTCGTCTTTATTGGAGTTAAAAGTTCATCTTGGTAAGTCAAAATTTCTTACACATATCTCAGACGAGATGTGTCAGATTTAGTAGGTCGTTCCTGTTCAAATCAACTTTTCGATGCCCACTGCGACAAGTATAATTGAACCTAATTCACATTTAATTAGCTATCAAGTCTGTTCAATGTCCACCCAATTACAAAGAGAACATATTATATGATTTCGATTTTGATCATTCGTATTCGAATTTAAATCAAGTACTTTCCCAGATGAACACACCAGTTAGGAGATACTTCCCACACGCAAAGTACACTCTTCATTCATACTAGACAACATAACACACGTTGCTGGAATTTTCGCAAATTTGTTTTCTGATGGGGTTTTATCGAGATCGGACAGTGTCCATGATTTTGACGGAAATAGGAAATTTTCGTTACAATTCCAACGTAAACACATATGCATACGTATCTACGCTCTGGGACAAATTACGAGTGTATACGGGTACTCGTATATGCCGCGCGATTGGTCGTCACGATATGACTAGGCAGTCGTATTTCGCTCGCGGTACTCGTACGCTTTCAACATTGAAACCGCCCGGGTTGCATACTCGATTTGGTGTCACAATTTGAGCTGGCGTATTTATATTGCGATTTAATTGCAAAGTTCACCGAAAACAGTATTCTCGTATATATTTGAGCATATCTATAATTTATTTAATTTCTCTAGATTTCAATTTTTAGCTTCTACCTCTCTACCGGTATCTAAGATGGCAATCTCTCTAATTAGTCTGACAGAAAATATAATGTTCTCGCGCGCGAGAGATGTCCTGAACAGAATTTCTGTTACATCTATCGTGTTGTTGCCATAATGTGTTCGCGATTATATCTGTTTTCGATGAAAACTACAAGTAACAGCAACAGCCACCGCAATATCAGCAACAGCCGCACAATGCAGAGTGTAGTGCGTCGGCAGCGGTTTTACACATATTCAGTGGCGTATCGTCAAGTTTGTATCACAGATTACCAGAATTTATCATCTCACCCTGTGTATAGATGCAGCAGGTTTATTTGGTTATTTGTATGTTCTTGTATCAGCAACTTATTTTTTTGCTAACCATCGAAAAACAGAAATTAGAGGCAATTTAATGAAGGCGATGGCTGCGCAACAATTTTCTACAAAAGACTATTCATTGAAATTCTCGTTGTGTCGTCTTGAAGTGTAATGCATTAGTAGCCACAAAGCATTTGGAATTTGCATACTAAATGTATTTTGCTATGCGACAAGCAAAGAAAATCAAATAATATGCCACTATTTATCGCCGAAATCGCTACAATAACTTATAATACAATCTCCGCTTCAAGTTCAACTTCGACTGATGTCACATGACGAATTAATTAGAAATTAATGGCGGTGTCTTGTCGGAAGGTGAATTACTTCCCACAGCGATATTAAGTACAAAAGAAAGTGTCTGGGTAAATTTAAGAAAGCACTTTGTTACCCGCTGAGATGAGAAGGAGCACATATCCGCACAAAGGTAAGGTCGGGATAGTTAAGCTGAGTCCTTTTCTACCTGTGGTTAGTGGACATTCGTCCTGGCGTCAGAATGACAAATGACAAGGTGCTTTGTGTCTGGAAATGGACTTATGTGTACCTTTTCTTTTGAGGGACATGTCCACTTACTTTTGTCTATACATCTGTCACACAAGGATTCCGATTTGGACTGGCGCCTGTACTAACGATCAGAACAGATTTTCGTGTGGTGTGTATCTTTGCAAACACTTTCGAGTTCGTGCAGATTTTATTGAATTTTATGATGCGAGTCGTCAATATAGATATTATGTGACCAATGACCGAATTTATTGGGGAAGCCTGTGTTTCTTGTTGTTTCTTTGAAAGCCACGCGTCTGACGTTCCGGTCAATTAGGTCGGCACAAACACAAGACGCGTACGTAAATGAAATGGGTTTGGTCTCATTTAAATATTGTTTAAGCAAACGATTGTATAAACATCTCACTTATTCTTAAAACTATTCGAATAAAATCGCGTGTTAATGGGCTGTTGAGCTAAACGCTTTTCAGCCAGCAGATGTGAGTGATGATGTACAAGTACGATGTTTATATATATTGTATATATGTATGTGTATCGAGTTTGCAGATTTAAATAGAAATTTTACGATTGCAGAGAAGGGAAGTGAATGTATTCCTCTTGAAACCACTTAATACCCCACTTGATCTCTGCCTGATCTGTTTCTTCACAAACACATTTTCCCTTCAAATCTGTTCCTGAATAGAAGAATTACAAAGTACCGACAACAGAACAACAACAACAACACAAATGGGAACAGTTTGCAACAATAAGCTGTGGAAAAGTATCAATTACTCTGCAATTATTTACCTAGGCGGAAGCCCTTTGCAAAACTAGTCGCGCGAATGTAAGTGATCAAGAGTAGTTCAGTTTGGGATGTCCCTGTGCAATGTGATGCAATAAGAGAACGATCGGCGTGGCACCGTGTCGTTTCGGTAGTGTATTCTATGTGCGCATGTGAACAGGGTAGAAGAAATTGTTACCACAATTGTCGTACGTTGTTCTAAGGCTGTTTTTCAAATATATTCCGGGTAAAGATCAGTGCGACTCTTTGTTCCTTTTGAATGCATTCCATTCTGAGTACATTCACGCCCCGAAATGTCTGCGCTACACTCTGATGACTGTGGAAACTCAATATTGTTGCGCTAGATTTCAATGCGCGATAAAGTACTTATCATAGTCGATTGTAGATGAGTTTCGTTGTAAATGGAAAGCTCTATTGTGCAAATGGTAGTAGCATTGTGGATAGTGGATACGAATAGGATACTATGTTGCTACTGTTTCAGCTATGGATACATTTTGTCTATTCGAATTTTACGAATATATTATTTTCATTTTCATTTTCATTTTCTTCTGATATTTTTTTGATTATTATGTTTTTCGGTTCCAGGTTAATCGTCCTCTAACAATGAAGAAGGAGGGCATTCAGACAAGAAATCGAAAATTGTCGTCCAAGTCAAAAAAGAAGAAGGGACTTGGTGGTGCATGCCTTCCTATTGGTAGTCATTTAGGAATGACTGATTTGATGAAGCCATTGGATCCATCTAAAGGTTTTGGAGGTGGATTTTCAGCATCGATGGGTAAGTTTACAAATGAATTGCTTCATATTATGTTTTTGTTAGCATTCGGTTAATATATACGATAAAAGAGCACCTAATTGTGTATTCGTATCATAGTTGTACCCGTCTTTTTAAACTTTTTTTTATTATTATGCTGTTCCGTAGTGATTTTGTACCGTTATAGAAACAAACCTCTAAATGGTAGGTATGTGAACTATGTTCGATCGATATGGTGAAGTCTAATTTTTTTTTTTTTGGTTTCAGCCCAAGTTCAATATAAAAGAATATCAAAAAGTCAAAATCTTTATTTCTTAACTTTTTTAGTCCTTCCGTTTTTGTCACCTTGTAACATTTATATGTATGTATATAAGTACACGTGTAAGACGATTATTCTAATTAGAGCTCGCAAAAATATGCACTAAAAGGATTGAAATATGCATGCAAATATGCACGAAAAATTGACGAAATATGCTCAAAAAAGGCCAAATTTTAGAAAATAATTTTATTTATTACTTTTGATTACAATACACTATCAAAGGTTTTTTTTTATTTTCGAACAAAAAACATTTGCGTTTGTCATTGAACAACATTTTGTAAGCAGAAAAGTAGTTTTTGAAGTTGGCGAACACTTAAATATTGTTATCTCTGACGGAGAGAGTTTTGCTATGTATTCATTAGAACTGTTTTTGCCTTTGTACAACACGTCTCGTATTTCTACAATCGTTGCATAACCGACATTGCGTTTATGAATACTTTGAAACTATTTAGAGAAGGCTTTTTTGATCCAGCGTGCTCAGTTTCGACAAAATAGTTTAGTAGGATCCGCACGATCCCCTAATACCATTCCTTGCATTTCCAGCATTTTTATTGCACGAGCAATTTCATAGATATTGTTTTTTATGTAAGCAAACCAAATTGATTGGAAAGATATGCAACCATAAGAGTGAGCGAGGCGAAAATTTAATCCGAATTTTTAATATTTAATCATTTATAATATTTCTTCTATCAACAAAATAATAAAGCGAACAAGGTAAAAGAGAAACGTAAAAAAGAGTCTCCTTTTATTTTTGCGAATTTTCTTACTCTTTTACACTCATGTGAGTCAGACTCACAATTCTGTGCGTTAATGCAAACTTACCGATATCGGTAAGTATTTTTGTCTAAGCAAATGTCTTCTACGATATTTAACTTTGGATAAGTGACTGTGTGAAACGAAATATTTTGTTTTTGTGCTGTTGTATATTCGGAGCAATTTTAGAACAATATTGAGAGCTCGAAGCACAAAAATAATCAAAATATGCTTGTTTCTCGCAAAAATTCCAAAATATGCATCTTCTCATGCTTCTTTCAAAATCTGTAAAATATGCAAATGCATATACAACATGCAAAAGCATATTTTTGCGAGCTCTAATTATAATGTAATATAAGAATCAAGAAGTATGAATATAGTATATCATTGCGTATCTTTAATATTATCTTTGTATGTTACGTATATTCTTTTTATAAAATCTCTTTTTGAGAGACTTGGAGTTTATCTCTGTAAAAAAAAAAAATAGATGAGAACTCTTAAAGGAATAGGAACTTACGAAATAGAATTTCACTTACTGAGACCGATGACAAAATATCAAAAAAATTGCTGTGTCTACTACTCACTTTAAATCCTGTCTAATTCGATTCTGTTTTGCCGACAGCATACTTGAAACAGCATTTTCTTAGATACATACAGGGTAAGGCAAACCATTTGAGATTTTTCAAAAACTTTATTATTGGCTTGAAGTACAATCAAAACATTTATGAATGGAACTCAACTTCGTTCATATGGTCACTGTGGGCACGTTTGCAACGGTCGATTTGTTGGACCCAATTTTCAACGACTCGGCCACATATTTCGGCTGCTATTTCGCCTTCAATGTTGGCTCTGAGCTCTTCGAACGTCGTCGGCGTGTTGGCATAAACCAATGACTTAACGTTGCCCCACAGAAAATAGTCAAGCGGCATTAAATCGCCCGAATGAGGCGGCCAATCGACTAGCCAATGTCTTGAGATAACACGCTCACCATACTTATTCTTCAATAAATCGATTGTAGTGTGTGCTGTGTGGCTTGTGGCACCATCCTGTTGAAACCACATGTCGTCCAAGTCTATATCTTCCAATTCGGGCAAAAAATAATCGGTGATCATGGCGCGATAACGCTGACCATTCACAGTAACGTGACGATCGTCGACGAAAAAATATGGCCCAATAACGCCGCCGGCATTCAAACCGCAAAAAACAGTTATTTTTTGTGGATGAAGTGGTGATTCATGAAGCACATGTGGGTTTTCACCCGACCAACAACGCATATTTTGCTTATTGACGAACCCATTGAGCAAAAAATGAGCTTCGTCACTGAAGATGATTTTGCGATGAAATTCATCATCTTGGCGCATCTTCTCCAGAACCCAATCGAAGAACGTACGTCGCTTCAAATGGTCCATCGGCTTCAATTCTTGGGTCAGCTTGATCTTGTATGGGGGTAAACCAAGATCCTTACGCAAAATACGCCATAATGTGGTCTGAGTGATGCCCAATTCTTGATGCCGTGGAATTGACTGATTTGGATCGTTTGCTGCGGACGTCTGAACGGCAGCGATATTTTCGACACTTCGACCAACCCGTTGCCTCACTGACACAGTAACATCACACGACGAATATGTAGACTCAAATATTTGCACTAAACTTGTTATTGCCTGTCTACTAGGGCGAGAATTACGACCGAAAATTGGAGTTAACGCTCTTAAAGTTGCAGTCACCGACTCCGAATATCTGTTGAAAATTTTTATAATATGCAGACGTTGCTCGTTGGTGTACTTTACCATGATGTTGAGTTTACTGAATAAATTGACAGTGACAATTTGATGATTAGTGAAAGAGTGCGTTGACAAATTAATTTTAAAATTGTCAAGTCCCTATTGGAAAATCCTATAGAAGTATAGTCTTCTATACTAATATTTTAAAGACGTAAGATTTGTTTGTTTGTAAGTAAGGGCTGATCTCTAGAACTACTGAGTCTATTCTAAAATTTTTTTCACTAATAGTAAGCTACACTATTCGTACACATTTTGGTAGGACCTGAGGTTTCTATTTATTTGGTTTAATACAAGCTTAATACCAAGACTTAAAAACTAAAACTTGCAAATAGATAAAAAAGCTTAATAAATAGGTGCAGGATGGTACAGTAGGAGTACTCAGGTTGAAATCAAAGACGGAGAGGTTTGAGTTAACCTTTTGGAGCATACGGGATATAGATTCGGTGGTACCATAAGAGGTGCTGTGGACCGGTAGATAAAAGAGTAGGTAGACAACTTAAATTCCGTGGGTTGATATTAAAAGAAATAGAGTTGTAAAGAGATGCGCGGTCGAAAGAACCTGAGAGAAGTCGATCAATGAAAAGAATGTCAGCTATATTCCTACTACTACACGGTGTGCCATACCCTCGATTCGAGAAACATGAACTCAATTAAAATGGGATCAAGCTTGACTGGCATATTCAAGCAGGGGGCGAAGAAAGGTAACATAGAGTGATCTGGTTACGTACGGGCTGGAAAATTCCTTGTACCACCGTTTAATAAGGATAAATTATGATGGCTTTAGGATTATCTTATCGATAAGCCAGCAGAATTGAATCTCCTTGTCGAATAATATGCCAAGTTGTTGAAAACATTCAACCAGGGGAATAGGTTGACCATAGAGAAAGTAAAGACGGGGAGAAGACGGTTCGCATTTACATGAGACGGCATTGGCATTTGGCGATATTGAGTTCTAAACGGTTTTTAAGGCACCAGATTGAAAACCGATCGAGGTCTTCTTGAAGAAGGGTAGAGTTTTTATTTTTTTTATAATTTGCACGCTTAAGGGATTTGAGTGATTTGAGTACCCTTAAATTGATTGCACACAGCGCGGAGTCATAGCGAGAAGAAATAGTTTTATAAAAATATGTGTCGTCAGCGTAAAGTGTAGTGTAGGAAGTAGTGTTTAATGACCCTCTCAAGATCGTTAATATTAGGAATAAAGAAAAGAGAACCAAGAGGGTTTGGTTGTGAAACCGCAGAGGAGGCCAGGAAAGTAACTGAAAGCGCGTATCTAAAAAGAACACTATAATATCGTCTTACCAGGTAAGAAGATATCCATTTAAATAAAAGATGTTCGAATTCGAGAGCAGACAATTTGGAAAGGATCAACTGATGCGATATCTTATCAAAAGCCTTAGTGATATCGGTTGACATAATAATAATTCCTTGCCATTTTCTTAGGCTGCTAGAGCAAAAGACATGAATTAAACTGGGTTTGTGGTAGTTGATCCCCTTCTGTGTATCAGGATTATAAAAGAGTTTCTCCAAATCGGTGAAAATTTTCTGTGTAAGCTTTAAAAAAACAAAAACACTGCCAGGAGTTCATCATCAGCTGGGCAGAAATTCATCTTGAAGTTTTTGTAACTTTTCTTCAATTACAGCAGGAATGAAATTTTGAGTGGGAAAGGGACCAAAGGAGGAATTTGTGTAGGTCAGTGAAATAAGAGGGATTTGGTACGAAGGAGTTTTCGGCAAATAATTGCTTCAAAAATGTAGCGAAGGAGTCGGTGATAGTATGAGGATCACTAGAAGATTTCTTTTCGTAAGAAAGGAATGAAGGATAACCATCGGTCTTACTTGGGGATTGACAAATTGAGATAATGACTTGGGCTGATGATTGATTTTCGCGCTATTTAGTAAGGTAGCGCTGATAGAGATATCTAGAGTTCGATGAAATAAAGAAATGTACCTAAACACAGCCTCTAACTTTTTTTTTTACTAAGAAGGGGATGTGGAAGATTTTTTATGGCGGGAATAAGACACATGCCGGTAGAAAGGAAAAGGATTAATAAAATTGAATAAACCCCTGCTTAGATAAATATTGATTTTACGGAAATTAGCTTCATGATAATTGTAGGCGAGAATTGCATGGGGAGGCGACTGAAGGAAGTTGTTGAAAAAAGAAGGACTAAGCGGAGGATAAAAGTTATCTATAGTTGAAAGTGATAGGGGAAAACACGATACTGATGAGTTAATGAGATCAGTTGCGAAAATAAGGTCTAATAGCCTTTCCGTATGTGTAGTTCGAAACGCTTTTAACTTGACATAGACTAGAGTCTGTTAACCTGTCTATGAAGAGACATCCCTTAGTAGAAAAAGGATTAAAAGCGATGAAAACAGATCTTCAGATAGAGTCAATTTCAGCTGAGGCCAGTTAAAATCGATGAAGATTATGATATCATCAAGAGAGTTCGATTTGTTAATAGCAAGTTGGTATTATCAAATATGTTAGGTTGGATCGGAAGAAGGTAGCAATACATAACGTACAAGAATAAATGTTATTCTAACTGATAATAAGTCAATCTTAGAAGAAGACGAAGAGGCAACGAGTGAGGAGTCAAAGTTGTCGTTAATGGCCAGTAGGACACCTCAACAAGGAAAGCCAATCAAAGAGGATATGCGGAAAAAACATTTATCTTGTTCAATTCGAGTCGAGGTCTTCCTCGAAACCATGAAGTTTATTTTTATTTTTCACTCGTAGCAAACCTAGTCAGATTAATTGTGTAAATGGGTGTGATATTCGGTGGTGGCGATGGCCTGTGCAGCGTTTCTCAGATGTACCAACTTCTGTAAATTTTGAACTATGATGAGTCACTAATTTTTTTTTATTGCACACAAAAACAGCTAGAAAAGTACGTAGGAATATTTTTGGCTAAATAAATAGCCTGATTAAAACGTTGTGGGATTTTGTTTATATAAATGGTTTGATATATTGTATTTTGAGTTTTTACTATTCCCTCTTTTTATGCCAACGCAAAATTCCAATTTTTTAAAAGTAATCTCAATTTCTAGTATGTAATACAATAGATTTCTTCGACTTACAGGTAAATATAACATAAATGGATCAGGTCTTGACTGTTTTAACTCATCTCGCAACAAAAACTCAACTGTAGAAACGTGAAGCTCCATCGATTGTGTGTTGTTGTTGTATTTCATGTAACATTGACTTTGCACTCAAGATAATTATCCTATTCTGCATTGGAGCTCTTGGAGTTGAGAGTTAATGTTTAATTCTTTTGCTTAGATGGTCTTGCTGTTGTTCCTAATGTATACTGTTTGAGTACATTCTCCGTCATAAAAGGTATTGTAAAAGTCGCGTCTTAATGTCAGTAATGAATAATTTCTGAACACTACCTTTTTTATGTCATCTTTGACATTTGTGAAGTAGACACATGTACAAATTTAATCATGGCTAGTTAAACGCTAGAACAACTCATTAAAGTTATTCAAACTAATTATGAAAAATACTTATCGCAAAATTCATAATTGTTTTTGTTGTAATTGGATTTGTCAACAAACAAAATTGCCGCATCTGGGGATAAGAAAATACTCGAATGATTTAAAAAAAAAAATATTACATTCACAAAAATGTACTTTTTGGTGTGGCTTTTGGGCTGGTGGAAGCACTGTTCCGTTTTTCATTCCAATGAAAGAGCTGTAACTGTTAATATAGAGCGCTTTAGACAAATGATTGAAGACGCAAATTACGAAAAGAAAAAAAACCGAACCACGCGGTTGGTGGTTAATATCCGTTTGACGATCTGTCACTTGGGATGGAAAGAGAAAAGAACTGCCCTGGCAGTAAATTGTTTGCTGAACCTTTTGGCTGCTCAGCTCGACTGGGTCCCGGGAAGTAAATATGTAGCGAATTTCACTTTAAAAGAACTTTCGTTGTTGAAACTAGTGCAAAACCATATGTTGCAAAAGAAATAGACGGAAAACCACACCAGAAAGAGAAAGAACCTATTTTGGTATACGTTATAAAATGGATTTTTTTATTAATCGAGGGTAAGTTGATAATAAGGGGAGATTCATCGTGAGGTTGGATTTCCAATAAGCTCTTTTTGACAAATCACGCATGACTCCTATCAAACTGCTTTATCATTTTTGTTCAGTATCGTTTGGCAAGTCATCATGGAAAGATTCACATCACAACAGCGTCTCCAAATTGTTCAGCTGTATTACGAAATTCAGCGTTCTGTACTCGACCGGCACCGGCACATCCAGCACGTAGTGAAGAGACTATAACAGTTGTAGCTGATGTAGCTGTTTAGCAGCTTGGCTTCGCGTATTCGACAACTTGGCGTATTTTACGTGAGGATCTCGGCCTTAAAGCGTACAAAATTCAACTTGTGCAAGAATTTAAGCTAGGTGACTTGAATTTGCGTCATATTTTCTGTGAATGGGCTCTGGAAAAACTCAATGAAAATCCGGTGTTTTATCGTGAAATTTTGTTCAGTGATGAAGCCCATTTCTGGCTCAATTGCCGCATTCGGGCTGATGAGCAACCCGAAGAGTACCAAGAGCTACTATTACATCCATTAAGAGCAACAGTTTGGTAAGGTTTATGGGCTGGTGGAATCATTGGTTCATATTTCTTCAAAAATGAGGCAAATCAGAATGTTACCGTCAATGGTAACGGTTATCGCGCCATGTTAACGGACTATGTGCTTCCTGAAATTCAAGCACATAGTCTCGGTGAGCTCTGGTTTCAACAAGACGGCTCTACGAGCCATACAGCGCGTGAAACAATGAACTTGTTGAAAAATCATTTTGGTGAGCACTTAATTTCACGTTTTACTATGAAAAATTGGCCGCCTAGATCGTGCGATATCACATCTTTGGAATATTTTCTCTGGGGATATGTAAAGTCTTAGGTCTTCAGGAATAAGCCATCCACGATTGACGCTGTAGAAGCAAACATTACTCATGTTATCCGCGAGATACCAGTCGCTATGCTCGAACGAGTTGCCAAAAATTGGACCTTCCGAATGAACCACCGCAGATGTGGTCATGGCCAACATTTACATGATTTCATTTTCAAAAAGTAAATGTCATAAATTGTTATTTGAACCGATAATAAACATTTTAAGTTCACTTTTAAATTTATGTGTTTTATTTTACATTATAATTTAAACCTCACGATGAATTAGCCTTTATAACAGCCAGAAGATGTTTTTTTTTTTTTTTTTTGAAGGATGGTACTGAAGGTACCACCAAATAGTCTGGACCGCTAATTGCGGAGTCCGACATTAAAACGCGATATTGATTCGAAAGGATTCACCCCAGGGAACAACTATTTCTAATACACAAGGGTACTTATCTTTCTTTAATAATTTTCCAGAAAGTTTCTTGCCCGTAGAACTACCTCCTAGTCTTCACCTTTCTAGTCCTGAGTACTTCCTTGTTTCCTCCTCACAGTTTCTTCAATTTTTCTCTCTAAACTTCTTCTTTCTTTTTTTTCTTCTCCTATTTTTTCTTTTAAACGATCGAACTTTTTCCCTTTTTTTTCATTCTCGCTCTTTTTTTTTGGAAAACTTGCTTTTAGACTTATTGATGATCAACCAAAAAGTAGTTAACTCTATCTCATCGATATTAGCTCGGACCGTAGGTCTCACACATATGTCAATTCATACAACCGTTCATACCGGTGCAACGAGTCAATTTTTGGTCTTTGTGTCACCATGCCTTGGATCTCCGTTGATTCCACTCGCATACGCTCACCCATGAAGGTCTCATTCTTGTTTTCCACATCTGGGGAAAATTTCCGCAAGATTGGGATTTCCCTTTGGTCTTGCTTATATTTCCCTTACGATCAATCATTGTGGTTGCATTCAGTCCCAATGCAACCCCAGTCCTTCCCAAAAGATAAAAAAAAGAAAAAGAAAATTCCTAGAAAACTCCTACTCGCGTTTATATGTTTATGCGTTTATATAATTATTATCCGTTTCTGATAACGATCGGATGAGGTATCGTGAGGGCGAAACAAGGAACTACCCACATGACGAGCCTGTTGGAAGGAGTTCTACCTCTAAGCACTACCCAATGCAAACTAACCAACGACATCCCGGTGAATCCTTTTGTCTTTAATTTCGTTAGTGCGCAGCTCGCAAATGGGGGTCCAGTCTTTACAAATACCTTCTTTTACCATTACTTTTGTTTATTTATCTTTCGCACAAGATGGTTCGATGGGCGACCGTAATTTTAAATCTTTTGGGGTTTATTACACGCAGAGGGTTCCAGATCTTCCATCTGTCTCTAGACGTAGCGCACTTATACTAAAGTGACCGTCCGTCATTACGAAAGAGGTTCCTGTCTCTGCCTTCTCGCAGACCTATTGGTTGTCTCCTACGACAAGCATAGAAGCAGAAAGACAGAGTTCAAGAACCCACCAATTCTTCCCTCCAATATGCTTCTCCAAAGAGACAACGGGCATAAAATAAAGGGGTGTGCCAAAACAACGGATTGAGCAGGAAAGAAATGGATGAAGCGGATATGCCTTCTAAGGCAAATGAGACTACCAGATGGAGGAGACGACACCACACAAGGACAAGAACAACTTCGGTAAAGTCTCCTTAAATTAATACGTTGGCCGCTGTTCCTGCGCCTTTCTTCTGATCGCTTCCATCATGTACCGTCCGTCCTACCTGCGATGGTGGATCCTTCATGATACTAGGAGGGTGTATCAAGGTGCCGAAGGAAGGGAAAGAGTAGAACTTGTTGTGGTCAATTTTACTGCAACATGTTTTATTTAAAAAAAAAAGAAAAACATCTAGGCGCGATGTACGCGCAAATAGTTCATTAGGTGAGCTGGCAGTGATTTTAGAAGCTTGTTACTGATTAAGCTGTTGTAGTCATAAAATATGTGCCCTGCTAGTTCTTCTTCTTGGTAACACAGTTCGAATGTGATATCCTGCGCTATTTCTATTTGTAAATACATTTTGGCATCCAATTGAACCTTTAGAAAATATGTGACGACGCCAAATTTGCCAATTGTAAGACCCTTTATGAGCGATAGCTGAGCGATAGTCTGTATTGTGCATTTCGTGCCTAAATGACACCTTAAGCGGAAGGTTAAATTTGATTGGCTACTATGTCTGGCTGGGTCCCTTTAAAAATTATATCAACAGTTACTCGCGCCCTACAAAATCATTAAAAGTAGTTCTTACAATTATTATTCGTACTTCGCTAGAAATGTTGTATGTCTTCAAATTTCCACAACATTTTACGTTGCTCAGAATGGCATTTGCGAAGAAGACATTTGATTTTATAAAATTTTGATTTTGGTGTAGTTGTTTTGAATTTTCTTACAATTAGTTTGATTGGAACAGAACGTTCATCATGCCCTTGAATATAGAACGAATTGGTTCCTACTGCAGCATGTAACAAATACTTATGTCTCTTTTCAATATATAAAGCAATTTCCCACTTATTGTTTTGAAGTTGTAAATTTTCTATTTCTTCTCTGTTGCCTATAAATGATATTAAATTGTACTACAGCCATAAAACTACACAATAATGTCAGCGGTGCGAATTTTTATTTTATTTATATATTTATTTTTTAATCAACAGGACAACATGGTCATCTTTCAGGTGGTTTGCATCCAGCCCATGCACATATGCATGGTGGATGGTATGCCAGTGGAATGGGTGCACTCAGTGCATCTAGTGGATTGCAAGGAGGCTTTTCCACAGCGGGTTCGTTGGGAGGCGGTGTTGTGCCTCACTCACAGTCATACCACTTAGGACTCAGCTCGATGGTAAGTCAAGATAATTTGTTTTTCATTCTGGCCTTTTCTTCATTATGGCCCTACTTTTTGTTAAATTGTTTTTTTTTTTCCTACATTTATACACCATTGATCATAATTAACTCGTTATATTTTTGTTGTTGCTTTTTTCATTTTCTTAGGGAACATGGAGGCCTGATTACACGTGATGGAGCGGGAATAACCTAAACAGCAATATATTTAATTAAAATTAACTTCAAATGCAACTTAGATTGATTAGAACCCATGTTCCGTTAAGCAATATCACTTATTCAAAATAATTTTCACTGTGCCCGAATACTGCCGTGCAAATGGCTATGATGGTTAAGATGGTTAGCCTATTCTTTGTTAAGAACTAGGACATTTTGACGTCACCCAAATGGTATAAACATAAATCAGTTATGACCTCCTTATATCCGTCGTCTTAGAAGTCAGCAGCGGGTGAATTTATGAGCTTCGACTTTATATTTAACATGGTCGTCATACCACAAAATCATGCAATTAACGACCGCACCGGACACTCATAACAACAAAATACACCGAGTCTAGTTTAAGTTACCCCTTTCACGTCACTTAAATTGCCATTGTTGCTATAACAACGACAACCTCCACCACAACCACATCCACAAATATTTGTATTTATATACATTATAACCAATAGCCAAGTCTTCAATACGATGATACCACGCGGCTGTTGGGCATTTTTGTTAGGATTTAGCAGCAGTCGGCCCAACCCCAGTGCGTTTTACTTTGATTTATACAGGCGTAACCTTAATTTATTAGTAATGAAATTTAGCTACAAAATAAATTGCGTGCAATTCCTATTATTTAAGGACTTCTATACATACAAATACTCCTTCTCTGAGTATGTATGTATGTTTATTATACTTTTATTTTATTTTATTTTATATATATATTTTTTTTGTATAGCTATATGTTTAAGTAAATTTATTCCGTAAGTAGCAGAAATTACAGTACGTTAAATAACCCTTTTTGTTTTATATTTGGGTGTGGAGTAGTTGCTACAACCCTCCTTAAAGTTGCATATTAATTGAAAGATATTTCTTGGTCAAGGTACACGGAAAACTGTCTAGATATACTACACCACAATCTGCCATACTGTACAGTATCTATATTGATAATTTGATATAGCGCATTAAAAGAAAACTAAATTGTAAAACTATTTTACTTATTATAGGTTTTCTTTTGTTTGTTTTCGGTTTCTTCTTGTATAGCTAGTAATAAATTTTAGACTTAACAACCCCACACAAGATAGTATAATGAATATTTGTAAATACTAAAAACAATTGTAATTAAATAACAAAGAAATGTACATGTTTTTTCCTACAATGTGAGTATTGAACGTAAAGGCAATTATTTATACGTACCTACGTTCGTTCGTACGTTCTTTTTGCAGCCAATTTATCATGTAAATCTTTCCCACTTTCAAGAATCATCTTGTATAAAAAATTAAGACGTAAATAAAAAAAAAAACTTATATAAAAAAAAAATACCGTGATAATATTAAACAAAAGTATATATATGGTAGATACATATAAATGGGTATGTAAAAGAGAGAATTTATCAAGTTGATTGAGTTTGTACAGTAGTCACCATGCGATAAGTTTGAGCAACAACACAAAAATCCGCACTAAGAAAAGCAGTTTATTACAAAAAAAAAAAAAAAAAAAAAAAAAAAAAAAAAAAAAAAAAAATATTGAGACATATGCTATATATACCATATATAAATGAAAAATATGGTTAAGATAATTAAAAAAAAGTAATAATAATAAAAAAAATCTTAAGTGAGAGTGAACATATTATGTAAATGTAATGAGATGTCTTGATGTGTTAATATTAGTATTATTATTATTATTATATTATTCTTATTATTATTATTACTATTGAAGAAAATGGTAAAATGTAATTGGCCATATTGATTTTAAATGAAAAAAGAAAACAAACATGGCATCACCATTATAAAACAAAATTAAAAAAAAAACTAATGAAAATTAAGTAAAAAAAAAAATAAGAATGAGAATAAAAAAATTCATTAAAATAATGCGAGTTTCTTCTATCCATATTAATTGGGGTGACTTTCATTGCTGTCCAGGACATTTATTTACGATATATTTCTAAAGTTAAGAGAAGCAGCTCAAGTTACTAAGAATCGAGATATTATGTCTTTTCTGACTAATAAAAATGACTGCAGTTTCTATGGCATGAAAATCTTTTCATAAAAATATGCCAATTTGACTGTGAACAGTTTATGAAAATTTAAAAATCCACAAATAGCTGAAGCTGACACCATAAACTATTTTGTTTTAGCCTGGCACTGGCATACATACCGGATCCCTCGCGAATAGTGAGAGTAGGCTTTATACCGAAAGTCGGAAAAGAGGACTACACGCTCCCTAAGATCTTCGGTGCATCCGTTACTCGGCTAGATAACATAGCTTAGACGAATCACCAGTTTTGTAGGTAAAAGGAGAGCATCCCTTATTGTGGATGCTGATTGTGACCAATATATAATGTCGGGGCAAGGCATGTCGTGTTTCCATTGCTTGATTTAGTGTTTAAAGCTTCAATAGTTCTTATGTCTATGACTCCAAGGAACGGTCTGTCTCGGCTGCCTGGAGGCTTTTGCTAACATGCCTTACTTCGTTTAAGACGCAACAATGAATCTCCGTCCTCTTGATATTCATATCATGGGCTGGACTCTTACAGACATCTTCCGTTTAAAAAGAAGTGGTCATTTGTAACGGGTGACTAGATAGCAATGATAGTTTTTCCAATTGCTATGTTTCAGCAGCTGTCAAAGTTACCAATGACGTATAGCTGTCAAAATATTCAGCAAGGTTTGCCATTTCATCATGCATCGTTTTACGCTTGCAGAATGTGACGATAATATTATCGAAATTCCAGCTCAGTTGTAAATATGCAGTACACTGTTTTGTATCTTTATCCACCAACTAGACAGAGATTATTGCGAAATGAAGAAAACATAGAAGCCGTAGCGGGCAGTATCTAAGAAGATTCAGAAATGGCGATTCGGCGCCGATCAGTTGAATTGGCCATCGCCAGAGAGTCAGAGGTTCATTTTGCAGTTGGATTTGGGAAAAAATCCAAATTAAATTATGCTGAAGTAAAAACTTAAACCAGACGATCATAGATAACGCCGTGAGTTCGCTAGTTGGACGCTAGAAATGTTGGCCAGAGAACCGGATTTTGGCTAAAAAATCATCTTTTCAGAAGAGGCTCAACAAGCAAAATTGCGGTTATTGAAGCGAACAAAATCCACAAGCTGCGGTTAAAGCCTTACTGATGGCTCTAGGGTCGGAAAGATGTATTCACTGAGTCTTGTATGGGCCCCAGGTCACAGTAGGATTACAAGAAATAAAATCACCGATGAACCGGTAATCTACGTTAGTTCACGGAAGCGATTTTTTCTTTGAATGACAGAAGAATTTTAGTAAAGGAAATATACAATAGCTTCAATGGACAAGTTCTTTATCTTGCCCCTTCTGCTTTAATACTGTCATGTCATTATTTTTGTCATGTCACTTATTTTTTAAGAAAGATTTCGTATAGAATCTGGAACGCTATCTAGAAACCCTCTTCCGGATTGCTTCGCAGCTACCTCTCCACATTGCATTAAGTATCGTCAAAACGCTTTCCCTTCATTGAAATGTTCAACTTAGGAAGTGGATAAAAGTAAACTGGGACCAGATCCGGATAATATGGTAAAATGTGGGGCAAAAGTAATGTAATAATGTGAATTGGCTGCTAGAAATGAAACACGAGAAGTTTACTTGAAGGTGTAAAATTTATGACATTAAGTTGAAAAAATGATATCAGTCAAATGACCACCTTCTGAGTTGATACACATATGTGCTCGTTTTACGGCATTTTGAATTGTTGTTGCAAAACATCTGGTTCCAAATTGGTGATTTCTTCTTCAATGTTGCCTTTAAATACTTCCAAGGTTTGTGGTTTGTTTTGGTAAAAGCGAGGTTTTAAAAAGCTCCATAGGTAGAAATTTCTCGCCGTCAGATCTGGTAATTTGACCGGCCAGTTCAAACCGATAAAACAGGAGATTGCACGGTCTGCAAATTAAAATAAATAAATGCTTTGGCGCGACAGCCCGGTGTGGGCCAAGGCCTAACTTCCCGTACTTATTTATATTTCTCACTTTGTGAAGTTTTACACTCCTGAGCAGGGAATACTGTTTATTGCCGGTTCCAAATGGCTCTCCTGAGAAGCTTTTTCATAGACAGAATTTGACTTTCGGAGGTTTGCCATTGCCCGCCGAAAGGGTGATGATGATTTGAAAAATTTTGCTGTTGAGCTCCTACTGGGATTCGATCCCAGGTAGGTTGGCGTGACAGCCATTGAACCAATTATCAGGCCATCGCCACCACTTGAAAATTTGTGATTCAAAATCTCCATCGTTACTCGTGCTGTGTTAGCGGTTACTTCATCTTTCATTTCTGCAACTTGCGAAAAAAAACTCGTTTAAAATCTTTCCGTAGCGCTCGCTAGTTACGGTTTTGTTGGTCCCGTCGGCAACTCCACACAAATAAGGGCCAATAACTTTTTCACTGCAAATTACGCCCCAAACTCTCACTGTAAGGAGATGCAATGGCTCTTCGTACATTTCATATGGATTCTACATGCCACAGAAAGCGAATTTTGTTTATTCACATAAACACTTAAGTCAAAATGGGCTTCGTTGTTCATTATAATTTTGGATATGAAATCATCCTCTTCTTTCACCAGGCTTAACACATTCTCAAAAATATTTAATAGAAACTTTTGCCAGTTGTTGATTTGAAGACTTCTACTGAACCAATACCTGCTCCTTTGTAAAAGGGATTAACAATTTTGTATGAAGACTTCTTGAAGATTTCGGCATTTAATAAGCCTCAAAGCATCGAAATTACCAACACAATTGACTGGTAACAATAATAAAAAAAAAAAAAAAAAAAAAAAAAAAAAAAAAATTAAACATGGTATTTTTTCTTTCGAGTCATGGTATTAGTAATAGCTGAAGTCTTCGTGAATGATCATTTGTTTTGACACATTTCACTCGGGCTAATAAAAGCCCGGTCGAGTACTTCAAATTTAAATGTCGTTCTATTTTTGAGCCTTTTTTGTTGTCGGAATGTGTATGGAAACGTAATTTTTGCTGAATAATGCTTGCGTATGGTTTCGGTTTCGGTTTAAGCTTTGTTTTGGTCAAATTTTCTGGGCCGCATGGGGAATTTCCAAGTGATTGTTATCCCCATGAGGTCCCGAGGGAGAAACAAGCATTGGACATATTATGATATTTTTACTTTTTGTGGATTCATTTGCTAGGAATTTCTTAATGAATCACAATTTTAAAGCCATTATCTCATGAGATTGCATAGGTGAGCGAATAGACAGTAACATTTTGAAAATTCTCATTCTAGCCAATTCTTTTGTTTTGTTAAAATGAGTTGTAGTTTCGAAAAAAGTTGTATTTTTATTTGACGATTTGTAATCGATAGATTGATTAAAAATTATGCAACACATAATAATTATTCGTTAATTGTAGAGCTGTCATTTACAGATATAGATATAATAGCATTTTATATTGGTGGTTCGGATTCTATCTTTGAGTTAGCCTTTCTGCAATTTATGTTGTGTTAGTTGAAAATACCTGAGCTATGATATAAACTTTTGTTGAGTACTGATTTTGAGGAGAATAAAATCATATCCGAAGCTGACAATTAAATCTGGCCTACTAAATACGTATTACGGATATGACAAGAAAATTTATATTAGGTGCGCTACTACGAGTAAGTTATCACTGTTTTTTTTTTTTATTATATAAATGCAACTTTATTGTGAAAAAATGGTTACAAATGAATCATTCAAAGTGTTGCCCATCGCTAGTTACAAATTTTTCTCATCATACCGTAACGGGCTCCTTCTCGATTCATTTCAGCCTCCGTTTTCTTCGACTGAAAGAAGAAAATCAATACTTCCCGAAAATGACGATTATTTGTCACAAAATCAGACTTTTTCACACAACCAAAACTATATGATGCCAAAACAAAATCACTAATGTGTCAAAACGGTTTGTTTACCAAATGTCTAAACTTGGTTCATGACGTTTTGAATATGTCAAAATCGACCAGCACGTAATGCTGGAGAACTAAGTTGCGCACTTAGTATATTTGTCTTTCTTGGCGACAGTCCATGTAAAATCATCGCTGATTAAGTTGAAGGGAAGAATTTATTCCTAGAATAAATAGAATAGAATTTAATTGCTGACTTATTAAACTGTTCGGATGATCCTACAAATGTCAAAACTTTAAAAAAAAAAAAATAGTTTTCAGCAAACATTAACTTTCTTTTTTGTTAAATTCTGACTGAAAATCAGAAAAATAAAAAATATGAAATAAAAAGGTGAAGCTATAGAGTTAAACATTATCATTGTTATCTGTGTTTTCTAAGACTACCTCATGATGTATGACATACGTATGACATACCATAGTAGATTGTGCTATTGGATAAGCCTTATCAAGCGGGTTTTACGAGTTGGTTTGCCTTGTATTTAAAAAATCATAAGCAAATGGTAAACATCAGAAACCGTTTCAAGGTTATGTTTTGAAT
Organism: Volucella inanis; assembly: GCA_907269105.1. NCBI lineage: Eukaryota > Metazoa > Arthropoda > Insecta > Diptera > Syrphidae > Volucella > Volucella inanis. Next base: position 136,163,722 of record OU026153.1, read on the forward strand.
CCCATCCTTATTTTACTTCCTTACTTATTTAAAGTGGCGCTTCAGTCCGGGATGGAGGTGTACTTCAACCAGCACGATCTTAAGCTAGCTACCTTCAGTTTCGCATGCTAAGTTCATTGTGATCGCTTACCACGTGCATGCGTCACCTGAGGCTCGTCCTTCCTTCCGTCCATCGGGAACGGATTCGAAGATTGATGTTCATCAGCTCTACATGACCCAGCCACTTCATAGGTTGGAGCTTCACTCTTCTGGCAAAGTCGATGTCGCTGGGTGGCCCGTACAGTTCACCCTTGTACTCTTATCTTCTCCTTAACTCACCATCTATTTAGACGGGATCGAAAATTAACCGAAGAATTTTCCTCTCAAAGCAAACAAGAGGACCATCTAAGTCTGACCTCTGCTACATAGAACAGGACTGTTATTAAGGTCGCTTATAGAATCACGTTTGATGTTCGAGAGAGGTCTTTGTCAGTCAATTGCATACTTAGCCAAAAAAAGCAGCGATTGTCAAGAGTTATCCTTCGTTTGATCTCAGGGCTGGTGTCGTTGTTTGAATTGATAGCGGAGCCTAGGTAGACAAAGTCCTTAATTATCTTAAAGTTATATCTGTCAAGCTTGGCGCTCTGTTCGGAATGTCGATGTTGGGTGTCCTTTTTTGTTGACAATTCAATTCAATACTCCCGTAAGCGCCACTGACATCATCTTGCTATCAATAGCATCGCCGAATAGGAGTAATTGGATGGACTTTGAAAAATTGTTCCTCTTGTCTTGACGTGTGGGTTTTCCAATATTCTTTCATGAATAATGTTATATAAAAGAAATCGCATGACAGCGTATCCCCTTGTCTAAGCCTTTTTTTGACATCAAAGGTCTCGGTGACCGAGTACGTTACCGACCTTGATGGAGCAGCGTGCATTCTCCATAATCATCCTGCACAAACGGGATGCGAAAACTAGGCATTGCTTTGTGTAGCTCGTATGTATAGACGCTATGTCATACGCGGCCTTAAAATCGATGTGTTTGTGTGTATCAAATGGAGATCATGGGTTTTTTTTCCCATGAAAGTTAGTGCCGGAGAGTAAATATTTGATCGTTGGTGGATTGACTAATCAGGTTGTTGACAAAATGCTCCAGACACAATCCGGCAGATAGGATTTTGTAGGCGATGTTGAAAAGACTGAAATTTATGTAGTAGACACAGTTTGAACTTAAGTTTGGATATGGCTGTCTTCACTACATCTGAGTAGCATGAACGCCATTGTTGCTACATTGTTCGTCGTTGCCGTTATATAGTCTACAGAAATGCTCTTTCCAAATCCTCAGGCATCGACTGTGACTCTTATTCCTGGAGTAGTATCTCTCAATTTCCTTCATGCGCTTTTCATGCTCCTTCATTTTTCTCCTGAGAAGCCGGTGTTCGTCTCTCCTCTTCGCTTCATTCAATGCATCGTTCGTTTGTTTGCCTTTTTCTAAGCTGTAGTGCTTGGCGGCATTCGTCGTCAAACCAGGGAGTTTCGTTGTGGTGGTCGAGTGAAACCCAGCATATCAGAGGCAACATCTCTGATAACTTTTTGGTAATCTTGCAACTTGCCGTCCGACGTAAACTTCCTCACAGTATTAGATTGTCTTTGTGATGTTCGTTATATCCGCAACTCATATATATTATACTTTGGTATAACAAGGTCCGAGGCGATTTTGGCCCTTGGAAAGTTGGTACATTCATAATACTGAAGGAGGGCATTGCATCGATTGCAATGTGGTTAATCTGGTTAAAGGTTGATTGATCAGAACAAGTCCTCTTATGAATATCGAGATGCGAGAAACTCATAAAAGGTACAACAAAAATTCGCCCCGTCGCATAGTTGATTAGTCTGAATCCGGTAACGGAGGTGGTGCCGTGGGGGTTATACCTTCTGAGAGTACTACCAAAGATGACCCCTCTTCTTAGCTTTGCATTAAAATTGCCGAGGACAGTTTTAATGTCATAGCTAGGGCACTGCTCGTAGAAACTATCTTTGGTGACAAAATTTTCCTCCTTTGTGGATGAGGGCGTGCATATTAGGCTAATGTTTTATTTAGCCTTAATACGGATTGTTACGAGAATCTCGTAAACATGCCGGAAACTCAAGACTTCTTCCCTAAGTCTGCCTCCAACAACGAATCAACGTCCAAATAAACGCTGCTTTTGCCATCGATAACAACTGCCATAGTAGATGTCGTAGTTTGCATCTTTTTCTTTTCCGGACCATCGCATTGCATTTATTGGATGGCGGTAATATCAGCTCTACAGCAGTCCAGTAGTTGTTCGGCTGCATGTGACCTATTAAGGGACCTAACATTCCACGTACAGATCCGAGGTTCGTTGTTCTCGCCAACTGTAGCACCAAGTAAGAAAGTGAACACTTACGTCTTTGAAAATGGGTTTCTGACTTGCTTAAGAGCATCCCATAGGGCTTGTCTATAGTTGAGAATATGTTACAAAGTCTGCTATTTGAGTTATCGGAAGGGTAACAAATTTTAATAAAATATTCTAAGAATTTGACATATAATTTTCAAGGAGCAATCAAGTGCTCATTGAGTATAGTGCATCGAAAACACATCCTGTCAATGGATAATGTTGGTAATATTCTAACGGCTACCATCCGGACACAATGAATAAAGTAAACATGAGTATGTCTTAAAATAATTATCAAGATTCATTAGTTTTAAGCATAATTCAATTCATCAGTTGAACATAACAAATGTCAGGTAAAAAGAAAAATTGCTCACTCTACAAATCCACTGTTCCAATTTGTCACCGTCTTTATCTGACATCCAGTTCATCTGTCAAAAATGCTAGAAGGCCAAATTTTCTTCTCATAAGCACAAGTAAATAAATTCACGGTGATTCATCACGCTCCAGTGCAATATGCGAAGTGTTGACAACAAAACGACTGGGGGTACCGGTTTTTTTTAAATACATTCCGTCGTCGCCGGAACTAAAATAGTTTATCTTGTTGAACAACTATTTGCAGATATCGTCATGCGATAGTGGTTAATCTTACACCTGTACTCCTATATAGTAGTTAAAGATTGAATATTTTTAAAATTCTTTGTATCGTTCAGTGATTCCATTAATTAAGACTCAACTCGAAATACTCGCATTTATATTTATATGTGTCCTTTTGATTAATGGGTTGTAGGTATTTCCTGGCACATCGATCCGATTTTATGACACTATGGGATCAAAGTGATTGTGGCATGCATATACGGATAGCTGCACATATTTAGTTTATTTAAATACACGTCAATACGACTAAAACTGAGTAAATAACATCTCTAGCAATCCAGGTGAGAGGTGACTTTCGTGCAGCTAATTGATGAATTTATTATTAAATGCATTTGAAAGGCAAACACTAATTCTAGCCTCTGCCTCATGTCACACAGTTTCTAGTGGTTAGTAAAAAATTATAGAGTATCTTTACCTACCCACTTGTGGGAAGATCCGTGCTATGCATGCCTACGTACCTATATATAATATATACGAGTACATCCAGGTATTGGTCCACCTTCCAGAACTGATGGCTGCCAATTAATTGGAGTTTACATGCGGCTTTAACGCTTGACGGAAACGGATATGAGTTTTTGTTTATACCAATCTATTAGATATAACTTCAGAAAAAAAAATCCAAAAAAGGAGAATGTAAAAATCACAACAACAAAAGCAAAAGAATGACAAACTTTTATAATTCTGTCTCTCGTCTAATTAGTCAATGAATATTAATTACAAAGAGCACGCTCACGAGCTTAATTAGCCGTAAACAGATGAAAGGGCAGCTGCAAGCAGCAACACATCAGTGCCAGCTACTAAGTAGCAAAGCCATTGGACGCAGCAGCCATAATCGTTTGAAATTAATTTTGAGAACAAAAAAATCCTTGTGCCATAAAACTCGATGTCACTTGTGCACGCATCAGGTACTTCTACATGTTAAGTACGGCGCAAAAAAATAAAAGTTGACCATACGTAACAAACTAATTTTTTACAAGACTATATATATAAAACAAGTTTGCTTTGACCTGTTAAATTCAAACTACATTTTTCCAAATTTCTCAACCCTTCCTGGATAAGTCAACTAAAGAGCGATACCTTCTTGAAAAATAACTTTCAAAAAGAGTTGGTTAAAATTGCAGTGCCGTAGAAGTGCGTTAGAGTCCAGATTATAAACTATTCCATTCTATCTAAAAAAAAAGAATATTTTTCATTTTTCCTGTCGGAACAGAAAATTCAAACATATAACTAGCCCATTGTACTCCTTGTAAATTCCTTTTAATGGAATCTTTCAGTGGCTACAGTATTAAAACCCATGACGTCAACGTCGAGTCCCTGCAGTCTGATGCGAGCGTAAGCTGCATCGCTGCTCGGCAGTGTGTCGGCAGTTTTTTCACAGCGTCGAATGATATTGTATGACTTATGCCTGAATAGCAAAAGTTAAGTGCTCCATCGGGACGCCAGTAAGCAGCCTGCATATTTCTTGCTGAGGAAGGCAGCTGACTTCCAACAGACGTCGGGAAGAATTTGTTTGATTTACCTGTAACTTGATGTAACATATGAAACCCAACTGCCAATGCAAGCCTTAATCGAAGACGCAGGTAGACCTAACGTAGGTTCGGGTACTGAAAAACGCTCCTCTGAGCTTTGCCTGACAAGTTTATCAGCAATGTAATATCCCGTGATCCCATTGGGACCTGTGACCCAGACAACACTCAGTGAGTTCAGCTTTCAGCCTGCGTTCAGTGATGTGTTGCATTCTCGACCTAGCTTGAAAGTCGTAAGGGTTCAGTAAGGTTGTCGCTTCAGATGGGGTTGCCTTTAAGCAAGAAATGAACCAGACCAAACAGCTTCCTTCTTCTCGTAAACAGAACAACCATAGTTTTGAAAGGATGATTGAGATCATCCGCGTATGTTTGTGCATAGGCATCAGAAGTATTGACAGCGTTGAGCAGTAAGTCGACTAACATGAACCATAGCAGTTGACACAGAACGCCACCTTCCGGGCAACCCCGCCATCACATATTTGCCACAGTCAGCATCCGTAATCAGCGTCCTATTCACCAGAAGTACTTTTATCCACAAAATTAGTGATGTATCTACGCCGTGTTGTCGAAAGTTGCGTTGCCTAAAGCACCAGATTCTGAAGCGCACTCTTGCAGGATTTCCCGCGTTGTAGGGGTGTTGTATTGCAAACAAAGGATGCAAAGAGCACATGGAGCTCGAACATTCTTTCCATGTTTTCAACGGGAATGAAGTCAGATTTATATGTCTGAAGGATTTGACAAGCGTGTAGTGCTCTTTTCCGATTTTCGGTTCGCCAAGGTTTCGGTATGTATTCCAGTGCAAGGCTGGCAGCTAGTAATCGTTTCCGAGTTACCAACAGCTAATCTATAATTGGGTTTATATCATTTGTGCTAGGCTACTTGAAGCCATCAAAGTATGCAACATTAAGTTTAATGGCCCCATCTGTCACCACAACCGATGAGATATTTTAACTCCGGCGTGTTGTGTTATTCAGCTCGCTAGCAGTTTCTTTAATAGGAACTGGTTGTTAGCTGGTTCTGATAAGGATACCTGGGAGGTGAGCTTCAAGCATGAGACTTTCAATTCAGTGTGGGTGCCATTAGATTTTCTAAGCGATTCCAGACTGGTTGATCGGTTTCACGGACAGTTCTAATCTTTTCGCAAAAGTCTTTATAAGAGGAACTCTTCGAAATCCTTATATATAAATTCTTATATTCTATATTTATATTTAGATCTGCAAAGATTGCAGTTTTCCTTTAAATTAATCTCTGTACGAAGACTCTGCAGATCTGCGTTGCACCAAGGAATGGGCGATCTGGAGGGTTGGTTTCTAGCCGGACATGTCATTTCAAAACACCTTTCAAGTTCTGGACAGCTTAATTTAGTTCTTGCTTTGTCCTGTGATTAGAGGGAACACACTTGTCAAAACCATTAAAAAACAGGACTTGTCAAGCTCCTATATGAATCATGTGCATTTTCCTGGAATCACAGTATTAAATGAGTTCAGCTATCGCATTCGGTGGAAGAATTTATAACGAATCATAAGGAAAATAAGAACACGCAGACGAATTTGTGCTATTCTCTGCTCGCTTCGTAACCTATGTCTGTAGTAACTATTTTGCCCAAGTTTAGATAGTGAGAGTGAGTTCGGCACATAAAGGCAAATAGTGTTAAACCACTTAAACATTCGAAACCACAAATGCGTTTATTCGACATCTATGGGACCTGTATGGATATTTTGTGAGGTCTTGTATTCAACACGGAAAAACTCCTACATATGGATGCAGTAACAGACTTGGAATGCTGAAGGGTAGTCGTTTCTTATTTGCGCTCACTTTGAAACAAAGTGAAAACTAACTCTTCCAATGTGCAGATAGGGACGTGAAAGTTTAGGTGTATTTAATGGTTTCGACAGAAGCTTTGACTAAGCCTACAACAAAATTTTACAAATTTTTCTCAAATCTTTCTCACTTTTCAGTGCCGAGTTCAAGATTCTGGGTATGAAGAAGCATCGGCACACACTAGTCTCCTTAATTAATTAAGATCTGAAAACCAGAAGAAGGCATGCGGCAATTTACGTTGTCTGAAAACACTAAAATACTTGGTTTTAAGAAGTGGGTTTTTAGGCACAGACTTTCAAAGGCAAAGAACCATTGCAGCGCGGAGCACTTTACTCTACAAGTTCCATTTTTTATGTCAAAATCCGCTGCTTGAATGCAAAGATTCTCTGTTTTGCTTAGCTAATCGATACATTGTTTGCACCCAACTTCGATCAGATTGTTATCATTGCCAACTTCTCCAGTTTGAAGCACTTGTGGCTTCACTAGGAGGTCTACCTCTTTATGTAAGGACCGGGCCGAAGTCCGGGGGGCTGGGAATCCATGTTACCCATTTGGTATGGGCTACTGGAGATTTTGCAGCTTGTAACTCGTCAAATTGATAATTGGGCGGCGGGCCGGACTGCATCCCACCTGTTTCTCTTCTCTTTCGCCTGTGAGTAAGTGAGACTTTTAATGTTTGCAAAGGCGAACAACTTGGTGAGTAAAAACTTAGTCCATCCCGGTCTAAATATTCTAAAACCCTAATAAGATCTTCGCATATAGACATGACCTTTCATTCATGTCGGTGTTTTAACAATTTTAAAACTAAGTAGAAAAGGGGGAAAAATAAGAAAAAAAGAGGAAAAATAGAATTACAATAAAGAAAGTGAAAGGGAAGCGGTAAGGTGAAGAGAAGAAAGAAAAACAATAAGATTCTTTTGTCACACTTCAAACCAAGAGGATCTAATAAATATTTTTTTATTAAAACTGAGTTTTCCCCTACTTAACTCGCGGCCTACCGGAGTTGCGATTTAACTGATTGTGAAATATCATATATATATGGTATATATATATATGCACTCTATTTAGCTTTGTTTCCTGGCGATGCTGTGCCCCTTTCTGGCATATTATATTCCTCTTGGTCTCGCTTCTCCTGCCATTTGTTCTTTCTTTTTTTTCTCCTCTTCCTTTAATATTGATTTTTTCCGCCCGCCAGAAAAAACTCGCGATTGTGCTGGAAAAAGAATCTACTCGACTTTATTTTACTTTACTTAACAAGAAGAAATCGCTTTTCGCAATTCCAAATACAAAAATACTAGTCCGACCTAGTCCTACTGCTGGTCGTCATCGAAGTGATTTCCAGATCTTCCAATTTCCATAACATCCCTTCAGAAACTCACAAAAATTTACTGATTTGGCTCTAGAGGACCCTACTAACGTAGTTATTAGCTACAACACTAGCATCTTTTGTGGAACACGTTTGTGGATCCCAGCTATACGTTACTATTTCTTCAACATTGAATTTTTGGGTGGTAATTGCGAAAATCAGTGCTTTCTTTGTCCTTCACCTGGGCAAAATTAGTAAAACTTTTGCCAAAACAAAACAAGCATCTGGAGTGTTGAGACGAAAGAAAGAAGATGTAGGTATATTCCAATAAAGACTTATAAGCTAAGTATTAGTGCTTTATTTCTGCGGGTCCCTAACTACTCCGGTGGATCGACGTTCTCATTTGGGGGAATAGGGACTGACCAATAGCGTGTCACACCTGTCTGTTTCGTATTTTGTTTGTGCCGGTTTTGTATTTATTTATGCTGTTGTTGTTTGCTGTTATAGTTTGTATGTTTCTCTTTGTAAACTTGTTGGAGGCTCTTTAATTCTTGGCCGTCCGCCTACTTGCTTCTGCTGCTCCTTCGGTACTTCATCGGTAAGGTGCGTAATAAGGGGTCGTCGTCCCTTTACACATCGTCATTGGGGTGTGTTTGAGTATGTCAGCCTATCACCTGCACATCACTGTTGTTCCGTTGTTGATCACACGTTGGGGTGTAACTATAAAAGTGATCACCGTCTCTCTATCCATCGACCGATTTGTTCTGTGCTAGCTGTCTGGCTACCTTCCACCGGCGGTAGGTGGTGTTCTTTAAGCTCTATGTTAATTGCCCTTCCTTGCTTGAATCTTGTCTTGCTTGAAGGGATCGTCCCATCGTCCCATTCAGACATTCTGTCTGATGCTGCCAGTTGCAAGAATCCCGACTACCCTACTGACTCCGACAACGGTATTCTTGATGAACCTTTTGTAGCACTTAAGCACTTGGTTTGTCGAGAGTCTCCCTACCGTCCTTAAAACATCACCGTCCTTAAACCTTGTGGATTGTTTGCCGAGGTCTGGGGTTGGTGGACTACTGGGTGATGTGGTCATGCATCACGATGGTTGCCCTCCATCCCCGCCAGACCTCGGTGGTGTTCCCCTTAAAAAAAAAGAGGGATCGAAAGAACTGGTATAGGGAAGAGAGTTAATCAGTAGCAGCACTATAAAGCATAGACTCCCAAACTTTTTTGGTTGACAACCCAGTTGGCAGCATAAAAACAATAAAAAAAATAACATACTTACCTACTTTTATCTCAAATAAAAAAAAAATATGTTAAAAGTATTAACACCCACTGTTCAGAAAAAATAATTTCAAAGTAAATTCCACTTTTCTTAAATTCGATTAGCATTATTTAAATATTAAATAAGAACGTTTCAATGAGACGGATGTGTCTGGTGAATATTTGTAAGTTTCTGAATGGTTGGTTCAAATTTAGTTAAATAAAGTCGTAAATCACCTCACTCCGTTATTTGTAGTTTATTCCTTTTCTTTGTAATTAAGGTAGCTGCACTGTAGTGAAACCGTAGTAAAGTACCGTACTTAGCTAAGTATAAAGATGAAAATGCAATAATACATTTTTGAACGATTTTCTATAAACTGGGGTACAGGGCTGGTATTTGTTTCTGGAGCCAGAACTCCTGGTATCTGCATTAAATCTATTGTTAGCTTATTTGCGAAAGGGTCTAGCAGCCAGTCCGGTATACTCATATTGAGAACTTCCTGGAAACGATTTTTTAGATCCTCATGAAGCATTTCTTAGTGTTCGCAGTACTTTAGCAATTCATCATTTTGGCTAATACTGCTGGTAAGTTTTGGAAGTTTTTCGTATATTCACCTCTGCCTAGATTACGTCTGAAGAGATTTAGCTTTTCCACAAAAGCAAGAATAACGTTCTTTGTTTTTATTAGGTTTAAGTGATCACCTTGCAGGTGGAAATTGACATCGTTAAATATTTTAAATATGTCTGTCATATAAGCAATACCATGTTTTGATTTAATTAAGTTATTTCGCAGTTTGTTGTCTCTAGTTTCTAGAAATTCTAGAATAGTATCGAACAGATTAAAAAACCGTGTCAAACAGGTACCTTTGGAGAGTCAGCGAGCCTCCGTATGCAGCAGCAAATGGTTGTCATCTTCGTCATTTTCGTTACAGAATTGGCTAAACAACCGGCGGTTTAAGGTTTCACTCGAATTTTTTCCGACCAAATGTCGACGATGTATGACACAATGTACGGCGAGCAATAAAGCCCTTGTAGCATTCTGTCATTGCTGGAGCATCATCAGTAGCCGCAGACAAAACATTCAGTAAAGAAATATCCTTTTCTTTAAAAAATCTATCAGTGGTTTTCAATGTTTTAGCAAAAGTTTTCCAAAAATTTGTTCTTCTTTAATGAATCGTACAAATGCTAAGAATAATGCTTTATTATTTGAAAGAGTAGATTCGTCAAGCTGTATGGAAAATTTACATGTCTTCAAATGATCGCACAATGTTTTTTCGACACTTTCGGCCATTTCATCAACCGCATTATTGCTCAAAGGAATTTTTTTGATGATCTCACTTCCTGATTTATGAAGCACGGTGTCTAATACTTCTTTCATAGCAGTTAGAATTAATTCTTCACCGATTGTGTGTGGTTTCCCATTTAACATAAGCAATCAAAAGAGAAATTTTATAGGGAGCCCGCAGTCCGTCACCTTGTTGATTAGAGGAGGCTGTTTATAAAATTTTTTTCTAATTCTTGGAAACAGGGCAAACCTTTTTTTTTTTTTCTCAGCATGTATTTGCATTAATGCTTCATAGCTTCGTTTGTTAAAACTTTTTGACAAGCCAAGCACATAGGTAAGGATTGATTCCTAGGAGATGGAATAAAGCCATATTTTAAATAATTAACGCTATACTGTCGGCACTTTTTTTTAGCTTCGGAAATTACAGTAAAATTTTATTAATTTTTTTTTTCAAGAAGTACATAACAAGTTTAACTTTACAAAAATTTAAAATCACAACTCCTATCACTCAAGTTTTCTTTTAAGTCTTAACTCGTAGTTGCACACTTCACAAAGTCACAATTACTAATGAACGTATGTTGAAGTAATGGCTTAGTCGTTTTTAACTCGTATTTTTCTTCTTCATCATGATCGCGACAATTTTTAATATCTATTATGTATATACATCCATAGGGATAGGGACCACTTAGGGAACCATTGCTCTAAAGAGAAAAAGCTTAAGGTTGATCACCAGTTCTATCCTGCGCTCACTACGAAGTTTCGACTAACGCTGTGAACTACACTCTACCGATTTGTTATTAAAGAAATAAATCTATAATTTCTTGACTTTTGATTTTTTTCTCTTGAGAACTTATACCATTCCAAGTTTTATTCAGAACGTCAGTCGAGTCTCCGCGAAAAGATCCGTCCTGTGTACGATTCCAAACGTATGGTAGTGTTTCCCAAGTGTACTATCAAAGATGTCCTACCTTCGTTTTTGGCGTTAATATCGAGTAAAACAATTTTAAGGTCAAACTCACTATGATATATATTTTGCTAAGGAACTCATAGAAACATATTTTGGTAGCACTATATTTTTTCTTTGAGGGGCATAAGAAGAAATGAGACTTATGTTGACAGATGCGGATTGTTATATTGTTGGCGCGATTGAAACACAGCCTACATGCTCGTTTAATTAAAAATATCTTCATCACAATCGAACTTATTCATAAATCCTATAAAAAAACATGCCAAATTAAAAGTTTATGTGTCAATATTTCAAGAAATTACATCAGTATCGGTCTTATTAAAAACTTTTATCCGGCGGTAAAATGAAAGTTAGTCAATAATGTATGGACTACAATATGTTTTTTGCAACTGCAATGTAAATGAAAACAACATTACATTCGGAAGTCTTAAAATCTTAAAGCTAGACCATATCTTTTTAGGGCTAACTTGCAAACCAGTTTAAAGGCTGTTTTATAATATGAAGACTATTCACATAGTTTGAAGGCTAATTAATATGTATATTTTTAGGTTGTCTGTCTAATTTACTAGACAATTTCAGAAAATAATTAATAGTGGCCACAAAGTTTTTTCGTTAATTTATTTTAAATAGTTCTGATATGGAGTCAACTGATCTGCTAAGGAACTGTTTCTTTACACCTTTTGTATGTGTCTAAACACTTAATGGGAGCACTAAGGGGCTCCGAATATGGAACAATGCAATACATTTCTGTTAAATCATGATCGATTAATTAATCATCAAATTGGAATTTTTATTTCTTATTATTATTACGTTTTTTTTTGTTTCTTCAAAATGCTTTACCCAAAAGGCAATCGCCTTCACTGAGCCACTAAACAAAACCTTTTATTTATTTTTTTTCTGGTTTGAATGAGCTACGTCGTTTCTTCGAAAACTATCCAAATATGAATCTATTGTAAGGCCCTTGGGGTATAACTTGGCTTGACGACCGACAGCAGCGGCATGTTGTACGAATGTGTCCATTGTTAATGCGCAACATCTCCTGGAAGTGGCCCAATAGAACTTTTGGTGGCATTTCAATCACTCGTTTCATAGAAAACGAATTAACTGAGATTAGTTGAGAAACTAACTGCAAAGGTTTCCTTAGTTTTTTTTTTCTTTTAAGTTTAAGGATGACTAGAAATTGATTGTAAAACCTTCACCTCAACTCTCAGTCATCGAAATAAGAAATTGTTTTTCGATAATTCAGTTCGAAGCATAATCTTATTCTGCGCGAATGCAAAAAAAAGGATAATAATAATAATTGAAAACGAGAAGTAAACATAGTGTCGCAATTAATTTATTCATAATGCATACCATAGCTTGTTTGATAGCAATCGTTAATGAGATTAGCATAATTTGATTAAATAAATCGTCCTATCGTACGAATACAATTCGAACCAATTTATAGGCAGAGTGGGCTGTGAGCTCATTCTGAGCTTTGGTCTCCTAAAACAGACAAGGAATCATACGAATACAATTACGAGTAAAACCAAGGACTCTCGTTGAAAGCAAGTAAGCCTACGTAGGACTATTGTTAGGTACATGTGTCGTTAATAATCCACATCTATCCGAGCTAAGGATAAAATATTATTTTCAATTAAAGCAGAAGCCAATGCGATGGAAAGATAAAGCGTCACATCAATATTTGATTTAATTAATTTAATTTATAGAACTTACGGTTGACCGAATGAGAAATTAATATTGTTGTAGTTTTTCCTTGTAGCAGTACTACATATGAATACTGCATACCAAATGATGGACGCAGCAACAAACCCCTTCATCGTGACGACAATGGTCAGCAGCTGAAAAACAGTATACGGACAATTTCAGGTAGCCGGGACATAGGTAGTAAATTAAGGTCGAGACAAAAAAAAAAAAAAAAAAATTGTTTATGCTCGTGCAGTCATAGAATCTTTTCCTTTTTTTTTCTATTTTTGTCATCTGATAGTGAATGTTTTTCTTCCCTAATTAGTTAATGATAAATACAAAATGTATCTGTAGCTGTTAAATAGGAATTCTCACTGATTTTAAACGGGTGGTACTCTACGGATGGCCGTTCTTTTAGATTTTCGATGGTGTATGCAAGTTGATGAACAGATACTGATTATATAGGTAGGTACATAGATAGGAATTAAAAAAAAAAAAAATATATATATATATTTTTTGTAATATATTTCTTTGATAATGTTATTTATTAAGTTTCCTTCGGAAAACATTTATAGACGGGCAAGAATGCAGTAAATGTCGTCATGAAAGGCACTGCATTACCATTGAAATATGGTTCTGTGGGAGGTGGAATGAGGATTCTTTATTAAGAAGTTTGCTAGTGCAATTTGTAATACCTTATATAAACAGTACACAATTTTAAAAAGAGAAAAAAGGCCGGGCTCTGCACGTTTACTAAAGCCTCTTGAACAATAAAGAGCCACAACCTAAAGAACAAATGATATTCTGTCCGTACATGAACTGAGTTGTTTTAGGGCTATTTGATGAATACCCGGATTAGAAATGACAACGCAACCTTTTTAGGATTTGACAATTTATTTTTCAATATACTATATAGTATAATCCCATTTAAACTCCATACACTTTCCCCAGTGGCTCTGGAACTTTCTTAACCCTTCCGTATAGTAAGACTTTTGTTGGCCTGCAAAATACTCCTTCGCTGCGGTGATAACTTTTTCGTTCGACCAGTACTTCTTTTCGAAGCGATCTTTTAAAGTTTGGAAACAAAAAGAAGTCGCAGGCAGTCAAATTCGGAGAATACGGAGGATGGGGGAGCAATTCGTAGTGCAATTCGACCAATTTGGCTGTGGCGACTGCGGAGGTGTGAACAGATACGTTATGGTGGTTGAAGAAGACTACTTTTTCCTCGCCAAGTTTGGTACTTTTTTCTTCAAATCGGCGTTGAATAGGCCCAATAAATCGACGTAGTATGCTACTGCGATTGTTTTTCTTTCTCCAAATAGTCAACGTGGATCACACACTCGCGCATCCCAAAAAACAGTGGCTTGCACCTATCAGGCCGAACGCACGGTCTTTGCCTTCTTGGAGCACGTTCACCGGGTAAAACCCATTGTTTTGATTGTTCTTTGGTCTCTGGTGTTTACCATTGAATCCGTGTCTCGTTGACGGTCACAAAACGACGCAGTCCTACTATCATTTATTCTATAGGGGAATAGGTGATTAAGATTGAAATTATAAATTTACCTGAAAAAACTTGAGACACGGTTTAACCTACTCAATTCGTATATAGCCTGCAGAGTTTTAGTAGGCAATATTAGGCTTTCTCTGACTAAGGGCATCGTAATCGCTATACATGTAAATATAGGTAAAATGAAAGTATCGGCGAGAGCGCTGCGAAGACCCGTAATGTGCGAAGAACAACATATACTTTACCCACGGTGACATTAATGTGAGGATCCTAAGTTAAGAACCTGTTGAAAATCACTTCGAGGTTTGTAGCAGTTTCAATATATGTAATTGATAACAAAACTGTTAAATAAGTGGTGGCGATGGCCTGATGGTTGGCTCACTGGCTGTCACGCCAACTTACCTGTGTTCGAACTCCAGTAGGAGTACAAAAGCAAATTTTCAAACCGTCATTACCCTTTCGGCAGGCAATGGAAAATCTCCGAAAGTCAAATTCTGCCTATTGAAAAGCTTTTCTCAGGGGAGCCGTTCGGTGCCGAAAATAAACAGTAGGCCATACAAATGAGTTCGAGGAGCTAGGTTTTGAGCCCCAGAGGAAGGGTTCTAATATTGAATCTTGTGGATCCCCACTTGTGACCGAAGATGAGCAGACATTTCATTTCGTACTTCAACTGCTTGTTCCCTTCGTCGAAGATAGAGAAAATTAATCTCAAAAGCTTTGAAGAAATCTAAGAGTAATAAAAAGGCAACATGATCTGTGTTCAACAAAGTCTGGCGAACATCTTCTGTTACATTAAACATAGCTGATATGCAACTATGTTAAGCATGGAAACAATAAGTTTCGTTCGCATTCATTTTTTTCTGAATGATTTTTTCGAATGGCTTAGGAATGAATGAGTGGCAGTGGCTCAAGTGGTAGTGTATTGGCTTCCCAATCGGAGGGTTCGGAGTTCAATTCCAACGGCACCGAAAGACATTCTATTTTTGATGCAACATAAATCTCGTGAGATGATTAGTTGCTTAAAATACAACAACACAACAAAAATACAAAACAGTCGATTTATACTAAAAATTTAGTCTCCCGAATAAATGTTGGATGCAACCCATGGAGCGAAACAGCTACTGAACCCAAACGTCTTTCTTTTTCTCTCTGTCTTAAAGTGCTCCGGTATTTTAAGTGTAGTCATACCCACTTTGTCTGAAATCATTATTGTTAGGACTTTAAGCGACATGTAATATTTTGACTAATTTCCATTGAGAAGGAAATATCTTTGTCCTGAAGATTGTATTAAAAGTGTGTGTAACATATAGTAGGATTATGGGTAATATATCGCGTTGAACCTAATGTAAAGAAAGTTTTCAATAACGTCAGGGCCATCGATGCTTGAGAACTCGAAGTGTTCTCCAGAAAAGTTATGTGATTCACTGAAATATTCATCTATATTGACAATATTGTTAGACGGGTTTGGAAGAGTCGAAAATGCATTTTTATTTAGTTCAATTCATTAATTCTTATATGCTACACAAAAAAAAAAAAAAAAAAAACGCTTAAAAATTAGCTTAAATAACTTAAAATCTATCTTATTCTAACTTACTTGCCCTATATGGACACTCTAAGTTAAACCTAACAATTAAATTTTGTCTTTCGATGTGCCGTACAGATATTAATTTTTTACATTGAATATAATTCAAACTAACAAAACATTTCTTTTTAAATTTAAAAACTAAGTAAATTGACATTTTTTATTATGATATAAGACTTAAGACTAAATACTAAAAACTACCGAAAAAAAAACTTGATCTACCTAGTCTACTTAAACTATCTATTGCATAGGTATTATTCCTTTTTTTTTGTGTGTTACCATTTTTTTAAGAGAAGGGTACTCAGCTCTGTTCTATTCTTTATTATTTTTTTTTTTGTTTATATTATTTTTTATTATTTTTTTATATTTTTTTTATATTATTTGTTTTTGGTTTTATAATTTTTTGTTCTTAACAGCTACCTTAAACCTACCTAAAACTATTTAAGCCGGCTACGGCTAAAAAATTAGGCAGACCAACTCTGCTCCCGAACGGAGCTATCCTGCACCTGAGGAATTCGACGACGTAGATTCCTCTCTTTCAACAAGCCACCAAAATTGTTGGTGCTGCCGAGCAACATCCCTCATGTCCCGACTCTCTGCCGCTCTACTGAATCGGAGACGCTCCGCACTGCCGTGTGCGACATCTCTGTCTGTACGCAGCTGTTCGAGTGACGTGGAAGATTAACGGTAACGCTAATCCATCCATCAGACTTTTTTTTTTATCGAGGTAGAGTAACGCTTCTGGAGGAATAAAGCCGTCAAAGCGCACTCTCTCGTAATATTTATAATTGGGGTAGTAAGCGCCAGAGATCAAGTTATTCGACGAGGTCCTTGCTCTTGCAATGTGCTTTCGAATCAACTTAATAACAAAAATTTCCACTCTTATTAGGTTCACCCCATTGTACAAGACCTCGTTAGGATAGAATTTTATGTACTCAGACTCTGCGGGCTTGCCGAAACACCAGAATCTTTTCTAAATGACTTGGTCTCACGTTAAACCACACGAAATAACCAAATACAAGCATAGGCGGGATAAGGGCCATGTAGCAGATCACCTTTACCCTTGCATCGAGTTGCCTGCTATAAAACAGTCTCTTTGTAAGGGCAAAAGCACCTTTGGTTCTATCCAAAGCAACTTTTACATGTTTGTTAAAATATAGATATTGATTTTGCCAAGGTATCTGACTACATTTCGACAAGCAAGTGGCTGCCCGTGTTGTCCCATGATCTAGGATTTTCGGCAATTCTTTTTGGTATTCGCATAGGCCCCAGACAAAGGCGTCCTAAAAAGAATGGTTTCCGACTTGTTAAAGTTGATCTTCAACTTCCAGTCGTCGCAATAAAATCGTAGTTTAATTTTATCGAAGTCACGCTGCAAAAGAATGTCTATAACCTCAATCTTTGGATTTGATCTGTATGCGATTAAGTCGTCTGCGTAGGCTATGGCATGGTTATGGAAGTAAAGTAAATATTTTGTTAAGTGCATCAATGCTAATATTATCCCTGCAGTCTTGGTTTTCTTTACCAATCCCCTATTTTCTCAGATTCTTCAAGAGTTGTTGTCTTTTCAATGCAACATTCAGTTTCCTACTATAATTTTTTTTTTATTTATTTGTTTTTTTGTAGTCCTTATTTTATTTACAACTTGATTACGCAACATTTGATGGTGACAACCTAGTTTGAAGCGTTTCCACTGTTTGTAAGCCTGGTCGCGTTGCAGCAATAGCAGGATATAAGTCCTCCATAAAGATATAAGTGTCACATTCTGGACTGTTTTTGGAGCTATCCGTAAAGGTCTGACTAGATTCATACAGGGCACCACATGGCATGTTTAAAAGACCAAGTGCGATTTATACAAAAGTCCACTTTTGTCGTAACGGAGGATGACATTGAGAGTACATCTAGAATAGATCCAGATGTGCTGGGGAAAGCTCCTATGCAGATCCAAGATCGCTTTTCGAAGTCTGGTAAAAACAGTAGTGACGTTGTTGGATCTGGCAACACCTATTTTTTGTTGAATGTTTACATAGGTTGATATTTTTTGTTTCTCTTTCTCTTCTTCGCTTCATTCTAAAAAATTTGTAACGCACTTCCTATTAACCTTTGAAACTGTAAAGACCTTTGGAAAGACAATTACAGAAAAGAATAAAGTTTATATATGAGTATATACATTTATTGTATTAAAACTCTCAACATATTAATTTTTTGCATTGGCATCGATGACCGAGACAGATCCATTCTATCAAGAATTTAACAGACGTTGACAGCACTTTGTCGTCAAATATAGGTACGTTTAAGTACCACTCAATTTCAAGGCATCAAAGGACACACCATACTATATTTAGTTGCAACGGTCGTTGCAATAGATGTAAGAAACTAATAAAATTCAGTGATAGGAGTTAATTGTGAATCGATTACCTTCAAAGCGAGTTTCAAGTATGAGGCTAGGAGTCGTTATTTTTACTCAATGTACTCGTATGCTTGCCTATATTATCTATCTTCCTATCTTGTTGAAAGAACTCTTCAAAAAAACCTGATCAGTTTTTTTATTCCTTCTATTTAACAAGATCGAGACGTTGCATCCAATTCAGAGTTCGAGGCACCAGTAATCTAACATGGAAAGCTTTGGACGTACTTTTCAGTTGAATTTCTTCTTAACGTATCTGCTAAGTTTATAACTTGCTGTGTAACAAATTTTAGTGGGATTTCCCATTGTTGATATTCAATAGTCAGTTGATATTAGGAAGGGTATTAAGAAGGTCTAGGAGATGAATATCTATCACGTTGCTTACGTTCTTGCATTTGAGTGATTAAATTAATTTTTTTGGTCTCTTTGAACCTTGGTTAAAACTTGGGCTTCTATAGCCTTTTGCACCTGATTTTTCTGACGATTTTCGTTGTACCTACATACATCGCGAAATGGCTCTCATCTCTTATTAAATTCTCTTTTTTATACATCTTTCTGTCATCAGTACCAGGTGAGCGATAAGGACGCTGAAGTGTGTTGCGTAGGTAGTTTTCATTTGTTGTCAACTAGCTTCGTGTTCGGTTTGTTTTTTGAAAAGTTAATTTTAAAGTTAAAGTGTTACATTTTACCATAAACTGCAATCAGAAGCAATATAAAGTTTTAACCATAAAGCAAAAATGCGAATTAAGCAAAGGAAAAAGCGCCACTGGTGTAGCATATCAGTTTGGAGTTGGTAAATTGACTGTAACATACATTAAACAAAATTTCAAGAAATATTTGGCATATTCAACTCAAACTGAGTCGGGAACTGGAAGGCGGAAAATGTTGAAAATGCCAGAAAAGACATGCGCCGATATCCGCTGGCATACTGTCGCAAAAGGCTAAGCAGCTAAACTAAATTTACAAGGAGTGCCCAAATTTTAACGCCAGCAGGGGATGGATTCAAAGATTTCGAAAACGACATAGAGTGAGGATCTTAAAAATAGCTGGCAATAAATTTTTAGCCGATGCCGATCAAGTCGCGCCTTTTATTCAGGAGTTTCATCGAAAAATAAATGACATGGGCCTTACAATGCGAGTGAAACTATATTGTACTGGCGCTTACTTCCTAACAAGACTCTAATAACTTGATCCGAAAAAAGTGCTCCTGGAAGAAAGGTAAGCAAGAAAAGGGTAACATTTTTAGCCTGATGCAATGAGTAAGGCGAGCACAAGGTTCGACCATTGGTAATTGGAAAGTCAACAAACCCAAGAGTGTTTAAGAAATTCAATAATCCGCTGATAATCAAGTCTTCTAAAAATGCCTGGATGACAACAGAAATCTTTGAGAATCGGTTTCACCAAGTTTTTGTTCCTGAGGTAAATTATTTACCTTATCATATGATCTTATGTAAAATCTTTTCAAGTAAAACAATACTTTGCAAAAATATTCTCCCCCAGAGAGCATTGTTGTTACTCGATAATGCTTCATGCCATTCAAAAGGATTGCAAAATATGGATGGCGCTTTGTTGTGCTTCTATTTTCCCCCCAATGTAACTGCACTCATCCAGCTGATGGACCAAAACGTAATTAATTTGCTTAAAATATCATACAAAAAGTCTCTACTTGAAGCCAAAATAGGTTCAGAAGAAACCGACATCGCAAAGTGCATCAAGTTGTTCAGTTTAAGAGAGTCAAATAGCGTCGAAGAGTATAGAAAAATTTTCGTCTAAAATATTGCCTCGAGAATCGGAATGGGATGAAGACGATGATTTACCCCTTTCAACTCTGATTCATCAGCTTCGTCAAGAGAACAGTAACGAATTTGCATTGCTTCGTCTTCTAGTCCAAATCATGCAGAAATTCGAGACTAGGTAAAAGATGGAGCAATTGAAAACTTGGACAGCGAAAATATGACTGACTCTGATAGCGAAATTAAACCATACCTGAACCCAAAACAAAGCAGCAGTGGCAGTGCTCTTCAATATGTGAATCAGCTAGTGGATTATCTAGTAGAAAAAATAGAAAATTTCCAGTATCGCAAATCGAACAATTGAATAATTCAATCGCTAAGAAAACCGTTGGAAAAAAATTAAACAAACTAAAACGTCAAATTTTTTTACGCAACTGAAACTATATTTTATATATATTTTATTTAAACTTATTTATTTTACTGTTAAAAGCTTTTTAAAACAAAAACAAAAATATTTTTTCACGCAAAATATTGTTTAAGAAAAGGGTATCCAGTATTCCGAAAACCTCCGTGATTCAAACTAAGGTAGGGTTTTATTAGTCCGAAATACCGAGGTTGTACTCTATTAGTTTTCTAATTGCAAATTTACGTTGACTTTATGCGATTGTTTGTCATTACTCATTACTAACTTTCCATCGGATAGTGATAAAATACAATTTGCAAGCCGTAGCCATATGATCATATGACGTGATCTCTTCCAACTACAAAGGGGTCAAAGCGCTGAGGAAAGGTGAATTACTCATTCAGGTAAACAACAAAGAAGTAGCTCAGGTTAAGTATTAGTAGGTCAAGTTGAGTCGACAAAAGTACCACCAAAAGCTTAATATTCTTGTCGAGGCCAGTTTCATTCCTCTCAAAGAAAATGACATCTTGGAATCGCTAGGAAAGTTTAAAGTAACAGGAAAAATATTTTAGAAATGAAGGTGGAACTCTTAAGGCAACTGGAGTTGTTACATTGACGTTCGACGCTCCTGAATTACCTTACTATCCTAACCCTATGTTTTGCAGTACCATATATGTCAAACAATATCACACACCAGAAATCATTGCAGGGCAACGAAATAGATCTGTGCAATTGTACCGAAACTTTTCCCACCCGAAGAAGGACGTACGATAACATACGTACTGCGTAAATTGTATGACTGTTAAACACGCATCTAAGAATAGGAATTATCCCACATTTTTGGGAGAAAAGACTGTTCTGGTTATAAAAACTATGAAACGTTGAACGGGTCAAGAAGCAAAGGAGGAGTACCTACAATAGTCTGGGCACCTTTATGTACCCAAAACCCTACCATGGGGAACAAACCCATCACTTGCAGCAGTAAAAGAAGGAACATTTAAAAAAAAACACCGCCCACCAAGCTGGCAATTGATAACAATACCATACCCACACACAAACAAATTATCAAAACATCACTCACAATGCTTTAATACAACAAGAGCAACAAAAAGATAAACAAAACTACAGCATTATCTCTACAAAGCCCAAACAGAAATCATAAGTAACACTTCAGAAAGCAGTATGGTAACTCTTTCAGTTAACCGTTGGTCTTTGCTCTGTCATTCTTAGTAAGGCTTCTATGACTTCATTGAAATATGTGATGCCTGAATCTGGCAAAAAGTTAGAATAGAAAAAAACTAAGCTTCCTAACTCCTTCTTCGACAACTACTCAGTAAACCCAACAGTAATTACTTCACAAACAATTTCTCCACAACCGAAATCAGACTACCAATAAAATATTTTCATAAATAATATTTAAATTTTAAATGTCGATATGAATAATAAAAATAAAAAAAATCATAACAATTACCAATTGGAATATTCAAAGATTTTTCAATATTTGTCCTTGCTTGGTTATTCTCATTCAATATTTACCGACCATTATTGTGATTTGACCCAACCAACAACATTACAAAATATTTACAGAAGATCTGCATTCCCAGGCGGTACCACCTGGAAAATTCACGATTCAATATTGTGCAGTGACCATTTTCAAATTATTATTAAAGCCTCAAACATATTGTAAATTTTTTTATTCCCGTTTTATTGAAAAGAAAACTAACTGGGATAAGGTTGCCATAAATGCTGGGCAATCAGCCTGTTTAACACCAATTGCTTACAACATTAATAAACATGCAGCAAATTTAAGAAAAATGATTAGAGCATCGGCACCATCTATTTCTTCCTACCTCACAACTCTTTGCAACCTATTTGGTTTAATTCGCAAATAAAACATTTGACCAGGGACACAGGAAAGCCATGTCTTCGCCTAAAAAGGCATCCAAATACCGCAAACACCATTGAATATCGCAGCTTATCTGCTGTCTATCTACATCGCGTTATTATTTCTATCAAACAAAATAATGATTCTATTGCTGACCGCACTGACATAATACAATTCTACGCGGACACATAGGCTGGATACTGCTCCGCCGGAAATTACTCCTCTTTCATCCTGTAGGAAAAGAATGCCTTTCAAATGGACTTTATTTTCCCAATTTCCACCATATGTTTTTCTCCCATTACACCCCCAGAATTCATGGAATAACTCAAAGGTACAAAAGGCTCAACGCCAGGATCATACAAAATAACTTTTAGAACGCTCAAACAATTACCAGTTCATGTCATTTTGCGATTGTTTGTTCTATATAAGAGCATTCTGGATATTATTTGGAAAAATAATTGGGAATAAGTTAAAATCGATTTTAGAAAAACACCTTAATAGAGGCAAACATCTCTGCTCCACAAGCTTGATAAATAAGTGCACATTGAGTTGGTTTTGTGTAAGCACTCAGTCTTTCTTTTGATTGATTTGGAGAAAGAAAGGTCACTACGTGTGGAGTTATAAGACAACTGCAGAACTATAAAATCAACAGGCACCTTCCACGAGTAATTTACTCCTTCATGTCAATTAAGGATACAATTGTCATGGTCAATGTTTATCAATCTATGATAACACCCATCGAAGAGGGCTCACTGATCTCAACAACGTTATATAGTGCCTATATTATTTCATTATTTATGGACATAGGAGCTAACAACCATTACATCAAATCTACTAAACCAGAAGATGTGATAGAATTTCTATGGCGAACTGTTTCGAAGCCATTAAAGGGGTGTCAAAATTCAGGAGCAAAATTAACACTCGCAAAAATGGAAACATTGCATATTTGCATAAACGCAGCTGTACGAATGCAGAAATAAACATAGAAAAAATCAGTTTTCCTCTTTGGGAAAGATGGAAAATCCTTGGTCTGATGTATACCAAAACATGGAAATGGTAAGCCCACGGAAAAGTTATCACAGAAAAATAGAAAACATACTTAAAATAATCTGCAAAAAACATAAAGGACAACAACTAAATACTGCCATTAATATAGTACAAACGCTAATTAGAGGGGGTATAGAACATGGACTCTCCCTATTTTCAAACTGGATAAAAAGATGCGACCAACATCTACGTATATGAGTACTTAGCTATAGAAGCATTACCATCGATATCTATCGGAACTTTATTGGCAGAATTAAACACTAATTGCTTCGTCGACATGAAAACTACCATATAGCCCAAGTTGGGTTGATTGCAAAATGCCTTACTGAAAGGAAACACCCACTCCACTGGGTATGCATGATCACCTGGTTAATGTGAAAAAATAAATAAATAAATAAAAGCGGTTTTCTTGTGCCTAAAAGCGCTGAAAGATTGTGCCTCCAGTGTTCACTTGCGAATACTGATTTCTTTGGAAATCAAAGGTTTACGTTGAGTCGTTATCGGCTTTGACGGAGCAGCGAGAGTTTTCAATAGTCAATCTGCACTGACGTATGAGTTTAGAATGGATGCCGGTTACATATAGCTCGTCTCTATAAATGGTATCGATTTAGACTTCATAAGTTTTTTTTCAGAATCTGACGGAGTGTAAAGATTTGGTCAATTGTGGACTTTTCTGGTTTAAAACAGCATTGATAGGGGCTAATCAGTTTGTTAATGATAAGATTTGGTATGTGATATTGAGAAGAGTTATACCTCGTGCCGCAAGTGTATGCTCTATACAAAATCATTTACAGTTGCTTAAGTACTTCTGCTTGGATTTTAGTTTATATATTACTATCTTTACTATGTTTTGGTCAGGTGGACCGAGATTTTGGCTATCATTGTCTAAGTTGGATTGTCTATTCGGCCGGACGGTGAGATGTAAGGCTTCGTAGCCTTTATACAATTTGTAGAAAAAGATTTTCCATATTCTCAGCACCGACTGTGACTCTACTACAAGGTCTTCTTCTTCATTTCCACAGGGATACAAACTTTCAAATTTACAAACTTAAGTTAAAGTTACCTCTCAAGTAATCTCAGCATCTAATATTTTACCCACAAGCATTCCGATATGTAACATAAATTTACGTTTTTTAAACTTAATCTTAATACCTTTCTTTTCAGCCTTCCAATTGTAATATTAAACTTTTGCGTGTTCCTTTTGTTTGAGTAAACAAAATGTTTTAATAAAAACCTAAAAAAAAAAAATTGGATTATCAATCAGTCTGAAATAAAGAATGTTGTCCATTCGTCCATAACGTCCAAATTGTTATTATTATTATTATTTTTTTTAATCTACGCGAAAGTTTGTGCTGGCGCAGTCAAAATTGCCAGAATTCGGGGACTTGAAAACTTGATATGAACTAACGAGTGCGAGACCAAAAGAATATTGGTGTTTTGTAGTGCGAAAGAATATTGCATTAAACTCTGGATATGAACTCAATTATTCACTAATCCCACATAAAGAGCATATTGGTGTTAGTGAATTCAGTGGACAAGGGTACACAAAATATTAGTGATGAAGTTTTATTCTTCAGCCCTTGATGAACTCACGATAATAGTACATAAGCCAACTAAGCAGAAAAAACTGCCATTAAAGATTAAGACAGTGTGAACAATAATATTAATTATTATTTCCATGCAAGTCGAGTTATCTCCTTTATATCCTCTGCCCCTGTCGACCTTTAAAAAGAAAAAGCAGACAAAAATCGAATTCGCAGTGCTTAGACACTTATATTAAATTAAAAAAGGATTTTAATGATTAAAAACTGTTAGATTTACAACTCCATTTTTTAAATTTAAATAGAACTAGTAAATGAGTTTAGAAAACATGAAAACTATTTCAAATTCAATACCTTCTCATGAAGCTTTAGAAAATTCAAATATCATCAGCGGAAGCGCCGTTGTAAAGGGAGCCTCTAGCGATATCTTGAATAATGATTTACTCCTAGACCAATTAAACCAAACAAATTTAAGTAACATAAATATTGTATTTAACACACTTAAAATTCTAGATGACTAAATACGATGCTTAACATCGTTGGTGTTTGAGTTTTTTTTTGTTTATAATGACTCGGAAATTTAGGGTGGACATATCAAAAATACGCGGGGTAAAGAGTAATCACTTTTCTGCGTACGTTTCGGTTTGTAAGTACAGACAAGCTGTTTTGCCACTTAGTGAAACATAAGAAGATCTCTGCCCACACCTCTCAGGTCACATTGATCTAAAGCTATTTGGCTACGGACTTGTGCCATTATTATTTTCTCACAGCGATCTCGCCATTTACGTGCTTAGTGATGTTGCTTACCAAACTCTACCACAATGTAATCCCCGTTCCAATCCGGAATTTAACTTAATGTGGCTAAAATTCCAACATCGAAAGCAAATTATCCACTTTTGCTTTATATACAGGAGCCACCAAATGGACAGCAATTCGATCTTTTATGAGTTTGATGCGCTGTGTGTCTCTATACAAAAATTTGTATTCCTGTATCCTCATACTGAAATTGTTATTACGGGCGATTTCAATATACAAGATTCTGAGTGGCTTCGACATTCTGGACAGACAAGACACGAGGGATGATGTGTTATGATCCTCGCTGATAACTCTACCCAGCCAATAAATTAACAGATACAAATACTAGACGTTGACACTACTATCAACACCCCGGACTTGGTTTTAACTTCTCCCCCTAATAAGTACACCGTTGATGTGCTTTCCCTTTAAGGCTTGTCAGACCATTATGTCATATCAGCCAATTTCTCGTACACCCACCACACAGTTAGAGAAAAGATTCGTAAAAGAACCGTATGTCAATAAGAAAAAGCCAATTGGAGCGGTCTTAACACCTTTTTTAGGAATTTTAACCCTTATCCCTTATCGGATGGAGAGTATCAAATCAAAAGAAAAGGCATGGTACAATTAGAGCTGTAAAGGGGTTATTAAGGATAGAGAAACGATTTTTCCGTCCTAGATGACCGAACCTACCGAAAAAATTTTAAAAAAGCCAGAAATGACTGTAACGTCTTACTTAAGCGTGTAGCATTTCAAAAGCTGAGAAAAAAAATACTACAATATCCAAAAGGTAGTAAAAGCGTTTGGTCATTTGTCAAAAATTACAGAAATTCTGCCTCATCCTCTATTCCAACGCTAATTTATAATGACATACAAGCTGTCAACTCTTTAGACGAGTCCAAAATGCTTGCTACATACTTTGTGGCCTGCTAAACACTTCCAGATTGTGCTTTGCCTCCGCTTACAATTGAATGCGTCAAATCTTCAATGGGACGAATTCAATTTCGCATAGTTTTGGTACAGCCCGTCCCTAAAAAAGGCGAATATAATTCTCTCTCGTCCTATAGACCCATTGCACTTACGTCCCTTCCTTCCAAAGTTATGAAAACGGTGATAAACACGGACATTTTTCCATGACCGGCAGTACAGTTTTCTTTACAACAGGTCCACTGGTGATTTAATGGTGTGTCTCACCTACAAGTGGAACCAAACCATGCATCAATCTCTCGAAAGCGAGACAGTTGCATTTGATATTTCTACGGCATTCGACAGAGTTTGGCACCAGGCTTTTTTTAGAAACTACTTTTCGGAACGTTTAATTCCAGTCCTCTTGGATGGTTTCAAGTCTGATATTCACAAAATAAATACTGGTGTGCGGCAGGGCACAGTCGTTCCCGGACTCACGTCCCCATTTTCGGAAGTAAAGCGGGAACGGTAGGGTCACCCAGCCATTGCCTATGAATGGCACTTGCATCCTCGAAACCGAAAAACTTTCCATTCTCGATATTTGTGTCAATGATAACTTATGTTAGAATAATCACAGCCAAAATTACTGCGAAATGTGTTTCCTCCAACGTCGTAAGAACCACTTTTCCCTTTCTGATCTGGCCTCAATATATAAAGCATTTATCCGTCCAAAATTGGAGTATAATGTACACAACTGGTCACAACTGCAACATTTCTGCACCTGTTAGATGCGATTCAAAACCGTGCAAGAAAATTCATAGGTGATGCTAATATCACTCAGTCAATGAACATCGACAAAATGTCTCGTCTCTCACTTTGTTCTATTGCTATTTCCGCCACCGTTGCTCCATTGAACTCAGCAGTAGCATTCCACCACTTCAAACCTTCAACCAAAACACTCGTCTCGCTATGAATATTCATCAGTATACCCTCAAGTCCACTTTCGGACGTACTCTGAAATATCGTGAATCGTTGCTAAACCGAACAACTTGCTTGTGGAAAACCCTACCGAGTTCTTTATTTCCTAGGCATTAAAACATTTAGACATATAAAACCAACGTATATTGGTACCTATCTTTCTTTTCTCCATAATTTTCCTTCGCCCACGCTATGTGCTAACATTTTAAGGGCACTTTAACGCTCGAGCACGCACAATAAAAACAGGAAAAAAAAAGTCCCACGCTTTTGCTCGACTTGATCAATAATATGGAGGAAATTCTAAAATTAATAGAGCCTATCAACAACCCCTTCTACAAAATGGCATAATACTTAGAGCAATCAGGAATGTAAATGAGAAGCCAACTAAGTACTCAATATATTTGGTTCACATATTCATTGGGCTCAAATAAGAAAAAAACTCATATTACATTATTCCGACAAGCGGAATTAAACCTTGCTCAAAGGGCTCTTCATGCTCTCAAACGACACAATATAGCACAGTATAAAAAATATTGTACTATTCTAAACTAATAGAAATTATTTGAATGCTAACTAAATACATTCGTATACGTGAAGGTAATTTGAACGTAATAATGGTCAAAACAAATCACTTCTGCGAAGTGTGCCTTAATATCTTCTTAACCGGAATACGAGACCTACTAGGCTTAAAAATCGAAGCTCCGAAGTATTCAAACCGCCCCAAAGTATTTAGTTACTGCTACTCCTTTAACATGAAGTACACAACTAATACCAAACCAATTCAATACACATTTCCATCAGGCACAACACTCAACATTCAAGGAAATATATGTACGTAAATCAACATTGAAGAACCGTGCTGTACGAGTTTACAATCCCACCCCAAAACACTCCACAATATTATCAAGTTCCTTCAAATATTTATCGTATAAACAAAATAATTACACAAATTTATTATTATAAATGCACCCATACCACAGCACAACTACAACTATGCAGATTTTCAGTGCGAATTCCAGAAACACTGAACATACTACCTTGATTCCGGAAATTAAAAATACAAGTTTATTCATCTAAATCTATATTGTCCCGTTTAAAGTAATCCTCCTCAACTGCAACACATTTATGCCAGCGCCTGATCCAACCCTCGAAACATTTTTTATATTCGGTTTTCGGTATTTCCATCAGTGCTTCCTACGATTTTTCCATTACTTCCTCTCGGCTGCTGAAACGCGTTCCCCGTAGTGGTGAATTCGGTGGCTGTTGGATTATATTTGTTGCATTTTTCGTCAAAAAATTACGAATATTGATGACACTGTGCGACGGTGCGTTATCATGATGCAAAATCCATGAGTTTTCTGGCCACTTTCGGCGAATTGCTTCACGCAAACGTCTCATAACGTCCAAATACTCTTTGTTTACTGTCTGGCCTTCTGGCAAAAATTCATGATGCACTTCACCGTTGTAATCCATGAAAACCGTGAGCATTGCCTTCTTTTTTGACGGAAAGCGACGTGGTTTTTTTAGTCTCGGCTCATTTGGTGAACGCCATTCACTTGCTTGATGTCTGGATTGCGTGTCGTACTCATAAACCCACGTCTCATCTCTCATTAACCAAAATGTCTTGGACGGATCCATAGGCAAGGTTCAAATCCTCCGCTATCTCTCTGATGGTTAATTTGCGGTTATTGACCAACATTTCTGTTACTTCATCAATGTTTTCGTCTGCGACAGCGTTCATCATATTCGATTGACTCACGACCACCTTTGAACCGCTCGTGACATTGGTAAACGACCGTTTTCTTTAGAGAATCGTTGCCAACACACCTTTTCAACATTTCTAACGTTCGCGCACCAAGAAATCCGTTTTTTACGCAAAATTTTATACAAGTTCGTTGTTGCGTTTAAATCCATTTCTGAAATTGTAAAAAATCACCAACACACACAGAGATAGATGTACTCTTGGCTACGTAACTTTTGCAAAAATCAAGCTATGACGCTAAGATTTAGAGGGAATGTAAACAATAGATGTACCAACTTAATAAAACAGAACTTAAATCGGAACAATGGGAGCGCCACACGTTGACGCCACCGGGAACTTTTCAAGGTGGGATCAAAGTGGTATTGTTTGTACAAATCCTTAAACATATCACACCACAGTTGCAAAAAGTCTTACTATCGTACTGAATTCAGTACTATTTCACTTTCCGTAGTACGCAAATGCCACTTCTTAATTTTCAGTACTACCATATTTGTATTATTTTTAATTTTTGATAGTTAAATTTTAAAATCAAACAAATATAATATGACTTATATTTGCACAACCAGGAAAGTATTTGCGAAAACACTCCAATGTCCCACTCGCTTAACACACTCGTTCGTTTTAAAATTTTGTAATATTTGGAATGGATGCGTTCATTACTCACTCATTGTGATCGTGCCACGTGCCTCTTTTAAAATTGACTTGACATTGGTTGCATATGCATTCATTTCATTCGGTTTTGGTCTGTTTTGTTTTGGTTCTGCGTCGCGCTTCTATCTTACCGGTAATAATTTTTGTGTGGTGCTTGGAATTCTTGGGAGACTATCAGACCAGGCTTTGATTTTTGTCATGGAAAAGATAAATTCAATAATCAACAATTTCCTTTCAATAATACCTATATCTATAAAATAGGTGGCTTTTAAAAAAATAATCCGATCGGGAAAACAAACCATAACCAGCCAAGCAGCTAGACAGGGAGGTAGAAATTGTTCTTCATATTTCAGAGTTTTGGACTGAAATAGGCCTTGTGAAAAATGAATGCAACGAGGGTGCATTTGCACTCCACATTCTTCCGCAAACGTCCAATGAAATGTATCTTTAATTTATTTTTGTTTTAATAAAGTATAAAGTATTTTCAATGTTTGCGCTTGTTTTCTCATTCAAAGAAGTTGAGTACTATTTTGTCTGTTTCAGAACTATTTCTTTCGTTTTCAGTATAATCGAGAGCAGTCGATTTTCATCACTGTATCACACCATTGGACCTATGTTAATTCAATAAAGACAATATTTACAAACAGATAACTCTCGAAGCATTCCCAGTAAATGTAAATCTAATGTTGAGCAATTGCAACAATGCGATGTTTGCTTAAAGGGCAAAATATGTACTAAGTCCTTTGTTAAGAATCTCGACAAACGGAGCACAAAACTTTTAGAAAATTTTCATAGTGACGTTTGCGGCCCCATGCTTGATGTTTCCCTGCTTAGCGCAAAGTATTTTGTAATTTTTTTGACGACTACAGCCGTAAAATGTTTGTCTATTTCATTAAAAGTAAAAACGATGTGTTTGAGTCATTTAAAACGTTTAAGAACTATGTAGAGCGGGAGACAAACAACAAAATAAAAATATTAAGTACTGAAAACGGCCACGAGTACATCAACAATCAATTTGATAATTTTTTAAAATATGAGGGAATACCAAGCAATCTGTCCGTGTCTTATACTCCCCAGCCAAACGGTGTGACAGAACGCGCAAATGGGATATTAATCGAAATGTCCAGGCGTATGCTGATTGACTCAGATATGACCTAATTTTTGTGGGCTGAGGCAATAAATACCGCGGTCTATTTACGAAATCGCTCACCAACAAGAGTTTTAAAAAATGCAACTAATTATGAAATGTGGTTCGGTTATAAGCAAGATGTGTCAGACTTTGAAGTAATCGGTCGAAAAGCCATAATTTTGGATAAACGTTCAGGTAAGCCCAAATTTTCGTCAAAATTTGTGGAATGCTTTATGGTGGGCTACTCACCACAATCAAAAGCAAATATATTGTTTGAACCAAAAGAGAGAATAATTCGTACAAGTCGAGATGTACGCTTCTTGTCTAAATCTCCAGATCCTAATTACATTTCAGTTATCCCACCCAATATAGAAACTGATGAAGGAGTTAGCATTGACGTATCTACTGCGAAGAAAGAGCAAACTGAGCAATCTGAAGAGAACGATGAAGAGGGGGACACCTATTGCGGATTTCCATGATGATAGTTCGTTTATTGAAGATGGGCTTAAGGGAAAGAAGGATAACGATTCTCTCGATATTGCTGTAGATTCTTCTGATAGAGGGTGCCAACCAAAACAAAAATCCAACGAAACTGGCCTAACTGCGATCCCAAAAGTCAGCGAAGTCTTGTTGCGAAAGGCTGTAGTCAGCGGTATGGTCTGGATTACAAGCAAACGTTCTCGCCAGTGGTAATATACTCGTCTATACGTTCAATACTTGCTTCAGCAGCAGAATACAACCTGATTGTACATCGAATGAATATTTTGTCCGCTTATCTCGATGGCGATTTGAAGGAGGAAGTTTCCATGGAACAGCCACAACATTTTATTGATCCAGAAATCCGCTGAAAGTATGCCGTCTAAATAAAGCTCTGTACGAACTCAACCAGTAAGGTCGTGAATGGAATCAAGAGCTAGACACTGTGTTGAGAAAAATCGGTTTTTTGAAAACGAATGGTGATACTTGCGTATATAAACTGAACAATGGACCTGATAAAAATTTGGTTACCGTATACATAGACGATATACTGCTAGCATGCTCAAGTTTAAAACATCTACAGGAAATAAAAGAAAAAATCAGTGTGCAGTTTGAAGTGTCAGATAAAGGGCCAGTTGAATTTTTTCTTGGGATGGAGATCTGTCAAGATGAAGGATCAATTCAAATCTCACAACAGCAATTTATCCAAAAGCTTCTCGTCGAATTCAATATGGTTCAAGTCCAAATGCTCCATGGTGGATGAAAAACAGTATCAATTTCTTTTCGGATCTTTGATGTATTTGAGCATTTGCACAAGGCCATTCATCATGCATTTAGTGTGCATACTTGCTCAATTCAATAAGAGTCCACATTCTGAGCACTTGGCTGTAGCAAAACACATTTTAAGGTATCTTAACTGCATTCTAAATTTAAAAATTAAATATTTTCAGAGCAAGAAACGATTAAAAGGTTACGCAGATGCTGACTGGGCAGGAAGCTGTGACGACAGAAAGTCGTTTACTGGCATCAAAAGAGGTTGTATATCTCAAAAGATTCCTTGAAGAGCTGGGATTCGGTGTCCTCGTTGATGCTCCAACCGAACCGTGTGGGGATATTATAATTGTATCACAACAGAACAAAACATGTAGGTATAAAGATTCACTATATATGTGAAGTGTCCGATAAAGGACTTATCGATTTGAAACATGTTCCTACCGGAAGTATCATTGCTGACATTTTCACAAAGAATTTAAAAAAGAAAAAAAATACTTAGAATTATGTTCTGTGCTAGGTTTAATATCATGTTAACTTGTTTAGTTATATTAATTTTGAATTATTGGTTCCTTTTTGTTTTTGGATTGAACTATAATTATAAACGCACATACATATATCAAATAATCACATGATTTAGTTTGTTAGTTATATAAATATCGAGAGAAGGATTGTGCTCCAAATACAAGTATCGATATAATACATAACATAATATATGGGCTGAAAAGTTCTCAAGTTCTCGAAATATAACGTTGTGAGTGAAGCAACTTTTGTTATTGTGAAAAAAAAATGGATTCAAAGCAATTTCGTGTGTTGATTTATCATTGCTTTTTGATGGGAAAAATGCAGCCTATGTAAAGAAATGGCTCGATAAGTGTTACCCGGATTCTGCACCAGCCGAACGAACCATTCGCAAGTGGATTGAAAAATTTAAAAGTGGTCATACAAGCACCGAAGGTGATGAACGCAGTGGACGTCCAAAAGAGGCTGTTTCAGATGAAAACATAAAAAAAGTCCACAAAATGATTACGAATGAAGATATCAAAAGAGCGTGTTGGATATATCATACACGAATATTTGTACATGCGAAAGCTCTGTTCAAAGTGGGTGCCGCATTTGCTGACAGTCGACCAAAAACAACAACGTGTTGATGATTCAGAGGAGTGTTTAAAGCTGTTCAACCGCAATAAAGCCGAATTTTTGTTTCGATATGTGACAATGGATAGAACTTGGCTCCATCACTTCACACCAGAGTCAAGTCGGCAGTCAGCTGAGTGGCGAGCAGGCGACGAACTTAGTCCAAAACGACCAAAAGCTCAACAGTCGGCTGGCAAAGTTATGGCATCCGTATTTTGGGATACACATGGAATAATTTTCATCGACTATCTCCAAAAGGCGCAGACTATCAACAGCGACTATTACATTGCATTGTTGGAGCGTTTGAAGGACGAAATCGGAAATCGAAAACGGCCGCATTTGAAGAAAAATAAAGTGCTGTTTCATCAAGACAATGCACCGTGTCACAAGTCAATGAAAACGATGGCGAAATTGAATGAATTCGGCTACGAATTGCTTCCTCACCCGCCGTATTCTCCAGATTTGGCCCCCAGCAACTATTTCCTGTTCGCAGACCTCAAAAGAATGCTCACCGGAAAGAGATTTAAGACCGATGAAGAAGTAATCGCCGGAACAGAGGCCTATTTTGAGGCTAAACCGAAATCGTACTACAAAACTGGTATTGAAAGATTGAAAAATCGTTTCAACCAGTGTATCGCCCTCGAAGGCAAGTATATTGATAAATAAAATTGAATTTTGCAAAAATTTTGAGTTTTACTATAAAACGGACCTAAAATAAACTTATTGCGCACAATGAAATTGTAAAACATAAACTAAACTATATACATGAACACATCTTTGGAGTTTCATCACAATTGTAATAAAGCCATCGTTTGAATCGAATATAGCTGTTATTTCATTTTATTGTAGGAGTCTCATCGGGGAGCAGGGTGACCCTCCGAGAAAGACGTTGAGGGTAGAGCCACATCTGGCTAGCTCGTCGGTTCTATCATTCCCCTCTGTGTTACTGCCGGGAACCCAGAAGAGAGTTATATTAAACCGATCGCTTACCTGCGTGATAATTTCCTAGCTCTGTTTTTCTAGCTAAGGAGCGCTTTGATGCAGCCAGGCTGTCAATAAAGATTCCTTTGGAGCTGAGACTAAATAATCGTTAATATCTTCGGTTTGAAGACACTCGAAGAGTATGGAAAGCGGTACGATTTGGATAGGTTAAATTCCGCTGACCAGATATTAGTTCCAACACCTCATTTCATCTTGGAGCCGTCAGTGAGATCGATACTTGGGATTTCTATAGGGGTAGATTATTGTTATATTCCGTACTTTCTGGAATGTGATCTTGGATATCATAATTAATTTGAGTTTTACTATCGTGTAGTTATGGTACTAGACTCCAGATTCTATCAGTCTGATATTACTACATGAAAAGATGTATTTGATGTGAAAGTTCGGGGGCAGTATTAGGAGTATCACATTGAGTGCTTCTATCGGGATCAATAGCAGCGCCCCTGTGGTCCAATTACCAACTGTTCGTCGAACTCTGCTTAGTTTTGTGAAATTGTAGGTTGTGCTACTACACGAGCGATCCATAAGCAAGAACGGGACGAACTAAGATAGTGTACTTTAAGAGGAACATCTTAGGCTGAATTCCTCATATTTTGCGAAAGATTTTGCTGCAGGCGTATAAAACGATACAGGATTTCTATACCTTGTGTACTTTGTTTAGTTTTCAGTTGAGCTTGAGGTCAGAAATGACGTCATGGTTACTTGCACTGGAAGATAGAGTACGTGTTTGGTTGTTAAGACGTGGAAGGTTCAAAGTCAGTATTTTAAACTTGGTGGTAAATAGCATTAGTTCAGTATTACTTCCTCCCATCCGAAAAAAGTTACCGATCTAGAAATTAAAGGTTGCAGTGTTGCCCAGATTACACACATTAAAATTAGAGGTCATAAAGAAATCAAATAAAGACTCATCTCGTTCGTTGATTTCATTGCTCCCCTATAATGTCTTTGTTTCTTTTATCGGCATCACATCCCAAAAGCACGAATTATTTCTTGGCGTGAGGGTGCGACACCATGTTCTGAGAGGGTTTTGGAGGCATCACTGTTGCTGTATTATGATATTTGTTTTGTCTTCTTTCCCAATGTTTGATTGGTTTACTTTTCGTATGCTGATTCTATGAGTAGGTCCGGAAAGGGTGGGTCAGTCCTAGCAGATTCAACACACTGGAATACAACCAATGGCTTTACAAGTAAGATTTAGGTCTGTCTCCCACCTCTTTATTAATGGATCAACTAGATCGATTGAAGCATACGTATTCGAGACGAAAAGCCATTATAAGTAAGCGCTTACATGGAGAACAAAAGAAGAGGAATTTCGCCTGCCAAATTCATAATTTATCAATATCAATATTTTTTTCCTAGAACAACTTCTTAAAGTTGAAAAACTATGATGCAACCTATCAATATATAAATAGTTTAAATATCCAATACATACCATGCTGGGAACCCTGCCAACTATCATAACAAAGAAGAGTTCTTAAGGCTTAGCCATCCAAACTATGTAGAAGTTATGACGATATCTTTTTCAGAGAAAAATATTAGAGCTACCCACAATATAATACCTGTTTATACTAAATCTTACAGGTATCCAGAAATTTATAAAACCGAAATTCAATTTCAAATTCAAAAGCTATTAAAACAGAGAGTAATTCGACCAATTTACTCACAAGTGCAAAGTTCTGGCGACCAAAAGGTCGTTGCTTCTGGCAAATGTAAGTGAAGAATGGTTGTCGACTCTAGGAATATCAATAAGAAAATTATTGGAGACCGCTATCCCCTCCCGAATATTTTAAATAAGTTAGGACGTTGCAATTACTTGGCAACAGCAGACCTCGCATCTGGTATTCACCAGATTGAAATCGATCCAAGGGACATAAACAAAACGGCCTCATTTATTATTATTATTTTTTTTATTTATTTTAAATGCATTTTTATTTATTTGCACTTATTAATACCTTAATACTAGACAAAGAAATGCTTAAAAGTTAGCTTAATTAACTTAAATTTCTTACTTTAACGTAATTTATTTATCTTAACAATTAAGAAAATATTTAGAATAAAAAAAAATTTAGTAACTGAACATTATTTTTGTGTTTTCTTATAATATATTCTAACTTAAGAATAAATTTATATAATAATTATAAAATAATTTTTAGTCTATTTAAATTACCTTAATCTAGGTCGCGTAGTTAAATACGTATTTTTTTTTTTTTTTTAAATTTTTATTATTATTTTTTTTTTTTGTTACCGATCACTTTTTTTAATTTTATTTCTTTTTTAGTTTTGTTATATTATTTTTGTATTATTATTTTATATTAACCTTATGCTACCTACTGAACCGGAGACGCTACGCACTGTCGTGTGCGACGTCTCTATAGTAGTTGAGTAGCCTATCCGCAGCTGTTCGAGCGACATGGAAGATTAGCGGCACCACCAATTTGTTCTGAAACAGCCCTTACTATCTAAATAAAAGATCCTTCTGGGGAATGAAGCCGTTAAAGCGCACGCTCTCGTGATATAAATAGCTGGGGTAGTAAGCCCTGGAGATCAGGTTGTTTGTCGAGGTCATTGATGTTGCAATGTGCCTTCGAGTCAACTTAATAACAAAATTGTCTACTCTTATAAGGTTCGTCCTATTGTACAAAATCTCTTTAGGATAGAATTTTATGTACTCAGACTCTGGTGTTGACGTTATTGTTGTTGTTGTTGACGTGTTTGGCATCATGTTGAGTATGGACAAAAACGATTTTCGTTCTCTCATAAAACATTATTTTTTGAGAGGCAGAACGGCGAAGGAAACAATAGAGAAGTTGGATAAATATTATGGGGCTAATGCTCCGTCAGATTACACCGCCAAATATTGGTTTCGAGAGTTTTGATCAAGTCCGCAGCGGCAAGCAGGCGTGCAGGACAGAGGACAATGTCAAAAAAATACATGAAATGGTGTTGGCTGACAGGAAAGTGAAGGTGCGCGAGCTAGCAGATACCACAAAGATTAGTACCGGCGCACACGCCATATTTTGGGCAATATTCTGCATATGAAAAAGTTATCCTGCCGCTGGGTATCGCGCATACTCACTCTTGACCAAAAACGCGAACGCGAGAGCACTTCGAAAGAGTGTTTGGACTTGCTGATGCGGAATCAGGCGGACTTTTCTCGTCGATTGGTAACTGTTGTTGAAACTTGGATCCACTATTACACACCAGAGAACAGAATGAGTGCCCGGCAATAGCCGTTACGAGTGCTCCGAAGCGGCCGAGGGAGGCTCGATGAGTCGGAAAGGTTATGGCGTCGGTTTTATGGGATTGTTATGGCATACTCTTCGTGGACTACCTCGAAAAGTGTCAGTGTTACTCTGCATTATTGGACCGATTGAACGCCGAAATCGCTGAAAAACGGTCTCACATAAAGCGAAAAAAAAATTTTTTTTTGCAAGACAATGCACCGGCG
Organism: Volucella inanis; assembly: GCA_907269105.1. Classification (NCBI taxonomy): domain Eukaryota; kingdom Metazoa; phylum Arthropoda; class Insecta; order Diptera; family Syrphidae; genus Volucella; species Volucella inanis. The sequence goes on from OU026153.1 coordinate 136,201,783, forward strand.
CACAAGAGCATCTCAACCACGGCTAAAATCAATGACTTACGGCTCCAATTGCTGTCGTATCTACCGTATTCGCCCGATTTGGCTCATCAAAAAAAAATTCAGCTCACGAGAGGAAATCATCGACGCCACGGAGGTCTGCAAAATACACCTTCCGGAAAATTACTTTTCGGACGGGATCAAGAAGTTGGAAAATCGCTGGAATAAGTGTATCAAACTAAAAGGGGACTATATTGAATAAAATAAAAAACATTTAAAAAAATTTTTTTCATTCCCAAGGAGGTTGCTTTTCACCCCATATAAGCGAAGGCAAACCCTCTCAAACACCCGAATCTTTTTCAATAAACTTGCTTTCACGTTAAACAGCACGGGACATCCAAATACAATCATTGGCTGGATAAGGGCTATGTAACAGAGTACCTTTACCTTCGCAATATGTTAAGTTTGCTTCTATAAAACTGTCTCTTTGTAAGGGCAAAAGCACCATTCTGCCGTTCCTAGAGGCCCCAGATAAAGAATGGTTTCCGATTTCTGAAAATTAATCATCTGCTTCCAGTTATCGCAATATCGTTTAATCTTATCGAAGTCACGTTGCAAGAGCAAATTAATGAATTCGAACTTTGAACTTGATCTGTACGGTATATGGTAAGTTGAATAGGACCGCCAAATTAACCGCACCTTGCTGCAGACTGTTTTTAATGTCTAATATTCCAGCAGAAATTACGTAGTAAGTGTTTAACTTGAAGAAGAGTTCCTCCAACCATATTTTTGTCCTCATTTAGTCAAAACTCTATTGATTAGCTTTTGGAATACCTTGCTGATATTCGGGAGGAGACTTATCGACCAAAAATCCGCCGGATTGGACGTGTCTTTGTCCCTTTTTTGAATTGGGTGTACCACCTCTATCTTCCAATGCGTTGACTAGTGTGCATTATTCATTGCATGAATAAACATTGTAGTGTAAATGTCCACTCCTTCTATTGGCAGATGATGAAGCACAATGTTCGGTATTCTATCGGTTCCTACTGATTTCTTATTTCTAAGTTATTCGAAGATCGCTTGGAGGTCTTCCTTCGAAATGAATGGTTGTAGTTTCGTGTCGTAGGCAATGACATTATTTGCCATGTTTTCGTCATTGAACTCAATAAGGCTTGAGTTTTCAAATCGCCAGTTGAATATTTCATTTCGTCAAAGGACCCGATTCTCCAGGTCGTGGTTCAAGCAAATGACATCATGTATGAAGTGAGTATTGTTTTGTGAAAATAAAACCATTTTATACAAAGTGTTGGCCATTGCTAGCTCCACGTTTTCCCCATCTTTCAGAAAATTTATGGATTCCACGCCAATTAAATTGTTCGTCTTTCGAAGCAAACCAAAAAGTCACCCAATTTTCCACTTCCTCATAAGATTCGATGTGCTGCTCAGCTAATACGTGTCGATAAAAACAAATGGTAGTCGGAAGAAGCCAAGTCTGATGAATACGGCGGGTGAGATAGCAGCTTCCAGATAAGTGCTTAGGTTGTATCCTGAACCAGTTTTGCTTTGTGTGCAGGTGCATTGTCATGGAGCAAAATTACCTTGCCGTGTCTTCTAGCCCATTCTGGTCGTTTTTCGATCAATGCATGGTTCAAATTGATCATTTGTTGTCTGTAGCGGTCTGTATTAACGGTTTCACCGGGTTTTTGGAAGCACACCACACCTTCAGCATTGTCTTCTTGCCGAATCGATCTGGTCTTGCAGTCGAAGTTGATGGTTGTCTCGGATTAATACATGCTTTTTTCCGTTTAAGATTCTGAAAATAAATCCATTTTTTATCGCCAGTAACAATTCGAAGCAAAACTGATTTTTAATCGTGTCTTTGAAGCAAAATTTCACAAGTGGTTTTTCGGTTTTCCATTTTTCATTTCCACATCAATTCATGTGGCACCCGTTTTCCAGATCTATAGATCTTTCCCATAGCTTTTAAGCGGCCAGAAATTGTTTATTGTGCAACATTTAACATTTCTGCCATTTGTTTCTGACTCAAAGTGTCATCTTAATCCAATATTGCTTGCAATTCGGCGTCTTCAAACTTTTTTGGTGGTCTTCCACGTTCTTCATTTCTCACATCAAAATTGTTATATCTGAACCGTTGAAATCATCTTTTGCATGTTGCTTCTGATAGAGCATGATCACCATATGCCTCGACAAGCATTCGATGCGACCCTGCAACAATTTTCTTCAAATGAAAACAAAAAATTAATGCTTTCCGCAAGTTATCATTTTTTGGTACAAAATTCGACATCTCTAACACGATTAAGAAATAATACGTTGTTTGCTAAATAACTTGATGTAAACTAAATATATTTGACAGTTGTCATAGCAACCAAACAAAAAAAAAAAAAATTAATTAAGGCCCGTTCACAATAAATGTTTCCTATCGAGACATTTGTATCTTGACGCTTCATACCGGTACACGATATGGTATTGTTCCAATACAAACTTAGAGATACTCCAAGAATTTTTTGTCATGAACTCCTGTTTACGTCTGTCAATAAACTGTCTGTATAAACTTTTATCCCTCGACAGCAGTCTACTCTTATTTCGGTGGTCATTTAAGCTACAATTTTTGCTGCTGCGCCAGATTTTCTTTCCTTATGAAATGAAACTTCATGAATACTTCTTAACTCAGAGCGCATTCCTTTGACTTGTGGCTCTTTCCGCATTTAAAATATCTAGATTGCATTTGGCAATTTGGCCCGGCGTGCCCTAACCTTTGACAGCGAATATACATACATATTGTAAAATGTTTAGCCTCTTTTTTAATTTTTCTCAGTATAAAATCTGGTAGTCTAGTATTTTAATACAACCTAGGCCATCGAGTTTACTACCGGGACTTAGCTGGACCTACGAAAGTGAGCTCGTCTCATTCTTTCTCCTTGAGCAGGAGCGTGGAGCTCCTTTCCCCTCAACAGCATTGTCTGCAGCTTTTCACACTTTGGTGTGAAAAAGTAGAGCTCCGCCGTCATGTCCCTTAATTAATTCTTAACTTCTGAAACTGTGTTACAGTGGATCGTATGCCTATCAACGCTTATTATTTTGATCAAAAAGTTTCTTCCTATGCCTTACTTACATAGATCGTCCTTCAACTTCATCTTGTAGATATTTATAGATAAAACCCTTAGCTTGGAAGACTTCTGCTGTTGTTGTTACTGTTGTTGTTGATGTTGTTTCTGCTGCTGTTGTTGGGTCTGCTTTTTTTTTCTTTTTTTGCTGTAGTAGCTCTTTTATTTGCTAGTTTTGTTGTTGTCCCTTGAATTTAGGCTATTGTTTCTGTTGCAGCTGTTCTTGTTTTTTTCATTTTGGTTGGGTTGCTGTTGTGAAACAATACTGTGGAGCTCTAATTGAGACTCCTTCTCCCTTCTTGCTATTTCTTTGGCCTTTGTAGCAAGTAGCCTTTGCTTCATCTGCCTTATGTTTGTATTAATGACTTATTACTGACTCCTAGATAACGACCTTCCCCGCCATCAGAGATGTATGGATATTCATCGCACACGGACACTTGACACATCCCTTTCGTTACTGCTGATGCTGATGCTCGGCCTAAAAGACTTTTAGATAAAGCTAAGTTCTTTTTGGTATAGTGAATTGCTGTTCCACTTGCACCTTGTAAGGATTTGGATTCGTTGATGATCCTTGTCAGATTTAATATTTTATTCTTTTCAGAGCGTCGGCGTTAGTGATATTTTTCCCTTTTTTATATTCAGACCTTGTATTCTTCTATTGTAGCTCGAGACACCATCTGATAAATTTCGAATTGGCATCTTTTAGAAAAAAGGCCATAAAAGTGGCTTGTCATCCGTTATTATCTTAAATCTTCTGCCAAACATGTATGGGTGAAATTGTTAGATTGACCAAAAAATTGACAAAGTTTTTTTTCTGTTGTGCTATAAAGGGTGAGCCAACCGATAGTGTGGAAGTTAGTTATCAATTGCTATCAACTACTGAACTTACTGTAGTTGATCTTTTGGACAAAAGTCATACAATCTTAAATTTTTCGGTCAACATAATCACTTAATTGAGTCTGAAATTCGTGCAATTGAAGAAACTGGTTCGGTATCGGGACAAACTCCATATCAACATGCTCGACCGTACGTACACGCTAAAACATCACCATCATGAGCGAAAGTGTTTAAAACCAGCAAGGCACCTCAATTCGTAGTCGAAATCAACAATTGGGCCTCAATTATGGCATTTTATGGCGAATTTTAGAAGTCAATCTTCATTTGCACGCTTATAAAACCCAAATTACACAATAATTGAAGCTTTTGGACAATCAACGATGGATGTTGATTCGCCAGGACAATTTGTGATCAAATTTTAATTTTTCTGATGAAGCTCATTTTTTGGCGGATAGATACGTAAATAAACCAAATTGTCGTTTCTGGGGACCAGAAAACCCATAAGAGATTCACGAAAAGCCATCCCAAAAGGGACTGTGTGGTGCGGTTTATGGATTGGCGGTATCATTGACCCATACTTTTTTGAAGATGAGGCTGGAGAGACAGTTACAGAGAATGAAAAACCTTACCGCAACATCTTGCCCGGCTATTTTCAAGATCTCAAACATAACATCCAAACTGAAATTGTGACTATTGACCCACTTATTATGGAAAAATTATCGATAATTGCGATAATATTGTCCATATACACAAGGCAGAATTTGCCTTAAAGTTCCTTCGCTGAAACGTTGCTGGGCCGTTTTTCAGCCCAAAAGGCATAAAATTTATTGTCAATTTTATAAATTCATATTGCCCGTTATTGCAAAAAGGGGTAAATTCAACGAATTTACCACAGTCATTTGATCCCTTCTCTAAAAGTTTAAGGGTATCACGATCTTCACCACCAAGATCGAATTTCTCCGGGAAAAGAAGTCCGCCCGAAGCGCCTACTCGCGAAAAAACGGACTCAGTGACAAATAAAAGCTTGGAGGACGAAAACAACACACTCCGTACTAAGCTGAAGCAAATGGAGCTACTTTTTCAAGAGTTTAAAAAAGAAGTAGACATACTCCGAGAAGAAAACAAGACTCTGAAAACAAAGCATATAAACGAAGCCCAAGAAAGCAGTCCACTCCGCTCAACTAGTCGCGAATACCATACGGACGAAGAAGAGCTTAAGCGCGAAACAAATTGGACCGTATTGAAAAGACCTTCTAAGAAACGTAAAGCTAGTTCTTCACCTGAAGTTGTTCCAGATAAGAGCCAGGATAAAAGCAACTCCCAACAAAAATACGTCTTTCACCTCCAATCAACGTTGTTGGGGTTTCAGACTATAGCAAGTTGCATTGCTTTCTCAAAGATACGCTTAAATGTAAGTATAAGGTTACATTACTGCGCAACAATGTGTGGAAAGTTAACGTTGACAACTCCGATGACTACCGAGCATTGTCCGAAAAATTAAACACCGAGAAGATCCAATGGTACACTTTCTAAAACAAGTCAGAAAGACCATTACGTGTAGAAGCGAGAGGACTTCACCCTTCGTGTACTAAAAACGATATTGTAAGCGACCTCCATGCAAAGGGCTTTAAAGTTCTAGTTTATGCTTAGTTTCGATTAGTCCGAAAATAAAGAAGATATCTATAGTATCAAAACTATTCTAAATATCGTAGTCAAAATCGAACCTGTGCGAAAGAACACAAGGTCAATTCCGGAATGTAAGCGTTGCCAAGGCTTCAATCATACGCATACTTACTGCCAAAAAGAACCGCGTTGCATAAAATGTGCCCGTAAACATCTCTCAGAAGAGTGCAACTTAAATAAAGAACTTCCACCGTCTTGCATAAGTTGCCAAGGAAAGCACCCAGCAAACTATGGCGGATGTGAAGAGGCGAATAAACTCTAATAAAGGCGCGATACGCTTAAAAAACCTTACGTCCAAGCCCAAACGCAACTACAAATAAACCTAATATTGCTAAAGAACAGGCAGTGAGAGAAAGAAAGATATATTGTACAAAAAAAGAACGCAAAGGAAAAGCCGCCACCGATTGACGCGCTAACGTATGTTATGCACAAGCTGCGTCGCAAGGAAATAAAAAAGCGGTGTTACGCCAGATCCAGTGGCTCACGTTTTCTTCCTAATTCTCACGACTCTTGAGGAGCAAAGCAGAAAAAATAAACTTTTAGTTGAAAAATTCAATTCTTTCATCCCGAGAAAGAAATACGTAAAACTCGATTTCAAGCATGAATATGAAAGAAGTCCTTAAAATATTGACGTGGAACGCAAACGGCCTTATTAAAGAACTCGACGAACTGGAAGTGTTCTTACAAAAAGCCAATATTGACATTTGCTTGATTTCTGAAACTTACTTGAGGAAAGGACCTCGTGTGGAACTAAAGGGAACTGTGCTTATCATACATACCATCCATCAAACAATGCCAGAGGCGGATCCTCATTGTTCATTAAAGATTGTATTGAGCACTCTATAAATATGAAGATTGAATGCGATGCAATTCAGTTAAGTTCGGTTCGCGTAAAATATAACCACATGCACTACAACATTGCATATATTTGTCTTCCGCGATGCAAGCTAAAAAAGAATGACTTTAAAGGTATCTTTGATTCACTCGGACCGAATTTTATAATTGGTGGTGACTTTAATTCGAAACATACCTTCTGGGGCTCAAGATGTAATACAACGAAAGGCAGACAACTCTATGAAGCCGGTATGCAATGTAAAGTTGACTTTTTCTCGACAGGAAAACCAACATATTGGCCTTCGGATATAACAAAGACCCTCGATCTTGTAGACTTCTTTGTCTCAAAGGGAGCAGCCAAAATTTCTACAAACATCGACGAAAGTTATGATCTCTCCTCAGATCACTCACCAGTCATTTTAACACTAAGTATACTCTTAATTAAGAAAGAAGTGGCGCCTAGATTAACTAATAACAAGAATAACTGGGATGGTTTAAGAAACTACTGCAATGAACATACTGTTCTAAACGTGTCGCTAAAAACACAAAACAATTCTGATTTGCCTCATTTTTGAAGAAATATGGACCAGCCCATAAACCACACCATACCGTTGTTTTAATGGATGTAATGGTAACACTTGGTACTCTTTTGTTGCTCATCAGCCCAAATACGGAAATTTTGTTTATTAACATATCCATTGAGACAGGATTGGGCTTCATTACTGAACAAAATTTAACAATAAAACACTGGATTTTCATTGACTTTTTCAAGAGCCCATGACGCAAATCTAAATCGCCTGGCTTCAATTCTCGCACAAGTCGAATTTTGTACACTTTTAGGCAGAGATCCTCACGTAAAATACGCCAAGTTGTCGAATACGCCAAACCAAGCTTCACTATGTGCTGGATGTGGTCTAACCGGTCGAGTTTCATCCACTAATGTAAACTGGGACTCAAATTTGCGAAAATTTGAACTTTTTTTTTAAATAATAATATTGAAAGCAGTAATAATTTATCTAACTTTGTCTACAAAAGTTATCGCGTTGACAGAATTAATAGAAAAGGAGCAGGAGGGGTTGATATTCTTGTTCGTAGATCAGTTCAACATTCGTTTCTACCAGTCATTCGAACTCATCTTATGGAAAATGTGGGTATAGAACTCAAATATATGTTAAATCAAATCGGTCACAAGGGAAATCAACTGGTATGATCCTACTTTCGATACTATCTGGTATAACGGCCTAATATATAATATACTTTAACTATCCATTGCATCTTATTAAAATTGTCCAAAGTTGTCTTTCAAGTCGTAGTTTTCTAGTCCATATTAATACCTGTTTGTCTTATTCCACTAATTTCAACATGGGCGTCCCACAAGAGTCAGTATTGGGTCCCATCTTATATGATATATTTATATCTGACTTTCCTAGCCTGCCAGATTGTCTAGCTGCAATCTTCGCTGACGATACTGCAATTTACACATCGCAAACGCTCGCTCTTAACAATGAGAGGGCACTTATAGATGCTTGTAAGATAGTAGGAAAGTTTTGCAGTAAATGGAAAATAAAAATTAATAGTGAGAAAACCCAAGCCATCTTTTTCAGTAGAAAAAGAAAAACTTGCTTTCTTCCACAACATCCGATACTTATTTGTGGAAATGAAATAATTTGGGATCCTTTAGTGAAATATCTTGGCATATACTTAGACTTAAAACTGACATTTACTGATAACGTCACGCAGTCTTTGAGAAAAATAAACACTGCGACTGCCTTATTATACTCCTTTATTAAAAGAAAATCGCAGCTTATCTAACGTTAATAAAATAATTATTAAACTTATTTTCCAAGGGATATTGATCTATGGTTGTCCTGTCTGGATGGTGTAGCTAAATGTTACCTAAAAAGGCTGCAAGTGTCACAAAACAAAACTTTGTAAGTGATTCTTAATTTACCTTGGCGTTTTTCAATTAGAGATATGCATTAAAGGGTGGATGTTGAACTGATAAGCGAACGTATTTACAAGTTAAACGAAAAATTCATCACTCGATGTTCTTTTGCTGACAATCCTCTCATAAATAGTCTTTATATTTAAATATAATATTTATTTATTTATTTAATAATTTATTTTATTATTAATACGTTTGTACACTATATAAGCATTTTGTTGTTTTTTTGTTATTAATTTATTTGTTAATTTATTTATTTCTCTACTTTCTTATGTGAATATAGTATTAATATAATTATGTACGATTTTGTGATTATGCATCTATAAACACTTTTTCAAAAATTTCTTAGTATATAATAATATATAATTATACTATATATATTATGTATAAACATAAATATACGCTATGTATATACATTTTTTTTGCATGGATGTTTTTGTAGCAAATTTTTTAGTAGTAAAGTAACAAATTTACCAAATGTAGGTTATATGTTATTATCTATCTATCTAGATCCAGAAGAAGCCATCGATGATGAGAACTTTGTGGTCGAAGATCCGTAAGAGAAGGTAGAGGCCATTGGAGTGTTTCTCCAGGAAGTGTATAAGCCGAATGTTGTCACTGGCCCGAGCAGCGCCAATTTCTGAATTCGAAATGTTAAGGAGAACTGGCGATTTTAGTACTCAGTGTTAATTGAGTTCAATGACGGAAATATGACAATTAATGTATTAGCCAACGAGAGGGAGCTACCCCAGTTCATTTCGAAAGAAGTGCTCCATGCGGTCTTGAAATCATTGAGATGTAAGAAATCAGTGGGAATCGATTGGATTACAAAGATTTTGCTTCAACATCTCCCAATAGAAGCGGCGGATTTATACATCACCCTGTTTAATAATGCATTGAATAATGCCCATTATCCATTTGTATTGGTAGACAACGGAGATTCATGCGACCCTCAAAGGGATAAAAACCCCTCCAATCCGGTGAATAATAAGTCTCCTTCCGAATATCAGAAAAGTATTCGAAAAGGTGATCAATTGAGTCCTGACTAAGTTGGTTGAAGAAAAAATATGATTTGGGATAATCAATTCGGTTTTAAGGCGAGGCATGTATCTCACATACCGCGTGAGCAACAGCAAATGCAAAAAAAAAAAAAAAAAATAAATAAATAAATAAAATACACGGGTGCCTGCCTGATTAACTTGGTTAGAGGGACTTTTCTTCAAGCTGAACAGACTAGCATAAATAAAGCACTGCTGTACATAATATTTTAATATACTCACAAGAAAGGCTAGATCGCGTACAGATCAGGCCAATTAATTAATTCGATAATCATTGAAGATCAAATTTCAGCCTCTGCGGATACCAGAAAGTACTGAAAGTTTTCGCAAATTAGTCAGATACCTTGGAATTTGGCCAGATCAATATCTGTATTTTAATAAATGCTTAAATGTTGCTCTGGCAAGAGCAAAAAATGCTTTTGCCCTTACAAAGAGACTGTTTTATAGCAGCCAATTTGATGCGAGGGTAAAGGCAATTTGCTACACGGCACTTATCCGGCCTATGGAAAAGATTCGGGTGTTGGAGGGGATCAGCTTTAGAGCTTGCCTTCGCTTGTACAGATCGCCAGAGAATATATAAAATTCTATCCTAATGAAGTCTTATACAGTAGGGCGAACCTAATAAGAGTGGTCATTAAGTTGCTCCTCATTCGAAAAAAGAAAGGCTTGCCATCTTTCTAGTATAGAATTGAATTCGAATGGGATGGACTTCAAGTTGGAGCCTTCCGTTTGATATTAAGGTTATAGTGGTCAAATTGCTAGTTGCGTTAAAATGGTTTATCATTTTATTTATAGAAAATTGCTCCTATCTTCAGAAAACAAAGTGATCATTCATGAAGTAATATTTCTGTCAATTTTACTTTATGGGTGCCAAGTATGGGGAGCCTGTACAAATTGCTAAATTAAAAAAACATCCAGTATTTCAAAAATGATCTTAAAAATTAATATTGAATTGATCTCTAATAAGATTATTACATCTAGCGCGACATTTCTCGAGCGCTACTATTTTTATGATAATTCTCTCTTTAACGAACTAAGTACAAATATCTAGTAAGAGTTAAAGAAGTTTGCAAAATTCATAATATTGTTTAAATGTTAATTAAATATAGGGTGATTCATCTTAAAGTTTGATTTATAATGTAAATAAAAATAAATAAATTTGAAAGTGAATTTAAAATTTTTACCATCGTTTAAAAAAACAATTCATGGCATTTATTTATAAAAATAATATCTTGTAAATGTTAGCCACGACTACGTCTGATGTGGTCTATTCATAAGGTCCAATATTGGGCCTTAGCGATTGGTATCTCGCGGATAACACGAATAATGTTGGCCTCCAAAGGCTTATTTCTGAAACCCAGAGATTTTACATATCCCCAGAGAAAATAGTCCAAAAGTGTGATATCGCACGTTATAGGCGGCTAATTTACCGTAGAAAAACGTGAAATTAAGTGCTCACCAATATGATTTCTCAACAGGTCCAGTATTTCACGCGCTGTATGGCTAGTAGCGCCGACTTGTTGAAACCAGAAGTCGCAGAGACTATGTGCTTCAGGAATCACATGGCGCGATAATGGTTATCATTGACGGTAACATTCTGATTTGCCTCGTTTTTGAAGAAATATGGACCAGCCCATAAACCACACCATACCGTTGCTTTAATGGATGTAATGTAGCTCTTGGTACTCTTCGGGTTGCTCATCAGCCCAAGTACGGAAATTTTGTTTATTAACGCATCCATTGAGCCAGAAATGGGCTTCATCACTGAAAAAAATTTCACAATAAAACACCTGATTTTCATTAAGTTTTTCAAGAGCCCATTCACTGAAAATATGACGCAAATTCAAGTCGCTTGTTTTCAATTCTTGCAAAAGTTGGATTTTGTACGCTTTTAGGCCAAGATCCTCATGTAAAATACGCCAAGTTCTCGAATACTTCAAGCCAAGCTGCTGAGAACGACGATGAATCGATTCGTCACGGCTACGTGCTGGATGTGGTCTAACGAAAAATATCATCCACTAATGTAAACTGGGTCTCAAACTTGCGAATGATATTGGCAATAGTGGTTTCAGTAGGTTTATGTAGTAGGTTAGATTATGCGCACCGTAAGCTGAACAATTTGGAGACGCTGTTGCGGTGTGAGTCTTTCCATGATAACTTGCCAAACGATACTGAACAAAAATGACAAAGCGGTTTGATAGGAGTCACGAGTGATCAGTCGAAAAAAGTCTATTGAAAAGCAAACCTCACGATTTCTTTGTTTATTTTGTCTGTTTGTTCGTCTTTTTCCACTTGTTTATTTATTATTATTAAACATATTTTTTATTATATATTTACTTATATGTTAATATGTTTATTTATTTACATAATTATATACATATTTTTTATTATGTTTTAGTTGTTATTTTATTTAAAATTCTATTTATTTATTCGTTCATTAATATGTTTATTTATATGTTTTGTTGTTATATCTGCTTTTATTATTTTTATAATAAATTTATTTATTCCAAGTTTTAGTCGGGGCCTATTTTTCCATTACTTTTTCATATTAGAGGTTTTTTCTAGTATTTTCCTCTAAAGATAAATTGTCTTCCTTTCATTAAAATTCAAAATTTAATTATAATAAAAAAATGTTTCAGTAGAAAGATTTATATCTTTATCAAACCTATGCAATTTATATAGCAAATAAAATATCTAAATAACCAAGTAATAAGTAACTCAATAATAATACATGGGCTGAAAAGTCCATGCCGTTTGTAAGAGAGGGCACCACTTGAATTAAATCCATACCATTTTCAGTTAATACCAACCAAAAGATACGTGTATAAATTTGACAGCTGTCGGACGATTAGTTCTTGAGATATAGCGTTGTGAGTGAAGCAACTTTTGTTATTGTGAAAAAAATTGGATTCAAAGCAATTTCGTGTGTTGATTTATCATTGCTTTTTGATGGGAAAAAATGCAGCCGATGCAAAGAAATGACTTGATAAGTGTTACCCAGACTCTGCAGCAGCCGAACGAACTATTCGCAAGTGAATTGAAAAATTGAAAGTGGGCATACAAGCACCGAAGATGATGAACGCAGTGGACGTCCAATAGAGGCTGTTTCAGATGAAATCATCAAAAAAGGCCACAAAATGATTACGAATGACCGTAAAGTGAAGTTGATCGAGATAGCTGAGGCTCTGAAGATATCAAAAGAGCGTGTTGGATATATCATACACGAATATTTGGACATGCGAAAGCTCTGTTCAAAGTGGGTGCCGCGTTTGCTCACAGTCGACCAAAAACAACAACGTGTTGATGATTCAGAGGAGTGTTTAAAGCTCTTCAACCGCAATAAAGCCGAATTTTTGCGTCGGTATGTGAAAATGGATGAAACTTGGCTCCATCACTTCACACCAGAGTCAAGTCGGCAGTCAGCTGAGTGGCGAGCAGGCGACGAACCTCGTCCAAAACGACCAAAAACTCAACAGTCGGCTGGCAAGGTTATGGCATCCGTATTTTGGGATACACATAGAATAATTTTCATCGACTATCTCCAAAAGGGGCAGACTATCAATAGCGACTATTACATTGCGTTGTTGGAGCGTTAGAATGACGAAATCGCAGAAAATCGGCTGCATTTGAGGAAAAAGAAAGTGTTTCATCAAGACAATGCACCGTGTCACAAGTCGATGAAAACGATGGCAAAATTGAATGAATTCGGCTGAGAATTGCTTCCCCACCCAAAGTCCCTAAATCAAGCAAAGCTTAACAGAATTTCTAAACAAATACTCAATATTCTTGAATTTTATAGAACAGAACATCATAATTTATAGTGAAGAAATATATACGAGTAAGTCTTTGAAGATACAAGCATTTTACATATTATTGTATATAACAATCCCTCCATATACTTAAATCCTACGATAGAAAAGTTATCTTACTTGGACAAAGATGGGCTCAAAATATTATAAACTTAGTTAAAAACAGCAATAGCGAATAATCCGACCAGAACACAACTTTATAGTATTAATCGACGTCTTATCCACTTATATTAAAACTAGCGAGGATGGGTCACGCCAAGAGCTTCCTGATAAATAGAACTAATTTTGATTTTAATATTTCATATTCTATGAGAAAAGACTAATTCTGAGATCTCTTTTAAATATTTTATATTCTATTAGAAAAGGCTAGCTCTGAGATTTCTCTTACTCAGAGGTCATGCAATTTCTAATTTTTGTCACAGGAAAACGAAATCGTAGTTCGTACTGAATTGGTGGTTCTAAAATTGTTGCTATTTTTTGAATAACTCATATGATTCTGGTCTGATTTTTTTCAAATTTTCGTTAAAAATTTCCTCTATTTAAAAAAAAATAAAACTTATTGCATTTTTTTTTTAAATGAAGGCGCAGACGTTGCTGGAAAAGTGCTTTAAGTGCTACATATGTAGAAAATGTAGATTAGGAGGCCACATAGTGAAGAAATATGAAAAGGAATTATCCTGCATGTTCTGAAGGAAAGACCATCGAAACGATATAAAGCACGTAGCTGGCAGCAGCAGATGTTCAGTCTTCTGGAGAGCTATTATAAACAAAAGATCATTAAGGTAAAACAAATAACCACTGTGGAATAGCTCAGGATACCCTTGTATAAATGGTAATGGCCGAAAGCGCGAACGTTATTATGATCAAAGAGTCCTATAAGTTTCCTGACCAAAACGATGACTAGATCTGTAACAGACAGGGATTTACACATGAGGACGCTATAGCTTCCAAGAAGCAAGCGACGAATAGAAAGCTTCGTGGGGGAAAAAATAAATGGTGTCTAATTTTACAGTTACTATGCAAGACTCAGCTTAATGTCCAGTGAATATCAACTGATGTTGGACAATCTGACTACGGATGCGGTCCACAGATTCCCAGCGGTTATAGTAGGACTGGGACAGCAGACTCACTAACATCAAAAGACAGACCCTACTGGAAATATTCGCGCCCCTGTTAATAAGTATTATTAATGTGGGTAGGACTAACATTTAGCGGAAAGCGGGAGTACGCTCCATCGTCGACAACACCTTTGCGAGCAACTCTTGTCTTGGTAACATTAAGTGGAAGACTAATATTCTAATACCGACCGTCAGGTGGTGTTAATGGAGATCAAAGAAATAAAACCAGCGCATCTGCCAAGACTTACGGGGCGAAAATGGAATGATACATTTCTTGAAACCAGTGAGAATTTGGAGAATTAGGATTCCAAATATAAAAAAACTATGAGGAGTAATAATTTTATAATTATTTTTTAAAACAATTATTTGCCCTTCGCGTTGTATAAACTCCTGGTATCTGTCGGAATCTATGGAAGATTATTGTTTATTTCTCCAAGAATAGTCTCTTTCAGTTTGGGAATTTTTGCAGAGTTTGATAAATAAACTTTATTCTTGAGGTAACCCGACAGAAAAGAGTTCATTGGGGTAAGATCCGGGGATCTGGGTGGATAGGAAATGTTTCAGAAGTGTGAAGTGAAGGAAGGATGTTCTCTTAGTCTTAGAAGAAAATAATCATTTATCAGGCGTCCATAAAAATTACCGTGGTTTCGAAGAAATAAGAGTTAATAATGCCATAGGCTGATAACGCACACTAAACGATTACTTTCGGGCTGTAGAGTAGTTGTCGATATTTCAAACGTAGGTCCGGTCCATTAGATGAATAATAACAGTAATTTTGTTTGTTAATGTATACATTCAAATAAAAATGGGCGCTAAATAACTCAAAAAGATTGTGTTTTGTGTACGAAATCGCTCTAACATTGCTACAGAAGCTTTTACGGAAATTGAGCATTGAGCGTTTAAGCGCTGGCGCAAAGTGAATTTTAAAGAGGTTAGATTTAAGGTCCTTTATCAATTTAATATTATGTGCACAATAGTTTTTGGAAACCCTAGAGAGGGTGGCCTCTTACGCACGAACTGACGTAGACTATCGCACATATTGTTGGCGACGAGTTCGATGTTGTCATCAATCCTCGACTTTCTCCTGCTCCCTGGCCACGGATTGTTTGCTGCGAAAATTATTGTCCGGAACTTCCGCACCGACAAGCATATTAAATCGTCACTGGGCGCGTCACGTAAAATCCGATATTTCAAATTGTGGACATTACATTTCATGTAGTATATGCATCAGGATAATCAGAATATCGTCGTTTTATACCAGCTAAACCTAAAAAATGTTATGGAAAAAATGTTAAATTTACTCCAATAAATATAATAATAAATTGTTTCTTTACTCATTTATTATTTAATGTTAATCCTGTAAATAATCAGTATCAATAAGCAAATACTGCTTTAATTGCGAATACAGCTCCTATTGATCTTTGACAAACAACAGTACAAAAATTATTAGCCTTGTTCACTTGTTAACTGCGATATCAAGAGAAAGTAACCCACACGAATGACAAATCGAACACCCCGCCTCACCCCTCACATTGGCACTAGAACAATTCCAATTTAAATCCTAATTCTACCCTGTAGAAAAAATTATATACTTAACCAATTATGTATGTACCATATGTATATATGTATGTACAAAAAACTTTTTGGGGAACAAAGTTGAAGTTCAACTGAATTTCGATTTAAAACATTTAACGCATAGAAAGCAACAATCAATACCTTTATAATCATCGACCAATTACAGACCTTTAATGCGCAGAATACATTTTTGTCATTTAACATATCGCATCCATAACCCTTGTCAGGCATACAAACAAACTTATTTCGAAAATAGCGAATGCATATTTATTACTTTGTTTTATTTGTATTTTTGAGGAGCATAACGATGTCCATATCATTTGGGCACGGAACCAGCCCCAGCAATCAAATGTGCATAAGTACTCTTAAACAACACACTCTAATCCAGTGGTGCCTTCTATTGCGTATACTAATATACAAATGAGGTTCATTTAAATTGAAATGAGGAAGCGATCGGCTTGAACAGTGATGCACATTTACGGAATAATGATATTCTTTTAATATTTCTTCGCATATCTAATTTCCCGATCGATCTGTCATGGTTTCGTTTCTTTAACTAAGATTGTTACTCTCCAGCGCAATTTGCGCATTTAGTATGTACACTATTCCGATAGGAAGTCATATAAATGTCGTCTCCGTGGAATTGTATTGGTTGATTTTACGTCGCAATTTTACTCTCATCGAGCCAAAAAGATAAATACAATTCCCTTAATGTTGAGTCAAGTTGAATTTTGAATCTTTAGATAATTATGCTAGTTGGACATTGCTATGTACTCGCACATATATGTAGGTATTTCTTACTGGAGAAGTTACATAGTTATAACTATTGTATTTCCGGACAAATATTTTTTTTTAGGTTTTGCTGACAAAAAATTGCAGAAGCTTTTGTGGTAAGACCTTAGATGATTGGCAAAAAATCCGTTTTCAAGAATCAAAACTTGAGTATAGAACGTTTTATTCACAGAAGAAATAGATACTTGTGCCATTTAAGCTCAGCATGCTTAGATGTTTCACAAGAATATAGTGGCTCATAACAAGACTAGGGTTTTCTATACCAGGGTGCCTCTTAAAGAACAGCTGAAATAGTAATTTTCTTTCTGATAAACCCAGTTATAATTTGGTTTTGCATACACCCTATAGTGTCATGCTATCGGAAGTTGTGTTGCTAAAAGTATTCAGTCGTAGTCTAATGATTAAGCAATGATTTAATTGTAGCTATGCAGCCAATGAGAAATGTAGTTCCACTATATCTTTGCAAAATTCACCAAGTTGAGGTCTACGAAAGGTCAAGTTATTGGACGAGGAGAGGAATTGTTTGCCTCGTTCACTGTAACAATATTTTCTGCAGGCCTCATGTTTCAACGACTCCAAATTTGCACTTATTTTCATAAGAATGTTAAATAATTTGCAGGCGCTGCATAACACTGTCATTTTCCATGATGATTTGCCAAATATTAATTACTATAATCTTCAAATTTGATCTCTATAGCTTCTCTAACATAGTCGCTTTACACTGTCGAAGTTCGAAAACGACCACAGCATGTCACCAATATATATCATATTATATTCTTGACCTACCTAAAAGTCCGTTGCTGATCACGCTTGATTAACAAAAGGCATAGACCTGCCGCCTTGTCTAAAACCAGCAGATAATATTTTCTATTGCCATCCCACGTAGACTAACTTCATACAGCATTTTTAATCTATAGCAAAGTTTAGTAATTTTAATCTTGCATCTCTGTCCTTAAGCTTCTGGATTGCGGTTGGTTTGTTGATGTACACATTTTGTTTGAATGACTTTCATATAAACAAATTAAAAGCGGTCAAATTAGGAGGGAATAGTAGACGTCAGCTGATTTCAGAACTTTTTGATATTGTTCGGTTGGAAAACATTTCTCGCAAAATTTGCATCGCAGCACAATCAACATGTGATGTGATAACATTCTGCTGGAACCATATGTACTGTAGAACAAAAGGACTCTATTCAATTCTAAAGAAAACTCTCTATCTGCCACTGTTAACTCAGAATCTTCAAAGAAATATGGCCAAATGGCACACAGTACAGTCTGTCTATGGCGGTGTAGTGGTCACTGTAGTATCAAATGAAGATTTCCAGTGCCCTTATAGCACATTACTAATCTTACAATAATTTTCTTTGCCTATTCGGAATGGAATAGTTTTTTTTTTTTTAATAAAATTGTTTATTGATTCCAACGCGTTCGTGCGCCTTGAGATATTTCATGATAAACTGTTGTTAACCATCCCTACGTTTATTAAATATGAACTGAAAAAGGACAGTTAAACCAAAATGACAGACAAAAAAAAAAAAAAAAAAAAAATCTGCCTGATAAATAAAACACGGTTTGTATTTACAAGTATACCACATAACTTTTCAGCAATGTTGAATGTAATGAAAAAACTTCAAAGGTACATGATTTTGGATCATTTGGCAGATATCGTTAGATGTGAGGTAAGGATTTCTCTGTTTTTGATGTAACGCGCATTATAGTATATTGTTTATTATCAAAAGGAGAAAAGGTATATTGCTTTACATTTCAAGGGCACATAACAGCTTATTTTTGAACAAGATTTTCGGTACCTTCATAAGACGATGTTTTTATGAACGATCCTGAGTTCAAAATGTGTTAGGATATTGGGTTCAATGTTCGGTTTGTGTGTGCCACCGTTTATCATCGTCATTTAATTTTGTGCAGATTGGTTAATTAGAACATGTGTCCTTCTTGTTCTCAATCCAAAATTATATTATTGGTGCGTGACAATATATTTTTTATTCAACTCATTCAATAGAATATTCATCGCACGGTTCCCGTTTAGTCCTCACGGCTTGTCAAAGTACAATAAGACATGTCACTTACTATATTGATGAAGGAAACTTACCGGAATACCATTATTTTGTTTACGCAGTCAAAATATGTCCATTGCGAAGACTTTCTTATCATAATCCGCGAAATTATTCCACGTTCCAGAACTCGGACTTTTTAAATTGTTCAATCAAGTCAATCAAGGTCTCAGTAATCCGTTGTGAGCGATTGTGGGAGAATTTCCAGAATTAAGTGACTTTATAAACAGTTAAGTCACAGTCTCACCAAAAATGATATGTGTATTGATTTGTATATATACCACATTGATCAAAAACAAAAAAACGGAATAACCACCGTGTAGCGCTCCCATTGTTCCGATTTGGGTTCTGTTTTTTTTTAAGTTTATGTTGGCACATTTGTTATTGACATTCCCTCTAAATCTTAGTGTCATAGCTTGACATTTGCAAAAGTTACGAAGCCAAGCGTACATCTATCTCTGTGTGTGTTGGCGATTTTTACAATTTTAGAAATGGATTTAAATTTGCAACAACGAACTTGTATTAAATTTAATGGTGCGCGAACGTTGGAAATGTTGGAAAAGTGTTTCGGCAACGATTCTCTAAAGAAAACGGTCGTTTACCAGTGGCACGAGCAGTTCACAAGTGATCGTGAGTCAATAGAAGATGATGAATGCAGAGGCAAACCATCGACATCGAAAACCGACGAAAGCATTGATGAAGTAAAAGAAATGTTGGTCAATAACCGCAAATTAACCATCAGAGAGATACCGGAGGACTTGAACATTGCCTATGGATCCGTCCTAGATATTTTACTTAATGATTTGGGTTTCCGTCGTGTAGCAACAAAGTTGGTGCCAATATACCTCAATTTCATGCAAAAAAGAGACCGTGTTGACGTCGCATAAGAGATGATTTGCGAGGCTGAATACTATCCCACATTCATCAAAAGGATCATTACTGGAGACGAGACGTGGGTTTATGAGTACGACACGCAATTCAGACATCAAGCAAGTGAATGGCGTTTTCCGTCAAAAAAGAAGGCAACACTCACGGTTTTCGTGGATTACAACGGTGTAATGCATCATGAATTTTTGCCAGAAGGTCAGACAGTAAACAAAGAGTATTATTTGGGCGTTATGGGACGTTTGCGTGAAGCAATTCGTCGAAAGAGAATAGAATTGTAGAAAAGTGACATACCGAAAACCGAATATAAAAAATGTTTCGGGGATTGGATCATGTGCTGGCATAAGTGTGTTACAGTCGATTTGGGTTACTTTGAAGGGGACAATGTAGATTTAGATGAATAAACCTGTATTTTTAGTTTTCTGAATAAATTCCGAAATTTTTTTGATCAAGGTAGTATTTGCTGCTGATTTTAAGGTATTCTTACAGGAACATTTCCTGACTATAGGTAGTAACACCAGATTTTTAATTAGTTTTCTAGATGGTGGAAATTGAGGTACACCCCCAAGACAAAATCGAACCTAATTAACACACCGCAACTACACAAAGTTCCGCCAATGCATGTGTATCCGAGGTTTTTACTAAAATACTAATCTGGTGGAACTCTGAAACTCTGATATCCTGAAACTGAAGAGATGAGGGTGAAAAGGTGTTTATGCACTTGGATTATTCGTTCTTTTTGTTTTCTCTTCTCTCTCTAGTTGTTATTGTTGTTGTTGTTGTTAACTTAGTAAATGACAAAATGCAGCGAATGATATTCGAAGAAATTGAAAAAAAAAAAAAAAAATAAAATAAATAAAGAAAAGCATAGTAAAGATTCTACCAAGGAAGATTGCAGACAATTTTGCAAGACAGCGAGGAGACTACTAGAAGCAAAAAAAAAAAAAAAAAAAAAAAGTAATAAAAAAAGGCGCACACAAGTTGGCGTTCTGCGAATACCTGATGCGGATGCAATGTCCATCTGGCTGATGCTGAACCGCACCAGCACCACACACCGATGTTCAGGTTCCTTATTTCAGATTCAGACGAGAACACAAACGATCTACACGAAAGAGAAGTGAAGAGAATGAACACAAGGTCCTCCGTCTGGCAGTATTCCTTGTGGCAAATACTTGTACACACGAAATGAAGCGCTACTCAAAATATGGCATACGTAGGTATCCATATCAATTGCATGGACCGTGTTCGCTGTAACGCCTGTCCAATGACCACGCAAAGTCAATAATTCGGTTTTTTAGCTTTTGTCTTTGTCATATTTCATTTTTTCACATGCGTTCCGACGATTCCGGTGAATCGCCTCTGAGCGCGCGAACTTTATGGGTAACTCCCTCCTGCGTTACTCTCTATAGGGTGTTGCTGTGCTAAAGAATTTGGAGCTGTCTGCGTCGATGTTGCAACACAGTGGAGCACCCTGTTGGAAAAGGAAAAAAAAAAAACACTTTTAGATTGGCCAAAGTCACGATTTTCAAAAGGTATGTGCGTGGTGGGCTCATAATGTGTTGTGGTTTCCCCAATTTAGGACTGCAGTGAGGACCTGCAATTCCGATTAATAGAATTTTAATGATTTTCATTCCTTATAACCTGGCACGGTTAGAGGCAGGCAATACACAGTAGACACAGTCAACATAGTCAACACAGTCAAAATTGGCAAGACACAAGAACACAGGTTGTCTTGTGACAATTCCGAATTAAGATTCGCTGCCAAAGTTTCTGGGCGAATAGCCTTTAGCGTGTGATTCGACTTAACATCGTGAACCATTGTTGGATTTGCGCCTTCGCTGCAGCAGTTGTCATAAAACTCTCATAGCATGAGATTTCAGCTCGCAGCAAACATAATGCTCAACAAAGAACAAATGACTGTTGAACACTATCTGTCGTGTTAATCGCGAATTTCAAATGAATTGCTGCATGAGTCTGCATGAGTGCGGAGCTCTTGGTTGCCTTTCGGCCGTCGAATTCGTAGCCTTAAACGTAGTCTTAGTGATGCCACTGTCGTACTTAGTTTCAACTGAAATAGAATAAAATACTCGTACAGCACACTGCCGATTTCAGTGCCTAGTGGTTTGGTATAGTATTTGGCATTGCACGTGCGATCCGCTGTGTTACACTAGAATGAGTCTTTTATCTACACATCACCTACCGATTGCTGCAGAATGACTATTTGGTGAGATCGTTTGGCATAATAGAAGTTGCATCGTTACAGTCTAAGTCGTATTCGAAGTCGTAGCCCTAGTCGTACTTTCAGGGAGAATCTTGCTAACTAATCTGTGATAGCTCGTTGATTTCTCTTGCCGTTTTCCTCTGTTTTTTCGCTTTCCAACGAAATTTCTGTGAACATTTTCTCCATAGCCCTTTTGCAATTCTTGGGATTTAAGTGCTCAGTGGACCCCAAGCAGTCTGCTGATGCTAATGTTTCATCTCCTTTGGGTCCTCTTTCTATGCGATATTCCCCATTCTGTCTTGGAGACTGCACAGTCACTCGTTTGGTGTGTAGGATAAATTCATAATCCCGGAGAATTCCTTGGCGAATACATACATTTGTATATCAGTACATTTGGTAAAGTTTTACATATTCGTATACTCTTACTTATGCAAACTTCATTTTGAACGTGGCCTTTTGTCGACCGAGATATTAAGGAATGGAATGGCACTTGAAGTTTATCGCGTTCCTGGCACATGTTTTGAGATTTTTTCATTCGAGACTTTGTAAACAAGTTGGAAAGAGTGAAAATTTATTGATCTAAGGGCTGACATAACTCATAGAGTTCCTATTCAGGACACCGGGTTAGCAGGTCGGAAAGTTTCTTTGTTTCAACTTTTCACACGCGGCGTATTACTGTTTTGGTTTTGGTATGGATACAAATACTCATACACGTACATAGCTATATTATAGTTGCGACTGAATGAACATAATTCTTTTTCACAGTCAAGGTGTGAGAATTTATTGTTTTAGTCGTTGGTGTGCCTCTATAGGATGGGAAACACCTCGAGACGGGCATCATTCCACCATCAATTTAAAATTTATTGTATAAATGTTATATGGGCGGACAACCGAATTAGATGACCGAGCACTGGTATTTAGGTGAGTTAGCTCAACTTGCTACTTAAGTTAGTTTTTGTACATATACGAACATGTATCTGGGTCTTGTATGGCAATACGGATATTTTTGGTATTTCGAATGAACAGAAATTGAGGTGGGTTTCTAGTCAAAATTGCATAATATTTTAAATATATATATATGTACGTGTATTATTTACACATAATGACGTTACAATTACACGCATTTTTCGTTAGTTTGATACTTTTGAATGTGCACGAAATAAAGAAGTTCACATTTCATGTAACCACATGAGCAGCGATATCAACAACGACAACAAACTGTTATTTAAAGCAGATACAAAATCTGAACGGTAAGAAGAGATGTTAAATATAAACTCAAGGTGTTAGCATTATGACTGGTGGTATATATGTATCCAGAGATTTAAGGCTAACAGAATTTTGTATATTAAAATCGCTTAACTTGTTTGAGGGAGCTTTTGAAGTCTGATACCTTAAGTTACTAACTTCGCTATTCTCACACCGAAATTTTCATAGGCTAATTAATATGCAATATTTTCGAGTTTCCTATATCACGAATTCAAATCGAATATAATTTAGTACGTATGTTAAGAGCCCAGAATCTTGGATTCATACGTGCCTTTGAAGCAGTGCCAAGAATGCTGGTTCATTGGCCCTCATTGACCCACCGTCCTCCTCGATGACATAGGGCTTTTTCCCAATGCTCACCCACATAGAAAGCTAAAATAAAAATATTTGACCTGAAATGTTTACTTCACACATATACGCCCAAATATTTTCTTGAAGGAGAAAAAGTGGAGGCTCCTTCAACCTCTAGGTGAAACAGACCATTTAGCCTCGCCATTCTAGTATCAATGTCGATTTAATTTCCTAACGCGTACTCCTTCTTTCACATATTTCAGTGTAAAAATATATATTCGTACCTTAGCTCTACGATTTCTAGGGACGAGTAATATGATGCTTTCAAAAAATTAGATTACGTGTCCTAAGCTGTAAAGTTGGAATAATGACATTGCAAAAGTTTCGAACTAGAAAACGTTTTTCAGGAGCCTAAAATCGGTATAAAAGGTGTAAAAGCCCTGTGTTGTAACTGTTCCTATACATCGACTGTACTTACTTAGCCTCCAAGTGACAACCACCGCGCGAGTGCTGAACAGCAGACTAAAATAGCAGCACTATAAACGGAACAGAGTATGAATTCCCCTGATGGAACCAACGGTGAAGAAAAAATTCCGGAAGAAAACATATAGGGTTTTATCTGGGCTTCTCCGACATATTTGGAGGTCAAGTAGGTAAGGATTTCCGAGACATGATCTTGCAAAAGAGATGGTGGTGGAAGAAACCTTAGTAGATCAATTGCAGATCTCATGTCCCCAACGGGTAACTGGTTTCGGTCTAACTGCCCCTCGACCTAGGAATATCTATAATGGAACTGGTCCTCCAGGTTGGGATGTTACCGTTCGGGTTCACCGCCGGACCATTGAAAAAAAAATTCACATGAAGCACCCACACAATTCACAACCCATGCACACGAAACGAGCTTCGGATCTGTATATGGATGTTAGGTCCCTTCACAGTTAAACAAATAGCGGAGGCCCTGAACTGTTGCGAAACAGATGTTATCGCCATGGGAAGCAGATTCTCTTTGAATGCGAATTTGCTATTAAAGGCAGACTTTGGCAAGAAGTTATGAGTTTTCCGCAATTTAACGAGCGCCTCGTGACGTTCCGTATTCAGCCTAAATTTGCCAACATTTACTTACATACGCCCACGTCCTCATTCAGGAGAAAGATGACGACACCAAAGATGGCTTTTACAAGCTTTTGGACAAGACTTACGAGAAGTGCAATAGCTATGACACTAAAAATTGTCCTCGGCGACTTTAATGCTAAGCTAGGAAGAGAGGGTATCTTTGGTAGTCCTGTCGGAAAGTATAGCCTACACGACACCACCTCCGATAATGGATTCAGAGCACGCGGTATTCATATGGCGACCTGGAGAATTCCTGATCAACCAACGTTCAAATAGATTGACCAACTCCCGATCGACGCGAGGGGTTCTAATAGTTCTAATAGTTTTGATGTCCGTGCATTCCGAGAGGCAAAATCGACTCAGACCATTACCTTGTTGTAGCCAAGCTTAGTTGCCGATATCCCGAACTGTGTTAGGTAGTTTGACTTCGGCCGGGTACAATCACAAGAGATCAGCAAAACCTTTTCCATTCGAATCTCGCTTAATCTCTTAAGAGGTCCTATTGCGTCAGTACCAATACTAAAAACCAATGGAAATATTGCTAAAAAGCTATCGGCGATGCTGCTTACGAGCTTTATGGGCAAAAGGGGAGAGGCGAACACCTGTCTCTCAGGAAGGAAAAGAAAGAGCAAGAGAAGTGTGCGGTCGAGAATATTGAGATATTCTTCTACAGGAATGAGATTCGGAAGATTTACCAAAAGTTAAAAAAACATGCTATGGACACCAACTTCGAACCGAGGTCTGTAGAGACGAACAAAGGAAGTGGATGCTGAGGATTTAGAAAAAACATTTATGCATAACGGCGATGACGCACCCAGCACTGCTGTCAGGTAGAATGAACTTTTCAACCTGGACGATATGGACCAACAATTTTGTTCACCCGACCTGGCTAAAGTGAAGATAAACACATCTAAGATTAAGTCCAACAAAGGTGTTGTAGCTAACGGATTGACTGACGAGCTTTTCAAAGCGGCTGGCGATGGCTTGGTAAGGAACATAAGGAACATACACATCGGACACTTCGGGTGATTTTCGGTCCCGTCTGTAGGTAAAGTGTGAGAGGAGGAATTAATACAACAATGAACAGTAAGGGCTGTACAGTGACATCAACTTACCCAGAAGAGTGAAGGTCCAACAACTGTAGTAGCTTAGTCATGTAGAGCGGATGGTTACCAATGCTCCGGTCTGAAAATTTTTCGAATTCGCCCCCAAAAAACAGCGCACTAGAGGAAGACCGCAATTCAGGTGCCGCACGAAAGTGGAAGGAGTCTCAATCAACTTAGCGTGCGAAACTAGAGGCAGCTAGTTGAAGGTCGTGGACTGGCTTCCTAATCGGGAATGTAAGTTGACTAGAAAACAACAAGCCAACTTCCACTAATAATTTAGTCTCCCCGTTCAATGTTGGATGCCACCCATCGAGCGAAATAACCACTGAAACCAAACATCTTTCTTTCTCTCTCTATCTAATTTTCCGAAAAACTTAACAGGTGCTTCTGCATTTTAAGAGTACTAATACCCTCTTGAGTGTTAAGTTCTTTTTTTTTAGAAAAAAAAACAAAGGTCGAGCTGGTTGGAGACGCTTGTATGTTGAGGCCCAGATCCACCCCGGATTATTACGCCACATTAAGTAAGCAAGTATCACCGCCCAACTAGAATATACCCTTCAATGGTTGTCACACCGAATTCATTCGCATTATATGAAGGGAGCCACCTCCACCTCCACCGTTGCTTTTCCTTTTACCCCAACACTCAATTTTCGTCCCCTTCCACCCCGAGCTTTTCTGAATATAGCCCTGGTTTCATCCGCAAGTCATGTGGGGTAAAAGCTATCAAGATAGGAACAATAAGTCTTCCTTCTTTTGAGTTTTTTGAGTGGAAAGAAAAATAGGTAGCTCAGCAACGAAAGGTGATCGGTTTTAGTAGGTGTAACGTCCACCGATCTGTTTCTTGATTGTTGTGCCTTACATCCATCCTTTTTTCTGGATTTATCAAGCCAATTTGTCCAAAGCAGTGCACTTTCTCTACAGGAACGTTACGTTAAAAGAGCCACAAGGGAACTCTGAATCACAAGATCTAGTAATATCTGGGTTGGGGTATGACGGTTTTGAATTTCAGAATCGGGTGTATTATCGCAGTTTTGAGTACCAACGACTGTATAAAAATCCTTGGAGCTAATTACACACTTGTTAAAAAACTTAACATCAAGTCAGGACGCCTTTAGAGTTAAGTTCAATGTTTCACCCGAGTTCTTTACAACCTTAGGATTTTCAGCTCTTAAACGTTCTTGTCACGATAAAGCAAGTTATAGATATTTCACTGTTCTAGCCTTGAAATATACTCGTATCACTCATTTGTATAATCTTTTACTATCATAGTTCTATTGTTCACTTCAAGTACGTGTGACACGACATTTGCTTTTCTCTTAAAACGAGATCCAGCATTGTTAATTGTGGTTTGTCGTGGATTGCTTTAGATTCAATCATGCCGAGGTCATATACCTTAACCAGTACAATTCCTTAGAAGACAAATGTATGTACTATATGTACAGCTACGCATCTGTTCAATTTGTTTTTGACTTTTGCAACTGAATATCGGTTTCTTGGATATTTGTTCAATATAATGCGAAGGTAACCAGATAAGCCGGATTAATGAATTGCATTTCGATCTAAGCCGAAGCGTGATATATTGGTAAACCGTCACACAATCAATGCGGCGACGATTGTGGCCGCTTGAATTATTACCTTTTGTTGTATAATATGTAGCATTTGTGCGATTGCCTCATGTCGGATTCATCCCTATAAGCGGAAGTATCGATTCTACCTGAATAATCTTTTTTCGTTTGTTACGTTTGTATTTATTTATTTCGTTCTTCTTTCTATTTTAACTCTCCGCAATGTGTACTTTTTCGATTTCAATTTAAAAATGACATTGCGCTTCATTGCGCTAAGCTATGTATTTTTGCTTCCTATTTCTGATTTCATAGACGTTATTGATGGAAATTATTAACTTTGTTCAATGAGGAAAAACTAGAACAGCACAGATTTGTGAAAAACGTCAAATCAAATGAGAACAAATCAGAGCACAGCTGATTTTGACACAGTCCATATGTCAAAAGTTAATTGTAATTTATCGAAGTGGTGTTTTCAAAAAGTTCAAGAAAATAAAAGTTAATGTTTAAAATTAAAAAAAAAAAAATTCACACGTTTGGTTTTGACTTTTAATTGTTTCCCTAGCTTTGGGCGAATCTGTTTGTAGAGGGTTATTAGCAATTGGCAGTCCTTCTCAAGCCATATAGCTTTTAGCTTTTGCTCTTGTGAAGGGGCAGTGGTAAGCGGTACGAAATCCTCTTCCTCACATCCAAAAGATTGGTCGGAAATTTGTTGGAAAAACACTTGATCTTAAAGAATAATCATTAATTAAGGTTAAATATCTTTCTACCATTTACAGTTGCGACAAATTAAATGGCACATTTTGAGAATAAGCTTTGTTTTGCATATTAAATGGTATTTCTTTTTTATGTTGCATATTTTTTGCTAATTTAATTGCAAATTTTTTTGTCTTACGAAGTTAAACGCCATCTGGCAAAGGTACGTTAGTAAAGCGAAGACAAATTAAATAGCACACTTCTTTGTTTGTTAGTTTTTTTTTTTCTATTTTAAAGATCTAATAATATTTTTTGGCTAAGGTAATTTATTATTCTATAAAGTTGGCTTACTCATTTCTTGTAAATTAAACAATTTTTAGTATGGGACGCGGAAAACATTCTACAGAAAATTTTAGGCAACGGGTTTTGGATTATAAAAATTGAGGCCTTTCAATAACGGATATTTCTCAAATGTTAGAATGCTCGAGGAAAAAGATTTATTATGCGTTGTATCACTGTGAATAAATAGGGTCTGTGGAAAACTAAATTCGAAAAAATCGGAAACGTAAAACGACAAAACGGACCGATGCTGCTATTGTGCGTCTGAGCAAGATGGATCCCTTTATGTCCGGACCAAAAATAAAACAAAAAATTGAAGAGCAACTAAGTGTTAATATTTCTGTAATTACAGTTAAAAATCGCCTCAGGGAAAAAAAATTGTTTGGACGCATTGCGCGAAGAAAACCACTGGTGACAGTTCGGAACCAAAAGTGGCGTTTGAAATTTGCAAGAGAGCACTCTAAGAAGGACTCAACGTGGTTTAAAAAATATTCTATGGTCGGACGAATCCAAGTTTAATTACATTGGATCTGATGGAAAAATTTATGTGCTCCTTGGAATTAACCAAGAGTTCAATCCTATAGAGGCAGCATTGTTGTTTGGGGTTGTTTTTCTTGGTTCGGAGTAGGGCCTATTTATAGTGTGGAGGGTATTATGAACCGAACCAAATATAAAGGAATTTTAAATGATCCTATGCTTCCGTATGCAGAGGAGGAAATGCCGCTGAAATGGAAATTATATTATTATTATATACATATTTATAAGTCCATTAGGAAAATTTATAAGAATTAGTACATAACATAGGTACTATAGTCTTCACAGAACGCATGTGCTAACAAAATAAAGTAGTGAAATCCTAAGAAAATAAACGAGTGTGTTGGCATGGCAATCAATTTTGCAATGGCCTGCGCTGTTTTTCTTTCTCAGATAAGTAGAAGACGGTTTGAATGCTCCAGGTTTAATTTACTTGATTATTCATATATGTTATAGTCCGGGGTAGACTTATGCATTAAATCTCTTTAGTTACCGTGACTAACTGCGAGTAGTTACTCAAGGCCCCGGCATATAGAATGCGTTGCGTCCGTTACGATGACGGATAGGTTGACGTTGACTTATTTGACAGAAATTACAATCCCATAGAATGGGTCGCAATAGAAATAAAATAACTGAAATTTCAGAATGTCAATGTTTTCTTTTCGAGCTATGACAATTTCTCTTCATTCTCTCAATGTCTCCACAAATGAAAATGTTTACTCTCAATTTGTGAATAAGTAAACCTCATATCCGCTGCTTATGGACCTGCTTCCATAATAAAGTGTATATTCTATACAGCTGTCAGTCAATAACGTCAACGCAACGGACGCAACGGATTCTATGGGCCTGGGCCTTCACTCCAAGATTCTTGCCTTTTCTGTTTTTATACTCAGTACAAGCTTAACTACGACAGTTCGTCACGTCCTGTCAATGATATCATTGTCATCTGCATATACTTGTATAAGTACTTGCACAGATTTTTGTAAAAAGTTGGTTTGTTTGTTCGGCACAGTTTTCTCAAGTATGATGTTACACAGAAGTCGCTTGAGCACTTTATCTTAAAAGGTTTATAACATCGAAAGTATCGGCAATCAGTATTGCCAGTATTCAGACTTTTATGATGCACTCAGCATTCTTCATCGGCATCCTGCAAAATCTGATAAACTTGGTAAGAGCGCCAAACCTGGACATGATTCTGAATTCCTCATATATGCGGTCTTTAAATCAAAAAAGACGTGGTAGGTATCGATTTAAACTTTTTTTATTTCTTTAGAATCTACAAAAATAAAAATATATTAATAATTGTAGACTTAACCGGTAAAAACCGCATGGAATTTAAAGAAAATAATTGTTGCTATAAAAGTTTTAATATAAAATCGTTATGTCTGAACTGGAATAATTCCTGTCTTAGTATAATCCATGTTATAAGTATATTAAAAATAATAATTCTTATCGAAACAATTGTAGAGGACCAAGAAATAATATATAGATGACACCTTCTGATAGTGTGTCATATGAAAACATTAAAATTTACCTTATCAAAAAAAAGTTCATTATTGGCGAGCGGAGATCACCCAATTTAGGGCAAAAAACATTTGTCGAAGAACTCCAAAATAAACTGAATAAAGAAATCTTTGCTATGGGAGATGTCAACATAAATATCAGTGCCGCAAACTCAAGCTATGTCAAAGCTTATTTAGAAATGTTAACGGCACAGTGTCTGATTAATATCATAAAGAAATATACTCGTACAAGGATCAAAACGAGAAAAAATCCATAATCGATCACAAAACGAACTATGAATAACCGAATTAATTCATATGTTATTGAGAATGGTCTTACCGATCAATGTTCTTCATGTTCTTTATATGTCATTAAAAATAAGGATAATGCACTCATATTGGAAACAAATTAGGATAAATTATTAAAGGAATCTGTTGCTATTTCACTTTATGAGAAGTTAGTGCATAAACTTCAAGAAATCTACTCAAAATCATGCAAAAAAAAAGAACCCATGTATGTGCATTGGACTTCTTGCGAAGGGGAAGAGAAGGGATGAATTAAGTGGCACAATTGAACTATATACAACTTTTCAAGACGCTATATTTTTTTATTTTAAATCGAATTTTATTGAAGTATAAAAAAAAAAAAAAAAATCGATATGATCGCTTTTAGTGCCAATTATGGCCTTGAGTCGGTAGCCAAACGAATTGCACGCTGCACGAACGTGAGCCTGCGGAATCATCTTCCATTCTTTGTCACCGAAAAGTGAGCAACCAAACAAAGCATCTTTCAAAACACTTTCACGATAAACAATAGCATTCGTGTTGACGATACTGTTAAAGATACAAGCGGCGTTAAGATTAAAAGATTAAAATTTTTCGTATGACGTTTCCATTAAATAAACATGATCGTTTTGCTTGTTCATTAATTGTTCGATTGGAAATTTTTTTCAACTGGTCAGGTTCGTGCAAGCCCAACAGCTCTGTTGCTCTGTTCTCACTTCTTTTTTAGCATTGGTCAGATTTAATCTTTTTGGAACTTTATTTTCGCCTCATATTTCAATATCCGTTGCTGACTGGTTGTCTTAGATATATTCCTGCCAATTTCCTGCCATTATGTCGAGGATTGCGTTCAATTCAGGCCTTCACTTTCCAAACTACGAAAGATTTATTGACATAGAAGTGTTGGCAGGCTCTCACAATAGCCACATGTGGTTCTCCACTAAATTATAATCACACAATTGCGTTTGAATTTCATAACGGAAAAAAAATCCACGCAACTGAGACGCAAAAGCTTCTGCACTGAAAAATAATAAAACGAGCTATCACTAGGCGAAACATTGTCCTAGTTTTATCAACTGGTTTTAAGTTACAGCCTTCTGAAGTTGGTTGGAGTTCAATTAGGCCACACTAAAAAATGTAAAAATGACTAACTTAGTTCAATCTATGAGATTTAATATAAACAGTTCCGAAATAAAGTTCATAAAGAAATATCAACACAAAAATCAAAAAATCATATGGTACACACTCAAAATCAAATTCAAGGAAATAAGAGCAGATTCTGAGCAGATTTGATCATAATGGGAAGGCAAAAGCTTAGCGTGTATGAAGTTGTCTGGAAGAATTTTTGGTCTAAGAAATGTTTAACTGACATATGAAACGAGTGTGCCACAAACTTCTTCGAGCGAATTATTATTATTAATCATCAATGTCAAATAAATAAATTAGATTACCAAAATGAAACAAATCCAAAACACAAGTTTACCAGTCGAAACTACTATAACACCAGTAAGATGCACAACATAATCAGACGTATGTATGTGTGAAAATTAATCTCCAGGGGTTGATGGTATTCAAGCAGCAGATATAAAACAACATGTCTATGTTTTTGCTCTCATCTTATGAAAATTAATAAATCTTAGTCGAATGCAAGGAAAAAATTGCAAAAACCCTTAAAACTGCCTTAAAGAGAACAATGTATTTTATTACTTGTCAAAAACCTCATTTCCTTACCCTGTTTCTTAAAAGTTTTCAGAAAGAATTCGGTTTTTGGTATAAAGCTACCATGAATTTTATCCCAACCGACAACTTCCTAGTGAAGGAGTATTTGCAAATACGTATTAAAAGCTTCGAAAAACGGGATGGGTCTCAAATAATAAGAAGAATTTCGGCTGACGAAAGAATACTGGAAGCTATTACAACTGATTCATCAATCGAAACTTTCAATGTTTCCAGACATAAAATTTCTAATGTAATACATGGAGAAAACCTTTATCCATACCACCATACACCCGTGCAAGAACTGCTTCCCGGTGATTTGGAAAAGAGACTTGAGTCTTCTAACTGGTTGATGGAGCGGAGCTTTGTTTGACAACGAGTCTATTAGCAGAATTCCTTGGACGGACGAATTTAAATTTACAAGAGATGGGATCACAAATTTTCTAATTCCTCAAACATGGGCTGCGAACAATATGTGGATTGGAGACATAAATCATTTCAACACAAATTCAGCGTCAATATGTGGGCAGGTGTAATTGAAAACAAGCTATTTAGCCCTTTCTAGCTACCTCTTAGACTGAATTCTACAAACTATTTGGAGTTTTTGCGAAATGATTCACCAGAACTATTGTAGGACATTCCACTGATTCAACTAGCTTCATCATATTTCCAACAGGATGGTGCTGCAGCCACTATGGTCATGAGGTGAAGAATTGGATAGATGAAGAGTACTGTAATCGTTGGATAAGAAGAAATGGATCAATTCATTGTCCTTCAAGATCTCCTGATCTTACAGTAACAGATTTTTTTGTATTGGGAAGAATGAAAGAACTTGTTTATTCTACTGAAATAGCAACTTTACGTGAATTGGAAGAGCGTATTCTCGAAACGTTATCTAAAACCGCACAAAATCATTTTTATTCATATCCGTTATAGCTTTAAGCAAAAGAACCGGTTTTTTTTTGTTGATGATTTTTCTATTATTGTTACATTCATAAGAAAAAAATAGTAAAATGTTATGTTTATGTGGCATTTTCTAGAGAAAAGTGACCTCAAAGTAAAAAATTATCATGTGGATAACCTGAAAAAAAAACAAATTATTAAAAATTTCTTTTAAACCTATCTAGCTAAATTAATGAATTAAAAAATAAAATGATAATAATTAATATACAAATACTCACATATAGCGAAATTATTTGATTTCATATTACGTTTTGAAGAATTAATACCATGTGGTAAAGTTAGGTGAGAGTAGCGGTTGGAGAACCCACCCACTTAAGCCTACTGGCCAGTTGTGCTGCCACTTGGATCTATCATCCCCTTACTCATAGAACCAATTTGAGCTTATGAGACTGTTAACGTCTATATTCTTTAGATCGTTTAAGTCATTGTAGAAGAAAGCTACTAGGTGGAGTTTTGTTTTCTGGGAGAGAGCAAGGCATGTACAGACAAGGTGAAGAATTGTCTTCTTTTCCTCCCTGTCTATGCAGCTTCTACAGAAATCGTTTGTTAAGGCGCCAAGCCTATTCTATAAGGCAGCGTCCAGTGATGACACCTGTGATGGCGCTGATATGTTTCCTATTTAGAAGAATCACACTCTTGGAGCGATTGAGATCCAGCTTGGTCATATCAGTTTAGTCGGTAGACATGTTGGCCCACCGGTTCATCTAAAATTTATTCTTTTATTAGCATTCAGCTTAAATAGTAATTTGCACGTATCGATTGGAATACCTATGCTACTCTTTTCCGGCTGAAGAGGTAATGAATAGTTCGTCGGCCCAAGAAGTCCCTGGAATGTCCCTGTGGATGCGGATATCCTTTGCAGATATCAAGATTTGGAAGAAGGAAGGAGAGGCTAAGATTTAGCTTATCTGAGAAAACATTGCCACCAACCCCGCTATCGGTTTTAGATCCATCTGTGTAGAAGTGGATAGACTTCTCCTCCATGAAACCATCTTCCTTCCAGAAGGATCTAGAGACGAAGCTCGCATGAAAATCTTTGTCAAACCGAAGTTAAGGTATGGTGTAATCAATTTTCTCTGTGTGGATACCTATTATATAAAGAATATTAGCGTGGCCAAATAAATTATTTGTCAAGGTGTAGTTCCAGCTACTTGCTTGCTGAAGATATCGATGGATTTCAAATGAAACTGAATGTCTAAAGTCGCGAAGGGAGTGGAACGTCGAGCGCCACTTACACATATACATGCTGTTATTTGAACTCTGCTTAGTTTGTTACAGTTGACTCCAATGTGTAAGGCCGTCCACAAGACAACCACACCGTAGTTGAGTATCAGTCTTATGACCGATATGTATAGACAGTAAGTTATTCGAGGTTGAAGGCCCCATTTATTTCCAATGGTTTTTTTTTGCAAGAGAATAAAGCTACTGTAGCTTTCTTGACTCTTTCTTGAACGTTAGGTTTCCAGTTTAGTTTCCTGTCAAAAATAAGACACAGGTATTTTGCTAAACTGGTACCATTTATTGAAGGAGGGTCTATAGTTAGAGTTTTATATTTCCTGGAAAAGAGGACAAGATCAATTTTATGGGGGCTAAGTCCCAATCCACAGCGATCCGCCCAACGGGTTAATCTATTAAGATTTAACTGAAGGAGTTCTTTGATGGTATTAAAATTCTTACCTGAGACTACTATAGCAACGTTATCCGCGTAGACAATCACCCTGCTACCTCCCACTTAGAGACATATCCCCAGTTCATTTACCACTAAGTTCCAACATCAACATCTGACACATCTTTTAACAGAATTCCCACCCAGTTTCGAGCTGATTATCCTGCTATTTAGCATAAGACTGATCAACTCCCCAAGTGAGTCGTCTACTTGTAGATGTGACAGCGCAGTCGCGATTTTGGATGTGTTGAAGTTGTTAAAGGCCTTCTATGTCCAGGAAAACAATCATTGTGCACTCTATATATTGTAGGGATTAGTCAGCGAATGCAGAGTCGTTTCCACCGGCTTTCCTTTACTGTAGGCATGTTAAGTCGTTGACAAAATTCTTTGATCAATTTTAGCTTGTGTATGAACATCAGTCAATCGTTCTAGAGCTTTCGGAAGGAAAGATGATAGACTTATACTATAGCTCTGAGGTCTTTTGAAATAAC
Source organism: Volucella inanis (assembly GCA_907269105.1). Taxonomy (NCBI): domain Eukaryota; kingdom Metazoa; phylum Arthropoda; class Insecta; order Diptera; family Syrphidae; genus Volucella; species Volucella inanis. Next base: position 136,237,236 of record OU026153.1, read on the forward strand.
ATGAGAGAATTTTCCGTCTTTGGGCATGAAAACTACATTGACTTTTCTTCATAAAAGTGGAAGGTGGATCAGTACTACACAGCTGCTCATGATATTTTCTAGCGTAGGCAGGATAATATCTGAGGACCTATGTAGCTCGGTGGGCATTACACCGCCCGAACCAACGGACTTGTATGGTTTAAACCTTTGAAGCGCCCAAAGCAGTTTGTCTCTTGTAATCAGACCATGAATTTTGTTCACGGTTGCAGTAGTCCTGTTTTGGTTACTGATGGCCGCGAATAAGTAGCTACCTGGAAAGTGGGTGTAAAGTAGCAAGTGGGGTGATTCGTCCCTTGAGGTTGTCCAAGAAACATCGGTTTTTTTCAAACAACTAGGTATCATAAGATTTGTAGAGAGGATTTTTCTTAGCCGCGAGACCTTTTTGTAAGAGTCTTAGACATACAATATGTTGAAGAAGCTAATAGAAGAAATTTTCCCTAATCCGACTTTGAAAATGTTCATTTATTTAGATGCTTGCCAATTTATATGCTGTATTTATATAAAAGAAAACGATGTCAAACTATTCGCTGAATTTAATTAGAACGCACGCTTTGTCATCCCAACTAGGGATTAAGCCCGCAATTAGCTCTTAACAGTCTTGCGGTATCCTCTATTTTAGATTTTCTTAAAAAAAATTACCACCAGAGGTGATACCATTTCAGATGAACCTTAACAAATTTATATATATCCCAGGGGCATAAAGACAAGCGTCGATTTAACTATGTATGCTTTCGCTGAAAAACTTATCAGATATGCTGTTCTTCCTGCTACAGAAATTATGTTTATTTTTAAAGAGTGACGTAATTAAATTAATGCTGTAAAGTAAAGATAGGGTTATGAACCTCTAGCAGAGTTTTATGGGCTCTCTCCCGATCGTCTAGCCGTCCCGATCAATTTTGTTGTGACAAAATGTTTACAAATGAATCATTCAAAGTATTGCCCATCGCTAGCTACAACTTTTTCCCATCTTTCTGGCAGAGCTTGAATAACGGCGGTAAAATTGTTTATCTTTTGAAGCTATCCACGAATCAAGCCATTTTAAGATGTCTTTAAATGAGCGGAACTGCCGACCAGCCAGTCCATGTGCCATCGAACGGAACAAGTAATAATCGGACGGCGCTATGTCTGGGTGGGGTAGAAATTCCCATTTGAGCCTTTCCAGGTAGGTTTTAACGGGTTTGACAACGTGAGGCCAAGCGTTATCATGTTGTAGAATCACTTTTTCGTACCTCTGCTCCTATTGTGGCCATTTTTCACGCAGTGCTCGGTTCAATCGCTTCAATTGAAATAGATACCATTCCCCAGTAACGGTTTTGTTGTGTTTCAACAGTTCATAATAAATAACACCGATCTGTCCCACCAAATACACAGAATAACCTTCGCAGCTTGAATATTCAGCCGAGCCGAGGACGTAGAAGCATGACCAGGCAGTTCACCTAACTTTTATCTCTTTAATTGCTGTAATGAATTCATTTTTTATCACCCGTAATGATGCGATGAAGAAAAGCCTTCCTTTTTTTCCGCTGGAGTAGTTGTTGAAAGGCGAAAAAACGACGCTCTTCGTCCCTTGGCTTCAAATCATAAAGGACTCAAATTCATTGTTTTTGAGTCACTCCCAACGCATGTAATCGGTTGGAAATAGCTTGATGGGTAACTCTTAATGCGGAAGCAAGCTCTTCTTGCGTTTGGCATGGATCTTTATTGAGCAATGCCTCCAATTCAGCGTCTTCGAAGGATTTTGGCCTTCTTTCACGTTGACGGTTGTCAACATCGAAATCACCGTCGTTGAAGCGACGAAGCCGGTAGATTTAATGTCAACCACCCAAATACCGAGAAACAACAAAAATTCTCAGTGAAGTGCATAAATCTTTGCTCACTAGGCATTTTGCCTTTTGTGCTTTAACAAGTGTTTATAAATTGTTATAGTGAAATAAAAGTGAGATAATTATTTGTAGCAAATATGTCAGAGTATGCTGTTGGTAATTCTTTTAAATTCAGAGGTTTTTCATTAAAAAATAAGTAAGGCTCTGTCACTATGAACTAAATGTGGTGGTACATTTTTTGTAGTGATGTGCTGATGTGCTATCTTTCTTGGTCCATAACAAAAAAATGCGATAAAGTGACATAGTGAAATTTTTTTTTCATTTTTAGATTATTTTATTACTTTTCAAACAGTGTTTAATTACCATAAAGTGCCGAAACTGCTCTCTTAAAGCACTTAGCAGAGACCCTAAGAAACTTAAGAGATCTGAAACTCCAAATACGATCAAGCCATATACACCTGAAGAAGGCCTAGCCTCTATAACCGATTTAATCTAACAAAATATCAATACAAGCAACTTCAAAAAAGCGCAAAAGAAAGAAATTTTAATATTAGCCCAGCCTACGATACTATTTTAGAAGTAAAACAAGAGTGTTATCCAACATGTAATTTTTTGACTATAACCGAAATTTTATGTGAAGTTAAACGACAGCCATTGTTGGATTTGACTCTATGACGTTTGTCTGCTGCACACCTTGAAACTTTTGAGAACCAGTTAGAAAACGATGATAACTTAGTATGTTCATCGAAATAGGGCTCTGATGATAGTGGTGTGTATTCGCGTTATGAGCAAAGGTTTTTTGGTCAATACTAAAGCAAGTGATACTGGTATTGTACTAACATGCATTGAATCTTTAGAAGTAAGTAAAGTTGTTTCTGGGACTGAAAATATCTGGATAAATTCAAGCATATCTTCTCCAAGATACTGCTGTCCAGTACGTTTCGAATTCGAAAAGCAAACTAACGAGACAATAACAAAAGAGTTCAACTGTATGGAAGCCGAAATAAATTGTCTAGAAGCCACAAGAGTAACCTTTAATGACAAAACTGTTTAAGTTAATCATACTTTGTATAAAACAGTGGTAGATGGAGAACAAGTCTAGCTCAGTTTGCTTTATATGCAAGGTGTCTCCTAAGGACATGAACAATATTGAACTTTGCTTACAAAAACCTTCTGACGCCACTTCCTATTCATACGGCTTACAAAGTCTTCATGCATACATTAGATTTATGAAAGCACTGCTAAATGTATCTTACAAAATTGAAAATGAAAGCTGGCTGGCAAGAGGAGCTGAAGAGAAACTAGCAGTTAAAAATAGGGAAGAATTTTTACCAAATGAACAAAGATCTGAATTGGGAATCTTAGTAGATTTTCCAAAAACTGCTGAAATAATAATCTTAGACCCGAAAATAGTAGAGCGTATTTCAATTGTTTTAAAGACCTTAACTTCGGGTTTGAAAATTGATACCGTTTTTCAATTCATTCAACAATTCCGTACTTACTGTTTGGCCACAGCAAAATTATTTGTTTCCAAATATAATTGTTGAAAATTCCTGTAATTGTCCATAAAATTCTGTTGCTTGGTGGTGACATTATTGAACGTTTTCCAATTCCCATCGGACAGCTTTCGGAAGATGTCTTAGAAGCTTGTCAAAAAGATTACAAATTTTTTCAAGACGCGTTTTCAATATAAGATGTCCCGAATCAACAAATCAACAAATATGGTACTGATGTGCTCTATACCATATTGATATCTTCTGACCCAAAGATAAGTGAATTGCGACATCTACCGACCAGATAATTCAAGATTTGTCAAAAAAAAGAATTTTATTTATACTCCACATAACCAAGCCATACAGAGGCACTACTATCGATGTGTCTGAATCAGACATATGGCTCTGTGTTTTACGTGAATACCACTCGTGCAGATGTGCCCATACATTCATGGGGACCAACATATACCTCGCCAATACTCTCCGTCATTTCCCGTGTTGAGGGAAAAGGTTCCACACTTAGTTAGAGTCGAAGCCGACCTAAAACGTCTTGCTGATCTTAGAGGCAAAGCATCCAGTACTTATTCCAACCAAACATGGAAATCTCTTCTTCCTGCTACTTTAGGTTTAAGTTCACAGCTCCAACGACGTCCCCACTATGTGGCTTACGTATTTAAGTAAAGCCCAGAACGAAGTGCGGGTAGTCGTGATTAGAACAACCAGTCGTCCTGCCACTCAACGGTTGCTTGAATAAGACAGTACAGACACATGTTCTTCTTTTCGTTCGGAACTTTCAAAAAAGAGTAAAGAAAAAGAAGTAATCAATATTCTACAAAATGCTGCGAAAAATGTATCTACCACACGGAAATGCAATACTCGCGTATTGTCATATGTATGTATATTGCAACCTGCAATTGTAAACTTTGCGGTACATTACACACATATTTACATTTAATTTATTTAATTAATAAAGCGCTTACATTCCTTTCAGTAAAATTTAGAAAAGTCCTTAAATTGGTATTACTTAAAAACCAAAGGTAAATCAAAGGGAATTATTTTTTTGTTGGCTTAAATAAAATACATAACTTGGCTACATGTAAGCCAAGCCAACAGTTTTTAAGTTGCAGAAAACAAAAGTCAAATCTTGACTTAGTTTTTATCAAGTTTGGTGAGTCATGAACTCACGCTTCACAAATCTCACTCAAGCACACTTTTCAGAACCGGCCTTTATCCATTTTGGTTCGAGAATAAATTTTGTTCTTATGAAAAATTGAAATTGCTTTATATTAAATTCAATTGAGAAAGTCAATCAAATGATGTCAAGTAAAGCGCGATGTATCGCAGGATTGTATGTTTTCCAAAGATAAGCACACTTAGCCTGTCTTTTTATTATTGAATAATCGTTCTGCAGCCAATTCAATTTCACGACAAAATGTTCAAATTGGTCACTTTCTAAGCCCACATTAAATGTGTCCACTGTCCACTATATACTCCCTAGTGTGGATATTCTGTTATCTTGTCCTTCTGGCATGCGTAGGTTTACGAGTATATCCAGCGTTAATGCATTCGATTTATTTTTATTTCGTCTTTTAAAATCACAAATCCTTTTGCTAGTCCACTTATTTCACACTACATTAGGCAATTACTATCAAATGCGAATTCCAACACGTATGTACATATGTATATAAACTCGTACATGTAAGAAAATAAATATATCAATAGACCCGGATCTATATCCATATGTGTGTGTAACTTTCTTGGTAAGGACCAGATTTCTTATTTCGCTTATTCAAGTCGGTAAGCAAATCTCTATTGTCAGATACAGATGCGGTACTAAAAAAATGAATCTGCCACCGATACAGGGTGGAAAAGCAGTTGAAGCGAATGAATTGTCATTCTTAATTTAGCACTATCTCCACATGCTAGTTGCAATAGATATATGTACAAGACAAACTCAGAAAGGGTTAGATGGTTGAATTTTGTCAGAAGAAAAGGTTTATGGACAAATGCTTCTGGCCGGTTAAGGTGAAGGTGGAAGATATTTTATGAGTATTGAACTGGATTAGGAGATTTCCATAAAATGGAATGTCCAATTTTTTTTCTTTACGCAAAGATATCTTAAAAAGATGAAGGGTTTTCAATAAATCCAGATTTGTTCAGAGGCGGGTGAAATTTATAAAATCGTTTCTTTAATTGGATTCTCTGCTCATGCCTGAGGATAAGTAAAGTCGCTTTCCACCTCCGTGTATTCTTACATTGGCCATGGAAAAATAGTGATGAGTCGAATATGCGTCACTCATGGAATAGAATGAATTGGTCGACATACTGTTATATAACATAAGTGAAAGGAAACTCTCCTCTTAATGAGGATTATATCTTACGAATCTCTCAATTCAGGCATAGCAAAGGTGCATCCCTGCAAGTGTATAATGATAGTTTTTATTATGACATTCGATTCGTCTGCCTAATAATGTTTTGTTTTTTTTTTTTTTTCTTTTTTATTTAGAGCTCACTTTGAGGTCCTTGCTTTTGTTTTTGTTTTAAAAAACAAAAAAAAAAAAAAAAAAAAAAAAACATCGGAGAGTATGTGTTGCTCACACGTTATAGGGTGCCACTAGGGCTTCACCTGTCGATGGCTGTGCGCCATGATTCCCATCAGCACTAAATGCAAGGTGTTAAGTTTAAATCGGGAATACCTTCTTGAGGAAGTAAACGGTTTGTCCATTTACAGCTCAGGATAGGTAATTTTCACGTCGTATTAAAGTATCTTTTGTATAAATTGTATAACTTTTGGTTTCGATTCGTAAAGAATGTGTTAGCAGTTTGGCAGGTGTAGCCCAGCAGTAAGAGATATTTTGAAAATGGGAAAAATTTGATATTTGAATTAAAAATTAAGAAGCGAAATAAAGTTGACTTGTTGTATTTGGCTGTTACAATATAAAAAAATTTTAAAAATACGTTTGTCGGTTTTCAGTTTAAGTAAAAAGTGAATCAAGGTATGGAATTTTTTTTTTTTTTTTTGGCCGGATCAACGAAATTTGGTATCATTGTTTATACATGTTATACATTTACATTCATACTTCAAGAATATTCTTAGAAATAAATTAAATTTAATGTGGATTTTAATAAGGACATTCAAAATGTTCACTTCCTTTACTTTAAATATTGTAGCTTTTAAGGAAACAAATAGATTTGAAGGGTATTTGGAGCAATCGCTTTCGCCAATTCAGTATCCTTATAATGAGGAAATTTTATTTTATATATCTTGCCTAACCGATTGTAATACCATCATTATACCTCTACCATGTAATTATGCTTGATTTCCTAGTCATCCGAAAAGCAAGCTGATGATCTCGAGATGGTCAAACCAATAGCTAGGCACGCATATATGTGTATGTAACATATATATGTATATATGACACAAGTTTCGACAAACGAAGCCATGCAAAATGTCTGATTTATCGATTCTACATTGTTTTCTAAAAACCTCTGAATAGGGTATATGTGTAAGATCCCGTCCAACGGACCATCTGAGCAAACTATGAAATCTTCCCCAAATGTGCTCCAATTGGGGATCCTGTCCGCGTTGAAAATCTTCCCGATGGCACAACACAATAATACTCTATTATTACCCTTTGTAAGAATACCACAACTTATTAACGTGCAGCTTCGCACAACTTGGCACAACCCCATGGCTCATTTTGACTACATTTTGAAATGGTAGCTCGAGTAAATAGTTGGATAGAAGAACTTAAAGCGCTATACCTTACACTGTTTTTGAGACCCATAGCTCTCAGTGAATATGAGCAGTATACAGCACACTCAGAACCGTGTGGGCGAGTGCAAAGTTCTAAAGAATCGCTTACTGAATTAGCTACGGATATTCAGCGTCTTGTTTCAATGGGTTTAACAAATTGGCAATCTGTTCTGTCAGAACAAGCGAGACAGAATCGCTCTACCACAATTCATCTATGGCATCTATGATGTCGAACTGCAGCAAAATGACCCAAAAACCCCAATGATGACAACGCAACATTTAACTGTCATCAATCAACCAAGAGGCGTAATTGGAAAATAAATTATGGGTAAAATTAATTGCTTATGCGAGCATTAAGAGCAATTGTGCTCATCTGGTGGAAAATCAATGTGTTCTTGTGTGAATAATTCAGACGAATACATATAGACCTTTGAGTGCTACAGCAATGGTTAGAAAATGGAAGCGGCCAACTGCAGATAAAATTCGAAGCCTGAGCCAAATGGTAAAAGTTTGTGGTATGGGGTATGTTCGATACTCTAGAAATGTATGAAGTACTTTCCAAACGAATGCATTCGGCTGATGGTGAGTACAATCATGTATTGATTTCTATATCTTTTCAAATAGAGATTCTTAAGGCTATGCACCACAGTCCAACGGCAGTTGATTTTGCATTCCAGAAAATGTTGACAAAGATAAGAAAGAGATACTATTGGGTTGGCTGTTCCCTCGCTGTCGAACAATACTTCAGAACCTAAGTACTATGTCAGCAGCGTAGAGGACCAGGCAAGGAAAGCCATGCTCGACAACAACTTTTGCGTACCGTGGCCCTCTTTTTTATAGTTAGCACAGAGGAAGGAAGAAAAGAGAATACCGATGTAGATTGGTCTAAAATGTTTGCAAGTTATAATGACTAGAAATTAGAGAGCTCTGCAGGGCATTCCATAAGCGAGTTTTACGGCTTAGGAACGAATCACGATATTTCAGAGCAAGTGAGCTTGAGGGTATGATGAGCACTCACAGCAAGACGGATGTTACGGTTGAAGGCTTAAAGGGGCGATAAAATAAAGTGAGACAGAAGAAATTACTTTGGTGTTCGAGGCTGTCAATTGACTAACTGATATTAGTATAACCTATGAGTTTTATCTCAAGGTTTTGAATCTTATCTAGCAGGTGCAGAAATGTTTTAGGAGCACCTGACCAGATGTGGGCATTATTCCAATTTTGGGCGCATAAATGCCTTATATATTGAGGCCAGATCAGAGTGGGTGAAATATTTCTTACATCGCTTGAGAAAACCGAGACAATTCGCAGCATTTTTGGCAACATCGAATATGTGGTCATTCCAACGTAGGTTGTCACTGACACACATACCGGGAATGGACAGTTTTTTGGTTTGTGCGATGTGAGTATCATTCATGGATATGGATTGATATGGATACATAAGAAAGGTAGAGGGGGAAAGGTCAATTCTATTAAAACTTTTAATAATCTTGCACTTTAGTGCACATTACTTGATTGTAATGAATTGTTATAAATTTTCATATTGCTTTAATCGACTTTCTACCCTTATTTCATGTTGATCCAACTGCAATACTGCGATAATAAACTCCTCATTGTACAACAGAATGTCAGAAGTTTGCTAGAAAACTTTACAGCCCTTGTCACACATCTTTATTCTTTCGTGTGTGTTCCAAATATTGTCTTTGTGTTTGAAATTTGGATTTATGACTCTGAGAATGATTCGCGAATACGAATGACAATTACGCTGCAGGGGGAGTTGGGTGTTTTAAGAAAGAAAACTACAAAGTTTTTGATGTCTTGTGTGTTAATTCTATAAGTGCTGATATTCTGATGGTTTCTAAAAAATATAACCATGAAAAGTTTGTGTTTAATGTGTCTATAGATTGCATATGTTTAATATTTTGATGTTTATATAAGTGTTTTCTGAACTCTTAGTAAAGAAAAAATCGAAAAATCTAATTCTTGTAGGAGATTTAAATATTAATGGATTGGATCGTAGTGCAACCGTTTTATAACAACTTAGCATTACAAGCTTCACATGGTATATCATGCTTTATTATTGAGTCCACTAGGGCTGTTTCAAGTTCCTGACTAAACCACATTTATGGCCATTTTAGAAACGTTGCGTTTAGCAAGTGTGTATTAAACAATGTAGTCAAAACCTCAGTGATCAGGGTTTGTAAAATTCCAAAATCTTCTCAAATAATGAAAATTAAATTAATTTAAAAAAAATCAGTTTTTTTACTTTTGGGAAGAGTTATATGTTTGTAGTGATGCATCTACTGCCTATGCATTGTTTAGTGATTATTTTAAGTTGTTTCTCATTCCTGCCCGCCAAAAAGTTGGTTAAAAGACTTAAACCGTGGATATCTAGATACCTATTAAATAAAGTTATGGGTAAAAATAAACTCAGAATGATGTGCAATTTGTATCCTGAAATTGTGTGCAAAACATAAAAAGGAGATTTCGGTTTACCGTGCTCAATTCAGCTAAAGCGGAATTTAAAAAACGAATGGCAAGTAAAATCTACTGTTTTACTTGTTGATGACTGCGACGAAGTAGCTGACAAATTTGCTATTGCTGATGCATTTAATTGCTATTTTGCTAATATAAGCTGTAGCTTACGACCTTGCACAGTCCAATCAATTTGTTCTCACGTCTTTTTACGGATATTCTGAATCGCTGCAAAGTAACGGTTTTGTTTTTGAACTCCTCTCGAAATCTTAAGAGATATTGGTACACTATCTAATTCGATTTCATGTGGTTGTATGGTATCTCGAATTTTACCCTTAAACAAATTGCATGTTTAATAGTGGATGTCTTGACAGATATGTAATATACTATGGTTGCGTTTTTACGGGGGAATTTCTAGACTGTCGCAAGTGTGCAGATGTCTTTCCATTGTTTAAAAAAGGCTCTGCTTCTGAAATTGGTAACTATAGACCAATCCCACTTTTCCAGTTTTCAGTAAAGTTTTCGAAAAACTTATAAAAAATAAGATAGTGGGTTTTCTAATTAAAAAAAAGTGCTTTAATCCAGTTCAATTTGGTTTTCAAAAGAGAAAGTCGACGGAAGATGCTTTTTAACACCTAGATGGGAAAAAATGTACAGCGGGTTTTTTAATTGATATTACTTCGATATGGTCAGCCACAATTGTCGATTTAGGTCGTATCTTGAAAACAGGTCGCAAAGGGTGAAGATAGATGGAATTAGCGAATTCAAGTACTTTAATCCGCGTTTGCTGATGATATAGGTTTCCTTTATGGATCGACCAGTCCTTTGGATCTAATCTCTGATATAAATTGGAATCTGAATCTACCATATTGAGACACTTGTTTCCTGAACATAATCTAGTTATAAGCTCCAAAAATAATGTTCTTCCACTTATCTTCCTCGCACAAATTTGAAGCGAACGTGTATTTCCACGCACCTGAGTGTCAAAGATACAAATTGTCTAATTGCAATTGTAAGTCTGGTCCTTTCTCTCCCACTTTTTGTAGTTATCTGAACTGCAGTAATAAATGTTTTTTTAATAGAAACTTTACAAGACTTCAAGTACTTGGGGTTCACTCTTAATTCTAGAATTCTTTTTTCGAATCATGCAGATATATTGATAAAGTTGTTGATGCACACTTAGACTATCAAGTGTTATGTTCTACCAAGCTTTCAAAGATAGTACATTACGATATTTTCCTTTCTAAGCTACAATATGGAATTGCTTGTTAAGGAGCATTGTACCAAAATAAGAAACATCCGCTACTGATTTTGCAGAAACATATTTTAAGAATAATTTATCGAAATACTCGTCGAAAACCAAGCAATCCTTAGTTCCGCGACCTGAAAATTGTTCCCGTTTGTCATTTGTATTGTTTTAAGATGATTAAAACGTTCTTTATGAAATCTAGTAATCGCAATTTACATTTTACGTGTAAACTTTTCAAACATGTTATTTGTTCCCAATTTCCGTACTACTGCATATCGTAGTTTTTTTTTTTAGATTTGTCTTATCGATTGTTTAGTAACTTCCCGCTCTCCGTCTGGGCAGTAGCAATATCTGGAACGTTTATAAATCTAGTTAAAAATTGGCTCTTTCGCTTTGACTATGTTGGTTTAGAATCAATTATTTTTTTATATTTTGGTTTATTTTTACTTCTTGCACTCAAGTGTAGGCGGGGACAAAGCACAATCTAGAAGTGTTGAACTGGGCGCAAAGTGCAGCAAGCATGTTGGCTTTACCCAAAGAGCTGACAGGATGAGGAGCTGGAGGATGAGGCAGAATTTCTAATGTTATTGACGAATGAACAACATATTTTTCTGCCATTGGGACATTGTAGTATTTTTTGTCTCAGTTTTTGGACGTATTGGAATGGCACAAGCTTATGAAAGAAGTTGCAGTCATTACTGTCTGGTCTGAACTTTTTTCGATTTTCATCAGTCGAACTGGTTTTGAAGGACCGAGTAAACATTTCTCTAGCCCTGACAGGCTCTTGCATAGTGATGACATTAATATGTTGTGGTTCCTTTATACATGTACATATTCGTAAAAGAGCAACCGGAACATTACAACAATCATATGATATGTTGTAAGTAAGAACAATTTCTCTACTCAATTACCTTAAAAATATAAAGGAAAAATAATTATTTTATATTTATTTATTTAATATAAAACTTCTAAAACTAGTTTGTGGCGTTTCTTTGAATCGGGCATGAATTTTCTTAAAATATCTTTTTTTCCTCTAATTTTAATTTCATTTGATTTTAATTTTAATTCATTTGAAGCTATTTTCCATATAAGGGTTTCTAAACGCTCGTCAACGGCTTTTATCTCATCTTTTTAGCTCTAGGCCTAGAGGCAAAACAAAACACCTTATTGGGAAATCGCCAGCAGTGGCGTATTAGGATGTTTAAAGGAAGGTGGGATAGAAATTTCATAGACTCAGGAGCTGCTGGTGGAAACTGTTGTTGAATACAATGTATATTTGTGTTCTCTGAGAACAGCTTGCAATTTTGTATATATGTAAGTGCCACTTTGACGGAAAACATTCTGATTGCCTTATGAGTTTTTGGTTTCTGCAAAAGATCAACAGAATTCAAGGTGAGAATTTAAATTTAATGTAATGAAAGAAATGCATCCTGGAAGAGCCAATTCATATCTGCAGATCATACTGTTGTGTCTACCAGGACGGAGCTGTTTACTTCTAGCAACATTTGAACACGAAGATTTAGATGGTCCCCAGCGAAGTTTCCGTTGTTGCCCACCATTACGACATTGACGTTTGAGTTCTTTTCCGCCTTCGCCCATCCTGCATTTTGACTTCTCGGTTGCACGTGTCGTTACCGCTTCTCGATTAATTTTCTCTTTTTGTTGTTAATAACTTGAAGTTTTCTTAATAGTAATAAAAAGTAAATATAGATAATTGAAAATCGTATCAATTGGCGACGAAGATGGAGAAAAAATTAATGAAACAGCAGCAGGAGTGGTTTGCCGACATGATGAAGAGGAACATGTGTCACCGCTGCAGCGCCCACCAATATTCCCGGATTTTGAGCCTTCGATCCAGCTAAGGCAAAACGGGAAAACTTCCTATTCCAACACCAACGGCATTTCCATGCACATGCCGTGACGGATGAGAACCTAAGGAAATCATATTTCCTATCATCATGCGGTGTATATCTTCTGCATCTACTAAGGAAATTATTCGAGATAACAGATGTAAGTACACACACGTATTCTAAGCTAACCTCGCGTTTAATACAACATTTTCAATCTAATCAACACATACTCGCGTCGAGATGCAAATTCCTCCGCCACAAAATGTCACCAGGGCAAAATTATAGTGACTGGATCGCAGATCTTAGGGGAATTGCAAAGGACTGCGAATTTGTCTGTAAAAAAGAGGGATGCAGTCAGTCATACGCCGATTACATGATACGTGACATGTTCGCGTTTTATACACCGCACGAACAGGTCCGACACGCAGCGACACAGAACGAAGATCTGATGTTGGAGAAAATGGAAGAGATTACCATATAGCAGGATTTGAGACATCGCTTATGGCTTCATCGATTTTAAGAGACGGCGACAAAAGCTCAGCAGCCGCAGCAGAAGTCACTCTGCTCCACACTCAAGTAAGTCCAATCAGAATTTTTCAAACCGTAAATCTTGCCCTGATTTCCATGTAAGTCATGACCGAAGTAGATGCAGGCACCAAGAGTAAGTTTGCAATAAATTCCAGCGTAGGCGGAACCTACAAATGGTATGTATGGCAAACCAGAGAAAGTTAGACACATCACAGTCAGGTCCGCGCTCTCGACGATATAGAGTATTTCAAAGAACCGAAGGAACTCTCGCCCTAGCACGACGGGTTCACATTCGCATACAAATTCTCGTTCATGCTTTTCCAATAGCAATCATCACCGGAGCATCAATGAAACCGTTCATTCAATTCATCAGCTCCATGTAGAGGATCTTATGCTGTCAGAAAATATCGAAAATAATTCATATGTCAACGAAAAATTGATAGTTTCGCTTTTGATAAACAATTCGTCTTTAAACTTTCAATTAGATACGGGTGCGTCGTGCTCATTAATAGGTTTGCAAGGGTATCGAGACTTAGGTCAACCGATTTGTCAGCATAGGGATAAGAAGTTACAAGCTTACGGCGATGTAGAGGTGCCGGTCAAGGGCGTAGTGCATGTAATCGTAACATGGAAGCAAAAGGCACTTTTGTTGCCATTACTGGTTGTAAATAGTGAGCATGGGTCAAACATAATGAGCTAAGATTGAATACAGGCATTTAAGTTCCCTCTTAGTAGTTCAACAGAAGAGCTAGTCCTCCAAATGCGCGACGAAACTAGAGATTAACTTGCTACTCAGGCGAAATTACTTTGTGAATCTTATAAATTGGTTTTCAGTCCAGGTCTAGGACGCAGTACTCAGTACGAAGCTCATTTAAAGTTAATATCGGGCTCCCATCCCGTATTCGTACCATTTCGTTCTGTGCCTTACGCTCAAAAGCCAACCGTGAAGGCAGAAATCAACAGAATGGTTCAATTTGGTATTATTCGTCCTGTGGAGGCAAGTCAGCGGGCGACCCCAATTGTAATATAGTGGTAGTCAAAGCGAATTGTTCTATTCGCATATGTGGCGACTATAAAGCAATTATCAATCCGCAACTAAAAGTCGACCGCCACCCTATGCCGAAGAATGACGAGCTTTTTCATCGCATTCAAGGGGATAACATTTCACAAAGATTGACATGTCCGAACCCTATTTACAAAACCCTTAAGACGAAGAGTCTAAGAAAATTTGTGTCATTTCAACTGAATTCGGATTTTTCGAGCTTTAAATACCAGATGTCCGCTTCCCCTTAATGGCTGCTTCTGCTTCAGTTAGCTTCCTAGGGTAACCTTTGTGCTGGTACTCGGCAATGCTGCGGATATACTCTTGGTGAAAACTCTTATCACGTTGAAACCTTTTCTCTAAGGACAGAAATCTTTTTCTTGCCATCTCTCTGCTCTCCGGTAACAAGGCGTCCTCGATCTTCCATAGAAGCCCGCACGGTAGTTTTCTAGCTATCTAGTTTTTGGTTTAGGTCGCTATACTCCTCACATGTTACCTTTGAGAAGAGAGCGTGTATCTATCCTTATCCATGACTCCATCTACCATGTATCCATTTATCGGTCTGTAGGCAACCCATCCGAACTTTGTCCAAATAACGACTGGTCCTTTCCAGCTGAAAGAGACGGTTCTCCTGGCCACGCCTAAATGTGCATTATCGAGTCCAATCAACGGCTAGCGGCGGTAGCGGCGATGTGATCGAGAGTTGGTAATCCTTTCATCTATCTGTAACTCTTCTGCAACTCGGTTACGTGAAGCGACTGCGTAGGAAGCTGAAGAACCTTTACGGTTCTTACGCCCTTGGGGAAACATTTTTTGGCGTTCGACCCAGTTCCTGCTATCTCCATGTTGACGCGGCGCGACTGTTCTGTTACTGTCCTATCCCCGAATCATTGCAGCAGTAGACTTTCCGTTGGTTCTTTCAACCCAAGACGATCCGCTAGGCTCCTGTTAATAAGAGAGACGTCCGATCTTTCTTCTAGGAATGCAAAACAGCTTACATCTTTTCTGTTGGCGTACAACCTCACTGGTAATATTTAAAAGAATATTCACCGACTGCGGGTGAATAACAGAACTGGTACAAACACATTGTTGACGCTGCGATGTGTCTGGCTTACTTCCAATGCCCTCCTTAAGGCTATGCAAAAGAACATGAAGCTTCCTTGTACATCCTTGTTCATTGCACTCGTGACGCTGTTAACAGCTGCTGCTTCGATGACCTCTGCACAGGCAGTTAAAACACAACCCCATCTGGCTCACTACACGCCACCGCCGTCGCAGGTCCATGGTCAGGAATCTATCGCACTTCGCTATGTCGTGCTTGCGAGAGCGCACTTTGCAACCTGGATACACATTCTTGTTATGGATCAATAAACATTCCACGGATTCCCTTGCCTTTCCCTTGATCACTTTTTACAGCAGCAACATGCTCTGCATATCGTCGTACTGATACTCCTCGGTAGTAATTTCAAATGTCTCCTTAAACATTGGCCAGACCTCGGGCGTTCCGTCGAAACCAGGCAGATTGTACAGCTTCGCTGGTTGCGCTTGATCCTGCCTAGATGCTGTTGGAGTTCGGTTCCATTCGCTCAGTACGGCCGCTACTGTGCCACTACCGTCGCTTCTATTTATCACACCACTGTTGGATGCCTGGTTATCCGGCGTTGATTCCCTTGCCCTCGTTGTCTCACCATCATGCGTGGAGGTTAGACCTCTTGTGATTGCTGCCTGAAGACTCTAGATCTGTTTCTTCATTTGGTCGAGCCTTAATTCGATTGATGAACTTCCTGGCGATTGTGACTGCCGCCTGCCGCTGTTGACTTGTCTTTGGTGTCATGGCACGAAGTCTACTTACAATACACCTAAACGCCTGATTACCACTACAATGGCTCAATACCACAGATCTCCTAACTACCACAAACCCAGAAAACTCAACCAAAGTCTCTTAAGGAAACACTCACTCGTAAGTCCGCTATACCGGGTGAGTTTTTTAACTTGAGACATCAGACAATAGAAATCAGGAATTATCATTTGAAAAATCAAAAGTGACCTTCGTTTGACCTTAAAAATGGGTCTCAAGGTCAAACTCCTGGTCACCATCTTATGTCCCTTTCAGAACCTTGTGACTTTTGTCTGAAACATTTTTCGCGATATCGCGTATTTTTTGAGTAATTTGGATGTCTCAAGTTAAAAAACTCACCCTGTATAATATGTATACTTCACAGCTGCTTCGAAACGAATGCGCACTCAATGATCCCGGCGTTCTAAAATAACGCTGCAAACTCGTTCAATCAAGGGGATTGGAATCTTTTATGCCTTCAATTGCTTCCAGGTCTTCGTTTTGTATCCAACAATATTTTTAATTGTCTATCGTTCGGTCATTTCTGACGGCTCTTCTGGCGATCTTCACAAGCTAGTGCTCCTTTGGCACGATCACGAGGGTATCAAAAAAAAAGAACTCCTCTTGGTTGTTATATTCTGAGGGTTTTTTTTTTCCTATATAGTAAGCCGAAAATTTTACAGTTTTGAACCTCTCCTACCAGTGAACAGTCAGCAAATGGCGAATACAGAAATGCTGCCAAAATGGCGACATGGAGAGGTAGACAAGAAAATGGTTTCCATCGCAATCGCCACCAGGGTGTGATTGCTTCGGCTAAATGTGACACTTGGTAGGAATGCGTTCAGCGGCGTTTAAAAAAGAAGAAGAGAATACAAGGCAACTTTAAGTCTTCGTAGCAGCATGTAAAATAAAAGAGAAGAACAAGAAGAAGCAGAGATATCAGAAAAAGCGCGACCACATTTTTTCAATCAGCATGGTTTCACAATAATTTTCTGAATTTTTTCTAAACGCTCTTTATTTGCACTACCAATACTGCCGTATTTTACTAGCCAGTTTATATAAAATTCTTAGACATTGTGAATATTAATATTAAATTTGAGAAAACTGAAAAATAGAAATAGCAACGTATTCATTTGATAAACACATATTTAAATATATTCAACTTTTTTAAAAATTGTTTAATACTACCTACCAGGTGTACCGGTATGAAGGTATAAATGTCTCGATAGGGAATATTTATTGTGAACGGGCCTTAACTTTTTTTTTTTGTTTAGTTACTACGGCACCTGTCAAACATATCTAGTATACATACATCAAGTCATTGAGCAAACAACGTATTATTTTTTAATCGTGTTAAAAATGTCGAACTTTGTACCAGAAAATGATGACTTGCGGAAAGCATTTTTGTTTTTTATTTGAAGAAAAGTACTGCAGAGTCGCATCGAATGTTTGTTAAAGCATATGGTGATCATGCTCTATCAGAAGCAACATGCGTAAGATTGATTCAACGGTTCAGAAATAACGATTTTAATGTGAGAAATGAAGAACGCGGAAGACCACTAAAAAAGTTTGAAGACACCGAATTGCAAACACCTTCACCAATGAAGGTGACACTTTGAGTCTGAAACAAATGGCAGAAATGTTTCACAAAAAACAATATCTGACTGTTTAAAAGCTATGGAAAAAATCCAAAAGTCTGGATAATGGGTGCCACATGGATTGAATGAAAGACAGATGGAAAACCGAAAAAACCACTTGTGAAATTTTGCTTCAAAGACACGATAAAAAATCAGTTTTGCATCGAATCTGGCGATGAAAAATGGATTTTTTTTTTCAGAATCCTATATGGAAAAAATCATGGTTTAATCCATTAACTTTGACTGCAATACCAGATCCATTCGACAATGCTTTATATCTGGTGGGACCAGAAAGGTGTGGTGTGACACAAGCTCCTAAAACCTGATGAAACTGTTAATACAGATCGCAGTGATCGAAAAACGACTAAAATGGGCCAGAAGACACGGCAAGGTAATTTGCTCCATGACAATGCAAAGCAAAACTGGTTCAGGATACAATCAAAGCACTTGGCGGGGAGCTGCTACCCCACCTGCCATATTCACCAGTCTTGGCTCCTTCCGACTACCATTTGTTTTCATCGATGGGACACGCATTAGCTGAGCAGCACTTCGAATCCTATGAGGAAGTCAAAAATTGGGCGACTTTTACGGCGACAGTTTTATTGGCGTGGAATCCATAAATTGCCTGAAAGATGGGAAAAATGTGTAGCTCACTTCATACCGGTACACCTGGTATATATCTTAATGCTAATTAGTGGACAATATTTTTTGTTTGTGCATCCCGTGCTTCTCTATCTCGATCAAATATCCACACCGCGGCAGATCTTAGCAAAAATTCGTGAATTTTTGATCGACACTCACAATTTATCTACTTGAAGACTTCAAAGCCCAATATAACATCGTAGCGACAACGTCTAGTTTTGACATCCCTTTCAAACTCGTTAGGTTGTGCAAGATGAATATGAAGAATTCTCTCTTCTCCATTAAGGTCGGTAATGAATCAATCGAGACTTTTAATGTCAGAAAAAGGTTATAGATAACGAAAAGCTCTGTCATGTGAATTTTTTTACATCGCCATAGAAAAAATCGTTCAGAACTCACTAGCCAACAATAGAGCCAAAATCTGTATAATTAGTTGCGTAAGTGGATGCTATTGGTGTGAATGAATGAACACAGCGTACAGTTAATGTAGCTCTCGTGGTTATAGAGGTGGGAGTGTCTAAATTGAATATAACGGAAAACAAGGACATGCTGTTGTCAAAAAAGGACGCTCACCGCGGACGATTTGGCCAGTACGTCAGCAAAGACAGTTATAACATCGAGATAGTAAAGAACTTGGTTAAACTCGGCATCGCAGTAATATCAGCACGGAAATTAGATGCAAAATTGAATAACAGGGTCCTCTCTCATAAGAAATAACTGGCCTTATCATCTTGGTCCTGCTCAATGGAGCAGAGACTTGGGCTTGGTCGATTCGAGAGAAAATTACTGACGTAGTGACGGCGAATGGATAAGGAGATTTAACCACGAACTGTGCAGCGACATTAGTCTATTCAGAAATCTAAAGTTCCAACGTTTATGATGGCTGAGCGATTACGATTTTGGTTCAGAAACGGATTTTCCGTATTATGGTATACAGTCAGCTTCATGAGTAAAGTCTTCTTCATTTGTTTTATAGACGATTTTATGAAAACAGTTAAAACTTAAAGCCTTTGGGCTTACGTTTTTCTTCAATAGCTTTCTTTTATGTTCTTCGTAAACCATTTCCATATTTTCTTCACTGACGTTGTTGCTTGTGCGTTGTACGGTGCTATAAAATTTCTTTTTTCACACGTTGTTGTTTCAGAATTAAATAGATTTTCTATATGCAGAATAAATAGTTTCCCCAGGATAAATAAAGGCGGCCTCTGAAAAACAGGTTTATGAGTTATGTTAATTAAATCGTTGGTCAATTTACTGTTGCACGACATTTGCTGTCGCTATTTCATCGTCGTCAAATTTAACTTCCTGCTGTTGAAGATCGGTTTTTTCTCTAGTGCCAAGATAATCTCTTTGTAATTGTTGCATATAATGACGGTGGACTAAATGTGCTTAGTCCAGCGAATTTCAATCAGGTTTTTCAGCTTTGACCGGCCATAAACTTTCGCAACGCGATTTTTTTTGAAAAACTTATGAATCAATTGAATTTGATGGAAAAAAGTCGAGTATCGTTGATGGCGTCACATATTTTTCTTATAACAAGATGAAATTTTTGGTTAAAGCAATGTATATATGGAATTTCTCCTTGAAATTTTTGTGCAATCACTACGTGCACGCCTCCCAATCCTCCACTCAGACATTTGCTCCATCATAGCATTGCATCACAATTTTATTTACATCAGCCCCGTAAATTTTCAATGCGTTCACGATGACATTGACAGTCGCTACAGCTTTCAAATCGTTGATAGTTTCCATACCGATGAGAAACTCCTATGGTTTTCCATCGATGACGGATCAAAGTGCGATGGAGAGTACTTCGAGCCCGTTTCTGTTCTCTGTGCCATCTGCAAATAACGTTAAATATTCGTTAGTGTTGATCTCTTTCATTATTTCGTCTCGAACACACCGTGCGATGGTCGAAATTTTGGATCGACGCCGATGTGTATAAAGCATTTCGTAGCATTATTTTCTGTTATTTCCTCATTTTTTGTCTTTCTCGAGCGTATATTTGAATAAAACATTGAATAATCTATTTTCCTCGTTTACATCCTCATTCCAGCTGCCTCTAAATGCTAATTCGCGTGACGACAAAACCATAATTATATCAATAATGAAGTTGATATAATAACGACGTTTTTACAATATATTGTATTGTAATTTCGCCGACCAATACAGAGACATTTTTATTCGACTCCACTAGTTTGTTCGATTCAATCACGTCGAGAAAAGCGTTTCGGTGTATTTTTGAATGTTGATGCTGTTTGAGGCCTCTATTTTTGCTGCATTCATCTGACCAATTCCTAAAGCCTCGACAAGACATTTGTCTTTGTCTTGTTTGTTGCAAAATATTGCATCTCTGGAAAAAGAGTATTCGATCCAGTTGTAAGTTTCACGCCAATTCGGATGGAAAGATTGCTCGTATTTGGTGTCATCTTTTGCAAAAGTCTTGTTTGGAAATTCTTGGGAAGAAAATTTGACACCAATTGGCGTGATGTCAAATGGCGCGATATAAGGCGTAATTCATCGTAAGATTGGATTTTCAATAGGCTTTTTTTGACAGATCACGTGTGACTCCTATTAAACTGCTTTGTCATTTTTGTTCAATATCGTTTGACAAGTCACCATGGAAAGACTGTTTTTTGTGCGATTCGAGGAACTTACGGTTCGTATAATCGACCTACTAAAACCACTATTTCCAATACCATTCGTAAATTTGAGTCCCAGTTTACATTATTTGGTGATACTCGACCGGTTAGACCACATAAAGCACGTAGTGAAGAGACTACAGCAGTTGCTGCTGAGAGTGTACGCGAAGATCGTGACGAATTGATTCGATTGGCTTGACGTATATTACATGAGAATGTCAGCCTAAAAGCGTACAAAATTCAACATGTGCAAGAATTGAAGCCAGGCGACTTGAATTTGCGTCATATTTTCAGTGAATGGGCTCTGGAAAAACTAAATGAAAATCCGGTGTTTTATCGTGAAATTTTGTTCATTGATGAAGCCCATTTCTGGTTCAATTGCCGTATTTGAGCTGATATGCAACCCGAAGAGTACCAAAAGCTACCATTACATCCATTTAAAGCAATGGGCTGGTGGAATCATTGGTCCATATTTCTTTAAAAATGTGGCAAATCAGAATGTTACCGTCAATGGTAAACGTTATCGCGCCATGTTAACGGACCACATGCTTTCTGAAATTCAGGTGAATCCAGGTGAGCTCTGGTTTTGACGAGATGGCGCTACGTGCCACACAGCGCGTGAAACAATGGACTTGTTGAGGAATCATTTTGGTGAGCACTTAATTTCACGTTTTGCTACGGTAAATTGGACGCCTACATCGTGTGATATCACACCTTTGGACTATTTTCTCTGGGAATATGTAAAGTCTCAGGCCTTCAGGAATAAACCAGCGACGCTTGGAAGTTAAGATTACTCATGTTATCCGCGAGATACCAGCCGCTATGCTCGAAGCAGTCGCCCAAAATTGGATATTCCGAATGGACCACCTCAGACGTAGTCGTAGCCAGCACTTACATGATATCATTTTCGAAAATTAAATGCCATGAATTGTTCCTTTAACTGATATAAAATTTTTAAGTTCACTTTCAAATTTATGTGTTTTATTTTACATTATAAATCAAGGCTCACGATGAACCATCCTTTACAATGGCGCTGGCGCCGAAGTTTAATCTTCCGATTTGGGATAACTAGTGGCATCATTCGAGGTTGGTACCGTAGCAGTAGCTGCAGTAGTTGTATAGTTACTGATAGGAACATCATCAGGACTTTACCTAATCAGCTCACATCAGAATACCCGTAAACGTTAGCAAAAGCCCTTGCAGCAAAAATCTGACAAAAATCACATAAATTTTTTCGCAAACCTCTTTCTAGATCCAAATCATACAAAGCTTTAGGTGTAGACTCCAAATGGAATCTTTAAGCTGTTAACAGTACTGAACAGTGTTATTAAAACCCAGGGCCGTACCTACACCTGCATATGTACTGACATCATTAGCTGACACTTTAGGAAACTTCTTGCATGGAAGTTAAAAAAATTAAATTTGAATCTCGTACTAAGGTGCTATATACCATAATTCGTCCTAAATTTTGAAGAAAAAAGAAGCAAAATTTAGTTTTGAATGGATATTTGGCGTGTGGCATTAGAATAGCATTATGGTAGGTATGTGTTTTCAATTAAAAAACGTTCAGACTTATTAAAACACCATTAAATGTAATAATCAGATAAGGCCTTTGGCTTCGTATAGAAATACACCAACGAGTAGGCAGTATAGGTATCATTGGGTTTTTAATCACTCAACATTCGTACTGAAGGTCCCCTCGGTCCACTCTGGAAGAGAATTACAATGATAATACATATTAAAAACGTGGGAGACGTACAAAGGCAGGTGCGAATGGTTGCAACAGAAAAAAAGAGAAGAAAACCAAGAAAAACCATACAAAGAAGTGAAGTTGACCACCAATGGTTTGTGGGTCCTTTGACCTCAATAAAAACATGAATAACCTACGAGGGTATTCATTGCCTCAACTCATACGTAATTTTTGGGGGTGTATTGGACTACATTCACATGTTTAACTTTTTTTATCGCATTGTACAAGTATGCCCTATGCTGCCGATCGCCGGTGCCGCTGTCGTTGTTATGTAAAAAATAAACCGCGATTAAGCGGTCATTCGAAATGTAGGCTAAAAAAGTTAAACGTTCTCAGGTTACACACCTTGTTGTATGTTGCGAACGGGAATTCCTTATTGTTTTTGGGAAAGCAGATGTAAGATTATTTTTATTGCATGATGTGGGATGTACTCGTATATATTGTCCTAAGTTTAAAATCGTATTTTTGGTTGCAACTTATGTTATTTATGTTCAATTCTTCCGATTATGCATTGTCAAAAATGCATCGATCACTTCTTTGTAGCAACTGATATGTATTTATAAGTCAATTTAAGTTATTGATAACAAAAACTGTTGTTCTAAACGATTGTCATAAAAAGATATTTAAACGGCTTGTATGTAACGTTGTTTTTGTGCTCATTTTGTCCTAATCCAATCTTTATACTCTTTCGGTATTAACAGACGACAAAGAGTTCATAGCAATTCTAGCGAAGGACTTCTCAAATAATTATTTAAATTTGCATCTGAGACACTTAAGATCAAAATTAAGATCATAACAAGACAAATCAAATATGCAATACGAATTAATTTTGCATTTTTTTCTTTTAATAGATTGCAGGCTGACGAACAACGGCATGTCTGCTCAGTAGAATTATGCTAACGAACTAACAAATAGCTTTGTGAGCGAGAATTTTATGACAGTTCGCATCAAGAATAAATTCGTTAACATAAGCCTAATATGTGCTCGTGCCCCTACAAAAGACAAGGACGATGCCATAAAAGAATGACTCTGCGAGCTCATCGACAAGACATATGAGCAGTGTCCGAAGTACGATTGTAACGTCATCTTTGTTAGGACAATTGCTAAGCATAGTCTACACGACACAAGGTCTGACAATGGACATAGGCAATAAAGCTTTGTGGCAGGACGGAATATCACTAAAACAAGCACATAGTTTCCTAATATCAATATACACAAGCGACGTAGTAGTCTTCGGATTAATAAAAGCTAAATCAAATTGATCATTTTGCGATACACGTATGACATGCCTTCAGTATTCTGGACGTCCGCACCTTTCGGGCAGCCAACAATGAATTAGATTAACAAGGAAGAACTACTGTTAGACGATATTACATAAAAAAGCTGTAATCGCAAAAGACCGCCAGAATTTTCACCAAACTCGTATGCTGAAATCTCTCTACAACTCCTGTGCTACCAGCATCAAGTACTAGAGTGGCAACTCTGTCAACGTGCCATCAAAAATGCCACAATTCCTGGTTCGATAAAGAATGCAGGCGAGCTCATACAGTTAACCAGAGGCCTACGTAGCGGTGCTACAACGAAGGACGAGAACTTACCGTAAGTTTTCGAGCAAAAGAAACGGAAAGAATATTGGCTTCTCAAGAAGAGGAAAAGGGAGCCCAATCTAAAATATTGAGATGATGTACTTTCGGAATAAAGTGCAGACGTTTTACCAATAGCTACAAAGTACGTATCAAAGCAATAAAACCCGTACAGAAAAGACGAAGAAGGAAACCTTGTAGAAAATTCACAGTAGGTGCTGAGAACATGGAAAAACTCTTCTGTAGACTGTATAATGGCGAAAAAATCTGACCGGCAGAATAGACCATTCAGTTTTGACGATGATAGCCAAAACTTCCGTCCATTTGACCGAAACGAAAAATAGGATAGCAATATCTAAGCTGGAAAGCAACAAAACAGCTGGACCTGACGGCTAACCGGCCGAGAAGAGTATGCTGCAACTCATTTCTCAGATCTGGTCAGAAGAACGTATGCGTATTGAAACTCAGCATCGTTTGAACGATCCTCCAACTACTGTACCAGCAATAGAGATATTGTATCAACATCGGATACAATATCTTATCGGCTATATTGTGTGAACGTCAGTAATCCTCCGCCAACAACCTGATTGGTCCTTATCAGTGCGGTTTCAGATCAGGAGAATCCACAATCGACCAAATCCACACACTCTGCGGGGAAAAAAAAACTCAGGAGGCCTAAATACCCACAATCTATCATCGAATGTAAGGCCTTAAATAACATCATCTATAGAGATGAGCTATAAAGAGCCATGTCTAGTTCTGGCATCCCTGTCGTCCGTCTGTGCAGAATGATGATTGGGAACGTTCATTTAAGTCAGTAACGACTTAACCGAAGTTTTTGATTTTAAAAAAGCTTTTAGACCAGGTGACGTGCTGTCACGTGATTTCCTTAACATTATACTTAAGAGAATTGTGCGGAACTCTCAAGTGAACATTGCAGGCACAATCTTTCAAAGGTCTGTGTAACTACTACAGTACGTCGATGATATCGACATAATTGGTAGATTCAGTGCGCTACTACCGATGTCAAATGAAGTAAATGAGCGGTAAATGAGGGCAAAACCAAATATATACTGTCAACAAAGAAAGGACACACAACATAGACGAATTAAACAAGACGTCGCAGTCGACATCTATAACTTCGAGGTGGAAGGGAGTTCCTCTACCTTGGCTCTGCTATCAATTCTGCCAACAACACCTCAGTACGATGACGAAGCGGATTCAAATTTGATTGAACTACATCAACGACATCTTTAGCCCCTCAAATAGTACCTTCCACAGCAGCAACAGTTACTCTGATGCGCACTCTACTAACGTCTTTGTGATACCTTTTATCAATTACATGCATGGTTATTCGAATTACTTGCTCAGATAGACGAGTATGGGGTAGCGCAAGTCTTACGAACTGAACCACGATTTTCGAAATAAATGTACACAAACATATGGCCAATCAAGTTCCACATGAGGTGTCGCTGCACATAAGTATGAAAGTGACTCGTGGGCTCTGTAAGCAACTAAAGAAAAATATTATCTTCTCAGGGGGGAAGAGAAGAATACGAAAAAGGAAATAGAAAGGCTTAAATTCAGAAACTATGTTCGAAAACTTACGAAAGTACCTGCCGAACTATTTAGGGCAGCAAGAAAAAGCTAAAAAGAGTGCATTTAACAAATCATTTCGGATGCTTTACAAAGAAAATATAATTGATAATTGGAGCTTCAGTAACGATGGCCCAATCCACGAAAAGAAGACACTTTACCTTTTCGGTTAGAACGTGTATCTAGAAGTATGTAAACTCTAATTACGTAGCATCGCAAACAAGATTTTCTTTGCCGCTATATGGTATTTGTATTCTTTAACCTATTTTTCAACGATTTATTCACACTGAGGTAAATCATGTAGAAAACCTAAGCAACTTTTGGCAGCATCTATAGAGGTGAGCTATATAGAATTATGCCAAACTCAATTTGTTATAAGGTATGACTATGGAGAACGCTTGCTGATGTCTAAAGAATTTTTATGTTAAAATGTGATTTCCTCCGTATGATACTTGAGAAAACTTTGTGAAATTCACAAGTCAGTACCACAGGCACAGTTTTTTGTGAAACTAGTGGTATAGGATGATAATATTATATTTTCTAGAACACCATGGGCTATAGTTGCTGTGTGTGAAAGTATTGGAACATATTCGCCCTCGACCAGTTGTCGGTTGCCAGCTTTGTTTCGCAGTTTACTACATGTTCTCTCGATTTGGACATTTATAAACTAAAATTGTGCACAAATAAATAGGGTATATATGTTTTTGAATTGGTTTTTAACTTAATCGGATCCCTATTGTATCCAGGGTATAACATTTTTCGGAGACACCGGGCCCATAATTATAGGTGAAATTGGCTATAACATATAATTTGTTTTATTCACGGTTTTCTTTTATTCATATATATCTCCAGAATAAGTTTGTCTTCTTATCTTCTCTATGGCTTAACTTTTTGTTGTTTCTACTTTCCTAGTGTTGTTGTCAGTCTTATTATTTAAATCGCATTGTTCGATTTGTTCGAAGTTTGTTTTGCGTCGTGGTTGGAATGTAACTGAAAATCAAAGCGGATTAAGGAAACCATCTTATTATTATTATTGGGTATATATTCGTGCGGTTTTTTATTTCAAAATTTGAAAGTTTATTTAAGAAAAACATGTACAATAGTATTATTCAAAGTATTGCCCATCTGAAGCTATGACTTTTTCCATTTTTTATGGGAATTTGTGGATCCCATCCCAAAAGTACTGCGCCGGCTTGGCAGCCAAGAATGAATCAAGCCAATTTTTGATATTCTGCTCTGATGTGAACCGTATTTCAGTGAGGGCGTTCTGCATCGACCGGAACAAATGGTAGTTAGAAGGGGCAAGGTCTGGGCTATAAAGCCAGTGGGGTAATACTTCCCATCCACTGTTTTCCAAATAGTTCTTAACCGGAATAGCAACGTGGGGCCGAGCGTTGTCATAATGGAAAATTATTGCCTCGCGTCTGGTTGCATACTCCGTGCGTTTTTCGGCTACTGCTCTCTTTAAATGGATTAATTGTGTTCGGTAGCATTGCTCATTGATGGTTTCACCCGGTTTTAGCAGCTCATAATACAGCACACCCATCTGATCCCACCAAATACAGAGCATATCGTAAGGGATCCATTTTTCACCACCAGTAACAATCCGATGCAAAAATGACTTCCTTTTTTGGACATGCAAAACCGCCTTTCGACGTCTCTCGGATTGAGTTCATGTGGAACCCAATTTCCTTGCTTTTGAATATATCCAGCTGCTTTTAAACATTTTGAAATGACTGCTTGAGTGACACCCAAAGATTCTGCCAGCTCTTCTTGTGTTTGGCAACAATCTTCATAGAGTAATGCTTCCAGTTCTTCATCTTCAAACTTTTTTGTCTGGCCAGGACGTTCATCGACTTCCAAGCCAAAATCACCACTTTTAAATCGTGCAAACCACTTTTGGCACGTTCGTTCAGCTAGCGCATGTTCACTATAAACATCCACCAAAATACGATGACTTTCGGCAGCAGTTTTCTTCATATTAAAGCAATGAAGAAGATATCTCCGCAAAAACACTTTTTCAGGCACAAAGTTCGACATATTTGAGTGAAAAAAAATTATTGTTGTTTACGCTTCAAATGAATGACACATACTGAAATGACGTACAATGATAGCAGCTTTCCAACGCATGTTCCAATGGAATAATAACAATGGAATAATACAAGTTACGCCATTTCTTAGCAAACCGCAATTAAGTTATATTCCCAATATTTTATTATTATTATTATTATTATTTATTTATTTCATTAATTTCATTAAAAACTTAACAATGGTTAGATGTTTCTGCGAAGCGAAGGCTTTTCTGCAAAAGGTTGCTTTTCACAGTTTTCTGATTAATTTTCTCCCTAGTTTTAATATTTTGAATATTTTCTAGTTCTTGCGAAATTGTGTTTAGAATTTCAGATACGCTGCATTTCAGCTGTCTTCTTGCGTAGTTATTGTAGATTTGGGGTTCGTGAAGCATACATTGAGCCCGTATTCTTGTGTTGATTCCATGTTGAATATGTGTAATGAATCGGTTTTCATCATAGTACTCCAGTATAAAGGTCATCTTGAAGATATCTTCTTCAATGCTTTGTTCCGGAATATTGAGCTGGTAATGTACGCCTATCTTCTTCAGTGCTCAGTTTTGGAGTTTTTGAATTTTCTGCATATGTGTTGCTGATGGATTGCCCCATATAAGTAACCATACCATAGCTATAGTTTAGATTCCACAAGGGCAAAGTAAGCTTGTGTTAATACGGCCTTTGTGGCATGGTATTTTAGATGGGTTAGTGCATATAACGCTCTTCTGAGGCTCACTCGCAACTCATATATATGCTTATTCCACAAAAAGTTGCTGTCGAACGTAACTCCCAGATATTTGTATCTCTCCACTGTGTCGATAGGATAATTAACTGAACTATTGCAAAATTCATTTTTGAAGTGGATTTGTTATTTTGTAGCCCTGTATTGTGGGTTTCGTATATGCATTATTTTTGTTTTAGATGCATTGATCGTTAAGCCGTGATAGTGACATCACTTTACCGCGTTGTCGAACTCCTTTTGCATAATTTTTGTAATAAAATGGCCTTTTTGAAAACTCTTAACAGTTCATTGGTGTACAATATGATTGAACGTATTTTATATTTAACGTTTTCATTTTGGCTGTATGCATTGTTTATTTTGACGCAAAATTGCCTGTTCGACAGATATTCACGTAGCCAATCTGCCATCAGTCTTCGTATACCAATATTTTCCAGTACTTCTACTGTCATAGTTCAGTGTATCGAAGTCCACGAATATCACTAAAACGTGATGACTTTTACTTAGACTTTGGTTAACGAAATTTGCAAATTCTTCTAACAGCTTACCAGTGCTTTTATTTTTCTGGAACCCGTACTGGCTTCGTGTATCAGCGAATTTTTTGCGATGAAGTCTTGCAGCCTGTTATCACCTCTTTCATACCCTTTTCTATTACTTGCAATATTGGCCGATAATTTTTAAGATCGCTCTTTGTACCGCCTTTGTATAGCGGACCGATTACAGCAGTTTTTAAGCTTGCAGGGATTTTCGCTTGTGCAATACGTAAGTTGATTAATTTACACAATAATGGAATAAATATGTCGGTGTGCCTTTTTATACCATTTGCCTCTTAATTCAGAAGATATCCGTTGGCTAAACTTTCTTCTCTTTTTTATTTTTTCCATAGATGTCGCTGCATCAAGAATATACTTCATTTTATCATGAAACTTCTGATAAAGTAAAATAGGATCACTTTCATTCAAGATTTCATCCCAGTTTGTATTTGCAATTAACTCATTAACCTTATCGTTTGATATATAAGACAGGCAGACTGAGCTTTCTTTAAAAGCAGATTTTTTTCATTTGTGTATATGATTGGGTAATAATCAGTTATACAACTTTCTATTACAGCTGAATCAATTTGGTTATATGAAGCATTAGTTAAAATGAGGTCAATCGTTGATTTTCCTCCAGTTCTCGGGTCTACTCTCATATACTCCGTAATCACATTATTTAATCCCAGTGACGCCAGCATCTCAAGATATTCTTTCATACCATACACATTCAAATCATTCACATTGATGTTCATATCACCCATTACCATTATCTCGTCCTTTTTTCTTAATTGTCCAATGTTTTGTCTGTATTCTTCGACAAATGCTTTTCGACTGTTACCTGGTGACCTACATATATATTCCTATTACATACTTATGCATATTACTCTCTTTAATTTTTATTTGTATACTTTCGTATGACACACTTTCAGATGTTAATCGTTCATCTACATACATATACTGTAAAGTCCTTTTTCTTCTAGTTTCAAATAAAACTATTATTTTTAACATATTGATGAATGAGCTGACGCTAAGCCAGAAATCATTCCAGTTCTTTCTAAAAGATCTTATGTTTAGCCGTTAGTATTATCGCGAATAAAACAAACACAATCCTTAAAAAAAAAATAATTTGCGCTCTTTATTTGGTTGCTTATATGCGTCTGTGTTCTACAGTGTTTGACTTATGACTAATCTCCTACCTACCAGCAGACTCTATTCCTAGCGTGGCCACTTTACAGTCACTAGTTAGTGTTGCCACTTTATATTTCTTACTTGGCTTGCTACATATGTTAAAACTTAGCCAGCAACAATTATTTTTTTTAAATTCATTTATATTGATGCCGCTAAAACCACTCATTACCCTACAATTCAAATCTATCATTACTTCGTTTGTGTCCATTTGTTATAAAATTTATTGTTTACGCACGATGCAGTTATTGAGTGCGAGTAATTTTGCCTACATCGGCAACGGTACTTATCAGAATCAGCTGCGCACTCCCGTTTCGTCTAGCCAGTATTCTTCCCGCACTTTCCCAAACAAATCTCCAGTCCCCCTGTCACGCTCTTTCCTTTGTCATCCACATTACGTGTTTGTTCTGTTTTGTCAGCTGATTGTTAACGTAAAAAGTGGCATCGGGCATAGCTGCGTTCACGCTTGCGGTGTTGTTGGTGTTTTGTAGCACTGCTTTTAGTTTAATAGAGGGAATGGAGCGCGTTTGTTTGATGAATTGAATTTTCCTCATCCTGGATTGTAGCAACTATAGTCGAACGTCCGGTTTTTGTTTTTTTGTTTTTGTGGGATATATATATGTCTGTGGTGTCGTTGTCGTTGATCTCGCATTCCAGAGTTTTTCCTATTTATTTCACTACCACTTTTAGGTATTCTTGAAAGGTAGGGGGAATGTTTTTTATGTCGATATTGTTTTTGATCATTTGGTGTTGAAGTGTGTTGATCTGTGTTTGCAAATCTTTTCTTATGATGGTTACTTTTATTTCATTTAGTTTGTCCATCAAGTCATTGTGTTTTCTCATGTTAGTGTTGAGATCATCATACTTAGCGGCTAGGAGATCGCAGCTTGCCATAATTGTTTTAACTTCCTCTCTCAGAAGACGGATTTCCGGTATAACAGCTGAGTTGTTGTCAGTTGAGCTGGTGTAATTTGGTTTACAGGGGCTACTTAGTTCACCATTCTCTTTGACGATTGTTCTTGCGTATTCTGAGGAACAGGTTCTACCACATCGCTGACTGCAACCGCAATTGCACGACGAACACACTGCAAAATCGCATTCGACGGTGAAGTATTCACCGCAATGCCCGCACACATACTAGGGAAATAATTTGAATATTAAAAGACTAATTTATGATGCAAAATCAAATATCACTGGAAAAAATCTAATCTGATGTTTAAAAGAAACTTGTGCTAATAAAAAAATCACTGTCTTTAAATTGATTGCTTTTCAGTTTAGAAATATTTTAACTTTTAAAATGGTTTATAAGACTTCTAATTCACAGAGCGATTTAAAAACACGTCCAGTCACACTAAGCTCGCTACTAAGCTTTGTTATATAAGAAACCCACCTATACTCTGAGTGTTATTTATTTAAAATACGATATTACTTCATATGCATATTCGTCTCCAGTAGATTTCTTTTGCTTTTAGTCTCCCACTCTCTAAGACAATCTTGAAAGCACCAAATATACTTTAGACGTCTTCTCCTAAGCATGATCCGTATTTCTTCACTATACTTAGATTCGATTTTCCGCATCGCCACTACTAATGTAATCTGAATATCCACGGTCGATGGAAACAGTTTTAAATAAATTTACATGATGAGAACGATAGTCTGCCAAAAGTTGGACAACATACCGAACGCAGCTTATGCTTTTTTGATTCTTTTAGACATCAAGTTCGGAATCTAAGCAACACTCCAGAATCAATAAGAATGTCTTCTAATTGGTTTTAATATGGGACAGATTCCGATGAAGCGTTACACTCCGTATTTCAATCCAATCTATGTGGTATCTAATTCAGATCAAAAAACTACCCTCTGACCTTGAAAATGGCTGGAATCGTGTCTAACCTGTTATCTTCGTGAAAGTAGTTATTCTTCATAACTTCATAGCTTTCACTTTTCTGGGCTTTCATTCTAAAATCCTCCCCGATTCTCTTCTTCTATCTTGGCCATGTACAATAGCATCTGCATAGAAACTTTCCACAATTCTGCACTATTCTCCGTATAGTGCTCAATCTGCACAATTGTTTAAAAAATTGGGAATTTCGGTGTATTGGGCATTTTGCAACTATGTGTGGAAGGCTGTGACATGGAATTACATTGACATTATTTTTGATATACAGGGTCTCCCGAAACTCAACATCAAGCGGACACAGGGTGATAGGGTAGATCAAACCCGTGCTGGAAAGAAAAAATAAAAAAATCCATCTCGCTTTGTAGCATCCGTATATAAATCAGATAACCTGTTTTGTGGATGAGATAAGCTAACACAGGGGGAAAAAATAAACAAACCAGGCTGATTTTAAGCTCAGAGAAGAACGGCGACATACTTGGCGAACCATTCGCCAAGATTATTTTCCGAACAAACGCCCTTAAAGTAGTGTTTGACTAAAGCGTTACAAAAAAAAAAACACCTGCCAAACGGAGTACCTGGAGCAAGCGGAGCGCTAGTCGCCACAACATAAGGAAGACTCTCTTCAAAGATCTCTGTTGAGCAACCTCCCAAGCAACCACGGCAGCTAAATCCCTAGACCCGGTTGATATGGTGAGTCAAGCCCGTGCTGGGAAAAATAAGGAAAAAAAGTCCATCTCGCTTGCATTTTTTTTTCAGTGTTGTACCACTTTAAAATCTTGATGAGTTGGGCCATTTTTCTAAATAACTTGCGGATGTTAGTGTAGTTCATTTTTTTAATATAAGAGGTGTCAAAGTTAACTTTCAAATTTTTTTTGAAAAATGGTATGACTCAGTCAAACTTTATTTTTCTTACGAAACTTACAGCATTTATTTTTGGATTTATGACTTAGATCAATAAAATGGTTATTGGAGATTTTGTGAAAAAAAAAACACCGTAAAATTTGGAAATTTTGTGACCGCAGAACCTAAAAATGTGGCCTATTGTATTGATTTTCGTTATTTTTCTAAATATCGATATTATAAATTAACCAAACGAGATAGATTTTTTTCCTTACTTTTTCCAGCACGGGTTTGATCCACCCTATCACTCTGTATACTGAAAATGCAGCCTAAATATAAGGATATGTAGGGAAGGAAGTCCTGATCCTAAATGCAACATATAGTTTGGTATGTTTTCAAGTAGTTTGAAAATTTTCTTATTGAAGTACCTAAAATGTTTTTCTACTTCTTCATACTAATCGATACACCAAAATTGTGCAGCATAGCACATGATGAACTTTTAATTTACGATTGTTTTACCAGTTTTACTGTTCCAATTACAATTTATTGCCCTTTTTGCTTCTTTAAGTTTTTCTCACAAATGGTATTTGAATGACATTGTATTTATGAGAAGAGGAGTGGACTTAAAAGACAATCTTGCTAAGCTTCCTTCCCTAAATCAAGCCAGTTAAAATTCTCTGCCCTACATAATTTAAAGAACAACACTTTTTTGTCAATTGTATCGGGAGCCAAATTAAAATCGACAAAAAACCCATAGAGTTGATTGACTTTGTCAAGATAAGTCCTCGCGATGCTGGTTACCGAGAATATGATATTATCTACCGTTGAGTACCCTTTCCTGAAACTTCCCCATTCTGCGATGCATTCTAAAATGATTCCCGTAAATATTTTCATTATCTTGTTCATGAAGGAAATACTTCTATAATTATTATATACTCTTCTAATACTGTCTGGTACGTCACCCATAGCGAAAATACAATTGTATGTTAAAGTGATTCTTTTTTTTTTATATAATGAGCGCGCGCTCAAGGGAATTTGTGTACCCTTAAGATGTTTATAAACAACGGAGGCGAAGGAAATTTAGGGAGGAAGAAAAGAAAGGTACGGATGTACATTGTTTTTAAATGTTTGCAAGTTATAACGACCAGGAAATCGAAAGCTCGGAAAGGCATTTTAGCGAGTTGTATGGCTTAGGAACGAATCACGATAATCACGTCCGAAAATAGGTTTGAAAGTATACTGATAAGCACTCATAGCAAGATGGGTGTTATGTTTGAAGATTTGAATGCTCGAAATGCCAATAGCGATTTCAATGGAGCACTGGTGGTGAAAATAACAATAAAACAATGTGAAACAGGAGACATTACGTCGGTGTTCAAGGGTGTTAATTTTGTTATGTTTATTTTACTATGAACTCATTTGATGTAAATTCGTAAATTTCGTAGCGAATACGTTCTTCTCCTGGCGCTTTATTAAAGTAACATGGATGAAGTACTCTACAGATGTTCTGTATCAAACTTGTGCGATCTAGTGAACCCACTCTTATATATGGAACAGCATAACTCAGCATTTTAGAACTACAAGTTTTGTTCAGTGATGATTGAAAATATCTATCAAGCACAGTTGCTTACAGTTGGGTACCGCGTGCGAACATTAATCCTTTTGACAAGCTTTCAAAGCCAGTGACAATCTTTGATTCAGCAAGAGCCACTTTTTTTTTTTTTTTTTTTTAAATGTTTGGGCTCATTAGCTACTTCGCTTCATGGTATCCAACATTAAACGCGGAGGAGCGCTCATTAGTGTTGTGATCACGAGATTTTAGTTGCCTGAAAAAAAAGTCTTTCCGTCACTTATGGTATTGAACCCCGAGTGAAGAATCGGTGGAGGAAGTGAGGCATTTGCATCTTTAGCGAAAGCCAAACAGCACTTACTGCCTTGCAGACCCCTCTTAAGTCTTCCAAGCCTCTTCGCAAGACCTTACTTAATGCAGTCGGAAAGATGAATATACTGAGTCTTGTTTGAGTTCCAGTTCATAGTGAGATCACAGAAATGAAATACAACATGGACTTGCTAGGAAAAATTCAGAGGACCCAAACATGCATTTGGACTGCATGTGTCCTCTATAAGTTTATATATAAGCATAACTTCAGATGGTTTGGCCCTCTACAATATATTTCCGGCAAACTTTCCGATGTCTCTATGAAGTCAACTGCTTTTCTGATGTCCCTCAGTAAAAAAATTCAGACAGCTTACTGGCGTTGTGACAGAGCACTAAACTTTTGCTAAATACTTAAGTATGCGGGATACATCATCCTACGATGCTTGCTGTGAAATTTATGACGACACTGCGGAGCACTACTATTGTGAATGTCCGACCTACGCTCGTATCAGCCTACAGGTATTTACCTGCGCTGACGTGATGCGTTTGGATACTCTAGGCATTTTATCACTGTCTTTCCTTCGAAAGATTGAGAAACTTTACTAAAAGGATTATAATGGTCTAGTTCTTTTCCTGAGCATTCTGCTCCGACAAAAAAAAAAAAAAAAAACAAAGAACTTGTACTCTTCAAATGCCGGAGCAAGTATAAAGTTTTTCGGAAAATTAGATAGAGAAAAAAATAAAGCTCTTTGGGCTCAGTGGTTATTTTCACACTGGGGAAGATTGTGTGTGCATCATTTCTCAAATTTTTGCAGTGCTGGAAGTAAGTTGTGTAATATGGAATAAATGGTAAAATATGCATTAGCTATTATTTGCGAGATCAAGATTTTGTTTGTTTAATATTTCAAAGTAAAATTAAAAATTTTTCTCTGTGAATTAAATAAAATGAAAAATATGTCTTGATTAAATCAAGGTATGTGGATAAGAGAAAAATGTAAGAACAAAAAATTTTTTTGTTTTTTTTTTTTACTAAAAGCTTAATAAACCGGTAAAATGTTTTGTAAACTGTTTAATGTTATTTTTCTGTGGTTTGCGCAAGAGGCTTTTTAAAAACTACTAGAAAACTTTTTTCCTGGACAAAAATTTGAGTTTTATAATGGAAAAAACAGCTTGTCCTTCTAAAAATAGCACAATAATTAAAGAAGGTTTGCGAAATTTTAAGGGTCAATTACGTACTAAGTGGGTAACTCTTGGTTAGAGAAAAGTTGTGCCTTTCAAAAATTATTTGTTCCTAAGGTAAGGAGACGTGCTGTAGAGTTCAACGAATGCAGTGATAACTCCAAACGCAGAAAAACGGCTTACTTGCGCACTAAAGTAACTGCAAATGTTTTGAGCTATGCTGCCCAAATGACATTGCGAACTACAGAAAAAAAAATTAGAGGCGGAGGTGATTGAAAAACTTTCAGAATTAGCTTCGTATGCGAAAAATTCCTTTTGTTGTCGCCAGGAGAGGCGCTTTTATTGATAATAGAGGTTCAAATTGTAAGAAAGCAGTATGAAATCATAAGAAACTTCGTAAAAAATGTCTTCCCTTCATACAAGTTAGTTAAGGCGGAAAATAAAATGTGCCATCCGAATAATGTTGTTGTCGGTGAAACTGTTGCCGAAGTACCTCTTAAATCGTTGCCTCGTCATACGAGTTCATATGAGTTCATCTGTTCAGATGGTTTTAATATATAATTGCTGGTTTGACGGAAGTTCGAGCCATACGCAGTACAAACAAAATTTTAGAATTTTCTGATGATAAGTATA
Source organism: Volucella inanis (assembly GCA_907269105.1). Taxonomy (NCBI): domain Eukaryota; kingdom Metazoa; phylum Arthropoda; class Insecta; order Diptera; family Syrphidae; genus Volucella; species Volucella inanis. The sequence continues at coordinate 136,274,136 of OU026153.1, forward strand.
TGTTTTTAACTTTCCTTGTACCGCTCAGATTATTATTATACAAACCAAATGCAATACCCGGACCTTTCTCGCTCAGATTTTGTGAACCCATTAGTCTTAATTAATTGAAGGAAACAGATGAACTTGTGAAGTAAAAAAAGAAAGTATCGAAAATGCAATAAAGAACTTATTTAGCACATCAATTCAATTACACTGAAATGAATACATAAGCCCATATGGTTGACGGAAAGGTCTGCAATTCTCTGTCAGAAACAAAATTTGCACTTAGATTCTATTTATATGGCGCAATGTGAAAGGAGTTTAATGATCTTGAGTTAGTTATTCAAAAAGAAATCCAAAGAGTTTACTTGACATTTGGTATTTCTGTAACACATTCATGGATAAGGATATTTGAATGTATGGTATATTGTGTCTTCCATATAAATTACAGATAGCTTCTTGGTGTACTAATAGGTAAAACAAATTAATTGTTGAAGAAAATAAAATAAGACTGCAGCGTGAATCTAAGAGCCGAATGTTCCTCATTGTGGATAAGCCTAAGCCAGGATTCAAAAATAGAAAGAATGGAAATATTGCTCGAAAATTTTTCCAAAATTATAAAACATTGGCAAAATATAACGGGCGTAAATCAGGAGCTGATAAGAAGATTTCATATGTTACTGCAGGCCATATCTAGTGGATTTAAGATTAACTCCGAAAAATTCAAAAATTATTGCCAAGTCACTGCTCGGTTATACGTTAATTTATATCCATTGATGCCAATGACTCCAACAGTACTCAAAATTCTGATTTACAGTCCTGAAATTATTAATAATGCATTATTGCTTAGGTGCACAAGAGGCATACGAAAGTATGGTTTTAAGTCATACAGGAAGCTTTTTAGTAGGAAAGACACAGAATAGATAATATAACTGACATTTTGAATCGATTATTCATTTCATCAGATCCTGTAAGTAGTCTTATGCACTCTAAGCGAAAATCATTCGACTCCGATATTGTTGACTTGTTAGCAGAAGTTGAAAAACACAGTGTAAGAAAAAAATATGTAAACTTGTCTTTTTAAATAAGAAAAACTTTTGTTATCAAATAATTAGTTGTTCCTCTTTAATAATTTAAACTAATAAATGTTAAAAAACAATTATTATTTTTTTGTTTTTTTTTTAGTTTTGGGCATGCTCTCCATTAATAAATCATTTATCTCAGGAGATGTTGGTTGCCTGAGAAAATGAATGTATTTCGGGGACGGCTACTTTTTAATCCCGAACCGTTCAATTGTGAAGCCAACACAATACCACTTGAGCCACAGCCACCGTTGTAACCCACCTGCCAGCAATGTTTAGTTGAGCTTTAGAATTTTATATTGTCAGCGCTTATATCTTATATCTTATCTATATAAAGGCTGCTTTTTCAGAGTTAAACAAGGGAATGATTTCAATTGATCATAGAGCCCAGGTCAAAGTTAATGTGTTAATTTTATTAAAGTTCCTTAAAAAAGTCGTTAATAAAATAGTAAAATCTCTTTTAACCGCTTGAAACATATTTTCAAAAAAATTAAAAACCGAAAGCCTAGAAAGAATTTATGCCATAAATTTAATTTTGAGACTTGTTGTCAAAATTGAACCTCCGCGGAAAAACTCTAGGCTGATTCCCCATTGTACACGTTGCCAAGGATTCAGCCATACTCAGGCCTACTGCCAGAAGGAACCTCGTTGTGCAAAATGCGCTGGCAAACATCTGACTCGAGAGTGCAATGCCGCGAAAGAGTCCCCAGCGATATGCATTAACTGCAAGGGAAAACATCCAGCTAATTATCGAGGCTGCGAAGTCGCGAAGGAGTTGCAAAAGCTATGAGATCAATCAAAAACGAAGCCTTTGAAATACGCAGAGACAGTTAGAATGAGAAATAACAACAGCGGTCCTACTCCAAAGCCTTTAAAGAAGGTAATGGTGACAAACACTAAAATCACCAATAACAACAACGTCAAAAATAACAATGCGCAAGTGGAAAGTGGAAAAACTTACGCGCAAATAGCGACTCGAGTTAACATGACTAGGTGTACATTACCGGATCCTGCCTCAAATTTGTTATCAGTAATTCTCGTGAGACTAGAAGAACAGACTAAAATAAATAAGATAATAGTCGAACCGCTTCTTAAGTTCGAAGCCAATTTCTGTAACTAATTATGGCAAAGAAGCTCAATACACTTGCGTGGAATGCCAACGGGCTACAGAAAAGGCTTGATGAACTAAATATTTTCATGCAGGAAAAAGTAATTGGTATATGTTTAATTTCTAAAACTCAGCTGGCAACAGAATCGCGCGTGAAACTAAAAGGTTACCGCGACTACCACGCTCATCATCCATCGGGAAACACAAGAGGCGGGTCATCCCTATTCATAAGAGACTGCATTGAACATACTTTGGAAGCAATAATTGAACTTGACAAATTTCAAATGACCGTGGTCCGCGCTAAAAATAAAAATTACTCTTTTAATATATCCTTAATCTATTGCCAATCGCGCTGCAAAATAGAAAAACAAGAATTTATTGACCTATTCAACTCTCTTGGACCAATCTTCATTATTGGTGGCGACTTTAACGCGAAGCACACCTTTGGGGCTCAAGATGTATCTCTCAAAAAGGCAAAACTCTTTACAGGGCTGGTATGGAATGTGGTTGCTATTTTTACTCAACAGAAAAGCCGACATATTGGTCCTCGGATGTCGCCAAAACACCCGATCTAATAGACTTCTTTATCGGAAAAGGATTAAACGCTAGTTACGTCAAAGTTGAAGAGGGCTTCGATCTTTCCTCCGATCATTCTCCAGTTATCCTCTCACTGTGCGAATCCTTGGTTAAGAAACAAAGACTACCCAGATTAACTAACAGCAAAACTCACTGGGAAGATCTCGAAATAGACGTTGTAGACAATACTGAGTTGAAAGTAGCACTTAGAACGCCGTATCAACTTGAAAAAGAAGTTGAACGTTTTGTTGAAGTCATACAGCAAGCGGCCTGGAAGAACATTCCCCGCGAATCGAACAAAGTTCCCAAAGTCGGCATAAGATATCCTCCGGAAATCAGAGAAATGATAAGGAAGAAACGAAGAGCGCGGAAAAAATGGCATGAAACCCGGCCATCACAAGATAAAACGTCCTTCAATAGGCTCTGCAACTTGTTGAAAAAATCGATCAAGGACTTTAATAATCAAGGTATTAATAACTACCTTGAAAGACTCACAGCGACAAAGGATACCAACTACTCTATATGGAGAGCCGTTAAAAGTATTCAAAAGCCCCAAATACACGTGGCGCCAATAAGAAGAAACTGGGCGAAAGAAGATAAGGAAAAAGCTACGGTTTTCACCAAACATCTTGCAGAAACGTTTAAACCATTCAACGGGGAAGTGCTTCCAGAGAATGTCAATACGCTAGACGTGACAACAAACTTTCCAGTAGAAAAGGCTACACTTAGGGAACTTAGACAAGTTATAGACACGCTTAAGCCCAATAAAGCCCCGGGATATGACTTAATAACGGGAGAGATACTTAAAGCCTTGCCGAAAAAAGGTTTGCTAAAGCTGCTCTATCTTATAAATGCCAGCATTAGATTAGAGCATGTACCGCACCAGTGGAAAGTAGCCGAAGTTATTATGGTTCCAAAAGCCGGTAAACCGCTGACTGAAGTCAAGTCATATAGACCAATATCGCTTCTCCCGATTACATCGAAGGTCTTTGAGCGAATCCTTCTTAATCGTCTTAAACCAATTACCGACACAAATTCCTTCTTGCCTGATCAATTTGGCTTTAGAAGCCAACACTCTACAGTTGACCAAGTGCATCGAATAACCGATGTAATTGAACGAGCAATCGAGTGTAAGTTAGTCTGTTCAAGCGCATTCCTTGACGTTTCGCAAGCCTTTGATAAGGTGTGGCATGAAGGCCTAAAATATAAACTCAGACAAGCCCTACCCCAGCAAATGTCTTGTATTTTAGATTCATATCTTGAAGACCGACTCTTCCTTGTGAGACACGGAAACGAATATTCCACTTTTAAGACAATAAAGGCGGGGGTGCCGCAAGGAAGTGTACTTGGCCCTCTGCTATATTTGCTTTTTACCCGTGAAATACCGCAAACCGACGACACTGTCCTAGCCACATTTGCTGATGACACTGCGATTTTGGCAACGGCTAAAACAGTAGAAGAAGCAACTGCCAAGTTGCAACGTACCCTTACACGGATTAACAATTGGACAAAGACTTGGCAAATCGCGCTTAATGAAAACAAGTCTGTCCACGTGAACTTCACTCTCAAGAAAATTGAGAATCCACCGGTGTTTATCAACGCAGTACGAATTCCTTACGCGAACGAGGCCAAATATCTCGGTAGGACACTCGACGCTAAACTAAAATAGAGAGCACACGTCAAGAAAAAACGTGAAGAGCTTGAAATCAAATATAGAGATATTTACTGGCTTATTGAAAAGTATTCCAAGCTTAGCTTAGAGAACAAACTGCTGTTATACAAGCAAGTGCTAAAACCGATCTGGACATATGGTGTACAACTTTGGGGTTCTACTAAAAATAGTAACATTAATGTATTACAGACATTCCAAAACAAAGTTCTTTGGGGTATTGTTAATGCGCCGTTGTACATTAACGTTCAGAACGTAATTAAAATGTTTGCGCGAAAACATAATAATCGATTACAATGTCATACGAATATTTCTGTTCAACAGATCAACAAATTTACTGCGCCGTCTGAAAAGGACTAAGCCTCACGATCTAGCGCGATGATTAGCAGCGCAAAATATTTCTAAAGTACACAGGAATTTTCAATGGAAAAATCGCCTGCAGGATATTTTATAAAACCAAATAAAATGCGATAGAAGAACTGCTTGTTGAGTGTGAACTCAGTCGTGGTTTGCATAAGGGAGGTGTTTTTTAGTGAGCAGGAATCTCACACTACTATAGGCTCCGGACCTATAGTGATTATAAAGATTTCTCACCTTCCCATGAAAAATATATATATATATATATATATATATACTTTCAAAAACCAATATTCCACCGCACTTCCATAAAAAGTAAAAAAAACTGAATAAGTTTAAGCTATTAAGCTGAAAAAGTAAGTGGTTTATTTTCTTCTAAGGATAACCTCACTAAATGTACAAAAGGGGTTTGTTTGAAATATCCTCTGAACACCGACGAAAAGAAAAGCGCCGATATTCTTCATTAACATCTTCGTCCAAAACAGATTCTTCGTGACAACAAGGAGCTTTGCCAAGAGCTGCCTTCGAAGGCTGATTTTCAAGAGCTCTATAGCGAAATTTCTAAACTAAAACTGGAGTATGAACGCGTCTCGGCTAGAGTTCTTGAGTTAGAAAGAAAAAACAAGTTGTTGGAAAATCATTAAAAAATCATTAATTAATCAAGATGTTTTTAATTTGATGTTGATTACATCTGATCCACTAATTACTAGTCTGAGAAAACTTAAAAAAAAAAAATTAAATCATTTCCCAAAGATGTTTTTAATTTGAGAGCGACGATGATTCTTCATTAGATGAATTAATCTTTTAGTTTCGCTGTAAAAACATTGAAATCAAATGAAAAACAATATTATGCACTATATGTATTCTTTATTACGTTTTTATATATGTAAATACATAAGTTCGAAAAAAATGTAAAACAAAATAAAATTGTTCGATCTATGTGTTTTTAAATAAATACTTTAATTCTTAACTAAACGTAAAAAATAAAAAATTTAAAAGTGAAAATGAGTTTATTAACCACTAATAGGTGATACTATTAGCACAGGAATCGTTTCCAGTTTTCAGGCTGTTTTGCCCCATTGTACTGCGGTAAAAACAAATTTGTATGGGAGAGCAATTGGAGGTCAACCTCATGGTTACCGAAACGGACTTCGTCGAATTACGTTAATCTTTGTGCAAGGGGAAGGAATTAATATATCGAAGATCGTTTATAATGATTGTGCAGCATATATCATTCCGATCTATTTGAATTGTAACCACCGGCAAAGAGATTTCGACCAGCTTTGCGACGGACTTACATCTTTAAACTCCGGAGATTTATTGCTAGTTGGTGACTTTAACGCCAGGATTGGCTACGCGCAGAATAACTTTTTAAGTGGATCCGCAGGAGTTATTTTTAATTTAACTCGTCAGTCAATGGATGAAGTTTGCGGTGGTAAAGGAGTAAATGTATTGGATTTTGCGGATTCCTTAGATACTAGAGTTTTGAATGGAAGTTGTGAAGGAGATTTAAAGGGCAAATTAACATATATCCGAGGAACAGCATATTCTGTCATTGACTATGGACCGGGAACTGGAATGCTCTATTGACCTACTTCAGAGTGGGGCAGCAAATTTTTCCGGATCATATGGCGCTAGAAAGACGGAAACGTCTTTCCCAAGACCGTTTAATCTCCTGAAAAAGTTACGTTGGAATAATATAATAATAGTTTTTGTTTTGTACGGGCTTACCAAAATAACTTGAACGCGAAATTTAGAAAACACAGCACACAACACGATAAATTTGACATGAACAGTCTTGCTGAGATAATAAAAACTGTCATTCCTGTAAACAATAATTGGAAGCGGAAAAATCAATTTAAACAGAAGTGGTTTGATTTGGAATGCTTTCACTTCTTTTTGTAAAGCTTTTGAGAAAACACAACACCCCTGTCTTTAAAATCATGTATGCAAAACAATTAACGGAAGAACAAACAGGATTGGTTCTTCGCTACAGGCACTCGAGCTTCAGAAGTACTTAAGGAGTTTACTAAACACTGCGCAGTGTTCACCCCTCCCACAGTATGCCACGCCAATTTTCTTAGACGATTTGTTAGATCCTCCGTTTACAGATACGGAATAACAGACTGTCTTAGAGAGTATAAAAGTGGGAAAAGCTTCAGGAGATGACAGGATTCCTTCGGAATTCTATATAAACTGTACATCCTGTCTGAGTTCCTTTCTGCACTAACTAAAGAATTTAATAGAATATTCGAAACTGCTGAAGTACCAGCTAGTTTCAAAAAAGTCATTATTTATCCGTTGCATAAGAAAGGTATGTACGATAACCCCGAGAATTATCGCGGCATATCATTTTTGAATTCTTCAATGAAGTTATTCAGCACACTTATTTTTAAAAGGCTCACAGATTGGGTAAACAATAAAAGCATACTCAACATGTATCAAGCTGGTTTAAGGAAAAACCACTGTACCTTATCCCACATTGCCGATAGCTTTAAAAGCAAAAAGAAGAAACTACATTTATAGTATGCATTCTTTTTAGATTTTCGAGCTGCTTTCGACTCCATTGTCCGCAAAGCATTATTCTACAAATTGTATACTTTGTGAATCTCAAGTAAAGTTGTGAATCTACTGAAAGCAATGTATGAAAACAATGAGTCTTTTGTTTGGGAGCAAATTTACATCGGAGGTTTTTGAAACGCAATTGGAAGTCAGGCAAGGATGTGTGCCGAGTACTTTGCTCTTTATTTTGTTTATAAATAACATTTTAGAGGAAGTTGGAGGGGGAATCAAGTTCGGAGGTTTGCGGATACCAAGCCTAATTTTTGCCGATGTCATCTTTTTTCTAGCGAATTCAGGGAATGCAGCGGATGATAAATCGGCTAGAACGCTACTGCGATCGTTGGATTCTGACTGTGAATCTTGGAAAATCAAAAATGATGAGCTTTAAGGATGAAGGTGGTACATGTTCGAGAAACGAAAGGTGGACTTACAAAGGTCAGAATTTGGAAATTGTGCAATAGTATAAGTATCTCGGTGTCGTGGTCCGTCCTAATCTTAACTTTAAAAAGCATTTTATAACGAAATTAGCTGAGGCGAAAAGAGCTATTTTTTCAGTGTGGGGACGTTGCATGGAGAGTACATGTGAACCATAGCGCAAAGATTCAGATATTTCGTGCCACTGCTTCCTCCATTATGTTGTATGTTGCTTAAGTGTAGGGTTATTGGCAGTTGTGGAGCAGTTTCTAAGATAACTACCTTAAACGAATTTTTCGGTTTCCGATCCATACTCCTCCTCATTACATGGTTCACCTGGAAGCTTCTATATCACCGCTATTCTTAGATACATTGAAGATCCACTTCGAATACATATTGAAGCTGCTAAAGATGGACGAAGGAAGACTCCCCAATATAGTCCTCCAGTCGATGGTCACTTTAAGAGGCAATCTCGTCAAAAAATGGGAAGAAATGGCGGTTGAGTGTGGTGAAAGAGTACAGATTCAACCACTCATCAGTCCCGCTGTTCTAAAAAACTTATTTGAAAAGATATTGGATGGTGTAAGTCGTTCAGCTTACGTTGGTTATGTCACGAAAGCACAACTTTCCCAGTATAGGTTGATGTATAACCAGCTCGACTACAACTTGCAATAGAGGTCTTACTTCTTGAATCGACTGCCGCTTTCAATGATAAGTGTGATTTTTAAAATAAGAGGCGAAATGATCAACCTTATTATTACTATTTTATGGTATGTTATATTTATATTTGCAACCTCAAGGAAAGAGAAATTGTTTACCACTTTATTGGCAGATGCCCGATTCGAATCTTCGGTAAACTCATGATCAATTTTAGTAAAGTTTTATGTATGATGAATGGAGGTCTCGGATGGGAGAAGTTATATAAGTACATGACGTTGGCGTTGAATTATAGAACCCGAATAATTGATGGCGATTTTTAAATCTTAACATAATTAATAAAAGAAATAAAATGTATTAAGTTATTATAATGTCTTTCTGGTAGACTAGAACCATATTATACTTATGCTAATTTAATCGATTTAATTATTGTATATTTTGAACTTGTGGATTATAAATAAAGTATTTTTAACTAACTAACTCATAGAGCCTAACCGTTATATATCGTATTATATAACATACGAGTATGTGATTTTTAAAAGAATATGTTAGATTCAAGAGCAAAAGACTGTTCCAGAGACAGTTATGTACATAATTGCGCTCGGTGAACTGCCCCTTACTTTAAACTAGTATTCCATGTTGCATACGTATAAATATACGAGTATGTATCCAATTTTGAATGGCACAATCGTTATCACTTACCACGGAGTGACGGGAAATGGTGGAGATCGCAATAAGCGCATTGAAAGATTTTTCCACTAGAGGAGCACCTACAACTAGTTGGCTTTATGTGCAAACAAAAAAAAAAAAAGAATTTAATTGTTCTGGCTGTAAGGTTTCATACTCTTTGGTCTGCACATAATTATACATATTACATTTTGCGACATAATTGATGCATTCTAGGTTCATACTCGTACATACATATGTGCACTCGACATTATATATATTCGAAGAGAAGCAGTAATTTCGTGAGTTTTTGTTGTAACTCAGTTCTTGTTTCGGGACAGCCACTGCTAGTAAAAGTCCCTTCAACCCCAATGAATGGGATTTCCTTTAATTAAGGGCGACGAATGTGACGCATTTTTAGGAAATTTTTACCTTTAGACTAGTACTATACAAATGACAACAAAAAGAACAATCACACGTGCAGCAAGTTGGCCGCGTTTTGTCCACCTTGGCAAGAAACCACAATGTCGTCGTCGTTGTTGTCGTCGTCGTCATTCTTGTCGTTGTCGACTACTGAAACGACGACTCTGACTACAGCTCAGCAATTAAAACACCGCGAGTAGCCAAGTATAAAGATTTAGATAAGCCTGCCAATAGAATGTTGTTGTCTGTCTCTGCTTGTCGTTGCATGTGTTAAATACAGACATTTTCAAAATTCGAACACTGAAAAGGGCGCAAATAAATAATAAGTTGTGTACCCCGTAGCGGCCGTAGTCGGTCGTAGTGTTTTGTGGACATGCCACATGCTCCGAGTACTCGTACATAGCTCATGGGGACAGAGTGCATTCAGCTTGCAATCGAATTATTGTGAGAAGTACTCTTGATGCATGCAATGACAATAGGCTTAACTGTCTTCAAAAATTTTGTGTTTTTGCTTTTCGACTTAAATGCAATTCTCTCTTTCACTTCCTGTCCCTGCAGTTATTCCCAACCAATTATCGGGCAATATTGCGTTTTGCGTTTGCTTTTATGTGTTTTCCTTTTTTTTCTAATTTTATAAGAAAAACAAAACACAGAAATAGGCTACATGCTGGAAATAATTGTTCATTCAATTTATCAAGATTTAAATAGTTAAATTGATTTGAATGATTTGATAGCTAATTACTCAAAAGTTTGACGCCCAGCGCCTGGGAATGCGACATTTGTCATTTAACAATTAAGCTTGAGGTCAAAACAAAAAAAAAAAACTTTAACGGAACCACTGCAATGATATTAATACATTCCGGTGAAGAAAACATGAATTTATTAATTTTTTTCCAGATTTTAAGAACGCCAACACGTAGATTAAATTTGATGCAATGCTTCTTTTGAAGTTCTGGTTTAATCATAGGAAATAATTCATCCAATGCAATATAATTTAGCTCGATGAGGCTCAACCCTCTAAGACTTTCCAAGTTTTATATGATTCAACAATATTGGCTTTAGCAAAAGCAACTACATACATGCTGTAAATCTCCCGTGCTCCTCTGCCGCTTTGACACCTTTTTTAAAGAAAAAAATGCCGAAATACCCTCCAATTAAAAAAAAAAAAACATGTTGAGCAGTTAAAACACGTCCGATAAAAACAGGTTCTCCTAACAATTTAAAGGATAATCCTCTCAATTAGAATAAACAAGAAAATTTTCATAACGGTTCAGAGATTTTCTGAAACTATAAACACTACCTCCAAGAAAAAAAACGCAGAACTTATTGAACAACCCAATACTTTCGAATCAACGTAGGTGCCATCAGATTTTCTGAGTGATTTACGCCTGGTTGACTTTCCCCTTTTGATCAGACTACCGAGAGTTTTTGATATTTTTGTAAAAGTCTTTTTAAGACTTTTCGAAGTCTAAAAAAGCTTCTTATATTCTTTTTGCTTCATTTACCTATTTATAAGTTTTGGCTTCTTTACGAAGTCGCTACGTTCCACCACCGTTCGGGTTCGGTACAGCTTTTGTTTTGCCATGAGCTTGGTGGTAGCACTATTGGATTTTCCGAGCTCTTCCTTAATTCATTTCCAGTTGGTTTTCTGATGGCTTGACTATACAGGTTGCAGGCAGACCAGACGAATGCTTCCCGACATCGCTAAGAGGTCAGCGGACTTCCTGTTGCCCCTCAGTAGGAAAGATTGCAAGTTACTTACTGGCACAACATCTTCCGACGCTTGCCGTGAAAGTGGTGATAACTTCCCGAAGTAATTCTTCTATGAATATTTGGCTTTCGCTAGCATCAGGCTGCAGGTATTCGGCGTTGACGTGATGGGCTCTGATACTATAGGCAATTTATTAATGAAGCGCTTAGCCATCTTCCTTCGAAAGACTGAAAAATTCCATTAAAAGGGATTTACAAGGAGTACAAGGGACAAACTGTATGTCTGAGTGTTCTGTAAGAAAAAACATATGAGTGAATATTCGCTAGAAGTTAAGACCAATTTACAGATATTTATTTTTGTTCTTGTATGTGATGATCTTGCCGATTTCATTACTCTTCATGCGAAAACAGTAAAATTCAAAGATCAGTTTCACTGACAATGTCGCCCTCTGAGACTTCTATTGAATGGTGCAAAATAAACCTAAGTTTCCTAAGCCCAAACAAATAAAAAATTGTCTAAAAAAATTTTTTTTTGCATTGCTATTATCTCGCTAGGTACACTGAATATATTTAAATAGAATAGAAAAGAGTGTTGCAATTGCCAACATCAAAAACTAACTACACCATATATTTAATACTTAAGCTCTTTCTGAATTTCCGAAATTAGGAGCAAGATCTGCATTTAAAGCAGAGTTAGAGTGACACCTATAAGGTATCTGCTGTGTTACTTTTGATGACTGCGTTGATTTCATGAAGAAATTGTTTTCACGTACGTTTACCTTCTGAGGACCTCTTGTTAGTCTTTGCCAACCAAGTCAACAAAGAAAGCTTATCAGGTTTGGTGCATGTCCAAACTTAAACTCATTAAGGTGTAGATGTGTTAGCGAAAGTCCGATTATTTAATGAATAATAAGATGTATGATATATAGGAAGTTGAAAATCAGTCAAAGATGTATAAACATATATATATTTATTTATTTATTTAAAGAACTTAACACTTAAAAAGATGTTTGGGTTCCATGGATAACACCCAACATATAATGGGGATACTAGATTATTACTTTAAATTGACTTGATATTGTTTTTAAGTAACCATTCATCTCATGAGATTTTAGTTGCCTGAAAAAAAGTCTTTCGGGCATGGCTGGTATTGAACCCCGAACCATCCGATTGGGAAGCCAATACACTCCCAATTGAACCACGACCACCTACAAGTGCTCAAAGTCGGGCTTTTAAAGCTAAAGGCTGAAATGAGTCTGTCTGGAGTCTGATGTCGTTTCTTTCTCTATAAATTCGCGATAGAAATGTAAATATGTACGTATGAAATGTAAATATTATCTCACTGCTAAAAGGTAAAATGTGGAATGATATTATGGCCTTGAGAAGATCTATATAAATTTTAAGTCTTATAAATTTATTAACGACATTAGCAACCTGCGAATAAGTAAAATCAAATCTAATCGTATTTTGGACACTACGAAATGAAAGAAAGTATCGTACCAGTTTTTTTTCTGGTTTAAGGAAATTTCCAGTTCTCAATATGAATTCGAACAAATGGTTTACAGAGCATATTTCATCACAAAGAGGAATACGTAGAATGTTTCACTTTAAAAGCAATCATAAGTTTTGTAAAATATCGGCTTATTCTGTGACTGCAGTAGCAACAGGGTGTCCTAAAGCAAATCCGAGTGGGAAAGTAAAGTAAACGAACAATTTTTTTAAGAACAGTGGAGAAAAAAAGTAATAAAAAAAATATAGCTTTTGATTAAATAAAAGCTAAGCATTGACATAATTTTTTTTCAATATCTAGAGGTCTTATTAAGTCTGAGCAGTAATCAATAACTAAAAATAAGCAGATGATTGCCTTGGATTTTTCTAATGTTCAGTGAATTCATCTTTAGGAAGGAAACATATCTCAGGTTTCTTTGATGGCCACAAATCGAACAGATAACTGTCCGATTGCAAGCTATCATAAACAAAAGAAAAATAAGGAGTTTTAAATTACTTGAGAATTTTCTTTGATTGTATTTTTTTTACTCCTAGAAAAATCCGATAGATAATTATCAATACATTGATGTCAGATGTGAAATGACCGAATAAATATGGCTAATGAAAAATTTTCACTGAAAATGATAAAAATAATCGCAGCTCAAACTCACTTGGCGAATGTGTTGCTCGCTAGAATACAGAAATCACCAGACTTAAAAGTGAACAATAATTCCAAATAAAGTAACTTTGCACTTTGTGTGCTGCCACATTTGCCCAAAAAGTATTTCAATGCTCTACACCAGACGTTGGAGAAAACAAAACAAGCAATAACACCATAGACGAATCAGAAAAGTCTAACCTTGCATCCAAAGATCCCCCGATAGTTCTGCGATCAGCAATTGTAAGGTCCAAGTCGGCCTTCAACCTTTTGATAGCAAAGCCACCGATTGGTAGGAGTAGGTACCAAATGTAATTCAATATTTTTGCGGAAGCCAATGAATGGAATAAAAAGCAAAAAGCGAAAGTGCTTGTATCTTTACTGCGATGAGAAGCTGTGTCTGTCTTAGGAAAGCCTAGTGCCAACGATTGTGTGGATTACCTGAAACTAATATCAGCTTTTGCAAATGGATTTATTTCCCGAAAGAAACGTATTTCTCCTGATTTTAGACAACAACGACAGCGAGAACATCTTATATGTTTTGTCACCGAAATTCCAACTCGAATCGTGTGTGACGATTGTCCTGCACCAGCACAGGAAAGTATTTCAGTGGTGAAGTTTGTTGATGGTGTTGTAATTTATTCAGAAAATTAAAAATACAAGTTTATTCATCTAAATCTATATTATCCTTCAAAGTAATCCCCATCGACTGCAACACACTTATGCCAGCGCTTGATCCAATCCTCGAAACATTTTCTATATTCGGTTTTCGGTATGTCCATCAGTGCTTCCTGCGATTTTTCCATTACTCCCTCACAGGGAGCTAAATCAGATGAATTCGGTGGCTGTTGGATGGCATTTGTTGCATTTTTCGTCAAAAAATTACGAATATTGATGGCACTGTGCGACGGTACGTTATCATGGTGCAAAATCCACAAGTTTTCTGCCCTAGATTCTGGTCTCTCTCTCACTCCCGGCGAATTGCTTTACGAAAACGTCTTATAACGCCCAAATAAAACTTTTTGTTTATTGTATGGCCTTTTGGAAAAAATTCATGATGCATTACACCGTTGTAATCCATAAAAACCTTGAGCACTGCCTTCTTTTTTGACTGAAAACGACGTGGTTTTTTTGGTCTCGGCGCCAAGACGTCTCGTCTCCATTAATGATCCTTTTGATGAATGTGGGATCGTATTCAGCCTCGCAAATTTGCGACGTCAACACGGTCTCTTTTTGCATGAAATTGAGGTATATTGGCACCAACTTTGTTGCTCTTCCAATAAATCCTTGAGTCAACTTAATAGCGAAATTGTCCACTCTTATTAGATTCATCCTGTTGTATAGGAACTCATTGATTTTCTGTAAAGGTGAAGACAAACACTAAAGCAAACCCTCTCAAACACCCGAATATTTTCCCTTAAGTTTACTCTCACGTTGAACCACACGGACACCATATACCAGCATGGACCGGATTAGGGTCTTGTAAATTTTCAAACTCACACCGAGTTGGCTACTATAAAATAGTCTATTTGTAAGGACAAAATCACCTCTGGCCATGCCCAGAGCAGCATCTACATTCTTGTTGAAATATAGATATTGGTCTAGCCAGGTATCTGACTACATTTCGACAAGCAAATGACTGGCCGTGTTGTCCAATGATTGAGAATTTTCGCCATTTCTTCGTAATGTCAGATTGCTTTTTGCCTGAAGTAGGCATGGCCTTGTATATCTCGTCTTTATAAATGCCACCAAATGCACCGTTCAAGGTGGTTAGTATCGATGGTTATATCGGGGTTAAGGTTTTTAGTAAAATTGGACAGAGAGGGAAAGAAAGATGTTTAGGCTCAGTGGTTATTTCGGTCCATTATTAGAATTTTTGGACTTGTTGTTGTATTCTACGCAACCACTCTTTAAGATTTTAGTTGCCTGAAAAAAAAAAAGTCTTTCAGTTGGTATTGAACACCGAACCGTTCGATTTGGAAGTCAATTCAAGTGTGCAAGAGCCTACAGAATCTGCACCCATTACATCAACGCAGAGTACTTGCAGCCTGATGCAAGCGTAACCCAGATATCCACAGAGGTAGTGCTCCACGGTGTCATCACCAGTTTCAAAGCAAGCGTCGCAGGATGTTTTATCAGTTATGCTCAGCACGTTTAAGTGCTTCGCAAAAGAGAGTGCAATCCCTGATATGAATACCAAACGAAGGGGAAAATACACTATGCCCAGAGCGGAGCCAGGCGTATAGGAGGCTTCCTCAAGAAACCGAGTCAGACCATTACTTGGAGTCTGGTAAAAGTCGCAATGATATATTTCCGTGAGAGTTTATTTCACCAGATAACCGACGCATATGATATAATTGCCTTATCATAGACGTGTAGATCCAGAGAACCCAGTGACAGGCCCCATGTCTTACCGTCAGCTTGCGCTTAGAGTCTTTCGACGTAACATGTTTAGTCCATAGAAGTTTATTATTCATTGTTATTCAGGATGACATTCAAATACTTAGCTTCTTTGGAGAATTAGATGTCCTTAAGCCCTAGATAAGTCAGACCAGACAGCTTTCTTCTTCTCGTAAAGCGAACAACCTCAATTTTGAGAGTATTTACTGAAAGTCCATTTCTAGTGCATTGCAGCATCTATTGCTGCTTGTGCCTTAGAGCAGACAATCGCTAGACAGGATCCAATATTGTTGATTGTGCATATATTGTGCGCGTTGCGCAGTGAGTCCACCAACATGCACCATAGCAGTGGAGACAGAACGTCGCCTTAGTGGCAATCGCTGTTTACTCCTGCCATCACATATTTGCCATAGTCAGCATCCGCAATCAGTGTTCTCTTCACCAGCACTGTTTTTATCCATAAAACCAGTGATTCATCTATGCCGTGTTGTTTGGCTGAGTTACACATACCGTCAATGTAGATGAAAATTTCCAAGGCGTACGAGTGTTTTATCTTGTCGGCATACTCGACACATTCTGCACACCAGATTTTGAAGCGCACTCTCGCAAGATCTTCCTCGTTGGTAGGAGTGTTGCATCGCAGACAGAGAATGCATTCGCAAAGAAGCTTTGTGTTAGTCAAGCTCAATCATTCTTTCCATGCTCTTCAATACGAAGGAAGTCAGACTTAAAGGTCTGAACTCTTGGCGAGCGAGTAATCATATTTTTCGATTTTCGATATAAAAGCTACTTAATATCAATGGCCTCATCCGTTACTACAACCTATGAGATATACCAGCTATGGCTTACTTTATTATTCAGCTTACTAACAGCTTTGTTAATAAGTTCTAATTTGGTTACCTGGAAAGTGATCCTAAAATATGAGATGGAGAGTCTTTGCTTTCGACTTTCGAGGACTTTGACAGCCTGCTGATTTCACCGACAATTTCAGTAATTTTGCAATTAAATTTAAATTTTGCTTGTCTTTAAAGGTTTCATTCCTCCTCCAAGTTAGGCTTATGTGACCTGTTTAGAAGTTTTCAGGGGACGAGCGAGCTGCAGCATTGTTTTTTTAGTTGGACATGCTATTTCAAAACACTTCGTAATGTTACCGTTAAAGTTTTGGACGGCTTTCTCTAGCTTTTGTTTTGTGCTGAGCTTAAGGGTAGCACCGTTAGACTTACCAAGCTCCTCTTTAAATCGTGTCCAGATGTAAGGTATCGACCTAGCTTAAAATTAAGGAATATGCTGAACATAATCTTTTTCAATCAAATCATGTAATTGAGTAAGTTAACGTAGTCTTTGAATTCATATTGTCTGTTGTCTTGTTATTTTAAAATTATGGTATTGGTATCTTTACTTCATTTTGGTCAATTGTGTGAACATTTTGTTTTTCATCGCCTAAGTGGAATAGTTCATTTTGTAAAGCAGCGCAAATTGACTTATCTCCGCAATTTAACAGTCTTCAGAACTGTATCAAATTTATTTGCTTAGCTCTAAAATCAGCTTTATTAGCCCCTTTTCGTTCTCTCGATGGCGTGACTCACGTTATCAAGCTCCTTTCGGAATATTTCAGATACAATTAACTTATTTCCGTCTCCAGACATAATGTCATGTAGGATATTATTACTCTTGCATAAGGCCTAGTTCAGTAATAATTTCTTTAAATGTCACTATTAATAACAATATTTTGTCAGGAATGTATTGTGCACTCCATGGCTGCTTATCTGGATATTAAGAAAGTTTCGAGATCGAAAACCTACGCTTTTGGGAACTGATTTTGTGTGAAATATTTTCATCAAAAAATATTTAGAGTGCACATCCAGTACGTGGTAAATAAACCGCACGTAACATAAAACAACTTTTTCTCAGACGCACAATTATCTTTTTCAATAAGTATAATCTTTCAGTCTTTTTTTGCCAGAATATAACTTCGCAAAACATATCTATAAGTTATGCTCGTTTTGTTAAAGTTAAATTAAAACAAAACTACCATACTATGGTTTTCTGTAAAAAAATAACATACAACAGTTTCCAATAGTGCGGAATGCAACACTCTGAACCAAGCAAAAAAATATCCAAAGCGAAATAAAAAAAAAAATTACGACCCGAAAATGATCTAAAATAATTTAACATCAATCCTGCTCATTCAATTGTTCAAAAGCAATTACAAAATATCCAATTATATGAACAGATTCATTTCAAATTGAAGTATAATTAACGCAATTACGTTAATCGCATACGCGTAACAAAACTTTGCCCTCGTAGCGGCAGTCAGCTTTCAGCTTGCGCTCAAATGTTGCATTAAATACGCTTTTACTCATTCGGCTACCTGCCCTAAATACATAATTACCCCGAAAAAGTTTCCGCTTTAAAATCTGGAATCACATTAAGTGAGCTTCACTGTAAATTTAACGGTTGAGGCTAACCGCTTAGTAGAACAAATAGACACATATTTATACACAGCAGGGGCAACAAAAGTACAAACACCAAACAAACGATTATGCAACAAAACACCAACAATAGAGATGAATGCCCTCGAAATTAGCTCCAAAGCTTACTCAAGTGTGCCTTTAATACCCGGAGCCTGGGTAACTTCTCTGCTTTGCATAGCGCTATAATTCAAAACCTAACCGATCCGCCCCTGCTACCAGTACTGTGACCGTTGTTTAGACGCAGACTATCGGCATTGCCAGACGACTGTTGCTTTTTTTTTTTTTTATTCTTGAATAATTAGAGTCGATAATTTCGCGCAATGATCTTGTAACCAAAAATAGCTGGACATGGAAAACTCTGATGAGACCAACATCATTAACCATTAACATAGCGCCAAATATAATAGGTGCGCAAGCGGGAGCACAAAATGGTTATTAACGAAGCGCACAAAAACTTCGAGATAAGCATCGTAGTAATCGTAGCTTTGTAGCATATTCATAAAATTAACATTATTCAGTCCCATTATGGGGCAAGATACTTTCGTACGTAAACTCGTACGCAGGAAAGCATAGTTCCAGATTGTGGGTGATAAGGCGACCACCTCCAATTCGAAAGCATTTGGGAAAGAAAAAACGGAAAATCATTTAACGTTTAGTTTAGTCTAGAGTCTATGACAACTGTCACTGATTAAGGTGCCAGTGTATGAAGATAACTATGACTGGAATCCATCCATGTGATTGAACTGTTTCCGTAATTAGTTCGGTTAGGAAAATGGCTTTGTGCATCTTCTCCTTTACATATTAATTAATTGTTTTGTGATTACTTTTCCAATACTTGATAACAACTATTGTATTGTACATATGATAGTTTCTGAATTTATTCGGTAAGATTCCATTTTTTTAAAGTTAAAGATTTTGAAAGTTGAACCTTTGGATTTCTTCTTTTAACATATGTATAACAAATTTTTGGAATACGTTATGCCTTGCTGAACTTCCGCGTTTTCAAAGCGCTCTACGCTAATTCTATGTCTAATATCCTAACCGGAATTTGTTGAAGGCCTAATTCCTAAATTTTTCGCACTCCAGCACGATAGCATCTCCCTAAGATGCTTTTAACTAGGCTGGTAGTGCGCATGATTTGTTAATCCTTTTCAGCTAACACTCGTATCAAATTGTTAAGAATTGTCTAAACAGGTGTTACATCGTTGATTATGATAGCCTTTTCTTCGATGAAGATAAGAAAGGTTGTTCAAAATTATTCAATGTGCTGCTTTTCCATAAAAAAAAAAAAAATGAAAAGAAAAAAAACAATTCTCTGAGTATCCACTTGTTAATTTTTATTTATTTTAACATCATAGTCCATATCGCATAACATTCTAGTCCTTCTTGATATATTAGTGCCGTTCATATGCATGATCTCTGCGAACCCTATCGAAGGCTTTCTGTAAATTAATGAAGACAATATGCTGATTTTTAACGACATCACGATATTCTCTATTGCGGAAGAAGCGGAAGACCTAAAAATGCCAAATTGTCCACTTGGAACGAGAGTTCCTTCGATATAACCTAGACATACTGAGAGTTTTTGAAGTAAGATGTATTCGCCAGTGAAGTGCACCCAAATCAAGCTGAGCTTCCTGAAGCAACCATTTCTCGCACCTCCACTCCCAGTAAAAATGAGATCGCTACCGCGATGACTGCCCTAAACAAGAACAAGGCGGTGGAACTAGCTGGTTTTTCCTAAAAAAGGTAACCTTATGGAATATGAAAACTGAGGAAGCATCTGTATTCTTCCCCTAGTTGCTAAGGCAATTAAGGCTAAAGTAGTTCCTGAGCAAATAAAGGAAAATTTGGAAGATACAAGTAGGTTTCCGCTCTGGATCCTTCTGTGTCGACCATATGAAGACTCTGCGGATCATTATTGAATAGTGCGTTGAATACCGGTTACCACTTCACCTTCTGTTCGTTGAATTTAAGAAGACGTTAGACAGTATCAACAAGCAATTTATCTAGCTTGTATCGCGCAGAAAAGGTATACCCAACGAACTAATGACTATTGTCAAAGCATACTATGATGGGTCTAAATATCATGTTTTGGATAGAGGAAAGTTGTCAGAGGAATTTGTGATCCAAAGTAGGATCCGGCAAGGTTGCATTCTATCGCCGATACTTTTTTTTATTTCATAGATCAGCGATGTGTTTTGCGCAGCCTTTTCTATTGGAAACAGAGGAATTCGTTGAACTCTTACATCTCAACTCAAACATCTGGACCATACTTACGACGTTTGTTTACTCTCTCTGGATAATGAATCTGCACCAAATCACAGTAAGAGTTGAATGGGAAGCAAATATCGTGAGTTTAAAGATTAACACTGTCAAAAGCAAAATCATCAATCATGGTACTAACTTATCGACTCAAGTTAGCATTGCCGGACAACCGTTAGGGATAGTAGAGAGTATCCAATATCTTGGGAGTATTTTCTCTATTGAAGGTGTAACTGAACAGAATATTGTCATCCCTCCTGTTTTCCCTGCTGTTTTTTACAGGGACAGACGTTACAAATTTATTTTTTGCGGTTGACGTAAAGTTGTTAGCTTACTCATCCGAGACCCTACGACTTATATTACAATAAACGGATTTATCGAATACGACAAAATGTGGAATCTGGTGGTGGTCTGAGATAATGATATTCAGAAAAGGATGAGGCAGAAATGTCGCGAATGAAAAACTCTTTGGCAAAACCCTACAACTACAAGCGGAGTAGGAAGTCAAAGTACTAAATATAGGATGCGGAATTATCCGCTACTAAAAAGAGTAACTCCACAAACAATAAGTAGTAGGACGGGATGGTACAAATTGTGGCTGGAACTAGCTAATGGTGGGAAATTGGAATAGAACTGAGTGTCGAGGATATGGCGAGTTGGAAGTCCAACTTTATCAATTGATTGAACGAGTGGATGAGCAAACCTGAGAAAGGTTCCAAAAGGAAGCATCAGGGTCATTCTACAGAGCAATAGAGACAATAACTATTTTCTTGATGAACACAACATCAGTGCTGAAGGTGCTGATGGTGCCGAAAAGCAAATCAGAATAGGGTAGACACTTTTAGTGCAAAACTGGGCATGTCACAGTTTAGAATATCTATGCCAATAGAATACATTCCTGCCGTTCTCGGCTTTTGGAATTCCTCTGTAAATTTGCTATTATATTGGCTCTTTGATCACACTGGTCAACACAAATTTTGAGTCTGAGTGTGGCTTATCTAATTTTTATTTCTCCCACAATACTAATTTAAAACAAAAAGCTTACCTAAAAAATGTTGCTTTTGTGGCTGTCAGAGTGAAAGTACGGATTTTAAGAAAAGTTCCTTTCTTATCCTTTTATGTATGACCCTATCAAAGAGTGCCATCGATTTTATAAAAAGCGTCGAATGTCAATTCAGTTTTGACATTTGTGATTCAAACAGATTTAAAATTTGTGTAAAAGCCCTGTAAGACCTTGTACATCTCGTTCGGCCGAGAATATCGTTGCCGTGACTGTCGTCATGTCGTAGATGCTCCATCTACTTCGACCAGACGACGTGCAACGCAATTGGCTATTCCACGCAAGTCTTTGTGGAGCATTATGGTGAAATACGTGAAGATGATTCCTTACAAAGTGCAGACAATCCATCAGCCGATGGGTGTTAACCGTAAATCGCGTTTAGCCTACGCTCACATCCTCCTGAATCGCAACGCGGTTTTGCGTCAAAAATAACCATGAGTGACGACGCGCATCTCCACCGATATGGATACGTGAAGAAGTAGAATTTTTAGTTCTGATGCAATTAAAAACCACGAGTAATACACAAAGAGCCATTACATCTACTCAAAGTCACTGTATGGTGTGCTATTGGAAGAGTCATTGGACTATTTTTTTTTTTTTGACGGCGTAGGTCAAAGTGTTACTGTGAGTTGTGAGCGCTACAGAGCCCTGATCAATGAATTTTACATCCCTAAATCGGATGCATTTGAAATGGAGGACATGTGGTTCGAACAGGAAGGTACAAAGGCGCCACAACCGATATTTTAAAGCAGGGTCATATATTATGGTACACCCTGTACTTAAAAATAAAAATAAACTTTTCCATCGAATTCGAATTTGTTTTACTAACTGAAAAACAACTTAAAACAAATAACTACAGCAACAAAATATATAAAAAGCTACAATAAATTACCGTATCGATTGTCTCTTCACATATAAAATCCCATCATTCTTTCATTATAACGACTTTCAAAATCCATAAAGTCTTGTTCTTCCCAATAGGCACGCATAACATAGTGATGTACGCTAAGTCAATTTATGTATGCTATCTGCTTAGCGGATATGCAACTCACCAAATATTTACTATTTTTTCGTTTGCGATGAACTTTTCAATGAATTTTCGGAAATGTCGAACAATTGTCAAAAATATTTTTTCAAAACTAATTAAATTCATACCCAAAGCGACAAGCGGAGTTGGGTCATTTTTTGTGACAATTTCCGTGCAAAAAACCATAGCTTTTGTCTTTAAATTGGTCCAAGTGAGCATGTATATTCGCACTTACGCAAGTTTTCAAGCATATTTGAAATCAGCTCTTTGTAGTTCTCAGCTCTTATGTTTCCTAGAAAACTAGGACCACTTCTTCAAGGCTGTCACATGCTAGCCTTTCATGAGTATTGAATAGCTGTAACAATCCGTCGCTGCCTATTATTTTCTTAATTTGTGGTCCGACGAAAATACTATCTTTTACTTTGGCTTCGGATGACTTACGAAGCAATCTTTTTAGATTTTAAAATGTTTCAGAATCTTGACAAAAACCTTTTACGAATTGCTTCACAAGGCCTAATTTTATACGCAATGGAGGCATCAATATGTGTTTGAGCTCGACAATTAGGTCATATTTAAAAAATATGTTTTCCTATCTCGCTTCCTGATTTGCTTAGGCTATGAGTGTTGCTGGTAATGCAAATTGTTTGATCCACTATCCCATAACCAACAGTAGAATGTTTGTTTCACCCATTCCCACCAGAAATTCAACCATAGGAAAATCCGTTATCACTGGCCAAGTGAAATGCATATACATATGATACTTTAAACACTCAAGCACCATTTTCAAAATTTCGTAATTTTCTTTGAGCATCACGGAATGAGCCAAAGGTATGGAGTAGATGAATGTTTATTTCCATTGTGGAGAAGAACTTCTTTTAAACATTTTGTGGAACAAGTCTTTCACATCATTACAATAGTAAAGTCCGTCTTCGAACTTTTCATTGATCACTTATTCTTACATATGTTTTAAGTTAATTCCGCTGTTACAACCAAGAAGCTAGAAATTCTGCTTTATTTTTGAGCAGGTTCAGATCTCCAACTATGCCGTTAATTCTTTGGAATTAACGAGGATTTTTTCGGAACTTGTTGATTTGATCACGAAGTCATCGCTCTCATAGCTGATACTAATAGTCTGGGATTGAGATAATACTATAGTTCTTAGCTCTTGAGGTAATTTTTTTAAGTTATCGTTACACAAAACACGTTTTATGGCTGCAAAACGCATTCGCATACTGACGTGA
Organism: Volucella inanis; assembly: GCA_907269105.1. Taxonomy (NCBI): domain Eukaryota; kingdom Metazoa; phylum Arthropoda; class Insecta; order Diptera; family Syrphidae; genus Volucella; species Volucella inanis. Next base: position 136,297,952 of record OU026153.1, read on the forward strand.
TTAAAATGTCAAATCTTCTCTTATCGCTTATCGATTTAAGTTAATACAACACGTTGCTTTTATATACATATTCATATCATTGTAAAAGGTACATAAATTAAGTTTTTCAAAAGAAATCGATAAGTTGAGTTATTTTTTCGGCATTATTATTATTTTTTGCAACATTGTATTTATATTATATTCGCAGCATAGTTAACACATGGGCTGAAAAGTCATTGCCGTTTTATAGTAAAACTCAAAATTTTTGCAAAATTCAATTTTCTTCAATTTTATTTATCGCCTTCGAGGGCGATACACTGACTGCAACGATTTCTCAATCTTTCGATACCAATTTTGTAGTACGATTTCGGTTTAGTCTCAAAATAGGCCTCTGTTTCGGCGATTACTTCTTTATCGGTCTTAAATCTCTTTCCGGTGAGCATTCTTTTGAGGTCTGCGAACAGGAAATAGTTGCTGGGGGCCAAATCTGGAGAATACGGTGGATGGAGAAGCAATTCGTAGCCGAATTTATTCAATTTTGCCATCGTTTTCATCGACTTGTGACACGGTGCATTGTCTTGATGAAACAGCACTTTCTTTTTCCTCAAATGCAGCCGATTTTCTGCGATTTCGTCATTCAAACGCTCCAACAACGCAATGTAATAGTCGCTATTGATAGTCTGCCCCTTTTGGAGATATTCGATGAAAATTATTCTATGTGTATCCCAAAATACGGATGCCATAACCTTGTCAGCCGACTGTTGAGTTTTTGGTCGTTTTGGACGAGGTTCGTCGCCTGCTCGCCACTCAGCTGACTGCCGACTTGACTCTGGTGTGAAGTGATGGAGCCAAGTTTCATCCATTGTCACATACCGACGCAAAATTCGGCTTTATTGCGGTTGAAGAGTTTTAAACACTCCTCTGAATCATCAACACGTTGTTGTTTTTGGTCAACTGTGAGCATACGCGGCACCCACTTTGAACAGAGCTTTCGCATGTCCAAATATTCGTGTATGATATGTTAAACACGCTCTTTTGATATCTTCAGAGCCTCAGCTATATCGATCAACTTCACTTTACGGTCATTCGTAATCATTTTATGGCCTTTTTTGATGTTTTCATCTGAAACAGTCTCTTTTGGACGTTCACTGCGTTCATCATCTTCGGTAATTGTATGACCACTTTTAAATTTTTCAATCCACTTGCGAATGGTTCGTTCGGGTGGTGCAGAGTCTGGGTAACACTTATCAAGCTATTTCTTTGAATCGGCTGCATTTTTTTCCATTAAAAAGCAATGATAAATCAACACACGGAATTGCTTTGAATCCATTTTTTTTTCACAATAACAAAAGTTGCTTCACTCACAACGCTATATCTCGAGAGCTAGTCGTCCGACAGCTGTCAAATTTATACACATATCTTTTGAAGGTTGGTACAAACTGATTTAATTCAAGTGGTGCCCTCTCTTAGAAACGGCACTGACTTTTTAGCCCATGTACAATATTATAAGAGTCCTTTTATGTATGCAATATGCAAACGATCGCCGCACGTTTATTTCTGAGATCTGTAAGGCAACTCATTAAACGTTTGCCTACTACAAGGTCTCGTAGTGTGACTTAACTTATCTCGTAGCAGGTATTGTGCTCGAACACTGTACGAGCAATGAACAAAACCATTTCGGACTTTTGTCTTTGTAGCCATTTTCCTTAACATGTTCTAGCAATGTGTCTGCCTATTATTTTGTTATTATAAAATGTTTTTTTTTTTAGATTTTCAATCCGGAAACTGACCCTTATCCGTTTTTCAAAGCCAAAGTTTAGGTCAGAATGTTACTGGTCTTTATCCGAGCCATTTTAATACTTTTCAGAAGAATTCTTCTGCCCGAAGCTTCAAAGTTATTCACATATTACTTTGTAATATCTTATTACAACATATGTAATGTAATATGTAATGTAATATGTAATGTAAAAGGAACATAGCTCCATTGTATACCGTACGCACTAAGACAGTTTACAATCGAAAATAATAAATGACTAGATACTCGTAATGCATATGTCAGAGCCAGTATTGATCCGAGATGTATTAGCAAATGTCATCAGCAATTTATTCAAAATTACTGAAACATCAATCTTGACCAACTGTCAATTTTAATTGAATTTCTGATGTGTTTATTTCCCGGACGAGCAATAAATATGTCCTTTAGACAAGCTGACGAAAAAGATCGCCTTTCTGGTTCGGGCTCAGTATTCAAGCAGTTTTATGCTATATCCGTACATATGATGGAGCATTTTATTATAGCCCCAAAGAACCACGGAGTAATTGTGCACGATCTTTGATTTCCAGAGAAATTATTGTGATCTCTCCAGCTTCATCTATAGCTGACAAGGACTGTACTTGTAAAATTACGGTCGGCCGTCGTCATCGTCGGTCGTACGCGATGTTCTCTCTTGTTTTCCAACAAAACTTCATCGTCGTCATCTTTGTTGTAGTCGTCCATGTCGTCGTCGTCGACGTCGCTGTCGTTGTTTTGTGTCGTTGTCGTTGTCGTCATTGCCATCATCAACAGCCATGCAGTCAACAGCAGCACCAACAACATAACCCAATATTATACTACCACTACTATTACCAACAGCAATACCAGCAACACCAGCAACAATAACAACAACAACCAAATACAACAATATTGCATGCAGCTGTTGCGATGTTTTACGATATTTTTCTTTCCATCTTTTGCTGTTGTTTCCAATTGCATCTGTGATGTGGAAAAGCTCTGATTCCAACTCTGGCCTGGCCTCCACATGCAACTTGGTACACAGTTACATTATAATATCTCGAGCAGTCATGTGAACAAGTATAACTATGGCCACAACTCTGGCTACAGCTACAAGCAAAGATACAGATACTGCCTGCATATGGGCCCTCCTCGTATCTGAGCTGAAAATCGCATAATTTCATTTTCCACATCTTATTCGAGAGTTCGAGAGGCAAAATACTACCCAAGCTAACAGATAGCTAGCTGCTGAGGAGACGACAAAACCAAAGGAATTTAACTTAGCTCACAACTTCTTTACACGCCTTCCTCCTGACCATACGACTATACCAAAAGTAAAGGGGGAGCCAATCGTAACCACCACTTTACAATGCAAGCGACATGAACTTTGGAATTTTCTTGCTGCTTTAGGATCATCGAACAACCTTACATCTCGATTCCTAGTAGGTACTCTATTCCATGGATGAGAAGGGAGAAGATGCAGTGGCACAGTGCAGCAGCTGGGATGCCATAGGCGGAAGAAGTGCCTCATTTTGTTTCTTCTTGTAATATGTGTGTGAGCTCGATCGTATGGAGCCCAATCTCAAGCGTGTGTATCATAATGTACTGTGCTGTGAACTGTGGTGCTGTGCTGTGCTAGTAGTGTAGAAAGCAACACAGTATCTCAACCACTGAAAGAGGCGCTCGATCGCAGCAGCATCTCTGCTTAACTCGTTTCAACATGGATCGGATAGAATGGATGGAAGAAATCAACGACGGACACGATATCGTTGCACTTCGCGCCAAACCAATACCAGACAGGTAGAAATTATAATTTATTTCTGAGATGAAATACAGTGAGATGCTCCGCCTTGACCAATCAGGGCGCTGGTAACCTTAAATGTGATAGCCGGTGCACACCTACACACAGGTACCTAAACGTAGATTCTGTTTTACTGCTTAAAATCTCTTGCATGTCAGTTATAACTTTTAATTTGGTTAAATGCTTCACTCTCATGTTTTAAGTATTCGTACCTGAGTGGAGCTATTGTTATTGAATTAAGATAAATTGGCGTCTACTTGATGAATTGTTCAATTGGCTGCACCCAGCAATAAAAACGTAGACTGAAATAAAAGTGAAACCTACTACGGATTTCAATTTTTCTCCTGAATTAGATGAAGGTCTCGAGGTTCTATAAACTACATACGAGTATGTATGTGTAGGTTTGAGAACATCATGAAACTAAACATTTTGTAAATAACTGATATTGTCGTAATTAAACATAAGGCTTAAGAATTTTTGTGTTTGTCATTAGAATTTGTAAATCTCCTGATTCTGAATTTAAAATTCTGCAATTGGTATTAATTCCGCGTCAACTCGAAAGATTATAAAAGAAAGCTATTTACAGAAGTTGTAAAACGTTAGCTCTTACAAGCCGCCTTGCCTTTAGCGTCAAAAATATGTATTTTCCTTGAAAAGTGTAAGATAAAATAACAAAGATCTTTTTTTTTTGATGATTCCTGCGAAAACAATAAAAGTATTCGCATTATTGTCTAACTGACCTAGGCTTCAATGTCAGAAAAAGGCCTGGTTTGCCAACACAACCTTACAAAGAATATTGAAAACATGCTGTTGTTAAAAAAAAAACATGAACCAATAAAGTTTCGCTGTGGTGCTCTTCCACCACGATAACGCACCGGCTCACATCTCCACAGTCGCCACAGTCAAATTGGTCGAATTGCACTACGAATTGCTCCCCGCGACTTCTTTTTGTTTCCAAAAGATCTTTTTGTTAAAAGGTCGCTCACGAAAAAAGCAGTACGGTACGAAAGAGGAAGTCCTCGCTGCCGCGAAGGAGTATTTTGCTTGCCGACGAATGTCGTACTATACGGAGGTCATTTTTTTCAGAATAGGATATTAGTGGAGAGAGTCTTGGTAACCAGTTACTAGACAGTCTCAGTGTTCTTATCACATAGTCGATATTAGTCTACCAGTAAGTTGTTGTTTCACACTCACATTAAGCGTTATTTTTATGCCCAGATAATCGTACTCTCTCACTTCCTATATTTCTTCTCCTGCGAATTTCCAACTCTCGTTTCTCTGGTGTATTTTCCTGTAAACCATAACTTTCAAATTCAATAGCATCAAATGCAGACTTAAAGTCAACGTAAAAAGCATAAAACTTAACTCTTTTGTCTATAAATGATTAAGGAATGTTTATAAACATGAAGACTTGGTCAATGGTCGGATGCTCTTTTCTGAGTCAAAGTCGTTTAGCAAAATCAAACTTATTAAGCTTCAGAATATCTGGGTGTAAGTTAAAGCTAATAGAGAAGGATTGACTATTGATGACTCTGTTTGAATTTTTTTTTTTTGAATTCAAAAATAATTGCAATTTATATTGTTAAGACGAATTTCTACTGAAAATCTAAAACGCAAATGTTATGCTTCTTCCTTAAAAGGATAATAAAAAAGTTAATAATTACAGAACAATAAAGCTGTTAATTTTAATCTTAAAATAAATGGGAAATAATGTAAAGTTATACTTGAACGGCACCATTGTAGCTATATTGCGCAAAAGATGTGGATAATTGCCAATTAATATCCAATAACATATTAAAAATAACTTTTTATGAAATATTTTACTCCAAAATTAAAGTCTTAAGTTAGCAGGAAAGTAATTTTCGGTGTAGGAAATAAATTGTGTTATGATTGTTGATTTTCGCCTTTATCAATGTTATAATTTTCGCTCTTTTGACAATTGATAGTTGTCACTTTGAGTTTACTTTAGAAAGCTGCTGAGGCATACATATAGGGTTTTCTAAAAACGACTTGACAACTTTTTTTTTTAAATAAAAGGCAAACCATTTGAGATATTTCAAAAACTTTATTATTGGCTTGAAGTACAATCAAAACATTTATGAATGGATTTCGAATTCGTTCATATGGCTACCGCGGGCACGTTTGCAGCGGTCGATTCGTTGGACCCAATTTTCAACGATTCGGCCACACATTTCGGCCGCTATTTCGCGTTCAATGTTGGTTCTGAGCATTTCCAACGTCGTCGGCGTGTTGGCATAAACCAATGACTTAACGTAGCCCCACAGAAAATAGTCAAGCGGCGTTAAATCGCACGAACGAGGCCACCAATCGAGACTGGCCCCTGTCTTGAGATAACACGCTCACCATACTTACTCTTCAATAAATCGATTGTAGCGTGTGCTGTTGAAACAACATGTCGTCCAAGTCCATATCTTCCAATTCGGGCCAAAAATAATTGGTGAACATAGTGCGATAACGCTGACCATTCACAGTAACGTGACGATCGTTATCGTCGATGAAAAAACCGCACCAAACAGTTATTTTTTGTGGATGAAGTGGTGATTCATGAAGCACATGTGGGTTTTCACCCGACCAATAAAGCATATTTTTCCTATTGACGAACCCATTAAGCCAAAAATTAGCTTCGTCACTGAAGATGATTTTGCGACTCCGAATATCATAAAAATGTTGAGTTTGCTGAATAAATTGACAGTGACAGTTTGATGATTAGTGAAAGAGTGCGTTCACAAATTAAATTCAAAATTGTCAAGTCCCTATTGGAAAACCCTATACAATTGAAAATCTTATAAAACATCTGGGACTCGTAAAAAATTGAGATTTGTATTTCACCTAAATTGAAAGACATTCACTTATCTCAAATTAGGAGCGAAAATTGAAATTAGTCAGTTTTTGAAACGAATCACCAATCATCACTAGTGATGAAGAACGGGTCGTTTACAACATCAATCTAAAACGATCATAATTTAAGCGCAATAAACCAGAACAAAAGGTAAGGTTGTCAATTTGGTAGAATTATAAAGGTCTTGTATATTGTGAACTGCTTTTTTTGCAACAACTAATGAAACTGGAGGAAGCGATTAAAGAAAAAAGGTCGAAACTAACAAGTCGTGACATTTATTTTGAAGTTTGCAAAAGTCTTTGATTGGTAAAACGTTCACAAATAGTGATGACCTGAAATCGCACTTGGTCCGGTTTTGTGCTTAAAAAAGCCAAGAGTTCTATGAGGACGGAATCATGAAGTTACCAGAAAGATGGCAAAGGGTTATCGGACAAAAGTGGATAATATATAGTTCATAAAAGTTTATTCTTTGTGGAAAGAGAAAAATAGTTTTATTGCAATATTTGCGATCGCACTTATTTCATACACTACTAAGACTTATTTTGAAAGTGTTCCCTAAGAAAAATCTGCAACTCTGCTCGCAATACTATATCTTTATGAAACTATTTCATCTAACAAAAAATGAACCAGTGCGGCACTTGTTTTTCTTAAAGGTCCTAAAGATATCTCATATCTGAGATAAATATTTCCAAAGCCCTACCCCAAGTTAATATGGCTTCGCAACAATACTAACCTTCTAGTAGCCCTACTGTCATTTCGGGCTACGTATATTAGATACTTTACTTATTTACTATTGTTCCCAGTAAACATAAGAATCACTTAAGCTTTCTTTGTATTTTCAAAATTATTAAATAGCTTCGTAACTCTAGAATTTTTTAACTAATGAAATAATGTAGTATGTAATATAATGTTATATTGCATGATATTATGTATTACCTATACTGTAGGAATATGTAGGTATACCACATATTTTTAAGTTATTTTACATCGATTTTTATCTCCGTTTTCTAATCACCTTTAAATAACTTTTAATTTTTCAAACATTTTTTTTATGAAACTCAACAATGAGCAATTTTGGTAAAAAGCCACATTATTTCTATTTTGCTTGGAATTTGGTATATATATTATTAGTCAATTCAATGAATCGGAAAATTATTATAAGTTAAAAACCCACCAAAATTAACAGTTTTTTTATGTTAGTTAGGTGGAACATAATTTCTAGGGTTTTTAGATTCTACCATATATATAGGGTTTTCTAATAACGACTTGACAACTTTTTTTTTAAATAAAAGGCAAACCATTTGAGGTATTTCAAAAACTTTATTATTGGCTTGAAGTACAATCAAAACATTTATGAATGGATTTCGAATTCGTTCATATGGCCACCGCGGGCACGTTTGCTGCGGTCGATTCGTTGGACCCAATTTTCAACGATTCGGCCACACATTTCGGCCGCTATTTCGCGTTCAATGTTGGCTCTGAGTCTTTCCAACGTCGTCGGCGTGTTAGCATAAACCAATGACTTAACGTAGCCCCACAGAAAATAGTCAAGCGGCGTTAAATCGCACGAACGGGGCAACCAATCGAGACTGGCCCCTGTCTTGAGATATCACGCTCACCATACTTACTCTTCAATAAATCGATTTTGGCGTGTGCTGTTGAAACCACATGTCGTCCAAGTCCATATCTTCCAATTCAGGCCAAAAATAATTGGTGATCGTGGCGCGATAACGCTGACCTTTCACAGTTACGTGACGATCGTTATCGTCGACGAAAAAATATGGCCCAATAACGCCGCCGGCATGCAAACCGCACCAAACAGTTATTTTTTGTGGAAGTTGTCAAGTCCCTATTGGAAAACCATATATTATCAAAAACATAAAATAAAATTTGTATATTTGTTGCCTGGATAACAAAAAATATGTTCAAAAATATTATCTTATTTCGTATTTAGCATAATCATCACAAAAACATTTGCCATATTTTTTAACTTTTTCGGCGGTCTTAGATTTCTCTCGTTTTTTTTATCGCCATTCCTTCATCTTAACTTCACTCACACCGTTTTTTTTGGGTTCATCTCGTTAATATATTGAGGATAATTTTAAATCAAGAAAAAATATTGCAGATGAAGGAAACTTCATTGAGTGAGTGGCTTTAGATTATATCCGATAAGCGTTTTATATGGCCGACTCCTGGTCAATAAACCTTCAACTAAAATTGATAAAATTCCTATCGTCGCAAGGTACTTATTTATTGTTAAAAATGTCCGAACGTTCCAAGCAGCTAATGTCGACTCTAATAATTATCAGATGTGGATATACGTAACAGCCCAAGCTCACGGAATTGAAATTTAAGCAACTATCAGTTACAATCGCAAGAGACCGCCAGGCTCTTTTCCAGGCATGCTCTACGAGCAGTAAAGAAGAGAAGAATATAGGCTCTTCATGACAAAGGTGTACAGCCCGAACTGAAATTTGTAAGGATAAAGAAGGACATTTCAAGATATAGTCAGGATAGCTACTTCCCAGCGTTCGACGTTTAGCAAAGCTGCTGGACCCGATGCCTTATCTGATGACTCCATCTCCAAAATCTGGGTCGACTATGCTTGACGAATGGAACCTCATCATTGTCTTCCCTCATAATGCAAATGCAAATGTCGACTTTTAAAAATGTGTTACCCCTAGCATGAATAACACATAGTCAAAGAAGATATTTCAGACAGCCCCACGAAATAGACAAATAGAAAAACTTCTAGAGCTAGAAGAAGAGCTGTCTAGAATAAAGAGCTTGACTTAGAGTCAGGACATAAAATGTGCTATAGTTGTAGTACCAATAATTCAAATCGAGGAACAGATTTCATTATCCTCAAAAAACACAAAAAGAATATCATCTGCATAAAATCAATATTAGTACAAGTAATATACTTATTTATTGCCCTCAACAACTATTACAATTTGATCATCAACTTGTTTTATGTTGATGCCCCTGTATCAACGAAGACGAAGAAGTCGAAAACTTATATGAAGACGTCGAGCTTAGGTAAGATGCCCTTACCATTTCAATTTTATTATGAGTAATTTCAATGCAAAAGTAAGTATGTAAGAACTTTTTTTTTTAGTATTTATTAATAGCAAAAATGTAAAAGTTTTAAATAAAATGAAAAAATTACATAGATACGGTAATCATCTAACTTACTTATGAAAAACTACATATAATGCAAGCACAATGTTTAGATAAATGGAAAGAAATATTCGAAGGAAAAGCTATATAAAAAACCTCGCCCACATACATATATTGCAGTTTGCCTAATAAATAAATAAATTAGTAAATAAGTTTATAAGTAGATAAATAAATAAATATATTAGAAAACAAATAAATAAATAAACAAAAGTAAATAAATAATTTAACAACTGGTAATAATAGATAGTTTTGATAAAAATAATAACACAAAAGTTTAGTTATTTCTTAAACTGGATATAAGAGGATTGTCGGGAAATTTGTCCGAAGTTACAAATCGATCATTAAGCTTAGCTATCTGATCAGTAAAAGACTCAATGTTAACTATTTGATGAAGAAGCGAGGGAAAAAAATGCCATGGCAGTTTTAAGATTAGTTTGAGAATTTTGTTTTGGCAAATTTGTAATTTTTTATATGGCAATTTCAACAGTTGCCCCAAACAGGAGCTGCATAAAAAAGTATGTCCTGAAAAATACATTTATATATAATCAACTTGTTTTCGTTGCTTAATCCTGACTTTTTACATATAAAGGGGTATACGATTTTAATGGTCAGATTAACTTTATTAACAACATTGCTTATGTCCAGGATAACTCCTAAACAATAATTTGAAATGTGCATTCAATATTATTGATATCAATTTTTAAAGAAGTGCTCGGTAAATAGCAAGCTCTTCTCTTGAGTTTTTTGAGCATTAATATTGATTTTCCAATTGTTGTTTTTTTATTGTTTGATTGATAAAGTTGTCCAAAGCTCACGTTAGTTTCAATTGATACACCAACCGAATCGGAGGAGTAGATACACGTATCATCCGTGAAAATTAAAGAATGACACCCAGGAAGAAAGTTAAAATCGGATGTGTAAATGTAGTGAAGTGTAGGATACAGAACAGAACCTTAAGGTAAACCAGCAGAGATTATTTATATGTCTGATTTGGAAAATATCCAATATTTAAACATACATTGAAAATGCATTGAATAATTTTTAGACCAACTTTGGAAAGATTTTTTTAAATAAATATTTCTAATATTATCGAATCCAATTGATTTGCGTGTCCTTATAGTACTTACAATATTTTTGACCTCCTCCAAAGAAACATTCACGCTGCTGTGAGATAAGGCGCGGTTATTAACGATATGTATGGTATCTTCAACCGCACTCTCAAAATTACTTAGCACAGTACTTGACAGCAGATGGATGGAAGCGAATGATTGCGCTAAAATATTAGGTTTTTCTTAATGAGAAACTGCTTCAGTATCGGCAGTTCTTAAGAAGGGAATGAAAGGTCGTTTGTTTTTAAGGATTTTAACGTTCCAGAATGGTTTACTTGATTTATTCAAGCCATTTAGCTTTTAATTCCATTCATTATTTCTTCAGAAACTAATCTATTCATTAATTAGTCTAGTTGAATATCTGCTCATGTGTAGATATATCAAAGTTCTAAGTTGCAGCCATTTTCTACGAAAACTATTGCGAATATATAAGTTAAATTATTTTTTATTAGTTTTATTAAACACAAAACTTTATTACTCTTTGAGAGTTAACCTAGAACTACAATTTTTGTAACATGAAATACTTATAACCTATTGCAACAAGTGAACGGATGGAACAGACGCTACAGCAGATTCTTCTTCAGGTGCAGATCTACTCGTAATTTCGGCATATGTATCCGGTGCAGGTGAATAATGATGTGTGCATGTGATAACAGTATACTTTTCGTGGGAATGTTGTGAAGTTATGATTTCTATGGTAAAGAACTAGCATGGTTTCGGATTATGTTTTTGGATTTCTATATGGGGTGTTAACGCTTCCCCTCATAAATTTATGCGTCCTCGCATAATTTATGCGTATGGAAGATTGTCGATATTTTTGTCATAGTCTGGAACTTCACAGGATATTGATTCCTTTGAAGATGTAGTCAGTGCCAAAGGTGGTGCTATTACTATTGGTTCATTTTTGCATCACTGATGAAATTCTTTTGCCATTTCGATCATATTGATATGTTTTGTATTATTGATGTGCAGTTCTTACACTAGTTCTAATGATAAAATTTCTTCTATTTCTGTAGGATGAGATGGAGAATGTAAGATCGGTGGTAAAGCGTGGTATTCGACAAGATCTTCTGAGATATATTCTTGATTATTTATTGTTATGGTTGAGTTAAAAAATTGTATTAGGTAGTTGCCTTCTAACTGTCGTATATTATTATTGTTATTGCCGTATTTTGATTCAATGGTTCCATTAAACTGGTTGAGGACTATAATTCCTGGTGCGATCTGTTCTACTTGTGCTATGTGCTGGCTATTTGCCATATGACAGGTTGCATGCTTACTTTCTAACTAATTTCGGTATACACTTATTTCACTTATAATAATAACATCTTTTTCTTTACATAAAGACAATTAATTAATCGTTCTACAATTTCCGTTTATTCCATATATTGTTTGGTTTTTTCTTAGTATGTCTTCATATATAATTTTATTTATTAGGTTATTCTTCATTTAAAGTGGTTTTATAATTACAATAATTTTTCATATAATACATTTTGGGTTTTTGGGATGCTTAGTGTGGTGGCAATTCTTATTTCAGCAAAACTTAAAAGTTCTTCTACATTTTTATAAGGGATATTTTCTTTATCAATGCTTTTTATAATTAAATCATATTCATACTTACCAGGTGTACCGGTATGAGTGTTTTTTGTGAAAATAAAGTACTAATTTTAATGGGAAATTAAGAAATATTTTAAATTATTAGCCATTGCTAGCTATACATTTTCCCCATCTTTCAGGCAATTTATGGATTCCACGACAATAAAGCTGTTCGTCTTTTGAAGCAAATCAAAAAGTCACATAATTTTCGACTTCCTCGTAGGTTTCGAAGTGCTGCTCAGCTAATGCAGCTAACCAGCCAAGTCTGGTGAATACGGCGGGTGGGGTAGCAGCTCCCAGCCAAGTACTTTGGTTGTATTCTGAACCAGTTTTGCTTTGTGTGCAGGTGCATTGTCATGGAGCAAAATTACCTTGCCGTGTCTTTTCGCCCATTCTGGTCGTATTTCGATCACTGCATGGTTCAAATTGATCATTTGTTGTCTGTAGCGATCTGTAACAAGGTTTTAGGAGCTCGTGGTACACCACACCTTTTTGGTCCCACAAGATACACAACATTGTTGAATCGATCGGGTTTTGCAGCCAAAGCTGATGGTTGTCCCGGATTAACCCATGATTTTTTCCATATAGGATTCTGAAAATAAATCTATTTTTCATTGCCAGTCACAATTCGATACAAAACTGATTTTTTATCGTGTCTTTGAAGCAAAATTTCACAAATGGTTTTTCGGTTTTTCCGTCTTTCATTCAATTCATGTTAGCTTTTAAACGGTCAGAAATTGTTTGTTGTGCAACATTTAACATTTCTGCCATTTGTTTTTGACTCAAAGTGTCATCTTCATCCAATATTGTTTGCAATTGGGCGTCTTCAAACTTTTTTGGTGGTCTTCCACGTTCTTCATTTCTCATATCAAAATCGTTATCTCTGAACCGTTGAAACAATCTTTTGCATGTTGTTTCTGATAGAGCATGATCACCATATGCTTTGACAAGCATTTGATGCCACTCTGCAGAACTTTTCTTCAAATGAAAGCAAAAACTTAAAGCTAATTCATTACTAAAGATATTATCTTTCTTAACAATATTAATTATTTTATTGGTAACTTTTGTTAATTTATTTATTTGCTCGTTATATACTTATTTATAAAGAATTGATTATTACTATTGTCTATAACATTATTTATTCTACTTTGCATTATAGTTAAGTCATCGTGGTCGGGGTTTCCCGCTATTAGATCCATGAGATCAATGAGCTTTTAGATCTAGCTTAAGGTTTCCATTTTGTATTTTCGCGGTCGCCGTGTGTAAGGGTATTATTTGGGATTTATCGTAGTCGAAAATTTTAATTTATGCAGCTACGAGATACCTGAAAGGGATGGAGAGTTTATGTAGTTTAGATTTTTGTGTTGGATTTGTGAACTGTCTTCCCTGATGTAGTGATAATAGTTGAGGACTGGTTTTCTTTTACTATTTCTTTCTTATATTTGGACGATAACTTTGATGCTAATCGTTTATTAATTTTTACGTAAATAATAGGTTTTGATTGGGTGTCTGTTCTTGTTATAACTCTTAAGGTCATACTCTTATTTGTTTTTAAGTGGCGTTACTAGGTGGAGTGAAAGTAACCTCCTTGACCCCCAGAATGCGCTGCTACTGAAAAAACAGTTATGGTGCCTTGAAGTCCGTTCATATTTAGACATGCTCTCTCATAAAACATTATTTTTTGAGAGGCAAAACGGTGAAGGAAACAAAAGAAAAGTTTGTTAAATATTATGGGGCTAATGCTCCGTCAGATTACAACGTCAAATATTGGTTTCGAGAGTTTCGTGGTGGCCGCAATTCCACTACCGATCAAGTCCGCAGCGGCAGGCCCTCCGATGCGGGTACAGAGGACAATGTCAAAAAAAAAAAAAAAAATACATGAAATGCGCGAGCTAGCAGATACCACAAAGATTAGTACCGAGCGCACACGCCATATTTTGGGCAATATTCTGCATATGAAAAAGTTATCCTGCCGCTGGGTATCACTCATACTCACTCCTGACCAAAAACACGAACGCGAGAGCACTTCAAAAGAGTGTTTGGACTTGCTGATGCGGAATCGGGCGGACTTTTAGCATCGATTGGTAACTATTTGGATCAACTATTACACACCAGAGAACAGAATGAATACCCGGCAATGTACTGAAGCCGGCACGAGTGCTCCGAAGCGGCCGAGGGAGGCTCGATGGATCGGAAAGGTTATGGCGTCGGTTTTCTGGGATTGTCATGGCATACTCTTCGTAGACTACCTCGAAAAAGGAAAAACCATCAACAGCTAGTATTACTGTGCATTATTGGAGCGAATTCTCTGCAAAACGGGCTCACAAGGACATCGCAACCACGGCTAAAATCAATGACTTACGGTTCCAATTTCTATCGCATCTACCGTATTTACCCAAACTTCAAAAGATAGCTCATCAATAAAAAATTCAGCTCACGCGAGGAAATCTTCGACGCCACGGAGGAGTATTTTGCAGAAATTCCGGAAAATTACTTTTCGGACGGGATCAAGAAGTTGGAAAATCGCTGGAATAAGTGTATCAAACTAAAAGGGACTATATTGAATAAAATAAAAAAAACATTTGAAAATTTTCTTTTTCATTCCCAAAGATGTTACTTTTCACCCCACCTAGAATGTTATTCTGTTCTCTTTTCTCGAAAAGTTCTGGGTCGGTTGTAATATGTCTTCCAAAAAAATTTTGGATAGGTTTTCGTCCCGTTGTAGAGTGAATAGTGGAATTATATTCATAAACTGATCTTTCTAACAACTCAGAGAAGGATCTATGGGTTTGATCGGTTTTAAGACAACGCATTATTTCGCTTAATGTTGAGTGGAAGCGTTCCATTTGACCATTAACTGAACTTTTGTAAAGAGGTGTCTTATAGATTTTAATGCCTTCCAATGCCTTTAATGTCTTCCACCATAAAGGTTATTGATGTAATATTGACGGATTTTTCATTATCTATGACTATTATTTCAGGTACGCCGAAAGAAAAGAGTATTTCTCCTAGGGGTTGCCTTACGTCTTCAACGGATTTAGATTTTAAAATTTTAAACTGGGCATATTTTGAGAATTTATCTGGCTGTGAGTACTAAATTTTTTTCAGCGGAATAAATATCAAGATCTTAAATGTGTCCTGGATACTGTGGAATAGGGGTAAACTATAAGTTTGGTTTATTGGTATTTCAATCATATTTTTGTTTTTTACAAGTTGCATTGTTTAAGTATCCAGTTAATTTAAGAATGCATCTGAGGGAAATAGAACCTTTACCAATAGTTGTATCTTATTCTCACGAGCATTATAATGTGCTCTTTTATGAATTTTTTATAATTTCTTCGTCTTGTTCCGCTTTGTCGACTTTAATTTGTGTAAATCTAATTTTGTAATTTTTGAAATTATCAAAAGGTTTAAGAATCTTTTTAAAATAGAAATTAAGTTTTCTTTAGTATAAGGAGGTTGGGTAAAGGTTATTCTACGAAAGTTAGGAAAAGGGTATTCTGAAGTGTGGGGAATTTCATTTCCTTTAAGAAGAAGAAGCTGATTTTTAAATGCGTTTATTGAGACTTCCGCAGAGAGAATTAATCCATGTGAGGTGCTATCATCGCTATGTTGCGAATAAGTCATTAAATTGATATGGGATTCTATGTGTACGGGTGGACCAAAAAAGGCATCAGCGACAACGTTAGTCTTTCCTGGCTTCTAGTTTTGGTCGTAATTATACTCCTCAAGTATAACTTTCCAACGTTTCATTTTAACAAGCGTTATTGTTCTTGTTACTCAATGGATAAGTAAGGGGTTGATTATCTGTGTAGATTTTTACTCTTGCAGATTCATATACATAGATAATTTTGGAAACAGTTAAGAGACCATATAATTGACAGCATTTACTTTTCGTTCTCTCCTGTTTTAATAAGGGTTCTCGAAATGAACATTATGGGCTTATTATCTTGGGCTAAAATGGTTCCAATGACATAGTTTGAGGCATCTGTGTGATTTGGAAATATTTTTAAAGTCAGGATAGGATACAATTGTATCTTCAGAGGCTAAAGAGTATTTTATTTTGTTAAAAATTATGAGTTTTTTACTTGAAACGTTTTTGGAAATTTCGACCGTCTTCCCCTCTTAAGAGTGTCATAAGTGGTTTCGCTACTTTGGCATAATCTCTTTTGAAACGGCGGTAGTATCGTGATAAGCCTAGAAAGGATCGTGGATCTTTAAGTGTTATGGGATAGGGGAAGGTGAAAATAGCTTTCACCTTTTCAGGGTTGGTTTGAATACCATTTGCTGAGATTATAAATCCGAGGAACTCAACTTCTTGAAAAATTCACACTTGCCTAAATGCACTTTCATATTTGCAAGTGCATTTGCATCTCAAGTGTTTGGAAAACCTTTTGTATGTTCTCTACGTGGGTTTTTTCATCTTTGCTAAATATATCGATGTCATCTATAGTATGTAGACGAAACATATTTTTCCTATGTGATCTCTAAGTATGTCGTCTAGTGTTCTTTGGAAAATCGACGGTGCATTCTTTAACCCAAATTGTAGCCTTGTGAACTCGTTTTTTCTATTGTTCACCGAGAAGGCTGTTTTTTCAATATCGGATTTCTTTAGTTGAATTTGGCGAAATTTTGAAATCAAGTACTGTGAAAAGAGAATTCTGCCCTAATTGTGATAGTTCCTCATTTATTTTCAGAATAGGGTATCTATCTATCTATCTATCTACTTTACAGTGACGATATTGAGTTTTCGGTAGTCGATCAATAATCTTTTCGAGTGAAGCGTCAGATTTTTTTGTAGAGAATCCACACTGGTGAATTATATTGTGATCTTGAAGGCCTGACTATACCATCAGAAAGAAGTTTTTTAATTAATGCTCAACTTCATCTTGAAGGGACATAAGATAGGGATAACATTTACTGTTAACTGGATTTTTAGATATAGTTCATATTTCTCCTTGAACAACAGTCGTATAAATCAGTTTTTCGTCGGGCTCGTCAAACAAGTTCGGAATTTTTATTTTACAAGAGATCGTATTGAACCTTTTTAGTCAACTGTCATATGTTCCGTTCTAATGTCGATAAAATTAACTGATTCGGATTCTAGTTGCTAGTTGTACATATACTTTAATTTTGTCTTAATTGTCATGTAATTATGGTGTGTGTATACAGCAGATAATTGTTTTAAGCTATCATTCCCAAGAATACCACTGAATGATTTCAAATGTGGCAGAAGAAAAAAATTAATTTTAGTGTTTCTTAGTCCTAAAGGACTTACGAAAGTATGATGCGTAATTTGAGTTTGCGAAAAAATTTTTTTCGTTTTGAATGATTTTTTTGACAAGAGATGGCTGGATATAATTTTTATTAGATCCAGTGTCGATCAATATTTTTAGAATTTTGCCGCTCTCTGTCTTACATTCAAAATAAGGTAACTATGAGCTCATTAACCTAAAAAATGAATGTCAGTGAGTATAGGGGCATCTGGCGGAAAAGTGTTTTCACTTCATAACATAAATGTTTTGTTGCTGCGGCTGTGATATGGTATTTTCATTCTAAAGTTCTTCTTGTGGTTTTGATTAAATGGATTCTGTTAGGGATTGATCGTAAAGGAAATCTTATGTAATTATGTCCATGTCATATTGACCAGGTTCTTCCGGTGAAGTGGTTAGACGGAGGCTTCTCTTCATCTTATTTCGGGGTACGTTTCTTTGGGTCATATGGGTTTCCATGGGTCTCTTTGGTGCAGGTGGGAAATTTCTTTGCTGTGGTTTATTAGTATAAACTACTGCTCTAGTGCGTATTGTTGAGGTCTCCATAGGCACGGGTCTTGGAGGTGGTCTTTTTGGAGTTTGCTGTTGATAGTAACCTTGATATTGGGGTGTATGGGGATTACCAAAATTGTTTGTGGGTTGTGGTCTATTGTTATGATTTTGAGGTAGCTGGGGGTAGTAAACAAGTTGGAGATAAAAGGAAGTTTTATTCAATGTACCATGATAATTGGTATTGGAATTGGAGAAGAATTTTACTACACATGAAAGTTTTTTATAAGCGCTTTGTTTGTATTGGCATAATTAGAGCGGGAATTCTGATTCTCCAATTTAAGACAAATATAGAGCCTGTGGAAAATCTACAGATTCTCTGATACCAAGAAGCCTTAGTAGATCCTCTTTTAAATCTCGAATGAATGTGTCCAAGGCTTTGTCTCTATAGGTTCAAGTCATAAGAGCCAAGGATTCTGGACTTACATCCATGCATGAGATTTTATTCAATATTAGTGATACAGGATACTATACACTAACTGGTAAAATTCTTGAATTGTACTTTTGCCTTGGATTAACGAAGGCATTTGATACTCTAAGGTACCAAAATCTCGCTTGTCGGCATAGTGAAGGGTTGAACAGCGAGAAATGCACTCCCAATTAATTGGAGTGTTGTATGATTCTAGGGCAATATCGGCATTGCCTATCATTTTGTTATGTATGACGCTTAAAATTCCGAAGTATCGTGGAGTACCTTTTAATGGTTCATACAAATGAAGAATTCTGTCGAAACTTTTTTTTTTCTAGGAGCTATAATCTCCTGGTTGACCTGAAAAGTATCGAAGACAAAGCACAACGTCCGAAATCTTATCCCAGTCATTTAAATTATTTCTATATTCAGCGTTAATGAGTTGGTCAACCCTACCGTTAATGTCAGCATTGGGATTAAGGATGTTTTGAATTATTTCTCTTCCATCATTATTAAGGATTCGGGTTAGTATAGAAGTTATAACTGTTTGCAATTCAGGATTTACGTTAGCTTGGGCAGGATTTGGTAGTTGGGGTGGAAGGTTTAGAACAGCGGGTCTAATTTAATTCTGCATTTTTCAGATTATCACAATTGATAGGTAAATGAAGATTGTTATGATCTTAGAATGAGCAAAAAAATTGGAAAAATTGAAAATCAGCAAATAAAAATTTATATAGATTCAGGATGAGTAAATAAAACTGCTACCACTGCCTTCAAAACGCTTAAGGACTCCTCTTAGCACAAGAGATCGTTGAAGGAAACCGTGCCGGTTCCGAAAAGGCCCAAAGGCCAAAAACCTTTAACACCAAAACTCCCGGGCCATCAAACACCACATCTCTAAGGTCTTTCAGCGAAGTCTTAACAGACGCTATGACGACCGCGGTAATCGATACAAGCAACATCGACGGATCCATTACACTTGAACGATGGCAGCTGATCAAGTTGAAGCTTTCGGGCAACTTCTTGGCTATTATCAGGGACAACCCCGGACCACCTCCCATCACAATCGACGCATGCAACTGGAAAGTCGTGAAACTGGAGAAGTTAAGGGGCTCATATAAATGTGCGTGATCAATAAGGAAATCCTTAACCCTCTAGCGAAGAATAAAGGTATGAACCGGTTCGGGTTCGAAGCAAAACAGCTTAGGGACTACAAGAAGGATGATCTGGATGCTGATAAGCAACCTCATCCTCCTTTAACCGAAATTACAAATACAGCCTTGGATCTGGAAGCGTCGATATCCTTTACAGAAATGGACAGCGATGACTCCAATACATCCGAGGTGACTATTAAGCTATCGGTGTCCTCTTCTGACACTCTGTCGGAAATGGAAACCGATGACGAAATAAATAGATATCCTACAAGATAAGAGAAAGAAGTTGAGTTTTTTGGCTCATGTTCGATATCGGAGGACTTGAACAAGACCGTGGTGGAAACCACTTTGTGATAATGATACGATTTCTCCAGTTTAATCTTCACCACACAAAAAAGGCTTCGGCCACACTTATTCTGCGTCTTTCCAAAAACACAGAAGACGTCATCCTAATCCAGAAACCATGGATCGCGGAAGGCCTGTTTCGTGGACTTGGAACACCTTTATACGCTCCACTTTATACAAAAAAAAGGTAAGATTAGAACTTGTATACTAGTGAAACGTAGCCTTAATATATTTTTACTTCCTAATCTCAGCGACCCCGACTTAAAAGTCGCCAGGTTAGAGACTGTCAAAGTTTCCGACTGGCTGGCATCGGTGTATCTTGGCCACCATTATATAGGCAGTCTTCTTGGTGATAACCTAGAAATAGTAGTACTGAAAGCTGGAAGGCAAAAAACTGTACTCATCATCGGGTGCGACACTAAAGCTCATCACACGGTATGGGGCAATACCGACATCAATGATAGATGTAAATTACTTTTTGATTATATTTTAAGTACTAACCTCATTGTTTGCAACATTGGCGATGAGCCCACTTTTATAGCAAGAAACCGACAGTAAGTGCTAAATATCACTCTTGTCTCAGACAACGTCACTCAAATGCTAACGAACTGGATGGTATCGACTGAGCAGTCGTTTTCAGACCACATATATGTCCAATTTAGTATGAGTGATGCTCCCCCTAGTCACACAGCATTCAGGAACTACTGAAAAACTTATTGGCCCAAATACAGAGGAATACTGTCAGAAACACTATGCTCTGATAGTCAATCCTGGAGATCATTTTGTGACAATATCAGAGAAACCTCTGAGGCATTGCGGCTAAGAAAAATCCGGTGATGCCTTGTTGTTTGAAAAAAAAAGCCGATGGCTCTTGGACAACCTTAAGTGACGATTCACTCAACTTGCTACTAGACACCCATTTTTCAGGTAGCTCCTTATTCGATGCCAGTAGTAACTAAAACAGGACTCCTGCAAACATGAACAAAATTCATGGTCTGATTACAAGAGACAAACTGCATTGGGCAGTTCACATCTGCAGGTATAGGACTCACTTAGATAGTGGATCAGTCTTATGCTAAATAGCAGGATAATCAGCTCCACACTGAGTCTGACTTTTGCTAAAAGGTGTGTCGGCAGAGGTGGGCTTTCTCCCCTTCTCTGGAACTTAGTGGTAAATGAACTGCTGACATACCTGGTAGCAGGAGGCAGCAGGGTGATTGTCTATGAAGATGACGTTGCCCTTCCCTTCTCAGGCAAACATCTTTATACCATCAAATCAACAGATTAACCCGTTGGGCGGATCACTGTGGATTGGGAGGTAACCCCCATAAAACTTATCTTGTCCTTTATTTTTTTAGAAAATATAAAATTCCAACTGTAGACCCTCCTTCAATAAATGGTACTAGTTTATTGCTTTCCGATACAGCAAAATACTTGGGTTTCATTTTTGACATGAAACTAAACTGGAAACCTTACATTCAAGAAAAAGGCAAGAAAGCTACAGTAGCTTTATTGTCTTGCAAGAAAGCCATTGGAAACAAATGGGGCCTTCAACCTCGTATAACCCACTTGCTATATATCTCGGTCATAAGTACGATACTCACTAACGGTGTTTTTGTCTGGTGGACGGCCTTAAACATTGCAGCCAACTGCAACAAACTAAGCAGAGCCCAAAGAACGTCATGAGCTCTACGCTCCACCAATACCAATCGCTACGAGCAAATTATTATTTAAGCTGGATGCTAATAAAATAACAGACCTTAGATGGACCGGTGGGCCAACATGTTGGCCTACAAATATCTTAAAACAAGAAGAAAAATTATTATTTTCTGTGGGCCTTTTGTGACAATATTTTACTACCTTACCATATTTGAGGATATAAATACATAAAGGCACATTTCAGGAATATGCAGATCATTTCTAACAACCGATTCTTTATGCTGTCTTCTACTATAAAATACAAAGTTACGCATAAATAAGACTTCTGGGAAAAGGTGTCCGACCAAGCATCTGATGTGATAGAAAAACTATTTCCTCTCATTAAGTCTATTTTCTTCACTACAGTTTCTTACTGTATGGGTCTGTGACATTTAGGGACATCGTTGCTGGATGAGGTAGTAGTTGGCTTACATTAACATTCGATCCATAACGACTTTCAATTTTAAGGGCAAGTTTAACAAATCCGTTGATGATCAATTCGCTGATATTGCTGAATGGCCGACTATTTTGAAAGATCCATTTCGTCACAGCCTTTCCCATCAATAATTTTGTTTCAATATCTTTGACAGGTTCAGCAATATTACCTTTATTTTATATTTTATGCTAAAACAAGTTCTGCATGCCACGATATTTGGTATTGTAATGCTGTTCTCTCCAATGATATGACCAAAAACTTTCCACACCTTGCTTTTACCGCGTTTTTGGGTAATACCGTATTAACCACTCATTACTTTTGCTTTCATTTCGATCATTGTTAATTTCACACTAGAAGGTGACAAGGACTATGAAACAAATTGTAACAATTTGCAATTCCTAAAAAATAATACATAAACATACTTACGAACCATAAAAGGAGGAACACAATAAACAAATCCAGCAAACGGAAGAGAGTGAATAATACAGGTTCAGACAAACAGAAATAAATAGACGCTGACAAACATACTATACATAGATTAGTCTATAAGGTAAGAAATAGCATAAAGACCTAGTCATAGTAATCAGTTAATAATTTGTTGAAATAAACTATTGAATGTCATTCGTTTTTTAAAGCAGTCCTTATTTCTATGACTAGCTCTGTATTTATGTTAAAAAAGGCACAATCTACACATATATTCAACTAGACAAATCTAATATAAACAGGTAAATACATATTTAAACTATACTTATGTACCTTATCAATAGAACTGAAGCTCAAAATATCAACTTTATCCATTTTATTTATTAATCAAAAAGAATGCCGCTGAGTGATTTTGTTTACGTTCCGTCTTTACTGTTAGCGTATTTTCGACTAACTGCAATTTTTGTTTGTAATTATTTTATAATTCATATTTAAAGTGTGCACTGTGTGATTATTGACTGTTAGTGTGCACTCGTGCAGGGCTCTAATTCTAAGCCTTTTCAGTATCTGCGAAACGGTTGTATGAACAATGTTAAACCGCTGCGCGATACCTGTTAACGGTAACTGCAGCCAAGATTTAATTGTCATCTGTGGTGGGTGGACGTCCAGAGGGAACAGCGTCAACAAGACCTTTATTTCCGTGTAAACCGACGCTGATAAATGTCAGCGCTTATAACCGAATCTCCGTACACGCTGTAAATCTCCCGTTGCGCATCTGTAGGTTTGACACAAGCAAAATATGCCGAATATGCACTTTCTTGTCCTCCGTTTTAAAAATAATATTGAACACTTAAAAATAAACACTCAAAATAAATTCTCGTTACAATATAAAGGATAACCGTCTTTATTGGAATAAACAACAAACATTTCATAACGGTATACACAGAGATTTTCTGAAACGATAGACACTACTTCAAATAAAAAACCGCAGAATATATTGAACAACCCAATATTTAGAGAAATATTACCGAAATGTATAGTACAATATAAAAATTGGAATTCTACCAGATATAAGAGCAGGCTGGTTTCAGACGAGGGTATGGTACAAACGACCACCTGCAAACAATAACCACTCTCAAAAAAAATCGGTTGTGTTTATTACGATAATAAACTCATTAAAACAATGCAGAGTTAACTACAGGTACAATATACCAAATTGTTATAACATATTTACCTATAATGCAACTGCAAGTGTAAAAATACTAGATACAAAGAGAAATATGGCAGGGGGATAAGATATCCAAAAAACTCTTTACGACGGTTTTGGAATATGGAATATTATTGAACTGGGACAATAAAAGTATAAACATAATTAGAGAATATCTGAACTATCGACGCTTTGCTGATGACGTCATCATACTATTTAATAGTTTAAATGATGCGCAGCAAACGTTGAAAGTATTGAAGCAGGCAATTAAATGTGTCGGACTTAACATAAATTTTGATAAGACCAAATTCATGAGCAACTGACGAAAGAGATGAAGTGGGGCAAGCACATTAGTGTACCTACATACATATATTATGTCACGAAATAAGAATCTGCATACCATAGACAACCAAACGTGCGAAAACTTGTGCCGCATCCACTAGGCTACACAGGATTAGGAAAAATAAGAGACAATTCTAAAGTGGACATACCTATTTCAATCAATGCGTACTACCAGTTATACGAGTAATACGAGTATATGGCGACGAGAATACTAAATACAATAATCAGAACGAGAACAAAATTCATTGACGTAATGGAACGTACATATAACAACAGCAAAGTGCAGATAAGCGGGATGCATTACATAGATAAGGGATATAAGATGGACTAAAAGAATACTAGAATAGAGAAATTTAGCCAAAGATCGAAGCCATTAGAAGTATTTCGAGGAAGCCTATGTTTAACAGTGGACATAAAAGGATGATGGATGTTGATGGTTATGAAAGAAGGAAACTACGCTAACAGGGAAATAAGTCTCCTCAGCACCGCATATAAATTCCTATCTGCCGTATTATATGAACCCCCAAACAGTCTTATTGGTCCTTATCAGTATCGTTTTTGACCAAGAAATTTTACAAAACTTCAAACCTTCACATTACAGAACCATGTCTAGTTTTGACATTCCTTTCAAGCTCATTTGACTATAGAGAATATAGGCTACTCTGTCAAGGTCGGTAAGGACTTAAAGAAGGCAATGGGCTTTCGTGTGATGTGAAATTTGCAAAGAAACGCTAGAGTCACCATCTTGTGAAAGTCTGTTCAGTTAGTCGCATATGCTAACGTTATTGACATAACGAGAAGGACACAGCGAGTTGTCAATTGAGCATTTGAAACTATTGAAGCCGAAGCGGCAAGGGTGATTTTAGAGGTAAACAAAGTATGTTATATGATGTCAACAAAGGGGGACATATAATATAGACATCTTAGACAAAACGTTACGATAGGCAGTAACAACTTTATGATAGTAGAGGACTTTATCTACTTCGACTCCTCTATAAATACTGACACCGACACGAGCGCGAAAACCATGCATAAAATCACTCTTGTTAATTGCAGCTTCCTTGAGCTTTGAGTAGTAAAGCCCTCTCTCGAGTGTCCGGAAGTTCTGTTCTTATTTCTGCTTCACTGCGTAGAAGCTTATATTAGACGCTGACAAAAGTGAATGAAAATGCCTTTGGACGCTGAAAGTGAATAGTTTTTCGGGCAATTTTCAGTCGCCTTTGTACCAATGGACAATGGAGGAGACGTTTCAACAACGTTCTGTATGGACTGTACATCTCTGTGCAGATCTCATCAGAAAAGCTCGGATAACCCGGCTTAAGGAGCTAAGTCACCTTGGGTGCAATGACTCCAGCGTCCAAATCTGGAAAGTTATCGACTTCAACCTAGAGGGCAACACAGGTTTGAACTAAAATAAAGTGGTGAAAGGAGACCTCAGCCTATTTCGTGTGTAGGCTATAACCTACAAAACCTTTATTGAATTTATTCCTAAAAGTAGAGATTCCAAAGATCTTAGCTTCGATTTTTAATTGCACTTATAAGTTTAAGTTTTGTATCAAATGACAGAGGATAATTTCTGATGACATGATTTTAATTTTTCACGATTTAACTTTTTAACATGGTTAAAAAAATTTTCATTCCAATTGAAACAATACTACATATATGTATGTGTACAGAAAATTTCAGATTTCATTAGACTCTTACATAGATATTTTTTAGCTTATAAATTTTACTTATTTCTTTGCAGTTTTGATTAATTATGAAATGCAGTTTTGGAATCCTGGTATACCATATGACCTCAAGGATAGATAAATAGATAGATAGATAGATAGATAATTCGATTTATTACTTGTCTTACTTTTTCTCAATTCTTGTTTGATATTAAATCAGACAAATTCCACAAGATTTCATTTAAATAAAAAAAATATATATATATATATATAAAAATATGTTATAAAGGCTTCGTTTATAATTTGGTCTCGATACTTTATTGCTGTTTTATTATTTTGTTTATTTATTTATTTATTTATTTATTTGTTTTTCATAACTCTTTAGAATTTCTTTAAGTATCTGCAAAGCAATTTAGTGAGCTTAGTCTTTCCAAATAACAAGTTAACACATTGAAACTAATTAAGTATAATTGATAAAACATTTTACCTATTTTGGTTTTATATTTCATTATTCAAAAATAAAGTTTTGATCGCTTTTTTTTCTAGTTGTTGATTGTTGCCAGAACGCTATATAGGAGTTGTCTTCTACCATATTTGTTGCAAATGTTTGATACTTGCATCATACCTTGGGCACGTTGTCTAGTATTTACTACATGATCCACTCACCGAATGCACCGTATGTCTTCGTAGTATTCTAAAGTGAGCATCATCTTAAAAATGTCTTCTACTTTGAAGCTAATGTCGTTGTTTCGAGTGTTGCATCGCAATATGAAATCATCACCCCAACTATGCATACTCCGTCGGCAAAATTCAGCTTAGCACAAAAGCCGACGGCAAGTACATGTAGCGTCCCATTAGTGACAAAATTGGGCGCTCATGTTAAGAAGCAGGCAAGTAAAGGATCCATACCCAACAAATTTGCGATGGGCAAATGATCACTTGGCTCCGCCCACTGAGCTACTAGTCATCTTGTGCGTGTATGCACTTGTTGGATGGTTGGGGTCACTGATCTAGAAAACTGGCAAATGAGAAAAACGGTCTGATGGGAGCAATTGAAAGATTTGGGTCAAAAGCGGATTCAGCTGATGCTGATGATGATGATCGGAAGAGGCAAATATGTCAAGGACTGATGCGGAGGATTCCTGGGACAGTGGACAAGGTGTAGAGGGCATTCCCACGTTTAAAAATTTGAAAATGTGTTTTTGTGTTTACTGAGCATCGGTTTTAATTTTAAGTTTACTAGTTGTACCTAATTACTGAGTATTGTAATACGCAAAAATCCTTGCGTAGATCAAAGTGGTCCTTCGAACCGGATTAAAAAATAAAAAACATTAATTATATTACCCCACAAGTGGTCGTGTGTTAAGTGCTGATTGTTCAAGGTAATTTAATTGAAGAGCTGGAGGATAGAGGTGCAACAAGGTGGAATAACTAAGCAACGCTTAAGTACAGGTGTGTGGCTTCTTATTACACGGTATATTAGATAATATTAAATAATAACCATATATACAAAATAAGTATAAATAAATACATTAAAATATAATCGTGTGTGGTATTTGGTATTTGGTATTTAACAAGAGTAATAAATTTTACGGCTTCATCATATTGGTTCAGCTGAAGCTTGCTTTTATAAAAATCCCTACGTTTGATGGTTCGCTGCAAGTGTGGCCAGAATTTAAGGCCAGAATAATGCATTGACATTATTGGTCAAACGCTTCCAAAATATTCGATTGTTAAAAGACAACCAATTCAAATTACTTTTCAATCAATTAGCGAACTCACAAGAATCCCCGATGGTCTGAAATTATTGTTAAACACCAAAAACGAAGCAAGACAATTACATGCATGCGAAGATGTTTACATTTTCCACACAGTGCGAAAACTTCCATTCACCACTCGAGGGCACTGGGAACCCCACAAAACCTCAAATTTAAAAGATTTCGTTCTAATGCGGGTAAGAACTTTGGATGTAATAGGACACTCTTCGTTAGATTTTTACCAATCTAAATCTAGAAAGAGTATATCAGTACATCAATTCGTGTACATAGCTCCACAGTTCTGAAAGGCTCACTGTGCCAGGGTGCACATTCTATTCAAAATTGCTTTAACTTTAAGGAACTTAACATAAAGAAAAGACAGGATATTGTGAAGAAAAAGAAACTACGTTTTAACTGCCTTTCAAGCGTTTTATTTTACACAGAATTTCACAAGCACTTTCACATGTACCATTTGTCATCAGAAGCATCACTGCATGTTAACCAACCTGTGACCTCGAGTCACTCTACTAAACCAGCTCAAACAGCAGCGGTTCAACAACATACTCATGCAGTCTTCTATTTCGTTCAAACTTTACAATCGGCAGAATTAGAGAACCCACCTTCCTCCAATGTAATTGCTTCGTCGTATAACGCGTGTATAGTCGAAAACAATCGACGACATATTCTTCTGGCAACCCTCATAAAGGTTATGATAGCAGGGAGTATACCGTTTCTGATACGAGCACTATTTTATCTTGGATCAGAGGCTTTAAGTTTTCAGTAAAACCAAAACAGTGACACACTTGCTCGTTTCAAGGCCAGAGTTTTACCGCTTCAAAATAAGTCACTGGCGCGTTTGGAACTGTGTGGAGCCCAACCTCTGATTCACCTATTAGCTCAGACTATGAAGACGATGGAGTTACAGTGTGCAAAAATGTTTGCTTAAAGTGTTTCACAGATAACACTTGCGTGGATAAAAACTCCACTACACCTTTGATTAACGTTCGTGGGCAACCGAGTAGCAGAAATTCAAGAGCTTACTGATCCGTCGTGCTGTAGTTACGTGCTTTCTAAGGAAAATCCGTTAGACCTCTCATCCAGAGGCCTACGTCCAAAAGACATCATCGAAAATCATCAGTGATGGCAATGCCGAAAATTTTCCAGACATTTGACGAGCGACTCCATCAGCCACATCCCTACGGACTTTGAAACGAGAACTACGCAAGAACTAAAAACAAAAACAACATTTTTCAGCTCTGCGTTAACTTTACTACATTCAAAACTAATAAATTAATGATAAATTTTTCTTCTCTACATCGTCTAATCCGGGCAACTTCATATTGGCTTCGGTAGTTCGCTAATTTACGATTCAAAGCAAATGGGAAGGCAACCAGGGTATCTGGACCACTTACAGTCACCGAAATATGTGCAGCTGAGAAACGATTAATCACCATCGTAAAACAAGAATTCTTCGCCGAAGAAATTTTAAATTTATTCAAAGGTAAAACTGTTGGAAAGAAAAGCAACTTAGCAAGATTGTCGCCAATCATCGATTAACATGGTAAATTGCGAGTTGAGGGTCGATTGGAGAATGCGAAATTACCATATGCACAGAGGCATCCGATAATACTGCCCTCTCAAGCTACTCTAACATCACTCATCGTTTATGATGCTCACATTCAAGCACTACATGGCGGTTAGCAATTGAATATTGCATTTTGCATCCCAAATCTACTACAGTTGCCCCTCGTTAATTCAAACCAACGATAATTTAATTCAAAGTTATCACGATTTCCCTAGAAAATCGCTTTATATAGACAGTGTAGAGGACAAAAAATTTCTATAAGCGGAAACTTATTAAAAGAAAAAGCAAAACAGTTCGCGTCTACTCCAAGCATCAAAAACTTTGCGGCAAGTAAAGGATGGCTTGCAAATTTCAAGAAGAGAAAGGGAGTAGTGTTCAAAAAAGTTTGTGGGGAAAGTGTAAGAGTTAATGATGCAGTTTGTTTAGATTAGCACGGCCAGTTGAAGACTTTGATAGAAAACTATGATACCCGAGACATTTTTAATACCGAGGAAACTGGCCTCTTTTTCAAATGCTTTCCTGACAAAACTCTTACTTTCAAAGATGAAAAATGTGTTAGGGAAAACATAGTAAAGAGAGATTGACAGTTTTACTTGCTACAAATATTAACGGATAGGAAAAATTGAAGCCCTTAGTGATAGGAAAAGCAACGAAGCCGCGATGTTTAAAAGGAGTGAAATCGTTTCCTACTGCTTATCCTGCTAACAAGAAAACATGGATGACTAAAGAACTTTTCAACGATTGGCTTTTAACAGTTAACGTGTAGATGAAACGACAAAAACCGAAAATTCTACTCTTCTTAGACAATTGCACTGTCCACAATAGTCCCCCTACATTGTCCAATGTAAAACTCTACTTCTTTCCACCAAATACCACTTTCAAACTGCAACCACTGGACCAAGGCATCATCCATAATTTTAAGACGTTCTATCGCAAAGAAATTGTTAAGCTCTTTTCAGAATCTCTCGACAATCAGCTAACTGCGAAAATCATGGTCCTGACGGCTATTTTACTGATTGATAAGGCATGGAGAGCTGTAACACCACTAACAATTCTCAACTGTTTCATAGAATCTGATTTCATAAAAGAAGATCAGGAAAATCAGGCTATAATTACGGAAGATGAAGAAGCAGCAATAGCACCACTGGTTGATATGAGCGGTGTGAGTTTTTATGAATTTGTTTAGGTGGACGAAGATGTTGCTGTCTCAGGTTCTCTAACCGATTGCGAAATTTTATCTGCTACAGATAAAAATGAAATAAGCAACGATAAAGATGAGGAATATACATCAGAGTCTTTGGCAGAGGTGTCAGTAACAAAGTCTACAAAACAATACTAATGAAACAGCACTTCATAGTGCTGTCTCTGCAATGTGCTTTGAAAAAAACTAACATTAAAGACTTCTTTCGAAAGACTAATAATAATTAACTCACATTACGTAGATACATATGTATATACATACATATATACATGTATGCACGTTTGTACTTCTAACTTTTTGATTTTGTTTAAAAATTGGCATAAACAATAATTGATTATTACTCAATAATTCGAAATTTCATATTTTTTCTCTCGAAACTTTCGAACCATTTGATATTTCAAACTCTCGATAGTTCGTAATATTTTAAAAGTCCTTCGAGTTTCGAATTAAAGAGAGTCGACTGTATAAAAAAATTCATACACAACTGTTTAAAATGCTACCGGTACAAGGCAACAGAAATAACACAACAAATGACTAATTTGCCAATGGAAAGGTCGATTTTATACGAAGGCGATACATCTCGAGCTGGTAAGTGATTAGGTATACAACCTCAGCATTTTTTGCCGCTTTCAAACGTTTCACATCGCGTCGTGGAATCTGTACAACATAGCGATTATGGAACTATTGGGTATATATTTTAATTCGTGTGGTTTTTTTTTTTCAAAATTTGAACGTTTATTTAAGAAAAATATGTACAATAGTATTATTCAAAATATTGTCCATCTGAAGCTATGGCTTTTTCCCATCTTTCTGACAATTTGTGGATCCCATCCCAAAAGAATGGGATATTTTTGATATTCTGCTCTGATGTGAACCGTATTTCAGTGAGGGCGTTCTGCATCGACCGGAACAAATGGTAGTAAGAACTGGCAAGCTCTGGGCTATAAGGCAGGTGGGGTAACATCTACTGTTTTTTAAATAGTTCTTAACCGGAATAGCAACGTGGGGCCGAGTGTTGTCATGATGGAAAATTATTGCCTCGTGTCTGGTCGCATATTCCGGGCGTTTTTTGGCTACTGCTCTCCTTAAACGGATTAATTGTGTTCGGTAGCGTTGTCCGTTGATGGTTTCACCCGGTTTTAGCAGCTCATAATACAGCACACCCAACTGATCCTACCAAATACAGAGCATTACCTTCGCGCAATAGATATTTGGCTTTGCCGTTGATTTAGCTGGTTGGTCGGGTTTCGCATATGATTTTTTGCGCTTGCGGTTGTCGTAATGGATCCATTTTTCATCACCAGTAACAATCTGATGCAAAAATGACTTCCTTTTGTGGCGTTCCAGCAGCATTTCGGACATGCAAAACCGCCTTTCGACGTGTCTCGGCTTGAGCTCAGGTGGAACCCAATTTCCTTGCTTTTAAATATATCCAGCTGGTTTTAAACCAGCTTAAGTGACACAGAAAGATTCTGCGAGCACTTCTTGTGTTTGGCAACAAGCTTCCAGTTCTTCATCTTCAAACTTTTTTGGCTGCAAAGGACGTTCATCGTCTTCCAAGCCAAAATCACCACTTTTAAATCGTGCAAACCACTTTTGGCACATTCGCTCAGGTAGCGCATATTCAACATAAACTTCCACCGATGACTTTCGGCAGCAGTTTTCTTCATATTAAAGTAATGAAGAAGAACTCCCCGCAAAAACATTTTTCAGGCACAAAGTTCGATATATTTGAATGAAAAAAAATTATTGTTGCTTACGCTTCAAATGAATGACATATACTGATTTGACGTTGCAGCTTTCATTTCGGTGGACTATGGGACTATGGGGGGTAAAATCAGTGAAATATCGCTTAAGGCGGAACATCGTTCAATACACTTTAACATTCGAGGAATATGCAACCGTGTTGGTACAAATGGAAGCGTGCCTTAATTCACGTCCGCTTCGTCCCATTACAGAAGATCCAGATGATTTGTCCATCCTAACACCCGGTCAAATAATAAGAAGACTATAAGATCAGCGTTGATGTCTCTTTCTGCGGCCCGGCATAAAGTATTATGCTTCTATTTCTATTTCTGCTTCTGTTTTTTAACGTCGCTTCCTAAGTATTTTTCTAAGAACAGGACATTTTCCTATAAAATGGATGACATATTCCCTCTATGGAAGGTTGCATAGCCAGCAATACATAGGCAAGCCCCTTCGATGAGGAACATAGTTTAGCTTTAAAAACTTCTCATTTGAAAAATGGAAGAGATATGTTCATAACTGTTATCGTTCTTAAAATAGTTGTTATGTCTAAGGGGGCTATACGAGTACATTGATATGTGCGTCGAAACTGTTAATGCACTCTTGCCTAAGTTTTTCATCAAATTATGAAATAAGGTCATAGAATATCTTTTTTGAGAATCTTCTAATTTCGGCCAACAACCAAAGATCTGTTCCGTACTTTGATGGCTTTTCTGTGCCAAGTGCTTCTCCTTTGGATGGTGTTTAACACTATAATTTTTAGAAATCATTCTTCTGGTATTTTAATAACTTTTAATAAATAATCCTGTTTCGATGTGTATTACATAATTGGGCGTGTTGAAGAGTAGACGGAATCATTTTTATGTAATATCTTAAGAGCTTTCCAACGGTTTCATACTTAACTCTAACTAACATACTAAAATACTTACCCTCAGGCCTGTGTTGCATAAATTACTATGGATTTGGCCACCGCTATATTTAAAATCATGTGAAATTTTTTTATTTGAAAAATCATTCTTCCAGGTAGCACTTTTTGCTTGAGCTTGTTATTGTTGCTCAAAGATACTTGTAAGATATTACTATTTCTCTGTTGAAGTGCTGTTTATCATTTCTGGATGTTCTGCAAAGAACCGTTTTAAAAATAATAACCTTGGATTTACTTAAATTTACGGTAAGATTCCGTAGCTGACAATACTCCACAAATCGGTTTTTCATTAGTTGTGAAGTTGCAGGTGTATGTGCGAAAAGAAGGACATCGTTAACAAATTACAGGGCCTTAATAAGGATTCCTGCGATTTCTATTTCAGCAGGCAAAAAATCTACTAAATCATCGATGTACAAAGCAAAATGATATGAACTGAGTGATTGATTGATTGAGGCTCGGGTCTATCCCGGATAGTTTACTGAATGCTTGGTACAAACATATAACACTTGAAACGATATATATAAAAAAGCAAGGGTCAAGAAGCTTGGGAGAGGGAATTTCGAAGAGTGATTTTGCCGATGTTAAAGTCGAACCTAAAAACATTATTGTTTGCATTTCGAGGTATTCTGGTCAAAGGTTCGTTACAGCTGTAGTCGGTTTGGTGAAAGTTGATGTGGAAGAGGGTTGCAGACCTAAGGTTC
Organism: Volucella inanis; assembly: GCA_907269105.1. Classification (NCBI taxonomy): domain Eukaryota; kingdom Metazoa; phylum Arthropoda; class Insecta; order Diptera; family Syrphidae; genus Volucella; species Volucella inanis. The sequence continues at coordinate 136,331,669 of OU026153.1, forward strand.
AGATTGGAATTAATTGATATCATTTGGAGCAAGGTAGTTCAGTCAATACAGCCAGTAAGCAGTTGATGACCAAGAATACATCAGCAATTCCTCGACGTTTTTTGAGGGGCTGAAAATTTACTACTTTATTAGGTCCAAAGTAGACCCCGGAATGCAACTTGAATGAATTTGCGTTTTATAACTTCAATTCGCCTAGAATGGCTTTCGTAGTAAAGGGACCAAACTTGGCTAGCATATTCCAGTATGGGAATTACGAATATAAAGTAAAGGGATTTAGTAACGTAAGGGTTAGAGAATTCCTTGGACCATCGCTCAATAAAACCCATTGAAGTATTAGCTTTGGTAATTAAATTATCAATATGCGCCCAGAAATTAAATTCTTTATCGCATATAATGATGATAGCGGGTATTAATTCATTGCCGATAAAATAGGACCTCAGTAGTGATAGCACACGTTTCCGCAAATAAGTTATAGTTTGGCATTTGCTAGCAATAAGCTCCAAACAATTTTTTTCGCACCAGATTAAAAAGCCATTCAGATCAATTTGTAGTGCTTGAGAGTCAGAGAGAATAGAGATGTGCTTATATCATCTGCATAGATGGAAATGTTTTTGATAATGACATCTACATCATTGATTGCCTATATAAAAACCAGAGGACCGAGGTTCACTAGATGAAGCTAAAATGGAATCAGAAACCGAAAATCTAAAAAGAATATTATATTGCTGATTTGTCCCCTAAGATTGGATTCACAAGATGAATTCAGGTTGCAACCCGAGAGCTTCAAGCTTGTAAAGGATTACTTCGAGCGAAATTTTGCTAGCTAGCAGTTACATCGTTTTCGTTTCATATTCCAATGCAGAGAGACTAGTAAAAATCAATTCCGTTAAATTAGCAATTGTTGATCTTCATTTAAGAAAACCGTGTTGATAAGAAGAGGAGATACTTTTGCAGTGAAAGAACATCAGGTCGTAAAGAATGCTATCAAATAGTTTGTGTATATAAGAGAATTTACTATAAGACAGTAACTAGAGATTTCATTTTTGGGACCTGCTTTATGGATCGGAATTATGTACGTTCTCTTTCCCAAGATAAAGGAAAAATATGTTGCGTTATACAGAGCTGAAATGTAGATGTTTCTACATTTTTTTCAAAACAATGGCAGGCAGCCGGTGACGACCCATTACATGTTTAATATTAACAATAACTGATATAAGTAAAGTATAGGCACAGCTACTCATCGTGAGGTTTGATTTATAATGTAAAACAAAACACATAAATTTGAAAGTGAATTTTAAATTTTTATAATCGGTTAAAAGAACAATTCGTTTACTTTTTGAAAATGACATCATGTCAATTCGGAAGGTTCAATTTTGGGCGACTTGTTCGAGCATAGCGACTGGTATCTCACGGATAACATGAGTAATGTTGGCTTCCAAAGCGTCAATCGTAGCTGGCTTATTCCTGAGACTTTACATATCCCCAAAGAAAATAGTCAAAGGTGTGATATTGCACGATATTAGCGACCAATTTACCGTAGCAAAACGTAAAATAAAGTGCTCAACAAGTCCATTGTTTCAGTCCATTGTCCATTGTATGGCTCGTAGCGCCGTCTTATTCAAACCAGAGCTCACCGAGAGCTTGAATGCTATTGACGGTAACATTCTGATTTGCCTCATTTTTGAAGAAATATGGACCAATGCTTCCACCAGAACATAAACCACACCATGCCGTTGTTTTTAGTGGATATAATGGTAGCTCTTGATACTCTTCGGGATGCTCATCATCCCAAATATCGCAATTTTGTTTATTAACGTATCCATTGAGCCAGAAATGGGCTTCATCACTGAACAAAATTTCACGATAAAACACCAGATTTTCATTGAGTTTTTCCAGAACCCATTCGTTGAAAATATGACGTAAATTTAAGTCGTCTGGCTTCAATTCTTGCACAAGCTGAATTTTGTACGCTTTTAGGCGTAAATCCTCACGTAAAATACGCCAAGTTGTCGAATACGCCAAGCCAAGCTGCCGAGAACGACGACGAATCGATTCGTCACGGTCTTCGCGTACACTCTCAGCTACAGCAGCTATAGTCTTTTCACTACTTACTAGATGTAGTTTAACCGTTCGAGTATCATCCACTAATGTAAACTGGGACTCAAATTTGCGAATGGTATTGACAATAGTTGGTTCAGTAGGTCAATAATGCACACCGAAAGTTCCTCGAATTTCTCACAGAACGCTGATTTTCGTAATACAGCTGAACAATTAGAAACGCTTTTATGGAGTCTTCCCATAGTAATTTGCCAAGTGATACTGAATAAAAATAAAAAAGCAGTTTGGTAGAAAACACGCGTGATCTGTCAAAAAAGCCTATTGCAAATCAAACCTCACAATGAATCACCCCTTAGTTGATATCATAGATAAGCTGCTGATTATTGGACTTAATCTCCAGCAGTATATGGAAGAGTGACATGCTTTTTCATTCATCACAGATGTACCAGAAAATACTGTTGTACTCCTGAAGATACATTTCAGCATTCCGACTCAGTCCATTGCATATGCGATGAAATGACTTTTCGCATGTTCCAACAGGTCTAAGTTATCGAAAATTAATATGCATTGTTCATCTTGGTGTTAAGAAGAAGCGTCTTGAGTACATATTAGATCAAGTTGAATGGTATGATATTTTTAATGGATTCCTGACCTCTTCCAACATCTTTAAGATCGATACTTCAGGAATTTTAGAAACTATAATGGTTGGTTTTGTTAGAGGTTTAATTTTAAATGGGCAACATTTTTATCCAACGACAGCCAATTAGACAGCTAGTTCGTACTCATTTTGTGTTTCCATTTAACCATGATTAGGCTTACGCCAGAGCAGCACTTGCACATTGTGCAATTTTATTTTGAAAATTCTGGTTCAGTTCGCGAAACTAAGCTTGCGCTAATGATTCGACTGGTTCCTAAGATCTAAGATGTGAAATAAGCTACGATGTTTAGTCTTGGAACAAAGATGCTTACAGATTAAGATGATATATTTCATGCTTGTTAATGAACACGTCGCTTTTTATTTGACAATAAACGCGAGAATTCTGGATCAGAATTTCTCTTCAATACAAACTGTTTTAAAATTGAAACAGTAGAAAATTTCAAATATTTGAAAGTTAAAAAAGAACAGCATCCTCTGTTTCTACCGTCTTCGAAATAAAATCTGTTGTTAGCGATAAGCTAATCTAAATAAATTATCATCAATTGATAATACTACAAAAAAGTGCATTAAGAAAAATTTGTAATTCTGCCGGCTTTGCTCATTCAATGGAATTATTTCGTCTTACTAAAATTCTACTAGTTCCACAAATGTTTTCGTATATTTCGTATAAGGTTCTAAGTATATAAATATACTTAAGAGGTATATATGCAGAGTCCTACCAGATTAGTAATTCGCAATCCACAGCTTGTCGGACTACACATTTTAAAACTCAATGGCTGTTTGAATTTAATGTCAATGAAATTGAGGTTTTACTACGATTTATATGTAAAGATTGTTTCAGTACGATGTGTAGGATTTGTTTTTTTGCATAAAACGAACAATTGTTTCTTAATGTTTTATTGATTCATATGCGAATTATTTCTGAAACACAGTATCTTCCAGATGACAGCTACGGCCCTGCCTGCAGGCTCTTATCCTTTTCTCGAAATCTTCAATTATTCTTTCAAATATTGTAATTGGGGCTAAATGTTCGCTTTCAGAGTTGAAATTGCTTGCGAATGGTTGACGTAGACGTTGCTTTTAACATAACCCGAAAGGAAGAAGTCTAACGATGCTAAGTAGCATGATCTTGGTGGCCAGTGAGTGTCTGCGAAACGCGAAATTACACGACCAGGAAACTTTGAGCGCAATGGGTTAGGTCAGGTTAGGTTGGCGAGTTGATGAACTATCTACCATAGAGCCGAGTCCATTTTATACCTTATCAGACTTAGATCTGCGTAGAAACATTGTGTTGCGGATGTATGGAAGCGGATGGGAATTTAATTGCAATTCCTAGTTCTGGTTTCCGCTTTCCGTCTAGCATTGGTTGCCGTTTGGTACCTGAGCGGCTCTAAGCCATCTTATTGCATCCGCGAATATGAAAAAAGATGTAAGTGAAGCACCAGATATCTCTGAGAGGTCGTGAAAGTAATAACTTTCTAAAGTTCCCCTCTTCAAATTACTTAGGCTGGACAGTGACTGGACTGTATCCCCTTCTTTTCATTGGCTTTTATTTGTATCGATCGTTCTAATTATATTCTCAGTCTGCCACTCTCGCTTGATACTTTAATCTGTTAGTTCTGGGAAGGATTCTTTTCAAGTAAGATCGTCTGTATGCTCTTTGCCTGCCACTCAGAGTAACTTTATGCTGAACTTAAAGAGCCTTAAGATATTCGTGACAACAATTCACCTGCCTCTATTTGTATTGAGTGCCGCAAAATGTCTTGATGGCAGCCCGGCTATCAATATATTAAAATCCTCGTGGAATATTGGCCTTATTGCCGCAAGTTTGGCTGCTTCTGTTACAACCAATATCTCAGCCTGGGATATGCTACTCTAGTCCTCCAGGCGTCGTGAACATCGTAAATTCAATTGATCGGAAAAGATTCCGGCGCCGGTTTCTATCCCTATTTTTAACAAAACCGTAAAAACAGATATTAAGTCTGGTACAATTCGGTTCCTGTCCCATTTCTCTCTGGTAGGGGAAAATGCAGCGAATGGTGTTTCAAAGTCGTGAAGTATGTATTGGAATTATGTCGAGTTATTACGTATTGGAGCATAAACCCAATTCACTAATAAGGATCAAGGCGTGGTTTTTATAGTTTGGTTTCCACCCACTAAGCTGACTCAAATTTAAAGCGCTCCTCGCTGCATATACAGCATGTATAGATCTAGCGCCTGGAGGCCAAGAATATTTCCCTGTTCTGCTGTCAGCATCGTTCTCATGGCATGAGTCGTCCCTATACATGAAATTCTATGTATTTTTTTTTATTAACCTAAGGTTGCTAGTTTTATTTGTGTTTGCCACACAATCTTGGCGTTGGTTCCCAATTTTCTCCCAAATACACGGCTGCAACGAAAAAGGCGATCTTTGCTTACTTTACACTTCTTCGACATTGACCTTCCAACTCAGTTAATTATCTAATACTATACCTATACATGCTTAGCACCGTTGTGGTATTGTCATTGTATGTGTAAATAGAACAAGCTCTACTTTGTACGGGTTGATCCCGCAGAGCTTGGCACAGTTTCCAGTCTACGTGCTTGGCATGTGGCACCATGCACCTGATTTTAGAGGTCATCGGTAAACAAAAGATTGTTTAACATGTTTGACCATAGTGGCGTTTCCGGTCTCGTTTTAAAAAAAGTACAAGGCTATGATACCCCCGGTCTTTAAACCGCAACAAACAATTGCGCGTTTTGCAACAATTTTACTTATAAACGTAGCCAACCATGTGAAAATGAGCCTCATCCGAAAACACGAAGTTCTTGCAAAATTCATTGTCAGCATGCATGTTTTCGAGGACCCAATCTGAGAACGTATTGCGCTGTGTTCATTTGGAATATATTGTGTTCCATAAATATACCCCATATATTAAGGCAATAAAGGTTGCAGATATATCTCAACAATTGTTTGTTTTATTAAAAAAAAAAAACCTTTAAATTCAATTTCCTTGCATAAATTGTATCAATGGCTGCTTGGTTTTAAATTGTTCGCCCCATTAAGGAGATCTTTGCTAAACCGTTGTTTTCGTTCAACATCTGAATATCTCTACTTTGTTCCAAAATGGGATGGGTGAAAAAAGTAGATTCAAATTCATAAAAGTGTGAGAAATCTAATGTACCTTTCCTTTTGAAATATTTCTTCCTTTTCTAATTGTTAGTATCCTATTTGAAACTAATGAAAATGCTTTACAAAAACAGTATACATAATATTAACTTCGCCATTTGTAAATATATTATTGTTGAATTGTTGGTTGCTTTTTTTTATAAAAATATATTGAAAATGCCTCAATAAGTAAAAAAGACGGTAATTGCATGTAGAAGAATAAGTCTATGATTGGCGATTTAGCATAAAATTCCGGTTGCTCACCTCGCCACCATTAAGTTAATTGCTGCCCTTTTGATTCATTATCGAAGCGAAACCAAAAAAAAATTTGGGGCAGCATTGCCTGGGGTCGGACTGATTAAATTTTTGGGCGATCAGCCGTTAAATTTTACTAATTTTTTCATGTGAATTACGCGATCATGTACAAACATATGTACTGTGTGCAATGCCCAGCCAAATTACCTGGATAATATTTTTTTCCTTGCCGATCGAAAAGAATAACAATTTTGCTCTCCTTAATGCAACTAAAAAAAAAATTAAAAAAATCAAACGGAAAATTGTGATCTCCGGAAGCGATTTTCAATTTTCGGTGCGTGCTTGGAAGGTATGGAAGGCGCTACACCAACTCGATTGCAGCATATTCATCGCTAATTTTCGTGCTTTTTTTTTAGCAATTCTGATTAAATCTTGATTTCGATAAAAGGTTTTTTGTGCAAGGATCTCTTGGTATTGTGCCAGAAAATTTACTTGAAGGCAAATATCGATGGTGGTTTCTCATGTACGAAGTCATATGAATTGCAAAGGCAGGAATTGTTATCAGATCAGATAAATCTTTTAAGAATTTAGCTTTGAGTTTATATCTTTGTTTTTGTTTTTCTTTATGAATTCTGCTAACACCAAATAATGTTATTAGTAAATATGCAGTAATACCATCATCTTAAGCATAAACGAATAATTTATTACAACAGATTTAAAATAGAAATTGCTAACTTAATAATATTAGTACAAATGTTAAAATGTAGTTAATTTTATAGTTATTATTAACTATATGTACAATATTTTTCATAAATAAACAATTTCTGATACGATATCAACCGTGAGTTAAGCCTTATCCAGAATTCACCATCAATTATTATATTTGAATGCTTGTTGTCATATTTATTCCTAATTAGATTGCTACAAACATTTTGGACAATATCTGCTTCCTTTTGCAAGGTTATAGTAGAGAAGAAATAGTAGATATGCATCAGGAAATACTTAACAGCATCTTTTGTTACATCCTCTTACGTGTTTGTCAAATTGTCCTATCTACTAACTGAAAGTTAGTTCCTGATTAAAGTCAAAGATTGACTGAAATAAGAAAAAAGTGACGTATAATGGTAATATGGACTGCTTAGGCCTGAGCCACGAAAAGGCATGGCATTCGCATTGCACATATTGAGATTTTTGTCCGATTAGACAAATCCTGTTTTCTAAGGACAGTATAAGGATGTTTTCTGTTCTAGTTTTTAAAGCAACTAATTCTTTTCTTTGCATCTACATCATCAATCATCATGCATCAAATCCACAGTTGTGAAGCAACAATAAGCCTCGGATATGGACGGATCTACTGTTGACAACCGCTGTAAGCTAAATAATGGCAAAACACTTCGTATCTTTACGTGGAATATTATGCTCCGTAATAGCCTACATACAACCGAACAACTAGTGGAGTTCCTGGACTACTGCAAAGCAAGCAGATATTACCACTATCTAAGAAGTTCGATAGGGTGGGCCGGACAAAAAGAGGGTGATGAACTGCGACATTTACTACGATGATTGTTATCGACGGCAAAAGTAGCGCCTACTTGCATGCGGATTTGTTTTTAGAGACAGACTTAGGAAAGTCTTGTGTTTCCGGCATGTTACCGAGCGCCTCGTAATAATCCGTATTAAATGTAAATTTTTCAACATAAGCTTTGTACGCGCGCCCCCACAAAAGAGAAAGATTTTGACACCAAAGATAGCTTCCAGAAGCTCTTGGACAAGACTTAGGAACAGTGTCTTAGCTTCGACATTAAAATTGTCCTCGGCGATTTTAATGCATATTTGGCTGTACTGGCTTAAAGTATAACCTGCACGACACCACCTACGATAACGGATTCAGCCTAATCGACTTTGCGGCGGGGAGTAACATTGTCGTTGCTAACACGCGATTCCCGGATCTCGTTATTCAAAAGGGGACTTGGAGATCGCCTGATCGATCAACCGTCAACAGAAGGGTCGTAAGCCAGTAATAAGATTCGGAAGTTTTACCAAAAGGCAAAAAAAAAAAAAAAATTCCACGGATACAAATCTCGAACCGAATAAAGACGAAGAAAAAAACGCAGGACCAGATTCGCAGTTGAAGATGAGGATGCACAAATACCGCTGCCAAGCAAAATGAACTCTTTAACCTGTACAACCAAAAATTCCGTCCACTCAACCCCCGGTGAAGATTGCCATATCTAAGCTGAAGTCCAACAAAGCTGCTGGAGTGAACAGCCTAACTGTCGAGCTCTTCAAATAGGCAGACAATAACTTGGTATGGAACATACACCAACTCATTTGTAAAATATAGTTGGGCGAAAATATGCCCGATGAATGCAACCTCATTATTGTTTGTTCGATCCTCAAGAAAGCACTAAGAAAAGTCACTAAGGAACGAACTCACTGATAACTTTGATGTTAAAAAAGGATCTGTACAAGATGATGCGCTGCCATACAATTTCTTTGTCACCATTTTTGAAAGAATAGTGCGAAATTCACACGCCAACACAAGAGGCACAATCTTTCTAAGGTCCGTCTAATTATTCGGATTAGCCGATGATATCTACATAATTTGAAGAAAGCAACGTGATGTCAATGGCACTTTTGCGAGTATTGAAACGGAACCGGCGAAAATGGTTTTACCGGTCAATGAGGGCAAGACCAAGTATATGGTGTCAACAAGAAAGGACACCCAACACCGATGTCTCGAATAGAACGTCACTCTCGACAAATATAAGGTAGGCTCCGTTATCAATTCAGATAACGGGACCGACTCTGAACTCAAACGAATAATAACTATTGGCAATCGCAGCTTCTTTGGGCCACGAAGGCAATTGATCGGCAAAGCCCTCCCTCCGACAGCAAAAGTGACCCAATAAAAGACCTTAATAATCCCAATCCTGTTTTATGAGAATCAATGAGGGCGCCCTTGGCTGCTTTGAGAAGAAAATTCTTCGAATGATTTTCGGTACCGTCTACATAGACGGTGAGTGGAGGAGACGTCGACCTAGAAAAATGAATGGCTGAGATGGGTACGAATGCTCCGTTCCGAAAAGTCTAAGAATCCGCCACGGATTGACAGCGCAGTAGAGGAAGACCGCAACTCTGGTGGTGAAGGATCGAACTAGGTGGAGACGCTTGTTGGTTGAGGCTCAGGTCCATCCCGGAGAGTAGCTCCAATCCACTAAGTAAGTATGTAAGTGAAGAACTTAATGTTACTCTTCACTAAATTACTAAATTGCAAACATTCATTATCGCACTCCCAAAATTTTGTAGGTATATACAATTTTTTTTTTTTTTCTCTTTGGGTTGTAACTGTACCTCTAAATTAAATTTTCTTCTGTTATTATCACGAATAGAATTCCTCCATGAATGTAAAAATACAGTATCGACTTTGCAAACCAAAACTTGTAAGTTTCAATTTTCACAACAAGAGCATTCTAATCCGAAACCAATAAACAACAACAACAACAATGGACCAACTGATGGGTGGTCTTAGTTAACATAAGAATTGATAACTGAGATCTAAATATTTCAGATTTTTGCCACTTATGTTAAAAGGAAAATAAAACTGGATTGATATCCATTTTCTTCGATGACTTTAATAAGCACTCGAAAAGTGTTCAGAAAATTTGGATCCCTTTGATCTGCTAGAACCACTCGAACTATTTAGCATTTAGTTTCTAAACTCTTTAAAAAAAAAAACTTAAAGAGTTCTTCCATGCCATTCGATTTAATAGATGTACATATATAAATTTATCAGTGATTTAACGAAATGTCTTCTTAAGTTTCAAGACCTTTCTTACAAGTCTGATTCTTAATTACGTCATGATTTAGAAATAATTCTCTTTGTTTACTATCTGTTATTCTGGCAAAAAATCATGATGCGCAACACCGTTGTAATCCATGAAAACCGTCAGCATTGTCTTCTTTTTTGACTGAAAAGGACGTAGTTTTTTTGTCTCAGCTCATTTGGTGAATGCCATTCACTTGCCTGATGTCTGGATTGCATATCGTATTCATAAACCCACGTCTTGTCTCCAGTAATGATCCTTTTGATGAATGTGTGATCGGATTCAGCCTCGCAGATCATCTCTTTTGCGACTTCAACATCACTATCTCTCTGATGGTTAATTTGTGGTAAGTCATCACCAAAATCAGCGTTCTGAGAGAAATGTTTTTCGTGCGATTCGAAGAACTTACGGTGTTAAAAACAACGGTACGGTGTGGTTTATGGGCTTGTGGAATTATTTGTCCATATTTCTTCAAAAATGTTACCAACAATGGTTGCCGTTATCGCGCCATGTTAACGGACTATGTGATTCTCGAAATTCAAGCACATGGTCTCGGTGAGCTCTGGTTTGAACACGATTGCGCTACGATCCATACAGCACATGAGACTTGTTGAGAAATCATTTTGGTGAGCACGTCTTGCTGCGGTAAATTGGCCGCCTAGATCGTGCGATATCACACCTTTCGACTTTTTTCTCTGGAAATATGTAAGGTTTCAGGTCTTCAATAATAAACCAGCTACGATTGACGCTTTCGTCATTACTCGTGTTATCCGCGAGATACCAGTCGCTCTGCTCAAACAAGTTGCCCAAAATTGGATCTTCCGAATGGACCAACTCAGACGTAGTCGTATGATATCGTTTTCAAAAAATAAATGCCATGAATTGTTCTTTTAATCGATAATAAAAATTTAAAGTTCACCCTCAAATTTGTGTATTTCACTTTACATTATAGATCAAACCTCACGATGAATCCCCCTATATACATATACCGTATATTTATTTTTTTATATATTTAGATTCATACCCATACTTAGCTGTATTATAACAGAATAGAAAACTGCTTGATTATTAATAAATACAGGGATATTAGTTATTTTTTTATATCTGTATTGGTGGATGATATGGGTGGATTCAGTTTAATTAGACATCATTTCGTTCAGTCACATACATATCCCTTTAACTGAATTTTGTAGCTTTTCTTTTGCTTTAGCCAAGTATCCATCAGTTGATGGAATATCAATATTGCCTGGGAATGTGGTAAAGTACACTAACGAACAACTTTCTCCGATTGGGTTCTGGAGAAGATGCGCCAAGATAATGAATTTCATCGGAAAATCATCTTCAGTTCCGAAGCTCATTTTTGGCTCAATGTGTTCGTCAATAAGCAAAATATGCGTTATTGGTCAGGTAAAACCCACATGTGCCTCATGAATCACCACTTCATCCACAAAAAATAACTGTTTGGCGCGGTTTGCATGCCGGCGGCGTTATTGGGCCATATTTTTTCGTCGACGATAACGATCGTCACGTTACTGTGAATGGTCAGCGTTATCGCGCCATGAACACCGATTATTTTTCGCCCGAATTGGAAGATATGGACTTGGACGACATGTGGTTTCAACAGGATGCTGCCACAAGCCACACAGCACACGCTACAGTCGATTTATTGAAGAGTAAGTATGGTGAGCGTGTTATCTCAAGACATGGGCCAGTCGATTGGCTGCTTCGTTCGTGTGATTTAATGTCGCTTGACTACTTTCTGTGGGGCTATGTTAAGTCATTGGTTTATGCCAACACGCCGATGGCGTTGGAAGAGCTCAGAGCCAACATTGAACGCGAAATAGCGGCCGTTTCGGCCGAAATGTATGGCCGAGTCGTTGAAAATTGGGTCCAAGGAGTCGACCGCTGCAAACGTGCCCGCGGTGGCCATATGAACGAAGTCGAGTTCCATTCATATATGTTTTGATTGTACTTCAAGCCAATAATAAAGTTTTTGAAATATCTCAAATGGTTTGCCTTTATTTAAAAAAAAAAAGTTATCAAGTCGTTATTAGAAAACCCTATATATAATATATATATGGTACATCCTAGAGCACTACCCTCAGGAACTCCTGCTTGTTTTTCTTAAAGTTCAGAATGCGCTGAACCATTTCGAATTCTAAAGAACCTATTTAAATATCTCATATTATTGCTTATACTCTAAAGCCTTATGCCAAACTTTGCAACGTCTAAAAATACTGTACAACAAAGAAGAAAAACAATTCTTCTAGTGCTTTTTCGATGTATGGGTGGGAATAACCCTACTTTCTCTATGATTCTATCTAGTCCTTTCAGAAGCAGTATCTCGAAAAGTTCTGATAATACCCGTAAAAATTTTAACTGGGCGTTACGTTTTCTCGATAACAACGTGAATTCCGCTGCTGATATGATCACAGACACTATTCTCTTTGGAATGAGATCCAAAGGCATGATGAAAAGGCACGATGAAAGGGCACAATGAAAAGGCATAGTACAACTCGAGCTGTAAAAAGGCTGTCAGGTTGTTAGAGAAATGTTTTTTGAGTCCTTCAAGACCAATCCGGTATAGAAAAATCGAAAAAACTTAAAACGAGCCAAGACTGACACCAATAACTCTCTTAAGTGTGTGAAATTTCAATACGACGCTGAGGCAAAAAATAAAATAAAAATTAAAAAGAGGCCTCATTTCTATCCCAAAGCTCATTTATAATGACATTCCGGCTATCAGATCTTTGGACAATTCCAATCGGCTTACTGCACACTTTGAGGTCAGCTCAACACACCCAGATTCCCATGCGGAGTTTTGCCAGCCTCCATCGAGCGCGTCCCCAGGTGGCGGATAGGAGGGCCCTAGATTGTGTTAGCCTACATGGCCTACACACACATAGTGTTGGTGGAAAAATCAAATACCAATACCAGCCGCGGACCAAAAACTGGCAAGAGGCGGATTCTCTTAAAAATATCTAAATATGCAGAGTTTGATGAATGAAGAAAATTTTTACGGTGCAGGAATTCGGAGCCCCAGTTCCAGCGGAGGAGAGGCTGAAATAGAAGTTAAAAGTCTGCAGGACAGAGGATCCGAACTGGGAAAATAAGTGTTGAGTCTCAATCAAAATGTGCGTCAAAAAAGTCGAACGACTTCGTCCCAAACGGCGGCGGATAGCTGGAAGTTTGCAAATGCAAAAAACACGTGTCGCATAAACTGTTTTTAGCAACTGAGCCCCTGTAACTGTACCCTGTCTTCCAACATTATCGGAGATACTCTGCAAACAAATATAATATAATATATATATATATATATGTATATAATCCTATTAATGCTGGTGAACTCTCGAAACTCATAATGTCCTTAGAAAACAAAGAATCATGCACAAGTGATGGTTTGACAAGCATTGTTTGGCAAGTAGTTGACGTGATGAGTTATTTGTTGAACTTAAGTATTATGTGGGTTTTTTTCTTAAATCTCTCAAATGTGCTTAAGTGTATTCCACTATTTAAAAAAGAGGATCGATCAAAAAAAAATTATATCCAACTACAGACCTATATCTTTTCTACTAATCGTTGCAAAACTATTTCATACAAAGATTAGAGTCAGGATGTTAATGATTTCTTCTCCGTTAACCAGTTTGTTTTAAGATCTGGTTTACCTACAGAGGACGCCATTCTTAGAGTATGTAGTCAGTTACACAAAGGACTAAAAAGAAATCAATGTACAATGTCACTACTCATAGATATGACCAAAGCCTGATTGATCACAAGCTACTACTTAGTAAATTATATAATGCTGGTTTCACAGGATCAATTTACCAATATGTGGTTCGAAACATACCTAAAAGAGAGTGCAAAGGGTTAAATTAAGCGACATTTTCAGTAAACCACGTGTTCTAAAATATGGTTTCACACAGGGTTCGGTGCTTTTGCCTCTTCTATTTTTAATCTACATTTAATTGATTTTTAAATAACAATTACGGCATACACTGATGATATTACCTTCATATATAGTTTTGAAAACCTTATTGAATGCGTTGCTAAGATTGGGGAGGACTTAGAAAAATTGAGACTGTGGTTTGCTATTCATAAACTAATTGTAAGTGAAAAAACAAAATTAGTTCACTTTAAACTATTTTTTGATAGTTATTTGACCTTAATCTGTGCTTTCATGCACCTGACTGCAAGAAATACTTGCTACCGGTGCATACTTGTGATATTAAAAGTTACATAGGTAACAACTCGTGCTCTGAAAAGTGCTTTAAAATTGACTCCGTTAATAGATTTAAATAGACCACAATTTGAACTGAAAGGATCATGTTCATACATTAGAATTCCACATGAATTTAATTGCTCGTAAGCTTTATCTCATTAAACCTTACTGCTCCAAAATAGTTCTATGTAAGGTCTACTATGGTCTTGCACAATCGAAGTTGCAATACGGTATCAATAGTGGGGTGGAACTTACTTCATTACAATTAAAACGGTTTTAGCTGCACAGAAACATTTAACTCGCTTACTCTCCAGTGCAAATCGTAATACTCATAGTTGGCCCTTATTTAAAAGGCATGGGATTTTACCATTGAGGAATTTGTACATCTTTAAAGTACTAATGGAATTTTTTAAGCAAAGTAGTAACATTCCAAGCAGACACAATCATATTTAGTTAGTGAATACACCAATTTCACGTTCAAGACACTTCTCAAATATGGTAGTTTCACATTTACCGTCCCAAGCTATTTTAATAAACTTCCATACTCCATCCGAATAACAACTAATTATAACGGTTACATAAAAAAAGTTAAAACGTGGTTATTTACTATTGATATGACTAACATTGAATTGCTTTAAAGTTACACAAAATATATGTATTAACTTGAACTCTTGCTATTAACTATTCTGAATTAAAGAAAAAAAAAAACTTTCGATTGGCACCCCATCTTAAAGCTTATTGTATTGTATTTATTGAAGTGTTACTTAACGCTAATTTGGAACAATTATTCATTAAAGTATATAACGACTAATACATTCACTCATTCACCATATGATGAATCATTATGAAATAGTTAAATTTAAGATAAAAATCTGTAATATATATAAACGAATAAAACATATAAAAAAAAAAATAATAGCAACCGTCCAACGCTCCAAGTGAGCACCAGCGAAAATATCAGAAGCTCTGGCGATAAAAGCTTATCGAAATCGGTCACTCAAAGCGTCCTGACGCGAATCGCTAAGAAACATCAAAACTCGGAACTCAAATCAAATCGCGGAAAATGCAAAAACTAAGCACAAGGTTGGGTCGATGTTAGCTTCCGCAGACAGGGTACGAAACCCTGCTTCTCGTTTTGAAGCTATTGTTATAAAGAAAGCTGTTGAAATTTCGCAGAAAAGGTGTTTCAGATGTTTAGAATTCGGACAATTGGAACAAGCGTGCAAAAGCTTCAGCGATCGAGCAATCACGTGCATTTGATGTGTGGAAAACGGTTATAAGCTATAGGACTGTCAATGGAAATCTAAGTGTTTCCTTTGTACCGGGAAAGGTGGAAAAACAGTGCATATTGCGGGAAGTATTAGATGCCCATAATACAAAAAGGAGATGAAAATTACATCCGCAAATATATAAATATTTTGCAATTAAGCCCAGAATCGTTGTGAAGCAACCCAAGATTTGCTCCAAAAATCCTTGCGCGATTTTAAAATTGACGTTGCGATCCTTTGCGAACAGCTCAAAAATGTAAAAGGAAACACCTGGATGTTCGATGCGACAACTAAAGCCGTAATTTGAGCCTGCGGAAGGGTGTCTATTCAAGAATACTCACCATGGCCTAACGATTACTTAACGCGCGCTAAGATCAACGGAATCCATTTATAGTGCTGTTACATTCCAACCAGTCTTATAATCGATGGCTTTGAAGTGGTGGTCAATAGACTAGACTCCGCTGTCTACCACACGCCTCTTTTAATTGCAGGAGATTTTAATGTCTGGCCAACGGAATGGGGAATCATGAAAACGAATCGAAGAGAAGCTTTCGTTCTAGAGGCTCTCTCTACTTTAGATGTTGTTGTAGCCAACACAAGAAATACGAACACCTTTAGTACTTAGCAGTAGCCTCCTAAGAAGAGCTAACTGGCATATCAGCGATCACAGGACTATCTTAATTAACATCGGTTCGGTGTTAAGGACCGATCTCGGTAAGCTGGCTACATTAAAATTATCCAGATGGAGAGAAAACACCATAGACGAGCAACTACTGAGTTATTGGCGAGCCAGTAGGAGAGGCAGTAGCAAGCACCGCAACTGATTTCATAACGCAGGTATCGCGACATCGAATCAATGCATGTCATACGTTTATGTATAAAACAGGGAACAAACAATAGACAATAGGTTTATTGGTAGAATTCCGAAATCGCGTGTAGGGACCTCTGCGACCAATTTCATCAAGATGTATGGGGTAAGGTGTACAACTAGACTAAAAGGTTCCTGAATGTAATCGCCTACTTGTCCGACGTTACTTCGTAAAATAGTAGAACCTCTTTTCCCCCGGCACGAAAATATGATGCTCTTCAACCAAAATGAGTGCTTGAGTCGCGCAATCCCAGCAATTGCAATGCTGTTATACTAAACTGAGCGCTAAAGACTGCCGTGCGAACTCGACCGGAAATATTTGTAAATGTATTAATGTAAAAATCGTGCCTTCAAGAGAGCACTTTTTCAGAGCCCTGGAACTAACAGCAACTAGTACTGCTGCAGAAAGGAAACAAACCATGCGGTCAACAATAGATGCTATCAACGCGGTAAAAAGTAAAGACCAAACTGCAATAAAAGGAAAATGTTGGAGAGGAGGCACTAAAAAATACAGCGATTTAGTAACGCTTGATGTGCAAAACGCGTTCAATTCGGCGAATAGGCAACGTTTTATGCATCGTCTTCGTCGAATGCATGTACCGGTGCATTTATTAAAAATAAATGGCAGGGTCTTTTTCTATGATTTCAACGACGGAATCAAGAAGTACCTAGTAACCGGCGGTGTATCACTAAGATTGGTTTTTGGTCCTCTGCTATGGAATGTGATGTACTACGATATCTTACTCCTTTCAATTCCACGGGAAGAATCAGCCAACGGATTCGCGGATGATATCGCAGTCGTGGTCGTTGCCAAATTGCTCGACCACTTAGGGTGGTGATTGATTCTTGTTTAATATACAAGCACCACTTGGCTTACCGGCTGCCCGCTTTAAGACTCGAAAGCGTATTTCGAACGGCATCACACGAATCCATACCCATCGTGTCCTCAAAGCCACCCATTGACATCCTCACCGACAAACTGAAACGACTATACAATGGGCGAGTACAAAAAAGTGGGTTAGATACTCACAGAAGAAAATTCAAGGGAAATCACTGCATAGTGGTCTGTCAGAAACAGTGAAATGAATGGCAAAAAGAAAGATGGAGGAATCGGCTGATGCCAAGGGTCAGCAACTGGATTAATCCGAAGCATGGCGAAACAAACGCATACGTAACGCGAATGTTACGACTCATTAGCGTAACCGACTCTGCTTTACCCCGATCCTCGCGAAGTAATACTTAACGAGGGTAAAATTTAGTCCGCGAAATTTCGAGAGAGGTGTTTTTAGCCGATAAAAATCCGGTACTACCGATGGAATATGGACATCAGTAGCTATGCAAGGTTTGCACCTTTCTACACAAAAAAAAAAAAACACTACATACTATAGTAGATTGTTGTCTGTTACCGCCTGCACTTGAGTGCGTCAAATCTTCAATGGAACAAATCCACTTTCGCACTCATGTAGCAGCAAGAGTTCTTACCGATCTCAACATTCACAAATCCGCTGGTCCTGATGACATATTTTTGCTTTTTTTCTGAAGAGGTATTCTTCCGCGCTGGTAAAACCACTGTGTTAGCTTTTTCATCAATTCTACTCTTTAGCACCCCTTCCGAACAGTTGGAAAACAGTATTTGTTGACCCCATCCATAAAAAAGGCGAATCTTCTTCTCTCTCCTCCTATAGACCCATTGCACTTGCGTCCCTTCTTTGCAATTTCATGGAAACGCTAATGAAATATCTTAAAACACGAAAACTTCTCAATGACTGGCAATACGGTTTTCGTAGCACCGAAAAGTGGAATCAAAGCGTATATTCAAGTCTGATATTCACAAAATAAAAGCTGGTGTACCCCACGTATCTGACAGTCTTTTTAACCTTCATCAACTATTCCTTATCTGGTTATTCTAACCCAATATATTCCTTTGCTGATGACTGTACTCTCCGCTTTTCATATTCATTCCCTGACTCGCGTCCCTGCTCATCGTCTGTAGAACAGGAATCCGAGCGTATGTTAATGTAATTAAATTCTGATATCAATAGCATACTAATTGTGGAACCACTAACAAAGTAGAGTTTAATGTTTCCAAAATACAATGCTGTCTGCTGTCGTTAAAGTGAAATTTATACACCTGGCCATTATCCATGAATGGCACTTGTTTCGTCGAAGCCCAAAAACTTTCCAATCTCGGTATGTGTGTCAATGACAACTTACGTTGGAATGACCACATATTTGATATCGTCAAAAATGCTGCTTAGTTTCCTCAAGCGATGTAACAAATACTTCATCCACTCTGAACAGGCCACAATATATAAGGTTTTTATCCTTGCGAAACAGGAGTACAAGCCCACATCTGTTCGTGTGGCCCCAAAACGACTCTGACCCTGCTAAATAGGATTCAACTTATAGGTGATACTAATATCTCTCAGACAATGGACAATCTCGAGCATTATAGCTATTTCCACCACCACCACCAGCGCATCAGAGAAATCGCCGCTTCAAACTTTTAACCGTAACACCCGTCTTGCTATGAATGCTCATTACTTATCAGTACACCCTAAAGCCCACTTTCGAACGTACAACTTGCTTATGGAATGCCCTAGTCGACATAACCTTCAAAAATTGAAAACCAAGTTTCATCGGTCCCTCTCTTTCCATTCTCAATGATTTTCCTTCACCCGCGCTGTGTGTAAACATTTTAAGGGTACTTAAATCCTTTGAGTGCGCGCAAATTGGCCAGTTATTAGATTTTCATCTATTCTATCAGGAAAGTCAATATGTTCGTTTGCCACTCTATGTTAGGTAGAAAAGGTTTAAGAACTTTTATTAAGTGCTCCGAAAAAAATTTGACCTTTTCTTTTGGGTCACCGATCCATTTCCCATCAGATGTTTTTATCGGGGGAGTCTGTGACTTTATCATTAGTTAAGTTTACAAAAATATTTAGTTAGAGTTCTATTTTTAAATTCGCTGATATTTTATGGCCGGGATATCATGTCCTTTGCCATTTCCCGAGAGCTCTTCTCTTTTCTAATATAATTTCTATAGGACTTTTTTTTTTTTTTTTTTTTTTTTTTTTTTTTTTTTTTTTTGATAAGTCGGTGTACTTTCTTTTGCTGCCTGTTGTATATCGGCAATAGTTTGTTACACTTCGATGTCAATATGGCAGGTTGTGACCTGTGGAAATCTCGGATTAATTAATTCTTTGAGTAATTCTTTAAATTTACAGAAGTTTGTTCTTTTGTCGGGAAGACTCACTTTTTTAATCTATTCTATTGACATGCGCTTGACAGTTATGATAACGGGTGTATGATGATCACTGCTTTCAACGTTTATTTCTTTTCTATTGATTCCTTTTATTATGAAGAAATCAATAAGATCTGGTAATCTTGCTGGGACAGAAGGTTAATTAGTAGGTGGCCTACTAATGTTGGAGTTGGAGTTGGTTCACTTTATTTCTGGACCACTCATATGCAGGTGGCAATATCCCTACCAAATACTAATTTCGCCCCCATAAACTTTAATGCCTTTAGAACAACTAAAGATTTTAACACAAAAACATTTTCTATTACAAGGATTTTGGATATCTGTATTCATGAAAAAAAAATATCTGAACGTGTTACCCCTTCAAACCCATCTACGTAATTTACAATTACATTCAATTACATTCAATTACTATTTCTGATGAAAAAATTGTATTTTAATTTGGTTTGCTATATCAACCTGTTCAAAATTCATTTAAAATGTTAAAATGTCTTCACTGTATGATGATAACTACGATACATTGTCGGCATATGATGTAGTACATATTCCTATTTAACGCAGTTTCTTTAATAATCATGTAATAACCAGAACTCATAAAAGTAGGGACTTCTAATGTAGAGTACCATAAATTTCGACTCCTTGATAAGACTTTTGCCAAGAGAAAAATTTTGTCATTTATCAATGAACCAACTGGAAGAATATCAAACACATGTCTTGACCACATGTTCAGAATGGTTCGCTTCCTTGAGATAGAAACTAATCAATACGCTGGTCTTAACTTCGAACTTTAAATTACTACAATAAAATAAAACATATTAAATGAAAAACTTTTAAGGGAAAACTAGTATGATGTGTATGTTAAAGAAAACGCTTTGTAGACAATGAATTTTTTTTCAAAAACTTAAAAAATGGCATTGATACATCTAGTGTGTCCATAGTAAAAAATAAATCTCGAATCAACCTTAAGATCTGGATGAAGTTTTCGCTTCTCAAACAAGGTAAGCTTTAACTAAAGCCGCGTAGTAAGCCTTGCAAACATCCATTTAATCTAAGACTGACAATAAAAAAGTTCTAATACAATAGAATTGTATTGAAAAGAAATATTAGAAATATGATTAGAGTTAGATAAAATTGTAACTATGTATCTTTTGGAGAAATTTTAATAATTATTAGAAATAAAAAATAAAAGATTGCTGAGGGCAGTTTTTTGAGTTCGATATTCAACCTTATAGCAATGGGTAAATTGTTCCATAAACTAACGGCACAAATGAAAGATTGTCTTCGCGAAGCTAAACATGTATGAGGTAGCGTGCGGATGGAGTTCATGCAAGTTTTTCAAATAAACATGGTGGTTGTTTTTTATAGATCAAATTGGCGAGATAAATGCAGCATTTGTACTTAAAAAGCTGTCAAGAGAGCATCCCAACATTTGACGAGAATGGGAAGATACGTTGTCAAACCTGCGAAGGTTAAAGATGAACCGAATTAAAAGCCACATTGAGATTTCGGGATGAGATCGAATCCATACCCGCGAACAATTCGCATCCATAAGTTAAAATTGGCACTAGGAGAGTCCTTAACTCATTTTAATTGCAGTAGGAAGAAAGAGGCGACTAACTGAAAAGCCGCGTAAAGAAGCATATTTTTTGGATACAGTGCTATTATTATGATCACCCCAAGATAAATTGCCACTGAAGACCAAACCCAGGTTGACGATTGCAGAAAAGTCTTAAAGGAAAGCTATAATACAGCTGAACGTCATCGGCATGTATGTGAAAATTACAAAAGGACAATACAGACGGCAAATCGTTAATGAACATGGAAAAAAGGAAAGGACCAAGAATTGATCCCTGTGGGACTCCAATGTTCATAGAACGGATAGACGATAACTGACGATTAAAAAAAACGGCTTGTTTACGATTGGTGAGATAGGACAGAATAAATTTATTGCTCGAGTTTAAAAAATTAAAAAATTGAAAGTTTACTACATAAAATTGACGGGATAGCTAAGTCAAAAGATTTAGAGAAATCCAAAAGCGTTACTATTGATAATTTGTCCTCATCGGTAGCTTGTCGAATATCATCAGATAGCTTCAAAAATGCAGTAATACAACTACGTGCGGATATAAAGCCCGACTGAAACGGGCATATAAGTTTGTTTATTTCAGTATAATAATGTTTATAACAACAGCTACGTTTTCATTCCCATTTTGCAATTTGAACTAAAAATCATAAAATGTTTTTGAGTAAATTGTATCGTATAAGATTTCGAGGCTTCATCATATTGCAGATTGATTTGCACGTTATCTTAGAAATAGACCGCAAAAAGTAAAAATTGGCGACAGTTTTGGAGAATCTAGAGAAGTCAAAATCGGTGTTCCACAAGGAACTGCCCTAGGTCCATTATTATTCTTAATTTACGTTAACTCAAAGTTTACTCTTCCAGTGTAAGATGAGTGGTTGCCTAGGATACGAGAACAAATCTAATTGAACTAATAATTTAGTCTCCCAGTTTTTCTTCGTTTTTATGCATTTTTATTTAATTAATTAGAATACTCTTACCTGCTAGACAGGAAAATGCTTAAAAATTTGCTTTAATAACTTTAAAAAAAAAAGTCTTATACTAACTTACTGGCCCTTTATGTTAAACGTAATACTGAAAGATTATGTCTTTCGACGTTTAGGATACTTCTTATTCTTATTCTTCTAGTTACGATAATACAACTTAAACTAGAAAAAAAAAATTTTAATAGCAACAACTTAGTTCATGGACTCTTTAAATTTTAATTTTATTATAAAACTTAAAACTAAAAGCCTACAAAATACCTAGAAATAAATCTTAATCTACTTAACCTACTTATATCTAATATTATATATACATACATAATATATATATATATACCTAATATATAAATATATGTACATATATACGTATATATTGTATATATATATATATATTTTTTTAATTTTTTAATTTTAATTATTTTTTTTTGTTTTTATTTTTTTTTTTCCTTAAATCTAACTTACTCCTATTTAAAACTATGTAAACCGGCCATGTTTATTAATTAGGCGACCCACTTTGCTTTACATGAAACTTCCAAGTATTGGAGGAACTTGTCGAAGACGCATCCTCTCCTTCAAAAAGCCACCAAAATTCTTGGTGATGTTGAGCAACATCCCTCATGTCGCGACTCTCTACCGCCCTACCAAACCGGAGACGCTTCACATTGTCGTGTGCGACGTCTCTGTCGTAGTTGAGTCGCTTGTCCGCAGCTGTTCGAGCAACGTGGAAGATTTGCGGCAGCGCCAATTTGTCCTGGATCAGACCTTTACTATCTAGGTAGAGAAACGTTTCTGGAGGAATAAAGCCGTTAAAGCAAACTCTCATGATACATATAATTATGGTAGTAAGCCCCGGAGATCAGATTGTTCGATGAGGTCATTGCTCTTGCAATGTGCCTTCGAGTCAACTTAATGACGAAATTGTCCACTTTTATTAAGTGTGCTTTATTGTCCAAGACCTCATTAGGATAGAATTGTATGTACTCAGACTCTGGTGTTCTGTATAAGCGAAGACAAGTCCTAAGACAAGCCCTTTCAAATATCAGGCAACCACACAGCCTATCCAAATACAAGCATGGCCGGATAAAGGCCATGCAGCAGATCACCTTCACCTTCGTATCGAGTTGGCTGTAATGAAACAGTCTCTCTGGGTCTGCCCAGAGCAACATCTTTATGTTTTTTAAAATACAGATATTGATCTAGCCAGATCCCAAGGTATCTGACTACATTTCGACAAGCAAGTGGCGGTCCATGTTGTCCGACGATAGAAAACTTTCGCCAATTCTTTCGGGTATCCTTAGAGGCCCCAGACAAAGGCGTCATAAACAGAATGGTTTCCAAATTCTGAAAGTTGATTTTCAACTTCCAGTCGTCGCAATATCGCTTAATTTTGTAGAAGTCACGTTGCAAAAGGACCCGATAATTTAGTCTCCCCATTGAACAATGGATGCCACCCATGGAGCGAAATAACCACTGAGCTCAAACATCTTTCTTTCTCTCTCTCTGTCCCATTTTTTAAAAAACTTTAAACATGCTTTGGCTTCATTAGTGTGGGTAGACTACAAAAAAAGTCTTCCATTTATCGGTAAGCTTAATGCTTTTACTGATGACTTCGTTATGCGTATAGCTCACACAATTGCTTCAAACTCGTTCCCAAAATAAACTAAGATGTTGTTGGGATTTGTTAAAGCTCTGTCTTGCAAACCACAAGTTTATAATTATCAATAAGGCTAAGCTCATGTACTTTACTCTTGCCGCTAAAGAATCCCCGGATATAAGCATCGTGACACATGCAGCGTATTCCACAAATTTAGTCTACTCCAATGCGCTCGTTATACCTTCTAAATTGGAACGAACATATTTTTATTTTGAACCAATATGGTATTTCATATCCACACTACGAAACTTTTATTTTGGTATCTTTCCATCCTAGATTAGAATATAGTAAAATTTTCTGGGGTGGTAACATCTTTAATAAAGTACAATAACTTAATGTAGTACCAATGATAAGAAATCGTCTGGTGTAGCCAAATTCTTAAGGTTATTTAATAAATTAAAAATGATATCTGTAAGTAACTTTTATTGTTAAAAAGTCCGTAAAATTGTGTTCATTAGAGGCGATTACCATCAGAGACCCATCAACGACACCCATAAACTTCGATGTAGGGCAACTTGGAGATCCAACCCACGGGCCTATTGGCCCATTGTGCTGCCACGTGGATCTATAATCCTCATACTCATGGAACCAATTTGAGCTTATGATGGATCTCAGGAAACTATTAACATCTATATTCTTTAGATCGTTTAAAACACTGTAGAAGAAAGCTCCTAAGTGGAGTTTTCTTCTCTGGGAGATAGCTGGACGTGTACAGAAAAGGTGGAGGATTGTCTCCTCTTCCTGCTCGTCTATGAAACTTCTACAGAAATCGTTTGGAAAGGCGCCAACTCTTCTTGCATGCTTGCCTATAAGGCAGTGTCCAGTGATGACACCTATGATGGAGCTTAGATGTTTTCTATTTAGAAGAATTATTGTAGACTTTTAGAACAATTCAGATCCAGCTTTGCCCAGATTGTTCATCTAAGGGCTGTTCTTTTATTGGCATCCAACTTTATTAATGACTTGCACGTAGCTATTGGTATACCTACCTATACTAGTATACCTAGTAGAATAGGTAGAGTGGTTCTAATTTTGGCGAGTACGTCGGCCGAACTATTCCCTGGAATGTCCCTGTGACCCAGCAGCCAATAAAGTTAGTTAGCATTTCACCTTTTCGCACTTCATTCATTAAGAAACTTTCACTCTGTTATATCACTCTGTGCTTCATCATATAAATATGTAAAACCGCTATTTAAAAAAAAAAAATCAATACTTTTTGCTCTACATTTTTAATTTTACTTCTTCCTTTACTTTTTGAAATCAAGAAGTTTATGGTTATAATTAACTTTTTAAATTTATATCCATGTACAATACATATTTTTCACCTCACACTGTCCTTTAAGGACTCCTACAACATGTCCTGACAGGAACGCTTTACTAACTACATTCAAATTCTTAATTTCTAATAAATCTATTTTAAACACAAAATAGTGAGCTCCCATGTTACGTGAGTCTGCTTTTGTGTTAAGCTCTCAATGTTTGTGATGTTAACGCCGAAATATGTAAAGATTATGGAACAAGAAATCGGGCAAAATAATAGCAAGAGATAGAACTACTTGGAAAAAGTTCGTGAAAGGAAGTAATAGAAGAAACTTCGATGCCTTAGGGTAAAAGATTATCGGATGATGTATGTACAAGTATGTTCTTATTAACTTAGGTCTCTTGCATTGATATGGCTGAATGCTTATAAAGGGTGATTCATCGTGAGGTTTAATTTATAATGTAAATTAAAGCACATTAATTTGAAAGTGAACTTTAAATTTTTAGTATCAGTTAAAAGAACAATTCATGGCATTTACTTTTTGAAAACGATATCATGTAAATGTTGGCCAAGACTACATCTGAGGTGATCCATTCGGAAAGTCCAATTTTGGGCTACTCGTTCAAGCATAGCGACTGATATCTCGAGGATAACACGAGTAATGTTGGCTTCCAAAGCGTCAATCGTAGCTGGCTTATTCCTGAAGACCTAAGACTTTACATATGGTATCCCCAGAGAAAATAGTCCAAAGGTGTGATATCGCACGATATAGGCGGCCAATTTAACGTAGCAAAACGTGAAATTAAGTGCTTACCAAAATGGTTTCCCAACAAGTCCATTGTTTCAGACGCTGTATGGTCGTAGTCCCGTCTTGTTGAAACCAGAGCTCACCGCAACCATGTGCTTGAATTTCAGGAAGCACATAGTTCGTTAAGATGGAGCGATAACGGTAACCATTGATGGTAACATTTTTGAAGAAATATGGACAAATGATTCCACCAGCCCATAAACCACAACATACCGTTGTTTTTAATGGATGTAATGGTAGCTCTTGGTGCTCTTCGGGTTGCTCATCCGCCCAAATATGGTAATTTTATTTATTAACGTATCCATTGAGCCAGAAATGGGCTTCATCACTGAACAAAATTTTACGATAAAACACCGGATTTTCATTGAGTTTTTCCAGAGCCCATTCACTGAAAATATGACGCAAATTCAAGTCGCCTGGCTTCAGTTATTGCACAAGTTGAGTTTTGTACGCTTTTAGGACGAGATCCTCAAGTTAAATACGCCAAGTTGTCGAGTGCGACAAGCCAAACTGCTGAGAACGACGACGAACCGATTCGTCACGGTATTCGCGTACACTCTCAGCTACAGCTGCTATAGTCTCTTTACTACGTGCTGAATGTGGTCTAACCGGTCGAGTATCATCCACTAATGTACCATAAATTGGGACTCAAATTTACGTATGGTATTCGCAATAGTGGTTTCAGTAGGTCGATTATGCGCACCGCAAATTCCTCGAATCGCACGAAAAACATTTCTCACGTTGATTTTCGTAATACAGATGAACAATTTGGAGACGCTGTTGTGGTGTGAGTCAATCCCCGATGATTTGGCAAACGATACTGAACAAAAATAACAAAGCAGTTTGAAAGGGGTCACGCGTGATATGTCAAAAAAGCCTATTGAACATCAAACCTTACGATGAATCAACCTTTATAAATACCTAAGTACTCCACCAAATAGGTCGCCTTTCCTTTACTATGATGCAGATTTTTATGAAACCTTTTTTATATCACAGCGGGTGTTCCTATTATTCATGCCATTGATAACAGCGCTGCAGCACACCATATTTTTTAATTTCGCAAGATGTGGTGGACTCCTAATAAGGGAGTCAGCAGCAAATGATGGCTATACTGTCGCCTTGGATTGATTCTAGGTACCAATTGGTACATTCAGAGAGAAATAGTAGAGACAAAATTTAAATTTAAATCTACAGATATTAATAGATTTTTTGAAGTTTTATTGAGCTAAATTTTCACCTTTTACATAATGTCATCTCTAAAGCAGGTCCTGACTATCGTTTCTCAAAATTCAATTTCAAAAAATTCCACTTTTATCTTATATTTGCAATAATTCGGAGTGCGTTACGTTTAACCTAATTTGCGAAATGTTTCTTAAATGTTCAACTGGGTAAACAGATGTCAAACATCCGCACAACATTGTTATGGAGTGTATGGACAACGCGTCGGTTCATTGTTCTTGCACCAGAAACAAGGCAAAAGTAAACGCAAACTAATTAAAATTTAAACAAACGAAATTTATGCAAATCAAAAGTCCGATGTTCGTTCAATTCGCCTGTAAGTAAGGCAGGAGAACAGTCCCAATCAATTAAGGAAACTTTTTTTATTTATTTTGCTCTCCGGTGTACGATTACCAGGAATCACGAACCTCTCCAACTAAGCAACTTTCGATGGTCGTTTTGTTAGCCACTAACTGCACTCCCGAAATGATTGTTAGTTCAGCGTTAAAAGGTTGCTGGAAACAGGCGCCCAAAAGTATTTACAAACTTAAAGGAATCCTCACGGTTGGATCCTTTTTTGTTATGTTTTACTACTAGCTACGTATAATATGTACATACGTGGTGGCACAATCCTCAGACGGCTCTAAAAATGCAAAGCCATTACAGCTCAAATACGAATATCGTAACACTCCAGTATGAAATGCGAAAATTTACCTCGATAATCAACCAATTTTGTGCCATGTGGCCCAGTAAAAAACAGAACAGACTCCCAATACGTATGAGTACGAGTACGGATACGGATACAGATACTTGGAGTCTGTGAGTATGCAAATGACAATAATAATACGAATCTCGAATAGTTTTTCGATCGCGAACAAAAGACAAAAGCTGACAGCGATCAGGGCGA
Organism: Volucella inanis; assembly: GCA_907269105.1. NCBI lineage: Eukaryota > Metazoa > Arthropoda > Insecta > Diptera > Syrphidae > Volucella > Volucella inanis. The sequence continues at coordinate 136,359,645 of OU026153.1, forward strand.
CACTTCTTTTGTTTTCGTAATTGAACCAGTGTGGTCCTATCACGTTTTTGGCGATCATGGAGATCATCGAATCGAATCCTTGTTCATATAGGCAGAAAGGTACTCAAAGCAGTAGTAGCATAGCAGCTCCGGCGGTTCAACAACAACAACAGCAGCGGCGACGGCGAAGACGACGACGTTGACCAGCAAGGAGTAGACAAGCAGATATTCTGTTGGACTTGGAATTATTTAAGTTATTGTCCTCTTGGCCCAAAGGTGCAGACATATGTAAAACATGCTGGAGGACCAGTCGAGCCAACAGCTCAGAAGTGAAACAGTTTTTTGTATCCACTTTGTATTGACTAGGTATCCATTGCGATGAAGCTGCTGTAGATACAGTGCGCTACACACGATTTTCGCCTGAATTGATCATAGCAGGATTCGCCGGCAACAAGGAGGCCTCACAGATCCAGCCGGAGCAAGCCGCGTAAACATATATCAATCGTAGTCAATCCAGGGAACGAAGATTCTGATTGTCACGGGAAATTATCCGATTTTCTGTATTTAAATTGTGGACCAGTAGGTAACCGCAAACCGTGGTGGTTGCAGTTTCGGTCACAGTCTCAGCCCCAGTTGTGGTCGCGTCGCTTTCATTCATTGTTGTCAATTTATATAAATTTGAAGAAAATTGCATTTTATTACTTCTCTGTTAACTGTCCAACTTGAGATCCTTCGTCTTTTGCCTGCCTACCTGGACTCATGTGCCATTAAGTACATGGTTCTCACGCAATGCGACTTTACAGTGTAGTAGTGGGACACAAGCACCTTCTTATTCGCTTCTGTTGGTTGACGGAGACGAAAGGGTACTCTTGAATGAATTGAGTACTCGAATGTGCGTGCTCTATGAATAAATCAAAACTTATGGGATAAGCATGAGTATGGGTTGATGAGGTAGCATTAGTGCGAACGACACACAGTGGGACGCAATCACTCTGTCGCACGAGTGGAAACGTCAGCATATGGGAATCGTAATGTTGTCCTTCATTAATGGGCCGAGGAATTCGTGGAGGAGTTGCCTGTCGACTACTTCGCTTTGGCAGCAGTTCTACAGTTGTGGTGAGTCGTCAATCAAAGTGATAAGTAATCTTGACAGTTGGGGAATCAGTTGAAAGTGATAATTCTAGAGATACGCGTTGTGCATGCCGTACTTTGCTTATGGATAATTCGATACATTTTATCCGACCCACGAGAATGAGACGAGTGCGTGCTTTTTTTTTCATCACTATTTTATTTTCTTTGCTAATTAAATTGCAATGAAAATGCAAAAAAGCATTGCTTCGTGTAATTTTCATTAGATGCAATTAGGGATATGTCTGTGCTGCAGTTCCAAATAAAAACAGAGATGAACTCGTGGGTCGCATTTCATTAGAACCAAAGAGTTGGGCAATTAAAACTATGTCGAGCCAAAATGACTTATTTTTGGTAGTTTTTATTATACTTTTTTTAGCAGTTCCATATTCATATCCAAAACTATATAAGGTGATATTAAAAAAAAACAAATTTTCTTTTATTGCTAGAACTTCCCACATTATTGCTTAGTAAAAAGCTGTGGATAAGCTGCCTTCAGCCTTTGTTATTCAGTATAGGACAAAGAATGATTTAAAAAGCGAAATAAGAAATAAGAAGTAAAATATTTTGAAATTAAGCATGAATCTAATTAAAAAGCATATGGGAAATATTTTTCGGAATGTTAGGAAACTAATTAAACTTAAAAAGACAACTCTTTAAGTTGAGATTAGTCAAATAAAAAAGATTGAAATTGACATTAGCAATCTATTAAAGTGGAACTGTTCAAAGATCTCTAACAAAAAAAAAAAAAAAAAACTAAATTATAGAAGAAAAGTATAATAAAATTTACCAAATTGAGATCCGAGATATCCCATACGTCAACAGTAGTGCATACGAATGTAAAGTTTTAATCGAGTAAATTCTAGCACTTAAAATCCAAACTGTGAAAGCCTCTATACCATCTATACACTATCTTCACTAAATGAACAAAAGAAGACTGCGTGAAGACTTAGCGTGAAAAGACGTACTAGTGAAACTCTAATTGTAAAATAAATTATAGTTTACAAAAATTAAAAAACACGCTTTAATAGCAAATCGAGCTAGAAAGCAGAAAATAATTTTTAACTATTGATATATTATTTAACAGCCATAGAAAGTCTACTAACTCAATATACTTCAATCATTTTAAATGACTCTAAAATAAAAATAAAGTGATGAAAAGAAAATTGATTTCATTGTAAGGAAAGCGGGGGCTTTTTATTATATTTGTTTAATAACTCTACTTTTACGAATAGATACTCTGATATATTTACAATCAATATCAAGCACCCCACGCTTTTCTAACAATGAAATTAATGTTCTTTTTATTTATTTATTTTTTATTTATTTTTTCATTTTTATTCTTAAGCTTAATAAACAGTGATATTGATCAGGATAAATGATATTTAGTATATCTTACTTGACAATAAATCTAAAATTATTTTAATATTCTCGTAACCTAGACGTTTCATCCAATGAATCACTATTACATGGAACTCTCCCTGTTAACTTTTAGCAATTAAGTTCTTTTATTTGGATACTATTCAATGACCTTCCGCGACTCAGGGCTACCTAGGGACCTAGGTAAATAACCGCATAATCTACTATATAGCCTTGCATTTTGTGTACGATCGATGCCCAACTTAAGATTAATGGCAGCTTGCGTCTTTCAGCTGTACCATAGCTATATTTTGCTGGAAACTGTATCGATACTGGCTTAATTACATATATACCATCAGGACCTAAATCTATACGGACTGATGGTATGTCCGTATTATATTCTTGATAACGTCGAAAATATGGCCAGATAATTTCAGTGATTAAACATTACTAACAAAACTAAACCTTACCCACGTCAATATTCGATCTCAACATAACTTTAGTTCCCACAAAAATTTTCAATGTCTTAAGAAGACCTCCTGTCTTATTAATATCATCAAGTATAACAAAGTCCAAATTTTTGTCACCTACATTTCGTATAGCATCAATGAGTTGATCTTGAATATTCACCTCTTTTTAAAACGCTTAAGAGAGAGGGGGTCACAGGGTGGAGCGTCAGTTAAATTTTTGTATTGTCATCGGTCTTTAATGCGTGTGCAAATTTTAATGCAATTAAACATCTTGAAGTGGGTGAAAATTGCGTTGAAAGATTCCGTTACATAAATACATAGAAGTCAAGTTAATAAAAGCGTGTTAAAACAACATCTCCGGTAACGACCCGGTTCAAAAACGGATCTTGATCGTGACTTTACAGAAGCGCAGTTCAAGATTCGATTCCTCGCTGAAGATTTTTTTGTGATAGGTGACGTTTTAAAACTTTATAACTCTTTCCATATTTGTTAGGTGTCGATGGATGGTTATATGGGTTACGTTTAGTTACTAAACGTTTGACATAAAGCCGGACACGATGCTTTTGGCTCGAAAGTGGATCAACTAGAACGTCAAGGTAAGATCCCCGATGCACAAATAGATAAACTCATGAAAAAGTTACCAAGCAAATGTTGTTCTGAACGTACCTATTTATTTATTTATTTTTTTTATAATACCGCGCGTGCACCAAGGGGATGTGAATACCCTTTTACTGCTTTTTCTCAAGGGCGCGGGAGGATGGTGTAGTAGTTTGAAACTCAGGTGTATTAGGTTTCAATATTTTTCCCAGAAGTGGTTGTTAAACTGGACGGGACGAGCTAGTACATCCTCCTCAACCAGTGGGTCTTAAGTACGTGCTAGTTGTTAGTTCGTTACATTTAGCCCAGCCAGCAACCACTCCAAGGAAGTTCCGCGCAATGTAGGACAGAGAAAGGTCAAGTTTCTTCTCATAATAAAAATTTTTCGAGAGAAACTACCGGAAAATTGTTTTGAAACAAACTAAACTTTTCTCTTGTCTTCGACAACATCACTCAAATGCTAATGCACTGGATCGTATGGTCTGAATACTCAGCTAACCAAAATTCCGGAATTATCGAAAAACTGATTGACCAAAATACAAAGGAATACTTTCAGAAACACTTTCCTCTGAACTCTCAAATCCGCTGCGTGACACCAATGAGCTTGACATCAAAGTCAAGAAATTCACCCTGGCTGTCAATCAGGCTATGGTTGCTTCCTGCCCTCTTATTCAATCAAGAGGCAAGAAAAAGCCACACTGGTGGACATCACCACTGCGACCGCTTAGAAAAACCTGCAGAAAACTTTTCAATCTAGCAAAAAACGCAAAAAAATGACTGACTGGGACTCACACAAAGAATACTTCAAAATATACTATATAAAAAAGGACTGATAAAATCAAAAAAATCTCTGAGACATCGCGGCTAAGAAAAATTTTCTCCACAAATCGTATGATGCCTAGTTAATCTAGTAATCATGGTCTGATTACAAGAGACAAACTGCTTTGAACGCTGCATGGCTTCAAACTATACAAGTCTCCTGGTCCGAACTGTATGATACCTGCCTACCTCAGGATGGACCTAAAAAGTGTTTAATATTATTATTTGAATTACCTATGTATATATATAAGTGGCAACACCAAATACTCAACGCCCTGATGTAATTTTAATTCTAAATTCATTTTTCTATTATTCCTTTCACTTCCTGCTAATTGTCTTAAATTCCTATCCTTATATATAGGATACTTATACTTGAACTAAGCGGCTGTTTCATTTCAAGTCTTATCATCGTGCTAATTTTCCCACATAAAGGTCCTCAGATATTATCCTACCTACGCTCGAGAATATCATGAGAAGCTCGGAACTGATCCACATTCCACTCTCATGGAGAGAAATCAATGTAGTTTCCATCCCCAAAGCCGGAAAATTCTCTGACGTTATTTAAAAGGACCTTAGACATAGCTTCTTTCTGGAAACTCTTGAATGACTGATTGATATTCATGTATGAGCTAAAATTATCGAAGACTTTTATCAATGACTCAACATACCTACTGTAAGGAAAAGTCGGTGGAAACGGCTCTGCATTCGCTGGCTAGCCACATCGAACGATCCCTACAATATAGAGAGTACACAATGGTTGCTTTCTTAAACATAATAATGTCAAACATCCGCAACGACGACTGCGCTGTCAAATCTGCAAGTAGACGACTCACTTGGGGAGTCGTTTAGTCTTATGCTACAATAAATAGCAGGATAATCAGCTCCAGACTGGGTGGGAATTCTGCTTAAAGAGGTGTTAGCGGAGTATTTAGTATTCATTTTATTGTTATATTCATTGTACATATAAAATATAAATTATACATCTTTTAAATTGCACATGCTTATACAATATTATAATTCAGAGTTACACACATTTTAAATAATACACGTAAAAATTATAAAAGAAATTCAGTTTTAAAAATTAAATGAATTAAAAAAGAGAAGAAAGGAAAGTACAGATACAAAAAAAAGAGGGAATATTGGAATATTCGGCAAAAAATATAAAAGCCTTTTTCGCGAAAGTATTTGTGTTGCCTATAAGTTTAATACTGAGGATGGTTGGTTGGATGTTGTCTGAACCAATAGCTTTTGACTTCATTTTTAAAATTTCATGGCCAACCAGCGCTATGTCAACACAAGAAAGTGAGAAAGTTTCTCCCTAATTGATAAAAGAATTCAGAACGTGTGAGCTTACGTTCGATTAAGATTGAACGAATTTCCTATTCAGTTCTTCGATATTTATTTGATCTGACGAACGCTTTTTTCAAAAAGTGGAACTTGAATCACCAGGATTAAATTGGTTTTTAAAGAAAGATTTTTTGTTTCTCCTTATAAGATAAGTGTCTGCATTGCGTTACATTATGAATTACAGAACATTTATATCTTCACCATCTCGCATATAAATAATCACGCGCCTTAATGTGGTTTCTTACTTCTTGTGTTATTCATGGAAAATTATTTTTCTTAATTTTTTTATGTTTTACTTTCACATGATTGTTAAAAAGGTAATAAATATTATTGTTGAAGTATTCAATCTGCTTATTAACATCACATTTTGAGTAAATACGTGACCAGTCAACGCTTCGACTTTCATTGAACAGATCCGCTAAATTTATTCCCGAATAATCGTAATTGATTGCAGACGTATCTACTGTATTGGTAAAAAGCGCGTTAAGTGCCATAAAAAACAAGTCGTGATGTAAGAAAGCAGGTGCCATAAGTTGGTCATAAGGCATAACCAAGTTGGTGCTAGATACTAGAAAAACATCTAACAAGGTGGGTGTACAATTTGGTTTAAAATGTGTGGGCGGCTTGGTGCGCCGTGTCCTTTCTACCCTACTCTTTAACTTAGTGGTGAATGAAATGCTGATATACCTAGACGTGTGAGGTAGCAGGGTGATTGCCTATGCGGATGACACACTGGGTATACGCTTCGTTCATAAGACCGATACTCACCTTCAGAGTTGTTGTCTGGTGAACGGCCTTAGATAATGCAGTCAACCGCAACAAACTAAGGAGAGTCAAAGGGACAGCATGTCTATGTATAAGCATAGACACCCTTCGATTTCTGCTCGACTTAAAGCGACTACAAAGGCTTTCTTGAAGGCTTCCCCTCTAAATCTTTCTAGAAGATGATTTAATTGAGCAAAAGTCAATCCACTTGGATCTAAAGCCAATAGCGATGTTGGAGGCGGTGTTTTTTCAGAAAAGCTAAATCTAAGACTCTCTTTCTGTTTTCTAAATCACTGTAGCGTGTTCCAGACGGAAATTTTAGCGATTAAGGAAGCTCTGTTCTGGGTTCAAAAAATCTGATATATGCAAAGGATATTCCCATCTTTTTGAATACTCTGGCCGCTATCAAGTCCCTGGACTCAGTCTTATTAAATTTGAAAAACACCCTTGAATGCCGATCGCTTCTAACGGAGATGTCAGAGTAGTTCTTCAGGAAATTGTAGGCCGACGAACTGTCCGAAATTGGACTCTACCTATTCTACAGGAAAAAGTGTGCATAGGTATACCAATCGCTACATGAAAATCAATATTAAAGCTGGATGCTGATAAAAGAACAGGCCTTAGGTTTACTGTTGGACCAGCATGTCTAGCTCTGAGAGTCTGATCCTTTCAAACAGGAAACATCTCAACGCCATCCTAGGTGTCATAAGGTGATCTAAAGAATATAGACGTTAAGTCTCCTGCGTTCATCATAGGCCAGTAGGCCTAACCGGGATGGTATTTTCCAACCGCCACTCTACCTACAATTAATTTAAAAGGAGTTTAAGGAATCGCAAAAGTATTAGTGGAGTCTGCTGCTTACGTAAGTTCATCAATGACAACGTGTACCGAATGTCAACATCAACTGAATCTGACTGTTCCAGAATTAAAAAGTTTGCTAAAGGTGGAAGCGGAAACATGGCAACCGCTGTGAATATCCGATCGAAAACCAAAGGATGCGTTTAAATGAGGCGCAAAAGTGAGATGACTCTGCCTATCGAATCAATAATAAATTATCAAAACTGAAAGTATTGAGTTAAAACACTGCAGCTTTAAAAAACAAACAAACTATTTGTGAATTTGATATTTTTTTACTTCTTGAAGCTTATATAAAAGATTATAGTGAAAATAGATATAAAAACATTTTAATGAATTATGACTAAAATGCATACCTGTGGTGAAACCATATCTATTTGGAAGGGTATGGGGAAACGAGCTATTTGGTTATCGTAAGTAAATGGAGGGAGTAGGAGTTGAATTTAAGAGTACCAAAGAAGAATTGTGCTGGAACTGATAATGGATACCAACACTCTACCAAAAAGTTATATTTAAACTTCTATCAGTGGCAGCATTATTTTAACAAGCTTGCTGATGTAGTTCATAATATAGGATCAACAGTCTTAATGCTAATTGGAGATTTTGAATGGTATAATAGGTTTATCGCAAAATAATTTTGTAATCGAAACTAACCGGACATCTTTATATCGGACATAACAGTACATCGAAGGACGAAACAATAATTATGGATGAATTTCTGGATACACCGATTACTGAAGCCAAAGTGAAGGCAGTTATTGACAGTTCGAAGAAAAACAGGGGTCCAGTGAATAACCGTATTCCTTTCGAATATTACAAAATTGTACATCGGAATTTTTATCAGCGCTTATATAAATAAAAGAATTTAACCGAGTTTTTAAAACTGGGTATGTCCCTGAATGCTTTAGGAAAACTACATATAAGCTTTTTTCAGTGAGGAAAAAACAGAACAGAAAAATGTAGAATGTTAGAACGGAAAAGTACAGCTATCAAAAATGGAAACATATTTTTCAGTTTTAGCAGCTTAAATTCAAAACGGTACAAAACCCTTGTTGTCATTTAGATCAGCGCGAAGCCAATCTACTCGAAAATTTGCATGAAAAGGTTATCATCGCAAACCATAATATAAATTAATATAAAACATGTTTAATTCCATTAAATGTACTTACCAAATTACTATTACAGATAACCCTTTCTGTGACTTAAGTTCAATCTCTTCCATATTAAGCTTTAGCGAAAATTTACAATCACAAATCGCTACAGCTGTTTTCGACTACTGTCAGAAATCTGCTCTACTCCAAGTGTGAGTGCAGAAAGTCCTATCCTAATCTGTTCGAAGCAGATTGAGTACAAAGCAGATTGGTTTCGGACAGAAACTTTTGTTATTGAAGGCAATAACTTAGACTATAATAATATCTGGACAAGATAGGGGACTATAATATGCATTTCGTTTTTGAATACATCCATTCAAGTTATTCGCTGGAGTGATCTTCAACCGAATTACTTAATATGTGGAAAACAAGATCATATTAGAATTTAATATAGAAAACATAATATGTCTTGTTTATAGATTTTGACAGTGTAGCACGTGAAGTACTTTCTTACAAGCTCTACGTATGTTATATGGAATATCCTCTAAAATCATAAATGTATTGCGATCTATGATATTTTAAAATAAAATATTTTCAAAAAATGGCGTTTAATAACCCGATGAGCGTGAAGCAGAGGTGCGTCTTATGTTCGCTATTATTCATTCTATATATAAACGATATAACGGACCATGCTAAGGGCAGAATAGAGTTAACATGATCTAAAATCCCAGCAATGTCTGCAGACGATTGTGCAGACTTGTGCTGCATTACATGGGAAAATGCATTTTCACTGAAAAGTCATATCTGATGAACAGCCGACTTCATCAACATGAAAATTTAACATCTTGCTGGAGAAGACAGTTCATAAAATATTACAGTAAATTTAAGCATCACTTACAAGGCAGAATCTTGATAATATTCTAACAGATCACTATCTTTAGAATAAGAAGTGAACTCATTGAATTGAATTTTGTACCTTTGTAGTGTTTGCGATTTCAACGAACGAGAGGATTTCACTTTATTGCGATTTGCCCCATACTAAAGGAGTTCTGACTAAATTTCTTTGGATTAAAAGTAATAGAGCTATAGGAAACCTTGAATATACTATAGGGGATATAGGATGGGTGGTTTTGTATAGCTACGCTGTAAATGTACTGAGCCACTTAAATTACACAATCAAAGGAAATTTTCAATTAAAAAAAAATGGATAAAAATATAAAAAATAAATAAATAAATAAGATCAGTAAATATTCCAATACGTTGAAAAAGAGACCATTGTAATCTGAACGGCGGCTAACTTTTGCATAGACTAAGTACATATCTAACTAAATGAATTGTTTTTCTGTTTTTATCTTAAATAAAAGCCATTGAAATTTAAAACTAACTTAAAACGGATGAAAAACTAAATTCAGCTCAATACGGCTTTTGTCTTGCTACATTGCTACCTTGGAGTACAAGGGAGTTCATAGTACTAGTGGTATTAACCTCGGTGTGTCATTTGCTGCATTTTCAATGACTTCGCCCCATCACGAGCACTATTCTTGTGGGCTTGATGTTGCTGTGATAGAAACCCCTGAGAGATTGAGTGATTGGTAAAGTTGTTTTCAGTTGTTTCAGCATTTGCAACTTTGTTTAATCCATTGCATAAAGATTTACCAATGATTACTGCAAAAAGTTTCGAGTCAAAGTTGGAAGCTCGGAAGCTAATAACATCTTGGATACTAGGCCGTGGGTTGCATCGATTCCAATGAAACCACTTTGTTATTTATATCTTTTTGGTAATCCAGAAACATCCATGCCACTCGTGAAAGCTGAGATGAGAAAACCGATACGTTTTATGTGACCATAAACAACAAAATTTGACCCAGGTATCGTACTAGATATTAAACTCAGCTAGAAGCTCAATGTTGAAGGACATGCAATGAAAACAATGGTCCTATTCTATACCTGCTTTCGTATATTGAAGAGAAGGTGGGAACCTTACTTTTATCGACGGGCCAATTTTATCCTTTAAGATAAATACGATGGCAATCCACAAATAAAGCTAGCAGTCTTAAGTTAATGACAAAAGCACACATGTTACCAAATTCATTACCAGTCAAGCTGCCATTAAGGCCATTGCTGCAGTTGAGATTTAGTTACAGCTTATGAAGCGCGAGCGTCAGGAAACGAATATGTAGACGGCTAAGGTCGAAAACGATCCTCCTTTGATAAAGAGCTAGCAGACTAAAATATCAAACCTTCACTCTGCACCCTAAGAATGCAAGTAGAGCAACAATACAAATCAAAGCCAAATTAAGCACATGTTATTCATCTTTTCTCATAAATAAATAAATATAATTCCAATTTCAGAGAAACCTTCACTTGGTTCTTTCCATGTCTAACCAGAATGTAAACATTTTCTTATTTTTACTTAATTCCCATCTACCCAACATACTCCACCCATAAATCTACGCTTTCAAGGTACCAAAGTAGTGTCATCGTTTTGTTTTACAAAATATACACCGCAACCGAAGTGTCGTTAAATGCCAGATGGCTCCAAAGACTGCAATGCAACGTGCAAAATTAAGCGATTTAGATCGTACGACTTGAAATACCCGTAATGCAAAACAACATGACAAGATGCAAACGAACAAGAGAAAATAAAAATAAAAAAACTCTAAAATCACCATTGAAACAACACCATTGTTAGGAGCGAAAACCGAAAATACCACCAAAAATTCCTCACCAATGTCATCAATTAAAGGTAAAATAAAATGTTCACACCTGAGATCTTTATTAGTGGAAACAGACAGAGAAGTCGATTCGTAACACTTGCGCGTCCATCCCCCGATCATGTAAGGCAACCATACAACAATCTGTGCTTCGTTCATTGGTATTCCTAGTGAATTAAGGTTGAGTAAATATTCGTACGCAACAGGATTGAGTTTTGCTTGTGATGTGATATTCGTACAGTGAAGCGGACTTAAGTATGAGAGGTGCGAGAAATCAATAGCAGACCAAACTAATAAAACAAAATTAAGCGAACAGCTTCAACGAAAGAATCAGTCCGAAAAACATCATCTCCCTAACTTGTACCCAAGAAGCACACTCTTCGACACCGTTTGGTCTCGCGCGCACATGAAGTAGACATATACTTGTTCGGATACTGATATGCCATAGATACAGATATTTTTTGCTATAGCTTTTACTGTAACTTTGTTTGGCAGTAGCTGTAGGTGTAGTTGTTACCTGGGAATTAGTTTAGTCTAGAAAGGCCCGATTCAATCGCGCGAAAATCGAAAAACTCTTCCTGGCTATTATTTGGCCACATATTTTCTTAGCATGCAATTCAACGGAATCCTCCTCATCGAGTCCTTCTGAGCTGCGATCGACAGATAATTTAAGATCGCTCGACGAGTATAGCATCTCTTAGTTTTGGTTCCGATAAATCACGTGCTCCACAAGTCGATGTGCGATCAACGTGCTATTCGCCCATTTGCGAAAAACTCAGATACTTGGATGGTGCAACAATCCACCTAACATATCGATGTTTGGTATGATGTTCAATGTATCCGTAGTCTTTAAGCGCATTCATTTGCATTTGGAGACAAAACGTTGTTGGACCTTAAAATACTCGTACTCATACCTCTGTCCTCTTTCGTATGTTTGTCTTTTTCTTTAGATATGTTGTCAATTGATAGTATGAGAGTTTGGTTTCCATATCAACGCATCCTCGTGTCTGCATCGATGACTTCTTGGTTTCTTTTAATTTTAATTCCAAAGCCCTTTAAAGCCAATTAACCGGACACCATTTAAGCATCCTTTAGAAGGAATCAGGAGGGTTTTGTTTTATTCTGTTTAATTGTTCGCTTTCGGTATTTGTAAAACAATTGTGCTTGGACGTATTCCTTGGAAATTAAACTGTGGACAAAATAAGCTTTGTAGCTGAAGTAAAGAAAGAAAATTGTATGTACTTGTAATTCGAGCACATATCCAATCAGTATCACAATTATTAGGCTCACAAATATGTATCAATACATGTATTTTTAAATTGAATGATTGTTCAGGTCCAAAACATTATTAATGACTTTTTGGAAAAAGGGAAAATACTATCACATCATTCTACTTTTTAAAACTTAGTCATAATAACTTTCAAATGGACTCCATTGTAAAAAGTTGAAATAAATATGTTTGCAATGTCTTGTAAGATTTAGTTTTAGTCACTTACTAAAAACTTTTATGATAATAGAGAGCCATAAAATAGCAGTATAATCTCAAAGAACTTATAGAGTATAGGAAAAGACTGAAGTGGATGAAATGGATGAGCTCGAATCGGGGTGGATGGTTTTGAGAGCGGTGATCAAAAGTTCATAGGAGCCCAACCGTCTACCATAACCGCGAATAGGCTTAGTAACCACATATAACATTTAATGGCTAAATCGATCATTAAAGTAAATGAAAAACTAATGATGTCAGATCATGTACTGCAATGTATCCCCTTAACAATTTTGTATCTATCGCGACTTATTGCAAATGCAATCTGTAAAGTGTGGTAATTACCTCAACATATGATAATAATAATAAATCTTCATTTCACAAGAGCAAAAATTAAAAATTAAAACAAAAACAAGGCAATTTATAAAATAAGAGGATTATATGAAGTATGGTAAGCATGAAATATTGTTGATAGGAGCAAACAGTATGCAAAATAAAGGGTGTCCGACGGAAAAACAGAGTTATTCTCATATTATATTTACCTATATACAAAATGGAGTTTGAAAATTTTATGTTTTTTATCTGTTGTTGAACCCCAGTACCAAAAACTCGTCGTTAATTCGGCAATACATTTCAGCAGTGACTGTCTCTCACTGGTTAAAAAAATAAGGGTCAATAATACCTCGTTCAGAAAATGCCATGTATCTTATCTTCTGTTTATTAATCTAGCTAACGATATAAAAATGTGCTTCGACAGTAATTTGCATATCGTATAGGTGAAACTTCAGTTTCTTTTTCAAAATAACGTGCAAGGTTGATTTTTTTTTATGTTAGAACAGGCCGCAAGCTTTCTCATCGATATATGCAGATTGCGCATAGTTTCCCGTTAAACTTAAGCCACAGAGGATTTTGGTTGCTGTTGTACCTTCTTGTCTAAACTTTCGAATCCACGACCAGATAAGTTACGTCATTGGCACATCACTTACTCGTTGAATGTTTAAGTGAGTACAAAATAAACGACGTGCACGATTCAACGAATAACACTTTAAATATGGCTTAAAGATGACCAGTGACTCATTACGACTCATCGGGATCTGAAAATTACACCCTTCGAAAGATACCCCCCTCACTTATCTCACCCATTACAATTTCAACTTGAACATTGTCCACTAGAAACTCTTTATGTGTGGCTTGTGTCCCTTTATAAAAAAAATACAATTTTATACTTTTTTTTTTATGAATGTGGGGCGAAAGAACAAAATATTAACAAAACTTACAGTGTATTTACATATAGGGTTTACTTATAACGACTTGACAACTTTTTTTTAAATAAAAGGCAAACCATTTGAGATATTTCAAAAACTTTATTATTGGCTTGAAGTACAATCAAAACATTTATGAATGGAACCTAACTTCGCTCATATGGCCACCGCGGGCACGTTTGCAGTGGTCGATTCGGACCCAATTTTCAACGACTCAGCCACACATTTCGCGTTTAATGTTGGCTCTGAGCTCTTCCAACGTCGTCGGCGTGTTGGCATAAACCAATGACTTAACGTAGCTCCACAGAAAATAGTCAAGCGGCGTTAAATTGCACGAACGAGGCAGCCAATCGACTGGCCCATGTCTTGAGATAACACGCTCACCATACTTACTCTTCAATAAATCCATTGTAGTGTGTGCTGTGTGGCTTGTGGCACCATCTTGTTGAAACCACATGTCGTCCAAGTCCATATCTTCCAATTCGGGCCAAAAATAATCGGTGATCGTGGCGCGATAACGCTGACTATTCACAGTAACGTGACGATCGTTATCGTCAACGAAAAAATATGATCCAATAACGCCGCCGGTATGCAAACTACACCAAACAGTTATTTTTTGTGGATGAAGTGGTGATTCATGAAGCACATGTGGGTTTTCACCCGGACAATAACGCATATTTTGCTTATTGACGAACCCATTGAGCCAAAAATGAGCTTCGTCACTGAAGATGATTTTGCGACCCCGAATATCGTTAGTGTACTTTACCATGATGAAAATGTTGAGTTTACTGAATAAATTGACAGTGACAATTTCGTTCACAAATTAAATTCAAAGTTGTAGAGTCCCTATTGGAAAACCCTATACTTCGGAAACATCCTGATAATATGAAATTAAACTCTTACTATGAAAAATTAAGTAAGGAAGTAAAACAGAAATCGCTCTTTGCAAAGGTTCTTATCACAAAAGCAGGATAGCGGAGAATATTGGCAACCCTAAAAAAACAATGGGTTAGGTATTGTAAATGAAATAGAAAATCGAAGACTGAAAGTATAAAATTAAAAATACTGGTAATATCACATTGAAGTCTTTTCAAGTTGCAAATCACCTTAATGACTATTGATTGCGATTATTGATTGCGAATATGAGTTCTAACTTCAACCAATAATCTAATTCTCTGTAAGTAACATATTCAGACTCAAAGACTTTACTTCCTTTGAAATAGTACTATATCCTTCATGAAATAACTGAATTCATAGTTTTTTAAAATTCAATTTCAGCTCGAAATACACTGAAGGCGCGTTACTTAAGGTTTGTCAAATATTTCTGCTGCTTTAATTATTGATGTTGCTGAAACATTTGACACTGTTGAACAAAGTCTGTTGTGGGATAAATCATTCAGAATTGGCTTTAGGGTATTTATACATGACTGGTTTCATATTTTTTTTTTTTTTTTTTTTTGATAAATTCTAAAGAACTAGTAAAAGTCAATAGCATTTTTAGTAGCGATAAATATATTAATCGGGGTATCCCTCAAGGTTCAGTTTTGGGTCCACTACTTTTTCTTGTGTTTGTTAAAAAACCCAGCTCCAATCGGAGTTTCAAAACTTATATTTTTCTTAATTTTAAGCCTCCTACAGATCCTCCTACTTCCTTTATTTCACACCAAACCAAGTCTCAACGTCAACGTGTATCTTTCCACATAACCCCTATTAATGAAACTACCACCACTTAATCCGCAATACACACGTCTTTCTCTTATTTCGACCGTGGAACTGGGGCTAATTATGCTAACTTCATCAGTTCTCGCATTTTAAAACCCAGTTCTGGTATCCTATCTGTTGAGCCATTAAATCACTCTTCTTAATCACCCCTTCTTCTAATGAGCCTCTAGCGATACTACCGAATGTCGGTTAAGGGATAAAAAGATATATGAGAATATACTATCTGCAATAAAAATCGACTCGGTGTGCCACGAGGGCAAAACAAAACCAAGCGTCATGGTTTCCATCCAGCAGGAAGGGTTTCTTACCGATGTGACCAGTCTCAGAAAACTTTATATAAAGTTTCACGAGATTTTTAGTACGCCTCCTCAAAAATTTTCAGACGATCTTGCCGCACTTCGTCACTATGTGCACTCTAAAAGGGTCTCACAACTCCAACGTAGTCGACTTAACTACGATAAATTTTTTCGAACCTAAAAAATCATGCAAAAGCCTTCCTCTTTTTGCGTCAACCTCATGCTCTTTCATTTGATATCTACGCTCTGACTGAAACTTATCTTATCCCCAATATAAAAAAAAACAGCAGTTATTCCATCTTTCTTTCATGTGCTATCTGAAAACGTATTCCATTCTAATGAATTTAGAAATGGCTTTGATATCATCCACCAAAATATTCGTAGTTTGCGTAAGAAATTTGATTATCTTGTGCTTCACCTGTAATCATTTTTAAAAGCCCATGTTAATATGGATCTATTTCCAGTTACAAGTGTTTTCTAAAGCGCAATAATTCTTATTCTTCTGGTGGTTTTGCAGTTTTGTATCGTACAATGAGGATTTATATACGGATTGCTGCGGATTCAGTCTTTTAAGTTCGGATATGCTTAAAAATACGCCACATATGATGCACATAGATTTACTATTTAATGTTTTTAAAGACTTCATGACATAAGTAGAGATGTTTTTTTATTGAGGGTCATTCTTCTATCATAAGTAATGAATATGCAAAAAATTTTATTGTCCTTGGCGATGCATAAATCGACATTCTTAGTCATTCGGCTACTGTCGATAATCACAAGGCTCTATTTGCTACCTGCTCAACCGACAAGAAAACCGGAAACTCAATGTTTTATCGAACAAATAAGCGGTTGGCTAAGAAACTTAAAAAAACTTTATGCAAATCTTTATTTCTAATATTATATTATATACGTTCTGCAACTAGTGTGAGACTGGACATGTCATAGTCTGGTGTGATGGTCTTTTATAATCTGGGTATTGTTGATAAGGAGGTCGAGGGATGATGTTTCTTTCGGGTTTGTTTGTATGTTGTTGATAAGTTAGTCGAAGGATGATATCACTTTCGGTTTGGGTTTCTGTTGTTCTGATCGCCACCGTGTCATTATCGGGAATGTGACTACGTGATGTTTGCCTATAAACAGTTTCGAAGGATGTGTGTTTGCTGATATTTGCTTCGTGTTAACTTTTGTATGCTAGGCTTTTTCATACAGATACACAGTGTATCTCTGGCGAGTCCCCTTTCTGATTTTATAACTTTTGCTAACTACATGATGTTCCTCATTTTCATTCGTAAGAATGTTTGCATAGCCGCTTTTATTTTTTGCCAAGGACAACCAACTACACAGATTTTGTAAGACTAAATAATTGCTTGCTTAATGAAAATTAGCTCTAAACTTACGGCGAAAAAAATCCGTTGTTAGTTTTCGATTTGCTTATATTTGAGGTTTGATATGATAAGAAAAGTCGGTAGCAATCTTAAGAGACTTAAACCATCGATGTCAAATTATTTGCTCCAGAAAATTGCTCTAAAAATCTATATTCGTATAAGTGAAACTTATGATAAAATATGCAAAGAAATTGAAAAGGATATTCTCAGATGCAAGGAGAATTATTATTTATATGAATTTCACAAAGCAAATAAGAATCTGAAAATAGAACGAGGTGCTAGTAATAAATTTTTAAATAGAAATTAGTCTAATACCAACCCTCATAAAATGTGATGATACGGATATGAAAGACAATGCCTTCAACAATTTTTTCATCAATATATAACTACAAACATTTTAAAGATGCAAGAAAATTTTTCGAATAACTATCCCAATATGGCACCAGGAAAATAGTTTTTCTTTAAGCTTATATCTAATGCCTATATATAATGCATTTGAAAAATTCTGCTTCTTCTACTAGTTTTTCTAATGCCTTTATCAGGAGGAATGCCTTTAATGTTGTTGATATCCTTACCCACTTATTTAATAAAAGAATCTAAAATGGTGTTTTTCCAAACAGCCTGAAAATTGCAGGGGTTATTCCAGATAATGATGATAATATAAGATGATAAGATGATAAATCCAACCTCAAACAACCTCAGGCCTATCCCCCTTCTCCCGGTAATCACCAACATTTTCGAGAACCAAAGAGATCTTACCACAAGGCTCAGTACTTAGCCCAATCCTATTTTTAATTTTCATAAATTTTAACTTTGACAAAACCCTGAGGGATAAATAAATTGGATTTGCGGACGACGGGTTTTTCAATCTACCTACATATACTGGATTTCCACTTACCAGAGTTTATATTCTATAGTGCAGACTGTTATTAACTAATGGATAGCTATGGTACTTCTGATTTGGTCCCATAGGTTTTACTACCGATGGACTTGGCACATCTAAATTCTTTATTATTAAAATAATATCCGATTTTAAATTTTAGGTTTTGCTGATAATAAAATGAATTGGAATACGTATACATCCGCTCTAAAAAAGTATATTTTATCTACCACCCAAATTATTTATCGACTAAGGCCTGTTTACTTCAGGTTTCTTTTACAGACTACAAATTAGCCAAATTACAATATGGATTAGCGTGTTGGGGAGGTACTTGTGATAATAAACTTTATTATTTGATTGTCACCCAAAACAAATTTTTGAGAATTATTTGGAAAAATTAGGAGGCATTTACAGTTTTTTATTATTGAGAAATTCAAGAATTCTTCCTCTCAAACATCTTTATTTATTTTTATAAGGTTTTAAAAATACTTTTTCTGTTTTTAAATTTATATTCTCTGCGCAGTGATGACTGTAATTTTCTCATTGTAAAGCACGATAACACACAGAAATTTAGAAATTTTTACATCAACGTCTTACCTAAATTATTTAGGCAGTTAATAAATTCGGAATATTAAAAAACTCTTTTCGTTTAATGGACAACTAAAACGTATATACGAGTACCTTTGTTTTTATAATACGAGTATCTATAATGCTTATACAGCTTTGAGTTAATTTAGATTATAACATAAGTTTGTTTGATAAGTGGCTTGTATACTGTACTAAAAATAGTTTTTTTCTCATATGTATATTATAAAGCATAATAGCTATTGATTTCTTAAAAGACTGTATCAAAATAAAAATTGAATTGAAAAAAAAATAATAATAAATATTGGGTATATTTTTTAATTCGTGAGTTTTTTTTTCAAAATTTAAATGTTTATTTAAGAAAAACATGTACAAAAGTATTATTCAAAGTATTGCCCATCTGAAGCTATGACTTTTTTCCATCTTTCTGGCAATTTGTGGATCCCATCCCAAAAGACCTGCGCCGGCTTGGCAGCCAAGAATGAATCAAGCCAATTTTTGATATTCTGCTCTGATGTGAACCGTATTTCAGTGAGGGCGTTCTGCATCGACCGGAACAAATTGTAGTCAGAAGGGGCAAGGTCTGGGCTATTAGGCGGGTGGGGTAAGACTTCCCATCCACTGTTTTCTAAATAGTTCTTAACCGGAATAATAACGTGGGGCCGAGCGTTGTCATGATGGAAAATTATTGCTTCGTGTCTGGTCGCATATTCCGGGCGTTTTTCGGCTACTGTTCTCTTCAAACGGATTAATTGTGTTCGGTAGCGTTGTCTATTGATGGTTTCACCCGGTTTTAGCAGCTCATAATTACTTTCGCGCCATGGATATTTGGCTTTGCCGTTAATTTGGCTGGGTGTTGTCGTAATGTATCCATTTTTCATCACCAGTAACAATCCGATGCAAAAATGACTTCCTTTTGTGGCGTTCCAGCATTTCAGCAGCATTTCGGACATGCAAAACCGCCTTTCGACGTCTCTCGGTTTGAGTTCATATAGAACCCAATTTCCTTGCTTTTGAATATATCCAGCTGCTTTTAAACGTTTTGAAATGGCCGCTTGAATGACACCCAAAGATTCTGCGAGCTCTTCTTGTGTTTGGCAACAATCTTCATAGAGTAATGTTTCCAGTTCTTCATCTTCAAACTTTTTTGGCTGCCCAGGACGTTCATCGTTTAGCTAGCGCATGTTCACCATAAACTTCCACCAAAATACGATGATTTTCGGCAGCAGTTTTCCTCATATTCAAGTAATGAAGAAGAACACCCCGCAAAAACACTTTTTCAGGCCCAAAGTTCGACATATTTGAGTGAAAAAAAAAAAATTATTGTTGTTTACGCTTTAAATAATTGACATATACTGAAATGAAGTACAATGACAGTAGCTTTCCAGTGCATGTTTCAGTGGAATAATAACAATGGAATAATACAAGTTACGCCATCTCTTAGCAAACCGTATTAATTTATAGACCCAATAAATATTGCAGTCGATCTATTTTAAAACTTTTGTGTGTGGTCTATTTAAATCTAAACTGTTGGAGTGGAACTTATTTTAACAAAATGAAGTCCTAATTAATAAAACAAAAACAAGAAGTTCGATTAATTATGAAAGTCAATCGCAGAACCACCCTTAGGCAGTCCTTAAAATGTTTTACAATCGTGCTGGTTATAATGCTTCCAGATATAATGATAATTCTGATTTAAGAGTTAAGGACAGAGATCCAGCAGCTATGTCTCATTTTTCCCATTATTTCATTGTGATAGCTCCCCGTGTTTATAATAAACTAGATGATGATTGAAACTGTTGAGGAATAGGTCTACGTTTTAAAAACACCTCAAATCTTGGATATTTCAATCCAATTATGGTACTTTGGAAACGTTACATACTCAAAAGTATAATAATTTGTATCATTTATAATGTTAACTTCCTTTGGTTTTGTTAAATTATGTCTATTTGTTATTTATTGATACGATATAATTCACTCATCTTTTGTTAATGTTTCCATTTTTTGAATTTAATTTGTGAACGCACTCTTTCACTAATCATCAAACTGTCACTGTCATTTTATTCAGTTAACTCAACATTTTCATCATGGTAAAGTACACTAACGAGCTACGTTTTTCGATTGGGTTCTGGAGAAGATGCGCCAAGATGATGAATTTCATCGCAAAATCATCTTCAGTGACGAAGCTCATTTTTGGCTCAGTGGGTTCGTCAGTAAGCAAAAAAAGGCGTTATCGGTCGGGTGAAAACCCACATGTGCTTCATGAATCACCACTTCATCCACAAAAAATAACTGTTGGTGCGTTTGCATGCCGGCGGCGTTATTGGGCCATATTTTTTCGTCGACGATAACGATCGTCACGTTACTGTGAATGGTCAGCGCTATCGCGCCATGATCACCGATTATTTTTGGCCCGAATTGAAAGATTTGAACTTGGACGATATGTGGTTTCAACAGGATGGTGCCACAAGCTACACTGCACACGCTACAATCAATTTATTGAAGAGTAAGTATGGTGAGCGTGTTATCTCAAGACATGGGCCAGTCGATTGGCCGCCTCGCTCGTGCAATTTAACTCCGCTTGGAAGAGCTCAGAGCCAACATTGAACGCTAAATAGCGGCCGTTTCGGCCGAAATGTGTGGCTGAGTCGTTGAAAATTGGGTCCAACGAATCGACCGCTGCAAACGTGCCCGCGGTGGCCATATGAGCGAGGTCGAGTTCCATTCATAAATGTTTTGATTGTACTTTAAGCGAATAATAAAGTATTTGAAATATCTCAAATGGTTTGCCTTTTATTTAAAAAAAAAGCTGTCAAGTCTTTATTAGAAAACCCTATAGTACATAAATTTGCTGTTTTTTTCTAAATTGTTCTAAAAAGGCGAAATGTCAAATGCTGTTTGTACTGCTATTTGAAATATGAAATTGAAGTATTGGGTAAAACAAATTAAAAGCAATGGAATAATCATGTGCACAGTAGACCTTATCCCAAAACTCTAAAGTAAGTGCCTATTTTACCCTATCGAAATTAATTTTACTAACTATTTCACCATCAGTAGCATCAGGTCCTCTAAACACAGTAAAATTTAGTTGGATGCAAGTAAGACAATGGTCAAATATCATCAAGTCGCATATATTGTACATAATTGCTTTAAGAGACTTAAAATATTTTTTATGTCCACCGTATGTTTACGAGTATATGACAGAAACATGGATTAGATACCGGGCGAGTAGGTGAAATAAGAGATTCCGAAGAAGCTCAAGATTGGTAAAAATAAATCAATGCTATATGAGGCAGAAAGCATATTAATGGTAAAATCGCTCAACAGAATAACATTTTTACAAAGTTCTAGATCCAGAATTAATTTAATGACACATATAAAGTAACGTTATTAACCAGAAATTTTACACTACACTTAATTGAATCCGATAACCTTACCAGACAAATCACTTATACAAAACCCTGCTACCACACCTGTAACATAAGGGTAACTGCAAGCTTCATCAAAAATATAGTTCGGTATAGAGTTAGAAAAAAAACGATTTCTCTGAATCATATCGGAAAATTACATCAGAAAGGTAACTTAAAAATACAAGGTGGGAAACAAATGCATCAAAATCGCTTTTCATGCTTCTTATATTTTGGTGGGTAATTGAGAAATCTCAAGATGAATTTATGCTAAAGTGGTCGATACAAAAGCAATTAATGTCAGAATGGAAAGATGAACTAAAATTATAGAGAAAATATTCACTAGAACAAAAGTTTATTATTTTAACAATAAATTATTAAAGTTATTCATTCAATTTAATCGGTCTTCAAAACTAGTAATATTTTGATTGCTCTGTCCACATTCTTTTTAATAAAAACAGAAGTACTATATATCTTTAACAAGCATATTTGAATAATCTATTTCCTCTTAGGTTTTCAGCCAAGAGACAGGAGTAAAATACGTAACGAATTCATTAATGAAAATTTTGTTGCTGGTGATGACGTTGTTTCTGCTGTTGCTGGTGCTACTACTGCCACCATTATTATTTGAAACTGGAAAAAGACATGCACACCTAAGAATTTCCATTCCCTATCTCTCCCTAGTTTAATGCACAGGGTACTTGAATTTAGCTTAGTTTTGCCTTTTTGGTATGAATTGGTTTTCTTTAAGAAACAGTATTCTATCTCATTATGGTCAGTATTTTCACCAAATCCAAGAGATTTTTTTTTTAATGAAATCTTTCAGTCTTCACCACGTCAGAGCCAAGTACCTGCAGCCTGATGCGAGCGTAAGCTAGACATTCACAGAGATAGTGCTCCTAGTTGTCGTCATTACTTTCGCAGCAAACATCGCAGGATGTTGCGTCACTTATACCCAGAACATTAAAGTGCTTTGCAAAATTCTAATGTCTCATCACGACGCCAGTAAACAACCTGCAGTCTTCTTGCTGATAGACAGCAGAAAGGCCGCTGATTTCCTAGAGATTTCTGGAAGTATTCGTTTGGCCTGCCTAAATCCCGCGGAGCTGTACCATCTGTTGTTGTGCTCATATGAGACCCAACTGTCAATGGAAGCCTTAACCGAAGACGCAGGCAGATTCAACATAGGTTCAGGTCCTGGAAAAATCTCCTTTGAACCGTGACTGGCAAGTTAATCGGCGATTTTATTTTGCGTGATCCCATTCTGACCAGGGATCCAGACAAGGGTCACTGAATTTAGCCTTCTGACAGCGTTCAGTGATCTCATGAATTCTCGAACTAACTTGGAAGTCGTAAGTTTGTTCAGCAAGGCACTAGATGCAGCTTGGCTGCCACTGCAGATGCAAATGCTTCGCTCCCTCCACCGTTTCTCCGCAATATAGTTCGCTGCCATCAGGATTGCATAAACTTTTGCTTGAAAGACAGATGCAAGCTTTCCCAACGTGAAGTGAAATCTGTAGTCCTCCAGAAGGACACCAGCGCCACAACCTATTCTGGACGAAAATAGTCCTGGGCACAAGTAACGTCGATATCGTATTTTTTCCGCAACAGGTGTTCTGGTGTCATTGCATCGGACGGCATGTCAATAAGAACGGAATCAGAAGACAGCCGGCGCTTAAGGTCATCGATGCTCCAGTGCTTATTGTACCAAAGACAACTTCTTTTTAATCTGAAGATGGCTTTGAGGGTACAACCCATGATATGAATATCAAGGGGAGGGATGATGAACATCAATGCATCTAGAGCGGAGCCAGGAGTGCCAGGGAAAGCCCCCATGCATCCGAGATAAACCGTTCTTTGGAGTCTGGTGAAAGCAGCATTTACGTATTTTTGCGAGAGCTTATTCCACAAACAACCGACGCTTAGGATATAATTGCACTTATCATAGCCGTGTTGATCCAAAGGAGCCTTAACATGCTTAGTCCAGAGAAGTTTGTTATCCAGGATAGCACCCAAATACTTAGCTTCTTTGTAGAATTCGTTGGTGATGCCTTTAAGAACTAGATGGATCAGACCAGGCAGCTTCCTTCTTCCCGTAAAGCACCGTTCGTCGATCACGTCTAAGGCTGCCTGCGCTTTGGAGCAGACAGTCGCTAGACACAACCCAACAGACAATACAGCTTCATAATCCGCGTATGCTTGTACGTAGAATCTATTAATAACTCCCCCTTTCTTTAGTAAGTAGCATCCGGTACTTCTCCTCTCATTCTGGCATTAATGCATTGCATCATTAGCTCGATTGTTTCTTCCTGAGTTCTTTGAGGTGTTGGCATTTTTATTTGAATTCTGTTCCTTTTGTTATTGAGATATACGAATAGTTGAATTAGTGTTATAATGATTATCATTATAGATATGATCGGGCTCTTGGTGACTTCATATGTGTGGTTAAATAGTTTTGTATAATTCCTGAGGGGTTCTCATAAAGCGTGTCATTGATAGAAGTTGTGTTTTCGAAATTAATGACATAGACTACGTTTAATGTCTGGTTGTCGACTGTGTGTTGTCCTGTCAGTAATAGGCTTCCGTCCTTGATGATTTCTAATTGTAAATTTATTTTTCTTATTTTACTATATTTAGTTTGTTGATTATTTAAAAATTGTGATAAGCATGTTTGTTTGTTTCTTATCTTAAGAAATGTGTTTTTTTTTTTTCTTACATTTAGCTATATTAACAAATTCTTCTTTACATTTTAATAGGTCTTTGTCAAGTATTAACTTTCCATTTTCATGACTTATCACCCTGGTTTCGAAAAGTTTACATGATTCTTTTAATACTGGATACTTCTTTGTTAAATGCGATATTGAATTTAACAAGGTTATAAAACTAGAGTTTGTTACATATTGCTTATTACTATTTTGTACTAAATCATTTAATTTTTTTTTTTTTTGAATGGTTAAAACGTCATCGTGATCAAGTGTACCTGCTATCCATTTTAACACGTCCTCATTTAGGACGATGAATCGATAACTCGTCTAACAGAGTTTGCATGATTTTTATTTCGTTCTCGTATTTAGTACTAGATTGTGTATCAGGATATGTACTTTTAGAGTTTGCTTTATTTGATTGATAAATGTTTGCATTTGTGTTAAGTTTTTAACGGGAGAGTGCGTCAACGACTATGTTCGTGGGACCTGGTTTCTATACGATTTTTTGTAAAAATTCATTGATTAGTGCTTGCCATCTTTTCATTTTTGAATTGGGATTTTTGTGAGACATAAAAAATGTCAAGGGTTGATGGTGTGTATGGTGTGTACAGTTACACCGTAAAGGTAGTTCATTAAATTCTTAAGTGCATAAAAGATTGCATAGAGTTCTTTCTCGTTTGCGGCATATGATCGTTCATTTTTGGATAGCGTTTTTGATATAAAAGTTATGAGTTTTATAACCTGTGATAAGATTACTCCAACTGTGTCATTTGAGGTGTCAGTGGTTAGTACAAATTTCTTTGTCTAATCAGGCTGTGTTAATATTATTTCTGTCATTAAATGTTTTTTAATGTTTCAAATGCTTGTATCGCTTAATCATTCAATGTGACAATCATTTTCTTTGCTTTGTGCGAGAAGACTTGCCCAGATTCGCTTTACAAGTACTTTGTAAGACGTTTTGCGATTGCTGCATAGTTTTTAATGAATTTGCCATAGTATCCGATCATTCCTAGAAAACTTCGTAGTTGTCGTAGGGTTGTAGGTTGCGGTATTCTCTAATTATAGCAATTTTATCGGCATTTGTCTTAATAACATAACCAAGAAAGTCCATACTAATTTCGACTTTTTCGAAGCGCTGAATATATTCTTGAATTGAATTATAGAATATAATTATGTCATCAATGTAAACGTTACATATCTTTTCTATATAGGGTCTGAGAATATCATCCATTGCTCTTTAGAATATTGAAGGAGCGTCCTTTAATCCAAATCGCAAACGTATGTATTCGTATTTCCCATTATTCACGGAAAAACTTGTTTTCTCTATATTGTTAGGTTTCATTTTTATTTGGTGAAATCCTGATTCTAAATCTACCATGAAAAAGTATTTCGCTTTTCCTAAATTGGAAAGTATTACGTTAGTATCTGGTATAGGGTATCTATCAGATATTGTGCTTTCATCTAATTTTTTGTAGTCTATGATCATTCTATTTTTAGGACTACCATCTTCGTTTGTACCTTTCTTTGGTACGATCCATACATGGCTATTGTAAGCGGATTTTGAAGGTCTAATTGTGCCTTCTTTCAACATTTTTGCGACCACTTTGTTCATAAAATCGTTAGCTGACAGAGGATAACGGTATTGTTTGCTCCAGACGGGTTTTTCGTGTACAGTACGTATTTCTCCTCAACGTCCGTTCTAAATGGGAGTGTGATATCTATATTGGAATGATCATTGGTTCCACTAGTGTATTCCTTTTTTGTATATGGTTAATTTTCCGTTTATATCTTCATAAAGGAATATACTTTCTACTCTGTTACTATAACATAGTTTTTTATTTTCTAGATTTATGCTAGCATTGACCGAACTTAATAAATTTGCTCCTATAAGCATTTCATATTCTAAATTTGGGAAAATATAAAAACGTGTCTTAGTGTCTGAGAAAAGGGCTTCATGGCAAGTATTTATTATTATTTCGCCATTTACTATGCAAGCTCGTTAAAGTATAGGTAGGAAAATGGGATTGGCCTGGCAATAGTTGCAGCTAACGCCGGTAACTATTAGTATTTTTTACGTTTTTATTGTTTATTCGTCGACGTAAGTGGGGCAATCCGTTGGCCGTTTAAGCCTGTAATGAATATTCGTAGGGCATTTCGCCCTACTTAACAGGTGAATGCGATCCATGTGTCATAATTGTATTATTTGTGAGTAATGTTAGTTTTTTATTAACTATGTTATAAAAGTCGAGTATCGATAATGGGCTTTTTTGTAAGACAGCTTATTCTTTTTCTACTGCTTGAATTGGTTTTTTGTCCAATATCGGTCTATGTCTATCGCGATATAATTGCGTCAAAAAGCAAAGCTGTACCGTAATTGATTAAAACGTCGTTTGCAAAAAATTTGGCACTTCCTAGTATAATATATATAAAATCATAGAATTATGAGCGGCTTCACGCCAACTAACATAGGATGTTTGTTCTCTACTGAGGTCTGGTAAACTTTTTATTACGTCTAGTGTTTCTTTACAAACAATTGTCGGGTCAATAGTCTGTGCTTTATATTCAGGGGCCTCGGTGCCTGTAGTTAACTTTTGTTCTAAGAATATTACTAGAATACTCGTTGCTTGTTGATGGAGTGCCCTTGCAATAGCTTTCTCCATAGACATACTATTTGAATAAGCCATATCTAGTTTTATATATTTTAAATCTGACTCGAATTTGTTATCTACAGGTCTTAATTCGTAAGGTTTATTTTTGTTTTACCTATCATTTTTCTTTCTAACAATTATTATATCCATTA
The DNA here is from genome assembly GCA_907269105.1 of Volucella inanis. Lineage (NCBI taxonomy): Eukaryota > Metazoa > Arthropoda > Insecta > Diptera > Syrphidae > Volucella > Volucella inanis. The sequence continues at coordinate 136,387,294 of OU026153.1, forward strand.
ATTTTAACACATTTTCTGTAATCACTCTTCAAAGATAATTTCTTGTACTTAATTTCTTACGATAATTTTTTCTCTTGGCCTGGATACTTCTTGAGTCTTTTAAAGCTGATTTTCTCGATACTGGATAATGTGCTTTTATTTGTTTTTGATACACTTTCTCTAATCTTTGTTAGGTATTTTGATAATTTTATTAGAGAGAATGTTTTCACTTAATTTACTTTTTATTTTCAAGTATTCATTCGTTAAGCATCCCGGCTGAGCCCCCGATTAATAATTCGGTTTCTAAATTTTCTTTAAAAAAAATATATATGGTTTTCCAATAGAGACTTGACAACTTTAAATTTAATTTGTGAACGCACTCTTTCACTAATCATCAAACTGTCACTGTCAATTTATTCAGTAAACTCAACATTTTCATCATGATAAAGTACACTAACGAGCAACGTCTGCAAATTATAAAAATTTTCTACAGATATTCGGAGTCGGTGACTGCAACTTTAAGAGCGTTAACTCCAATTTTCGGTCATAATTCTCGCCCTAGTAGTAGTTTAGTCGAAAAATTTGAGTCTGCATATTCGTTGTGTGATGTTGCCGTGTCAGTGAGACAACGGGCTGGTCGAAGTGTCGAAAATATCGCTGCCATTCAGACGTCCGTAGCAAACAATCCAAATCAGTCAATTCCACGGCGTTCTCAAGAATTGTGCATCGCTCAGACCACATTATGGCGTATTTTGCGTATGGATCTTGGTTTACACCCATACAAGATCAAGCTGACTCAAGAATTGAAGCCGATGGACCATTTGAAGCGACGTATGTTCTCCGATTGGGTTCTGGAGAAAATGCGCCAATATGATGAATTTCATCGCAAAATCATCTTCAGTGAAGAAGCTCATTTTTGTCTCAATGGATTCGTCAATAAGCAAAAATATGCGTTGTTAGTCAGGTGAAAACCCACATGTGTTTCATGAATTACCACTTCATCCACAAAAAATAACTGTTTGGCGCGGTTTGCAAGCCGGCGGCGTTTTTGGGCCATATTTTTTCGTCGACGATAACGATCGTCACGTTATTGTGAATGGCCAGCGTTATCGCACCATGATCACCTATTATATTTGGCCCGAATTTGAAGATATGGACTTGGACGACATGTGGTTTCAACAGGATGGTGCCACAAGCCACACAGCACACGCTATAATCGATTTATTGAAGAGTAAATATGGTGTGCGTGTTATCTCAAGACATGGGCCAGTCGATTGGCCGCATCGTTCGTGCGATTTAACGCTGCTTGACTATTTTCTGTGGGACTACGTTAAGTCATTATTTTATGCCAACACGCCGACGACGTTGGAAGAGCTCAGAGCCAACATTAAACGTGAAATAGCGGCCGTTTCGGAAGAAATGTGTGGCCGAGTCGTTGAAAATTAGGTCTAACGAATCGACCGCTGCAAACGTGCTCGCGGTGGCCATATGAACAAAGTCGAGTTCTATTAATATATGCTTTGATTGTACTTTAAGCGAATAATAAAGTTTTTGAAATATCTCAAATGGTTTGCCTTTTATTAAAAAAAAAAAATTTCTCAAGTCGTTATTAGAAAACCCTATATTTGTCTGTTAAAAAATACTTGAAACTTCTTAAAACGCTTACACTGTGATAACGAAAATAAAACTGCCCCTAGGTCTCCTTTATCATGCTTTATATAAATTAAACACTTACAATTTTATTTGTTTAAAAAAAGTTTTTATTTCTGGCAGCGTTCTCGTCTTCCAAAAAAAACAGTTTACAAGAGAACTTAAAATCTAAACCTTAAATACTTTCTTATTGCTTAATCATCGTAGTTTCTCACGAACGGAACTCAGAATTGCAATCGTTGAAGGTGTCTGGTGTCATCGAATGTCTACCTGAGAATCGATGGGTTGCGCGTGTTAAATATCGGTACGCGTGTTGCTGACTCAGTTTGCACTGTTGATAGAATTATTCGTTAGCTCCTCCGCCCTTAAATGTGAACGCCATTGTTCACTTAAATAAATGGAATTTCGTTTATGCGAGATGTCATTGAACTTGATTGAAGGGTTAAACCTTTGGTTGCTTGCATGGTTTCTATTACTGTTTCTGAGGCTTCTTTAGCTTTCTCAATTTTAAAATTAGGCTTGTCAAACGATTTGGATTTCCTAATGGTTTTCATTAATGTGATAAGGATAATGGTGACTAGGAAAAGGCATGAAGCTAGACTTAGGATGGTGATGGTCTTCAAATCAGTTTTTAATAACTTGATGTCTTGGATATTTGTTGTATGCAAGTCTTTAATCATTTCCAGTTTGGAGGATGCGGGAAGTGGTGCATAATGCTTTACAGTTGATCTAAATGTTGTTTTCCCGATCCGAATGCTAGTATTATGATGATGATACTTGGTCGTGATTCATTGTGATTATCCCATTGTACCGATTCAGGAATAGGATGTCGGCTGCTAACTCTTCAAATAATTGTATGTGTTTATTGTTGGTCGCTTTACATTTGGCTGGAATACTTTTAACTACAATAAATTTGGAATACATGTTGTATTGCTTATATTAACAATATTAGACTTAGAGCAAATGGACAGATGTTTTATTAATTTACAATGAGTACTTTAATTATTTCATTAAAATTAGTCTTAATAATTTTCTCTTTTTGTTTAATTGATCGTATCAAAATTTTTTCACAATTTTTTTCGTTAACAATAGGTAAGCTTACTATATAGATCAACAATGAATTATTAAATGCAATTTTGATTTCAGAAAATTCGATAGCTTCTTCTATGTTTTTAAAGGGGATCTCTTTGTGTTGTATAATTTTATCTATTGTAGAATATAAGAGTTTACAACATTAACTTTTGCCCAGTGTAGGGCATAACCTATGTTTGTTACAATATTCCTTCCTTATGTTAAACAGAAATTCTTCTAACAATATTTCATTATTCTTTACGTATTTGTTTATTTTATTAGTTTGGTTTTTTAATTCATTAACCTTATCAATTACTAATTTATTTATGATTGCTGTACAATCATAAATATACACTTCCAGGCACTTCCTATAAAGTCTAAAGACCTTTTTTAGTGATGGTTAGGAATCAAACATTTAATATGGGATCTGATAAGGTATATTTCTTCGGCGAGAAGGTAATATGGAAGGTTTGAAGGTTTGCTCTTAAAGATGACTCTTCGGTATCAATGACTAGTAAGAATTTTTAGAGCCAGTTTTTAAAACTGGTTTAAAAAACTCCTTAGTTACTATTTTATATAGAATAAATTGTTACATTTTGATGGAATGTTTATAATTTTGTTCGTTTAAATACAAATGACTTAAGCAAACTTACATTATGCATTGTAAATTCGTTTAAATACTAAAATTTTCATTCTATTATGATTGATTTTGACCAAAATTAAACATCAATTAAAGGATTGTCTTTTCTTAATAATCATGTTGGGGTTAGGGATAAATTAGAATGAATGTAACATGGAAAGATAATAATTGTTATGCTATAGTGGCTTCATGAAATACGTATTTTAAACTTTAATTTGGTCAATGGTCACCTTTCTATATACATACGTACATATAACAACAGAGGAAGTTTAACAAAAATGTGGGTCCTGCTTATGTGCTCTTCAGAGTTTACTACAGATAATTAAATATCATCATAGCATTCTCGCCATCAAAAACTTGAATAACAGAAATTTGTATGATTCATTGCTTTAAAGGCAAAAATACTTTTAATGCTATTACGTAGTGAATCTGCTTGTTGTTAGTAATCTATTATTGGCACTTTTACAAATTTATATATAAGTTAATAAAAATTAATCGGTATTCAACTGTTTGTAAAATTTAAATTCAACTGGTTTAATTTTCTTAATTAAGAAGTGGTAATTGCAACTTGAAAGATGAAGTTGAAGCAAAAATTTCTGTTACATATGGATATACAATAAACATAATTGATATTGTTCACAATATTTGAAATTTGATCATGCTACTATGCCAAAAATATTTATATTATTAATAACATAAAACTTATATGATACAAATATAAACAACCGGGCACATAGGGTATTTATCTGAACCACAAATAAATTAAGTTATCACAATATTTTTTTAAGAGAATTTTTCGTGTTAATTTTGAATGTTCCTGTCTAAAGTCGGCATGTTCCTGTGTTAATTGTCAGTAGTTGTGAGTTCGTTTGCCAAAAAGTATGAATGAGGTGTCTGAAATAAAGAGAGTTAGGAAAATTTTTTAGCTAAGTTTTTATATGGGATTTGTGGATTTCTTTGCCTGATTGGGTTAGCACTGTAGTCTTTTTATTCTATTTGACAATTTCTTTAGTATATTTTTTTGTCAGTTTAGAACCTAATCTTTTATTTTTCTTGACGTAGATTTCGTCGCCGGGTGAGAAATCCTTAATTGAAATTTTGTCTTTATTATGATAGGCCAGATCATTATCTTGTTTCGATTTCAAATGATTCTTGTTTTCCGCATAAGTTTTTTGAATCTAAAATGCGTCGGAGCCAGTATTCCTACTGAAAAATAAATCTACCGGTTTCTTCTTTGTTACGGAGTGAACTGAAAAGTCGTAAGCGTTAATAGCCGCTTCTAATAGTTCCGTGAAGGATCTGTGCAGCTGTTCGTTCTTCAGGCATCGCATGATTTTCGCAAGGGTCGAGTGGAATCGTTCCACTTGACCATTTGATGTGCTCGCATAGGAAGGTGTGTTATGCACTTGAATACCGAATTCGTTTTCGAGCATGAAGATTATAGGAGTGGAGCTAAATGACTTTTAGTTATCAAAAACTATGGTTTTTGGGATACCGTATCCAAAAATGATTTCTCTCAGTGGCTTCCTAATGTCTTCTATGGCCTTTGATTGAATTTTCTTGACTTGGACATATTTTGAAAACTTGTCTATTGACGTGAGTACTAAGTTTCCTTCGGTTGAGAAAATATCTACGTGAATAATCTGCCCCGAATATTCTGTAATAGATGTGGCTTGGATTTCCATTTTGCTGGGATGGCGATCATACTTATTTTCTTTACAGACCGAACAAAGTTTAGTTATTTGTTTAATCTTGCGTGACATAGAGGGGAAGTAGTATTTTTCTAATATTTGTACCTTATTTTCGCGATCGTTCCTGTGCGCGCGTTGATGTGTATTAATCATGATTTCTTCTGCTTGTTTTCGTCAACTAATATATGTCTTCGAATAATATTCTAGAGAACTTAATACGGTAATTATTGAAATAGTTCTAATAAATTTCCTATATTATACCCATTACTCTTTCTTCTGTTTTAATACATTTGGTAACTGTGGGGTTCAATATATATATATTTTTTTTTTAATTTCAATTAGTTTGTCGTTATTATAAAAAGGTTCTGTGACGATGTGACGATGGTACGTCACATCTGATGGTACTATCTGAAATTTTTGATTAGGGGGATTACCAAAGTTTAAGAAAGTTTGGTTTTTAAAAGCATTTATAGGACAGTCCGTACTATATATCGAATAATGGGAAGAGCTTTCATCGCTGTGTACGGTTGGTGTTAGATTGTTTACTTCTGCTCTTATAGGTATTCTTGAAAGCGCATCTGCCACGACGTTCATTTTCCCCAGCTTGTACCTAATTTCGGGATTGTATTCTTCCAATAGTGCTTTCCATCTTTTCAATTTGGTGTTATTGTTTTTGTTACTAAGGGAGTATGTGAGGGGCTGGTGGTCGATGTATATTACGACTTGTCGAACCGTATAGGTAATTCCTTTGAGTATTAGGACTCAGATTACGGCGAGCATTCCTTTTTCATTCGCCGCGTAGCTTTCTTCGGTTTTATTTAACGTTCTGGAAATAAACGTAATGGGCTTATTATTCTGAGATAAAACAGCTCCTTAAGCGTAATTTGATGCATCTGTTACCAATTCAAAGTCTTTTGTGAAGTCTGGGTATATCAAAAATGTTTCCTCTGAAGTCAAAGAATTTTTGATCTTTTAAAAAGCTTCTTTAGCTACATCGTTAAGATGAATGGTTTTTTTACTTGAAAGGTTTTTGGACAGGCGTCCGTCCTATTTAAAGAGTCGTTATTGGTTTTGCCAATTTGGCATAATCCCTAATGAATCGTCGATAAGACCAGAAATGAGCGAAGTTCTTTCAGGGTTTGAGGATATGGGACATTTTGTAACGCCTTAACCTTTTCTGGGTTCGTCATTATTCCTTCAGATGAAATGAAAAAACCAAGGAATTCCACACTTTGTTCGTAGAATTCACATTTGCCCAGTTGTACTTTCATGTTTGCAGCTTGTAATGTACGGAATACTGTCCAGACATTTTGTTCATGTGTTAACATCTATATAGACGTAGCATATTTTCCCAATATGCTCTCGAAGAATGTCGTCAAGTGCTCTCTGAAAAATTGATTGAGCATTTTTGAGTCCAAACGGCAATGTCGTGAACTTGAACTTGCCGTTATTGACCGAGAAGGCCGTTTTTCCACAAAGAATATGATACTTTTAAGGGGATCTGATGAAATCCGCTTTTTAGGTCATTACAGTGAACCATTTGTTTTGGCCAAGCTATGAAAGGAACTCATTTATCTGTGCATCGGGTATCGGTCGGCCACAGTTATGTTATTTAGTTTCCTGTAATCTATTACGAGCCTGTACTTTTTCTCACCGGAAGCATCGAGTTTTTTTGGAGCAATCCACACCGATGAATTGTATGGTGACCGTAAAGGTCTAATGATGCCATTGTCTTGCAGATTTTCTACACGCTTCTCTACCTCATCCTTTAGAGACACAGGATAAGGGTAAAATTAAGAGTAAACAGGATCGTTAGTTGATGTGTTTATTTTGCCTTTGACTATAGTTGAGTAGGTCAACTTTTCGTCGGGTTCGTCAAAGAGTTATGGAAAATCGTAAACAATTTTGTTTATAGATTGTTTTTGGTTTGGAGACATGTGGTTGGTTCGATTATTAATCGAACTCACGGACTAAGAAACTAGTCGCTTGATACGTATTTTTACTTGGTTTTTAATAACCATGTAGTTATATTGCGTATGTATCACTGCCGAAAGATTTTTAAGGCTATCGTTTCTCAGTATAGCATTAACCGACTTGAGTTCGGGTATAAGGAAAAATTTTATTTCCATGTCTTTTAAGCCAAATAGGTTTATAAAGGTATAATGAGAAATTAATACCATTCTTCCAACGGAATTGGGTTTCATTAGGAAAAGAGTTTATGATAAGGGAAGACTAAATGTAATTCTTATTGGAGCCCGTGTCTACAAGAATCTTTAGAATTCGTCCGCTCTTCGTTGCGCACTTAAAACAAAAAAGCAGCGAAGAGTCCGTTTACCTAAAAAATTAATATCAGTTAGCTCAGGGCCTTCATTTTCTGGATGATATCCTTCAATATACTCTCGAAGTGTTTCGCCGTGCTCCTGAGTGTCTTTTACTAACTGAGTTTCGTATTGTTCCATGTCGTGTTGTTCGTCTTCCATTCTTCTGGTGCTGGTGACCAATTACTTTGTTGTGGTCGATTCGAATAGTTAACTGCGTTTGTATGAATTGTCGACGCATCCATTGGCTCTGGTGGTGGTTGCCGTTGAGCTGAATAATTTTGTTGATTTTGGGGCACGTTCTGCCTGGGAACAGAATATTGTTGATGTCGATAATTTGCTTGTCTAGTGATTGATGTTTGCGGAACAGGCCTATGGTTATTATACTGCTGATTGTTGTTGGGTTGAGATAATCTAGGTAGATACAATAATCCTGGGTAGAATGGTTGGCGGAATTGAGCTTGATGATAATTTTGGTTCACTCGTTTTGGTGGTAATGGAGGCCTGATATTGTAGAATTCCTGGATTGACAGTTGTCCTTGAACCAGTGAGATCATTTTGAATTCCAAAGTACCAAGAGCTCGCTTGTCTGCATAATGCAGGGTCTAGCAACGGAAGATGCATTTCCAGTCCATGGACATATTATACGATTCAAAGACGTTATCCGCATTTCTTACAATCTTATTCTGAATATCATTGAGTATGCCAAAATATTTCATGGGATCATAGATTTTTAGGATTCTTTCGACGCTCTTGCGCCAAGAACTGAATTCTCCTGGTTTTCCAGACAATTAACACAAACTACGAACGATATCTGGAATCTTATCTGGGTTGTTCAGATAACTGCTTTGTTCCAATAATATTGATTGATCAACTCCGGAGAACTGATTCTTGTGGGGATTCATAATTGATTGAAACATTGTTCTTCCTTCTGTTTGGAGGACTTCTCGAAACATAGTGGTGATTATTGTTTGGAGAGCAGGGGTTGGGACATGAGAGCTCTGAGAGGTGCTTAGGTTATCTTGAGTAGGATCAGGATGCGCAGGAACGTCTAGAAGGGATGGTCGTAGTATAAAGTTATTTGTTGCCATTTTTAATTGATTGATTAAAAAAAATCTTTATTTCTGGTAGCGTTTCTGCCTTAACTTAAAATTTAAACATTAAATACTTTCTTATTGCTAAATCAGCACATCGTAGTTTCCCACGAACGGAATGCAGAATTGCAATCGTTGCAGGTGTCTGGTGTCATGGAATGTCTGCCTGAGAATCGATGGGTTGCGCGTGTTAAATATCAGCAACACACTGGCTCAGTTTTCACTGTTGATAGAATTATTCGCTAAATTATAGTATTGCTGTGTGCTGTTCTTTTTAAGTATCCTTAGAAGGGGCGTGTGAATAGCGAGATAAGGATTCTAGAATCTCTTGAAAGGTCGTGTGAAGTGATAAGGATTCTGGAACCTCATGAAGGGTCGTGTGAAGTTATAAGGATTCTGGAATCTCATGAAGGATTGTGGAATTGTGTTCGATAGAAATTTCTTTTAATGTTTTCTCTGAATCTATTAATGCTGTAGTTTATTTGTTATCTTTCCGTTAAAACAAATAGCATGGTTCGACGGAGTGTAACGTGTTCACTTAGACGTTAGAACTATTGAGTGCGTTGAGCAGTGAGCCGGATAACATGCACCATAGCAGTGAAGACAAAACGCCGCCTTGCGAGAAGCCCCTGGTCTGGCCGAGTTGAAGCGTTAGTAGGCGTGTTGCATCGCCGATAGAGGATGAATTTGCAAGGTGCTTTTACGCACATGGATCTCGATCATCGTTTTGATGTTTTTCATCATGAAGGATGTCAGACTTATAGTTCTGAAACTTTTGTCGAGCGAGTAGTCCTCCTTTCCGATTTTCGGTATAAAGGCCACTCTCACTTTTTGCCAGGAATTCGGTATGTATGTCAGTGCCAGGCCAGCAGTGAAAATTTTCTTCAGAGCTGCTATCAGCTGATCTATACCTTTTCGTAGCATAGCTGGGTAAATACCATCGGTGCCGGCCGACTTAAAGCCATCAAAGGAAGCAACATCATGTTTGACTGCCTCATCCGTCACCATAACCGATATACCAGCTACGTCGTGTTGTGTTGTTCAGCTCGCTACCAGTTTTTTTGATAGCAGCTAGTTGTGAGCTGCTTTCGATCAGGTTACCTTTGATGTGAGACTCGAGCATGAGACGGAGAGTCTCTGCTTTCAAATCGGTATAGGTACCGTCAGATTTTCTGAGTGGGACCTGTTTATAAGTTTTCTGGATTCTTCACGAAGACGCTGCAGGTCAGCGTTCCGCCAAGGAACGGGCGATTGCAGGATTGCTTACTTACTGAACTTGCCATTTCGAAACACTTGATGAGGGTGCCGTTCATGTTCTGAACAGCTTTCTCAAGCTTTTGTTTTGTCCTGAGCTTAGGGGGAGCACTATTGTATTTGTCGAGTTCTTCCTTTAATCGTGTCGAATTGGTTTTATGCGGATTCCTCCTCTTCAGCAAGGCCGAGACCTCGCATCCGATTCTGAATCTGATGTATCTATGATTTGATATGGAGATCTCAGATAGTACTTTCAAGCCAGTAATCTCCTAAGCATATCTGTTAAACAAAGTTAAGTCGATTACTTGCTACCTTACTCTCATAATGAAAATTGGCTGTAAGTCGATTACTTGCTGCCTTACTCTCATAACGAAAATTGGCTGTAAGCCAACGACTTTTTCTTGCTCATCATCAGTAGTCAAATTGGGACACAAATAATTTCCATGAGCTGTTTTTCTCTTTCAGGTCAAACAGAATTAGCTTCACTTCCAAGTTATTAACTCTGCTAGGAAGAGTAGCATTGCTCACCTCTAGAGATTTATTCTTAGCAAAAACAGCACTGTTAAGCTGTCGCAGTTTAATGATTTAATTATACCTCATATTAGTGATTATGTTTGGGATAACCATTAGCCGGATAACTCTCAATCGCAGAGCGCGATGAAGGAGCATTACTCACAACGACACTGTTAGAAGAATTCATATATATACATATATATCATATGGAGCCGAAAGGTAGTAATCTTCATAACAAGACGGTCTACATTAAACAATACATATAACACATTTATACTTTTGATCGTTTTTAATCAAAAATGTAATGTTACTTTTGGTCATATTAACCAACTTCGAATGATAGTAATTAAAGTAGTCGAACATTCGATTTTTAATAAGGTTCTATCATTTTTTCATGAAGTGTATAATGCTAGACTTGATGTAACCAACTATAAAAATATTTTAGTGTTAGCGTCTCATCAACATTCGCATTAAAACGGAAAGTGTATTGTAGCGAAGGAACTCAACAATAATAGACATGGGTTTGAAATCGATCCTCGTCTGTCGGTACATGTAACGATTGATCAGTTCCAGGAAAAATTTTATTATTATATGGTTTATATATAATAATGGTTTATTCAAAAAGTTTCGGACTGATCTTATACAAAATATATTGTTTCCACTGTAAGAATGTCAACGTAATAAAGTCTTAATACTCGATGGAACAAAGAGCTCCCATTAAATTTCTTTTAATTGGTTATTGGTCAGTTTTTAGCTAAAAACCAGTTTCCACCATACTTGGCAAATCTTTTTTTTTTCTCCTAAGCTGAAGACTGCCATGACAGGAGAGCATATTGATGATGTGGATGCTTTTCAACGAAATAAAGCATGTTACAACAGGAGGTGTAGGATTTGCTTTTTGAATAAAGCGAACAGCTGTTGAAATATCTCTGAAAACTATTATATTTAGGTACTATTTATGGAACACAATATGTATCGTCAAAATGATCTCCTCGACTCTGCTTGCAGACCCTTATCCTTTTTTCTAAATTTTCAATCACTCATTCACATGACTGGGGCTCTATCTCGGCTATTGCGGCTTCAAGAAGAAAAAAAGGAGTCTAACGATATTAAGTCGCACAACGGCCAATTGGTTTACCGAAACGTAAAAATACACAGCCAGGAAACTTCATTCTCAGTAACTCTATGTTTTCGCGACTTGTATGCCACGTATGCCACCATGTTGGTGGCCGTGGTTCAAGTGGTAGTGGACTGGCTTCCAAATCGGGAGGTGCGATGTTCGAATCCCAGCCTCGCCCGAAAGACATTCGTTATTTTCAGTTAACAAAAATCAAGTAAGATGAGTAGTTGACTAGAAATCAGCAACAAGCCAACTTTCACTAATAATTTAGTTTCCTCATTAAATGTTGGATGTCATCTCTGGAGCGAAAGAACCACTGAGCCCAAACATTTTTCTCTCTCTCTCTCTCTCTCCCTCTCTATCCAATTTTCGAAAAACTTAACACGTGCTCCGGCATTTTAAGAGTAGTAATACCCCTCTTGTGTATTATGTTTTTTTTTTTTTAAAGAAATCCTGTCTGTATCCACCGCCACAAAATAATGTTTAATGTATATAATGTGTAACCATCATGACTTTTCCGACTTCATTTTCGAAAAAGTACCTCTCTATGACACCTCCGGTCCATAAACCGCACAAAATAATTACTAATCGCGTGTGTATTACCATTCCCTGAATCACTTGTGGATTTTCGATGCACCAGATGCGATAATTTTGCCTATTAACGTAGCCACTTATGTGGAAATGCGCTTCATCAGAAAACACAACTTTCTTACAAAAATCAATGTCAAGTACATTCTTTCCAGGAGCCAATCCGAGAAAGTACGTCGCTGGATTTTGGATTTTCACTGTGTAATATTCCATGATAAATTTCGCAAATTTATAGATGACATTTCACCATATACCAACCTTGCGTGCATTAACTGTAAAATAATAGGCCTTTTAAATCCTAAACCTCTTGTTGAACCATCCTGACGAGTGTTTTGCAAAACTTTCCGGAAGACCTTTCAGAAGTCGATTATAGAGAATTTTATAAAAAAAAATCACAATGGCTTTATACTCGTACGGGATACAGGATTGGGCTTAGAAAACGCAATGAGAATATCGTCAGCATTTTTATGCTACAAGAGCTCCTAGTGCAAGCATGATAAGAATCTACCGTTGTGAGAAGCGGGGTACAATATTCGATCTGCCAGGGGCAAATGTTCGTCTTCCAAAAGAGTAGGTTTAAATAGAGACTTTACAAATGTGTGAACGATAGCCCATCTGTAGGCCCAGATGGAGGAGCTACTCAATTGAACATCTCCAGAACATCGTTAAGGCTGAATTTGAAACTTGATCTAAAATTGTTTCTATACCTAATTCAATTAGACCAAGAATAATTACCATTGAATAAAAAACAACGCATATAATATGCCAATAGATAACTCCTACTTTTTAAATGACTTAATTATGAGCGGTGAAACATATTTCCATTTAGATAGATACATAATGTAACATAAGTAAACAGAACTGCCGAATGAATGGTACAGGCAACCCGAGAGCGATGGATCAGCGACAGTTATACGTTCTTTGATTTAGAATTATAACTGATGACCTCATGATCATGATGAACATCCGCAAACCGTCACTGGGGGTGGGACTATAATAGAAAATCAGAGCAAATTAGCTCTAACTTGTAACTCTAATAGGATAGGGCCACAGCACACACCATAGAGGCGAAAATGGAAATTCTTCGCAAACTTTTACTTGACCAACTATTTTCGAAAAATTACGCTTGGCCTGTTCCCCAGATTTAGTGGCCGTTGGTTTCTATTTGTGGAACTACTTAAGCAACAGATTTATATGATGGAACCCTTACAATTCGAGAGCTTAAGTATTACATATATTCATCCACAAATAATAGATTTGGCGTCAGAAACATAGCATCAACTCACTGATACTAAAATGGAACCCCTCTTGGAGGCAAAAGTTCAACCCTCAGTATGGGTCAAGGCCAACCTATAACACTTATCGATCTTAGGATCATTACAACTCTACATCGGGACAACCACCCGAAGAAGAACCCTCCTGTTGCTTAAGGTTTAAACCACAGCCACCATGACGCTCACATTAGGGGAGCTCCAACCTCTTTCAAGTCTGACCCGGACCTAAGTCCGTGGGGCTCTAAATTCTGTGGCACCTGGTTTTAAGTCCTGGTTGTCCTGCAACCCAACAGGATCTCGTGATCGGCTGCTTATAACTGGTCAAATCGTATTAACCTGCAGCGGCGTTAAGTTCTGAAAATCATTACATAATACCAGTTTTTGCTCTACCCTCGCTTTATATAAAACAATTTTATTTATGGAAGAAGCATTGATAATTGGACGAGGATCCACCCGGAGGGATAATGCGGTAGAGGAAGACCTCCACAAGGAAAGGTACCTTAAACATTTTGAAATGCGCAACTATTGACAGGTAGCCGAAGACCGAAATAATTGAAGAGGTGTCTGCACCTTTAAAAAAGTAAATAAAATTTGAATTGTTTTTAATAATTAGATTTTAAATGGTAAATTTTAAAATTAAAACAAGTAAATAAGTAATATTCAATCTAAACTATCAAAAACACAAATAATGTGTACGTACGGTGCCTTGATAAAAAGAAATAGGTCAATAAAAAATGCTCCAGACCAATTAATCTCTGATATTTTTCTTTTTCAAACAGACCAAAAAAAGCTTCTTGCACACCTTTTGTAAAAGGCGTTTCCAGCGAAGAATATCCGAAATAAACTAGCACTCCAAGCCACAAATTTTGTAATATTGGTGTACAGGAATCGACTAAAAGAGTAACGCCAAATGTAAAAATATTAACGGGTTCTTTCATTTGCAAAAAGTATTCATAAAACGATGCTGAATCAACCAAGGGCTACAGTTCGGCTGAGTGATGCCCCAGCGAAATCTATTTCCAATTTAATGTACTAAGGATCTTTTTTCATCTTTGATGTACCAAGTTAAAATGACTGTGACAACAGTCAGACCTATGCAGATAAAAAGTATTGTGGAAATCAACTGGTAAAGAACGCTCAACAACTCGACTTTTCAATTCAGGTCATTTAAACTCAACTAAACATCGAATGTGTAGTTCCTTTTACATTTATCTTTTCACGTTTGAAACAAAGTTTGATGTATGTAATTTTTTTTATAGCTTTATTTAGAATAATAATTCTGTTATAAATTAACAATTATTTTATACAAAATCAATCATCGATCTTGTGAAAACCTATACATTTTTTTCCTATTTCAGTCACGGGTAGATTTTTGAAAAGTTGGAATCCTTTGTATACTCGTATAAGTTCGTTTTGTTGAGTTATTTGTTGAAAATATGGCAGTCTTACGTCATCTGCATTTCGTAGGCTATGTGGCTGGACATCACCTATACAATTCACATATTTGGACAAATATACAGGCATACAATTATTTTTAACTTTAAAGACGAAAATTATTACGTTTATATTTATTCGTTGTTTAACATTTAACCAGCCTAAAATAATTTACATGACGTCAATTGGTGTGTGTATATTGCATTTTAATACTGCACGCATAGTTTTGTTCTTTAACAATTAAAGATTGTTCAACATATTTTGATTTCTTTGAAATTCGATCGAGAAATAATATTGGAGATAAGGTTTGATGGTGATATTATAAATGTTTATTGCACATATTGTTGAAATGTTCTTTCAAATTCTTTAAAAAAAAAAACATTTTTTTTTTTTTTGCTATCTTATTCGACACATATAATATATGTTCTTTAAATTTCAATTTAGAGTCTAATATCACAACAGACACTTTATTTTTTCCACCCTTTTTAAAACATCACCATCCATATTTAAGTTTATTCGCTCTAAGCCAAAAAATCCAAAGTATTAGAATCTTTTTGTATTTTTGAAAAATTTTCAATCTAACTTTTACACTTAATAAACCAAAGAGCATCATCTACAGGAAATTCACTATACTTTATTTCATTGAGCATATCATTAACATAAATATTAAATAATAGTGTCCTTAGTCCTGATCCTTGGGGTACACCAATATCTACATTTATTTTTTTTTGATGTCACGTTATTTACCCTTGTTTACTACGAACGACCACTTAAATATGAATAAAACCACCTTAATTCCTTGTCCCGCACACCATATTGATCAAGTTTTTTTCAACAATATTTTTCTATTTACAGTTTTGAATGCTCTCTTTAAGTCCAAGAATACACAAATCACACAACTTTTCTCATACATACATACATATGTTGTTTCCATGTCGTAATAACCATGTTAAGAGAACTTTCATATAAATGATTTCTTCTGAAGCCCGATTGGTTTTCCATAATAAGAGGATTTTTTTTTTTAAAATGATTCCCATTGTTCGTGCACTAATTTTTCCAAAATTTTTTGCATAGATGCAGAGAATCTACCGGCCTACAATCAACACATATTTCAGATTTTTTCACTTTTTTTAAGAGTATAATTTGGAACACTTTCCAAGTATATGGAAATATAATTTCTTTTAAAGAAGCATTAATATTTTTTTTAAAATAGGAAACTTATAATAGAAAAGAAGTCAAGTATAATTCGTGGGCTTAAATAAAAAAAAATTAGTCTTCCTCAAAATTCTAAGTGAGGTATTTCTTATGTCACTTAGTTCTATTTCTCTAAGCTTAAAAACAAAATTTATCACAGAACAATCTATAAGACGCACTTCAGGATTTATAAAAAAACAAAAATAGTAACTACACTACAATTAAGCACATTCTTCGTAGCAAGCCACCAAATATCTTTACTTATATTGTGTTTTGTTAACACATAGGCAGACCAATCATTCTTGGCATAGAGAACAACTCCGCCAGTATGTCTAGATGTACTAGATGTTTACCTCGCTGCCCCCTATATCGTCTCTAACATGAGTCTCCGAATACATTATATATAAAACCAAAATCATTGCTTTTAGATAGAACTTTTAATTCAGCTAAATTACTTTTCAGATTCTGTATTCAAATAAGCGCACTTTATAGATGTTTGTTGCTAGAATACTTTGTTTCTCTAAATTTCAAGTTTATTTAGAAATACCTAACATAGTCTACCTCTGCAGTCGTGGTCAGTATCCATATGTAAGCTTAAGTTTGGCTTTTGTACAATTATTGCAATTTATATTTGAGCTTTTGCAGTTCATCGTATCGTTATTCCTGAACAATTTAGACACACATTTTTATTATCGCACTTATTAGCGATTACACGAACGCGAGAGCACTTCGAAAGAGTGTTTGGACTTGCTAATGCGGAATCGAGCCGACTTTTGGCGTCGATTGGTAACTGTTGATGAAACTTGGATCCCCTATTATACACCAGAGAACTGAATGAGTGCTCGGCAATGTACTGAAGCCGGCACGAGTGCTCCGAAGCGGCCGAGGGAGGCTCGATGGGTCGGAAAGTTTATGGCGTCGGTTTTCTGGGATTGTCATGCCATACTCTTCGTCGACTACCTCAAAAAGGAAAAACCATCAACGCGAGTATTACTGTGCATTATTGGAGCGATTGAAGGCCGAAATCGCTGCAAAACGGCCTCACATGAAGCGAAAAAAAAATTTGTTTTTGCAAGCTCACGCGAGGAAATCATCGACGCCACGGAGGAGTATTTTGCAGACCTTCCGGAAAAATACTTTTCAAACGGGATCGAGTAGTTGGAAAATCGCTGGAATATGTGTATCAAACTAAAATTTGAATAAAATAAGAAAACATTTTAAAAAAAAATTTTTTTCATTCCCAAGAAGGTTACTTTTCACCCCACCAGTATTCTCCATAATTTTTTTTAAATCTTCACTATCTACTTCAAAGAAGGCTTAAAATAACTCCTTTTTCAGATTTTAAACTTCACTAAGATCTTTCCCTTACCTTTATGTTTACTCGATTATAATATGGATGTCGCTGTTAGGAAGAGGAACAACTTTCTTCTGTTTCACAAGACGAATGGAATAGGAAAATAGAAAAATGCTTCGGACATTGCTCATAAGTCTCGTAGAAACATTCTTTGTAGATGTCATGCTTGTCTTCCAAAAGTAATTTACCCTTGATATGAATTGTCATAAGGCGCTCTTTCACTTTTCGGAAGTTCAAGACTTCTTGACTATGTCTATGACGTATGGCAAATCTGCATCTGAATGAACGATTATCATAAAACATAGCAATAACCATAGTATATAGTACATACACCATGCCTGACTCGAACTGCAACTTTTTAAAATGTTATATTTTTTTTATTTTTTGATAAATTTTATTGTGCCAAGGCAAAAAATGTTGAAAAATACATCAATTTTCAAATTGTATCAGTAGTTTTCAATATGTCCACCTTTGGCGCGAATAATGGCCTTGAGGCGGCCAAGGTAGCGAGCGAAGAGCTACCATTGGTTGTTATGGCGGCCCAAACCATCACCATCGGTGTTGCCTGCTTCCTGGTGGCCGTCCGAAGGTGTAAATTTTCGAAGGACCTCTCTGACAAATAAGCTCAGTAATTTTGTTTGTTGACATATTGCTCAATAACAAATGGCGACTCATCGGAAAAAACCAAATTCGGCAACTCACCACTTTCGTACAAGCGTGGCAACTCCTTCGCTCTTTTGACTCTAACTTTTTTCTGTTGCGGTGTAAGATCGTGCGCTTTTTGGAACTTCAATGGCTTAAGCCCAAGCTCATTTTTCAGTATGTGTTGCATCCGTTCCAATGATATGTTGAGCTCACGAGCCATTTTTCTTCCACTTCGACGCGGATTTCGCTCAATTCGAGCCTTCATTTTCCGAACCAAAACTGAGACGCAAATCGTTTAAAAGGCTTGTAAATAATAAAAATATCTGTCATGCGTCAAAATTTGAGCTCACTCTCATGAACGGTTTGGAAATTATAGCAGTCTGAAGTTGGTTGCAGTTCGAGTCAGTCAGGGTGTATATCACTGTTTTTTTTTATTTTCCTTATGTAAAGCCCATCCAATCGCACTTCCTGGATAGGGGTTATATGTGCGTGAATCCTGGCCCCTGTTAATTGTTCGGCTGCATGTGAACTGTTAAATGTCAAAACATTTCACGTGCAGATCTATAGTTCGTTGTCCTTTAAACGTTTGCTAGGATCGCCAACAGTGAATCCATTTTTGTTGATTTGTCTTCCGCATAGGGTTGTGAGCCCTGTAATGCTACTGGCTGGGTAGTTAACGGAGACCACCACTGGGAGTTAAGTCATCATTATCATCTAGGATTGAAATAATAGAGAAAAATGATGACACCCTGTCGAAATGCCTAAACAGTGGACGAAGGGCAATCTTGTTACACATTATAAAGGAAGAGGTGATAGGAGGAATTTCAGCAATGAACGATCTGCAAAGCTAGTGTCGCATACTATGAAAACATACAAGAAAACTCTAGGTCGAATGTCTAAGGCAGCATTCTTAAAATTAATATCAGTAACTACGGATTTACATATCGTCTTTATTGATTTGGAAAAAGCATTTTATAGAGCTCCAAGAGATCTTAAATTCGGAAATATAACCGATTCGTATATAAGAATAATCGTTATATGTGTATTAACGTTAAAACGAATGTTAAACGTACAAGGCAGTACACCAAGGCAGTGAACGGAAACGTGATTAAATTTTTTGAAGTGAAACTTCTTATGGCGAAACGAAAAAGTGACATGAAGTGAAACTTTTTTTACTTGTATTTCTCAAAGTTGCAACTTACGTATAGTTTGTCGAAGCTATGGAGGTTAAATGCTGTTAAATAGTGTGGAGATTATCTGGAAGCGGAAGTCATACCTACACCAAATGCTTAGTCGTGTAAAAAATACAGAGATCGACTGTGTGCTAAATATGAAAAAAAAATACCATAAACTAGTACCGATCTTGTCCGGTAACACAAGATAAGGAAGAGGCTTCCAACTTGCAATCATCTCCGAACTTTTCACTAGCAGAACAAATGGACAACAATAATTTGAGTGATTGCAATATGCGCTTAGGCACACTGGATAGTGTCGGAAGAGACATACCAGGAAAATCAATTAGAGGGAGGACTTGAGAGACAATAGTGTATCCTAACCTACCTCACGAAAAATTCACTTTTTTCACGAAGGTACGTAAAGAATTCGAAAACAAATTCAAGAATAACTCTTTTGATTTTTCCTCCTCTATTTGTGCCCAATTGTGGTTTTAGAGGATTTTAAAACTGAACATGGGGAGATTATAAACACAATGGCAAAAATATTGTATAGAGAATAAATTAAAGTTTGCAACACTTACCTCTGATTACTCAACAACAGTTAGACATTTAAATCCAACGACCATCGGTGCGACACTGTCTTTCTTCCTTAATTTTCGTTCGCTCGTTCTGTGTGAAAACATTTTAAGGGTACTAAGGACCCCTTGAGCGCGGTCTGATTTAAAAAAAGAAAAAAAAATAGAGTCTTGCAATGATTGTTCTCTACATCACCCCGCACTAAAGGACTAACAATACTTTTATATTAAAATTCATTCATCGTCGAGCATTATTGGCACATATTCTCACGCACTGGTGCAGCAACACTACGGGAAGATTTACACACTATGCGGTGATTTTAATGTAAATTTTTCTCGAAAGAAGCTCAGTCACTTGTCGAATCGAGAGCAAATTGAATTTAGGAATGAATAATATCAGGAAAATATCGTAGATGCAATTTTTTCAATATGTTTAAATAATTTACAATCACGAGTTCTCATATCATACTTTTCATATCACAAACCCATTTTTATCTTTTTTGAACATGAAAATATGGAAATAACGACTAAATGGTTAACAAGACATCAAATGTCCTTTTTCAATACCCCAACTTCCTACAAAGCTCCTCAATAATGAGAAATGGTTTCTTTAATCAAAGAAAAGTTTTTTTTTTAAATAATTGTGATCTTGGGTGAGTATCCTTATTTTAACCATTTATCGAGCTTAATGTAGTTTCGCTTCTATCGCCTAGCTCTTTAAGCTGACCATTTTTTTTTTATTCCAGCAGCATATTAACACGTCAAGAATGACTTCTCTTTTTTTTAAAGATGGTAGCGCAATCATATGCAATGATGTGTCATTACAGCCAACTTTTAATTCTTATGTTATCGGAAAGAGTTAGCTAGGATAGCAGCAGTATTTTGTGATAGAAAAATGCATTTTAAAGTAAAAGGTTTTTTTTTAACATACGCATTGCAATGTCGGAAGATGTACGAGTAGTAAAAGGAAAGAAATTACAGCAACGGAAATGAACATAGTAAGAATGTCAGCGGGTTTAACAGAATGTGAGCCAATAAGAAGTAAGGTCATTCGTGGAAGTCTCATTATAATAAGAAAAAGATAGTGTAAGATTTCGCTGAGCGAATCAGCTGATTTCGTCAAGTCTAAAAACCAGGTCCAAAAAACAATACGTGGGGAAAATATGTTCCATTAGAGTTAATTATATGTGTTACAAATTTCAATGATAAATAAAAGATAAATGGCTAGTATAACAACTTCGTCTGTGTAGTTTTACTTTTGAAGTCATTTTTTATTTGTTGCTTAATCTCATTCGAGTTTTTATTTCTGGGCATTTTAGGAACTTTTTTAAAAACATTTTTTTTTTAATCTCGCTGCAGCAAGCTGCAGGCATGTCACCAGATTTGATCTATGTGGAGAGTTCACAGTAATGGCTTTCCGTAATTAGAGATTTCTTTACAAAAAAAAAAAATCGACATTGTATTGTTTATTTATATTTCATTTTAATTAAAAAGGAATGTGTTCATTTTTATTATTGTCGCTTTGAACACAATTACTTCTTTTATGAAAGAAAATATATTATAGATAAATATGTACCAAGTCGTTATCACTAATTTATAGATTCAATTTTGAGAACTTGTTTTTAAAAATCTTAGCTGTTTATATTGATTTATTCAATAATCAAAAGTAACATATATATATATAATATAAAATATATATACATATATAACATAAGATACAAATATATATGGTATATTATGAGAAAATTATTTGCTTTACCTTATCTGTGAAAAAAATTGTGTTTTATTAAAAAAATTGTTTTACGATGTTTTGTTAAGCGAAATCCACCTTGAATAAAGTTAATGCGCTCACGTCAATCAATACAACTGGGACGATAAGGTGCGACATATAGTGCTTTTTTCGTTATTTGTAAAGAATACGTGGATGAATAGATGGCTAGATATATCTCATATTCACAAATGCTGTGCTTTAAGTCAAAAACATCACCGCCTGTTTATTCATCGCATCAATTTCAAATTCTTAGGCGTTTTCCGAATTCTCCCATAAATGAAGTACGATTATCAGATCATAAATGATCATGATGAATTCCATTCATCAGACCATATTCAACAGATGACTTTTCATATGAATCTATTCCGTTTGTGTACCATTTTCAAGTTCTTCTCACTTCTTAATATTATTTTTGCAGCGCCATTTCGTATGTATCTAGTTTCGCTATATGAACTTGCGGAACTCTTAGTCAAATTAGTGACTTCATTATAATGAGACATACGCATTCGCATCTTGTCTACAGGCGATTTTGGCTTCTCGAAAAATTCGGACGCCCAATGTTTCGATTGCAATGTAATGAATCTGACTGACGGTTACCGGCTCTGAAAGGCATTTTTTCAGCTAATTAGAACTATTTGTGATGAGTAATTAATCTACATACATTACAGCAAGTAAAATTACACAAGCTTTTTTGTCTCCCCATTAAATGTTGGATGCCACTCGAGAAGCGAATTATCCATTAACTCCAAATATTTTTCTTCATTGTCTATCGAATTTTCTGAAAATCCTAATACATACTTTGGCATATTAGGAGAAATAATACCTAGTGGTTATATCTTCAACGACCTGCAATGGCAGAGTTGTTTACTTGTCTGCAATCATTAATTTTGACTACGAATTCACTATACCGGCAGAGTTGAATACAAAAATCAGATGGTCACCAGCGACGAAAAACTAGATTTCTAAAAACATAGATCTAAGATCAGGTCTGCATATGAGCCGGAGTAGTGAAAAACTAAAATGCTATCATTACTTTAGAATTAGTTGCGATTGTAGTATTCTCCAAACAGAGATCACTGGCATTATTTAGACAGCAAAACTCATCGCGGGGAACAACAAAGTGTAGTAAGAAAACATAGAACACTTCTAAATTAGACATCAGATACAGAACAGTGCCCCTATGCTATTTACCAGATCATATTCTCCTTGGAATAATATCCTTTATCCCTCATTTAGTGTAAAGTATCAAACCAAAAGACAAGGCATGATACGACTCGAGCTGTAAAGAGGCTGTCAGTGGTTAGAGAAATATTTTTGCGGTTCGACAGAGTTCAAAAAGTTCAAACGAACCTTCTATGACTGTAACGTCTTTCTCAACCGACCAAAAACTGAGGCAAAAAATACTACAATTTCTCAAATGCAGTAAAAATTTTTGGTCGTTCGTCAAAAGCATTAGAATTTCCGCCTCATTCTCCATCCCAACGCTCGTTTAACATGACATTCCAACTATCAACTCTCCCGGATTGTGTTTTGTCCCCAGTCTTGTAGTAGCAAGAGTACTTAAGGATCTTTATATACACAAATCCTCTGATCCAGATGGTATATCTCCCCTTCTTCTGAAGAGGCGTTCTTCCACGCTGGCAAAACCACTGCGTAAGCATTTCCATCGACAATACTTTTTAGATAGTTTTTATACAGTCCGTCCCTAAAAAAGGCGAAACTTCTTCTCTCTCGTCCTACAGACCCATTCCACTTACGTCCCTTCCTTCCATGAAAACTCTGACAAACCGTCGCTCATGAAATATCTCAAAACACGAAAATTTTTCTATGACCGGCAGTACGGTTTTCTTAAAAACAGGTCCACTGGTGATCTAATGGTATGTGTCACCGAGAAGTGGAACCAAAGCGTCTGTCAGAAGCAAAATAGTTGTCTTGGATGGTCTCAAGTCTAATATCAAAAATAATAAACGCTGGTGTGCCGCAGGGCTCTGTATTAAGCTTTTCATATTCGTTCGCTGACTCAGGTCCTTGCTTTTCTGCTGTAGAACAGGAACGGCAACGTATGTTAACCTCATTAAGTTCTGATATTAACACCATAACTAATTGGAGAGCTACTAACAGAGTAGAACTTAATGCTTTCAAAACACAATGCTGTCTGCTGTCATTAAAGCGAAATTTAAATACCCAGCTTTGTAAATGAATGGCATTTGCATTGTCGAAACCGAAAAACTTTCCTAGAAGGAGGTCAATGTTCTCCACTGAACATTGTAGCATTGATATTCAAGCAGAACGTCTCAGAATCATGAATAAGGACAATTGCAGAAGTTGAAGTGACGAAGAATTCAACTGAGTTGAAGATTTTTCCGATATCCTTATGTAGCTGGTTCGAAATCCACGATTTGTGTCGCGGGATATAAATTCTAGTCTAATTGTCATAGGGTACCTATCTACCTAACATTTTGTAAACACATAATCTGTATGCTATCTATCTAAACATAGATGTGCAAATTTTATTATGGAATTAAGGATATGGGAGCCTTCAGAATGTATAGTTACCTTGATGTTTTTTCGCGTCCCTTACACCTTTTAAGATTTGTTCTTCAAATGTACCTAACACTTTGAAGCCCACTTGAAATCATCCTGCAGTTACAGCTTACTTAAAATTATTTTTTTCATGAAAACACGTACTACTAAAAAGAGTTACATATCAAACTAAGTTTTCAAAACCTTTCTTTTACTTTTTCAACTAAACAAACATACTTAAAGAGAATCGCCAATTGCCAAATTCAATATTAAACAAAATTACAAGAAACATTTTGAACTTGGCAAAAGTATAGACGGGGAGGTAAGGGTCAAATGAAATAAAATAACCAAATTCACAGAAATTGGTTGGACTTTAGTATTCAGTGATGGATTTGGCGGCAAATTCGTTTGAAGCCTTCAGATGGTAAAACGCCGACAGTGTGACTTTTTATGTGTTTGAGACGACGAAAAAGGGCGGAATTCATAAAAACCAAAAACAGAGAAACATCACCAACAAAGCAAGAGCAAGGCTTTCCACCAGTTGAACAGCGCAAATCGCAGTGCTGCACACGTAGACCTGGAGGCATAAAACCTAAACTTAACCTGCGGAACAAATAATAAAATATTTTTGCATACGACTAATTTGTATGCGCCCTCGCCATTTGAATTATGTGAATGTCGACTTACAAATGCGAGGGTACCCATATGATGCCGGCTAAGTATTATGCATACGAGTATGTATGTGCATAAAGTCCCCCCGGAGTTGGACAAAAAGTTTGAAATCACGATTTAGCATGGACTACATTGACCAGCAGCAGCAGCAACATCCGATGCAGCAAAAGCAGTAACAGTGCCTTTTTTGATTTTTGCCAGAAAATCAGGGAAGAAACCCAACACCACCAATTCCTGTGATTGCATTTATTCGTAGTTATTTATTTTTAAGTAGCCAAAGTACGTATCATACAACCAGGTTCCTACGTATCTCCGGACGTACAGTCGGATGGACCGCCGATGTGGGGTATTTTTATAATCGGGTTTTTCTTAAATACCCAAGTAGCAAGAAGCTTGATGTTCTCTTTAGTCTTCACCTGCTCAACGAACCTTACCATGCATATAAAAATCTTCATAACCTACTACATACAGATATCCAGCTTAACGTGCTATGTGTCCGTATTTGTGTAGTCATATGAAGTAGTAGAATAGCATTCAACACAATTTTCCACTGAAAATCTTTCTTCTGTTCAAAACCTTGTTCAACATTGACCAACAGAAGTGATGACAGCAGTTGGATCAAATGTTTTTCTTCTTAAGAAGAGTCGTCATTCGTTTTGTTGTTTTTGTTGTTAGTGGTGTGAGTTTGGTGTGAGTTCCCTAGCAAGGTGGTGGAGATACAGCTCTGGATGAGATCTCACCTGGAGATATTTGAAAGATAAAACTACAACGAAGAAGGGTTAATTTATGATTTTTGAATTCATTTTATATAAACGGTTGCACCAAACGCACACGCAACGTTGGTGACTCGGATTCGGATTCAGATCGAGATCGAGAGCAGCAGAGAACAACATCGTCATCATCGTGGTCGTCGTCGAAGTCTCATTCGTAGTGCTTACAGTCGTCGTATTCTTTCTTATTGCCATCGTTGGCGGCAAAAGAAGAGTGTAGACGCTTCATCGTCATCACCATAATTATCGCCGTCACCATCATCATCGCCATCGCCATCCTCATCGCCATCGTATCATACCGTTCAGTAGGAAGGCTATCGTGTTTGGGCTTATGTTGCATCACTGTTCAACTTATTTAAGACAACAAATTAGACAGCTCAACATTTGGCCATATTCGTAATTGTGCTTCCAATACGAAGAACTGATACACTGATTTCTCGTTATCCCAGTATCCCACAGACACATATTACGTTGCTTACTGTTTGATTTATATTCGCATTTATTATTTTTAACAAGTGTAGCAAACAAATTATGATTATCGACTCACCATGTCATCGTAGATAGTATTAAGTCGTTGGTTAATTCAAATGATTTTTAGATGTGTTAGTTTTCATTTTGGCAAGGATTTAGGGGAGCCTCGTACGAGTACAGGTACCTATAAACTAAACTGTAAAACTAGTTTTACAATACAAGAAAAGTTTGTACTATACTCCTCGCTAAGCGGTAACCCCTAAGAACATAATCCTGTCCTCAATACTGATAAAAACTGTTTAATGTTTGAAAACTCTTATTTGCAGAATCAAAGCATCAATGCATGTCAATAAAATGGAATATATATGTTACCAGGTGTACCGTTATGAAGTGAGCTTCAAGATACAACATTTAGAACTTTTATTGTGAACGGGCCTTAATTTTTATTTTTTTGTTTGGTTGCTATGACACCTGCAAACATATTAAGCATACATCAAGTCATTGAGCAAACAACATCATATTTTTTCATCGTTTTAAAAATGTCGAATTTTGTACCAGAAAATGATGACTTGTAGAAAGCATTAATATTTTGTTTTCATTTGAAGGAAAGTGAATCGAATGCTTGTCGAGGCATATGGTGATCATGCTCTATCAGAAGCAACAAAATGATAGAGTGAACAAAATGAAAAATGAAGAACGTGGAATACCATGAAATAAGTTTGAAGACGCCGAATTGCAAGCAATATTGGATGAAGATGACACTTTGAGTCAGAAACAAATGGCAGAAATGTTAAATGTTGCAGAACAAACAAAGCTATGGGAAAGATAGAAAAGTCTGGGAAATGGGTGCAATGGGCAATGCAAATGGGTAAAATCGTTAATACAGATCGCTACCGATAACAAATGATCAATTTGAAAAATGCAATGATCGAAAAACGACCAGAATGGGCCAGAAAACACTTCAAGGTAATTTTGAATGACAATGCACCTGCACAAAAAGCAAAACTAGTGCAGGATACAACCTATTCAACGTATTCACTAGACTTGGCTCCTTCCGACTACCATTTGTTTTCATCAATGGGACACGCATTAGCTGAGCAGCACTTCGAAACCTACGAGAAAGTCGAAAATTGTCTGACTTTTTGGTTTGCTTCAAAAGACGAACAGTTTTATTGTCGTGGAATCCATAAATTGCCTGAAAGATAGGAAAAATGTAAAGCTATCAATGGCCAATACTTTGAATAAAATGTTTTTACTTTCACATTAAAAATTAGTGTTTTATTTTCACAAAAAACGCTCACTTCATACCGGTACACCTGGTATGTGAGCACAAAATTACTTTCAAACCTCAAGCAAAGGAGGTCGCTTCTTCGACAAAACTCATTCACATTCCAAGGCCCGATGTTTATATAGCACTTAATTATTTTATGGAAGGGGTAAGAGGTCAATTTCGTCAGCATGGTTGAAAAACATATCCTGTATTGTGATACATCAATTGCGAAAATGGGATCATAGATTGGAAACATTGCTTCAAACGGCTAAGATACAATATAATGAATGCCAACATCCCCGTCCAAAAAAACTTTAAATCCGTCCATGAGTGTTTGATAATACTAATACTTGTTAAAATATTATTTTTATTTTGTGTTATTAATTTAAAAAAGATAAAATAATTTTGTTAAAACTTTCTGTGAGTCACTGCACATAAAGTTTTCCGGTATGCAGTTGCATCCTAGCAACAATTTGCACATGATAAATTGCATTATCATGTAGTAGCAACTTAGGATTTGTGCAATAAAAAACGCATACGTTGTGTGTATACGGTCATGTGCAAAATATTTTCTGGTGCATGCTCGAAGTCGAACTTTTCGTCCACTTGGTTTTCGACAGCAGCAGCGACCACAGTATTAATTATTGTATAAATTATCTAAAATTTCTATTTGATAAATTGTTAAACAATTTTCATTTTGAACTTCTTTTGTCCTGTTTTCGACATTACTCTACATTTTCTAGTCCTTTCACGCCAATATTAAAATTACGAACCTTTAGTAAAGGAACTATTTTTGTGAATTTCGAATAATAATCATAATACTATAAATCATAATCATAATAAACATTGAATTCAAATAGCTAACAATCATTCTATAAGTTAACTTTTCGCTAAAGACAATTCGGTTTCGGAAAAACTCGCTGAGCAACAGAATAAAGTGTTAGAAAAGTTGAATTCGACACCACAAAGCTCATCGGTTCAATTGACCAAGCTAACTGTGCCACCCTTTTCGAAAAACTCGCTGAGCAATAGAATAAAGTGTTAGAAAAGTTGAATTCGACACCGCAAAGCTCATCGGTTCAATTGCTCAAGCTTACTGTGCTAGCCTTTTCGAGAAATTATAGGGATTGTCTTTGGCTTCGCGATATCTTTGTAGGTACGGTGGACAATAAATCGAATTTAAAGGCTACTCAAAAATTTCATTATTTAATATCGTTCCTTAGAAATGACGCCGCGAATTTGATAAAACTTCTGCCGGTCTCTGAGACAAATTACGTAAAGGCCTGAGAATGGCTAGAGAAAGGGTGTGATCGAAAAAATCTCATCCTGCAAAATTTTATACAATCATTTTTGTCGCTTCCATCAGTGTCCGGCAACAATGTGCATACTCATATTTTACGAAAACTCACGGATGGTGAGGAGGGATGAATCCGTCGGTTCTCAGTATGAGTGTAAATTTGATAAATTGCTAAACTTTCTGCAATCCAGACACGATGCATTAGAATCGTGCCAATCGCTTTCGCGGCTTAGTTTTTCACGGGTAAGACCCAAGAACAAGTTCGTGTACATTTATTTGAATCATCATTGCCTTCCCAATCGTGTCCGCTTTGTAAAGGAAGCCACGTCTTGCCGCAATGTATACGATTCGCAGCCTTAAATGTGGAATAGCATTGGACTTTCGTAAAAATTAATAATTTGTACTTCAATTGCCTTCGTGCGGGCTATGCTGCTGGCAAATGTCGGTAATCGTTTCATTGTAGGGTATGTAAATGGCGTTACCATTCGTTGATATATGTGGATGCAAATCAAGTTATAAGATCAAATCGTGTGATTTATCCCGAGCTCAGGATCATCAACCATCAACCATATCCTCGCCTTCGCCTGCTCTTTCGGCAGTAAATAACCATTTGTCGCTCACTTTTTGCCGATTTAGGCAAACAATTCTACCAACCATATCGGCAGAGGACCGAGATAATCTAGGCAATTCGTTAATGTGCCAAATTTTGATAGATTCAGGCTCGCAGATCTCGTTTGTTGCTGATTTCTTTGCCCAACGCCTAGGTTTTCTAAGCAAGCATGCTAGGATTGTCATCCAAAAATGCAGAAGAAAAGAAGGATCAATCAATCTCATATTTTCCTTTAGGCCTTTGTGTTAAATAAACTTACTTCCGATCTTCTTTCGCAATACTTTGATAACTCTGGCTGGCACCATATTCAAAATCTGGATCTTGTTAATAAACCTAATCCTATTGTCGTCCTTTTCGCTGTTAACAAGTTTTAGTGTATTTTCAAGGGAGATCAAATTCAAAGTCCTGATGATTTACCAAAAACATCGTTTGGATGGGTAGCAACCCGTGAGCTGTTGGACTTCAGCAAATCACTTCATACGTTGATATCTTATTGCAACGCTTTTGGGAATTACATGAAGTGACGCTCTTAGATAATGAACCTGTTATTCATCTCCAAATGAACTGAGCTGATGGAAGATATGTTTTTCAGCTGCTTTTTAAAACACCATCTCCAGTCTTCGGTAACTCTCTGAAACATTCCATCAGCCGCCTTCATTAGATGTAACGTAGATTTCAAAGGGATTCCAATTTGTGTAACATGTACCACCTTGATCAAAAAAATAGTTTATTCATCTAAATCTATATTGTCCCCTTTAAAGTAAACCCCATCTACTGCAACACACTTATGCCAGCGTTTGATCCAATTATCGAAAATTGTTTTATATTCGGTTTTCCGTATGTCCATCAGTGATTTTTGCGATTTTTCCTCTCGGCTGCTGAAACGCGTTCCCCGTAGTGGTTTTTTAACTCAATTGAACAGAAAGAAGTCAGAGGGAGCCAAATCAGGTGAATTCGGTGGCTGTTGGATGGTATTTGTTGCATTTTTCGTCAAAAAATTACGAATAATGATGGCACTGTGCGACGGTCCGTTATCATGGTTATCTTTAGGCGAATTACTTCACGCAAACATCTCATAACGCCCAAATAATTCGTTTACTGTCTGGCCTTCTGGAAAAAAATTCTTGATGCACTACACAGTTGTAATCCATGAAAACCGTGAGCATTGCCTTCTTTTGTGACTGAAAACGAAGTGTTTTTTTTTTTTTTTTTTTGTCTCGGCTCATTTAGTGAACGCCATTCACTTGCCTGATGTCTGGATTGCGTGTCGTACTCATAAACCCACGTCTCGTCTCCAGTAATGATCCTTTTGATGAATGTGGGATCGGATTCAGCCTCGCAAATCATCTCTTTTGCGACCTCAACACGGTCTGCATTAAATTGAGGCCTTTTGGCACCATCTTTGCTGCTACACGACGGAAACCCAAATCATTAACTAAAATATCTTGGAAGAATCCATAGACAATGTTCAAGTCGTCCGCTATCTCTTTGATAGTTAATTTGCGGTTATTAAACAACATTTCTTTTACTTCATCAATGTTTTCGTCGGTTTTCGATCTCGATGGTCTGCCACTACGATCATCATCTTCGATTGACGCACGACCACTTTGAACCGCTCGTGATACTGGTAAATGAATCGTTTAAAGATTTGTTGCCGAAACACTTTTCCAACGTTGGGGCACCATTAAATCCGCAAAATTTAATAAAAGTTCGTTGTTCCAAATTTAAATCCATTTCTTAATTTGTAAAAAATCGCCGACACACACATAGATAAATGTACTCTTGGCTACGCAACTTTTGCAAATGTCAAGATATGACGCTAAGATTAAGAGCGAATGTCAGGAACAGATGTACCAATTTAACAAAAAAAATAGAATATAAATAGAAATAGAAACAATGGGAACGCTTTTTTTGGTATATCAGCTTCATGAAAGAATGTATCAACCTTGGGCATTGCCTTCAGAACTCATATCTCTGCTCTCTGAAGCTAAGCTGAAATTTCGTAAATGGATCTCTAACTGCTGGCCTTTATTCGCTCGATTGCCAACGGATGATTGCGAATTCTCTTGGTTCTATACTGTACGCTCGAAATCAATGATCAAGGAACTTGATATGCATTGGATTCCAACATCTGACCAATACTCGTTTCGTATGTCCAATCTTCCTTCCTCAACTAGGCGGTCCTTGTTATCAGAAATCTCTCGAATTTTTGACGATTAAAGATTTCTGGGCCCATCAGTTGTATTGTTTAAAATCCTATTTCAGGAATTGTGGTAATTAGAGCTTAAACTCAACTGAGATAACCCACCTCCCTTGCATATAGCTGATCGATAGCGGCGCTATCAACAGCAACTTCATTACTTTGAGACAATTAAGGTACCTCGCTATATCTTCGCATCTCCAAGTGACAATGAAATTTTCTCGCTCTTATCAATTTTAGTAAAATCACGCGTGCTTTAACCTACACTGAAATTCATTATGCCGGGCTTCATATCCTTAAAAAAGTGCAACAAGACTCAATATACTCAAACACATCAATATCACAAGACACATGCGATATTAATCATCTTGTTAATAACCGCGCCCTTGCTCCTAAATCGAAACCCTTGAGATACTCTTCCTGATAGACAAAGACGGAGTAATTTGCATAAGAGGTAGAATTAAAAATGTCTGTGTCTCATATGAAACATCTATTAATTAATAGTTAATAATTTAATAATAACAAATTAATAATCTACTTATAGATTGCCACATACATGAAAACCATCTTCACCCTGGTGTATTAGAGACATTCGCCATTGTGCGCCAACGCTACTAGATTCTGGCCAGCCGTAATCTCGTCCGGAAGGTAGTTTTTCATCAATGCATGCAATACTTTTTTGAGAGGAGATCACCCAGCACGAGACCTTGCTGTAAACATTTACAGCCCAGCTGAGCATTTTCAAACACTGGGTGTGACTATGCAGGTCCCCTTACCATACGTCGATCTCGTCAATCCATCTTGAATTGGTAAGTGTTTTGACAAGAAATGCATTTCTTTCTACCTTCAGACGGTTCGTGGTCTGACGAAATGTTCTAACATTTATACGGATAATGGAAACAACTTTCAAGGAGCTCGTCGCTGTCTTAACGAAATACACAGGTTTGTTTTATCCCAGACCCATAATTATGACATTGCCAGTGCGCTTGCCTTAGATGGAATCACGTGACACATCATATCTCTTCTGCTCCAAATTTCGGTGGACTTTGGGAAGCTGGTGTGAAGTCGGTTAAACTTCATTTACGTAGGGTAATTGGAAATTCCATTCTCAGTTTTACACAAATTGAATCAATGCTAAATGCTCGCCCTCTTTGTGTGTTATCCGATGACGATCTTGATCCACTCACTCCTTCACACTTTCTTATAGGAGAACCATATACTGCTGTACCGGAACCGAGTTACTTAAACGTACCAACAAACAGTTTTACACACTGGAAGCACATCCAAAACATGATTTAAGGTTTTTGGAAATATTTTGAATATATAACAAGTCTTCAAGAGCGTCCTAAATGGCAAACATGGCAAGTTAATATTAAGGTTGGTGACTTCGTTATAATAAAGGAGCCTAATCTAACTTCGACAAAGTGGCTCCTGCGCAAAATTGAGCTTGTTCATCCAAGACCTGACATATTAACACGGGTTGCCACAGTAAAAACCAGTCGTGGACAATTTCTGGGCCCCATAATCAAACTTGCTGTTTTTTGCGCTATCCTGAAATTTTTTTAAATGTATATTATTTTTGTTTTGTTGATTAATAAATTTAAAAGAGATGAAACAATTTTGTTAAAAGTTTCTGTGAGTCACTGCACATAAAGTTATCGGAGTTATGGAATGCGCACCTACATATACTCGCAAATAGCGAAGCATTAAAAAGTCCTGCGTTCTAAAAGAAACATAACCGATCTTCAAGATAAAGGATTAAAGAACCCCGAGAAGATGACCAATATCGGGGTTCTAAATGATCCTGAAAAACAATGGTCATTTTAAAAAATAATGCACACTTTTTTATTATATGAAATTAAAATTTATTTTTTACTATTGTACTTCTCAGTCACTGATTACCAACGTCTTGGAAGTTTTGTACGCCAGTTAGCTTACCACTTCTATTCAGCTGCCTATTACACCAGCTAACGGCAATATAAAGCTCTTTTAGAGAGAAAAAAGCAGTTCACCCACAGACTTTAAAGGATACATTATATCTGAGTCTGATAGCACTACACGAAACGATGTATTTGATGTGCAATTTCTGGTGGAGTATATGGATATATGGGACGAGCTAAGTTGGCTGAAGTCCCCAACTTTTGCCAGGCGTCTTCTGCAGGCGTAGAAATCAACGCATAATTTGTTTATCCTGTGTTCAACGTTAAGTTTCCAGTTGAGTTTGGGATCAACGATGACGCCAAGGTACCTTGTACTGGAGGAGAGAAAAGTGTTTGGTTTCTACGACTTGGGTTCAAAGTCGGTATGTTGTACTTGCTGGTAAATAGCATTAGTTCAGTTTTATTTGGATTAACTCCAAATCCACAACTTGTGGCCCATCTGCTTAGCTTAGTCAGAGCCCTGTCTGTGAGTCTGTGAGTTCACTAATTTCTGAGGGAAACATCCTTGAAACTAAAATAACAACGTCGTCCGCGTACGCGACTACCTTGATTAAAATGTTATCGAACTCTGTCAAAATATTGTTGATGATCAGAAGCTAAAGAAGAAGCAAGATAACTCTCTCCTGCGGGATACGTCTATCTACGGATTTGGTTATGTGGCTGTTCCCCAATTCTGATTGAATGAGTCTGGTTTTTAGCATGAATGTGATCCAGTTGTGGGCGTAATCTTCTGTACCAAGTTTGGTGAGAGATTTTAGAATGGATTCAGTGTGGACGTTACTGAAGGCACCTTCTATGTCTAGGAAGGTGGCTAACCATACACTGTTTATAGTGGATAGATTTAGTCAATTGTCTGCACCACGTCATTCAGTGCTGTCAAAGTGGACTCAGCTTAAAAATAAGCACGTTGGGACTTTGACAGATGAAATCTTTTGAGGGAGTCAAGGATATACATGTTCAGGATATTTTTGTAGAGTTTTAAGTATGAAGGATGTACGGGTAATAGGTATAAAATTTGTGACCGACCCATGGACTTTTTTCCGATGTTAGATATGAAAACGACTCAAAATCGTATCCTGGTCGAGGGGATTTGGTTGAGTTGCAGTGAGCTACAATAAATAGCCGTTACCTAAAGAATTCCTTCTCCGAATTCCTTTGGTAATTGGTAAAATCCCGCCAAGGCCTGGTGACTTATAGGGAGAGAAACGGTTTATGGTCAAGGAAATTTTACCTCGATTATTAATTAGTCAACTTCATTCCAGAGTGCGGGTTACGTGACCTTCGCTGCCTGCAAACCTACGCCATTTTCTTTGCATCCCAGTTCCAATAATTCCTCAGTGGAAATTTTCCATGTTCCATCCAGTTTGGTGAATATCGGATAAGAGTGTTCTGTGGGTTTCTATGGCCTGTGAATTAGTCTTGATTATTGCCCTTTTGTATATCTTAAGGCAGTTCTTGTAAGTCTTCCAGAATTGTTATTTGTAGCAGATATTGAAGATGCCTCTACTCAGCCTTATAAGATTGCAGAGATCTTCATTCCTACATGACGGAAGAGTTTTCTGGCTAAATTTGATTGGACACAAGTCTTGAAGACTATTTCCATAGCTTTTTGGAGCATTCTCACCTTTGCTTCCAATGCTTCCACCGATTCAATACTATTATCGGAGATGCTCCTAAGCTTGAGAACTAATACCTGACTGAATTTAATCCAGTCAGTTCGCTTGAAGTTTCTAAAAGGGGTAGGGGCTTCTACCGAGAGACTCATTGAAGAGTATCAATCTAAGAGTATGTAGGGTAGTACAATATACAGGGTAGTCCGGTTTGGAATACAGATATTTTGTTATCAGATTCATTGGTACATATTACGAAAAAATTCGTATCAAGTCGATCTTTAATACCCACTGGGTTACAGGATGTTTAAAAACGTTCCTTCAGAGAAATAGGTACCAACATTTATTTGGTTATAACTTTTTATTAAACCTAGGACTCATTACATAGCCTATTGGTTAATGATAAATTCACATTTAAACACTATTACCATCCATGTTGTCATTTTCAAGATATTGGTCTTCAAACACAATTTTGTTTTAATTTTTTTTAATAAATTTTTGGCATTTTCTTTTACGCTGGGAGGAGGTAATCTGCAATAGACGAAACTGTTGCCGTACTCAGTAATACTTTTTTTACCCACTTACCCTTATTACCTTCTTCCCTTCTTGCCGTTTGCCTTGCGGTACCACCGTCATTGCCTACCAATCATTGCATTTAATTGTTAAACCAATCAGCAGTTTGTCTTTTATATTTTAAAATTTGTCTGTAGACGATAAAATTCTGTTTTAGCTTTGGTTTTATTTGTCTACCTATCTGGCTAGTTCTAAAGGTTTTGGTCTTCTTAATCTTTTAGTCAGAGATTAGAAAAGCCAAAATTTATGTCTATTGGTTACTTTTCTGACATCATCTTCAATCATTTCAGTTTCTAGATCTCTATGCAGATCAGTGTTTCTTATGTACCACTGTGGATGGGACTTCTGCTAAAAGATGTGTTAGTAGAGGCACGCCACAAGGCGGTGTCCTTTCTCCCCATCTTTGGAACCTAGTGGTTAATGAACTGCTGATATACTTGGAAGTATATTACATAATTCAACGTGATATACTTCAAAGATTGCAGCCTCTCCAGTTAGTGCGGTTTCTGATCTGTATTCAGTACTCCACTCCACTCGCCTACTACTTTCCACTGTTCACCTTCCTATTACTTGAATTTCTAGACTTTACTTAATTGCCTTCCCAAAGCAAAGAAACAGCGGTTGGTTAGTCTTACTTTGTCTCTGATTTCTGATCAGTTTCTTATCAGATTTCATAAATAAGTCGAACTACATAGATAAAGTCGACAGCAACCTTTAAGTTTTTATTTCCTTATGCTGGAATCAGAACTGTCCGGATTAATGGTGTTCATATTTTCGAAGAAAATAAAATATCACTAATCATCGTCCGGTAATTGATTGTAAGATAAACTCCGCCCTCATTTTTGAAAGAATAAGGTTCGATATCGTCACCAGTGTGAAAACCAAAGCAAAAGTACACTATGTGGTGTTATTAAGTTTCATGAGTCTCTTTTTTCAGGACTTGTTTCACTCCAAAAAGGGCAGTTTTACTTCTTCCCAAGCCCTTCGGTGCGAAAGTAAGCGTCGCCACCAAACACGATTTTTCGGAACGACTTTTAGCTGTTCAAGATCAAAATCTGCAAACCGGCAATTTAAATTTAAATCCCATTGTGACAAAGCACTTGCTCACATTATAAAAGTTTTAAACTGTTTGACATAGTCTGTCGGTTACAACAAATCTACACCCATTGTAGTATGTCACAGTTTTTCATCCGCTTTTATTCAACTTACCCCTTCGGATTGTTCTGCCTTATATGAAGCAGTTAATCTGCACGTAGTCTGTACTGTTCCTGGATCTTAATTCAGTG
Source organism: Volucella inanis (assembly GCA_907269105.1). Taxonomy (NCBI): domain Eukaryota; kingdom Metazoa; phylum Arthropoda; class Insecta; order Diptera; family Syrphidae; genus Volucella; species Volucella inanis. The sequence goes on from OU026153.1 coordinate 136,423,856, forward strand.
ACTTAGATGAATGGGATAAACTGAGCGAATTAGCATAATCAAGGTAAATGACAATATGGTTACGATCTAAGTGGCGTGCTTAGATCGAAATATTAAATTTAGCAAGCAAAAATGGAAGTACTTAACCCGAATTCAGATTAAATGAAGAAGATTGGTTGGACGTTTAACCAACAATATGATAAGCTGTTATCGAATTGTTTCAGAAGTTCCAGACTTCCAGAAATTCATCTAGACTATTTCCTAACTAATATATGTATATCACTATATCAACTATATCACTATACAATTTTATAAACCTCCTAAGCCTTTCTGAAGTAAAAATCCAATTTTATCGTAGTTTTTTATCATTATATTTATATAATATTTTATTAAACTGTTATTTTCAAATGCTGACGCGCCGAATGGGCGACAATTTTATGATACAATCTCAAATCCATCAGACTGATAAACTGGTAGTTAAACCTTTACCTACCACGTCGACGTTCGTTCCTTCTCCAGCAAACGCATGCGTCAACCACAATTCAATCCAATTTGAGTAAATTGAAAATTCCTAGTGGCAATAAGCAATTCACACTACATGAATTTCAAAGTATTTATTAGAAGTGATTTACGTCCTGCTTATGGTTTTTTAATTAAGCAGCACATCCTCATTCCAGAATATTAATATGTATGTGGACGCATGCTACTGACTACATGAGTTATGAGTCCACTGATCGTGTAATTCGTATGCAACCTTTGGGTTATATGTATAAATGTACAATATCTAGACGTTGAATTTATTCAAAGGATTTTAATTTTTCTGAGGTTTGTATTCGTGGTGTGGGTGCTCTGAATTTTCTAAAGAGGTTTTTCTTTCCAAATTTTCTTCTTTCCCTTTTTCCTTTCATTCTTTCTTTCTGATTTTAGAATTAGCATTCTTGAAGCATACTTCTTTAGCTACTGGTTTTCAGTTGTTTTGGAAATATATTTTCCATCTTTTAGGTAGAAAAGGAGAAATAACTGATTGAAAATAATTAAGACGATTTCTTCATAGTTTGGGCTTGTGCACATTTGCCTTCATTAGCAGTAAGAATTTGTTATTAGCAAAAGAGTAAGACTTTAACTCATGAATACTCGCCGTATTATCCCATAATTACAGACATAACAAATTAATTCAACTGAATAGGATGTTCAAGCATAAATCAAAGATTACAATGCCAAATGTATGTACAAATCTTATATTTTTATGCATGCATTGCATTGAAGGCCACCATCGAGAGCTTTAAGGTAGAGCTCTAATTAAAGGTATTGTGTACATAACATCATATATACTCAACAGTTATGTTTAGCTCATTTCATTTTCGTTTTAAATGCATTTCTATTTAAATTAATTCATTAACTCTTATATGCTAGACAAAAAAATGCTTAAAAATCAGCTTAATTAACGTAAAATTATCTTATTGTTACTAAATGGCCCTATGCGGTCACTTTAAGTTAAACATAATACTTAAATTATGTCGCCCGACGTTACTGTACATATATATTTTTACTGTTATACATACGTATAGTTTTATACCTAAAACTAAATCTCAGCCTACTTAGCCTACTTAAACTATCCTATTGTATATATAATACAATTATCCTTATTTCTTTGTATAGTTATGCCTTATTTTAGAGATGTTCCCATCTCCTGTGTTCTTTTTAACCTTTATTTATTTATTTGTTTATTAATTTTTTTATAATTTTTATAATTTTTCAATTAATTTTCAATCAGTTTTTTCTTATATCGAACCTGATCCTACTTAAAGCTACGTAAGTAGGAAGGAATTTGACGAAGAAGCTTTCTCTCCTTCAACAAACTACCAAAATTGTTGGTACTGCCAAGCGACATCCTTCAAGTCGCGACTCCCTGTCTGACTACTGAACTGGAGACTCTCCGCACTGCCGTATACGAATTCTTTGTCGTACTTGAGTCAGCTGTCCGCAACTGTGTGTTGGGGTAGAAAATCTTGGAGATCAGGTTGTTCGACGCTTTCGCGTTAACTTGTTGACGAAATTGTTCACTTTTATTAGATTCACCCTATTGTACAAAATGTCATAAGCATATAATTTTATGAACTCAAATTCTGGTGTTCTCTATAGACGGGCCTTTTAAAAAACCTGAATCTTTTCCAATAAACTTGATCTCATGTTGAACCACATGGGAATTCCAATACAAGCATAGGCTGGATAAGGGCCATGTAGCAGATCACTTTCACGCTCGCATTGAGTTGGCTGTCATAAAACAATATTTTTGTAAGGGCAAAAGCACCTTTGGATCTACTTAAAGCAACATCTATGGTATATATTTGTTAAAATAAAGATATTGAACTAGCCAGATCTCAATGTACCTGACTATATTTCAACAAGCAAGTGACTGCTCGTATCGTCCGACGATAGAAAACTTTCGTCAATTCTTTCTAGTGTCCCTAGAGGCCCAAGACAAAGGCGTCCTAAATAGAATGGTTTCCGACATCTGAAGGTTGCTCTTCAACTTCCAGTCATCGCAATATCGTTTAATTCTATCGAAGTCATGCTGCAAAATTAATTAATGACCTTAATTTTTGGACCTGATCAGCGAATTTACAGCACCTTGTTTCAGACCGTTTTTAATGTAAAATGCTCCAGCAGTAGTCACATCGCCACACAAAAAAAAAAAGATCCGAGCTTTCGAATCACTAGTTCAATATTTTATTTTGAAGGTAGACATTTTTCACAAGGACTCTATTTTCTTCGTCGATGTTCGGGTCGATTATGTCATTCGCCTTGTACACTTTCTATAAAGCAGGTCCTATAACCTCTATCTTCTCCTGCAAATCCTCGATTACGAAAAAGTTGTCATCTTAAACGCCCTTATTTGGATCAATGCCTGCTGCTAAATAAATATTTTTTTTTTATAATTATCGCATGCTCAAGGGACTTGTGTACCCTTATAATGTTTGTGCACATATTATTCGCTGGTGTTTACAGCATGAATTCAATGTTACAGTACAAACTTACAGATTTTCTTTTATTAATATTTGGAGGTTCTTGATGCATGACTTCAAGTCTTTTCGGTCTTTATGTTGGTTCAGTGCGTCAATAGTTAAGTTGCGAAATAAGTCTTGGTTGTCCATGTGTTGATACCAAGGTATGTTTTGGTCCATTGTTTGTTTAATTGTCTCGTCCATTAGTTTTAGATACCTGTCAATCTCCTCGTTTGAAAGATTTCTGTGAATTCAAAGAGAGTGCTCTTGTAAGTATTCTTATGAAGTGTGTATAACGCAACCTACTATAATTGTAGGAATGCAATTTAGTTGAGAACAGTTATTTCAGTCTTGAAATCGCAATTGTCACTGTCATACACAAGAGTGCGTAGACAGCTTGTTGTGTGTTGGCTAAAGCCCGTGAGTTCCATTTGTGTGTCAAACAAAAAGAGATCTAAATAGGACCCTCGTCTGGGAAACAACAGGCTGTCCGTCACCTTAGGGCTGAGTCGATACATTATACTGTGCTGATCCCACGAATAGTAAGTTCCTACTTATATTTGGAGTATTATATTATATTATATAATAAAATAATCTTCTCCAATTGCAGCCTTGGAATCGAAAAAGTGTCCCGAACTCTGAGATGGATAAAATGGATTGGGTAGCCTTAGGTGCATAGACAGTCACCATGTATAACCGCTTACCACTAGGGAGAGGGATATACACGACGCATGCTTGAAGCACCTGGAACCTACGTACTACGCGACTTCATCTATTGCGATCGTTTTGTTTTGATCTACGCAAAAATCTGCGGCCTTTCTGTCACTGAAAGAAATAAATAAAAGTTTAATTATCAGCGGAATGAATGAAGACTTCTTTTATTTTAAGAGATTGAATTTTTAACGTCTTACTTTAAGAAGAGATGATTTAAGAAGAGTGAGAAGCAAATAAAACTCAAAAACGATAATTGATAGATTATATAGTAGATTTCTTTTTTTTTTGTGTACACTATATTTTTAACAGTCACAAATGTCGTGTATTCTTTTTCCAAATTTTCACATACCAATCTGTGGTTTCAATGTCGCCTGATGAGATAAATCAGAAATCTTTCTGGACATAGAACTTTGCAGATATAAGTATTGATTATATAAATATTTTCGCCGGTACTTAGATGATTTCTGACGTAATGGAAAACTTCGTTTTGTTTATTTAGTTGGGATTCTTCCTACCTTAGCAGCATGTCTCCATCGCTGTTTTCCGCTTTAATCCTGTTTCTCTCAATCTAAAAAAGTCCTGGATAATTTCATGGCAGATAATGCAGTCCCTCCAAGGTGTTTTCTCTGTTACCCAAAATTCCATTGCAGAAACCGTAGACATTAAATATATCTACGTATTTTTTAATTGAAAAGTCTGCCATACGGGATTTTTTAATTAACAACCTTTGTTAAAACGTTGTAAATCATTTTATAGTCGCTATATACTTTTATTTTGAATGCATGTAAAGATCTATCTGAAACCTCCTTTAAAGGCCCTTTTGAGGATCATAAGTTGAACCTTTCCCAAAATGATTGTATACCAATTGAACGGTGAAATTATATAATTATTTTGAAAGCATAAAACTTCTATGCAACATTTAAAATAAAATATAGATGTAACTAATGGCAAAGTATAACTGACTTTTGCGTTTTATCTGTTTTGACAGGTTGGGACTGTTGTAAGCCTGAGAAGCGTAACGAAGCGTTAATTTTAAGTTATTCAAATAAATTAATAAATTATTGGCCACGAATGACTTTTGATACAGTAAAACTTCAGCAAGAAATTAAAAGTACTTATGATTATAAGTATAAAGCATCTCTAAAGATGCTATGTCAAAAAAGACCCAATTCAGGACAATGCAAGGCTTATCTGAAAGCCGTCATATCTCAAAGAAGTATCCCGACCGTTCCCACTCGAACAAATTGCGTTTAAAATATGTCATATATGCATATATAAATATGCTGTATTTATTTTTTAGAAAATACAAACTTAAAGAAAAATACGTGAAGGCGAACTAGAGAACAAAGTAATCGAATTATGTATAATAATGAACAATAAATAATAAAATTGATAAATAATAAAAGTGCAATAGAATGAGCATTTATTTATAGAACGATTAATTATAACATAATGGTCACAATTGTTTTCAGTTTCAAATTTGAATTTTAAAACGTAACTTACTTTTGAGTAAAAGCGATCATCTGACATGTGCATACTCCAATTTGAGGCCCGTGTCAATCCCGGACAGATCTATCAAGGCTTATTGCAAGCATATTCTTAAAACTAACAGATTCACTTAAAAGTAAAGGGTAGGAGCGGTTAAAGAAAGTTAGGACGTAAGGCATAGGTGAAAATAAGAATGTTCTAGAGGGAGAGTTGAGAGATGGTAGTCGCAGAAAAGCAGAATATCGGTAACTTCACAAAGCATTCTACACATTGACTATAGGTGTCCGTAATTCGTTCTTTGAAGATTGAGCTAGAAAAGTGACAGACCTAAGATTGCGTGAGTTTGTGTTAAAACAAATAAGTTGAAGTAAAGAAAGACAATCGATATTATCAGCTAAAATTTGATGAATAAAGATAATATCGGAAATTTTTCAGCGTATAGAAATGTAAATTTATAAGTTTTTGCTATCATCCCAGGGAAGACCACGTAAGGCAAATCGTAAAACCCTGCTTTGAAGAGCTTCTATCCGGAGGATATGAGTTCTGTAGTAGGGTGATAAAACTCGTCTTGCTTATTCAAGAAGAGGCCTAACAAAGGTTATGTAAAGGGATTTGGTAACATAGGATTGGGAAAAAGGGAAAAATTGGCTTTTTTATTATATTATCAATGTGAAAAAGGAATGTGAGTTTCTTACCACATATGTGATCTAGGTGTTATATGTGGTAACTCATTCACTAAGGGACTGGACAGATTAAAGATTATATAACAGCGAAGTGAAGTAGGAGGGCATTTCCGAGTATAAGTTATAGATTGACACTTTTGGGTGCTAAGCTCAAGGAAATCCCACTTCAGTGGGAGGCTGTCCAAGGAAAATGATATATTATATATCTCAAGATTTTCAAGTTCAGGCCTTAACTGGGTTAAATACCATTGACTTGACCAAATAGAACATATTAATGTTGTTCATTTAAATGGGACAGGCTTATTTATTTTACGGCGCGGCATAATGTAACTATAGCCAGCACACAATTGCAACACCTTGATAAAAGTTTTTTTTTTTTTTAAGAGGTTCAAATTTTTTTTGAGTATTTCATGTCATATATTATTTGAAAATAGTTTCAGGTATATATCCACCACCACTATCTCGTACAAAGTGCAATCTAGAGATTCAATTTTCGACCACTTTTTTGAGTGATTGGGGCATATATCGTTTATTACTCAAACAATGTTTTGCTCCAAAGCGTCGATCATTGCTGGTTTATCAAGAAAAGCTAGTGACTTGACATATCCCCGCAAAAAAAAAATCCAATAACGTAAAATCGCACAATCCTGGTGGTCAATTGACGGGTCCATTTCTTGAAATGACTGTAATGCCAAATCGTGTTTTCAATAAAACGATGTTTGCGTTGACAATATGAGTTAGATTTTTGCACAGAATTTTCTAAATAGTTGATGGACAAAGGCCAAGTGGTTGCTAATGAATACGAATCGATAAATAAGGGTTTTCTTTAAAACAGGCTTCCACAGCCGCAATAATTTCTTCCAGACGCGATGTTCTCGTTCTTATTGGTGTGTGAGTCTAAAATATCGTGAATAGGGTGCAACATTTTTCAATAATTTGATAAATAACACGTTCAGATGGCCAATGATATCTACCATAAATTTAATGCAGTGCTCTATAAGTTTCGCGAAGCTCCGATTTTGAAAAAAATTCAACAATTGTAAACCATTATTATAGATGAAATGGCAAGCTGTATTGAAAATAAATTAAACTTGGCAGCTAACTCAACACTTAATCCCTATCGAAAATTCTGACATTGCAAAAAAAAAACACCCATTACACAAAGGAATCTGACTGAGTCTGAATTAACAAACCGTCAATAGAATTGATCATATTGCGACTGACACAAGGCACTCCTTCAGTGTTTTAATATCGACTCAGAATATTATCTTGGTCGAGCAAAAGATACGAATGCAGATATCTATATCATCCCAAAGCCATTGTGAGATAATTCGACGTCGAATGGCTACAATCGCAAGAGACCCCATGCGAATTTTCCAATCGAATCTGCCATAAACTCTCGCATGAAACGAAAGAACAATTATTCAGACCACCTCAATCCCCTCTGACAAAGAAATCTCTAGTTCAATGACGAATATATATAGAAAAATTTAGAAAAACAACGGATGTACAGAGCTACCGTGCAGAAAAGAATGAGATGAACTCGCGAAGAAGAACAGAAGCTTCTCAGAATAAGCAATACAAGCAAATTTTTTGTCAAAGATCATTTTTAAATATAAATAAACCATTTTTTATCAAATACAAAAAATTAAAAGCATCAGTGCAATAAATAAATCGCTGAATAACTGAAAAAGATTTTCTTCGATAAAAGTACCTCTTTCTTCTTCGCACAATTTATAAGTTGATCATGGATCATAGATGAACATAGAAGACCCACAATCAACTACGACTAATAGAACTTTTCCAGCTCTTATTCATCCCCAGCGCCTATCTTTACATCATACGAACTAAGCCACTTTCTGACGACATGGAAGGCAGATAATGTAGAATTCATAAAGCTTGCTGTAAATCTCTTTCAAACCCAAAGACCTCTAGGTAAATTAGTCTCACAGCGATGTATCTTAATGTGTTAGAAAAAATTATCGATCTCCATTTTCAAAATTCCGTCTTAATAGAAGTGCCAATAATCAATTTAATCGACGGCACCAGCCTTGTACCATCTCGTGAGTCTTTTTGTATATGGTTATGCTCCTCAATACAATACTTAACGTACTTACTATGTATATAAAACGCAAAACTGTTTTCCTCAAGAGGGTGTCCTCATTACTCTGTTCCATTGAATTCTAATTCTAATTCAATTCTAATGTTAGAACATAAAATAAATGACTGATCTCACCATCGTTACACCAATAATAGCGTATTGATTACTTGTATGGTGGTAAAATGCGTATCAGGTCTACACCCATTTCGTTCTTTCAAAAAGCCCAAAACTATCCTTCGTAAGTATTGAGAGTACAATACACAACTGTCCGAAAACTTCACAGGAAGACTACGGCTTCAAGTGAACTAAAACTTTACTTGAGCTTTTGGTCCTAACCAAATAGAATATCTACCCAATAAGACATTTTAAATTTACATATCTTCGAAAAAGTTTAATGCTCTCTGTGTAAAATGCATCCGAAGATCATACATCAATACACTCTCAAATAGCCAAGCTGGCTTAAAGCTGTCTATAGTTTTTCTCCAGTTGAGTCCATAGCTATATGGGTTCCAGACATTCTGAGGCGTGTAGACGAAATGCCGTTTTTCTGGATCACAAAAGGTGGCTTAAATGCTAAAAAAATTATATTAGGAAACGGGCCTTGTCTAAAAGAAAAACAGTTTAAAATCTGTATTGCCCTTTTACTGCCTAGCTCTTCTCTTCCTCAGCTCAGACAATCCTAAGTTTCATTCAAAAACTAGATTCCTGCTACTATACAGCATAATTCAACAAACACCTAAGGGGAAATATTCTATGAGGCCGAAGCTGTTTTTGCATGTATATGAACCTATCCAAGCTCTGCACTCACTTACAGTAGGGGTGAACCCGAGCCCCAACTAACAAGTCTCTCATTTTAGTCCGGTATTCATCTATCTGCCTCCAGTTGCGTACTCCAAGTCAGTTGAGGTCCCTTTTTATCTGTTCGCGCCAACCAAGTTGGGGTGTTCCTCTACTGCATTGTGCCTTCGGGTTAGATTTGAAGACTCTGCGGGCCGAAGCATTTTAACGTATATATGGCATTATGTGTCTCAAAGTAAAGGGCACTAATTCAGTATAACTTAGGCTGATACTCAAACCATATATGTACACCACACATATTGAATCTATATTGGAAGTTTTTGGAATCTTCTTTTTCTTTTATCAATTATTGAAATATGTAACGCATATATGTAATTACATCTAATGTTGGTATCTGCATTACTACTGGGCGGCTTGTTAGGTTAGCTAAATTTTCGGCACTTAAAACCTTTCTATCCATGGATTTCTTAATTTGGAGACTTCCGCGAATGCTCTTACTCCTCAAGGGATCATGTTTTGTTGAATTCGCTGACAGAACGTTTTCATTTCCGTCGCTGTCAATTTTACTTTCAATTTTTCATAATTGGTCCAACATGGCGATGCGTGTGTTAAATGATCGATTTTCGTATATAGCAAACCTTTAAGTTGAAGCCGCATTTTTTTGTCACAAAATACAAGGGAAATTTGGCGCCACTAAGGTCATCTCTCGTGCGACATAGTCATTGCCGTAAGGAAGTTTTTGGATCTCGGCAGAAAAGATACTTTCTGATTGATATTTGATCTTTTTTTACCTAAAGGTAATTGACTGTACGTTATATTGACCCCGTGAACAAGTGAAGTTCAAATAGAGAATCAATCGTTTCTCTTATAGCATTACTGCAGAACCCATCTCTGTAAATATTCGTTTATTTGCGCATCATGTCCTAGGATGAGATGAGAATGATTTGACTTCTTTGTCAGTAATAAATATATTCAACTCATCTAAAGAGTCAGGCCCCTGTGTGCCGTAAGGTATATAAGCTGTAATTAGGCTCTAGTTTCGCAAACCAAGTTCTAGTTTTACTCCAACTATGTTGCGGTTGAAAAAAAGGTTCACTCTTTTCCCGTGTGAAGTCCTTTCGGTCCTTCTTTTCTTTAAGTGGGAACACCAAGCTCTGGCGAGGCCCCAGACCTCGAAAAACAACCTACATAGGTGCTGCGAGCAGTCGTTTCCGCAGAGGAGGACGAAAAGGTTAGATCGGTGAAGCCGACAGCAAGGTGCGACAAAAAGTCCACCAAGACCACCGTTGTCGGAGCCCGTAAGACAGACTGGGGACAGGACGTCTAAAAATAACTAAAGTGTGGGAAGCTAGACACTCCAGTACGCTGATGACGGGTAGGGGAGGACGGTCTCTGGAACATACACCCAAACGAAAGCCAAGAAATACAAAGGCTTAATGAAAACAATTTCCCCCCACCGATATGGAGACAGCACCAGCATCACATCTCTACAATTGTACGAATATGCATGTAAATGTGGATGCAGCTAGCCAGAGAGCTTTCACTGAGTCTATCTATAGACGGGTGAATAGGCGACGATCTCTTTCATAGTAACACCCCAACGAGGAAGCATCCAAGGACCAACAATAGTGTTCAGGCGGAGAGTCAGCAAAGTCAATCACACGCCAACGACGCAGGTTCGATGGGTAAGGGGATGACGAATTCTTTTTAAGCCAGCACTCAAACGATGGAGCACCGAATTAGCAGCAGAAACATGTAGACGGACGGCCAAGTCCGTTCCCTCCAACGAGGGAACATAGAAATATACAAACAACAAGAAACAACATCAAACATCAAACAACAAACAACACAAATACAAATAATAACACAACAAAAAATAAACAAACAACAATAACCAACAACAACAAAGAGCTGGCCAATATAATAAAGCAATCATTAACAACAAATGATAAGGTTGCAAGAGGCATTGTACATAGATTTTGTTAGTTTCGGCGATCCAAAGGATGGCTGGATCGAGATACAATCCCTTTTGGATTGTATCTTCACTTTCTTTCTTTCGTCCCAACACTCCATTCAATCGAGTTTCCTTTCTCCTTCGCGTTTATTTTATTTTGCAATAACTCAATTAATAAATTCAATGAGGGAAAAGAAATACTGTTAGAGGATCCATAGTTAGGATCCATAACTTTCATAAGCTCTCTCAATAAAATTCCCAGTTATTACTGGAAGTGGGAACGAACTTTGAGACCATAAATGAACTAACCTAGATGGCAAACTCTACTTATACTTTCGCACAGACACTCTGTACAATTAAGTGAATTACTAACACTTTAACATCTCTATGGTGTACATGCTCCCATTCTAGCAAATGCTGGCAGGTTATAGAGATGTAAAAGTGTTGGTAATTCACTTACAGTGTGTCTGTGCGAAAGTTAAGGGTTTGCAAAAGTATTAGTAGAGTTTGACTTCTAGGTTAGTTCATCTATTGTGATGAGGGTCAGCCGAGTTTTTTTTATTCTGTGATTTTTTTTTTGCGAAAAACAATTTTTCTTTTTCGCAGTTTTCAAGTATTGTAATAAACAATAAATTAAAGTAAAATTGGAAAAGGTAGAGACGCGAATTTTGCATTGGCAAAATAAAAAAAGGGAAAAAGCTAAGCCGAAAGAAAAAGCTACTATAAGTAGCAGAGAAAGATTTTTTATTTTTCATTGTGAACTTAAGACTTCAGTAGAACGTGCGGGCGTAAATATCTCAAAAATAGACGAGACACCCAACTCGTTATACCATATAGCGTTTTCTTTTCTTTTTTTCTAACTATGAAAAAAAAATTGTCGAACTCCAACGGACTTTTAACTTTTTTTATTTATTTTTTTTTTTTCGGGAAAGACTTTCCCTTCAATTAGGATAGTTAGATCCCGGAGTGTTATTTTTGTTATCATTTCTCAGCATTTTATAAATAATAAGTTAAGGTGGCTCTTCCTCAGAATATAGGGTTTTCCGATAGGGACTTGACAACTTTGAATTTAATCTGTGAACGCACTCTTTCACTAATCATCAAACTGTAACTGTCAATTTATTCAGCAACATTCAACAACATTTTCATCATTTTCTACAGATATTCGGAATCGGTGACTGCAACTTTAAGAGCGTTAACTCCAATTTTCGGTCGTAATTCTCGCCCTAGTAGACAGGCAATAACAAGTTTAGTCGAAAAATTTGAGTCTACATATTCGTTGTGTGATGTTGCCGTGTCAGTGAGACAACGGGCTGGTCGAAGTGTCGAAAATATCGCTGCCATTCAGACGTCCGTAGCAAACGATCCAAATCAGTCAATTCCACGGCGTTCTCAAGAATTGGGCATCGCTCAGACCACATTATGGCGTATTTTGCGTATGGATCTTGGTTTACACCCATACAAGATCAAGCTGACTCAAGAATTGAAGCCGATGGACCATTGGAAGCGACTTATGTTCTCCGATTGATGAATTTTATCGCAAAATCATCTTCAGTGACGAAGCTCATTTTTGGCTCAATGGGTTCGTCAATAAGAAAAATATGCGTTATTGGTCGTGTAAAAACCCACATGTGCTTCATAAATCACCACTTCATCCACAAAAAATAACTATTTGGTGCGGTTTGCATGCCGGCGGCGTTATTAGGCCATATTTTTTCGTCGACGATAACGATCATCACGTTACTGTGAATGTTCAGCGTTATCGCGCCATGATCACCGATTATTTTTGGCCCGAATTGGAAGATATGGACTTGGACGGCATGTGGTTTCAACAGGATGTTGCCACAAGCCACACAGCACACGCTACAATCGATTTATTAAAGAGTAAGTATGGTGAGCGTGTTATCTCAAGACATGGGCCAGTCGATTTGCCGCCTCTTTCTGTGGGGCTACGTTAAGTCATTGGTTTACGCCAACACGCCGACGACGTTGGAAGAGCTCAGAGAAAACATTGAACGCGAAATAGCGGGCGTTTCGGCTGAAATATGTGCCTGAATCGTTGAAAATTGGGTCCAACAAATCGACCGCTGCAAACGTGCCCACGTTGGCCATATGAACGAGGTCGAGTTCCATTCATAAATGTTTTGATTGTACCTTAAGCCAATAATAAAGTTTTTGAAATATCTCAAATGGTTTGCCTTTTATTTAAAAAAAAATTTGTCAAGTCGTTATTAGAAAACCATATACATGCAATGTCCTCGTTTTGATCCTGAGTTCTTATACCTGTGCTCGAGTCACAATCAGAACAATTTGCTCCCCTGATTTGAAGAGAGTTGGAGATAGGAGCTTATCTGTACAAATCGAAACATTATTTCGCTGTATTATCAGGCGACTTAACTTCTTGTCTTTAAGGTTTCACTCTAATCGAGCGCTCGAGTCTTTGCTGAGAGTCCCACACGAAGTATTTCTGGATAAGGGCCTTAGCCTCTCTACCGATTTTTTTTTTATCCTACTTTCCTTGTGTTATTTTTATATTTAACTTTATTATAGTATATGGCTCATGGTAGCAAAAAAGTAGTGATCTACTTACATATAGATAGATATGTGCATCTGAAGTTAAATAGTCTGGAGGGCGGCAGGTATTTAAACATTCCATTCGCAGGCGGCTTTGGTTTTGCTATTGAGAGCACAAATAATTTGCTTAGAAATAACCACAAAGTTATTTCTTAGTGTGCTACACGAATGGTAAAGATAGATAGATAGTTATGTGCATCTGGAGTTAAATAGTCTGGGCGGCCTTTTTTTAGAGCAGCACAAAAGATTTGTTCAGAAATAACCCCAAAGTTATTTCTGATGATGGCCTTAAATGCGTCTAACAACAAGTTCTAAAATTTTACAACTAATAACATACCTATAGAGAACTGTCACTTTTATCGCTTTAAATATTCTCAAAAGAAAATTAATACTTCCGATTTATGATATATAGATTGAACTTTCAACAGTGACATTTTAGTCCAAACATTGGACATTGGAAAGAAACCCTACAAACAGTATCATCTACTAAATTCTGTCTATGTAGTTTAAAAGTAAACGCACGACCTCAGACAAGATGGTCTACCTGTGCTTTGCATACGATCTTCGTTCAAACGAGTTTCCGACCTAGGAATTCCAGCCCAACTGTTATTTTAGGTAATTTAGCAGCTTTTAAAGACTAAGACCATTACTATGACAAATAAAATAAAGTGGCACCGCGCATGCCAAGAAATTAATGAATTAATGTCTCCATTTTTTTATTTTTATTTTTTTGGGTGGGTAGCGTACAGATAAACTGTAAGCAACAAGTCTCCATCCCGGGTCAAGTCAAACGATGCGGTCGAAGAGAAAATGCGCGCGCGCACGCTTGTTCTTCAAATCCAAAGCCTCAAAAGTGCCGCAAATTTACGACTTTACCTCAATTTGGACATGGCTCAACGAGCAGATGACACAAGGACCGACATTAAATTTTAATTATATGTGTTGTTCGCTTTTGCCAGAAATGTGTGTTCTACATCTAGAGAGCTTTTCTTGGTCTCCGTTTTTTTTTTTGTTAGTTGGCTTAATGTTAAAATGTCTTTTCTTTGTTTTTGACTTTGACTTTAACTTTGAATTTAGGTATTCGTTTTACTCTTACTCGTATACTCGTATATTTGAATACGTTGGCGAGTAGTAATTTCAAAACAAACTCATTACGTGCCAAGAATATGAAATGGGGCTGTGGTTACCAGGCGATGGTTTTCGGGCCATAAACTATGGCTGTCGCGGATTTTTTGCGGGGCCAGACATTGCCGGGTTGAGGATTATCTAGATGTAACGTTGCCGCTGCCACTGTCACAGCTCATACGTGTTTCTAGGGAAGTTGGCTGTAGTAATCGTTATGTAGGTACATTTTGACAAAAACATTTTAATAGTGTTGTTGGTGTTATTGTTGGGTTCTTATTTAACTAGCATCGTGGCTTGTGGACACCTGAGATTTGTATCGCAGAATGTTTATGTCAAATTTAAAGTAGGAACCATATCTAATTGTAGTGGGTATTCGTATCAAACTAATCAAAACGACGTGATGCTAATTATTGATAAATAACTTCTACCGCTTTTGTGAAGACAACAAATTGTTTATGTTCCCGTGTACTCCTATGCATGGATCCCTAAAACAAGGCAATTCAAATGCACAGCAAAATGCAGCAAACGAGGAAAGTCATTAAATCAATGTCCTGTCCTATTGTGCATCGAAACCACCCAGGAGCACTACTTGTTATTTCCATTGGAGTACAAACATGCGAGTACCTACATATACGTGATTTTCCTATACATTCCTGTACGCAAGTGACAGCAAGCATGTTAACACTAATAAATTCACTTGGATTGAGTAATGTGTTCGATCACATGGCAGTTTTGTGCCTGCACCCTTATTATAAATTCCACTCAAATGCAGCCTTCCTGGAACTACATTTACCAACTCAGTGTTTGCCCGGATGAAGAAGTTTGTCACTCCTGCTCACTTCTACTTCGTGTCCATTTCCAAATTCACAAAGAGAAGTATCCTCAGCAATCATACTCGTTATTTTGACCACGGTTTCCTTTTTTTTTAATTACGAGTATGCTTTATTATTTTATTTATATGTTACAATATTTCTTATTTTCCTTCTAACCTACATCAGTATGTTTAAAGAATTATATGAAAATAGTTTTAGTCGGGTTAGGTTATTTTAAACCTACTAAATTTAATTTAGATCATTTTTACCATGTAACCATCTGCTTTTTCGACAAAAACCCAGGACAGGGTCTCTTTAAAAATTCAGCTTTGACCCTACTAAGACGGCAGAAAAAAAATTTCTATAATTACTTCAACTCTATAGCTTCAGTTAAGCCAGCAGTTATGAGCTTCTCTGAACGCGTCCAGAGCAGAAGTCTACAAAGATCTGTTATATTAGAAACTAGATTGAAACTCAAGTCTCCTAAAACAAGAACTCTTGGTTGGGTCACGCCTAGTGTCCGGAGACACTAAGAAGCTGCTCCTTAACACAAAAAGAATTTGTCCTCACGCAGTATCTGTTCAACTTTAAGAAGTGAACAGAGCAGCAACAAACACAATCAAAAGTTGTGAAACATCTTTTGTAGAGTTGTCATCCAGATCTAAGCCAAATTATGCAATACTAACCTGATTTGTGCACACGACTGTAATGACATAATTCAAGATACTGCAAGAATTGTCAAACCTCCTTAATTTAAATATTTAACTTGACATTTACTTATTTATTTTATATCTGTTTAAGTACTCACAGATTTCAAAGGATTGAGTTGAATTTAAATAAACATCCAAGTAGTAACTGACTTCGTTGAAAGAATTAACACTACGGGTAAGTAATTCGTTTGCACTGTGCTGGTTATATGATATTTTATTGAAAAAAGATACCGGTTAATGGTCTTGCAGGGAATAAAGTGGGATTCAAGACAAGATAGTATATCAGCATGAAATATTAAGAATTAAAATATTTAAAGCCAAGAAAAGTCAAGGAATAAATACTTACTCAAGGTTGTACTACAGTTCGAGGTGAACCTGGCCCTCAACCAATTAACGATGCAACCATCTCGATTTTTAGTTAGCTGCATTCAGTTTTGCAGGAAATTGCTTGAGGTTCGCTTTCACTTCCACGTGGTCTTCCTCTACTCAAAATAGCCAAGAGGATTTTTATCCTTGACAAAGTCCATGCGTCTGCGCTACAGAGTAGGACAGAGATTATTAAGGTTTTATATAGGGTCACTTTTGTTGTTCGAGAGAGGGCGTTGCTAGTCAACTGCCTTCTTAGCTCAAAGAAGCAGCGATTGGCAAGAGCTGTTCTTCGTTTGATCTGCGAGCTGGTGTCGTTGTCTGAATTGATAGCGGGGCCTAGGTAGACAAAGTCTTTACTTACCTCAAAGTTATATCTGTCGAGGGTCCCGTTCTGTCCCAGACGTCGGTGTTGAAAGTCCTTTCTTGCTGACACCCTCGCAAAAGCGCCACTGACATCACGCTGCTTTCTTCCGATTATGTCAGTATCATCGCCGTGTGCGAGTGATTGGACGGACTTTGTTGGCATGTGAGTTTTGCACTATTCTTTCAAGAATGATGTTAAAGATCGCATGAAAGCGCTTCGCCTTTTCTAAATCCTTTTTCGACATCAAAGATCTCAATGAGTTCTTTAGCGACCTTGATGGAACAGTGTGAATTCTCCATAGTCATCCTCTCGGCCTTAAAATCGGTTAATAGTTGGTGTATATCGATTTGGAATTTCGAATCTCATTCCTGGAGTAACACCATTCAATTTCTTCAATCGCGCGAATTATTTTTTGGAGGTGCCCGGACAGGAAAAAAAAACAACTGGTTCTTACAAAGGTTTGACTAAAAAGCAAAAATATTTATTTTTTAATGTTTTTTTATATATTATACACTATACAGAGAGTGTGAACATAATTATAATTGGATATATGCATATCGTGAGACAATTTGGAATTAACAATTTTGTACTATAAAAAAAAATGCAATGTTAAAAATTTTTAATAAATTTAGAATAAATGAAAATTGAAATATTGTCAAATTATATAAGCAAAAGGGAATTTAGGGTGCATGGCTCTTGATTGAGTGTAACGTAACTCCTTCCCCTTTTGGAGACCTTTATTCTTATGTTGTCGTTCTTAAAGTCTTTCTTTTAACTTTTGTAGTTTGGGTGTTTCGATTAGAGTGGTGGTGTTTCTGTTCATGAATGTGGTAGGAATGTAGACTTCGTCAAAATAGACACTGTCGAGACTTTGAAAATTGATGATATTGAATCTGATGGTACAGATCCTGAAATGGAGTAGGACAGTGCCTCTTGTAGTGAGATCTTGAGATTCGCATGATGACTTCATGGTTGTATACGGAGTGTTCAGCAGATTTCGTTTATGTCATGTAGTTGTTCCTTCAGGTTACAAGTTGCTATCTTTTGTTTAATGAGGTTGGTAACACAACTTTCCATTTTCCTCGGGACTCGGGATGGAACATGGCAAAAGAAAATTTGTTCGATTAGTGTACATTTGTTTTCTAGGTGGATATGGTTCTCGGGGTTAAAGAAGACATAAGGTTTGGTGGCAATTGTTTTAGTTTTTTTTAGGAATGGAATAATTTTGGAAGAGGAATAATATGAACAAATGGCTAGGTTTCTGTGGATATTTTATAGAATAAAATATTAAAAATTATATTAGTATCATTATAGTACGCATTTAGACCAAGTAATTCGTAAATGTGTGTATGGTATCTGACTTGATTTCTAAGAATTGGTAAAGAATTTTTTCAAGTTCTTCGGGGTGCAAAATTTGTTTAAGAATAATGTTTAATAATCTAACATAGGGTGATAAGATTAAAAAGATTAAAAAGACTCATACCACAACAGCGTCTCCAAATTGTTTAGCTGTATTACAAAAATCAGCGTTCTGTGAGAAATGTTTTTCGTGCCACGATTGCCAATACCATTCGCAAATTTGAGTGCCAGTTTGCATTAGTGGAAAATACTCAAACCGTTGGAGTACCACATCCAGCACGTAGTGAAGAGACTATAACAGCTGTAACTGAGAGTGTACACAAAGTACGTGACGAATCGATTCGTCGTCGTTCTCACCAGCTTGGCTTGGCGTATTCGACAACTCGATGTATTTCACGTGAGGATCTCGGCCTAAAAACGTACAAAATTCTACTTGTGGAAGGATTAAAGCCAGGAGACTTGAATTTCAGTGAATGGGCTCTGGAAAAACTCAATGAAAATCCGGTGTTTTATCGTGAAATTTTGTTCAGTAATGAAGCCCATTTCTGGCTCAATGGATACGTTAATAAACAAAATTGGGCTATTGAGCACCTTAAAGAGTACCAAGAGCTACCATTACATTCATTAAAAACAACGGTATGATGTGGTTTATGGGCTGGTGGAATCATTGGTCCATATTTCTTCAAAAATGAAGCAAATCAGAATGTTACCGTCAATGGTAACCGTTATCGCGCCATGTTAACGGACTATGTGCTTCCTGAAATTCAAGAACATAGTCTCGGTGAGCTCTGGTTTCAACAGGACGGCGCTACGAGACATACAGAGTGTGAAATAATGGACTTGTTGAGAAATCATTTTGGTAAGCACATAATTTCACGTTTTGCTACGGTAAATTGGCCGCCTAGATCGTGTGATATCACACCTTTGGACTATTTTCTCTGGGATTATGTAAACTCTTAGGACTTTAAGAATAAACCATTGACGTTTAACGCTTTGGAAGCCAACATTACTCGTGTTATCTGCGAGATACTAGTCGCTATGCTCGAACAAGTCCCAAAATTGGACTTTCCGAATGGACCATCTCAGACGTTGTCGTGGCCAACATTTACATAATATTGTTCCTAAGTAGTAAATGCCATGAATTGTTCTTCTAACTCATAATAAAAATTTTAAGTTTACTTTCAAATTTATGTTTTTTATTTTACATTGTAAATCACACCTTACGATGAACCACCCTATATTAAAAATTCCGATAAACTAGACCATTTATAAGTCCTCATCGTGTTCGGATATTTGGTAAAACGCTATCAAGTTTATGTTGTAGTTATTTAATGGTTATACATAGAGTCTTTAAAATCATTGATTTTTCTAAATTTTAATAGCGAATTACTAATTTTGTCAATGTTTGTTTGGTATTCCGAAAGTCTGACAACATGTATTAAGTTAGCTGGACCAAGTTTCATCGTCAGTATTCCATTGTTATTCGATAGGTCATGTACTTCTAGTTTTTGAGCATTGGTCAGTAGTTTTATGGTCGTAAGTATTAATAGTCTGAAATTTACGTTTGTTTTTAATTTTACTTTTATACATTTTTTTATTTTGTTTAGTAATTATAATGACTTTCTTATTTGTTCTGATTTGATGCTTGCTAAATCTAGATGTAAGTGTATATCTTCTATTTCCTTTTCTAAATATAATTGTGTCTTCTCTTTAATCTATTAGTTCTGTCCTGTTTCTGTTTAGTTTTGTTATGTTTCTTAATACTAATTTCTCTAACTTATCTTTAATGGTTGGGTATTTTTTTTTTTTTTTTTTTTTTTTTTTTTTTTTTTTTTTTTTTTTTTTTTGTTAAGTTTCCTAAGATATTCGTGTTGGTTGCTAAATTGTATCTCTTTATCAAATGTATGTGTCCTGCCATAAAATATATATGGAGTAAGTTTGTATCAGAGTAAATATAGGGTTTTCCAATAGGGACTTGACAACTTTAAATTTATTTTGTGAACGCACTCTTTCACTAATCATCAAACTGTCACTGTCAATTTATTCAGTAAACTCAACATTTTCATCATGGTAAAGTACACTAACGAGCAAAGTCTGCAAATTATAAAAATTTTCTGCAGATGTTCGGAGTCGCAAAATCTTCTTCAGTGACGAAGCTCATTTTTGGCTCAATGGGTTCGTCAATAAGCAAAATATGCGTTGTTGGTCGGGTGAAAACCCACATGTGCTTTATGAATCACTACTTTATCCACAAAAAATAACTGTTTGGTGCGTTATTGGGCCATATTTTTTCGTCGACGATAACGATCGTCACGTTACTGTGAATGGCCAGCGTTATCGCACCATGATCACCGATTATTTTTGACCCGAATTGAAAGATATGGACTTGGACGACATGTGGTTTCAACAGGATGGTGCTACAAGCTACACAGCACACGCTACAATCGATTTATTGAAGAGTAAGCATAGTGAGCGTGTTATCTCAAGACATGGGCCAGTCGATTGGCTTCCTCGTTCGTGAGACTTAACGCCGTTTGACTATTTTCTGTGGGGCTACGTTAAGTCATTGGTTTATGCCAATACGCCGATGACGTTGGAAGAGCTCAGAGCCAACATTGAACGTGAAATAGCGGCCGTTTCGGCCGAAATGTGTGGCCGAGCCGTTGAAAATTGGGTCCAACGAATCGACTGCTTCAAACGTGCCCGCGGTGGCCATATGAACGAAGTCGAGTTCCATTCATAAATGCTTTGATTGTACTTCAAGCCAATAATAAAGTTTTTGAAATATCTCAAATGGTTTGCCTTTTATTTAAAAAAAAAAAAGCTGTCAAGTCGTTATTAGAAAACCCTATATTAACCGGTAAATTTCCATGATAGTAAAGTGTACACGGTCTACAGAGAATTACTGCTAGTTTGCTGAAAGGAGGTTGTGTAAAGTTCCATGTTGTACTGCCTGCAAAAATCATAAAATATTTGTGGACGTTAATTCTGATCCTTGGTCAGATATAAGTTTCTTGAGTACGTCGTGAAGGCTAAAGTAATGCATAAGGCTTTTAATTACGCTAAGATTGTTCTGAGTTTGAAAATTTGTCTCATATTGTTAAAATTTTCCTGTTGTTGATGCTATATAAATCAATATGAATGATATCAAGTGGTTTAGAAGGTTTCAGAAATTTCACGTTTAATTTTGGGTGGACTTCTATCATATTTCATAGTCTAACATTTTTCATAATTATTGACGATTTCTGTGTATTTATTTTTCAAGAATAGGAAACAGTAACTTCGTTTTAAGTGGAGTAGGGTTTCGTTAATACCTATGTGATTATTGTTGGTGTGGTATTCTGTAATAAATTTGTCTTGTGTATCAATGTCGGTAATGTCTTCTAAAATTTCTGTACAGCGAATGACCTTAAAAATTATACTATTTGAAAATAACTTGGAATACGTTCTGGACAACCTTGAAAGTTTTGTCATCTGTTAAAATTGCGCAAATTTGTTTTTCTGGTAAAATTTTTTTAAAAATATCTATAATGGTTTCTTCAGTAAACATGGGTGTGAAAATTATGCGTCGTAGCTTATTTCTAAAAGGTACTTGGGATGGCATTAGTTTTTCTGAATCTGTTTTAGAGAGAATCAACTGAATATTAAACGCATTGAGAGCACGCTCGGATATATAGATATGGTCGTTTGCATTTTCCGCAGCTGAGTGACAGGTTGAGACGTTACTACTGTCTACATCTTCGTTTAGGTTTATTTCTGTTTTGAGTTTGGGGCTTTACAGTTTTATTCGACTTAAGGCGTCTGCGTTAGAGTTTAATGAACCCTTTTTGTGTAGTAATCGAACTCTTCAATTTTGAGTTTTGATCCTTGAAGCTGAAAAGATACTGTAGTGGCTTGTGATCGGTAACGATAGTAAATTTACGGCCAAATAAATAGGGTTTGAAGTACTTTGTACATGATTACAAGAATTTCTCTTTCAATGGTTGAATAGCTTACTTCAGTGGTATTGAGAATGCGACTTGTAAAGTAAATAGGTTTATCGTTTCCGATTAACCCTTGCGATAGTACTGCTCCTAATGCATAATTATTTTCATCGGTGGTGAAGATAAAGGGCTTCTGGTGATGAAGATGGAATAATTGATAAGTAATTGTTTACTCAATTCAAATGAGCGAATGTAATCGTCAGTCAATTTTACTGAACTACCTTCTTTCAAATAAGCTGTAAGTTTAGCAAAATCCTTGATGAATTTTCGATAGTAACCTAGAAGGCCTAGAAATGATTTAATATTTTTTTGAGTTTGTAGGATAGGGACATTTGGATTGCATGAATCTTTTCTGGGTTAGGTTTGACACATTCACTTGTCACAATATGTACTAGAAAGGCGACTTCCTTGTAAAGAAACTCGGCTTTTGAAATTTGTCTCTCTTAATTTTTGAACACTTTTTTGAGATTTTCACAATGTTCTTATAATGATTTGAAAAAAACTAAAATGTCACTAACATATACAAGACAAACTCCGCCTTGCATTACATCCTCCATCACTCGTTGAAAGGCTGATAGTGCGTTTTTTAATCCGAAAGGCATACGAACATACTCGTAGTGTCCACCATCTACGGTGAATGCTGTTTTCCTAATGACTGCAGGATTCATTTCTATTTGATGGAATCCATTGGCGAGATCAATTGTTGTAAAGTACATGCTTTTTCCCAATTTGTCTTATCATTTATATTGGCAATTGAATATTTGTCGCTCACAGTTTTCTCATTGTGCTTTCTGTAGTCTATTACTAGACGCCAATTAGTTTTGCCAGAACAATCCAAATTGGAGAACTCCAGAGTGAGTAGCTAGGCTAAATAATGCCTTGCTCTAACAGTTTTTTGATTTGAGTTAGGACTTCTTCTTTATGAATCTGGGGTGTAAGCTGGGGTGTCATAAGTGGTTTTTTACGTTTGTAAAAGAAAATTTTGACTAGTGCTTTTTTCTCTTCTAAATTAAGAGGAGAGGTTCTAATAAGTTTCGTGATTTCATCGGAATGGATAGAATCAGTGTCTGAGTTATAAGTGGGAAGATAAAATTTTAACTTTTAGTTCAGAAAAGTCATTGTACATATATTGAAGTTTTAAGGGGATGTTTGTTAACATCTAGGTATCTGATTTGACTATCGAGGCATTCATTGTTTTGTCAACCTCGTGTGATGAGACTTCTGATGGAAGCTTGCAATTTTTTTGTATTTGCTGATAATATTCTGCTTCTGGATTGTAGTACTGATGTTGGTCTGCTTCTAGGTTGTAGAATTGTTGATAATACTGACTTGTTGAGGCTGATAAGATATATCTTGGTGGGTTGGTATGCAATATAGTTGTTTGTAGTTTGAGACGTTTCTGGCTGGCTTCCACTTCATAAATGTTGTTGACCGATCTGAATTAAGATCTAAATTGATTGGAATTTCTTTAAGTTCCAACCATTTATCTGGTGTTACCAGATCCTAGATTCATGTGTTCTGGTGGTAGTAAATTTCTTGGTGTAGAGTTTTTTTGCGGTTGTTGTTGGCTATTTGTTTGATGGGAAGTCACTGGTGGCTTTTGATGGTTTTGTTGATGTGAATCAAAAGCTTTTCGTTGAACAAATTGTTGGAAAGGAAATGTATTTTGAAAGGAAATATTGGGTTGTCGTTGAAAATTTTGTTAAAAATGGATTGGGGGTTGTTGTCCGAAAGAATGCTGGAAAGGGCTTCTCATTTTCTGGAAAATTGGTGTATATATTGGGTCTATAACTTAATTCGTGCGGTTTGCTAAGAGATGGCGTAACTTGTATTATTCCATTGTTATTATTCTATTGTAACATGCGTTGGGAAGCTACCGTCATTGTACGTCATTTCAGTATATGTAATTCATTTGAAGCGTAAGCAACAATAATTTTTTTTCATTCAAATACGTCGAACTTTGTGCCTGAAAAAGTGTTTTTGCGGTGAGTTCTGCTTCATGAAGAAAACTGCTGCCGAAAGTCATCGTATTTTGGTGGAAGTTTATGGTGAATATGCACTAGCTGAGCGAACGTGCCAAAAGTGGTTTGCGCGACTTAAAAGTGGTGATTTTGGCTTGGAAGACGATGAACGTCCTGGGCAGCCAAAAAAGTTTAAAAATGAAGAACTGGAAGCATTACTCTATGAAGATTGTTGCCAAACACAAGAAGAGCTCGCAGAATCTTTGGGTGTCACTCAAGCAGCCATTTCAAAACGTTTAAGAGCAGCTGGATATATTCAAAAGCAAGGAAATTGGGTTCCACATGAACTCAAGCCGAGAGACGTCGAAAGGCGGTTTTGCTTGTCCGAAATGTTGCTGGAACGAAGTAAATGGAAGTCATTTTTGCATCGGATTGTTACTGGTAATGAAAAATGGATCCATTACGACAACCCCAAACGCAAAAATCATATGTGACCCGGCCAACCAGCCAAATCAACGGCAAAGCCGAATATCCATGGCGCGAAGGTAATGCTCTGTATTTGGTGGGATCATATGGGTGTGCTGTACTATGAGCTGCTAAAACCGGGTGAAACCATCAATAGACAACGCTACCGAACACAATTAATCCGTTTGAAGAGAGCAGTAGACGAAAAACGCCCGGAATATGCGACCAGACACGAGGCAATAATTTTCCATCATGACAACGCTCGGCCCCACGTTGCTATTCCGGTTAAGAACTATTTGGAAAACAGTGGATGAGAAGTCTTACCCCACCCGTTTTATAGCCCAGACCTAGCCCCTTCTCACTACCATTTGTTCCGGTCGATGCAGAAAGCCCTCCCTGAAATACGGTTCACATCAGAGCAGAATATCAAAAATTGGCTTGAATTATTCTTGGCTGCCAGGCAGACGCAGTTCTTTTGGGATGGGATCCAAAAATTGCCAGAAAGATAGGAAAAAGTCATAGCTTCAGATGAGCAATACTTTGAATAATACTATTGTACATGTTTTTCTTAAACAAACGTTCAAATTTTGAAAAAAAAAACCGCACGAATTAAATTACATACCCAATAAATTTGGTTGTTGTGGAATTTGAACATTTGATTAAGAAACTTTAGTTTCTTAGGAAGGATTTGATCGAGTTTGTCCTTGAACAAATTTGTTTGGTGCTTTGGTTTTATCGTAAAATATGTTTTGTTATTTAATAATATAAGAGAACGTATCCGGAAGGGAAATTGGTTTCATTGCTCTTATTGTTGAACCTAACAGTTCACAGAGGTCAATTAAAAACGAATTGAGACACGTTAATGTCTTTGTTTGATTCATGGACGGTCACTGTGATCCTTGATGTAGACCGCGGAGGTCTCGAAATAGGGACGTTTCGTTTCGCTTGTCTGAATAATGCAAGACTAGATTTGTTCTTATTTCATTATAGATAAGGGGTGTGCCATACATATTAAGTATTTCGTTTGTAGGGCCAGTTATTTTATTTCGTGTTAAATTAAGTGGCTTTTTGATCATTAGAAGAAAAGGATTTTGAAAACTACTATTTCTAGACTTACATGTGCATTTTTTTTTTTTCCTTTCTTTGCCTATCCCGTCCTGATCCTGTTGTGTCCAGCCTTGATATTAGTTTGTTGACAATAACTTTTTAGTATCGGTAAACCACCGATATAGCTTAAATTTTTAATGTCAATAAATCGTCAATATATTTTAACTTATCAATATCGATAAACCGTTCACACTCCGTCCACTGCGCCAATTATATTTGGGAGGTACCCGTTCAGGAAAAAAAACAACTGCTTCTTACAGAAGTTTGACCAAAAAGCAAAAGTATTTATTTTTCAATGGTTTTTATACATCAATTCTACTGATGTTTTTACAGAATGATTGAAAATAATTGAAATTGGATACAATTGGATGGAGACAATTTGGAATTGACAATTTTGTAAAAAAAAAGCAATGTTAACAATTTATATCGTGGGACAATTTAGAATAAATGAAAAGTACAATATTGACAATTTATTGTATATAAACAAAAGAGAATTTAGGGTGTATGACTCTTGATTGAGTGTAACGTAACTCGAGTTTCTCATCCTCCTTCTTTTTCCTCCTGAGAAGCCCGTGTTCGACTCTCATCTTCTGCTCGTAGAGTTTGCGAGCAACTTTAGTCCTTCTATACATCGCCTCTTTGTAATATATGCCTCTTGCTGAGCTGCATGTACTTGCCGGCACTCGTTGTCAGACAAAAGGTTTGTGGCGTTATGGTGTTGTGGTAGTCAAGTGAAACCCAGCATATCAAAGGCAGCATCGCTGATGGCTTTTTGGCAGTATTGCCACTAGTCTTCAATACTTGATTCTGGTGGCAGAGAACCTCTTTACGAATTAAGGGAGACCCTATCTCTTAAAATTGTAGCCATCGACGTTTGACTTTGTGATGTTCGGAATATCATTAACCGTAATTTGGATACAAAAATGCAATGCAGCGAGTCGATGTTTACTCCTCGGAGTGTTCGACTATCCATAATACTTGAGGAGTGCCTTGCGTCAATTATAATGTGGTCAATCTGACCGGTCAATCTGACCCACGGTTTATTGATCAAGAGATCTCCTGACTCCTTATGAATACCGTGTGCTCTGAATCCATTATCGATGGTGGTGTTGTGCAGGCTATACTTTCCGACAAGAGTGAATACATTTCTTTAAAAATGAGACATAATTTCCAATTCATTTGAAATAAATAAATCTTGTGCAATACTTTGGGTGCAATCAGAAACAGAAGAGTAAATTAGGATTTCAAATCACAACTACTAATTCAAGAAGGGAATACAGTGTTAAGGGGGAATAAAGATCAGAGGTCACATTAAATTAAATTATTTTCATAGAACCTATTGCGCATCAGGTTTTGACTAAAGTCTTGCTTGAAGCATTTGTTTAAACAATTTGAATTAGAAGTGTGGTTACGTGGCGCACGAGTTACTACGCAAGAGTTTTGAATTCAAAACTCGGCCATTCGGTCCATCAATACCTTTTCGACGAATAATGGCGGATTTTAAAAATTAATTAATCCTGTCAGTGCAAACAACACAGTTAGTGAAAGAGAATAGATGTTGATGCGACCCGAACTGTTGCCCCAACATTATTCGAAGATACCATTTATGACACTTCTGAGCTAATGCCGATTTTCATTATCTTAACAATTTAGGATCTCCGGTACCGATATATGCCGAGTGTAACATTTCTTTGGAGTTGGATGTACCGATTTCAGTCTATTTGGCCAGGCTGAGTATAATGGAACCCAATAAAGAAAGGAATTGGGAAGCTATTTCAAATCATCATCATAGTTAACTATATCTTAAGGTTTCCCGAAATTAGTTCTTAATACTGTAAATGCTTCTTCTCGTTTTTATTTGATTTAAGAAGATAGAAACAATATCTGGTTGCAAGATGCAGATCGATCTAAGACGAAGGCAACTTGCTAATTCTGCCAAAACTCTTTGATTAGAAATTTACTTTTTTACTTTTTTGTTTTACAATGCTTTGGAATAGTTTTAGTATTTCATAAGCCCCTCCAATTTATTTATAGTAGAAGAATACCAAATCGTACCATACAATACCAAAGGGATTACCCTCACGTAATAATAGAGAGCAGTTGGCAATACGAAACAGTATATAAAGGTAAGAAGGCCATTCATCTATCCGCCTTTCAATATTTAAAAATCGAACTAATGTTTTTTTTTTTATTTCATTGACAACTTAATGGCGTTAAGCACGTAAAGTGTGTTTGCACCATCCATCAAAATATTATTCAATTATTCGATTGCTTTATTATTAACACCCGTCGCCTGTGCTGACCCCACCAATTAAATAGTAAATTGCCTATAGTATTTGGTGTATTATTTCCCCAATCACTATGTTTGGCGTTAAAATCTGCTAGTCTAAAGAGTTTCCTGACTCATATGTTATTGAATCTTATATATGTATAATCTTTAGTCGGCCTCTTCTCGATTACTTCTTCTAGTAACCCTACCCTTTAGTAACAGTACGTTAAATCTATACAGTGAAGGTATACCCATGAACCAAAATAATAAACGATATTCTCTCTCTATTCGAATGATACTCTATTCAACCTATTGTTGGGCATATTTTAAGATATATTTTCATTTATTTTCAAAGCGTTGTAGAATTAGATTAAACCAAAAATTTATATGACTCCGTTTTTCAGAAATGAATTCGTTTACCCCGTTTGGCATTAAAAAAACCAAGATTTCGCAAATTTTCTTCAACTATGCAACATGACATCAAATCTCATAATGGCTTGATTTTGGTCATACATAACATACGCCTTTTCCTGCGCCTAGCTTTTATAATGACCCAACGGCTTTCGATTTGAAAGGTCTCACTCTTTCCGGGCCTACTCGTAGGACCAACATACAAAACAAAAACATGCACCAAACAAACAAAGAACGAACAAATATCACTACAGAGGGAGCTCCATCGAGCATAGCAGCAGGGGTGCCGAATCCAGGCACTTTATCCGAGAACCATTCACCGAACATATTCGATGTCTCCGAAGTCCTAGGTACTAGCAACAGAACCCCAAATCAACAAGCGGACATCAATTCTGCTTTCAGCTACTAAGCAGATGAGATCAAGAGCCAAAGTGACCTCAAGCCATTAAAATAGGGTAAGTCTTCTGGCACCATCTTTAAGTGTAGATTGCAAGATTCCTAAGAATGAACTGGCGGGTACTGTGCATGTGACAATTTCTAAGAACAAGCTCAAATATATATAAAACACCCAAGCGGGAGGGAGGTAAGAGAAACCGTTCCTACACATGGCTCGAAAAGAAGCACGGTTGCAACAACAACCAGTCACTCTGTCGCCCCAAACCCAGCTTCAAGTCGCACTGATGGACGAACGTTTAGCTGACGGCAGAGCAGTGCTAATGCAAAGCTTTGATGTAAGCATTAAAGATAGATTCACCGAGTTAACGGTGAGTTCTGAGGAGGTAATCAAGTGCGTGGATCAGTTTCCGAGGATTTCCTTATCTCGTGCAACGCTAAGATTATTGATGCCTGGGAGGGCATTATACTTAAGCGCACCCCTGATAAGGAAAACCCTAGAAAACCTAGAGCCCGCACCTGGTTGCGGCGCATACATTTTGGAGCGTAAGTTCCAAAAAATCCAACCATGAATGACTGCTAATCTCTGCCAAAAATTCGGGAAAAATTAACTTTTTTGTTTTGAATAAAAACAACTTGCATAAAAAATACTTACTATAAGATGCGAAAGAACATTTTCAAAAAAAAAAAGCAAAAAGATATATATTATCAAAACAAGTTTGAGCAAAATAGGATTAGACCTATATAAACGGCAATGGGATATTTTAAATGATTTGCTAGGTATAAACAGTAAAATAAATATCATAAGAGAAATCACTTTGGATATTAAAATTGGAAAGAATTTTAATTTACTTTTTCAAAATGCTGCTGAAAATGCAAAACCCACTCATTCAAACCCTACAAGTACAGCCTCTCATAATTCCCTCCTCGATGATGTAGTAATCTCGTCATTTTTCTTTGGAATGGTGTCAGAAACTGAAATGTCCGAAATCATATCAAAATTAAAAAAAAAAATTAGTAACCTAATTATTTAGCCGCTAACGTACCCCTTCAACCAAAGATTCGAAAGAGGGAAATTTCCAAAGTACCTAAAAACATCCGTTTAGTACCAATCTATAAAAAAGGTGACAAAAAGGATCCTAACAATTATAGGCCAATCTAGTTATTGTAAATTTTTTCAAAAATCATCGAAAAATTGATTGCGAAAAGAATGTACAAGTATTTAGTTAAATACAAACCGCATCCCAATTGGCTTTATGAAAGGTAAATCTTCCGAAGACGCTCTTGTTTTATTATTGGGGATTATTCATGAGGCGCTGGATAAAAACAACAAATGTGCTGGTCTAATTTTATTTTGAAAGACTTGGATTTAGGGGTAATACCCTTAATTGGTTCATGTCATATCTAAAACATCGAAGGCAACACGTTCGTATAAATGAAACTTTGACTGAACCTTTGTTAAGTCCAAATGCTGACGTCTCCCAAAGATCAGTCCTTGGCCCCTTGCTGTTCCTTACTGCCTTACTAAAATTAACAGGGGAGTTACAAAGTAATTTAAATATTTCACAAATTACTTCTGTTTTATTTATTTATAATAATATATTATATAACTAAAGCTTTCGATACAGTGAGTCATAACCTACTGCTAAGTATACTATATAGTGCAGGTTTCAGAGACTTCATTTTTGACTGGTTTGCTTCTTATTTGAGAAATCGTTATTAAGTGGTGAAGATAGAAAATGTCATTAGTTATAAAAGGCCTATTAACACTGGTATCCCTCAGGGTTTCGTACTGGGTCCAATACTATTTTTGATCTACGTGAACTCGCTTTTTTTACAACCATTTATGGGCAAAGTCACTGCTTTTGTCGATGATACAGCTTATTCATCAATGAGCTATTTGTAGTTGGTTAGTGATGTAAACTAAGATTTACTTCGAAGATAGTTTTATTATCATAAACTTACTATTAGCAACAAAACAAAATTTATGTTATTTAGTATTAAGGGCGAAAAGTTTGTTGACTTGCCTTTACACTATCATGCTCCTAAATTCTTGCGTTTTATCTTATCTCAATCTCAAGAGTTACCCTTTAATATAGGGTTTTCCAATAGGGACTTGACAAATTTGAATTTAATTTGTAAACGCACTGTTTCACTAACCATCAAACTGTCACTGGCAATTTATTCAGTAAACTCAACATTTTCATCATGGTTCTCCGATTGGGTTCTGGAGAAGATGCGCCAAGATGATAAATTTCATCGCAAAATCATCTTCAGTGACAAAGCTCATTTTTGGCTCAATGGGTTCGTCAATAAGCAAAATATGCGTTGTTGGTCATGTGCTTTATGAATCACCTCTTCATCCACAAAAAATAACTGTTTGGTGCGGTTGCATGCTGGCGGCGTTATTGTTCCATATTTTTTCGTCGACGATAACGATCGTCACGTTACTGTGAATGGTCAGCGTTATCGCGCCATGATCACCGATTATTTTTGGCCCGAATTGGAAGATATGGACTTGGACGACATGTGGTTTCAACAAGATAGTACTACAAGCCACACAGCACGCTCTACAATCGATTTATTGAAGAGTAAGTATAGTGAGCGTGTTATCTCAAGATATGGGCCAGTCGATTGGCCACCTCGTTCTTGCGATTTAATGCCGTTTGACTATTTTCTGTGGCGCTACGTTCAGTCATTGGTTTATGCCAGCACGGCGACAACGTTGGAAGAGCGAAATAGTGACCGTTTCGACCGAAATGTGTGGCCGAGTTGTTGAAAATTGGGTCCAAAGAATCGACCGCTGCAAACGTGCCCGCGGTGGCTATATGAACAGAGTCGAGTTCTATTCATAAATGTTTTGATTGTACTTCAAGCCAATAATAAAGTCTCAAATGGTTTGCCTTTTATTTAAAAAAAAATTTGTCAAGTCGTTATAAGAAAACCCTATACAAATATCAATTGTTGTGATGATTGCTTTAAAACTGAGTGTGTAGAAAATTTCAAATATTTAGTTGTAGAATTGGATTATAAACTGCTGGGGTGGTATCTAATTCAACACTCTAAAACCTCTTTTAATTAAGCGAAAATACGCCGTAAAAATCTTATCGAAGACTAGTCGTAGAACACCAAGTTTTGATTTGCTTAAGCAGCTAGGATTTCTTCCCTTAAGGCATTTATATTGTTACAAAGTGCTAAAAATATTTTTCAAAAATTCAGGTTTTTACGATATAAGAATGGATAATAATTACAATCTGTGCGTTATTACCAGAAACTATGTATTTTAACCAACTATTAATAAAACCCTTTATTCTCGTTGTTATTTTGTCACCACACCGCGTCTTTTTAACCGTTTACCATACCATCTAAGTTGTAAGCGAGTGCAATCAGTATTTTTATTTGGTTTTAAAAAATTATTTTTTCTCTTAATTATTTGGAAATTGAAAATATATTTATTCTACAGAATTAGTTCATTCGCACTTATCTTTTATCTTTATCTTTTAAATTTTATAAATAAAATTGAATAAAGTTGTTTTCCCCATCATTAATCATTTATGATTACTATGTATTTTCATAGCTCGGCAAAAGACTGTACTATTAATATTTCTTTTGATTAGTATTAACACTATTTAATTATTAATTTAAAATTTTAACTATATTATTCATTGAAATAAGGACTCAGTAAAAAAAAATCAATTTCTAAATTGCCTTTAAGGGGTAAAATTCGTGCTATTGCGATCTCATATAAAGCTTGTTGTGTTGACACTATACGACATCAAATGAATGATGACCTAGCTATCCTTAATAATTGGTTTATTTTTTATCAAATGCTAAGTAGTAAATCGAAAGTCATGCCTTTCTCTCTCACAAATAAATAATGCATTGATGGAGAAGGTTTCTATGTCATAAATTGTACATATGCTAACTGCAATGATGCTTTCATAAAATTAGAATCTGTTTTCGAATTTAAATATCTAAGTATAATCTTAGACAGCAAGTTAAACTGGAAAGTATATATAACAAACATTAGAAAATGTAAACATATATAAAATATAGCTTTAAATAAAATATTTCATCTAAGAAACTTAGTACCTTTTAGCTTAATGTCTACTATATATTACGCACTAGTTAATTTTTGACTAGAATATGGGATTTGCTGTTATGATAGTGCTTTCAAGAGTAACCTCCAGCCCCTTATAACAGCTCAGAAAAATATAATCAGGGTTACTCTTTTTAAGCCAAGATAGGAAAATTCATTCTGCTCATTCCAATATTTCAATGCTTTACCACTCAGACATCTATACGTCTTTAAAGTGTTAAGGCTATTCTACTTGCGATGCGGTTACACTACTCAAAGTAGAAATATTCATTAAGACCAACGTCCACGGTAGAAGTTCCGCGAGTAAGTAAGGAACACTGCAGGCGCTTTACTTCCTTTATTTATAACAAACTGCCCCCTGATGTATTAAGTCATGTTCAATCCAAATCCAGATCTTCTTACTATTCAGATCGAGTGTAGAGGATTTAATGCAGGTCTTAATCTAATAAGCTCTTTGCCTATTCTTAATCCTCATCATTAAATGTAATTTCCCATCTATGTATTCCATATTTATCCCTTTTCTTCCTTCTCCTTACCCGTTTACTATTTCAAATAATAATATTTTTCTCGTTTGCTTCACAAATCATGACTTCTATTCCCAGCGCGGCTTTAAACAATAGTATAATCAACGCACTTGTCACTGGTAGTTCTTTTACAACAAATCATTAATTAATACTGTAAAAAAAATGTATTTGTATTGAAATAGAATAAATCTAAAATCTAATCCCCGATCGTAGTATTGAATCGGTGGAAGTATTGGAAACAAAGGTGAGAACCCTACAAAAAGCTACGGAGATAGCCTTCAAGACTTCGTGTCCAGTCAAATTTAACCAAAAAACTTTCCCATCGTGTAGAAATGAAGATCTCTGCGATCTTAGAAAGCTGACTAAAGGCATCTTCAAAATTTGCTACAAAAAGCAATAATCAAGAATCAAGACTAATTCACAGGAACATGGCCAATTTTCACTGAGGAAAATGGGAACTGGGATGCAAAGAAAACGGCACTGGCTTGCAGGCAGTGCAGGTCAGGTAACATGCACCCTGGAATAAAGTCGAGTAATTAAAACACAATACGGTTAGCCACCTTTCTTGCCATGGAAGGTGCCTTCACTAATTTCCACACTGAATCTATTCTAAAAAACTTGGCACAGAAGATTTTGTCCAAAACTGGATCATATATCATAACCAGAAACATTCAGTCACAATTGGGAAACAGCCTCATAACCAACTCCGTAAATAGACGTACCCCGCAGGAGCGAGTTATCTTCGAATCCTGATCATCACAATATCAACAAGGTAGTCGCGTACGCCGACGACGTGATTATTTTAGTTTCAATGATGTTCCCCTCAGTGATTAATGAACTCACAGACTCACAGACAGTTGTGGGCTTGGAGTTAATCCGAATAAAACTGAACTAATACTATTTACCAGCAAGTATAACACACCGGCTTTAAACCCAGGTCTTGAAAACCAAACACTTTTCTATCCTCCAGTGCCAAGGTACCTTGGCATCATCACCTCAAACTCAACTGAAAACTAAACTTAGAAAACAGGGTAAGGAAATCATGCCCACAATATCACAAAACTTAGCAGATTCCAACGAGCAACTGATATTATGGCCGCAGGGACCTACCCCATATATGTACTCCACATCAAATACATCGTTTCGTGTAGTAAGTCAAACTCAGAGAATTTAGATTCTGGTCCTCGAAAATCTGTGATCATAGTAATGCCCTTTATCCGTTGCCTGTGGATCTGGCTTCGACCATAACTGACTACCCGATACCTGAACTCAATTTGAATAATAGTATTCAAATTCACATCCCAAAAAGGACGGAATGGAACAATAATCTACACTTTTCGAAATACCACTATCGATCTTCACCGAGGGCTCAAAAATAAAATGCGGAACTGGAGCAGGTGTCTTTTCAGCGCAACTGAACGTATCCAAATCGTACCGCCAGAATGCCCTCCACTCACTTGCTTCGTCATCTTAACTATTAGAAAAGCATAGGAAATTATCAAGGCTAGAGTAATATAAAGAAGGTAGTCAGATGTGACTCAACCCTCGAGTCAGTCTCCTCCCCCTTGGGGCTCATAAAGGGTAGAATTCTCCAACACTTTTTCTCTATTGCCAACTCTAGGTGGGACAGTCTAGTAACCTAAACCATAAACAGAACTTTCACCGAAACAGCCAGAATCACAGCAATTAGCACGTTTCACTGGCCAATTGACTCACAGATAGATGTAACAACTCACACGCAAAGGAAACCCTACACCACTTTTTCTGTGAGTGCCCGACACTAACTAAAACTAGGCATCGCACACTTGGCAAACCCTTTTTCAAGCAATAATTAGAGATTTCTGGCATAAAATTCTGCGACATTATTAATTTTCTAAACTCCAAAGGATAAATCTGAAAACTACGCTCTTAGAAACACCTTTCAAAATTTAGGTCACGTGAGTTGTGGTATCAAAACGGCGTATCTGTGCCACTTGTGTTTTTGGTTAGAGGATTTGCGTGACCATCCTAACACTTCAATATTTTTGTCCGCAAAGGATATCTTCATTTTCTTATACATATGAGATGAGACAAGATCTTTGGGGAAAGCTGAATTGTCGGTCAGGAACTGGCTTTGGATGGTTGGGAAGAACATAAGAGTTAAAACGTCTTCGTACTTCGATCGGCTTTAAGATTCCAGGACAACCCCAAAACATTACATTGTGTGGGACCTGAATAATGTGACCAGGTCCAAGATATTATCGTCACTACTTCTCTGTGGCTCTCTTCTGAAAAGTTGACTCTTCCCCAATTTTTTGCATACCAGTGTGCCTGTGCTTCTTGGCCCATAGCAGTCTTTTTCACACCATAGCCTCAGTAACAAGCTGCTGCGGTCTTCTGTCTGCGTCCCACTTCTAGAAGGTGCTCTCCTACAGCAGACAGGTCGACCATCACCCAAGCACACTCATAGTTTCTTTGAAGGTCACCGCTTGTCTTCCAAGAATGAAGTACGCTGTTATGGATCAAAAACTTGTCCTTTTTTCCCCTTGTTTTGTGTTTTTGTCTGGATTGTCCCTTTCGACCTGCTGTAATGGATCGGGTAATTTTGTGCAACGATATAATTTTGTATTTCGGAACTCCAACATCAATCCATATTAAACAAACCGAAAAATCTATCAAGAAATACGATAAAAGTCCCGGACACTAAACACTTATGGTAATAAATGCCAGAAAACATGCAACCTACCTTTGCAACAGTCACCAAAAAACGTGTGTCATGATTATCAAAGCTTTGAAAATATAAAGCAAAACCTACAGCCCACTTACGATTATGTTTAAAAAAGTGTATGTTCCAATTAATTCTCACAGCACTTTATTTTTGACTATTCACCTAAGCAAATTCTCCCTCAAGCCTCTCTTTACTCTTCCTATGTCACGCGGCTACTAGCATTCCTCCATAACATAAAGCAAAATTATTAGTTTTCAAGTTTTGTTTGTATTACGCTTGCATAAGGGATAATAAAATTGTCTGGGGCTATCTTATTCTAACTCACTGGCTCCATGTGACGGTTGAAGATCAAATATCGTTCATTATAATTAAAACTTTATTTTGTAAAAACCTTTCAGAAATTCATCGGGACTTAAGTGAGGTTTCTTGTGAGCAGACAACGGACCGTAGTTTAGTGTCCCATTGGGTTAGCCACATCCGTGAAGGGTGGAAAAGCATAACGGGTGACCAAAGACCAGGAAGGCCGAAAACATCAACATATGAGAGAATGGTGAACTTGTGTAGAATTTGCTTAAAAAGATTGTCGAGCAAGTGTGACAGTATCGTATTACAGCACTTTTGTGCAAAAATGGAACAGGAAATCGAATAGAGCCATGTACATGTTTGCGCCATAAAAACTATTCATTTAATAAGCAAAGGTGTAAAAAATTAATAACTCACGCCGATATCTGGAGCATCTTCTGGATATGTATTACTTTGTTCTCCAGTCGTAGATGAACCTGGACACGCCACTTAAAACCAGATTCTTACATCTCATCCATTTGTGAGGTTTTTTGGGGTTATACCGTTTGCTCGTCAACTGCAAGGGATTCTGCCTTTGGAATTAGAAGAAGCCGATCCTAATTTTGGTAAGAAGAGTCCTTTGCTTAAATAGTTTTTCATGTCCAAAAGTGGATAAATCGCTTCCCTTCTGTTGCATATTATTGTCTCCAAATAAAAACGTTGAGCGATTTCGGAGCCCCAATATCTTCTCGTTATTATAAATAAAATAAATAAAACCGCCTATTTGCAATTAAAAAATAATAAAATAAGGAGAAAACCATAACTGTTACTTTTTCGTTAACGCTTAAGAGGCCAAATATGGCATATAACAATATTTGACCGATATTTTCGTTAATGTATAGACATCCATATATGAATGTTTAATAAAATGCACGTTCCTTAGCGACCTAACTTATAATTTCCGAAAAAAAAAACAAACCGGGGCAGGGTACACAATATTGTAAAGAGCCTTGCTAGAATAATATTTTATGGACTGTATAGTCATAGATAGCTTCTAAGCCACTGTGTTTCAAACATTGCCTGGTTAGGATCACTTT
Organism: Volucella inanis; assembly: GCA_907269105.1. Taxonomy (NCBI): domain Eukaryota; kingdom Metazoa; phylum Arthropoda; class Insecta; order Diptera; family Syrphidae; genus Volucella; species Volucella inanis. Next base: position 136,461,189 of record OU026153.1, read on the forward strand.
CGCCATAGAATCATAGGCTAAAGCCTATGCTATGCTTCTCAACTGCAATGGTAGTCTGTTGCTTAAAATTATGCCCAAATTTCGTCAGTTATTTCTGGTGTCCCTAGAAGCCCATCTCAATGGAGTTCTAAACAAGATTGTTTCTGTCTTTTGAACTTTGATTTTCAATTTACAATAGTTGTAATACTCTTTAATACTGTTATCGACTTTTAAAATGTATATTTGAATAGCATTGGACAATGAAAACTTTTAGAACGTGTACGTAATATGTAAAAATATGTGGAACGCTGGATAATGCAAAACGTTCTTAAAAGATGTCAGGGGAGTATAAATATTAGCGTCCCACAAGAAGTGAAAGTCAGTTCTAAAGTGGAATTTGAAATGTTACAAGTAAACGATAAAGAAAAGTAGAAGTGGTTGAGAAAAGCGATTGAATTGTAAATTGTAATTGTATTGAATAAAACGATTGTATTGAAAAGAATAAGTTCTATCATTTACTATATACTGGTGTCAGAAATGGGATAGAATTTATAGTAAAATATGTAAGAAATAAAAAAAGAAAAAAATATATAAAAATATACAGTATTTTTGTAATTGTGGTAAAGACGTCATGAGTCGAAAACTATTGCAGTTGAGCCTCGTCCAACACAAATTCGAGTTTAACAAGAGAAAGTTCAGCGCCAGTGGAGGAAAAAGCGACTTAATACTTCGACTTCAGGCCATTTTGAACATCGAAGAACATGATGCAGATACAAACTCCTTTGACGTTGAAGAGGAAGAACAGTCGAATGGACGAACAGAAGAAATATAGACGAGCAAAAAAATAGCCATGAGCAAAAGCTGGAAGAGCAAAAGAACATTCTACTTCAAAAGTTTGAAGAAATCGATGACAAATTTAGAAGAATAGAGAAGAATGTTGACGAAAAAATCGAACAAATGTACAACAAAGTTGAACAACTAACAAAAGAGTTCTACACAGTACAAAAACATAAACTGCGAGAATGTTCTTCAAGCAGTCTAAGCTGAAAAGAGTTGAAGCCTTCCTCATTCGATCGTCAAACCTCATTGTCTACTTATAAGAAGCAGTTTAATATGGGACAATGAGTAGAAGTGCTTTGCCCTAACAATGGGCCTGCACGATAATGCGGCAGAGTAAAACTATAAAGACTATATGGCTTTAATACATGCTTTCAAGAAACGGTTTGGGAATTGCCACATGTAGGACCACTTGCCTTCGCCCTGGCGATGGGAACAGTCAATCAGGCTTCCAAAGAACACATTTTGTCAGAAAGGTAGCATCTGTTGAACGTTCCTGTGGAAGACTAAGTGCCATCTTTGGTTACCCCACACGCTAGCAATGTTGGGATCGGAGCAGTGATCTCTGAAGTCAATGATGATCAAGTGAAAGTGGCTGCATATTACAGAAAGATATTCTCCAGCCCTGGGCGGAATTACTGCGTAACTCGGCGTAAATCTCCGGTTTTAATTCTGGCAACGAAGCGAATCCGTAAGTACTTCTATGGGCAAAAGTCCATCCTTCGCACCGACAACGCAGCTCGGATACTAACTACTACAAATCCGGAAGGGCGTTCCTTTGCAACACCGCAAGGGTAAACTCCACTTAAATGCTGATGCACTCGTCGGTCGACCGTGCGGGATCAAATGTGAACACTGGAACCGTAAGGAAATGAAATAACAGGCAATTAATTATCCAAATGAACAACTGGATTGGCAGATTTAGGATCCCAATGAAGTCACACTCTGATCAAGGGCGATAATTTAAATCAATAGTCTTCCAGGAACTTTGCAAATATATTTGAATTATGAACGCTCAATCTGATGGAATGATCGAACGATTCAATAGAACCTTGAATGAACATCTATCTATCTATCTAAGATCGGTAGCTGCCAGCGGGAATATGATTGTCACATATTTCTCTTCTTAATGGCCCACCGATTCGCGGTCCATAGTTCAATAGGGCATATACAATCCGGGATCCTATTTGATCAAACAGTTCGGTTGCCGAGTGAAACGAAATTCGGATTCCCACTTTCGGATCTAAGGAGGTAAACAAGAGAAGATGAAATTAGCGAGCACCTGAAGATTAGGTACGACTTCAAATCAAAATCTTCTGTCTTAAGCAAAGAAGACTTGGTTTGGTTGTATAATACTCTGTGTAAGAAAGGCAAATCACCAAAATTGCAAAGGGATTGCGAAGGTCCAAACAGGGTGATAACCCGCATTAGTGACGTTGTCTACAGGATCCAGCGTGGGACGAAAAACTTTAGGGTGGGAGCTGTGTGATATTCGTTTTGAGGGATAAATATTTTAAAAAGAAAATTAAACTAATTATTTCCGTATCACTTCACGTTTTATTATAAACATTAAATATACATAAGAAAAATGGCTTATTTCGTCTTTCATTAGCAAAACCTCAAGAAAGATTGATTAACTATGAAATAAAATCCACAAACTGCGATGTAAAACAAATTGTTTATCACTCTGGTTTACAGAGGGCCAGTGTGTTCCCATAGTTTGAATGTAGACAGTGTCATCTATATTTGAATAGCAGAAGATATCCATATTGGAATAATTGAATACTTAACCATCGGAGATGGTTAATGAAAAATGGAAAATTCTGTGAATTTTCTCGGAAAATGGATAGTTGCATGGAACGCTGGATGGTATAGAATGTTCTCGAATGAAAGTACGAAAAGCGGCGTTTGAAAGGCGAAATTCGAGCAGTGGTAAGTGACTTAACTTAAAGATAAAGTGAAGTAAAAGTTGTTAAAAAGGGAGATTTAATTTAAAATTGTTGTTGTATTGAATAAAACGATTGTATTGAAAGGAATTAGTTCTATTATTTGAACCCACACAAACATTTTCCATTATCCACATTCTGTGTATCACGTACCACAAGCTCAGTTGTCCATTTTTGTTGAGTCTGCATGTAAGGCATGATCTCTTCAATCTTTTTAATACCTTTTCACAAATTCCGCCAACGTATTTGGGGACACGTATAACATAGGCCTTACTTAGCTCTAACTTTAGGCTTTCAAATTAGCTCTTTTAACATTTTTAAATATCGGGTGGGTGAATTTTTGAGTCGATTATGTTTCAATCATACCCAACCCATGTAGTAAGTTTTTCTCATCACTAATACGATTAAGCTGGAACCAGTCATTACTTTTTCATTACAGGCATTACTTTTCCGATAGCAATTTCTCTTACCATTTCTTATTTTCAAACCAGAATGACTTATATGACTTTATTGTAAAATGTTTGTTTGGGTACAAATGATTGAACATATTACTTTCAATACAATCTCTATAATCAATCCAATTAGAGTTCACAATTTAATCGCTTAACTTCACCTTTCTACTTTTATTTATCTTTTACTTAAATTTGCATGATGCTACTTTAAGTATACTCCTTTACTTATATTTGAAGTAAATCTGCGCCATCCAGTATCCCTTACATTTTCCACTAATGGTTGATGCTTCTGCTATCGAAATATTCTGCCTTGGAAACTTAGATGACGCTGCTCACATTCAAATTTTTGGATGAAATTTAATTCAAATGTTTTGCAACCTTTTCATCCACAAGATACAAATATATAATAAAAATAAAACTTTTGATATGGGTTTTTTTCTTTGATTAAAAATTTGGTGAAAAGGGATAAATCAAGAATACAAAGAGAGTTTCTTGTCACGTAGGCCAAAAAGGTGTATGTCTCCATGAAAAACAAACTTGAAAGTGATTTACAGTTGAGCTGAGTACATTGAACGTTACGCCTCTTCCAGTGATCTACGGTTAAGATATGTACATTGAACGCTACACCTCTTGATGTCATCTGCGGTTGAGTCTGCATACACTGAACGCTACAAGTGCTCCTCCCCGAGTGACAGACGTCACGGATTTGACATTTCGAAATTAATTACTGTTCTTTTTGCTTGTACTGCTTTTGCAGAATATGTTTTCGATTGTTTTGTGCGCGAAAGGTTTGCAGGATCGTCTGGAGAAGGCACATCTGGACACCCGCATGTGACTGACTGCTGAATGCTCCTGCGTTTTTACAATATGCTGGTTTTAGTCGGTCGTTCACAGGGTTTTCGTACCGAATAGATTCTCACAAAGACGTGTGTGCAAGTGAACAATGTCCTGTAAGTGAAGGCCTTATATTTCGTGTGATGTGCTGGTGGTGTCGATCGAACTAGTCGCATCTGTTTACGGAATTTCTCGACGAAAAAATGAGGCTCGGGTGAAACCTCCTTGTCAATAAAAAAATTCTCCAGGTAATCACAATTTCGTACCGTATACTAACTCCGCCGCTGTGCTCTTGATGTTTTCTTTGTAGCTGCTTCGAAGCCCTAGAAGTACAGTTGGTAATAAACTTACCTAGTCAAATCCGTTCTGACATTTGATGGCTGATTTGAATGATCGGTGCCAGCTTTCTATCATTCCATTGGAGGCTAGGTGATATGCTGTTGTTCTCGTTCGCCTGCTGCCAATGAGTTTGGACAATGTGTCGAACAGTACGGACTCGAACTGGGATCCTCTGTCAGATGTAATTGTTGCTGGTGCGCCGAATCGGGCTACCCAACCAGAATTGAATCCGTCAACTACTGTTTCTGCGGTAACATCCTTGAGCGGGACGGCTTCTAGCCACCTGGTGAATCGGTCTATCATTGTCAGGAGATATCTAATATATATCCTTTGCAGAGCGGCATAACAACAATATCAATATGGACGTGGTGGAATCTGTCATTAGGCATTGCGATGTGTTGTGGCGTGTTCTAACATGCCGACTGATTTTGCTTCGCTGACAAGAAATACAAGACCTGGCCCAGTTGTGAATGTCTTTATTCATGCTCGGCCAGACATAATTTTTGTTAATAAGGCGGCGTGTCGCTCGTCCACTAGGATGTGACTAATTGTGGTTGTTGTCAAAAATACGTCTGCGCAGTGACTTTTGTACATACGGACGAATATCTGTGCCACCAGTATCACAGAAAACTGTGTCGTCTGTGCCATCGACGCGCAATCCCTGAAGTTGGAGTGATGTTGATTTTGGGGATACGGTTAGTTGCTTGAACTCTTCATCATTCTTCTGCATATACGCTAACTCCTGTGTGTTGACGATGACTAGCATACTGATAGTGTGAATTCGCGACAGTTTATCAGCTACGATATTCTCGGCTCCAGAAATATGTACAACATTCGTAGAGTGTACTGGCCTATCTCCTCAAGCTGCCGTGCCACTCGGTCGCAAGCGTGGTTGGATTTCTTTTCAAAAGCGTACGTTAATGGCTTGTCGTCAGTAAGTATGATTACTCCCCTGCCGCCGATGAGATGTTTGAAGTATCTAACCGCCTTGTATATTGCCAAAAACTCTCGATCATATACTTTGTAACTAGCTTCTCGTTCGCTGAGCTTCTTAGAGAAGAAACCAAGTGGTTGCAGTGTATCTCCATAGCGTTGGTCCAAGACGGCGCCGATTGATGTATCTGATGCGTCACATCGCAGAATCAATGGAAGGTCAGACCTAGGGTGTGCTAGTTGGAGGGCTTTTTTTAGCTTCGTTTTGCATTCCTCAAATGCGCATTCAGTTTCAGGTGTATTGTATTGTATCTCCTTTTCTCGCCTATGGTGAGCTCAATGTGAAGGGCCTGTGACTTTACAGCGCCGGGTATGCAGCTGCGGTAAAAATTCCAGGGTCCTAAGAACCTCCTCAATTTGTCCATAGTGTCTGGCTTCGGGTAATCGGTGATTACATTGACTCGATCGTTTGCGCAGCGTTGCACAAACCGAAGGTCATGACGTTAAATTCGGACAGGCCGAATGGTGTTATAACGGCTGACTTCGGTAGGTCATCTTTAGCAAGTGAGATCTGATGATATGCCCTGTTGAGATCGAGCGTGGAAAAAATGGAGCATCCTGTCAACTTGTGAGTGAAATCCTGTATTTGTCTGGGAGAGTAATATTGTTTGGGCGACGGTAGTCACCGCGAGTCACCAGCCACCCGATTTCCTCTCGACCATATGGAGTGGCGAAGCCCATTCGCTTTTTGATGGTTGACAAATCCAAAGCTGCATCATCTGTCGAAACTCGTATTTGGCAGCCCTAAGTTTATCGCCAGTAAGACGGGCGCGTTCTGCCACAGGATGTCCTTGAAGTATGATGTGGTGTCCCGAGTTACGTCAACGTAGTTCTTTAGGATGTCAGCGAATGGGTTATTGATGTCGATCGTGCACACTAGGTAGTTGGGAGTTAACAAGATCTCCGTTGATACTCAGCCGTGTAGTGTCAAACAGCATCCGTTGGCTTAAGCGAATGGTGAGATCGAAATGGATGAAACCTGCATTAATGATTGCTTTCGTGACGTCGGTGACAGTAAAGTACTAGCTGAAATCTCGCTTAAGACCTAGATTAATTGTGATGGTTTTCGCACCGTAGGTCGATATGTCGACACCGTTGGCAGCAAATAGATTGTCTTCTGAAGGCTTTTTAGTGCAAGCTAATTTTTTTTGTAAGACCTATAGGTCTGCTCCGGTGTCGAGCAGGAAGTTAATAAATGCTTTGACGTCGAAAACTTGTATGCGGTATCGTTCGTTATTGCCGTGTGCGCAACGGCGGTTTTAGTTTTCTGATTTCCATTTGGCACACCCTGAGCGACATTTCTGCGTTTCATCACCGAGCTTGGCGTGGTAAAAACAAAGCGTGGTGTTGTTTTCGTTGGAAAGTGTAGATTTTTTTTTATCACTTAATGATCTGGAGCGCGTCTGCGATTGCTGTGTGCGTTGACCGCCGTGCTTAAGTGCATCTACGTCGTTTTTAAGCATTTTAATGGCTTTACAAATCTTTTCCGGTGTTCACGTTGAAGCACGACGTTGACCTCAGGTGCCGAAAGTGAAGACGAGATTGGACACATATTTGCGTTGGATAATTCGTAGATTTTGTCTCTTATTTCTGCCAGTTTGTCGATATCCTCCTGTTCTGTGGTTATTAAAACTGCGAGCATATGTTCTGGCAAACGATCGAAGAACAGCTTTCTATAGATGGCAGGATTGCATCTGCCAGAAGCGAGATGCTTCATGTATGCGAGGATGGCGTTGGGTGTTTTTCCTTCGGTGTCCTCAACTCTGAGCATGCTCCTTAGTTGTGACTCGGGGTTAGTGCAAATGTTTGAATCAATCGCTCCTTAAGCGCTCCGACTGCCGTTAATGCCTCACCCTCAATGCTGAGCAGCAAACCTGAGTGTTGCTCTACGTCGTTAGTGATGCCGCCAAATTGAAAGGCAATTTATACTTATGCTACCCAAAGCTGTGGGCACATCGTGTTGAAATATGGTTGCTGCACGCGAGACGCATTTGTAACATCCGAATAAAATAAAATAAAAATAAGACTTGCTGGTACTGTTTGCGGTGCATACGTCGTGGCTGCTCTCGATGTAGTTGGGCCATGGTCATCGAGTACTTGACGGGGAAGATGTTCGTGAAGAGTTCCCGATGCTGCTGGCGCTGATGCTGAGGTAAGTTGACCTACCTCGATTCTGAGTTGTCGGATCGTCTCTTTAGCCAGCGTGAGTTCATCTTGCAGCCAATTTATCAACTCCAGTACAGCTGGATCTGTTGTTCTGGCCGTCGTGGCTGTGGGGCCAGGTTTAGCTTCCACTTCCATGGTAGATGTTTTTGGGAGTGCGTTTACTGGCTACGTCGGGGTCACCAGTTTAGGGTGAAATTTAATTAAAATGTTTTGCAACCGTTTCATCCACAAGATACAAATATATAATAAAAATAAAACTTTTGATATGGGTTTTTTTCTTTAATTAAAAATTTGGTGAAAAGGGTTAAATCAAGAATACAAAGGAGAGTTTCTTGTCACGTAGGCCTAAAAGGTGTATGTCTACATGAAAAACAAACTTAAAAGTTGTCTCTACAGTTGAGACGTGTACATTGAACGCTACCCCTCTTGAAGTCTTCTACGGTTGAGACTGCATACACTGAACGCTACAAAATTAATATCACGCTGCTCCCTCTCTAAAGTTGTTCATCCGGAATTTCGTCATTCATCATTCCGTTGAAATGACATACTCTATCCAAATGGACCACCTTCAAATTTCCTTGATCCCCATGTCTACCATCAACGTCATTATTCGTACCTGGTCTTCATGCGGTTGTTCGCTGTCATCATCTTTTCTCTGGTTTTTTCATGCAATTTATGAATTCTGCTTCGCAAATCGTCCACATAGTCGTTCACCTACTTGGACAACCGAACTGTTTGATCAAATAAGATCTCATATGATGTGTGTCCTGTTGAACTAGTGGATAGTGACCTTTTCTTTGGGTTCTTTACGGATGCAGTGTTCACATTTATCTTTACACAGTCGATGAGAGAGAACATCAGCATTTGAGTGGAGTTTTCCCTTGCAGTGTTGCACTTCAAAGTCTTAGCGCTGCAACTGCTCAATCCATCCAGCAAATTGGCATTGTGGGTTCTTAAATTGAAGAAGGTATTTTAGAAGTGCATAATCTGTCCGAAGAACGAACTTTTGTCCATAGAGGTACTTATGGAAATGCTTCGTAGCCAAAATTAAGGCCAGAAGCTTGCGCCGAGTTACGCAGTAGTTCCGTTCAGGTCTAGAGAGTACCTTGCTCAAATATGCGACCACTTTCTCTTGACCATCATGAACTTGGAAGATCACAGCTCCGACCCCAACATTGTTAGCGTCTTTGTCAACGATGAACATTTTTCCGGGTATGGGGTGTCTCAAGATGGGGGCATTGCACAGCTGCCGCTGGAGTTCTTGAAATGCTTTCTCACAATCTGCAGACCACCTGAACTGTCGACCTTTTTCCGATAGTTATTGCAAGCTCTTGGCAATACACAAGAAGCTACTCAGTTGGTGTTTTTCTTTTGGGGCAGGTCAAGTTTTCACGACTTCGATTTTATTAGGATCCATCCTTACTCCTTCCTCTGATATAATGTGACCCAGATATTTCACTTCCGGATGGAACAAGAGAGACTTCTGGGTTCAGATTCAAATGAGCACTTCGCAACCTCTTAAACACTTCTTTTAGGTTTTCTCGATGCTCCTAGAACGTCCTACCTATGACGATAACGTCGTCCAGATATACTAGGCAAGTCTTCCACGTGAGTCCTTGCAATGTTCGTTCCATTAATCGCTCAAAGGAGCATTGTACAGTCCAATCGGCATTACTGTAAACTGCCAAAAACCGCTTCCTGTAGAGAAATCCGTTTTCTCACGATCCGTACGATATATTACTACCTGCCCGTATCCGCTCTTCAAGTCAAGAGTTGAAAACAATTTCGCTCCAGAAAGTGTATCCAAAGTATCATCGATTCTCGGATGTGAGTAGCTGTTCTTTTTAGTTACATCGTTGAGATGTCGGTAGTCTACACAAAACCTCGTGCTGCCGTTTTCTTCTTCACGTGGACCACTGCGATTCTTCAGTCAGTCCCTCAGCTTTCATCTTCGACACCATTTCTGCAACTTCTGTTTGCTTTGCCGATGGAAAATGTCTTTCAGGTTGACGGATTGGCCTGACGTCTCCGGTATCAATATGGTACTGAACAAGTTACGTACGTCCATATTCCTCGTTTTATGTAGCAAATATATCAGCGTACTCTCCCAATAGTTTTTCAGCTAGGATTCGCTGCTCTTAATCCAGATTACAGAGGCTGAGAATTTTGTTCTTGATTTTTATGCTCTGAGCTGTTGCACGATTTGTTTCCGTTGTGGTCGATATACCCTCGTCCTTGGATTAGAATCCTTACAGAGACCATGTTGTTCTTTGGTTCCACTAAGATCTTTCCCACCATGAAGTATCTCCTATTTATTAACTACATCAAATAGAATAGGTGGCTACCAGGACCAGCTTCCACTTTTGCCCAAACAATTGCTCCTGATGAAGGCTCTAGAATCTGATTTCTACAGATAACGGCTTTTAAGACTGAAGTATTGGCGTTTCCGTACATCATTGGTATCTCCATGTTTCCGTATTTCAAGATTTGTGCCCCACTGGACTCCATGTTCTCTCATGTAGTCTGTACCAATGATACATTCGTCGTATATGTCAGTCACCAGAAAAACGTGAGAGAAGGCCTTACCTTAGCTATTTCTGCCGTAGCTGTTCTCAGGCTGTAACTGCTAGTGTTATGCAACCACGATTTTTGCACCAGATGCCTCCTTGCATCGGTTCTTTACACTGCCTTCGAAAATGTCCTATTTTATTACAGTTCCAGCAGAGTCTCTTCGTGTATCCCGTGGAGTATCTCGTTTCTCAGCACCAATTCTGGCGCAGGAGTGTTTTACAGAAGCTACTTCGCTGACGAAATGTGTTCCCTTGGAAGCCTGATTGGCTGCTTCCATCGCTAGAGCGAAAGCAAGTGCTTAAGCAAGGGTTCTTTTCCCGGCCATCCTTACTGCCCACTGTAGCTTCGAGTCTGCAATTCCTCTGATGAATGCGTCCTTTGCCATTTCGTTGACAATTTCCTGGCCAGCCGTGGGGTATGATAAATGTGCCAGTCTACTCATGTCTGTTTGGAGCTGCTGCAGTGTTTCTTCTCGTTGCTGCATTCGGCTTTTCAGTTGGACCTTGTAAGCCCCCTGCACGTTGCTATCACCAAACCGTTTCTCGATAGCTTGTACTAAAGCCACATAATGTTTATGCTTTTCTATGTCTATCGTTTGCATCGAATGAATGAGGCTTCAACTCTTTTCACCTTGAACCGCTTAAAGTCGGATTTAAGTTGAACAAGAGTCAACTGCAATAATTTTTCGACCTATTATAACTTTCTCAACAATCACAATAAATTTTTTTTTCTTTGCACACAATAAGTACATCCCACTCCTGACACCAATGTAATATGATTGGGTGGGTACAATTAATGGAATTTATTACTTTCAATACATCTCTTTAATCAATCCAGTTAGAATTCACAATTTAGTCGATTATCTTCACCTTCTACTTACTTTTGTTTATCTATTACTTAAATCACTTAGTCACTGTTTTATTCACACTTTAAATTCAACTGATGAACTGATTTGTATACGTTTAATTGCTGATATTTATACTCCAATGACATATTCCGAAAAGTATTTGCGCCTGCCAGGATTCCATACATTTTCCAATTTGCTAGAAAATTCGATTATACTCTCCACTATCTAATGCTTGATGCTTGTGCTATCGAAGTTATCTGCTATGAAAACATAGATGACGATGCTCATATTCAAATAAATATCATAATATTTTTTTATCAGATATCTCACCTTTTTTATGTCATATATGGATAATAAAATACTAAATTGAAGCAATGGATTAGTAAATACAATGGTAAAGTAAAAATATGAGTATATCATTCGGGGCGCTAGGACGAGTACTTAACTTTTATACTAAATTCATACTTTGCTAAATGTATTGGATATATATTTAGTCTCAAAACCTACAAAAAAACATTGTGCTGACCAAGAGATGGCGCTGTGAAATAATTCAATTATTGATATCGAAAATAATATAGAAAAATAGAACTTATTTTTCAATACAATCTCTTTATTCAATATAATTAGAATTCACAATTTAATCGCTTATCTTCACCTTTTATTTCTATTTATCTTTTACTTTAATCACTGTATTAATTCACACTATAATTTCAACTGATGAACTGACTTCCATACTTCGAGGATAATGATATTTATACACCAATGACATATTTCGGGAAGAACCTGCGCTATCCAGCATTCCATACATTTTCCAATTTGCTATAAAATTCAATTATACTCTCCACTCATTAATGGTAGATGCTCCTGTTATCGAAAAATTCTCCTATAGAAACAAAGATTACTCTGTTCGCATTCAAATGAATGTCACATATTGTGACTTTGTGCTCCGACTTCAGGAAGCTTTGAACAACGAGGGACATGATCCGGATACATACTCCTTTAACATTGACGAGGAAGATCAAGAAAGTACCGGCAACGAAATGGCTGCGACGATGCAACTCCTCTTGTTAAAAATGGACGAACAAAAGAAAAATCTAGAAGAACAAAAGGTTAGTCTCGAACAAAAGCTGGATGAACAAAAGAAAAATTTAAACGAACAGAAGAACAGCACCGAACCACACTTCGATGAATAATAGAATAGTCTAAAACAAAAACTAGGAGAACAAAAGAATCTTCTACAGCAAAAGTTCGAAGAAATCGATGACAAATTCGGAAGAATAGAGAAGAATGGACAGTAAAATTGAGCAACTGGCAAAAGATATCGGCACAGTGCGGATAAAGAAACTTCGAGAATATTCTTTAAGCGATCCAAGGAGAAAAAAGTTGTCTACTTACAAGAAACAGTTTAAAATGGCTGCCTGTGTGAACGACTTGAACAATGAGGAGACGTGTTTTGTCCCAACAATTGCCTTGCACGGCCCAGCAGCAGAATTGTTGCAAACGATAGACATCCAAAAGCATAAAGATTATGTGGCTTTAGTACAGGCTATCGAGAAACGGTTTGGCGATAGCTACATGCAGAAGGTTTACAAGGTCCAATTGCTAAACCGAATGCAGCAACGAGGAGAAACACTGCAGCGGCTCCAAGCTGCCAGGAAATTGTCGACGAAATGGCAAAGATCGCATTCATCAGAGGAAATACAGCCGGCAGCAAGGATGGCCGGAAAAAGAACCCTTGCTGAAAGACTTGACTTCGCTATGACGATATGTTTCCAAGGGAACACATTTCGTCAGTGAAGTAGCATCTGTTAAATACTCCTGCGCAAGAATTGGTGCTGAGGAACGAGATACTCCACAGGATAGACGAAGAATGCGCTGCTGGAACTGTAATAAAACAGAACATTTTCAAAAGCAGTGTAAAGAACCGGTGCGACGAAAATGCTTACCTCACTGTGCTAACAGTGAGGAAGAAACCAGCAGAAACGCCTATCTAGAAGCCGGTCAATCTTCCCGAAGCCACAGTCCGGAAATGCTTAAGCACCTACTTCGTGGGCAGAAGTCGGTAGCAGGAAACGGCGGCCTCAGGACCATCATCCAAGCCTCGCTAGCAAAACAATGCAATGAAAGCCTTTTAGTAGAAGTAGTTAGTGGAAAGGAAAAATGGATGGCAAAAATAGACACCGGTGCCATGGCCTCAATCATCAGGAGGGATTTGTTGCAAAAATCGTGGTTGCATAACACTGCAGAAATCAGATTCTAGAGCCTTCGTCGAAAGCAATTGTTTGGGAAAAAGTGGAAGCTGGTTCTGATAGTTTGTAACGCTCCGGCCATCTTTGAGCGACTAATGGAACGAACATTGCAAGGACTCACGTGAAGGACTTGCCTAGTATATATGGACGACGTTATCGTCACATGTAAAACGTTCGAGAAGCATCGAGAAAACCTAAAAGAAGTGTTTGAGAGGTTGCGAAGTGCCCACTTGAATCCGAACCCAGAAAAGTCTCCCTTGTTCCGTTCGGAAGTGAAATATCTGGGTAATATTATATCAGCGGAAGGAGTAAGGACGGATCCTAACAAAATCGAAGCCGTGAAAAGTTGACCTGCCCCCAAAGATAAACACTAACTGAGAAGCTTCTTGTTTATTGCCAAGAGCCTGCAATAACTATTGGAAAAAGCCCGACAGTTCAGGTGGTCTGCAGATTGTGAGAAAGCATTTTAAGAACTCTAAGCCCGGAAAAATAAAATAAAAGGAATTTTAAAATTTGTGACTTGTTTTAAAGTTATTTTATTTAAATTTTTCTAAAACTTTTCAACTCTCAAGCTTGAACTATCTCGTCAAAATGGCGTGTTTTGTGTCAGGTTTATCAACAGTCTCCCACGGTATTGTCTGTCTGGATAGACTTCGAATGGTGGAACCCCTTTGTTCTTTTTGTTAAATCAGGCAGGTATTCCTGTATCCACCTGCGCCAGCACTCTCCTAAAGGCTAAGCTCCACTTGAAGAACCCAACAAAAAATGGTTGGGGATGAATGCTTCGTATTCTTGTCCAGTAATTGGGAAATAAAAAACATTTTCGATCAGTTTTCTTTTACCATCTATTCGCTCAACCGCTAATCGAAGCTCCTGACTCGCCCCTCGAAAATTTGTTCCATTATCGGAGTTAATGTGTATCGACAATCCCCGTCTAGCTGTGAATCTCTGCGGTGCCAGAATGCATGAGTCTGCCGAAAGTTTGTGTGCAATGTCGATGTGCATCGCCCGCGCGGTCAAGCAGGTGATCAACACTCCCAGCGCTTTTCCCTTCTTCTACCTACTGCCACAGACATTGGCCCGAAGAAATCGATCTTGATGTAGGAAAAAGCTCTTGTAAAGTCTTCAGTCTTGATGGAGCAAGCTCTCCCATTAGTGGAACGACTGGTTTAGCTTTCAAATTGTACTTTTAATTCAACGAAATTTTTAAGAAAAACAAAAAAAAAATATTATAATTTAGTATAAAAAATAATAAGAACCAAATTCATCTCTTAACATAATTTAATACAACAAAAATAAAAATAAGGCATTTGATCAATTTTTTGACTTTGCGGAACTGTTCTTATTTAGTACTTCGTATGGCCTCCTTCTGCTTTGAGGACCGCTTTTATTCTTCTTGGCATGGATACAATTAACTTTCTACATTGATTTGCGGTGATATTTTGCCAAGCAGTTTGAGTGCGATGCCATAATTCATGCAAATCCGGACAATCTCCAGGCAAATCCGAAATATCACGTTCAACCTCAACCCAAAAATGTTCGATCGGATTGAGGTCTAGAGATGGTAGTGGTCAATCAAGTATTTGAAATTGCTGATTTTGCTGCCACGCTTTTGTAGTTTTCGCTGTATGATTGATGTATTGAGTGGCATTCATACGACCCACCACTCTAATGCATTCACCAATCCCTTCCATGCACAAGCATCCCCAAATCATAACATTTGCTCCTCCAAATTTTAATGTTGGTCAGATTGGCTCACCTGACTTTTTCCAGATTTATTGGGGACCATCGAAAACAAGAAGGTCTATTTTTATTTCATACGACCAAATTAACCTTGCCCAATCGATTACACAATAATCCTTATATTTTCAATAGAATAGTCAATAGCGGCTTTTTAATTTTAGCGCGTTTTAGCAGTTGCTACATTAATCTCATAGTTGTGGTTAAATGCCTTATCAATTTGGACCGCAATTTCATATATTCCATATTTAATTTGCCGCACAATGCACCTTTGTATATTTGAATTTAAAATTGATTTCCTTCCCGAATCATTAAAATTTTTGCGTATTTTGGATACAACTCCCACTGAATCTCCAAGTTTTCGAAAAGTTTCTCAATAAGTTCTCTTGGAAATAATTAGCCTTTCCACTTCCTTTATTTTGGAGTTACCAAGTTATTTCATCTAAAATCAAATTTAAAACAATTAAAATACCTGCTTAAACTTAAATTTAAATTTACCTTATGTGGAATTCTTATTTTAATAATTTAAATATTTTTATTTTTAACAAAAAACACAGAGAAAACTAAACACTTGGCCAAACTTTGTACTCACGATATGCAACTGCGACAGTGTCAACAAATTGATCACACGCGTTGCCTAAAAACTTTTACAAATTCTCACAAAATAACAGTGCATTTTCTTTTGCTTTTGCTGTGCTGATTCATAATCACTCTATTTACATTCAGTTAAAAATTAGTTACTCTAACTGCTAAACTTGAAGTGTTACAACTATATAGCATACTTACTATAGTTTATTTTTGACAGATAGTCAGGTTAGACGTGTTTGGTGTGCCAGGCGATTTTCAGGATCGTGCCAGGAATCAAGTACTCTAAAACAGTAGAAATGCTGACAGTGGCAGTTATGAGTCTGCTCAATGTAAAAAAAAAAATGTTTACAAGTGGTACAAGCTCTTTTCAAATGGCCGAGAAAATGTCAATAAAAGGTGATAACGTCGAAGCTGTGAAGAAAATTATTTTCAAAAATTGTCGGATTACCACAAGAGAAGTAGCTAAGGATGTTGGCATATCGGTCGTCTCATGTGATGCAAATTTTTCAGATGTTTTGGTCATGAGACGTGTGTCAGCGAAACTTGTTTCGACACTTCTATATTTTGATCAGAAGAACCGTCGCATAAGCATCGCTCAGGAACTTTTGAATAACTTCAATGATGATCCTGACTTGCTCAAAAGGGTCGTAACTGGTGTCGAATCACGGATATATGGTTATAACCCAGGAGAGCCAAGACCGAAAATGTTATATCTGAGGGGGATTACTTTGAAGGGGACAACATTAATATTGATAAATAAATACTGTACTTCGCACCTCGTATACATATAATGAAACTGAAGGTATTATACATGTACATAGAACATATGATTCTAAAAGTGAAGTGCGCAGTGTTTTAACAAAAAAAATCTGCTTTGAATCCCAAGAAAATAAATGGAAGGTCATGAAAATAATATTTGGAGACAAGGAGAATAAAGCAGTTTGACTGTTTAACCTTTATTTTCTCTGTCGGAACAAAACACCCGGACAGAGAACTAGTACATTGCACTCTTTGTAAGTTCCTTTTAATCTTTCGAAGAAATATGAGTAAACGTTTCAGTGGTAAAGTACCTACAATACCAGCACACATTACGTCAACGTACCCAGCGTACTGCCAGAAGGCTGACAGTGCCTTAGAGGCTTTCGACGTAACATGTTTAGTGCATAGAAGTTTGTAATTCAGGATAATTATAATTCAGGATATTCAAATACTTAGCTACTTTGGAGAATTGGATGTTGATGCCTTTAAACACTAGATGAATTTGAGTAGTCAGCTTCCTTCATCTCGTAAAGAGAACAACCTCAGTTGAAAGAATTAACTGAAAGCCAATTCTTACTGCAGTACACAGTCCCTAGACACGATTTAACAGACAGTACAGCTATATCATCCGCGTGTGCTTGTGCAAACACGTCAGAACAATTGAGCGCGTTGAGCGGTGAGACAACCAATGGGCATCATAGCAGTGGAGATACAATGTCGTCTTGCTGGCAACCCCTGCTTATCCCCGTCATCACAGACCTATAGGTTTGAGATTTTCACTCAGGCAACTCTTAGAGTACCAGGCTAGCAGTGAAAATTCTCTTCAAAGTTACCAGCAGCCGATCTTTACCTTTTTTGCAACATAAACGGGTATATGTCATTGATGTCAGGCGACTTGAAGCCATCAAAGAAAGCAACAACTTGTTTAATAGCCTTATTCGTTACTACGATCGATGAGATATACCAGTTGGGCCTGTTGTGTTATTCAGCTCACTACTAGCTTTGTTCTGATTAGGTTACCTGGGAAGTGAGCTTCAAGCATGAGACGGAGAGTCTCTGCTTTCGACTCCAAATAGCCACCATAAGATGTTCCGAGTCTTATATCCTTTTAACTTCGATCTGTAAAGAGTCCAGTAGTCCACCAAATTAGTCTTAAGTGACCTGTTTAGAAGTTTTCTGGTTATGTTACGAAGACGGTGCAGATCTGCCTTCCACCAAGGAACGGGAAACCTTCAGGATTACTTTCTAGCTGAACATGGCATTTCAAAACATTTGCTGAAGCTACCAATTTGATCTATAAAAACAACCATCATATTTATTTGAAAAACTTGCACTAACTTCATCCGCACGCTACCTCTCATTGAGGCCGCTTAAGCATACCTGTTAAGCTTCGCGAAGACATTCGTGCCGTCAGTTTATGGACCAATTTACCCATTGCTATCAGGTCGAATATCGAACTCAAAAAACTGCCCTCATCAATCTTTTATTATATTTTTAATAATTATTGAAATTTATCCAAAAGATACATAGTTAACTATAAATATTGAATCTGCTAAAATATATTTAATGACATTTATGTACTAATTATCTTTTTTCTATTTCCTTCAAATTTAATTGTATTCAATGCCATTGTATTAGAACTTTAAAATTCCTTATTCATTAAATCCAAGCACTCTCTCCATATATTTTATCTGTAAATAATCTATAAGAATCTTTTACATTCTTGAATGTACAGTGGTAACTAAAAAAATAAATGAAATAAAATAAATAAATACCGTTCAAGTTCAGAACAGCTTCCTCTATCTTTGGTTTTGAGCTAAGCTGAGCTCAGGGGAGCACTATTGAATTTGTTGAGCTTCTCTTTAAATCGTGTCCAGCTAGTTTTCTGGGGATTCCTCCTCTTTAATATCCGAGGACAATATCGGGAGCCATTCTATATATAAATATATAAACCAAAATTATGAAGCACAATGTACAGAACTTTGTGTAATCTACGAGCAATTGAAGATGCACATCACATTATCGGGATATGTCCAATATTCAAATCGATAAGAAGAGTTCATTGCGGAAAAGTAACTCTAAATTGTCCAGTAAAATATCGACAGCAAATAGTGGACGCAACTTTCTGAATTGTGAATTCACAATTCTGTGAATTATATCCCTGATATTTACTGACTTTTATTGTTGTTATGTAGTATAAGTTTTCGCTTAAACTAGTATTTCCTTGGTATACCCATTTTTTTATAACTTCTTGAATTCGACGGCATTGCCTATCCGCCAATCGTTTGGCCCTATACTCTATATATAACAGATCATCTAACTCCAGTATAGATGTCGAATGTTTTTCTTCAGATGAGCCCAAAGATGCTGAAATGGGTTATTGTCAGGTTTTAAAAGATCACTCTAATACTTTAATTCCACTTTGCTGGAACCAAGCCTTGCTTTTGCTTGCAGCATGACACGGATCATTGTCCTGTTGGAAAATGGCTCCCAAATAATTTTACAATGGCAATCTTTGGAGTTTGCTCCAGCGTCCGAATATAGGTCTCGAAGTTCATCGGTCCCCGACAATTAAAAGGAGTTCCCACTCTGACTGACGTCTTATAACCCCAAACAATTACTTCCTCAACTCTGTGACGCACGTGCATAACAGTCGAAAAGCTGAAAAGAAGCAATCAAAGACTGTATTTTATTAAAGTCGAGAGTACAAATTTCTCATATTCTTATGTTTCCACTCCAGATTGTAATATATTATTAAATACTTTCGTGCATTAAACGTTCTTCGATATAACATTCATCCGACCATAAAACCTTCTCCCAGTCTAAAACACAATTCTTATATCTTTTCGCTAAATAAAGTATTTTCTTTTTGTTAGCCTCTGACGGAGAAGGTCTATTCCTGGCATTTCTAGCTTTGAGGACAATTTCATTAAATCGTCTGCCAATAGTTTTAGAGGAAATATCGACTCCATGGTGACCTCTAAGATTAGCCACTAAGTCAGAAGCTATCTGTCGACGTTTCCTCAAGGCTTTCCTTTCGATAAGGCGGTCTTTTCTGATTGTGCTATTACGTTTTCTTTTTCTCCCTGACTTAATGTTTACTCCTTGGATCTCAGCACTTCTTTTGACTGTGGTTTGCACAGCACAACGCGAACACTTCATGTGTTTTGCAATGTGGACTTGAGAGTCCGAAGTAAGTGTTTTTGTACGATCGGCTTTAGTTGATTCCCTCTTTTTGCACTTTCTTATGTATCTATATTGCCTCCAGTCAATTTCAGTAAATTTCAATCAGTATACAAAAACTCACAAAAAAACGTCGCAAAAGTTCATTGCCAGTCGAACACATCACACGAAGTGATGCAAAAATGTTGCTTCTTGAAAAGAAATATAACAGATTGTATAAACCTACCGTTATGACATTCTACCCTAATAACATTTTACACTGACAACATGAAACAAATTAGAAAATAATGTACTTGCAGTAGTAGGGAAAATAGTAAGAACAGGGTGCTAATAAATCTGTCCATGGCTATATGTAGACGTATAAATTAAAACTCTTTCTTATCCGACTGACGGCAAAGGCCAATTGCTGTATTGTGAATTTTGTAAAATTTTTTAATGTGTATTTATTTCCTATCTTTCAATAAAATCACTAATTTTACTTCAAGAAATTTAGGAAATGAACTTTTACAAATTTTCTAGCATGCAGTACATATATTTGCGTACAAAATATGTTGATTAAAATTAAAATAAAAAAAACCATTGGAACCTAAGCTCAATGTTTAATTGAAAGATTGCTAATTCCGGTTACTTATTACCATAAGAGTAAGAAACTTTTTCCACTTTTATTGATTTTATACAATATATAGTATTTAACTAAAATCAACTAGAATTCTTTATGGAGGTACGCCTAGGCATACATATTTTGACTTAAATATACAATGAACACAAATTAAAAAAAATGTATTAAATACATATGAATAAGAGATGTCTCCAAATGATTTCAGGAAAATTAGTAAATTTGGTTTTTGTTTGGAGAAATGAGTACAGAGTATCTTTATTTCCTATTTGTCCTACCCTTTAGAAAAAAAGTGATAGTAAAAAGTTTAAGAAAACTGTTGTTTTAGAAAACGATAAACGAGCACATTCTCTGGAGATCGTTGAATAATAATTGAAATAATAACACATTAAGATCTTAGACTCTATGTCTTATCCGTTTCCTCCTATTCGTAATGCTATGATACGCGTAAATTTTTTTTTTTTTATTTTTTTTTATAATTCCGCGAGCGCACCAAGTGGATATGAATACCCTTTTACTGGCTTTTCTCCAGGGCGCGGGCGGGTGGTGTAGTAGTTTGAAACTCAGGTGTATTAGGTCTCGATATTTTTCCCGTCAAACTGGACGGGACGAGCCAGTGCATCCTCAACCAGTGGATCTTAGTACGTGCTAGTTGTTAGTTCGTTACATTTTAGCCCAGCCAGCAACAACGCCAACATCAGTGTTATGCCTTCATATCAGAGTTGACGCCGACGGGATTTTCATATAACTACATACAAATTCTATGAAAAGACTTTTTCAAAGAATTGCCTTGCACGGGATACGAACCCGTGACCCTCTGCTTGAGGAGTCTATGCATATACCACTACACCACGGCCACCCCCATTCCATTCCACAAGAGTTTTTAAAACGAATGAATCTTAAATTATAGAATTTTTAGGTCAAAACAAAATCATTCAGAACAAACGAATTCTGCGAGGTGTTTTTTTTTTTTTTTTTTCATTTTTATTATAACTGGTAAAAATTTATCTACCAGGCACATATTATAAAACTGCATAAAATAATAATTTCAATAATTTATCAAGAATATTTAAATTGTTTCAATTCAAATATTGAACTTATAAATATAGGCATATACGAGTATGTATGTATTATAAATTAAATTTCTATAGCGAATGCATACAAAGTTTAAACTACTCAGTTTCAATAGTTGTCTTCGTCATATCCGTAGTATTCGTCATCTTCCCCATTGTTGAGCATATCTTTTAATGATGAGTACTCTTTGTCTTGTTCTGGTTCGGGTTCAGGTTCAATGTCTTCTTCATCATCTAAGTCGTCTGTTAATAAAAAAATTATAAAATACAAAATGAACATATCAATATTAAGATATTCATCTGCATACCATTCTCAACAACGATAGGCTTCTGCTTGATATTGGTTTCCGTTGCGACAGGCAAACCTATCTCTAGTTTTGGCCTCTTATTTGGTTGTGTGATTGTATATGTAGGTTTACTTCTGCAAAGATAAAAAAATAATATACAAATTCAATTAGCATTAACTGAGAAACAATTAAAAAAAAAAACAAATTAATAAAAATAAAATAAAATAAAGATCAACACAGCTTAAATTATAAAACGCCACATATATATGTACCATATATTTCTGATATTATTTCGGCCTAGGTTGCTTTTCGACCAACGACCAAAATAAACCATAAACAAGTATTTTCAACAAAACAGTTCAAATGTTACTGAAGCCTTTTAAATGTTACATACATATGTCTACAATGAGCGCAAAATAGGGAAATAAGCGCTTCTACGAGGAAACATGCCTGAAACCCAGCTAGTCCGACCTTTAGCTAACTGCCTCCAGTTGCACACTCCAAGTCGGTTGAAAAATCGTTCGAAAAATATCGTTCATGTGTCGGAAGCTCAAGATTGTTTACCTAAATTTGTCGCATATGGCAAATCCGCGTCCGAATATACGCTGCTTTTTCCCCTATTGTATATAATCGTATATAAGGGGTGATTCATTTTTTCAATAGGCTTTTTTTTGACAGATCACACGTAACTCCTATCAAACTGCTTTGTTATTTTTGTTCAGTATCGTTTCTCAAGTTATCATGGAAAGACTCACACCACAACAGCGTCTCCAAATTGTATTTCGAAAATCAGCGTTCTGTGAGAAATGTTTTTCGTGCGATTCGAGGAACTTACAGTGCGCATAATCGACCTACTGAAACCACTATTGCCAATACTATTCGCAAATTTGAGTCTCACTTTACATAAGTGGATGACACTCGACCGGTTACACCACATCCAGCACGTAGTGAAGAGACTATAGCAGCTATAGCTGAGAGTGTACGAAGACCGTGACAAATCGATTCGTAGTCGTTCTCAGCAGCTTGGTTTGGCTTATTCGACAACGTGAGGATCTCGGCTTAAAAGCGTACAAAATTCAACTTGTACATGAATTGAAGCCAGGCGACCTGAATTTTCGTCATATTTTCAATGAATGGGCTCTGGAAAAACTCAATGAAAATCCGGTATTTTATCTTGAAATTTTGTTAAGTGATGAAGACCATTTCTCACTCAATGGATACGTTAATAAACAAAATTGCCGTATTTTGGCTGAAGAGCAACTAGAAGAGTACCAAGAGCTACCATTACATCCATTAAAAATAACGTTATGGTGTGATTTATGGGCTGGTGGAATCATTGGTCCATATTTCTTCAAAAATGAGGCAATCAGAATGTTATCGTCAATGGTAACCGTTATCGCGCCATGTTAACGGACTGTGTGCTTCCTGAAAAAAGCACATGGTCTCGGTGATCTCTGGTTTCAACAAGACGGCGCTACGAGCCATACAGCGCGTGAAACAATGGACTTGTTGAGAAATCATTTTGGTGAGCACTTAATTTCACATTTTGCTACGGTAAATTGGCCGTCTAGATCGTGCGATATCATATCTTTGGACTATTTTCTCTGGGGATATGTAAAGTCTCAGGTTTTCAGGAATAAGCCAGTTACGATTGACTTTTTGGAAGCCAACATTACTCGTGTTATCCACGAGATACCAGTCGCTATGTTCGAACGAGTCGCCCAAAATTGGACCTTCCAAATGGACCATCTCAGACGTAGTCGTGGCCAACATTTACATAATATTATTTTCAAAAAAGAAATGCCATGAATTGTTCTTTTAACCGATAATAAAAATTTTAAGTTCACTTTCAAATTTGTGTTTTATTTTACATTATAAATCAAAACTCACGATGAAGCACCCTTTACATAGGGTAACCTATCCACCAGTGATGGGCACTTTCTCCGTTGATCGGCATACCTTCACAATTTGTCTTAGAATTAGTTTTGCGACAAACAATTTGTTATTTTGAACCTTTTGTATTAATCTAGTAAGTCTGTGAATGTGAATGCTACTTTCAAATGTGGCATTTCAGTTTGTCCTAAGCTTTTCACAGAACTATTTTTAGTTGGGCGTAGCACGTAAAACCGTGAAAACAAGAGAATTTTGTTAAGAAAGTAAGGTATATTCTTTCAAACTTCTCTAGTATATTTCAATTTAACCGTTCAGTGTTCTACTTCAAAAATGTTTAAGATTAATTAATCCCATTTGAAGTATTATTTAATATAAATTCTTTTTTATTAATCGGCATAGTGCCGATTATACCAAAAAACTTCGATTAGAATTAAATTGTGTGATCGGCACACAGATAAGTGATGCCTAACCCAAATAAAGGAAAGTACGAAAAAAAGTATTTAGAGGATGACTTGATGAAAGCTCTAAATGCTGTTAAGAATGGAATGACCAAGAAAGAGGTTGCTAGAGTCTAGCCTAGAACTACCTAGTGCCTACAACTACCATTCAATCGAGATAGAACGGTAGACTCAAATTCTAATTTGGAAGTTAACAATTCAGGTCTAAAGTTGGCAATTGAAGTAAGTTCTAATGAAGCAGAGGATTAGAAAATAGGTAAGTAAGAAATACAAATACTCAATATTTTATGTAATGCCGATAGCTAATTTTAAAGTGAGCCAATCTTTAAAATTTTTATAACGATATGACTAGAAAATGTGACTTCATCGACATCTTTCGTTTTACAAATACAAATCCAAATTCTTTTTCAATTTAAAATCCATAATCCAACAATAAGCACCTGAAAGAAACGTATCACTAAGAATGTATGACCGGCACTCCCTAAACCAGATATGTTTCGACCAAGAAACTTGCGCGAGACCTTAAGAGTGCCGATCACTAGGTGTTTTACCCTATAATATGGTTATAGTGTATATAACAGTTTTTCATCCTCCTTATGTCCGGCTCATATCATCGCACTTCCTGGATGGCGGTGATATCCGCATGATAGCAATCAAGGGCCTCTGCTAATTGTTCGGCTGCACGTGGCCTGTTAAGGGTCCGAACATTTCACGTGCAGATCCGAAATTGTTGTCCTTTAAACGTTTGTAGAGTAGTCAACAGTCAGTTCAATCGATTGTATTGTATTCGAGGCCAATATTATGCCAACAACAAACACTAAAATAAGAAAAAATAAAACTTAAAGGTGAAGCAGAAGAAAGTTAAATAGCGATAAATTACTATTGCTGTCATCTAAATGAGATGTTTAATGAGTATGTATATTTCTGACAAGCGCTAGTAAGGATGCCTAATAAATGTGCATGTCTGCGTACTCGAACTGCTTTTCTCAACGTAGGAACATATTGCCATCGACAAGACTATAGTCACAACGATGGGAAATACTTTGATAAGATCAGTTACTCACTTGTAGAAAAGAATACTTTTACCTTAGAGCTATTCAAAGATATACACTAGATATACACGAAACAAAATAATAAGAAAACTTCTAAATTATTAAGAATAAGAAATTTTGTCAAAACGTAAAACGTTGTTTTAGGGGAAATTCCGAAAACTGGGTGAGGCAAAACGATAGGAGATGTTGATCATTTTGTGTCGATACTACGTTCAGCAAAGATGTATTTATATGTGCTCTTGTTTTACTCACTGGAGGATTTCACCCTCCTTCAAATAAGAGTATCATAGATATGAAGGCTTTAATGTGCTGAATCTATATCTGTTTTCCATTTCTTGCTGTCATGTATATATTTATATTTATATATTTCTTTTAAATTGCTCAATTTGTTGTTTCAAAAATTCTGCAGACTTGTTTCGTCACATTTGTGGGGAATCCTAACGGAATACAATAACTGATCTGGTATCAGCTTTACTTTGGCTTTCTTGTCAATTAAATAGACAAGTTGCAATGACGAAAATATTTTGCTAAAGTTGCTCAAAAATGGATTGGAAGGAAGGAAGATAATAAGACCATGACATTTGCATCGTCCATGAATTGGAAACGATTGTTACTTTTGTATGACTTTTCATTTCTTCAACTAGAGGAAATGATAAAGTAGTTAAATATTGTGAGGAAATAGACAAAGTGTATGCTAAATTGACAGAAAAGCAACCTGCGTTGGAAAATACTATACTATAAATACTATACTATACTCTCCTGATGTTTCTCCAACGGACTATCACTTTTTCGCAGTCTGAAGTCATGTTGTTGGTAGAAGGTATTCCGAAACCGAAGAAATGGTGTGAATGTTGGCTGTCAATTACTGAATTCAGTGTGAATGATTTTTTGACAGATGTCATACAATCTTTGGCAATTTTAGTCATGGAGTCGTTTATCACGCAACAACGCATTTTTTTTATTCAATATTACTACGAAAATGGGCTATTTTACCTTTCGTAAAATTCGTGAATTTTTCGGTCAACATAATCGCCCTAGTGAGTCTGAAATTTGTGCAATCGTGAAGGGTTTTGAAGAAACTAATTCGGTATCGAATCAAATTCTATATCAGCATGGTCGTCCAGCACGTACGCGCCAAAACATTATCACCGAAGTCAACAAGTTATGGCACTTTACGGTGAATTTTAAAAGTTAATCTTCATTTGTACCCCTATAAACCAAATTTAACATAATAAACAATTGAAACCTTTGGACATCTACGACGTTGCCGATTTGTTAACAGTATGTTAGATCGCCAGGACAATTTGTCATCGAATTGGATCTTTTCCGATTAAGCCCATTTTTAGATGGACGAGTACATAAATAAACAAAATTGCAATTCCTGGGGACCAGAAAACCCATACAAGATTCACGAAAAACTAATGCAACCCAAACAAGTCACTGTATGGTGCTGATTATGGCTTGGCGGCATCAATGGCCCGTACTTTTTCAAATATGAGGCTTGAGGGACAGTTACAATGTATGAAGAGCTTTACCGCAACATGTTGAACGTTTTTTTTTCCAAAATTTAATAATAACACAAGCCACCAAATAATCAATTTATTGCGTACGAAATTTGAATATCGCATTATTTCGGTTAGAGGAGAAGTTGATTGGCCCTTAAGGTCTTGCGATTTGACAGTTTTAGACTTCTTCATGTGGGGTTTTTTGAAGAGCAAGCTCTATGCCAATAACCCAGCGGCAATTCAGGATCCCAAATAAAGGGTGATTTTGATTTGATTTACCGTGAGGTTTGATTTATAATGAATAATAAAACACATAAATTTGGGCGACTCGTTTGAGCACAGCGACTGGTATCTCGCGGATAACACGAGTAATGTTGGCTTCCAAAGGTGTGATATCGCACGATCTAGGCGCCCAATTTACCGTAGCAAAACGTGAAATTAAGTGCTCACCAAAATGATTTCTCAACAAGTCCATTGTTTCACGCGCTGTATGGCTCGTAGCGCCGTCTTGTTGAAACCAGAGCTCACCGAGACCATGTGCTTGAATTTCAGGAAGCACATAGTCCGTAAACATGATGCGATAACGGTTACCATTGGCGGTAACATTCTGATTTGACTCATTTTTGACGAATTACGGACCAATTATTCCACCAGCCCATAAACCACACCATACCGTTACTTTTAATGGATGTAATGGTAGCTCATCAGCCAGAAATGGGCTTCATCACTGAACAAAATTTCACAATAAAACATCGGATTTACATTGAATTTTTTCAGAGCCCATTCACAGAAAATATGACGCAAATTCAAGTCGCCTGGCTTCAATTCTTGCACAAGTTGAGTTGTACGCTTTTAGACCGAGATCCTCACGTAAAATACGCCAAGTTGTCGAATACGCCAAGCCAAGCTGCTGAGAACGACGGCGAATCGATTCGTCACGGTCTTCGCGTACTCTCTCAGCTATGGCTGCTATAGTCTCTTCACTACGTGCTGGATGTGGTCCAACCGGTCGAGTATCATCCACTAATGTTCCATAAACTGGGACTCAAATTTACGTATGGTATTCGCAATAGTGGTTTCAGTAGTTCGATTATGAGCACCGCAAATTCCTCGAATCGCACGAAAAACATTTCTCACAGAACGTTGATTTTCGTAATACAGATGGACAATTTGGAGACGCTGTTGTGGTGTGAGTCTTTCCATGATGATTTGCCAAAAGATACTGAACAAAAATGGTAAAGCACTTTGATAGGAGTCACGCGTAATCTGTCTTAAAAAGCCTATTGAAAATCAAACCTCACGATGAATCATCCTATATAACATCCAAACTGAAATTGCGCTCACTGACCCACTTTTTATTCAAAAAGTCATCGATTATTTTGACCTTCGGATGCTTGCTTGCAACAGAAGAAGTGGTGGTCACATGAATGATATTGTGTTCTAATCATAATTACCATAGACCGAACTTTATTAATCAATAAAATTCTACATTGACTTCACAATGAAAGTGTGTTTAATTTAATGAAAACTTTCACACTAGCTTATGGCTCTCCCTTTAGATACTAACGGATCATGTTTTGACTAAATCATAAAAAAAAAAATTATAAAAAAAATATTGGCTTTTAATTTCTTTCCTCAAAATTGGACATTTTTTGTGGTACAACCAAATAAATATTCACAGTACTCGTAGAATATTTGTGCTGATTTAAAAATTGTAGCAAAATTAACCGAATTGTAAGGAGAATATACGAAGTTTTGTTGCTTTTTATTCGAATGGAATAGTCGCACAAAAGATAAACAATCGGTAGTAAAACAACTAGCCAAGAAGAGCGAGTTCAACTCCTGGAGGCAAAAATGCATAGGAAGAACCGTAGGTGCAAAGCGGACAAATTGTTCTATCCCACTCTAAAGCTGAGCCTAATGAAAAACTTTATAAAGGCAATGAACAAGGATGGATAAAGTTTATAGTACAATACTTTGCAATACTGATTTCCCCGAATCAGTGACAAAATTTAAAAAGGAATATCTGTAGACCTACAAATGCGAGAGCTTATTATGAAGGACACAAATTTGAATATGAAGTTGAATAGAACGGAAAAAAGAGCATTTTTTGAAAACGTGTGTTATTGTTTTTTTTTTTTTTTTTTTTTTGAAAACAAAAATGCTGACAACTACCAGACAAAGCTCTGAAATGCAACATGTTGCAGATTAAGAAGTTAGCATACATTACTTATAAAATAAAATGTTGAAATTTTCAATTGTTATTGAGTTCAAAAAGTCATTCGTGTTTATTTGTATCTGACCATGGCATACATATGTCAAATGTTTGCGCGTGTCTATTGCTGATACTTGACCCAAACATAAGAAAAAAGTTGGCGTGATTTAGTTGAGTTTTGTGTTTGCAATTGTGAATCGAACATGAAGAATTTTGAAGAGCAAATTCGCCAGATTTTATTTAAGGAAAGAAAGCAACTAAGGCAAGAAAAAAGTTGTGTAACGTTTATGGCAGAAATGCCGTCGAAAAATACCAGTGCAAGAACTGGTTCGTCCAATTCCGTGATGGTTATTTATCAGTTTAAGGCGCTCATCGCTTATCATCCGCAGGTTTTCCGATTGACGAAGATAAAATCAAAGCATAAGTGCCACCAAATATGCATTAAATCATTCTAGACTTGCTACTGTTCTAAAGGTATCCATTGGAGGCGTTGACGGCTGTAGGTGTGACTGTATGTACGTACGTTGTAACCGGTAGCTGAACCAGTTACACTGCGGAGAAATGAGGTAAAAAGAATTGAAGAATGCTCTCTTTCAATGTATCGTACTCTTCGCACTTACTTTATTCTGGTAAAATTTATGTTTGTTTTTTAATTGTCAAAAAAAAAAAAAAAAAAAAAAAAAAAAAAAAAAAAAAAAAAAAAAAAAAATGCAACAGGAAAATTGCAAAAGAAATTAAAATTTTTATTTGAGTTGATAAATCAATGCTTGCCATTTACTTTTTAAAGATTATTTCATGTAAATGTTGGTCACGACTACGTTTTAAGATTTTCGAGCATATCGGGTGATATTTCGCTAATAACACGTGTAATGATATCTTTACAAGGCTGCTTTATCGGTATAGATGAGTGATTTGAACGTATCCCCATAAAAATCAGTCTAAAGGCGTTAAATCGTATGATCTATCCGGCCAATTCACCGGTTAAAAACGAGAGAACCCGTCGTCAAACTCACTTCTCAAAGTGTCCATCGATTCGCGTGCTGCGTGGCATGTATCGCCGTCTTGCTGAAACCACATGTTGACCCGGTTCAGCTCGTGCATTTTGGGCAAAAAAAGTTCAAAATCATTGAGCGATAGCGGGCGCCATTGGCGGTAACTTTGTTCTCTCTGTCATTTTTAAAAAAATACGGGCCAATGATTCCGCCGGACCACGGTGGGTGGCCGTGGCTCAAATGGTAGTGTATTGGTAGTGTAGTGACCAAAAAACTTTTTCAAGAAACTAAAATCTCGTGAGAGAATATTTTGGCATCATAAATGTAGTCATACCCACTTGAGTGTTGAGTTCTTTTTTTTTTTTAACCTGCATTTTCCGGATGCATTGGCTGTTCTTATATTGCCTTAGGTTTCCCATCGGACCAAATATGACAGTTTTGTTTATTAACGTACCCATTCAATCAGAAATTATCGATTTAGAATTTATTTTTCAATAAATAAGCTGATTTTCCTTCAGCTTTTCTAAGGCCCACTCACCGAAAATTCGACGCTGTCATTGGTTTCTTGCACGAGCTGCAAGAAGCTGTAAGGTTTTAGACCAAGATTATTGCGTAAAAACTTCTGTCGTGTAACATAATCGCAATTTCTGCCAACAGCGACGAATGGACAAATCACGGTCTTCATTAACACTAGCGGATACAGCAGCAATATCACGCGTAAACTGTGATATTTATTACATTTAAATGTTATTTAAGATACGAATGAGCAGTCACACATTGACATGAACAGTGGCTATTTGAAATCAATCGGCTTCGTAAAGAAGCTCGATATTTGGGTACCGCTTAACGAAATTTATATCCGCCTGCAATCAACTCACCAAACGCAAAAAAAAACGATCCAATCTTAAACAATCTACAACAATGTCAGCCAGAAAAAAAGTTTGAGTAATCGAGATGAAGTATGAAAGACAAGCAAAACCGGAATTCCACCAAAAGACGGTGTTAATCTGGTGGGATTGGAACGGACCACTCTTTTACGAGCGATTAACTCCGATGTCTACTTGAGCAGCTATAGAAATTAAGTGATGTCATCGTACAGAAACCTTCCGAGCTAATCAATGGTAAGAGTGCGGTGTATTACTACAAGTTCGCTACTTACAGAACTCCTTTTAACCATTATTGAAACTTATAAATAGGCGGCAGGATGAAACCAAATAAAAGTTACGAAAAGATATAGTACGAGAAAAGGGGTACAGGTACGCCATTTAAAAAAATGTCCACATAAATTACGATTAAAAATTAATTTGCAAATACATAATTCAAATTATGGGTCAGAAGAATTTTAATATCATTAAGCAATGTAAAAAGTTGAGATAGGAAAAAATAAAACAAATGTGGAGCTTGTTAGTTTGTATCTTTGCACTTGGGTGAGTGAAAGTATTGTAAAATTGGTGAATACATTCAAAATTATAATTTTAGTTGTAAGCTAATGCTCAGAAATTATGTTCAACAAACTAGATCCTTAAACAATTAAGATTCCAGTTGATATCAACCATGTGCGAGAGCAGGGAGTTTTCTTTTCAAATTGAATTTGAGCAATGAATTGATGTAAATATAAAACAAAATAGGTTAAAACGAGTATGAAATTTAACTGAACACTCGGACTTGCACAAGCACACTTGGATGAATTTTACCATTTTCCGGACAAAGCACAATGCCGATAATCCCAATATAGAGTGGCTGGTGTCGTTAGAGGCAGATTCAGCGATAACCTTCTTACCTTCAACATATTTTGAGTTCGGGTAATATAAGGACTTTCGGCATCTAGCTAGGTTGTCGAAACACGAGATGTGTCCAAAAAGTAAAGTGACTTTCGAAATTTCGCGGGCAACGTATATTCGATTATCGATTTTTTCTTTGCTGTGTTGGTACACACGTCACGAACATATGTTCAGTTACAAATATATAGTAAATTTAATTTGTTTTTGAAAGATAGAAGGAAGATTAGACGTGTTTTGGTCGCTCGGCGATTTTCAATTATTATAAAAAAATTGGAGCAATGAATTTGCATCAAATTTTGTGTAAATAATGGGATCAAATTCTTTAAAACACTTAAAATATTGACAGTGGCATAATTGCCTTAAGTAAAAAAAAATGTTTACAAGTAGTACAAGCTTTTCAAAAAGCACATCAACAGAAAATGATAAAGTCGAAGCTGTGAAGAAAATTGTTGTGAAAAATCGTCGAGATTGCTGTGGATGTTGGCGTATGGGTCGGCTAGTGTGATGCAATTTCACCAAAGTTTGTTCCGCAACTTCTTAATTTTGATCAGAAGAACTGTCGCATGAGCATCGCTTAGGAGATCTAGAATGACGTCAACGAAGATTCTGACTTGCTCAAAAGGGTCATAACTGGTGACCTAAAGAAACTGAACTCGTAGCAATGAAAGCTGGCCTTTTAAGTTTGAGCATGTGACATCGGGTTAATTGCCCGACCACGTTAAACCATATATATGTTGTGAAACAAAAAACAGCCTTTTACAATTTATGACCCCGACAACAGAAAAACAGACACGACTTTTGGCTATACACAACCTCAATGGCAAGCTACTGCTAATGCCTTGTTTATTGAGTCGCCCAAAACCTTATGATTGTTCTGCTGCTGAACCATATTTAAACAGTGGAATTTCATACGCACTTTGCAACCTAAGGGACAACTCATAAAAAATACTAGTGTTAAATATAACTGCTGGTGTATCATCTACAAAGCGCTATATATATTTTAAAAATATGCTGAAAATACAGTTTAAAGGACAAGAACTCAAGTTTTTTAGAAGTTTAAAAATTCGAATGTAAAAGTGCAAAACTAGTACTTTGTTATGTTTCACAATAAATACCACATAGCTAAGCTGTTTGCAATGAAGTAAAGTAACTGTTTAAAGCATTAGCAATACAAAGCTAATTAATAAAGATTCACGAATTGTATTTGGTTTTTCAATATTTTGCTGTGGTGATCATACCCACATTCGTTGCCACATTTAAGAGTACACGATATATTCGGAAAAAACATTTCGTTAAGATTGTGGAAAAATTGAGCTACGTAATTTAATAGCTTTATTATTTTCTCTTTTGCTAATTCTAACGTTATATCCACAGAAACTAAGATTCTTAGACATGATTTGCAGGAATAGCTATTAACAAAAATAATAATAATAATAAATAATTATATAAATAATAATAAAATAATAATTAACAGTCCGGTGTGGACTAGGCTTTTTATTAGCCTTGTAATATAGTGTACAGAGAAAATATCCTATTGTAACGGAATTTAAGCCTCCGCAATAAGGTTTAAGATTTGTTATTTTATTTTTTTTTGTGACTTAAATTTAAAAAAGCTAATCGCGGTTTTACAATAAATTCAAATAATAAGTTTTTACCTGATTGTTTGGTCAATAAGAGCAGTTGTTGTTGCTTTCGTTTCAATCTCCTCTGCCTCTATTTTATGTTCCACGATTTCTTCATCATCTTTTGTGCCAGCAGTAAGAGTTCTCAAAATATCATAATTGATTTTGGTTGATATTTTTTTCTCCTGCAGCATTTTTTTTATTGCTTCTCCCGGAGTACTAGAAGGCCCAATATGCTTTTTGCGAGGTGGTCGCTTTTTCTTTTCAGGTTTCCCTTCTTCACGCTCCTTAGCCAATCTTTCTTCTTTTGCCTTCATTTCTTCCAGGTAATCGGCATTCAGTTTTATCCACATATCATTCTTATACTTTGCCTCTTCGTGAGTCAAAATATATTTATTGATTTCTTCATCATCTAGCCCTTCAAGATCCAGTTCACCACTTTCATAAACATTACCCTCTTGGTCTTTTTCTAGAATTTCATTTACTGATGGTGTGCACATTGACATAATATCCGGCTTAAGACCTTCTATCACAATTTTTTGATTATCACTTGCTTTATTCTCTAAAGCTTCTGGGTCGTCAACCAAGCATTCACTTAAAATTTCCATGTTTGCCTCGCTTATAAATTTCGTTGTTTCGATTTCTTCAAACTCATCACCACAAAGATTCTTTATCCGTCCTTTGGTCATTTTCTTCATATCTTTTTCTAGTTGCATATCGATTTCTCGTTGCAGTTGCGTAAGTTCATGCTCTCCAATCTGGAAAAGAATTATGTTTGAATATTTTGATTCACTAAAATCCTTTATGTACTTACATCTTTAATTCGCTCTCTATCCTTTTTACGAGCAGCTTTGAAAGCTGGTGGATCCTGTTCTGCTTCCAGATCCACAGACATAAACTCATCCAGGGTTAGCGCAGAACTTGGAGTATCTGCAAACTCAACCAGTCTTTTACGTAGTGTAGATTCGTGTATTTTAACAATACGTACAATATCGTTAATTGTTCGATTGAATTCATGCATTCGTGCTGCTATAAGAAGTGCTGTAAAATAAATGTAACATAATTGTGGAAGTAGACAGCTGAGTTTGAAATTTACCTGCTCCGCAGAGTCCTGTGGGTCTCCGACCTGAGTGCATTGAGTCTTTTTTCATTCTTTGTACTATTCGAAGTGCAGTATTCGAAACTTCGTGAGTCTTACTCCCGAATTGTAATCTGTTTGCGAATCTCATTATGTAGATACAGGGATCTGCAAAAATATTATTTATTATTTAAACATTTGAGTTCTCTAAATTATAATACATTTACTTAATAAAAATATAAAAATGCGAGTATATTTTAACCTAAGAGAAAATTCGATTATCACACTGCGAAATATAGAGAAGATAATACACATAAAAGATAAGAGTTAACACAAAATACTTATGACTTGATTATTGAAAATATTTGCTCTTGTGTTGTTCACGATTCTGCGAGTGCGTAAATTAAACTACTGAAACTATAGATAGGTTAGTTATAAAAAATACAAAAAAGTACGTGGTAGAAATGGTAAACTCACTGGTAAAATTATCGATAAGTTGACAGTTTGTTATGGCTTGGCAAACAGGAGACACTGTGATTCTGTTGAAAATATGAATAATGCAATATGGGCAACCTTTTATCATTATTGTTCAACTGATGAAAATTCTCAACATGAAAGGTGCTCGGTCGGAGAAGATTCATGGTGTTGTTGGCAGTGAGTGCGAGCTTCAGATACGTTATCTTCTTATAAACATTATTAACTGTCTTTACCACCTGATGTAGCTGAAGCTATCTTTTTAATTTATATAAATCTCAGCGATAAAAAATTATTGGAAAGATGTGTTGGTGGTTTTACACAAAACAACAATAAGAGCTACAATCAGTTGATATGGAAAATAACTTTAAAAATTGTTTCGTGTGGCTCAAAAATTGTTGAACTAGCAACTTAAATCGATGCCGGAATTTTTAATGAAGGTTAAACTTCAATTTCGTATTAAATGAATGCAATAGGAATATTAATTGGGCCCAATGCCCAATCGAGAAAGACAACAAAAACAAAAATTATATATGTTTTTATTTTCGGTGATCAAGATTTCTAAAAAAGGCTCAACCGATCAGTCTGAAATTTTAACACAAGCTTCTCAGATATGTATATTCCTCATTATTCGAAGGAATAAGATTTCGGATAATTATTTCTATTTTTTTAAACAATTTTACGTGGCAATTTTGATCGAACATTCGAACCTCAGGTATTGATCGAAGGAATAAGATTTCGGATAATTATTTCTATTTTTTAAACAATTTTACGAAATTTTTATCGAATATTTTTTTTACAAAGCTTTAGTTTTATCAAAAACTTTCAGGAGATCATCTGCGGGACCACACCAGGTCGACATTTTTACAAATCATTAATGCCATTATAAACTTAGATGTTGCCCCTAAATGTACCTATACTATAAGGGTATATTGCACTTAACTCAGATATCTTGTATAGAAAACGTTATATAGTTGGAAGAAGTGCTAGGGAGCTTGTAAAATTCAAAAAGGATTTCATGATTTTCTTGTTGTGAAGTGCACTAAGTTCTTTCTATATCAAGTAGGGACGATTTGAGTAAAACAGCGTAATCAAAAGAATCAAAAGTGGTGAATATTGTTAAGTAGTGTAATTTGTTTTACGAAAGTTGAAGTAGAAGGAAGTTTTTGAGGGTGTACTATAATTATTCTTGTTATATGAAAAAATAAGAAGGGGAGGATGGAGACAACTTAAATTGGAAAACATAAGTTCAGAATCGAGAGCAATACAGCTTGTCAGATTTAAACATCAAGTCTAGTTGCCTTCCCATGATTTTAAGAGTAGAACTTATTTGAAAAAAGCCAGATTTGGAGATGTAGTCAGTAAATAGAATATCCTTATCTGATGAAATTCTTCATCCGGCTGAGCCCATAGGAGATAAGGGAGATTAAAATTAACAAGAGCTACGATATTGTCACAGGAGTATATAATATAATATATACTATTGTATCAAAAAAAGGCAAAGTGTTAGATGGGAGGGGGCTAATAAAGTGTGTTTTCAAAGTCGCACTTCATCTAGTTGAAAAACAACATCATTTAAAAGTCCACCACGAGCACGTCTGCACACATTATCACATTAAATTCATAAATTTCGGCCCCAGTAATCTAATTGTGTTAAATCGAATGATCTAAGTGGGCAGTCTATATCACCATTGCGCCACCGACTTGGAAACTTTGACCACAACAGCTTAATGTTTGCACGTGTTGTGTGACTCCAAAGTGTTGAAAATAAATGAACGTCTGTGTCTATATCTTCAATTTAAGGCCACAAAAAAGATTTAATCAATCGTTAATTCAATCGTTTTTCTATAGCGTTCTCCATTGACAGTAACAGCTCTTTTATTTGCATCTTCCAATAAAAATGGACCAATGATTTATTCAACTCACTTTTGTGCATGTAATGTTTTTTCTGAAATTATTCGAGGATTTTTTCCCCCCAGATTCGATTATTTTGTTTGTTGGCGAGTGCATCCAATGTGAAATGAGCTTCATCACTAAATACAACTTTGCGTGAGAAAAGAACATCATGTTCTAACAACCAATTGACGAAAGTTCTGCGTTGATTATGACCTGTTGGCTTCAATCCTTGTGTTAATTGAATTTTGTAAGAATTCAAAGAGAATCAAAAGAATCAAATCAAAAAGAATTTTAAATTCAATTATTTAAAATAGGTCAAACAGTAAATGGATGCTGATGATTCATTTTGTTATTTATTTACAACAACAAAAAACCACGATTTTTATTACAGGTATTTTTTAAAGATTGACCATTTTCATAATAAAATTGAATAACTTTAATGCCTTGTTTAGCTGGTTAAACTAATTGTATATTTGTCTACTTCACAAATGTCAAAGATGACATAGAAAAAAGTAGCGTTCAGAAATTATTCACTATTGACATCTAGGCGCGATATTTGATAGACTCTTTACAACATTAGAATGTAGTTATGAGTTCTTTCATAATACTTTCATATTAAATGTTGCTCCAAAAGTAATATGTCAAAAGTTATTGAAGATCAAATGATTTTTTTTTTTAACTTAGAATTTTAACTTTGTCATAATTTTTTTTCCGAAAAATATCTTTTTAACCCAAACTTTCAAACAACATTTCATGTTTACCTATGTAGTTTTTACGAACAATAAAAAGATCAGGTCATTTAATTTCGAGTTATTAGTTTTCAAGACACGACTCAACTTAGTAAAACAGATAAAATATTAAATTAAAAATTGTTAGACATTTTAGAAAAAAAAAATTTAATGCACATTTCTGTTTTTATTTTTTTATAAAACGTTGTATATATCAATTGTTGAAAGTGCAAACCATTGCTTTCCATGAAGCAAATACTTCATAATTGAAAATTCATTAAAGTGAAATTTTTAGACATTGGAGGCCACAGAATGGGTCCATCCCGTCATATCGACGAATTTTCCTAAACTCGATCCAACCACTTTATAACCACATGACCATAGTGTCGAGATTGCCATCTTGCTGGTACACACTGGTTATTCTTTATTGCAGTGATATATTACCTAATAGTTCTGGTAATTTTCTTCGCCAAATTTTCAGGTAGAAATTCGAATAATGCCTTGAAGGAATCAAATAAGCTGCGAACAGCTTGTTACACAATATGGCTGCCCACACATTGATGTTGGACCTACTATATGCTGAAAAGCTCTGTGTTTCATGGAGTTGGGGTTGCTTTTGGCATGTAAATTGTAGAAATTATTGATTCCAACCATAGAATCTCGCCCATATCTAAGATTTCCCCGTTGTTCCTGCTTCCTTCAACCTGGAAAATGTTCTAATAAATGTCATGCCATTTGGGCCAATCCGGGTATCGTCTCAGATATTCCAATCTCGCTCGTTGACAGTTACCGTTACAGAAACGATATTCATAAACCATGTCTGCACATATGAGTGCCTTAACATATAATTTTAATTGGGACAGCTGCGCAACAATCAAGTTCGTAGCGAGGTGCTTGTCTGACCCCCCAGTGATTGTCCCGGTGACTGCATGAGTAAACCCTTACTCATGTAGGTAAAAATGAGAAGTCCGGCCGGCATCATTATACTGGCATACGCCGTCACAGGGCTCACAACCCTATACGGAAGAGTAAAGAATTAAAATATGTGACGAACCAGAACATGGTCTCGGATAAAAATGTACTCATTGTTGACGACCCTAGCAAACGATCTTCGTATCTGCACGTGGAGTATTTGGACCCCATGACCCTGCTACGTGCAGCTAAACAATTAGAAAAGAATCTTGACTGCTATTACGCAAATATTACTGCCATCCATGAAGTGCGATGGGATGGGCCGGACATAAGGACGATGCAAAACTGTGATATACAAAGTCTATTCCAAAGTAAAAAGGACTTTTTAAAAATAGACATTTCTATTGTGGCCATCTATTGGTAAATACATGCGTAATTCATTGATTTACTGTCAAAATTTCATGACATTTGGAAGAATGTCCAGATCAGCGGTATGTATCAGCGGTACAGTAATACGCATCGCCCAAAAATTGTTTAGAATTCAGTATTCGAACGACAGGATCAAAAGGAACAAGACGCCAAAAGAACAAAAAATTAATTTAAAACATTGTAACTGATGGTGAAACCAGAGTGCCAGATGAGCCAGAGTGCCTAGTGGAAAGCGCCAGACGAGTCAAAACTTTAAAGATTCACAATTCTGCCTTAGTCGCTTCCTAGTGCATCGTATTCGACCGGAATATCGCTCAGAAGGAAATTGGCGTTTGTTGCACGATAATGCGACATCTCAACGATAAACTCTTGTGACCGATTTTTTGTTGGCTACAAAGCTCATTTTAATTGTCAACCACTCCCCGTATTCGTATTTGCTGATGAAAGAAAAGCGTTTTGTAGATGTGGAAGTCATCCAAAATGCTTGTACCGACATCCTGAGAAACATTCTGGCCTAACAATATAAAACACTCATTCGCCATGATTTTTGACCGTGAAAAGCACTGTATTAAGTCGGAATGGGACTACTATATTTTCAATAGTTTTCGGTTTTGCCAAAAAAAAAGTTCGTTCTTTTTTTTAAAAACTCCTTTTTTACTTTGGAACACACCTTGTATAGTATGGTGAAATATATAGGAGAAAAGAAACTGTGCATATACGGATTTGCCATATGCGGAAGAATTAGACAAGAAGTTTTAAGATTTTGACACGTAAGCGAACGTTTTGACAGTCCAGCCTTATATGTTATGCGTGTCAATTAAATAAAAACAAACTTCTTCCTTCAAAAAAAAAAAGAAAAAAAAAAAGAAATAATCTTTATTTTATTTTATTTCTGGCTGATCTGTTCATCAGCATTGACAAAATCTTAAATAAGTTAAAAACTGTTTTATTTATAATCTTATCAATATTCAATTCTAGAATTCTCATTGGGTTTATTGTTTCCAGATGTGGATTGAATTTCGATAGAAGGCGTCTATCATAACTCATTATTGTTTCCAGAAATTGACAAGGCGGACAATTGTCCTTTATTATTAAATAAACAATTGTTTTTCTACTGACGTCTTATCACTAACGTTGGTGTTTGTGTTTCTGTCCACAGAGTTGTTTCTTTCTAACATAACTCGCATATTTCTACGGAAGACAAGGACGGCGCCAACAAATAATGTTTCTACGAGCTTCTCGACAAGAGATATAAGCAATGTCCACCAGGATAGGAAAGGAGGTCATCTTTGGCAGAACAGTTGGTAAGCATAGCCTACACCATAATACAGCTGGCAGCGGACTAAGGCTTATTGACTTACAGCGGGGCGAAATATAAATATAGTAAGCAAACGGGACATCCTAATATACATGGCGGTCACTGGGTCATAAAACGCTAAATCAAAATTATCAAAATTATTATTTTGCGATAGATGTTAGGCATGCCGCCAGTATTTTAAACGTCCCAACGTTCTGAGCAGCTAACATTGACTCGGATCACCACCTTGTTGTGGCCAAGGTACGAATGTGGATTTGCCAAGTGCCACAACAAAAAAGAATCACTGTGAGAAGATATAACGTAGAGAAGCTACAATCGCAAGAGACCACCACAATCTTCGTCGAACGCGTATCCCGAAGTCTCTCAACAACTCCTATGCCGCCAGCATTATATACCGACGACCAGTGGCAATGCTGCCAACGTGCCATCAAACATGCCGCAACTGACGTCCAGGGTTTAACCCGACCACCACCAGGCTTGATGACGAAAGCCAACAAACATATGCAGCTAAACAAGAAGCCTTCGAAGTGGCGCTGAAGCGAATGACGGCAGCTGCTCATGAGCTTTACGAGCAGAAGATCGGCTTCTCCAGAAAAAAAAAGAGCACGAGAAGCGCGCGACCGATTGAGAGATTGTCATCTCGGAATAACGTACCGTAATTTTACCAACAGATAAAAAGAACGTGTTTAGGCAAGACGACCCGTACAGATGCCTGTAGAAATTGTTGCCGTAAAAGTTACCACAACAAGTTCTATTCTCCCTTTTGCCTTTACTCATTCACATTGTTTTCCAATGTGGAACCGTACGTGTTCGTATACCTGGAGTATCATACGAGTAATCGTAACCAACAATTTCCCCCACCTAAAAATATTGGAAGAGATCTTTAAACGGCAGGCCTCAAAGTTAGCGACGAGAAATGTAACTTCCGTAGACCGTTGTTAAAATTCTTAGGATATGTAGTTGATAGGAATTGTCTTCATGTTGAGCCAGAAAAGATCGAGAGTATGGTTAGAATACCTGTCAAAGAATGTAAAAGAGATTAGGAGTTTTGTCGACTCGGTTTCCTGGTATAGGAGGTTTGTATCAAGCTTCGCAATTTTGGTAACACCATTGACCGAGCGATTGGTAACTACCCCGATACTGCCATGTCCGCATTGTAAGCGGCCGTTTGTGGTGCAAACTGATGGATCATTACTCGTTGATTAGGCTAAGTAATCTCAAGGATCCTCGTGGTAGGTTAGCTAGGTGGGCGGCTAGGTTGCAGCAGTTCGACTTCGAAATTGTTCATCGTAAAGGCAAAATCAAATTGCAACTGACAATCCACTAGCAGGGCATATGGGAGTTATTAAAACATAAAACAGAGTAGAGGGTAGATATTACCGGCCGAAGATGAGGTCAGATATAGGTACGAATGTTTTATTATTATTATTTTTTTTTTTAAAAGACCTCAACACTCAAGAGAGTATTATTATTCTTAAAATGCTTGAAAATTGTATAGGGAGAGAGAGAGAGAGAGAGAGAATTGTTGGGGTTCACTGGTTATCAGCTCAATGGGTGGCATCCAACATTTAATGAGGAGGCTAATTTATTGGTTTAAATTGGTTTGTTTTTGTATTTTAGGCAAACATTCATCACACAAGATTTTAGTTGCCTGAAAAAAGAATGTCTTTCAGCACGGTATTAAAAACCGAACCCTCCGATTGGAAGGCCATCACACTACCACTTGAGCCACGGAGACCGAATTGTAGAACTTGCCAGAGTGTGAAGCCCGTTAATGACAAACCAGCTCGCTTGATGGTGGAGACGAGATGTATTTCGAATTATTGGGATATGGTATGCGTTGACTGGGTTCATCCCATTCCAAAATCGAGTACGGGTTTCATCTGTATACTCAACTCATCGTTGATTATCTTACTAAGTTCCCCCTGTTATTTTCCCTTAGGTCTGCTACTCCCACGTTTGTAGGGACTTGAGGACAACGTTTTTCTATTGTTCGGCGTATCCTGTTGAGTTGCCTGTGAAAACGGCCTTCAACTTCCAAATGAGGAATTGAAAAATATCATCATTACCATCCGCATACTAATCCAGCTGAGCGGACAAACAAATTATCAAGTCGACTCTCAGAGCCTATGTGTCGGAAAACCATAGAGCTTGGGACCCTCAGTCGGCGAAGTTGCCTTTTGTATTCGCACCTCCCAACACGACCTGTAAGGTATCTCCCCTTACTACGCAAAAGTCGGACGGGGCATGATCACTAAGATCAAGAACAGAGAACCAACTCGGGAGAGAGGGAAAACGGAAAACAATGCGAATGAATGAGGGGCCAAAGGGAAAAAGTAGAACTTGTTATGCCAACTTAAACCGCAACAAACCCCACACTTAAGTTTACTTATTTTGCAAAGCAACTTAAGTCATTTCCTGAGATTTCAAGGACGAGAAGAACCATCAGGGCTAGAAATGAATTTAAGCAAACAAGAAAATAAAGAAAATACAATTGACGAGTTAACCCACACATACCTTATTATTTA
Source organism: Volucella inanis (assembly GCA_907269105.1). NCBI lineage: Eukaryota > Metazoa > Arthropoda > Insecta > Diptera > Syrphidae > Volucella > Volucella inanis. The sequence goes on from OU026153.1 coordinate 136,503,529, forward strand.
GAAATAATTTATGCAGCTCTATAGTAAGTTGTCGAAAAGTTAAAAATCACCAGTTACTCTACTTAGTTCTGGACTTTAAGCTTAGGGATAATTTGTATCGTAGTATGGTTTTAGGTACTAAAACGTGCCGTGTTCTTCCGAGGTATTCAAAGCTTCTGGAAATGACTTTGTGGAGAGCATACATCAACCCATTTCTCAGATCTGGTCACAAGAGTGTATTTCTGATGAATGAAATATCAGTATCGTTTGCACGATCCACAAAATAGAACTCCTCCACAAGTGCGCCAACTATAGAGGTATAAGTCTCCTCAACGTCAGTTACAAGATCTTATCTGCCATATTGTGTGAACATCCGAAACCCTTAGGAAACAACCATATTGATCCCTATCAATGCGGTTTCAGACCGGGAAAGTCCGCAATCGACTAAATCTTGACACTCCGCCAAATCCTGGAAAAAACTCTAGAAGTCTAAATACCCTCCATCTTCCATGACTTTAAGGCCGCATATGGCACCATTAATAGAGATGAGCTATGCATCTCTAGAAACACATCTAGTGTTAACATCCTTTCCAATCTGGTCCGTTATTGCAAAATGGCGATTGAGAACGCTCGCTGCTCCGTCAAGGTCAGTAACGACTTAACCGAAAACTTTGATGTAAAAAAAGCAATGATTTCGACATAATTGTGGGAACTCAGCGGGCTGTCATCGGTGCGTTCGTGGGCATTGAATGAAGCTGCCAAAATAAGTTTAGCGGTATATGAGGGCAAAGCCAAATATATGCTGTCAACAAGAAGAGACATGCAACATGAATTGAACAGAACGTCGTAATCGACAGCTATAATTTCGAGGTGGTGAAGGCCTTTCTCTTCCTTGTCTCTGCTATTAATTCTGCCAACAGCATCTGAGCAGAAATAAAATGAAGAGCAACTCTTGCCAATCACTGTTGCTCTAAACTAAGAAGACAATTGAATAGTAGACCCATATCCTGAAAAACTAAGGTGACCCTTTATAAGACCTTGATCATCCCAGTCCTACTTATGACGCAGAAGCATGAACCCTACCGAAATCGAATGAAGATATCTTCAGTAGTTTCGAGATAAAAAATGTCCGAAAAATATTCGGTCTCATTTGCGTTGATGGGCTTTGGAGGAGAAGATTTAGCGACGAACTATATGAGCTATACAGCGACACTGATCACACGGCTAGAAAGTGTAAAGCGAATGGAAACCAATGCTCCGGCTGCAGAGTGCTCGAATCCAGCCCGGAAGCACAACGCAGCATAGGAAGACCTCAACTTAAATGGCATGCACAAATAGAAAGTGACATCAACCGATTTGAAGTGCGAAACTGAGTAGTTAGCTACAGACCGGACTCACTAGTGAGGCTTGTTAATTATACCGGAACACTTGGAGTAAACTAGTATACGATCCAGTTGTTGTACAAACTAAGGCCATAAGACCATAAAATGAGCCTTTCGAAGCGGAACCACTCTTTTATTTGCCGAAAAATCATGTTTAATGGCGAAGCGAAATGAACATGTCAATCGTCCTTTTTGACTACGCCATTTGACACTCTCAATTTTTTTCTCTAGGGACATCTGATTGCATTATCTTATGCAAATTAACCAATTGATGACTTAGACGCCAATATTGCGACTATTATTCACGATGTACAGGTTTGGCTCGAAACATTGATCAACAAGTGGACTGACAGGATCGCCTTAGAACGAACTTAGTCGGGATAAACACATCATAACATATGTACAAATATGTATGTACGAAATTTTATTTATGCATTGAATAAATTCAGATAAAATTCAAAACTTTATACGACTATTATAACATAGCAAAAAGTATAAATACCTGTTGGGATTCACGTTAAATTCATAATTTTTACATATCGAGCAAGCCACACAGAAAAAAGGAATTGTAAAAAAATATATACGTATTTTATAAACGATAAATATAACTAGCTCATTCCGCGTCCAGAATGCGGAAGTGAGAGACGATCAGCATATATAACATATACAACACTGTATAGCTACATAATCAAAATTATTCCTGTTTTGTGTTTAGTAGTATTGAGATACTACTAAATATTTAATTTCAATTTTTCCACATTTCATGAATGAAAATTGATACGGAAGTAGCTGCTTAAAATGAAGTTTTACTTGTTGTTAGTTATTTCAACAAGATGAAGCATAGTAACAGCATACTCACTAAGTTGTTTTCTTTTCGATAAAAAACAAAGACGTCCTTGAAAAGGACATTGAACTTGACTGCCTCATCATCTTAATGGTACCAGTGTAACCAGGTTGTTTTCATTTTGCGGTACAATTCCCATTTAAAACAGAGCTCACCACAAGGGTTAAGCACTCCGTTTTCTGTTCGATGAAAAAAAAATAAAAATAAAAATAATAAAAAAAAAAATTAAAAAAAAGTCTGATTATTTACATTTACTCATTGAGATTGGCACTTAAAGCAACTTGGTTAACGGACCAAAGCCATTTTTAGTAAAAACACTTGTACAAACGCCCATCTGCTGACTATTAAAGACTGATATATAGAATCACAAGAAAAGCAGAAGATGACTAACATTGGATAGATTTTCGCTCCGACGCAAAATCTATTTGCTTTTCCAAGAGTGTGTGACATAATAATTACCAAGAGAATACGAATTGAATACATTGGTACATGTAGCATATGACACACATTTTACGGATATTAAAAGATCAATCGAATTGTGTAAACACACATACGAATATCTGCGACTAATGAATTAAAAGAGATTGTTCATTGATCATACATTTGCTGCCTATGTCAATGGTTATTCGTTTCAGTTAATCATGTATTTGATTATTAGAATGTAAAAGAAGTACATGGTATTTACATAAAAAGTTTTCTTGTAACTTTTCATGTAAGTCGTATATCGAACAGTCGATCTAAACAGAATTGATATCCTTACGATTTTGAAGCTCAACAATTACTGCTAAGTGTTTAGATAGTACCTTATTCTAACGTAATTATTATGTTCCTACTATTTATGTTGTACTCGTTTTAAAAATTAAGTAAGCCTTGGCCGCATGTATCTTGACTTTGCTCATAGTGAATGCAAGCGCTGCAGTCATTTAACCAGCGGAGTAGTGGCTTGATAGAAAATGTGTGAAAAGATTAGTTAAGAAAACGTTTGAATTGAAATTGATAATAATGTCATGGTTTTCGATTATTAACTAGAAAGTGCTGTCTTAGAGCACAAAAATACTATGTAATACCTGGGCTGAAAAGTCCGTGTAAGAGAGGGCACCACTTGCATTAAATCCAGACCATTTTCAGTTAGTACCAACCTTCAAAAGATACATGTATATATTTGACAGCTGTCGGACGATTAGTTCTCGAGATATAGCGTTGTGAGTGAAGCAAATTTTGTTATTGTGAAAAAAATGGATTCAAAGCAATTTCGTGTGTTAATTTATCATTGCTTTTTGATGGGAAAAAATGCATCTGATGCAAAGAAATGGCTTGATAAGTGTTACCCGGACTCTGCATCAGCCGAACGAACCATTCGGAAGTGGATTGAAAAATTTAAAAGTGGTCATACAAGCACCGAAGATGATGCACACAGTGTTTCAGATGAAAACATCAAAAAAGTCCACAAAATGATTACGAATGACTGTAAAGTGAAGTTGATCGAGATAGCTGAGGCTCTGAAGATATCAAAAGAGCGCGTTGGATATATCATACACGAGTATTTGGACATGCCATAGCTCTGTTCAAAGTGGGTGCCGAGTTTGCTCATAGTCGACCAAAAACAACGACGTGTTGATGATTCAGAGGAGTGTTTAAAGCTGTTCAACGGCAATAAAGCCGAATTTTTGCGTCGGTATGTGACAATGGATGAAACTTGGCTCCATCACTTCACATCAGAGTCAAGTCGGCAGTCAGCTGAGTGGTGAGCAGGCGACGAACATCGTTCAAAACGACCAAAAACTCAACAGTCGGCAGGCAAGGTTATGGCATCCGTATTTTGGGATACACATGGAATAATTTTCATCGACTATCTTCAAAAGGGGCAGACTATCAACAGCGACTATTACATTGCGTTGTGAAAAGTGCTGTTTCATCAAAACAATGCACCGTGTCACAAGTCGATGAAAACAACAGCAAAATTGAATGAATTCGGCTACGAATTGCTTCCCCACCCACCGTATTCTCCAGATTTGGCCCCCAGCGACTATTTCCTGTTCGCAGACCTCAAAAGAATGCTCGCCGGAAAGAGATTTAAGACCGATGAAGAAGTAATAGCCGAAACAGAGGCCTATTTTGAGGCTAAACCGAAATCGTACTACAAAACTGGTATTGAAATCGTTTCAATCAGTGTATCGCCCTCGAAGACCACTATATTGATAAATAAAGTTGAATTTTGCAAAGATTTTGTGTTTTACTATAAAACGGTACTAACTTTTCAGCCCATGTATTAATTAGACTTTAACATGTACAAAAAAGATCATTAATAATTGTCAATGCGTGCTAATTGAACGGTACCTAAATAAGTTTCAAAAAATGTATTAACTATCATCTTAAATGAATTGCATATTCACATAAGTTCAATGATGAACAATCGAGATTATTTTTGTGTTGTGTTGTATAAGCAATTCTAGTTGTTTTATTATTTTTATTGGTACTCAAAGATTTAAAATAATTATTACACGAATTTCATTCTTAAATTTTGTCTCCCGTTGTGTTATCCATTCCAATGTGTTCGATTGTAATTATTTAAGCGTTTATTTTTTTCTGGACTCTCTATCAAGTTTTTGTCTCAAGAAAATTTATTTAAATAATCTTTTCTAGATCAACGTGAAATGTGTAACTATAAGCCGCTACCAAAGTTTCTTCTTGAATTCAATCTTATTTTCAAAATATCCAATATAAAGCTATTTTCAAATTAAGAGATCAAGCAAGGTAAGAAGAGCCTACTGGAAGAGATGGACAGATCCGACAAAAACTGTACCATTTTATAATTTGTAAATAATTCAACTCGAGACGGATGGTTGTTAATCAGCTGCCATGACAAAGTAACCAAAATCTGGCTTATGTATAATTAAACCGTTGAAAGCCACAAGTTATTCTTAATAGGCAAACTCATCAAAAGGTGTGTATTAACGGGCTATATCAATGAGAGAAACTATCGCTAGCATACAATGATAGAAAAATGCTTAGCAACGAGACGCCAAAACTGTAACTGAAAATTATGACTTTAAAATGAATGTTCGATAGTCTTCTCCAGTCAAGAAATTCTGATAGTTTAAAAACCAATTAAAGTATCATAATATTCGAAAACAAAGACAATTTTTGTGATGTAAGTGATTCAGATGTTGACATCAATGTAGATACTGGCAATAAAGAAAGTCGAAAAACACAGCAGGTGCTAGAGCCAAGGTAAGCGCAAAGTGAAAAAGAAGCATTATATTGCTAGATTTATCCTGATCTATAATCTAAAATGAGCGAATACAAGTTGCTTTACCATTAAAGTCGCCTTCCGTCTAATGAATTGCTTTAAAAACTATAAAATGAGATACAGGATCTGCAAGAAATAATAAATCTAAATAATCTGGAACAAATAATAAATTCAAAAGAACAACAGCTCCACCCAACACGACCAAAAACTTAAATAAAAGAAATCCAATAACATTTTCAATTTATTTTATCACTAACGCAAAGGAAATTTTGTTAAAAATACTAAATTATGTCGAAGAGTTTTTTTTGAAACAAGTAAGAGAAAACCAAAGTTGTACAGACAAAAAAAAAAGAAACATTTGTTTTGGTTGACCAAAAACAAAGCCAGAATGGGCGATCAGCGATTCATACGGGAATTATCAGGGAGAATACTTTCTAAAAAATCAGAGAAAATTGATGCAATCTACACCCTGACTGACTCGAACTGCAACCAACTTCAGACTGCAATAATTTCCAAACCGTTCAAATTTTGACACATGACAAATAATTTTATTATTTACAAGCCTTTTAAACGTCTCAGTTGTGTTGAAAAATTTTTATCCGGAATGGAATTCAAACGTGATAGTGTGGTTGCTTTATATTTGGCTGGAAAACCACAAGTAGCTATCGTTAGAGCCCTTCAGAACCTCAACGTGAATAAATTATTTGTATCTCGAACCATAGCTCGTTACCGTGGTACTGGCAGCGTTGCAAAACGCCATGGAGGTGGTCATAAAAAAACAGCAACATCGGCAGAAATGGTTCGGAAAGTGAAGGCTCGAATTGAGCGAAATCCGCGTCGAAGTGGAAGAAAAATGGCTCGTTAGCTTAACATATCGTTGGAACGGATGCAACACATACTGAAAAATGAGCTTGGGCTCAAGCCATTGAAGTTTTGAAAAGCACACGATCTTACACCGCAACAGAAAAATGTTAGAGTCGAAAAAGCGAAGGAGTTGCTACGCTTGCACGAAAGTGGTGAGTTGCCGAATTTGGTTTTTTCCGATGATTCGCCATTTGTTATCGAGCAATATGTCAACAACCAAAATGACCGAGTTTACTTGCTAGAGAGGTCCTTCGAAAATTTACACCTTCGGACGGCCACCAGAAAGCAGGCAGCACTGATGGTGATGGTTTGGGCCGCCATAACCGCCGATGGTCGCTCTCCGCTCGTATTTTTGGACCTTGGCGTCAAAATTAATGCGATCGCATACCGTGAAACTGTCTGAGAGGCAGTATTGAAGCCTTGGGCAGAAAATCATTTCGATCGGAGAACGTGGACATTTGAACAAGACTCACACCGTCACACAAAGCGCGCGTCAACCAAGATTGGTTAAAAAACAATGTTTCACTCTTCGTTTCTTCAACACAATGGATTGCAAATTCTCCGGATGCAAATCCGTTGGATTTCTCTGTCTGGGGTATTTTGAAGACGAAGGTTGCCACTAAAAAATACCAAAGTTTGGACCACCTCAAACAAGTACTTCGCCGGGAATGGGCTAAAATACCACAGAGCCACTTGCGTGCAGCGTGCGATACTTTCTTCGGCCGTCTCAAAGCCATTATTCGCGCCAAAGGTTAACATATTGAAAACTACAGATACAATTTAAAAATTGATGTATTTTCCAACATTATTTGCTTTGGCACAATAAAACTTATCAAAAAATAAAAAAATATAGCATTTTAAAAAGTTGCAGTTCGAGTCAGTCACCCTGTATATCGGCTCTACAAATGATATAAGTAAATTCTCCACACAAAAATTTAAGACGAAAGAGAAACACAAAAAAGAATGATGAGTGCGATTTTTGAATGCCATCAAAGATCCCAGAAAAACTTATCAAGTTTTAACCGGGTTGCTAGGGCCCAAAAGCGATCATTGGATGACACAATCATAAGAAACCTTAAGAGTAAGTGGCTTCCAACAGTTGTTAACGATTTGTGGAACAGTTTTCAACCCAAACAACATAACTAATACATAACTGCGATCGCAAAACATCTATTCACCAAAATTTGTATATATCACACTCCATGTATGTATAGTAGAAACTGCTAGCGAGGCTGAAGTATTTGGGATTTTGTGTGGCCTTTCGACAAATAAATGCCCAGGAGTTGATGAAATCGATCAATCAATCTTAAATTGAATGCCCTAATATCAACATAATTAATTCATAACTTGGCAGTTATGTTCCAAGCCTAATAAAAACTTCCGTAATAAGACCAATCTGCAAAAGTGAAGTGAATAATGCTGTAGCGAATTACAGACCAATATCTTTGCTACCCATTGTTGAAAAGTGCTTGGAAGAAATCATTGTAAAGCAGTTGTCTAGTTTTTCTGCCAGGCAAAAAATTCTTCATTCAAATTAAGAGCCATCACATTCTAATTATTTTTTCAGATTTCAGCAAAGCCTTTGAGATATTGCTGCGCGACGAATTGGAATAAGAGGCAAAATAGTGCAATAGATAAAAGACTATCTAACAGATAGAACTAACCAAAAACTGAGCAACTATCCTACAAGGCTCTAAGCTAAGACTAACTTTATTTATCCTCTTTACAAATGAGCTTTTGCGGGTTTTTACAAAATCAACAGCATTTACATATGTAGACGATATCGCTATCGTGGTGAAGCATAAAAACCTTTGTACAGCTAAAACTATAATGCAGGAGCAATTTTACATGGTCTCACGATGGTTTCACGACCACGACGACTACTTAAACCAAAATGGTGTACATACGAAATCCACATCAAGCAATAGCTGTATTGGATGTGTACCAAAGAACTGAAGGTTGTACAGCAACAGCAAGAAGCGAAGTCATTATTTAAAAAAATAAAATATGTACTTCGAAATCATCATAGATGATCACTTTACTTGGCGCGAACACATTAATCGACTGCGTCTACATTTGAAGAGTGCAGTCCTGGCAATGACATGCATACATCAAAAAATATACCACAATTGAAGTTCAGATGAAGGTTTATTGCTCATTAGCTGAAACCCCAATGCGATATGCAATCTTAGCTTCGGGAAACGCCTCCAAAAATTTTCTTGACACTATCTGGATCATTCAACGCCGCTTACCATAGTAAGAATCTTAAATAATAACCACACAAATTTCATAGTTCCAGATGTCAATAGCCTTAAATCTTAATCTTAATAGCCTTAATCTTAATCACTAATCAAGTATTACGGTGACAATAGATTCTAGCACATATGTCACAATCAGAAAACAAGAAGACGAGTCCAACAATTCCGGCAATCAACGACAACTAAGGGCGAAAACAACTAACACGTTGACAGTTAATCTAAAATATGTCATTAATTTAAAAAACCGAAAAAAACTTCTTAAATTGTATTTTCTTTCTATAAATTCTAACAATATTTTATAACCTTTTTCTTTTTTTTTTTTTTTTTGTTTAATTTTATTTAAATTTTCAAACTTCTTAAACATACAACTTTAAAAACTTCCAAATATGTAATGTAAAAAAACTATGTCGATATCTAACAACCTTCATATGCGGTTACTACCAGTGGGGCACCTTATTGCCCAGGACTGGCCCCCTTTATCTCCTGCTCACAGAGAATCAGAGTAAAGCTACCTAAGGTGGGATACAACCCGACCTGTAAAGAGGCTTTAAGGGTTAGAGAACTGTTTCTTCGGTCTTAAAAAATGCTCGAAACCATTAAAATTTGTGCCTCATTCTCACGCTCAAATATGATGAAATTACATCTGCCAGCGATTTGGCTGAGGCCAATGTGCTTGCTTCACACTTCTTTGCATGATTAACGCTTTCAGATTGTATCATGACGTGTCCGCTCACATTTAAGCGCGTCAAATTTTTAATGGGACGAATTCACTTTCGCACTTATATGGTACCAAGGGTACTCAAAGATCTTAATGTACACAAATCGTCTAGTGCATGTGGTATATCTTCTAATCTTCTTAAAAGAACTTATTCGCTGGAAAAACCACTTCAAAAACCTTTTCAAGAATCCTAATTTTTGGGACTCTGTTCGAATTTGTCATAGTATCCATAAAAAAGCGAATGCTCTCCTCTCTCCTCTTACAATTCTAATAATTATGAATATGATATTGATATAGATATTTCTTTCGCTAATAAAGTTTTATTATTTTTAACAGAGTCGCGAAGCACACTCAAACTTATAGCACGTTGCGGCAGCGAATGAATTGAAAAGGTGTACACTGGCAGTGAATATGAATTGTCTTAAATGTGTACACAGAAAAACCCTGGCTCTGTACTGCGTGTTCACCATTTTACTCTTTTAAGACTAACCTAATGGCTCCTCTCAAAGAGATTATCGTTGATCCGCCTCACACATTCGTTGATGTAGTCGATCTGTTGATCGATGCTCAGGCTACCATTCGACTGAAGAGAAACCGAGCTAACCTCTGTAAGCATATGGGCACCATATAGGGTGGCCGTAGTGTAGTGGTATATGCATAGACTCCTCAAGCAGAGGGTCGCGGGTTCGAGTCCCATGCCAGGCAATTCTGTGAAAAAGTCTTTTCATAGAATTTGTATGTAGTAATATGAAAATCCCTCGGCGTCAACTCTGACATGAAGGCATAACACTGATATTGGAGTGGTTGCTGGCTGGGCTAAATAACGAACTAACAACTAGTACGTACTTAAGACCCACTGGTTGAGGAGGATGTACTAGCTCGTCCCGTTCAGTTTGACGACCACCTCTGGGAAAAATATCGAAACCTAATACACCTGAGTTTCAAACTACTACACCACCCGCCCGTGCCCTGGAGAAAAAACCAGTAAAAGGGTATTCATATCCCATTGGTGCGTGCGCGGTATTATAATATATATATATATATATATATATATGTACGTTCTAGTCAGCGTTCCGTGCACTCAAAGGTTTTCAATCTAAAAGGAAACGCCCTAAATGCAGACTCATTTGCCATCAATGTCGACCAGCCGCATCAAAAATAAACAACTCACCCAAACACACAAACCCCAACGAGTGCCTGTACATCTTGCTATGCCACATAAGCGTCAACGGCGAGCGAACCCACTTCCTCCAATTTACTGGATATACGGCTTGATTTCCTCTCCGTACTTGTTATAGACTCTAGTAAAGTATATCTTGCCAAAAACGCCTTCAGCTGAACTGTGTATGTAAGGTTCATATCTCTTACAATTACCGTGGCATTGCACCATCACTATGAGGGAAAACCCACATAGAAGCGGGTAGACATCTAATTTTTGGCTCTTAAACCAGAGCAATACTACAATTGCTCTCACACATTTAAGCTCTCTCCATAACGGAGAAAGCTACCTAACAGTCCAATTGTGTAAAGGGGAAAACCATATTAATTGACAAAGTTTACCTTCGCTAGGACTGCATAGTACATTGGACTAGGCGTCCACTCCTGTCGCAGTTCTTACATTTTAATGCATTTTTGCACTTTTTTGATTCATACGACAGAACCATTCTTGACAAAACCGTGTAGACTTTTAGGACACTCTCTGGGGCCTGTACCACAAGACTACAATTTAACAATCAACTGGCAACTATGCACTTTTAACAAATAACTATTATTTCTGTGCCACAAAAGGAATCTGCTTCAGTTATCAAACTCGAAAATTTCCCACTTTTGTACAATTCAATTGTACAAAATATTCCGTAACGAATGGACAATGTGGAGACAAATAAGTGTTGTGAACAAAGAAATAGTTTTTCAGAAACAATAACAAAGGAAACGAAAATTGAAGCTTGGACAAGTATTTATAAGCTGGGTTATAGCTTTAATATTGTGGCAAGCACAGGGTCTTGGATATACCATATGTAAAAGATGTGTTTTGGCAAAACTAGTGAAAATCAACATTGGTAGTTTATTTGTAACTAAATTGAATTCTGCAATTGTCCTTTTCTTTTAGGCAAAAATTTAAAACTCCAAAAAAAAAAAAAAAAACTTGCACTGGTGGTGGTAGAAAAATTAAATTGAATTCTTGTGGTGATATTATTCTTGATATTATCAGAAGAAATTCAGAAGCTATCGTTGGGCTTGGCGTTATAGAGTCCATGAGTGAAACAAACGGTTAACACAATTCTAAATTTCAAGTCGTGTTCCAACCACTTGTTTCCATTTCTTCTATCTCCAATCGGTTTTTTTTTTTTTTTTTTTTTTTTTATATATATATATACAAACAACGCTACGAAAAGCTTGAGCTCTTGCGTTGATGTAAATAACCACTGTTTCGGTTCCACCACTAGGCCATTGCAATCAAAGCCAAATGGAAGTCAATAAAAGTAAGAACCGTTTTTAAAGAGCATTAGTAAAATGCTTTAAAATTATTAATTTTTTGCAGAGAGAAAGGTTATTGAAGCTAAAGAATTTCCCAATATATATATATATAAAAAAAAAAAAACTAATGATTGATAACATTGAATTGCTGAACACAAAAGTAAGATTGGAGATTCAGCTTTTAAAAATTAAACTGGGATAGCAAACTGAAGGGGAAAAAAGTGCCAGTGGAGAATGCACAAATCCCATCCCATCCCAAAAAATGGGGAAGATTTTCAACGAAACGATTATGATGTTTTAGTATTAAGTGTTTTAGATTATTAGTTAGAGATATAAAAGAACAGGTTAATTAATTTATATTTTATTTGATTGACGTTTTGCATATCAAAGTGGCGTAAATAACGCAACAGTGGTGGAAAGTAGTTTTGTGAATGGTCAAAGTTTTCTTCGTCGTTTAGTATTGCATTTTCGTAATTTGTAATTTTGTGGGGTTTTCAGATCACCTTCCTTGCGGCAAATGTTGCATAATGTTGTACAGCATTTAAAAATATTTGCTGCATATACAGGACTAACCCGTAAGTGGTCATCTATATTGATAAGAATCCCGTCGATTGCATTGCGAACTTCCGGCATTCTCGCCTTATTGTAAAACTGTTAAACAACATCGCTTACATTTTCTAACCAGCGTACATGGACTCTAAATTCCAGATCATTTATGGCTAATGTGACTTCTGCTACACAACGACAAACTGTATTCTCACCAACGTCATACATGTCACCTGTAGCATGGTATTGAGCTCCAGTAACAAGCCAGTGCAAAGCTATTAAATTTTTTTGTTTAAATGTAAGAGAATTATTGCGGTTTGTTGGTGACATTTTTTTAACCTTATCTTTCAACAAGATAAATCACTACACGATTTGAAACTCGAAATTCTTCAATAGCAACATTCAATAGCAGTATTAATTTCAAAATTAATACGCGGTTTATACATTTCTAATACGCGTCCTTCATCATCATCACTTTCATCTGAATCGAAAAAAAAAACATTTTCTTTTAAATATTTTTCACTTGAGTACAGGTAGAATGGAGTGTTATCTTTAATACGAATTACTAGATTTTATTTAAGGCCGCTTACTACTAAAAAGTTCTTCATTCGTCAAAGCAATTCCTAATACAGTAATACGCCTAATTTTATATCTTGAATATTTATTTAAAGTACATATAATAATAATTGCTCATCAAAAGGCTTTGTAAAATCTCAGTTTGTTTCAAAGTTAAATATATAGCAATCTTCTGCTCAGTTCATGTTTAATATTGTCATAAAAAGTTAAAGGATTAAAATTTTTGTTTAAGACCGTCTAAAATCAAACCTGTTATGGCTTAAAAATTCTCATTTGATACGTTAAGTTTCTCTAACAATTTAACAAGTCAATTGTTAAATTTTTAGCACTTGTAGATTTATGGTATGGAATGTGAGGACATTGTCAATTTCCCAATTGTTTAGTATCGCTTGTACAATTGTTAGTTGTCAAGTTGACTTGTAGGTGATTTATAATGTAAAATAAAACACATAAATTTGAAAGTGAACTTAATCTTTTTATTATCAGTTAAAAGAACAATTCATGGCATTTACTTTTTAAAAATGATATTATGTAAATGTTGGCCACGACTACGTCTGAGGTGGTCCATTCGGAAGGTCCAATTTAGTGCGACTCGTTTGAGCATAGCGACTAGTATCTCGCGGATAACACGAGTAATGTTCGCTACCAAAGCGTTTATCGTGAATGGCTTATTCCTGAAGACCTGAGAGTTTACATATCCCCAGAGAAAATAGTCCAAATGTGTGATATCGCACGATATAGGCGGCCAATTTACCTTAGCAAAGAGTGAAATTATGTGTTCACCAAAATGATTTTTCAAGAAGTCCATTGTTTCACGAGCTGTATGACTCGTAGCCGTCTTTTTGAAAGCAGAGCTCACCGAGACCGTGTGCTTGAATTTAAGGAAGCACATAGTCCGTTAACATGGCGCGATAACTGTTACCATTGAAGATGGTATTTTTGAAGAAATATGGACCAATGATTATACCAGCCCATAAACCACACCATACCGTTGTTTTTAATGGATGTAATGGTACTCTTCGGGTTGCTCAACAGCCCAAATGCGGAAATTTGGAAAAGAAATGGGTTTTATCACTTAACAAAAATTCACGAGTAAACACCGGATTTTCATTTAGTTTTTCCAGAGCCCATTTACTGAAAATATGGCGCAAATTCAAGTCGCCTGGCTTCAATTCTTGCACAAGTTGAATTTTGTATGCTTTTAGGACGAGATACTCACGTAAAATACACCAAGTTGTCGAATACGCCAAGCCAAGCTGCTGAGAACGACGACGAATCGATTCGTCACGGACTTCGCGTACACTCTCAGCAACAGCTGCTATAGTCTCTTCACTACGGGCTGGATGTGGTCTAACCGGTCGAGTATCATCTACTAATGTAAGCTGGGACTTTAATTTGCGAATGGTATTGGCAATAGTGGTTTCAAAAAAAAGCCTATTGAAAATCAAACCACATGATGAATCATCCCTTAGTTTTGTCGTACAGGCCCTAGTGTCAAGAACCACATCTTGCTGATAACATATTTACACTGCCAAGAAACGGAGGTTTGATTCAGCTAATAATACACCTTTTCATAGACAATGAGAAATGAAAAATAATCTCTCTGTCGCCCTAAGTACCTAAGTAACAAGAAAGAAAACCACCGATTTGGGTACATAATGGCAAAAAAATTTACACCACGGGTGATCAGACTTAAGATTATTATGCTATTCGAAAGACATCAGTTATCACTCAACTTAAGTACCTAAAATAACCTTTCGCCGACACGATGGATTATTTTTTATTTATTTTTTTTTTTTTTTTTGTAAATTAGTTTTAGTTCTGGGAAGATACTAATTGAACTCAACAACGTGACCAGCAGTTCAATTTCAATTGTAGTAACAAGAAAAAAAATTGTTTACCATTATTAAAAAACGAAAAGTTATGATTTAATCTTAATGATGTTTATAATAAACTATAAACAGATTCATAACCGTTCAGACGAGAATTCTGTGAACCTCCACCAACGCTGAAGCTTGAATCACTTTCTACAAGTATTTCCAAATGCAGAAGTTAAAATATACGTGGAAAAACAGTTGACTGCCTAAAACTCCATTGACACCTAGTTACCAACACGCAATCTCAATTAGGGTGATTTCAGGCGTCTGTAATATACATAGACTGGCAAATTCATATGGTTGGTATAATGAAGTTTCTGTCATTTAAACTCTGACATCATGTTGCAAGCAACTTTTTGACAAATTTTTGTGACATAACTTTAAATTTGTAATGGTGTACGAGTATGGTGTAAGTTCGCTTCCAAAGTATAACACGAGTATCATATGAAGATAAACTTTGTTCACTTTTTTAATCAAGATCGTGGTCAGAAGCCATGACTGCCTTAATCGAATTAAAGGTGACCTAAGATATAGTAGTAAAGTCAAAAGTAATTTACCACATTCGCGCTACAGAAATCCATCGTGTACTCTGGCATAATGATGAAATGCTCAAAGGTAACAGCAACTGCCTACATTTTTCCATTCTGCATTTTTTCTGTAACTCTTTCCAGGTAATTTAATTTAACGAGTATGTTTCCTGATACTGATATAATCAAACAGTTGTACAAGTATAAAACTTTTGCAAGTATTTTAAGACAAAAATTAACTCAATATGTGCGTATCACATTGATTTCAAAGGTTAACTCGTTATTCATTATAACAAAATATATGAACCTATATTTATCCTCTATCCGCAACTGGTTTATCTACAATGCGAAAATAATACGACAATCTTGCAAGGGTTAAAAAGATTATAATATAATACGCATCATCTAGAGCACCTTGATAATCTACCCTATTATATCATTATTATTTTGTTTTCACTATACGAGTAACTAAGCCAGGCTTTTTAGGTTAAACATGTTTTTGAAGTAATTACCTTTAATAGAAATTGTGGGAGATATTGATATATGTATGTATAGTATTATAAACCAAGGCATTTTTACAGCCAATAAAAGGTAAGTTATGAATTTAATTTTTAATTTTTATTAGCTCAATTCTTAAATTGCAGCACTGAGGCCAATCGACTGCATATATGCATGTATAGCGGTGGTCAGGTGCGGACTTGTAAGGTAAAGTCATAGGACGATCCCTAAGAGTAAACGACACAGGAAGACTCATTGTTTCCACGGGGAGACCGATCTCTACTCTAGAGATTGTCACTGCCAAAAACGACAACAACGGCATAGATTCGAGCGATCCTGGTCCGATAACTCCGCTCTCCCAACGTCGGAACCTAAAAGAGTTCGAACAGGAAATGCTACAGTCGACATGTTTGTTTGTTTGAGGCAACAGCGAAATGGTAAGGAGTAAGTATCGGCCCAGCTAGTGAGGTAATTCTCTTGACCTTAGATGTACAGAACTTAGATCTAAACACCAGATCTAAACACCAGATCTAAACACCAGAATCTAAAGAGTTCTGTAAAGAGTGGATGAGAAGAGATCTCGCACACATTGCCTTTGCTATAAATTACAAAACTATAAACGGCTAAATGACGTAAACGGTAATGTCAAGTACAGTTTCGATAAGCTAAGGCTCACTATAAAGACCTCCGATAACACTCCAGCTACCTTCACCACTACTAGCACCAGTAGTCTCTCCAAAAGACTACAAATTAACACCCTTAATACGGCTGAAGCTGAGAGTGGTAGAGCACGTGAGCTCTTCTCAACTAGCAATCAGACAACTCGCCGATTAACCCCAAAGGGCTGAGAGATGATAATAAACCGAAGCGCATACGAAACCTCGCGTATAGCCTCAAACGAACCCAAAACTCAGCGTTCTCGGTGAATCAATTAAGAATGTCATATAAACCAAGAAAGAGGACAAGATGATACAACTGAAGGAGACGGGGGAAAAAACAGACCAATTTAAAAAGATAATTGGTAAAATCGTTGGCAACCATGTGGGGTTTAGGTCTCTGACTTATCGTAATACTCTAGAAGTAAAAGACATCGAAGAGGCCACGACAAAGGAGAAGGTCTGCGAATCAGACAGACAGCAATACCAACTCAATAGACAATGCAAACATAATTATTCTGAGAAATGCCTATGGACATATCCAAATTACGACGATTAGCTTGCCTGGAAGCAGTGCACACAAAATGCTAAAGTCAGACAGAATGAAAATTGGATGGGTAAACTGTTGCGTTCGGGAACGAAAAATCCTAACTAGATGTTATAGATGTATTGAATTCGGCCAATCTGCACGCCAATGTAAAAATTAGATCTACCGCTCCAAGCAATGTAAAAGATGTGCTTAAGAAGGCCATATAGCCAAAGACTGTAACAAAGATCCGTTTTGTTTCTTCTGCAAGAAGCACAACCCGGGAACGCTAAGCATATAGCGGATAGCAGCAAAAGTCCGATCTTCAGGAGAGACATTACCAGCAAAAAACAATGAAAATAATACAGATTAACCCTAACCGCTGTAGGGCAGTCCAGGACATCTTTGCATAAACGGCTAAAGACGAGGGAATGAACATCATTTTGATCACCGAGCCGTATAAAATTCTTGACAGCAATATCCGGATCTGCAATCAAACAAAGCATGCCGCAATTTTTATATGTGGAAAGCATGTCAGGTGCACGATCAAGCGGCTGGGTACGCAAAAATAAACGGGATCAACTTCTACAGTTATAACACACGTCTAAGTTGGATTACGAGTGAATTCCAGGCAATGTTAGAAAATGTAAGTGCAGATGCACGTGAAAGATCGCCAGTGGTTATAGGCGGAGATATTAATTGCCGGACAACAGGGGTAACAAGCTCACTAATGGAAAAAGGCTATTCCACGCCCAATCTTGCGGGCCCAAAATGGAAAGATAAACTCTTCGACAAATGATGATACGAAATGATGAATATTAGCGAATTATTCGACAACGAAACAGCGGAGAATATGTCGCACCATCTCACTTGCATGTCACAGCATGTGACGTATCAATGAGCAAACGAATACCCAGTAAAGGGTACACCATGCCACTAGTGGAGCCAAGAAATAAAAGCATTCAGAGCTAACTACTTACAAGCCCGGCGGGGAGTATAGTGTACAGGAGAGCTGATTTTCCAGAACGGCTAGACACATTCCGAATGGCAGGAAGGGACCTAAAAAGGCGATAAGAGAAAGTAAAAGAAGATGCTTCATACATACAGAATGATAATTACTAAGCTGAGGGGCTGTATTTCTCCACAATAATCAAGTCCAACAATGCTAAAGTCTATTGTTGAGCAAGTATGCCTGAACCCGTTGGCATTCCAAATAAGACAGTGAAATCCACCAGACATGTTTACACCAACGATGCAAAAGTGTCTGAAATAAGGGGTTTTCCCAGAGCAGTGGAAGCGGCAATATTTGATGCTTTTACCAAATAAAAACAAACGACCTGGAGAACCAGCGTCATATCGTTCAATATGTTTACTGGACATACTGGGGAAAATACTTGAACGGATTATATATGATGTGGTAAAAGAAAAGGGAGCATTATCAGATCAATAGTACAGATAGTGCAGTAGGGACGCTGGGCATCAAAAATGTCTTTAACTCAGAAAAAGGGTTATTTGTAATAAAGTCACTTGCCAGATACACCATACTACTTGCGAAAGATTGCACCCGGCTACTTCAGCAATTGAAGGTTGAGTTATGAAACCGGCGAAGAAGGAAAATACTATTAAATCTCCACGGGAGACCCTCAATAATTAGTACTGGGGCCCCCTACTCTGGAATAGACATTTGGACCAACCGAAGGCATGGAAATTGTAACTACCATCTTAGAATGGAGTTCTGCAATTAACACTGCCACCAAGAGTAAAAATAATCGAATTCGCTGGTGACCTCGGCATTGTAGCTATTGCAAAGAATGTTTGCGAAATAGAGTAAGCTACAAACAATGCAATCAATTTTATCTAAGACTGGCTTGTATCTGGCGACCTAGAATTAGATCACAAAACGGAGGCTGTTTTACTAAACAACCGGAAAAATGTGGAATACGTGGACATAAGGGTAGATAAAATAGGGTACATAAAATATTGTACCTAGGATTAATACTTAACAATACACTATGCCTCACATTGACAATTCGGGAAAAAAGGCGTCAACATATTGCCAAATGCATATCGACTTAGCACTTAAATTGTAATCAGTGCCTTTAGAACAATTTCAGACGAAGTAGATTTTGTTATAGGCGGGATGATTCCCTTCGATTTCCTTGCAGACGAGATACAGAGAGATAGGAGAACCTCCAGTAACCAAGAGGCGACAGTCATCAAAAGTTCAGGAACGAAGAAAGGACAGATGGATTGATCCCATCCATAGATGTTTGGACAAACCTAAGGCATGAAAAGTGCAACTACTATCTTACTCTGTTACTACAGTCACAGTAGGGAAAGTGTATACATCGCTTCGGGTACGATAGCTCACATTTTTTTCCACGCTACCCAAATTAGGAGATGCACTATTCCATTGCACACGCTTCCTACGATGGAGAACTAACATGTCAAACTCGCAACCAAATGCTGCGGTCAGAAGAAAATTAGATAGAGATTAGCGCATTCAAAACAAATGTGCAAAACGAGCTGCGAAGAATCGAGATAATAAAATGTGCTGATGCAGGAAATGCATATTATATACTAGCTAGGTGGGGTGAAAAGTAACCTCCTTGGGAATGAAAAAAAAATTGTTTAAATGTTTTTTTATTTTATTTATTGTAATACAGTCCCCTTTTAGTATAAGATATATAAGATACACTTATTCCAGAGATTTTCTAACTTCTTAATTCCGTCCGAAAAGTAATTTTCCGGAAGGTCTGCAAAATACACCTCCGTGGCGTCGATGATTTCCTCGCGTAATCGAATTTTTTATTGATGAGCCATCTTTTGAGGTTTGGCTCCAAAGGGAGCCAAATCGGGCGAATACGGTGGATGCGACAGCAATAGGGGACGTAAGTCATTGATTTTAGCCGTGGTTGCGATGCTCTTGTGCAGCGGTGCATTGTCTTGCAAAAACAAAATTTTTTTTCGCTTCATGTGAGGCCGTTTTCCAGCGATTTCGGCCTTCAATCGCTCCAATAATGCACAGTAACACGCGCTGTTGATGGTTTTTCCTTTTTCGAGATAGTCCACGAAGACTATGCCATGAAATCCCAGAAAACCGACGCCATAACCTTTTCGACCCATCGAGCCTCCATCGGCCGCTTCGGAGCACTCGTGCCGGCTTCAGTACATTGCCGGGCACTCACTCTGTTCTCTGGTGTGTAATAGTGGATCCAAGTTTCAGCAACAGTTACCAATCGACGCCAAAAGTCCGCCCGATTCCGCATCAGCAAGTCCAAACACTCTTTCGAAGTGCTCTCGAGTTCGTGTTTTTGGTCAGGAGTGAGTATGCGCGGCACCCAGCGGCAGGACAACTTTTTCATATGCAGAATATTGCCCAAAATTAGGCGTGTTCGCTCAGTACTAATCTTTGTGGTATCTGCTAGCTTGCGCACCTTCACTTTCCAGTCAGGCAACACCATTACATGTATTTTTTTGACATTGTCCTCTGTAACCGCATCGGAGCGCCTGCCGCTGTGGACTTGATCGGTTGTGGAGTTGCGGCTACCACAAAACTCTCGAAACCAATTTTTGACGGAGCATTAGCCCCATAATATTTATCCAACTTTTCTTTTGTTTCCTTCGCCGTTTTGCCTCTCAAAAAATAGTGTTTTATGAGAGAACGAAAATCATTATTGTCCATACTCAACATGATGCCAAACACGTCAACAACAATCAGCTGTCAAAACAAAACTAAAGGTAGTATCGCACTGTCTTGGCATATCTGTCTAAATATGAACGGACTTCAAGGCACCATAACCTTTTTTGCTGAGTAATATCTACAGATCTTTAGAATGCGAATTTTCCCAACCACAAAAATGTTAGTTTGAATTAAAGAAATGCTTAATTTAGCGTTAAGGTCGATAAATGGAAAACGTGGAATATATATTAAATTTATATAAGAAAAATACACTTAGTTTTCTATATACAAGTAAAATTTAGTCAAAGAGTTGGGCGTACAAATGCATATTAGCATTTTGGGAAAAGGTTAAAAAAGTGAAAATCATAGCCTTATACCGGTTTCGCAGCCTTACATATAATATTATCAAATTCTTACGGCGAAGAGTGGTGCGATAGTAGCGTGATATTTTTTGTTGCCACTTTTCTTCTCTTTTTTGACGTTTTTACTCCAATATTTACTAAGTGATCCATAAATATAGTAAAACTACGCACTTATTGTAAGTACTTCTTCAGAAGCTGTGCAAGAAAACCACTTAAATCCAATGAATATCGGACGTCACGTCAACACGTCAACAACAATCAGCTGTCAAAACAAAACTAAAGGTAGTATCGCACTGTCTTGGCATATCTGTCTAAATATGAACGGACTTCAAGGCACCATAACCTTTTTTGCTGAGTAATATCTACAGATCTTTAGAATGCGAATTTTCCCAACCACAAAAATGTTAGTTTGAATTAAAGAAATGCTTAATTTAGCGTTAAGGTCGATAAATGGAAAACGTGGAATATATATTAAATTTATATAAGAAAAATACACTTAGTTTTCTATATACAAGTAAAATTTAGTCAAAGAGTTGGGCGTACAAATGCATATTAGCATTTTGGGAAAAGGTTAAAAAAGTGAAAATCATAGCCTTATACCGGTTTCGCAGCCTTACATATAATATTATCAA
This sequence comes from Volucella inanis, assembly GCA_907269105.1. Taxonomy (NCBI): domain Eukaryota; kingdom Metazoa; phylum Arthropoda; class Insecta; order Diptera; family Syrphidae; genus Volucella; species Volucella inanis. The sequence continues at coordinate 136,525,184 of OU026153.1, forward strand.
ATTCTTACGGCGAAGAGTGGTGCGATAGTAGCGTGATATTTTTTGTTGCCACTTTTCTTCTCTTTTTTGACGTTTTTACTCCAATATTTACTAAGTGATCCATAAATATAGTAAAACTACGCACTTATGGTAAGTACTTCTTCAGAAGCTGTGCAAGAAAACCACTTAAATCCAATGAATATCGGACGTCACGTCAACACGTCAACAACAATCAGCTGTCAAAACAAAACTAAAGGTAGTATCGCACTGTCTTGGCATATCTGTCTAAATATGAACGGACTTCAAGGCACCATAACCTTTTTTGCTGAGTAATATCTACAGATCTTTAGAATGCGAATTTTCCCAACCACAAAAATGTTAGTTTGAATTAAAGAAATGCTTAATTTAGCGTTAAGGTCGATAAATGGAAAACGTGGAATATATATTAAATTTATATAAGAAAAATACACTTAGTTTTTTATATACAAGTAAAATTTAGTCAAAGAGTTGGGCGTACAAATGCATATTAGCATTTTGGGAAAAGGTTAAAAAAGTGAAAATCATAGCCTTATACAGGTTTCGCAGCCTTACATATAATATTATCAAATTCTTACGGCGAAGAGTGGTGCGATAGTAGCGTGATATTTTTTGTTGCCACTTTTCTTCTCTTTTTTGACGTTTTTACTCCAATATTTACTAAATGATCCATAAATATAGTAAAACTACGCACTTATTGTAAGTACTTCTTCAGAAGCTGTGCAAGAAAACCACTTAAATCCAATGAATATCGGACTTTGATAATTGATTCTTTTGTGGATAGAATTAAAGAAGCTTAATTTGGAAAACATGCGGATTTAATAATATGGAATAACATGCAGCATAAATTGCGTCGTAAGTTAGACTACGAACGTTTAAAAAAAGAGCGATATCACTAGAGACATTGTATCAGGAATTAGATGAGGTATTCGCACAAACCTTAAGCAGTAGAAGAAACACAATTTCGAAGCACCAGTAAATGAACTTACATTTTAAAGGTTGCGACACTTGCGAAGAAAAAATTTGCAAGAGATTCAATTTCAATCATCGAAATATATTGAAGATGAACAGGAAAACAACGAGATATGCAACAGAAGGAAAGAATACAATTGCAACAACTATTGCTAAATATGTTAAATTCTGTGTTAAATTTGGAGTACACCATAGCAGTGTGCAAAGTCCCTTCCTTTGAACGCCGTGCAAGATTTTCTGTTAAAGCACCACATTAACGAGTCCGGAACAATTTCTCTTCTTTTCATCGATCATAGCGCTATTATATTGTACAATAAGCAACATTGAAGATAGATCGTTAATGTAGAACGATCTTTCTTAGAATATACCGGACATCCTGTATATAATTAACGATAAAAATAAAGAAATAAATCAATATAAAATAAGTGTAAGAATATAAAATAAATGAAATAAATACGTAAGTTAATCAAATAAATAAGAATGTATATGAACAAGTAAATAAATAAACATTATAATATATAAATAAATAAGTAAATAATAGAAAATATGTGTAAAAAATAATAAATAAATAAATAAATAAAAAGACCAACAAACAAGTAAAATAAATTCATATTTATATACATAAATCCCCAAGGGGATATAAATAACGCTTTGGACAAAAGTTAACTATCTATGGTATACCCTATTAAACAAAAATCTGCAGTACAAGGAAGATAGGAATATCTGACTCTCAGCTCTTACAGAGATACAATAATATGCATATTTGTCGACAAGAATTTCTGAAGATAATTACCATACCAGATAATATTATGGGAAAAAAAAGTTGCATAAGTAATAATATATTTTTTATTTATATAAATTTATTGTATCAAACAGTGTTAAACGCTACATAATAATATAATAAGGGGTGATTCATCGTGAGGTTTGATTTTCAATAGGCTTTTTTTGACAAACAAGGCATGACTCCTATTAAACTGCTTTGTCATTTTTGTTCAGTATCGTTTGGCAAGTCATCACGGAAAACTCACACCACAACATCGTCTCCAAATTGTTCAGATGTAATACGAAAATCAGCATTCTGTGAGAAATGTTTTTCGTACAATTCGACGAACTTACGGTGCGTATAATCGACCTACTGAAACCACTATTGTCAATACCATTCGCAAATTTGAGTCTCACTTTACGTTAGTGGATGATACTCGATCGGTTAAACCACATCCAGCACGTAGTGAAGAGACTAAAGTAGCAGCAGCTTGGTTTGGCGTAGTCGACAACTTGGCGTATTTTACGTGAGGATATCGGCTTAAAAGCGTACAAAATTCAACTTGTGCAAGAATTGAAGCCCGGCGACTTGAATTTGCGTCATATTTTCAGTGAATGGACTCTGAAAAAACTTAATGAAAATCCGGTGTTTTATCGTGAAATTTTGTTCAGTGATGAAGCCCATTTCTGACCTTATTGCGTTAATAAACAAAATTGCCGTATATAAGAGCTACCATTACATCCATTAAAACAACGATATGTTGTGGTTTATGGCTGGTGGAAAACGTTTCGTGCAGATATAAGCGCACAATTTTTGTTAGGACTAGAGTCCGTAAAATTCTTTCGCTCTAACAACAATAAAAAATATTTACAACTCATCTGGATTATGGCGATAAGTTTTTAGGTAGTATTTGTTAATGTGATTTCACTTTATCTCTACACATTATTTGTGAGGCATCAATATTACTTAAAACATTCCTTTAAAATGGTAGTAGCCATTTATAATCGAAGAAAATGAAATATCATAGATAGTTAACTACTCCTACGAAAAACAGCTATTACCAATTAAATAGGTTCATGAACCATTTTAGCAAAAATGGCACACAATAATAATTCAAACCATAAATTAGCTTTTCCAAAAATAATTTTTAATATAATGCTTAGTAAGTACTTCATTTAAAAAAAATACATATATACAAAGAGAAACAGAAATCTAGGCTTCAAAAAAAATTTGATGTTCAAAGAAATAGGTGTGCAAGTTCAGAAAAGTGGAAAAACTTAAACAAAATTAAAAGAAAAACGTAATTATTTATGAAATTTATAATAATAATACTTAGTGGTATGGCCCTTGTTTTTTAGTACTAATTCACACCGACTTGGCATTGAGTAGACAAGGTTTTGGCATTTTTCGACTGAAATATTCTTCCAATCTTCCTGCATCTTTTTCTATAGTTCCCCCAGATTTTGTATTTTTTTTTGATGCCAGGTCCCATTTCTACTGTTTCGTATTCCCTTATTTTTACAAAAAATCTTTCTATTGCTGAATTAAATTACTGTTACTTAAACCAATTCCTTTTAAAGCTTACTTAAAAGTGACAAATCTCTACCTTGGTAGACTACAAAATGTAGTTAATGTTATGATAAACATTGATAGGAGCATTTGTGATATGTATGGCAAAAAATAAAGAAATATGAAAAAAAAATTAAATGCACGAGTTGCACCTATTTAATTGGCCATAGCTGTATATTACATCAGAATCAAACTTTATTCTTCTAAAACTATCTGCAACTTAAGGAAAATCGAACCTTTTAAGCGGCCTTTGAGATGACCTTATAATTAAACTACTTTTATTAGCTTCAGGCCAAGAAGATTGTAATATAGTACAATTAGAATTTGGCTTCGAACCTAATTACTAAACCCTCAACATACTTATGTATGTTTGTATGTATCTTAAATATAACTTAACCCAATCACATTTAGCTGTTCTAAATATATTAAACAACCACATAATAGTAGTAGAATTAATCACAATACTCGTGTTTGCTTATTAATATACCATATCTAGAACGATAGGCACATGTATTCGAATAAAAGCTTTCCCATAAGGCCTGTAGCACAGATTTTTGTTGAACAGTGTATAACTCCCTATGATATGAAAAATTCAGTCATTGACCCAACTTTTATACAAAAATCCCAAGATAAATTTGTATTTCAATATGTCAAAAGTTTTTATCCAAATTGTACACACATCTCAACATAAGATGTAATATGTATGTAACTCAAGGTCTGTGAGATAAGAAGTTAAATACTCGTATTCGAATACACAAATAGAACAAGTTACAACGTTCACACTAGACATTGTCTTCTCTTTGAGTCAACTTCAGTGACAATTATAAACTCACGCACAAACATATGAATATACTTATTTTCCCACTTAGTATGTTTTCGTGGCTCAGTGCCCTTCTCTCTTTTACGATACTGCAAACAAAACAAAAGTATCTCAATGTCAATCCATTGCACTGTCGTTGATCTAAGTCTCTCAGAATTTGTTGATCAAACAAAATATATTTAAGCGTTAGCATATTTATTATTACTTTTTTTTTGTGTTTCTTGTTTTCTCACCAAATAAACCTTCAAAGTTCAAAATTAGCATAGCCATATTAGCGACACCAACAGCAAAAAGAATAAAAACAACAACAATAGCAACAACAAATAGCAAAACAATCGACAAAGATCACTTACAATCGGTATTTCGACTTGGTCTTACTGTCTCTGTAGTTTTGGTGGGATGGGATGTCACCGCGCCAATAACAGGTATTCTCATTATATTCGTACATTACGATACCTGGCTCCGCATAACCTAACCTAACCGCCAAAACCATGAGCACACTACCACAATCAGATCAATCTTTCAACAGTCATATACGAGTACATGGGACCAGAGCTGACGCTAATGCAGGCGCTGGAGGAGTTAAACTACTGCGCGATACGAGTGTGCGATGAGGCTCATTTACAAATTGTCGTCTGGCATGTAAACACCTCACCTCAGCTTTGTTTTAAACTTAATCGTATGTCAGTATAACAGCTATATCGCGCGTTCGATTCGGTTGCGTGTAATCAACTGAGAAATTGAACTCGAAACCAAGCACCTGTCATTCAATTTAATTCTATTAATTTTTTTTTTTTTTTTTTGACAAGTTTACTCGAATTTTCAAAAAGGTAAAAGGTGCTCTTATCGTTACAGTGTTTTCGGCCTCCGATCGAGTTTTGTGATTCAAAGTTGCTTTCTTGAATGGAATCAAAAATCAAAGTGCTAAAGTGGAGTATACATGAAAGTGAAAGCAACTTAGTATCTATGGATTTGATGTTTTTTATTTCAAAAATTTCAATTAGATTTTCGATTATATAATTTTCAGTGTGTAGTGAAAGATTGTAATTTTAATTGTATGATAACCAATCCTTCAAGTAGTGTTCGGGAACAGATACATCTATGCAAACATACTTAAATTGTGCGGTTCTTTTTTTTTTAAAACAAAAGCCGGTCAACGTTGTTTGCATGGGTTAGATATAAACATTAATTAAAGAAATTTTTTATTCATGACTTTATCGGTTATGAAGCTATCGTTACTTGAAAATTAAAGCAACACGATCGATTGAATTATAATATTTAATTAATAGGTTACTGCAATTCGTTTAGAAACCCTTTAATTATTATTATGATGATAATTGTTTAAGATATTTCAGTTGAATTTAATAGTTAAGGTAAAAATTCAAAAAAAAAAAATTCGAAAATAAACTTAAAACTAATGGGTTTCCGAATTTGACGCGGTAACACTTTGCCTTCTTCCTGCAAAACTCCCGCAATATCCTAATAACTCTAACGACTATACTTTAAAGCATTATACAAACAATTGCAAATTCATTTAGAAAAAAAAGCTTTTAATTTGGTCTGTCGACTTAAGAACTGATAATTCAAGTATTGACAAACAATATTGAAACATTAATATTAAAAGTGCTAATAATTTTTTTAAATGCCAAAATACTTTTAATCTTGTTAATATAAAGTACAATACTGGATTTACTTAACGGGCTCCCGAAACATTAAAAGACCTGTCCTGACAAATAGTCTTTTTTTTAACGCCGTCACAAGTGTGTCATACTAATCTTTTGAGATTTGCGATCCCTTTATCCTTCAACCGGAGATTCCGTCTTCATTTACATTTTGAACTAGGCTGCTGAGATTCGAAGATTCGAAGCTGGAGCACTGTCGTCCATTATATGTATATTAGTTTTTTGGACTACAGCATTACTTTGATACAAGTAATAGAGTCTAATATGCGACAAATTATCAGTTCCGCTTTTCTACTTACATATACTGATTGAATGAAGGTTTTAAGTTAAGAATTATAACCTATTTGTTTTTGATCATTGGTGGGATTACTCTTTACCCTGTTGTAGCTGAACTGCATTAATAACCTCGAAGGACAGCTGATCGAGACCATGACCTTGCCATTCTCCAATCGTGGTACTATTCTATTTCCTAGAGTTAGGATGTCTAGTAAGGTGCTTGTTTTGTAGATATTTGATAACCCGAAGTTTCCTTAGCTTCTTTCTTACTGACTGTAAAGCACTGTAAAGACTGCGATCAAATCCTCGCTCTACGCTCTAGATATTTATTTTTATTTTGTTTTGTCCTACAAAATGATAAAAGTTGCTTCTGGGGCATCACTTTCAAACATATTTTTATTCATCGCACAGCAAGGCGCTAATCTTTTTATCTTTTGCCGGATAACGTACCAAAAGTATTGTCTCTTCGTGAAGGCTGTACCTTATTGATTTTAGCATTAAATTCAATGAGTGTGATTCTGCGGATAGCGCCCGTATGGCCGAATCTAAAACTGCATTCCTCTAGGCATATGCAAATGTAAAACTTATATATGGTATATTATAGAATGTGCTTAATATAGGAATTACGGCAAGAGCAAAGCCATCTCTTATTGACTTAATGTAAATGATTTTGGATCCATGCCGACTCTCAACGACCAAATGACATCATTTATACATATATGGCAATCGGAGTATATGTGCCATATGTATTTGGCATCTTAGCGTATTTCCTGTGACGCAGCTTTATTCGGCCTTGTACTGGAAGTGGACGCCTTCTGATTTTTTTAAGTGTAAACAGTTCCCGAAATGCGAAGCAAAACGATACACTTCGTAGTACCAGCAGAATAGATTGATGATGATAATGGTGCGGAGGGTATGTAATTTACCACAAACACACTTTCAACCACATCTAGAATATATTTTATAGTATTTTAAGTTGATGTGTGGGCAATAACGGTTGAAGTTCTCATATTAAAAGGGCTGCCCGCAATGGACTCTCCCACTATTTGGCAACTGTCAAATATGACAGTTCACTGAGGTGTGAGATTGTCACAAATTATATCACTTTTTGTGATATTTTGGATATTTAAACTTTAAACTGTATACAAACAATAGACTATGCGTGTAACGAACTGGGGTAAGATAACATAATTGTTACATGTTATTTTTTAATTTGTTCCCTATTAAGAAAATTGTATATGTTATATTTGTATAATGCAACTGACCGGGAAACGTAGTAATTTCGGTACCGAAATCACTCTTTTTACAAACCATAACATCTCAGCAAAAATTAACCGTAACCAAGAGCGGAAAATGGAAAAAGAAAAAAAAAAAAACACAAAACAATAACATAATAATAAATAGGCGACTGTGGGAGGCTAAACATATCGCCTCCAAGTTCGCCAAACATTTTTTGTATAATTATTACAGGAACATAGCTATTGCATGGATTGGTGTTGATGTTGTTGTTACTGGTACGCCTGAAGTGTTTGATGGCTTTCAAATCCTCATCTTTATTTCCTTACTTTTTATTTATTAATTTTTTGTTTTGTTTTTAATCATATGATCAAAGTGAAAGTCACCGGTTATACTCACACTATTGGTCCTATTATTGAATAATTGCTGATCTCAAAATTAGTTTTGTTTTTCATTTTAAATGGAGTTGTTTGGGAAAAAAAATAATAAATAAAAAACAGCAATTAACTTATAGTTATAATTGAGAAAAGAACATCTTTTCTGGTCGTCGTCAAAATGATGGTGGACTAAGCAAAATGATCGAAGCATTTGCAAACCATTTAGGCAGTCATTTAGGGCGTCATTTACTTTACTGGGCCACAGGCCAATCGGATATCTCACAATTTGGCCGGCAGTGCGTCGAATTAATAAACAAATTCCATGGACCACTTGAACGTGGAGTTCAAGTTCTCGATCATTTCTTAACGCTGGAGGAGGAGGACTTCAATGTGCACTGGGGCAGTGCATATGCCCACAATTATGTATCAAATGAAACGAACGATGAGCAGAATCAGAATCATGAAAATCTAGAAATGTTACGTGCCAATAATAATAATAGCAACAGTAGCAGTGACCAAAGAAATACCAACAGAGTTGGAAGCAATAGGAATAATAACAATTACGTTAGAGGCATACAAAACAGCTACGATAATGGTAAGTATACCATTTTTCAATTCATTTTAGTTAATAGCAGCTTAAGTATTTCATAAGGCACGAATATATGGAAGTTCAATAATAGATACGAGTATAACCTTGAAGTTTTTTTTTTGTGAAAACGTCAGCAGTAGGGAAGATAATAAAGACACGTGTCTGCATTGCTACTGCGCTAATCGTGAGGTTGACAGACCTTAGTACCAATCTACAGAATACTCTATTTTGGTGTTTTTTGCATTTGAGGGAGAGATTATTTTTCTTTCGGTATCTTTTTTGAATCTCCGCTAAAACTAATATATTACCCCTTTAGAACGAAAAAAAGTTACCTGGTCATTCATCGATCGCATTGCGGTCGGTAAGCAAATTATCCACTACTGCTTTATTTACAGGAGTTCAAACAAAATAATAGAAATTCATTTCTTATTTTCATCTGTTCCATCAAAAAATATTGTGTACGGTTTGGTTTAAAATTTAAGTAACGTACCGACGACCGTAGTTTTTCGACGAATATTGCAGTGGCTAATGTTCCTGTAATACATTTTATTGTATTTTATGTATATATACTTTTATTGTAAATCTTGCTCATGTTCCAGTTTGCACTACACTTACCAGCGAAATCCGTAATTACTCCTCTACGGTAAGGAAAAAGTTTCTGGTGTACATTTATTTCGATAATTCCATACTGTCATATCAATCTGTACGTCGCTGATATTATTTAAAATTGGTTGCCTTTGGGGCAGGCTTCGGGTGGACGTATTATATATGTATAATTGCCACTCAGGCTTATCTTTGGCGTTAAAGCGTGCTTAGTATCGTCGGTGTTTGTGTTTTTTGTGTTAGTCTTTTTTTATAATGCCTCGGGAATTATTTAGATTGAATATAGCAAATATTTGCGGCCTAAAAAGTAATTATTTTTCTGCATACGTCAACGTCTGAAAATACAGACCAGCTGTTTTTGGCACTTAGTGGAACACAGGTATATCCCCGCCCACACCTCTCATATCACTCTGATCTGAAACTACGTGGCTACGAACTAGTGCCATTATTCTTCTTTCACCGCAGTCTCGCCATTTACGTGCGTAGTTGTAAGTAATGTAGCTTACTAAACTCCACCACAATGTGATCCAATCCGGAATTTAACTTGCGGCTAAAATTCCACCTCCGTAAGCAAATTATCCACTACTGCTTTATTTACAGAAGCCCCAAACTGGACAGCAATTCGACCTTTAACGAGTTCGATACGCTTCTGACTAAATTCAAAGAATTGTATCCCTATATCCTCATACTGAAATCGTTATTGCGGGCGACTTCAATACACACAATTCTGGGTGGCTTCGACATTCTGGACAGACAACACCCGAAGGAAGGTGTATTGAGATATTCGCTAGGGACAACAATTTGACCCAACTTGTAAATGAGCCCACACGTATACCTGACGTTGATAGTCATACCGCCAACAGCCTAAACTTGTTTTTAACTTCTCACCCCAATAAATACAAGGTCAATGTGCTATCCCCTCTAGGCTCGTCGGATGATTGTGTCATATCAGCTAATTTCTCGTACATCGACCACTCGGTTAGAGAAAAGATTCCCAAAAGAACCGTTTGGCAATATGAGAAAGCCAATTGGAGCGGACTTAAGAGCTTTTTTTAGGAACTTTAACTGGTCGTTATGTTTCCTCGATAACGACGTAGATGCCGCTGCTGATATAATCACAGACACCATTCTCTTTGGAATGAGATCCTTTAACCCTCATCGGATGAAGATGAAAGAAAGAAAAGGCATTGTACGACTTGAGCTGTAAAAAGGCTGTCACAGTTAGAGAAATGTTTTTTCGGTCCTACAAGACCAACGCGACAGAGAAAAAGTTCAAACGAGCCAGGAATGACTGCAACGCCTTTCTTAAGCGTGTAAAGTTTCAATACGATCAAAAACTGAGGCAAAAAATACTACAATGTCTGCCATATCAATGCTCATTTACAATAACATTCCAGCTGTCAGCTCTTTGGACAAGGCCAATTTCCTTGCTGCACACCTTGCGGCCAGTTCAACACCTCCAGATTGTGCTTTGTCTCCGCCTACACTTGAGTGGGTCGAATCTTCAATGGGACAAATCCACTTTTGCACTCTTGTAGTAGCAAGAGTTCTTAAAGACCTTAGCATTCACAAATCCGAGGATACAGATGGTATATCTCCCCTTGTTCAGAAGAGATTTTCTCCTCCTACAATCCTACTCTTTAGGACTCTTTCTGAGCAAATGGAAAACAGAATTTGTACAGCCAGTCCCTAAAAAATGCGAATCTTCTCTCTCCTTCTACAGACCCATTGCACTTACGTTCCTTCTTTCCAAGGAATCGCTGGTAAACCGTCAGCTCATGAAACATCTCGAAACACGAAAACTTCTCAATGACCGGCAGTACGGTTTTCGTAGCAACAGGTCCATAGGTGATTTGGTGGCATGTCTCACTGAAAAGTGTATCCAAAGCGTACATCAATCTGGCGAAAGCAAGATAATTGCACTTAATATTTCTAAAGTATTTGACAGAGTTTGGCATCGATGGAATCGATGACTGTCTTCTTCAATGGATTAGAAATAACCTTTCGGAACTTTCAATTCAAGTTGTTCTGGATGGTTTCAAGTCACAAAATAAATCCTGGTGTGCCCCAGGGTTTCGTTCTGTCCCCGACACTCTTTTTAATTTCATTAACGATGTTGTGAACGATGTGATAATAATATCACACAAACAATGGAAACCCTTGAACACCGACGTAATGTCTCGTGTCTCACTCTATTTTATCACTATTTCCATCACCAGTGCTCTAGAAATCGCCAGTAGCATTCCGTCCCTTCAAACTTTTAACCGTAACATCCGTCTCGCTATGAATGCTTATCAGTATACCATCAATCTCACTTTCGGATGTACTATAAAATATCGTGATTCGTTTCTAAGCCGCACAACTCACTTATGAAATGCCCTGCCTAGCTATTTATTTTCTAGTCACTATATTTAAACATTTAAAACCAACGTTCATCGGCACCTCTTCCCATCCTCCCCGATTTTCTTTCGCCTGCGCTGTGTGCAAGAATATTAAGGGCACTCAACTCCCTTGAACGCATACAAATTATAAAAATAAATATAATTTTCTTCGTTCATCCTCCATGGTGTTGTATACAGTGCGATTCATTTGAATAGACGCACTAGAGTTAAGTTTTGGATATTATGTTGATCAATGAGAAGAAAAATGTATTCAGGAGAGAGGTACAGTTACATTGAGTAAAACAAACATAATTTCAAATATGATAAGAGTTCCGCACCGGTTAAACTGATTAGTTAGCATCAAGTGCTTGGACAAAGAGCAGTAAAAAGTAAATTATAATGTGAGGCAGATTGTTTTTTACTAATTTATTTAAAATGGCAGAAAAAAAATGTTAAATTTGGAAGAAAGGGCTAAAATTAAAGCCTACCTTTCGGAAAGCTTTTCAAATTGCGAAATAGCCCGTAAAATTGGCAGGAGTGAGCACGTTATAAGAAACTTTATCAAAAATGGTGAATCCAATGGAAATAGTTACAGAGGAAGGACCCCAAAAGCTATAACGCAAGACAAGCGGAAAATTCAAAGACTAACACCTAATTCCGCTCAATTCACAAACAAAATCAGGGAACTGTAGCAAATTCACTGTGCGTCGTGTAATTGTGAGTGCTCCACACTTAAAGCTTACAAAACTACAAAAAAAACCACCGCACGCAAGCAACAACGCTTTGAATTTGCAAGATTTCATATGACTTGGGATGTGGACGTTGAAGCGGTTTCAAGAAACTTGAGCAAAGTTGTCTTTTGGGATGAAAAGAAATTTAATTTATATGGTCTTGATGACTACAACTATTACTTTCATGATATTTGGAAAGAAAATATGTTTTAAAACCGTCATCATTCAAGACAAGGAAGAGGAGTCATGGTATAGGGTGCGATTTCGTACTATGGTGCTTTTAAATTGGTAATCGTTTCCAACAAAATGACTAGAGCTTCTTACAAAGCTCTTTTAGAAACTGCTTTTATATGCTTTTATTTTTTCGGACCTATTTCATGGATATTCCAATAGGATAACGCGCCTATACATAATTCACGTGTTGTTAAAGAATGTGTTGTGCGAATATACAAATATTGGCTGGCCTCCCTACTCGCCTCAACTCAATATCATTGAAAATGTTTGAAATTTACAGAGGAGGCAAGCAATATTAAGACAATCAAGAGCTGATTGCGGCGATTAAAGTTTCTTGGGGCAAGATTTTCTTGAATCATCTTCAAAGTTTATATGACTCTTTGAAAAACAGAATTTTTGAGGTTATTTCTAACGGTGGAGACGGAAATGGCACAAAATTAAATAAAATAAATAAAAAAAAAAAAAGAAATATTGCGAAAAAATTGAGTGATTTGCTGTTTTTTACTTTTTTTTAATGAACCGAAAAAATTATTGCAGTTTTGCATGGTATGGGAAAAGGAAAGTAAGACTACCGTTATGGGATTCTTGTCATATTTGAAATTGTGTTTCTTTTACTCAATGTAACTTTACCTCTCTCCTAAATACGTTTTTTTCTCTTTGATCAACATAAGACGAAACAATCAAGATCCAAAACGTAACTCTGGTGCGTTTATTCAAATGAAACGCACTGTACATCAGCATATAAAGAAAGCAAGACCATAAGAATATATTCAAAACTGAGTCTCGTGCACTTAGTAAAAATAGTTTTCTTCCGCTTCAATTCCAGGAAATGCCCTGTACCTCTACTTGTTTTTTTTTCTTTTGACTGCACAGATGTTGCCTAATGTTGCAACATTCAATGATTTTTGGTTTTCAAATTGTTAACCAGTATATCACGTTGATTTACAGAAAAAAAAAAATGTTTTTCTGTGACACATGGCACAGAGCAGGACTTACTGATTCCGTCACTAGCACGACAATCGAATGAAACGGTAAACGGTACGAAATCGTTTAAAAAATATTTGTGCAACTGTTGCAATATTTTTGCAACAAATCTGAAAAACACATAATATAATCTAAAAGTATTCTACGTGAAACCCCGACCCAACCTGCCAATTGAAGGCAAATGAACAAAAACGTATCTTTTATCGTTATAACAAATTTTACGCGATTTACTGCAGCTTTATAATTTTTGTTTATATGGTAATAAAATAAGTTTAAAAAATAAAATCCCTTTGACGTATTTATTTGTGTCATCATTAAAATTTAAGTACTTAAAGACGACGTATACGGCAACAACAAAATAATATTTAAAACAAATAGAATAAAAGAACGCATTTATACTCGTGTAAGGTTTGTTCGAAGTCTGCTTAACTGCCGGGCGATAGTGTGCACTAAAAAGTGTTGGTGGTTGTCAAAAAACTAAACTTAATCCTAAGTGTTTTATTTTACAGCCAACGTAAAGGGACAAAGTGATTATCCCAACAACTGTTATTGTCACTATAGTAAAGAATTAAAATGCATTAAATAAGTTTCTGCAAGATTAAAAATACTTATTATAATACGATTAGGGAAAGTTACATGCATAAGCAGTGCACAGGAAAAATGCGGTTCTAGTGAGCACTGGATGGCTCAACGTTGACACCGGACACATCTATTATCTTCAAACAAATGAAAAATTTCATCAGTTTCCAGTAATAAAAGCAATTCTACGAAGCCTTTTGAAGTACAAACTTATTTTTCAAAATTTTATTATCACTCATTTATGTGCAGTCATTTATCTTGTAACTAAATTCGTTGCTTAATTTCGTAATATACGATTAAAGTTGTCAGGAAAAGTATTTAGTTTAACTAAAAACTATAATTATATAATTCAATCGTAGTTGATGATTTCCACCACAGAACTTTTAATTTTTGAAGAGATGAAAATAATTTTTAACCATGGGTAAAATTAAAAGCTACTCATACACAAATGTTAAAACTGATGCAATTTATTTATTATTAACGCCCAACGATAATTCAACGTGCCCTAAGATTATGATGTTTTAATAGTTCAGAAAAAGTGGAGTAGAGGAAGATAGAGTATCAACCGCAGGAAAGAAAACAATAAGAAGTTATTAATTGCGAGTTCAACTACTTTTTTTAATTGAATAGTAAATCTCCGGTTTTAATTAAAATATTTTTCTGGAATAAACAAACTACCCGTTTAAAGTACATAGTTGTATTTTTATCATAATGGTGGCACTAGTGGTACAAAAGAGAATCAGCGAGATTTAAGAGACGTTTAAGCAATGCTTGAATATTTTGTTTTCGCAAATTTATATTATACTGATAGTTGCAACGATGTTTTAAAGAAATCTAAATCTACACGAGTAGCGTTCGTGTTCAAAATCATGAATGTCAGTAAATTTTTTTAATTGAATGCGATTGATGGTACCGACAAGTCGGCTACAGTCATAAGAGAGAGCTATCACCCCATGTTAACCATTTTTCGATAAATTGGAACAGGATGGTTCGGAAGATATATGGTTTCACTGGATAGTGCCACTTCCAAAATAGCGCATGCTATAATCGACGTTTTTATTAAAAACGAGATCGTTTTATCGCCAGAAATGGCACTGCCAACCGTTGGTACGATACCTTTGGACTATTTTTTTTTTTGCTATATTAAATTTTTGATCTTCGCCAACAAAAAACTTTAGGTGACTAACTCATTTTATTTCTGCGTTCAAAGGAATAAGTACTTCTTAAAAATAAGAAGAACAAAAAGTTTTTTTGGCGAAACAGATTTATTTTATTCAAAATAATGTTGACTCAATACAGCAATTTAACACGGTCTAAAGGCATGTTGAATGAGTGCTTTCAATTGTCGGCCGGGATGTCCTTCAGAATTTATATGCAAGCCTTTTGTCTACGTCCACAGCACTCTTCTTTTCTTTTTTCGGAAAATGCATTTTTCCGAAAAGGTAAAAGTCGCGAGATGCTTAATCATGCTAATACGGTTAAAATGCGATTTTTAACCAAAAAAAAAAAAAAAAAAAAAAAAAGGTCACAAATGTCGATCGATTAGATGCCGCATCATTGTGCAACAAATGCCAACTTCATTCTGCGCGATATTCTACCCGAATACGCCAAATACGATGCTCCAAACACCTCAAAACACCAACATAGAATTGTGCATTAACTGTTTGGTCCGGCGGAACAAACCCTTTGTGGACAATGCCCCTGGGATCTTAAATAAACATTTTGCTTCTTCGCCACTTTAGTGCTCGGTTTCTGCATCATATTGAAAACACCACGTTTCATCACTAGTCAAATGATGTAAATGATGACGATGTCCTTCGAATGTTGAATTCGGAACAATTTTTACGCGATGACACAGACATACTATCACATCAGACGCAATTACTCCTCTTCTATCAGTTCAGTTTTTTTTTTTTTCAGTTTAAATGCATTTTTATTTCCGTTAATTAATTACTTCTTACATGATAAACAAAAAAAAATGCTTAAAAATTAGCTAAATTAAGTTAAAATTATCTTATTCTAACCTACTGGCTTTATACCGTCCTCTAAGTTAAACATAATACTTATTCTATGTCTTTCGACGTGTCTTACAGTCTATTTTATTTTTATTTTTACAGTTATTGAAACTAAATAAAAATTTAAGTAAAAACTCTCCTCTTCTATCAAGTCTAATTCAAATGTCATGAAATTTTGATCTACCTTTCCGAAAAATGTAATTGCCAATAGATGACCTCAAAAGAAAAATCCTATTTTTAAACGATAGTTATAACCTACGGGAATGTGAGTTCTTCATTTATTCATATGAAGTATATGACCACTCCTTTTTATTTGGCATTTTAACTTGGCTCTATATATGAGCTCCAAAAATTCCTTTGCTGAACACCTTCATTTGAAGAACTCTTGTAAGATATTTGAACGGTAGAAGCAAATCTGGTTAATAAGATATGCCCAATCTATTTTTACGTTCACGTTCAAGATACGACAACCGCTTTATAACACGCACTTAGGAGAGGTCATGATGCACTTTTACCAGTTAACGCCATCACATCTAGCATTGAGTTTAAGACCACATTGAAAATTACCGATTTTTAATTAAATTGACATACGATTTCAGGCATTTGAAAATTACGTGTCTATAGTTCACAATTTCATTTTCTGTCTATTTTTTACTTGAAGAATTTATAAGTTGTTTTGGTATTCTTTCATAGAGCCGACTTGTAAGATGGTGGCACTTTTAATATTTGAGGCTGTTGGCATAACCTAAATATTTAGTGATAGTAGTTTGTTGCTTCCTAGAGTGGTTAGTGATGATGCGAAGCACTTTGCATCCATCTCTTTTAATTGCAAACGACTCCTCCTGATTAACTTCTTTAACAAAATGAGTTCAATTTGTAGCTCGATGCTACGATGGACTTATAAATACATATAAGTTCAGCCAACAATACCGTGTTTTGTATTCATGAAAGCAATTCGAGTCGAATGGTTTTTGTGGTGTCGAATTTTGAGCTGAGACTAGCATCCAATTAGTTAGAACCGAAAGAGTTTATGTATAAACATTGGTGTCAACATTCCAATTTCTTGAACATCAGTTGAATCATTTTTATTTTCTTCAGGACCAGAAATGACTCCAAAATTGCACCATCCCGTTTGTTATCGACTTTGATATTCGAAATTGGCATACTTTTCTAGTATCCCACTTCTGATATCTGTTAAAACAAAATTCCTTTAACGGTTACACTATTGGTTATTTACTAAATATGTTTAAGATACAATACTTCTAGCAAAATTAAGAAATTAAAAAAAAAAATATCAACTTTTCGGTTAGCAAAGTTTATCATAGATAAAAATCAAAATTACACTCCAATTGTCACGGCGGTCATTTTTAGTTTCAAAACCGATATTGCATATGAACTGAATTAAATTATTAAAACTCCTTCATTGAATCTCTAGGAAACATAAAGCACTATATAAGTCCTATCGTGTGTTGTAGGTTTTTCCATTTGTTTTCTCTTAATATTTGGGTTAATACGAGTATTTCAAACTCCGAAATTTAATTAAGCGGAATACAAATATGCCCGACTAACTGGTTTCTTAACCTTGAATTTTGTATCTGTAATGAATCAGTTTAAACTCAATACCAAAATAACGAGTATTAATGTCCAAAAACTAATTTTAAACGATCTTTGGGCAAATTACATATACATATCATATAGGAAGTAAGACATAGCCTATAACGATAACTTTATTTCCAAGGTAATCAATTTAAAATAGACGCTCGTCTTCCGGATACCTCGAAACAATAGAAAATATTCATTGTACTAGTACAGGTACAGTCAGACATCAATGTTATTGTAATAGTATGAATAACTGTATCGCCTGGTAATCGCCGATTGCCGATTATCAATCAATCATCATTTCGCGTTTCAAACACATTTAGGACTATGACAATGCTAATAAAATGTTTCCGTGCATAGAATCACTCGTACATGAGTACGTTTGAAAAATCACGAAACCTAACGTGCGTGCATGAAAAAAGTTTTTGATTAGTTAAAGTTCGTCAAAAAAGTTGACATTTATGTTAGTACTCCAGACACATCCGATTCGGTCTCGGTCAAATTAATAAATTGCACGTGTAATGACATATTAATTCTCTAACTCACATGACTCACAGAAAGACTAGAAATCGGTCATTGAAGTAACTTTCTTATAAAAATTTATCTGATGTTTAATTTAAGACAGTTAATTAAATATACAATATAAAAATATTGTATTAAATTTGTTTATCGTGGTTTGTTATTGAAATGGTAGCTGAATTGACAAAGTTAGGTAGGTTTCCAACAAAAGGAAAAGAAATTTTCTTATTTTGGCCATCCTAGTATTAATTTGATATTAAAAATCGCTGAAGAACTGGTTTTAAGTGTTGGTGGAAATAATGCAATGGAAAAGGAAGTGCATGATAAAATCCTCGTCGGCTATAGCGTTTGCTGGAACCTTAAGATGATGTTCCAAGTCTCCCAGAATAACTTATCTCGGGTAAGTGTCGTGAGAAGGAATGAAAACAAGGACCTTAGACATGGTCACATTATTCAGGTCCCTAAATACCCACCCAAAGTAATGTTTTGTGTTTGTTTCACCTCTACGGGCTGGCCGGGCTTAAAGCTGATTAAAGACATGATGAATAGGGTCTAGTTCGCAGACGTTTTGACCCATATGCAAATAGAGACCGGAAATGCGATTTTCTAACAAGATCCTACTTTATGACATACGTCCCAGAAAATGAACCGGACAAAAATATTGAAGTGCTGAAATGATCAGCCAACTTCCCTGATCTAAATCAAATCGAAAGTCTTTAGGCCATAATAAAAGCTGGGCTCAAGAAAACGGATATGTATGGTACAATCAAAAACAAGCTAATTTCAGCCATTATTGAGGTTTGATTTCATGATGCAGAGCTGAAAAAAATATTGGCTTTTCTTCAAAGCCGAACAGGGTGAAAGAACTTATTTCTGATTATACATTATCAGTTTAATCAAATATATAATATATATATATTGTATAAATATAAGAAAAAAATATATATATATATATATTTATATATGGTAATTGGAACAGGCATAGCACTGTAGTTATGTGTGGGGGTCCACAATACAGCAACAACATATGTAGATATATAAATCTGAAGCCATTGACAATCGAATTTGTTTTATTCCTCATAGAAGAAGTTGATATTGGTGTGAACTTGTTCAAGTGAATTAATAAGGCATTTAAGTAGATCATAACATCATAAAATATATATAGGAGACCAAACATTGATCATATTTCTTATTCAGTAGGTCACGCGTGTAAACTTATGAAACTGAGCCGCCAAAGACAAAGTATATGTATGAAAAATTTTAAGGGGATATTCCTTGACATATTTCGAGAAAAAAATCGTGTGGATGGGTTAGGCGGAACTTAAAATTTTGACTGTCATAATTTTTTTCGAAGCCAGTAAAATAAGATCTGATCTCTACTTCAAGCTTGTAGGTATAGCGCGGATGCCAATATGTTTGGTCTGGATTACGATAAAGAAACAAAATCTATCAGATCGAAGAATTTTGAAAGCTAGCAGACTGTGTTAGGACGGCCATAAGACGAATGCCAACCACAATATATATTGAATAGAATAAAAAATTATGAAGATACATTTAAAGAGCTCGCTGCAAAATTCGGGTTTCCACGAGTTTCCGTTCCTATCACGGTTTGAGATAGTCAAATAACATGTTTCTTTTTTTTTTTTTTTTTTTTAAATTGAAAAAAATAAACAGTTACGATACATTTACTCGTACGAGTATGTAATCATTTCGAGAGCTATTTCTTAAGCACTTAATAGTTACTTCTTTTCTGCACTTGGTTGGTAGAAATCAATGACGCAACTAAAAACAATTGAAAAAGGGGCACATAAGACGCATGCTAAACTGTTGCCGCATACACAATTCAATACTTATTATAAATTACTCGTTTTTATTTTCTTTTGACTGCATTTTAACGTCACGGAACTCTATGAACCAAAATGGATTTTTAAAAATATTAACTCTTATGCGCAACATATGGTATTTGTATTTACTTTCAGGCGAACGCCTTACGAGCATTCGACAAAGTATAACACCAATTCGAAATGACGTCAAAAATCGAATAAGTCGGTTCACGCAAATGTGAAGTTTTTTTTTCTTAAATACTATTCATTGTTCAGAAGGAATGTGACGTAGAAAATATTAACGAGTTTACATACCTATACATTACACATTCTAAGCGTGTACTTAAATTGGCACGTGCATTAAAATGTCGTCAGCTTCTTAAAATTGACAAAGCTTTGACAATATATATGACGCTAAGCGGTTTAAGTGGTACAAAAATGATTATAATTAATGATAATGAAGGCTAATAACTTTATTTAACTAAAAACAGAACAGACTTTCACGTACACTCTCGTGATATTGACACTATTATTATTTTCATTTTGTTTATTTATATATTTTCCAATTTTTTCCTTTTCTTGCAAAAACGATTACCATAAAAGGTCAAGTTCAAAATAGTTATAAGAAACTTGACTACAACAAATATTAGTACTTACAGATGCAATTATCGGTTTTCGGACAGTAAACACTATGAGGGCTTTTATTACAAGCTTTTACGTACATATCACAATCACAATGTCGATCTCCATTTGGCTTCCCATTGAAAATGAAAAAAATTAAATTTAAAAAATTAAATAACAAAAGGTTTGTCGGAGGCATATTCAATGGAATTGTTTAGTTAATTAATTTTTTCAAATTTGTCATGAAAAATTCACTTTGAGAATAAATTTTCTTAAATGGTTTGATGAGTTCATTTGAAGAATTTGCCCTATTTGTATCAAACTTTTGACACAACCTTTTCGAAAAAAGATATATCTTAATTTTGAGTGAAATATAAACCCTCAAAGCCACATAGAAAACACAGTGACTGCAAATTTATCGAATCCCAGCTCACCTATAGTCTTTGCGAATCATATCGGGGCGGTTTGCTTCTATCTCAACTCCACTGATACAAACAGATAAAAATACAATACTGGTTTTGAAATCCATCGCGTCCAAATGATATGTACTTGGAGAAAATGCTACAACCCGTTTTCGTAAAACTTGCGTCCATCTTACAATTTTTTCAGTCAACATTATTGTAGTGTAAATTGTAAATTGTCTACAGTGTTCCACATTTCCAGTTCCTGTGCCCTTTTTCTAAGGCAAAAAAATCGAAGTTGAATTTAACCTCTACCAAAGCAGTTATAGTTCATAATGAACTGAACACTTGTTTACAAATAATTATATAGATATAACATAGTTTCCATCGTCTAATAACATTTTCGTGTTCCAGCGCATTAAAGAAGAAGGTTAAGGTTCCACCTTAAACAGAACCTTCTTATGGCTATATACCAGGTGTACCAGTTTTTTTGTGAAGATAAAACACTAATTTTTAATGGGAAAGTAAAAAAACATTTTATTCAAAGTATTGACCATTGCTATCTACACATTTTTCCCATCTTTCAGGCAATTTATGGATTCCACGCCAATAAAGCTGTTCGTCTTTTGAAGCAAACCAAAAAGTCACCCAATTTTCGACTTGCTCGTAGGATTCGAAGTGCTGCTCAGCAAAACAAATGGTAGTCGGAAGGAGCCAAGTCTGGTGAATATGGCGGGTGGGATAGCAGCTCCCAGCCAAGTACACTGGTTGTATCCTGAACCAGTTTTGCTTTGTGTGCAGGTGCATTGTCATGGAGCAGGATTACCTTGCCGTGTCTTCTGTCCCATTCTGGCCCTTTTTCGATCAATACATGGTTCAAATTGATCATTTGTTGTCGTTAGCGATATGTATTAACGGTTTCACCGGGTTTTAAAAGCTTGTGGTACACCACACCTTTCTGGTCCCACCAGACACACAGCATTGTCTTCTTGCCGAATCGATATGGTTTTGCAGTCGAAGTTGTTGTTTTTCCCGGATTAACCAATGATTTTTTCCGTTTAGGTTTCTGAAAATAAATCCATTTTTCATCGCCAGTAACAATTCGATGCAAAACTGATTTTCACAAGTGGTTTTTCGGTTTTCCATCTGTCTTTCATTCAATTCATGTGGCACCCATTTTCCAGACTTTCGGATCTTTCCCATAGTTTTTATAGGGTCAGAAATTGTTTGTTGTGCAACATTTAACATTTCTGCCATTTGTCTGCTGTCATTTTATCGAGACATTTGTATTTTGACGCTCACTTCATACCGGTACACCTGGTAGACGATATGACATTGTAGTGTGTTATAAAGTAGGTGCTGTTTTCTTAATGAAATCGCTAACATCGCCACCCTCATCCAAGGTCGCGTGTATATTACACCATCACAGCATCTATGACTCAGTGCATGAAAACATACAGGGAAAATGTGCAAATAGTGTTTAACTTTAGCGTTATCAACTGCACCAGCAAATCAATTCTAGATTCCTTAAATTTTGTCAGAAAAAATGGCCAAAAAGAAGTGTTCCCACTGAATTACTCATAAAATCTCCTAGATATTTTTTTGTGGCCCTGAGGAGGACTTTTTTGCAACAGTTTATGGAATTTGTATAGCAATTGTTCGAAGTGCATTCCTTCTATTTGAATACACTTTGCCCATTTAACCATTTCGGATGCTGCTGTTAGCAAGATTCTTCTCGTCTCTTCGGAAACGGCACTAATATTTTCTTGGAGCTCTGCCAGACTCGACATTTCTTTAAAATAAGCCTTTTCTTTTATAGCACCCCAGAAGAAAAAAAATTCCATGGGTGTTAGGTCAGGAGATCTGGGTGGCCAAGGGTTGGGGCCGAATCGACCAATCCACCGTTCGTTAAAAGTATGGTTGAGGAACGAAATTATCTCACTTCTGCTGTGACCTGTGACAAGATGCTTCATCTTGTTGAAAGAACATCGCTCTTCTCTGAACAAGAGGAACATCTTCAAGGAGCTCCGGCAATCGTTCTCTAAGAAGTTCCAGATAGTAATGGGAATTAACTGTTTGTGGAAGAACGTGCGGGCCTACTAAAGCGTTTACTATCAATCCAGCCTAAACATTTACGCTAAGCCTCCTTAAAAAAAAAAAAAAACAACACATTTTGAAGAAGTTGTTTACAATAACCAAATTCTTACCTTTGAAAGGATGTTGTGCATAATAAATGTAGATTGGAGCAAATTATGGTGGTTTGCAACCCCATCTCTTGTGAACTGCGATTAGTCAGTCCACAGAATATTCTTGAGGAATTGCCCGTCTTCTGCATGTTTGCGTAGTCATTGGCAAATTCTACTCTTCTTTACGCGTCACCTGGTAGTAGTAGAGTCCTGTGAATTCTAGTTGTGGGAAGTTCCAACTGCGGAGCAAGTCTGCGGACGCACGCAAGATCTCATCCTCAACTTCTGCCACCGTTGCGTCTGAACGTCCTTCTCTAATTTTTTAATATTTTTTGATCCAGTATCAAAGAGACGCTGATACGTATCAGTGAATTGGCGGATGCAGGGTGTTCTACAATTTGGGTATCGTCGTTGGTACTCCAATCTTGGTAATGAAGCGTTTCCATTGCAGAACTATTTCTGCGAAATAGTTTTTGTGGAGATCACCTTATCAATCGGCTGTTCACTTACAGAGCAAAATGTCGATTGTAGATCAGCGATATTTATTACCACAGCTTTGCATATGTAAAGCAAAGTCAAATTGAAAAAAAGAGTAACAAAAAAATATTTAGAAATTATAGCGTTTAAAATGGTTACACCTGCAGATTAGAAGTCACCCAGTACATTTCTTTTTGGCCAGTTTTTTCTGACAAAAAATGGCCTTTAGTACAAAATCTGTTAAACGTACGTAAAAAAGTTTCTAAACATAATTTTTAGGAAATTTTGTAAGAACAAAAATTTCATAAAATTTCAGAAAATTTATTAAAAAAATTTTCATAATTTTAAGTTTAAGGAGCCATTACTTTTTTGTTGCTGCACAAATGCACCCAAAGCATTTAAGACCTGTACGCACTACTAAATTATCTTTTCTAAATGTCTAAAAATATTTTTGTATCTGTACTAGTTTAGAAGTTATTGCATTTAAAGTTGTTACACCTCCAAATTGAAGGTCACCCAATTTGATAGGCTGTAACTTGAAATGGAGTGAGAATAGACCCCCCTGCCATACATTTTATTGTTCGGCGGAACTTCAGAAATATCCCATTAAAGGATTATACTGCTAAACTGGGGCATCCTGTATTTTCTGTCGTAAAAAAAAATCTAACCCGTATCAGGCTAATTCTATGTGCAATGTCTTCATCACAATTTCATTAATTAATTTAAATACTACACGACAAGTATTAAAATGTTGCGCACTTTGGAATGATAACACACTCTTAATAGATGTGAGCTAGACTCGTAGATTGCGAAGATTGCGAAGATTGCTACTTAAGTTTTAAGAAAAACAAGTATAAACAAATATTTAACATCGAAAATGGCTTTATTGTCTTTCAAAGTACTCTCCTAATTTTCAAAGCCTTCTTCCACTCCAAACGAGGTAACTCTAAAAGCTAAAACCTAAAACACATCGTCCGCTTCTGCAGGCGTCAAAAACCTCGACATCGCCAACGGCATCATTGGGTGCCGTCAAATCAGGGTTGCATGGCGGATGACCAATCAACTTTTTGTTTATTAATTTATTTTTTTTTTTTAAAGAACTTTACACTTAAGTGGGTATGAATATGCCTCAGCTTGTGTTAAGTTTTTTGGAAAATGGGATAGAGAGGGAAAGAAAGATGTTTATGATGATGATGGCTTAGAGGTTATTTCTCTGCATGGGTAACTGAAAAAAATGAACCTTCCGATTTGAAAACCAGTCCACTCCTACTTGAGCCACGGCCACCCATCGATGTTTGGAGTGCTCAGACAGTCACCTGTCTTTGACCTGTGAGAACTTGTTGATGTAGAGAATGATCAGTGTTGGCTTTTCTTGCTTCTCCAAAGCCTTCTGGCCAAACAAATGACCATATTGACCGTTTTACGTTGCTCTGTTGACACGGTGGCGACATGTCCGGTTTTCCGAAAAAACAGGCGGCCATTTGGTTCGAAGAGATTCGGGCTCGAACAACCTTTGGTGGTTTCACTGGTCTTGAAAGACCCATACACTCGATCGCTATTTGGTTTTCGGCTCATCGACTGATCGCCTGTCATGATCTTATAGACGTCCTTTTAAGAATCAACGTCGGCAATTCTTTGAACCAATCGACACGAGCCTTTTTTGAACGATTGTTAAATTATGCGATATCCAACGCGAAGAAATCTTTTTGACAAACAAATTTTCATGCAAAACTAAATGTATGAGAGTGGAACCGATGCCGAAGCATGTCTTAATTTCACGATAAGTTACATGGAGCGAAAAAAAATCAACGTTTTAATAGGGAAAATCAGCGAAACACGGTGGCCCGGGATGATGCTTCATCAACAAAAGACGAAGCAAGTTGTTGAATTAATTCACGTCGAAAGACATAAAAAAACTTGCACGGAAATGTTCACGTTCGGTTATTCCCGTTGTGCACTTTGCTTTTTTTTTTTGACATCACCCTTCTTCTAGGCTATTCGTAAGCTTTCAACTGCGTTACGTCGACATGCTTTCTGTAGTTTTTAAAACTCTCTCATAATAGTATCTTTTCATTGTTAACCAATTAGAATTCTTTTCCAGTTTCTCTTGTCACCACTGCCTTTGTACAGTGGATCAATAACAATAAAGCTCTCCCACATCAGTTTATTGAATAAAATCGCGAGCTATTTAAATCGAAGATTTTTATTCTTCTTTTATAAGGTATGAGATCTGATAATGTAATCGATGACTTCGTCTCCTTCAAAATCTTATACCTATATCCTCTACCAACCCGAAAACTGCATGGGCTGTACGTTAAAGTAACGCTTTAAAATATTCTTCCCACCTCCAGTGAATGTCGTTATTTTCCCTTAGGAAACGTCCCTGCACGTCTTCAACAAATTTTGGCTATTGAGTCAATGAATTTTTTGTTTCGCTGAGCGAAATTATGAGAAAAATTATTATTACTTGTGCCTTGAGTTAGCACCCCTTTTTTGCCTTAGAATTTTGAAGCTGTCTTCTTATTCGGATACAATAAATATCCCCTACGGATATTTCACACGCTTTAGCTACATCTTCCTTTGCTGGTTTTTCGCACCATTCATATTATATTGTAACTCGAGGAGCGATTTATCGACTTCTCAATTTCGGCCATACTGCAGTCCACGAAATGCTTGGTTTTTCTCCTTCACCATTCCAGATATTGTGTTTCTTTATTTATAATAGGCTTTTTTGACATATCACACGTGACTCTTATTAAACTGCTTTGTCATTTTTGTTCAGTATCATTTGGCAAGTCATCATGGAAAGACTCACACAACAGCGTCTCCAAATTGCTCAGCTGTATTACGAAAATCAGCGTTCTGAGAAATTTTTTCGTGCGATTCGAGGAACTTACGGTGCGCATAATCAACCTACTGAAACCATTATTGCCAATACCATTCGCAAATTTGAGTCCCAGTTTACATTAGTGGATGATACTCGACCGGTTGGACAACATCCAGCACGTAGTGAAGAGACTATAGCAGCTGTAGCTGAGAGTGTACGCGAAGACCGTGACGAATCGATTCGTCAGCATTCTCAGCAACTTGGCTTAGCATATTCGACAACTTGGCGTATTTTACGTGAGGATCTCAAAAAGCGTACAAAATTCAATTTGAGCAAGAATTAAGGCCAGGCGACTTGAATTTGCGTCATATTTTCAGTGAATGGGCTCTGGAAAAACTCAATGAAAATCCCGTGTTTTATGGTGAAATTTTGTTCAGTGATGAAGCCCATTTCTGGTTTAATGGATACGTTAATAAACAAAATTGCCGTATTTGGGCTGATGACCAAACCCAAAGAGTACTAATATCTACCATTACAACCATTAAAAACAGCGGTATGGTGTGGTTTATGGGCTGGTGGAATCATTGGTCCATATTTCTTCAAAAATGAGGCAAATCAGAATGTTACCGTCAATGGTAACAGTTATGGCGCCATGTTAACGGACTATGGTCTCGGTGAGCTCTGGTTTCAACAAGACGGCGTTTCGATCCATACAGCGCGTGAAACAATGGACTTGTTGAGAAATCATTTTGGTTAGCACTTAATTTCACGTTTTGTTATGGTAATTGGGTAATTGGCCGCGTAGATCGTGCGATATCAGAACTTTGGACTATTTTCTCTTTGGATATGTAAAGTATCAGGTCTTCAGGAATAAGCCAGCTACGATTGGCGCTTTGGAAGCCAACATTACTCGTGTTATCCGCGAGATAACAGTCGCTATGCTTGAACGAGTCGCCCAAAACTGGACTTTCCAAATGGACCACCTCAGACGTAGTCGTGGCCAACATTTACATTATTTCATTTTCAAAAAGTAAATGCCATGAATTGTTCTTTTAACCGATAATAAAAGTTTTAAATTCACTTTCAAATTAATGTGTTTTATTTTACATTATAAATCACACCTCAGGATGAATCACCCCTTATTAGCCCGGCTATTTGAAACCTCGCGCGGAGTTTTGACACTATTCTTGCTTTTTTTCTCGAAGAAATACTTAGAGCTATTGCATTATCGCGTATTTTATCGTGCTAATCTTGGATCTTCCTTTTCTTAAGTTGTACTATGATATTAAGTTTGGCTTCACTATAGATGTTGGTTTTGGTTGATTTTTCTCTGATTACTTAATCAAAAAACCCCTGATATTAAAAGTTGATGGGGGCATGCATGTGGTTCGCGCAAAATCGCTTTACAGTCAGTCTTCTATTCGACACTTTAAGTATTTCCAGCATAGGTGGTAATCTTTCTGGGCATGATGTCAACATCTGCAGTACGTATGAGTAATAAGGTTCAACTCTTGATTATAAAACAACTTATAGTATACGATAGAAGAAAACAACTTATTCAAATCACATGGTCTAACCATCTGAAAATTGGTTCTTCTATGGAGTTTTTGTGTTACGTTACAGTCAGCAGTGGATTTAAGAAAAACAGATATCTGTCATTTGAAGTCTGTCAGAGCTACACTGTTTAACTTTAAATCAGTGATCCACTACTTCAACATTCTTTAAAATGTAACCAAGCTGAGATGGCTAAAAGGGTTATTTAAGAAAATGAAACTATAAAGAAAAATTTCCACTAATTTATATTAAATTCAGCAATAAATTTTATAATCGAAAACTATTCAATATTCACTATTATTTACACAAGCTTTAAATTGTTGTATATATTGAAATAGCTGCGGAATGAATTTTTGGTAGTAAGAGAGTAAGGCGGACGAATTTTTCTAATTGGTTATTTTCGAATACTAGCCGACTCCGGTCGGTTTTAATTAAGATTTACTTACTTACTTAGGAAGCGCTACAGTTCGGGGTGAGAATCAACTAAGAAGACTGATTTTCTACTTGTGCGTGCCACTTAAGGTGAGGTCTTCCTTAAGGAGGGTTAGATTCGAAGACTGAATATTTTTCGAGGGATTTTTTTCTCGAAACGACTGAGGATATCTTCAACGGCTTTCGATAAAGTCCATGATTCAGCACCATAAAATAGGACTAGGATGATCAAGGTCTGATACAAAATCTCGAGATAGAGCCTTACTACTCGATTGCCTTCTCAGCCCAAATAAACAGCCACTGGCAAGAATGGCTCCTCATTTTATGGCTGTTGAGGTGTTCCTGGCAGAATTTATGGCAAAACCAAGGTAGAAAAAGTCCCTTACTACCTCGAAATTATAGCTATCGACTGTGATGTTCTATCCAATTCGTTGATATTGTGTGTCCCTTCTTGTTGACAGCATATACTTGGCTTTGACCTCATTACCGATAATCTCATTTTGGCAGCTTCCGTTTCAATACCCGCGAACGCAACAGCCCGCTGAGTTCTCCCAATTATGTCGACATCATCGCCATACGCTAGTAGTTGCACAGACTTTAAAAAGATTGTGCCTCCAGTGTTTATTTGTGAGTTTCGCACAATTCCTTCAAGTATGATGTTAAAGAAGTCAGATGACAGCGCGTCACCTGGTATAAAACCTTGTTTGACATCAAAATTTTCGGTTAAGTCGTTACCGACCTTGATGGAGCAGCGAGCGTTCTCAATCACCATTTTGCACAGACGGACCAGTTTGGCAGGAATGCCAACACTAGAGATGGCTCTATATATATATATAGCTCGTCTTTATAAATGCTGCAATCTGCGGCCTTAAAATCGATGAAAGATGAGGGTATCTATTTGGAACTCTCAAGTTTTTTCCAGGATCTGCCGGAGTGTCAAGATTTTGTGGATTTTAGACTTCAGGGTTTCAGACGTTTACACAAAATGCGAAATAAGATCTAGTAATCGATGTTGAGTAGACTTATACCTCTATAGTTGGCGCACTTATGGGTGTCTAATATTTTGTAAATCGGCCAAACGGTGCTGGGATTCCATTCATCAGGTATACACTCTTATGACCAGATCTGAGAAATGAGTTGGTGCATTTTCTCCACAAAGTCATTTCCTGAAGCTTTGAATACCTTGGCTTGGTCGAACTGATTTTTTGGATTTAAGCGTAGAATATTGCTATCCTTATCTCGTTCTGATCAGATGGACGGAATTTTTGGCTATCATCGTCTTAGTTAAATGGTCTTTTCTGCCTGACTGTAGAATTTTAAATTTTTTTTCACCGTTGTACAGTCTGCATACAAAAATTTGCATCCGGAGAATTTGCAATCCATTGTGTTAAAGAAATGAAGAGTGAATGATGCATATCATTGTTTTTTAACCAATCTTGATTGACGCGAGCTTTGTGAGACGACTGAAATGATTGTTTGCCCAATTCTTCAATACTGTTTCTCACAGTTTCATGGTATAGATCGCATTAATTTTGACGCCACGGTCCAAAAATACGAGCGAATATATACCATCGGTGCTGCCTGCTTTCTGGTGGCCGTCCGAAGGTGTAAATTTTCGAAGAACCTCTCTAGCAAGTAAACTGGGCCATTTTGTTTGTTGACATATTGCTCGATACCAAATGGCGAATCATCGGAAAAAAATAAATTCGGCAACTCCTTACTTTCGGCAACTCACTACTTTCGCGCAAGCGTAGCAACTCCTTCGCTTTTTCGACTCTTTTTTCTGTTGCGTTGAAAGATCGTGTGCTTTTCGGAACTTCAATGTCTTGAGCCCAAGCACATTTTTCAGTATGTGTTGCATTCGTTCCAACGATATGTTGAGCTCACGAGCCATTTTTCTTCCACTTCGACGCGGATTTCGCTCAATTCGAGCCTTCACTTTCCGAACCATTTCTGCCGATGCTGCTGTTTTTTTATGACCACCTCCATGGCGTTTTGCAACGCTGCCAGTATCACGGTAACGAGCTATCGTTCGAGACACAAATGATTTATTCACGTTGAGATGCTGAAGGGCTCTAACGATAGCTACTTGTGATTTTTCTCAAGTTTGAATTCACGTTTGAATTCCATAGCGGATAAAAATTTTTGAACGCAACTGAGACGCAAATCGTTTAAAAGACGTGTAAATCATAAAATTATCTGGCATGTGTCGTTTGAGCTCACTGTCATGAACTGTTTGGAAATTAAAGCAGTCTGAAGTTGGTTGCAGTTCGAGTCAGGCAGGCTGTACTACAAGGTAAAAGTTACAAGTCCTACTCTTTGTATTTTACTCATCTACATTGTTTTACATTTTTTCTTCAGCTCCCAAGTTCATATTTCCTTCTACGATCGTTAAACGAATGTCACCGTAGACATACGTCTTAGCAGACGAGACGGGAAAGAACGCGACAAGTGGCATTGTAAGTACCTAAAACCATACTACGATGCATATTATCCCTAAATTAAAAGTCTAAAACTAAGTAGAGTAACTGGTAATTTTTAACTTTTCCACAACTTAGAACTGAATAAATTAGTTTTACGATAGGGTTTCTAAATAATAACGTCTATCTGAGTTAACTCTTCAATTGTATTTTCTTTATTTTCTTTTTTGATACCTGAAGTTTCTTCTCGTCCTTGACCCATAAAAGTCTCTGGGTCATTTGACTAGTTGCTTTGCAAAATAAGTACATTTAAGGGTGGGGTTTGTTGCGGTAAAAGTTACCATAACAAGTTCTAGTCTTTCCCTTTGTCCCCTCATTAATCCACATTCAACTCCTGACCTCACGCCGCCTTCTGACCGAGCTTGTCAGAATCTTAATCTCAGTGATCATGCCTCGTCCGAGGTTTGCGTAGTAAGGGGAGATACCTAACACGTCGTGTTGGGAGGTGCGGACACAAAGGTAACCTTCGCCGACTGAGGTCCCAAGCCTTATGGTTCTCCGACACATAAACTCTGAGAGTCGACTTGATTCGTTTATTCGCTCAGCTGGATTAGCTTGCGGATGGCAATGCGCGGTAAAATTAAGACACGATCCATACGAATCATAGAGACTTTTCAATTCTTCACTTGAGAATTGAGGAGCGTTATCAAAGACAACTCCACAGGATACGCTGAACAAAAGAAAAACGTTGTCCTCCAGTTCCCTACAAACTGAGGTGGCAGTAGCAGACCTAAAGGGAAATAACAGGGGGAATTTGATAAAGTTATCAACGGCCGTGAGGATATAGATGAAACCCCTACTCGATTTTGAAAGCGGATCAACCCAGCCAACGAATATTACATCCCAAGGATTCGAAATACATCTCGTCTCTACCATCAAGCCAGCTGGTTTCTCATTCACCGAATTCGGTGACCGTGGTTCAAGTGGTAGTGTATTGGACTCCCATTCGAACAGTTCGGGTTTGCCTAAAATACAAAAAAAAGTCAATATACACTAATAATTTAGTCTCCACATTAAATATTGGATCCCACCCATGGAGCGAAATAACCACTAAGCCCTAACAAATGAACTTACTAACTTTCCGCAACAGGCCGATCAACGGTTTTACCAAAATTGCGAAGCTTGTTACAAATCTCCTATACCAGGAAACCGTGCCGACAAAACTCCTTATCTCCTTTACATTCTTTGATACAGGTATTTTACCCATTCTCTCGATTACCATTCCTATCAACTACATATCCTAAGAATTTTAACGACGATCTGCGGAAGTTACATTTCTCTTCGGTAACCTTGAGGCGTGCTGTTTGAAGACCTCTTCCAATATTTCCAGGTATGGGAGGAAATTGTTGGTGACGATTACACGTATGATACTCCAGGTATACAAACACGTGTGGTTCCACATTGGAAAACAATGTGCATGAGTGAAGAGAAATAGTAGAGAATAGAACTTGTGGTAACTTTTACCGCAACTCTTCAGGCTTATGTACGGGTCTTCTTGCCTTGACAAGTTCTTTTTATCTGTTGGTAGAATTTCCGTACTTTATTCCTGGATTACAACTTCTTCCGCTCTTTTTTCTTCTTCTAGAGTAGTCGATCTTCTGCTCGTAGAACTCATGAGCAGCTGATTTGTTTCAGCACCGCTTCGAAGACTTCTTGTTTAGCTGCATATGTTTGCTGGCTCTCTTCATCGTTCACAAGAGTTAATTGATAAGATGGCGAAGAGCCTCTGCTAATTGTTCAGATGCACATAGCAAGGTCATGGAATCCGAATACCCCAGATGCATATACGAATTTCGTTGTCCTTTAAAGGTTTGTTAGGGTCGTTAACAGTGAGTACATTTTTATTCCAACCATTGGCTGGTTCGTCATATATTTTAATCTCTCCCGTATAGGGTTGTGACGACTTAGACCAGTATAATGATGCCGGCCGGGCTTGCCCTTAGTATTTTTAACTATATGAGTAAGGGTTTCTCATGCAGTCACCGGAACCACAATTGGGGGTAAGACAAGCACTTCGCTACGAACTCGATTCTTGCATCGTATTCAGTATCGTACATCTTTACCAATCCACGAATATTTTTACTATACCTAGACAAGATCTGCATCTTCATCAAAAAATTGTAAGAAATCGTGTTTTTTATTACGTTACCAGAAAAATTAAGTTGCAGACGAAGATTTTTTTCTCTTGTAATCTCGAGCCAAGAAGGTACTCGTATATTGTACGCTGCATATTTCGTAGTCCTTAATCTCATTCAATCCTAAAATCATTCGTATTCAATATCGTACATATTCACCAATCCACGAATGTTTTTACAATGCCTAGACAAGATTTGCATCTTCATCAAAAAAAATTGTAAGAAATCGTGTTCTTTATTACGTTACCAGGAAATTTGCAGAAGAAAATTCTTTCTCTTGCAATCTTGAGCCAAGGGGGAACACATGCTGCATCTTTAGGTAGTCCTAAGTCTCTTGTTAAATCATTCAAGTTGTTTGGTTAAACAGTTGCAGATTCTCAAAAACATATATAAAATCAGGATCGAGATTTACTTCGTCTTCCAAACTATAACATCCAATTGAATTTTGGCTATACGCTGTATCTAAACATAGGTAAATTGGCTGATCTCAATCCCTTTTTTATGTTTAGCGGTGTAGCCTTGAGTTTTAAAACTATTCTCACTGCCTTTTGGCCACTTGCGAAGTTCTGATGCGCAAGTTGTACGCACTTTTTTCGGCATTCAAAGTTTTCTTAAGTTACGAATATTGTAATCGATGTACATCTTGTACATATTTTTCACAAAGTTCGTGGTATTGTTCTGTTGTTTTGGCAACATATATTTACCAAAAATATAACAAAAACTCTATACGAAATCATGTTAAAAAAATTTGGGTTTCGTGTGATTTCAGAAATTCAGAAATTGTACTTATTTTAACCACAGATTTTTTATTGGGAAGAACTAGTTAATTGATTAATAAACTAATAACAGATGGGTACATAGAAATAATATTGCAAATATAATGTGACTCTCTATTAAAAAATATTAAAAACTCGAAAATTTAAATTACTGAAAATTGTAACGTGATGAATTTTTTCCACTACTTTTCTCGTAATCAGCACACCAATCGCTTGTCAAAATTGAGAAAGGGAATACATTGTAGACCCGTGTTATTTTCTGAGGTCACACATTTTTAATGAAAAATATTACCAATCTTTCTTCTATTTTAGTTTTTTTTTTTTTAATTCTAAATTCTAATAAATCGTCTAATAAATTTTCACTTTACTTAAGATGAATGCAAAGATCAATTAACAAAGATCAATAAGTCTAACAGGTAAGTTTATAGCTGTCCGGGGTTGGCTAAGATCTCAATCGATTAGTGTCAAAAACAAAATATTTTGAACGAAAATAACGAACAACTAGTCACGTCATGAATTTCTTTTGAATTTTACATTCACCAGAGCTCACAGGCATCTAGTACAATTTCACAATTTGTTTACATTTTCTGAGCAAACAACGCCTCAAAATGTTTTCATTCTTGACAGCGAAACACATTCATATATTAATCCACTTATGGTCAGCGTCAATAAAGTGGGGCCTTCTTATCTCTTCATTGTTTTTAGTTTGCTGTCAAAACATTTTCATTTCTGCGTGGCTTCTATGCAAAATGGCTTCTTTTGCTGTCTGGAGTGATTCCAATTTAAGAAAAATTTAGAATTTTAATTTTTTCGTCGTGTATAGTATGAAGTTGTTATGTAAAAAGTATCAATTAATTAGCTTTTGACAGCAAATAAGAATGGCAACACCAAATTCTAGTGCAAGACTTCCATTAAAATCCGTTAAAAGAAACCAAGAAAGCATGTCGCATTCACAGATCCAGGGTTGGATGAATGGTACGTTAAAAAATAATTTACTCCTTAGTTCACGTTTTATCAGACGAGGCTAGGTGTAAATGATTTTGGGTTATAATTATTTTAATTTTTGATGAATGCAGCATGCATAAGTGCATTTATCGATTTTCCCACTTTTCACAGAACCGACTGACGCCGACGTGTAATCAATTCTCCATGTTCAGTTCGAATCATGTCTAATAAACTGTTATCGTTATCGCATTGATATCATCTGTGTGGTGACAAGAACAAGTAATAAATAATAGTGAAAACTAGAAGGAAAACAAACATTTAATAACCTTGAAACATGACAAAGTACTTTGCGTTTTGCCACTTCTAATCAGTTGGAAGTTTAATACGCACATGCAATTGGAATATAGTGTATATATACCTACAAGTACATGTCCATCTAATTATTTAATTTATAGTCAGACATGGTTTGATTGATAAACAGCGGGGTTGAAAAGTATAATTATTATGTGAGCTCACGAATGCC
The DNA here is from genome assembly GCA_907269105.1 of Volucella inanis. Lineage (NCBI taxonomy): Eukaryota > Metazoa > Arthropoda > Insecta > Diptera > Syrphidae > Volucella > Volucella inanis. The sequence goes on from OU026153.1 coordinate 136,560,308, forward strand.
ATCGTAGCGTTGAGAAATTCGTTATTGAAAAGGTCCGCTGCAGCGAAAAAGAATGCTTTTAATGTTGTACATTAGTTTTGCAATAGTAAATTATTCGCATTTTAAACTACAGGTCACGTATTGTTTTTATCATTTTGCATATAACCTTGATAATTTATTTTCGATTTGCACACATTAGTCGAAGTCATTAAATTAAATAAAACCATATGATGTATAGAAAATGCTTTACGAAACTATACCATATTTCTTATCCAATTGTTTTTTTTTTTTTACCTGTAACTCATTAGATACTTAAATTTTGGATATCTTTTACCCCTACCCTCGGAGCCAGATTAACTTTTCTTTCGATTAGCTTTTCTGTATTCGATGTTAAATGCCGACCTATTTCCAACTTTTGGTGTATTAATTGCTCTAAGATAAAACTCATTGTGCTATAGAAAAACTAAGTACAAGACCTTCGGTCTTCTGATTTCAGACAAAGTTTGGCAATATGTATAATTTGTGTTAAAGATTTTCAAACACGCAACCAAAAATTGTCTTAGGTAACTAATTTACAAATGGCTGTTTGGGGTGTTTAATAAAGTGCAGTTTAAGTTTAATATACATCTCCTCCTCAAATATGTAATTAAGAAGAGATCCATAAGCAAAATTTTAAGAGGGTGCACGAAATTTGAAACATTTCCAAGATTGTTAATTTCCTTTATTTGAGTCTGGTGCTACTTTTAAGCTAGTTTACCGAGTTTAGAATTAATTTTGAGATCGGAGCTCTGAAACACGGAAATTGCGTCTGATTAATGTAAATAATTTGCACTAGATGCAACAATTAGTCGTCAATGTAATTTCCTTCATTAGACAATACTTCTGCCCACCTCTTAGGCAACTTCTTAACTTTGACCAAAAAACACACCCACAACACCACACAACAAGAAAGATTTGCAGACTAGGGAACAATTGGAAATCTGGAGAATAAAGTGGATGCTCCATTTTTTCCCAGACGAACTCTTGTAACTGTGGTCCTAACTAATGGAATAGAACACTCCTTTGATTTAACCACACTTAAACGCTTCTGTTCCTAGTGCCAACTTTAATCTACACAGCTGTTGACAGTAAACTTCTACAGTGATAGTCTGATTAGAAGGCAACAGCTCAAAATGGATTATTCCCTCAGTACCCCGCTATACAAAAAGTAACACCGTGAGCGAGTGCATTCATTCTCTGTGGCATTGTGCTTGTCTGTCTTCTGGACTAAGTCCTTAGTGGCGACGTTTAATAGTACTGTAAATAATCAATTTTTCGTCTCCGTTAATGATCCGGTGCAAAAACGGCTTTTCACTGAGATAGATTTGCGATAGGTGGTGTGGTGTCTGTTTTCCAACCTTATGTCTTTTCCTATATTTGTTATAGGATGTTCATATATATATATATATTTCCCTTACCGTAACAGTAGGATTTCATTCAACGATGAACTTCAGGAGCTCGTAAAATATGCAAACTAAATGCGACACTTGGACTAGCTGAGAACACACTATCTACACATATTTTATTACTCTAGTGGCTTCACTTTCATTGTTTTTTTTTTTTTTTTCGGTACAAAAACAATAAAATATTCCGAACATCCTTTTTAAAATTCAGTTAAATATGCTTACAATGGTATTGACACAACGAAATTTGCAGACTGAATAACCAATATATCCCAAATATGCAATAATTTTACTAACGCTTTCAGTATTAAATTGGTTTTGTGCATTTTATGGCAATTGGAAATTATTCTCCCGTAAAACGCCCAATAACTATGTTACAACCTGGTACTTCGATTTGTTGTTTAAATCCAGATACATCACTGTCACAAAAGCTAAAGTTATAATGAATGCATATCTTGACGAACTGCGTCCCTGACAAATATGGGAAAATTAAGAATTAGGTTATTCAAAATCGTTCTTATGACACTCATTTATTTGTGGTTGTTTTGATATAAAATTTTTATTATTTATATACATATTAGTTATATATCATTTTAAAGTGCATTTTTCGCTCCATATTGCTATGACTATTCTTTATTATATAATTTCACATAAAGTTGTTAATCTTCATATGTATAATCAATTAATATGGAAAAGAAGTAATTGCGCGCTATGTTTTATATGAGTTTAAACATCCGTCCTTCGGCGATGGAACGACTAACGAATGTATGCTGCAACGCTGGCTCCAAAAATTTCGAAATGAGTCGCTCAAAGATAAGGAAGGTCGTGTGCGTAAGACACACATCGACAATGATCTATGAAAGGTTCTGGTTGAGCCAAATCCACTTACAATAGTAAGAGAACTTGCAGAAGAACTAGGCGTGGCAATTGGAACGGTTTCTATTTACCTGCGAGAAATTGGGAAACCAAAAAGACCAAAGAGACCCAAAAAAATCGTTGTTTTGAAATTGCGTCTTCGCTCATTTTGCGCAACAACAATGATCCTTTTCTCGATCGGATTGTGACGTGCGATGAAAAATGGATCCTGTATGATAACCGGAGTCGCTCAGCTCAATAGTTGGATCAAGATGAAGCACCACGACGCTTCTCAAAGCCGGCATTACAACAAAAAAAAAATAATGGTGACTGGTGGTCTGCAGTTAGTTTGATCCATCCCAGCTTTCTAATGTCAGCAAATCGATGAAATGCACGAAAAACTTTACCGCATGTGCCCGGCTTTGGTCAACAGAAAAGGACCAATCCGAAGGACCGACCACACGTCGCACAGTCTACCTTACAAATGTTGAACGGGCTGGGCTACGAAACCTTGTCCTATCCACTATACTCGCCGGACCTTTCTCCAATCGTTTACCACTTGTTTAAGCATCTCGACAAGAACCTCCAGACCTCCAAATTGTATGCTAAAGAAATAAATAAACTTCCTTCCAAGTTCAATGGTTTCTATATTGATTAATAAAGTTTCGTTTCACTTAAGATATATGCTTTTAAAGTCAAAGGTTGAAAAAAATAATATTATTGTACGCATAAACCATTGCCAATCTCTACATTGTTTTTTGGGAATGGTTTTAAACGATTTTCCATGTATTATTGCAAAATTCTGAGAACTTTTAATTCAATTCTCATGCATTCATACACAGGTATCAGGTGCATTGCATAGTCTAAGCCTTGTATAGACAAAAAAGATCTCTTTAGGGCTATTAAATACATTTCCCAAATCAATAAAGGAATTTTTATTTGGCGACCGCGAGCTTTTTCCACACATTTTCAAACGCATGATAAAAATTTGATTGCCCTTGGTTGCCAACTATATAAAGGTCGACAAAATTCTATTTTTTACATAGGTTTGCTGAAGATATTAATTGTTAGCGAAAGCTGAACTGACCCAGAAAGTACTATCCAACATAAATATATATTTATCCATATAATTTCAGATATGTAAAAAAAATTATTCTTCGTTTTAAAAAAAATATCACATCGCCATCCAAACAAAAGTTATACGACATCATGGATTCAAATATATTTAATTTGATTGATAATTTATGAATAACTATAATATAAAGGACGACATTAACTGTTAATGGCTAAAAAAAAAAAAAATAATAATTATGTTGAAGTCAAATTTGTTATCTGCGAGCTGAAAATTTGTTTATGTTTAATTTTTCTCAATTTGAAAGCATAACTTCAAATATTTTTAAATCTTAGTTGAAATAATAACTTTTACAGCATATTGTGGCTATACGGAATTGCTGGAGAAAGAAGTCTAAATTAAAAGACTTTATCAGGTTCGTGAACTGAATTGAAGAGAAAGTTTTCTATGTTCTTATCTTCGAGTAAATAAATTATTTACTAGAAAAATGAATCAGTTTAAATTTTCAAAACTGCTTTCTCAACTTCCGCACGATAATGTATGTGTTTACAAAATGTAAGCAAAAATTCAGCCTATCCCAACGTTTGCTTCGATTTGAAATCAACTTACGTAGCATTACAATTAAACCTATTTAAAAAAAAAAAAAAACTTTTATTAAAAGACAACTACAAACCTTGATGAACCTGCACCCATTAACATCCGCTCAAAATGGAGACTGCATTTTTAAATCTATTTTTGTAAAAATATTCTCAAATAATTATTTTATTATAAAAAAAAAAACCTTTTTCAATTATTCACTTGAAGTTAAAAATTCCCAGATCTTCTACCCTTCCCCATAAAAAAAACCAATCTCGAACACAATGTCTTCAATTAGGCAATCGGAACAATTTCAAACACAATGAGGTTTCGAAGAAATAGCTAAACTTTGTATCAATCTTACTATTACTAGCATAGCAAATCTCAAACAAGTTATGAGACAAACTGCCGTAGAATAAGAGCCCCGAAAAAATAGAAAAAATTTATTCCCTCTTAGTTTAATATCAATTGAAAAATATATCTTTAACTTCACTGTACATACATTCTTAGAACAAGATGCATCCCCTTTATTTGTATTTATTTATTTTTTTTTTTTAGTGGAAACCATAAATAATGGAGGAATACTTTTATCGCCTCCGCATAATTCAGCAACTCACCAACCACAGCAGCAGCAACAGCAACAACAACAATCACAATCACAACAGCACCATCAACGAGATAATATTCAAATAACCCAACCAATTAGCGCCCCTTCTTCACCATTAGCATCGCCTGGTGCCATAAGCAGTTCACCATCATTCTGCCTACCGTCTAGTGGTGGATCGTCAAATGCAGTCGACACTGCTGATCCAAATTGGCAGGCTACCAAAGCTACGGTATTGGAGCGTAACGCTGCCATGTTCAATAATGAGTTAATGTCTGATGTAAAATTTGTTGTTGGATCTGATGGTAATAATACATTTAGACTAAGAAAGCAATCAACATAAGTTCTGATCTTAACATGAACGTGTATTTATTTAGATAATATCCAAACTATTCCCGCCCATAAATATATCCTCGCAACTGGAAGCTCTGTATTCTATGCAATGTTCTATGGAGGATTGGCGGAAAATAAACAGGAAATCAAAGTGCCCGATGTTGAACCGTCAGCATTTCTTACTCTTTTAAGGTGAGTTTTTTAAAAAAAAAAAAAAAAAAAGTATCTACATTAATAAAAAGTATCTTTTTCTTAGATATCTATATTGTGATGAAATTCAATTGGAACCTGATAATATTCTGGCAACACTATATGCAGCAAAAAAGTATATTGTGCCACATTTAGCACGGGCGTGCGTTAATTACTTGGAAGTAAGTTTAACGGCAAAAAACGCCTGTCTACTTCTCAGTCAATCCCGTCTATTCGAGGAGCCAGAATTGATGCAGAGATGCTGGGAAGTTATAGACGCACAGGTAATATTTACAATTAAAAAAATATTCCATAACAGTCTTATTAATCATAAAATTCTCCTCTTATGATTTTTTTTTTTTGTAGGCGGAAATGGCTATTAAATCAGAAGGCTTCGTTGATATCGATTTGAAAACATTTGAATCGATTTTATCTCGAGAAACTCTGAACTGCAAAGAGATACATCTATTTGAAGCGGCGCTCAATTGGGCACTGAATGCCTGTCAGAAAATGGAAATCGATACAACTGCACAAAATAAAAGAAATGTTTTAGGATTGGCTTTGCATTTAATCCGCATTCCTACAATGACGTTGGAAGAATTCGCCAACGGTGTAGCTCAGACTGGCATACTCACATCCCAAGAAACTATTGATATTTTTTTACATTTTACCGCTCAAACGAAACCTACACTAAATTATCCAACTAAAAGTCGGGCTGGTCTAAAAACCCAAGTATGCCATCGTTTTCAATCGTGTGCGTATCGTTCAAATCAGTGGCGATATCGTGGTCGCTGTGATTCAATTCAGTTTTCAGTTGATCGAAGGATTTTTATTGTTGGTTTTGGATTATACGGATCCTCGACTGGTGCTGCAAATTATAGTGTTAAAATTGAATTAAAACGTTTGGGGAGAACTCTTGCTGAAAATGATACGAAATTCTTCTCGGATGGGTCGAGTAACACTTTTCATGTTTTCTTTGAGAATCCCATTCAAATTGAACCTGAATGCTATTATACGGCATCTGTGATTCTCGATGGCAACGAGCTAAGTTTCTTTGGACAAGAGGGTATGTCTGAGGTATGCATGGGTAATGTAACATTTCAGTTTCAATGCTCATCGGAAAGTACAAATGGCACTGGAGTACAAGGCGGACAAATACCTGAATTGATATTCTATGGACCAACAAACAATTCACCTTTGAATAGTCCTACAAATTCGCATTGCACCACTCCCTCAGGCAATTGCGATGAGGGTGGTGTTTTGGCTACAAATTAAAGATATTTTTTTAATTTGTTTTTTTTTTTTTTTTTTTAAACAAGTGTAAACTTGATTCGTAAACGTATTGAATCTAACTACAAAAAAAAAAAAGACTCCAATATATTTGATTTTTACTGCTGCTTTTTTTATAAAATTTTTATACATGTAAAGATTTGTCAACTTGACAAGTAAATTCTTTTAAGTAGAAAAGACAAGTTACAACTCGCATTTTTAATTTTTCTTTATGATCATACTTTTTTTTATATTCTGTCTATTTTACTGGTATATAAAATAAACAGAGAAAATACACGCTTATACATTTAACATATTTTTTTCAAATTATAACAACAAGAACTTATGCATAAGCATTAAGAATAAGATTAATATTATTAATGGTGCATAGTGGTTTCTGTTGAAATTAGACTCGTTATATAAAAAAACAGCTTAGAACGTATTTCGTAACTTCAATCGAATTTGTTTAACTGAAATGTAAACATAAAATAAGTATCATTTTCAAAATACAACACTTTATCTGAAGTTCAAAATTGTCAAATGTCTCCAAATCAGCTCGATCGCGCATTACATCACGAATACTCCGAACTCCTGCTTAAAGCAGATAAATACTTAAACAGAAAATTACTGATGCTTTAATAAAATTTATTCGAATAGATTATAAATAATCAGAAACGACATCACCCGAAGCGTAATGCATTTTTCTATGTAGTAATTGTTTATTCTCAAAAGTATATTTAAGTTATGTTTATTTTACATTATTTCAATAAAAGAAAAAGAAAAAAAAAAACAAAAAGGCAATCAAAATCAAATTCTAAAAAAGAAACAAAACCAACTGATTAAGGAAAACATAGAAAGCAGTATAATTAGAGTATTAGAGGCCAAGGTACACATTTATCTATCTACAAATATATATTATATATACATGCATAAAATATTCAAATGTTAACAATTAAAAAAGTGTAAAAGAACAAAATACAAAAACTTATATTCACTATATTTCAGCTAGTTTATAGGTTTAGCATGAGAAAAAATATCATATTTACTCAAAAAACCGAAAATAATTGGATATAAAAAAAAAATAGATAAGAAAAACAATTTGTTAAACAGATGCCCAGGGATTCCCCTGATACACGAGAATGTTTCCATTATTACGAGTAAATATATACAGTGTTTTTTGGTATTTGCAATGGACTAGGAAAGGTATTAAATGTAAGAAAAAGATTATTGCAAATTAAATTAAAAACCCATGCAGAAATATGTTATATACATATACAGTAACTTATTCTATTGCACAATTTTTGTAGGTTCTCTTTTTAACTGACACGTTTAAAAACGTTATACGTAAATCATTAATTAACCCTTTACAGTCCAAACTATGATCACGTTAAATTTTTGTAATTTTTTTTGCAGAACCCCGTTTCTTATTTTTTAGTTAGTATATATATATATACTATATAGATATATATTATTGACAAGTTTGCCAAAAAAAAAATTATCTTTTACTAGCTTTTTGATGTTCCCCATTTGGAATAATGGCCATTTATGGGGGTAATACAAAAATCAACTGCTCAAAAAAAAAAAAATTTATTGAAAAAAAAAGTCATAATAATTATATTTATTTAAAAAAAAAAAAACAAGGAGAATAAGGTTTGGAATCACACGCAATTTACCCAAATCTTATGTGTGTACCTTTATGGGATGTCTCGCCAATCACGATGATTCTCTATAATTAGTTCTTAGAAAGTAATTTAAAATGATGTGTGATTGATGTGTAATTATTCAAAAAACATTTTTTACGTGGAATTTATAGGTATTGTAAGAACAGAGAAAAACAGAAAAATCCACGAAGCATTCGGGACAGGCCATTGTTCCCGATTGGGAACATAAGCAAAGAAGTAGCTTTATTTCATTTCCAAATTTGTGCATATTCCTAATATTTTTTCTGCAGTTATTTCGGATTATACCTGATCATAGAAAAAATCGGCAAAACAAAATTTTGATAAACAGTAAAAGTACTAAAAATTAAAGTTAATTTTTAAAATCCAAACAGTAAAAATTTGCCATTTTTCAGTAATTGTTACAAAATACTACAAGGTCGCAAAAAAAAGCATTGTTATTTTTTTTTTTTTTGGATGCAATAACTTTTGATTTGCACATAAAAAAAGGGTTAATATGTTAAGCTTCTTGTACTGTAATTTTATTACTGAAGGAAAAGTAAAACTTTGATTTCTTATTTAAGTCATTTTAGTATTAAGTGATGGGAGATGTAACAGCATGAATTTAAGCAAAACAAAAGCATAAGCATTGTCGCTTATCCAGTTTAAGCATTTTACTTTAAAACATAAAATATTCATGAAGCATTAAAACATTTATCTAGTTGAATACATTGTTTTATTTCCAAATTGTATAATATCTTTTTTCTTTCGATCTTTGAATTTTTAAATTGTTTCTTGTTTACATTACGTAGTTATGTAAAAAGCATGTGAATCAGACTCTTGGGCTAGACCGTGACACAAACAAAAACATGCGGATAACAATTTTAAACAAAATATTGGGTCTATATCTTAATTCGTGCGGTTTGCTAAGAGATGGCGTAACTTGTATTATTAAATTGTTATTATTCCATTGGAACATGCGTTGGAAAGCTACTGTCATTGTACGTCATTTCAGTATATGTCATTCATTTGAAGCGTAAACAACAATAATTTTTTTTTTTCACTCAAAAAGTGTTTTTGCGAGGAGTTCTTCTTCATTACTTTAATATGAAGAAAACTGCTGCCGAAAGTCATCGTATTTTGGTGGAAGTTTATGGTGAACATGCGCTAGCTGAGCGAACGTGCCAAATGCACGATTTAAAAGTGGTGATTTTGGCTTGGAAGACGATGAACGTCCTGGGCAGCCAAAAAAGTTTGAAGATGAAGAACTGAAAGCATTACTCTATGAAGATTGTTGCCAAACACAAGAAGAGCTCGCAGAATCTTTGGGTGTCACTCAAACAGCCATTTCAAAACGTTTAAAAGCAGCTGGATATATTCAAAAGCAAGGAAATTGGGTTCCACATGAACTCAAGCCGAGAGACGTCGAAAGGCGGATTTGCATGTCCGAAATGTTACTGGAACGCCACAAAAGGAAGTCATTTTTGCATCGGATTGTTACTGGTGATGAAAAATGGATCCATTACAATCCCAAGCGCAAAAAATCATATGTGAAACCCGGCCAATCAGCCAAATCAAAGGCAAAGCCGAATATCCATGGCACGAAGGTAATGCTCTATTTGGTGGGATCAGATGGGTGTGCTGTATTATGAGCTGCTAAAACCGGGTGAAACCATCAATGGACAACGCTACCGAACACAATTAATCCGTTTGAAGAAAGCAGTAGCCGAAAAACGCCCGGAATATGCGACCAGACACGATGCAATAATTTTTCATCATGACAACGCTCGGCCCCACGTTGCTATTCCCATTAAGAACTATTTGGAAAACAGTGTATGGGAAGTCTTACCCCACCCGCCTTATAGCCCTGAACTTGCCCCTTCTGACTACCATTTGTTCCAGTCGACGCAGAACGCCCTCACTGAAATACGGTTCACATCTGAGCAGAATATCAAAAATTGGCTTGATTCATTCTTGGCTGCCAAGCCGGCGCAGATCTTTTGGGATGGGATCCACAAATTGCCTGAAAGATGGGAAAAAGTCATAGCTTCAGATGGGCACTACTTTGAATAATACTATTGTACATGTTTTTCTTAAATAAACGTTCAAATTTTGAAAAAAAAACCGCACGAATTAAAATATATACCCAATATATTATGTGGAAAAAAAAATTTCTTATGCGTTACTTTTGAGGTTTTCGCCATTGGTTGGTAACATTATTAAATATTTTGGATTAATCGCGTAAATTAAAATAAATGAGTTGAATACTTAGTTCACCCCGAATGTTCCGCATGAAGTTGCGTGCCCGTGAGCATCCCGGTGACCGCTCGCAATGCAACTTGATGCGAAACGTTATATATAAGTAAGGCGTCAAAGTTTCACCTTTAAAACTTTTAAGAAAAATTTTGACCCAACTTTTAACCCAATTTTGAAGTGGGTTGAAATGTTGAAATAATGCTACTTCTGTTATTTAATTTTTCAAATGAAAATCTTTATGTTTTGTTAACCTTTTTATTTATTTAATTAAAATTATTGTTTTTCAGTTCTTAAAATAAACTGGATAATATGTTTTTTGTTTTTCATTATACTAAAATGCAAAGTTTAACTACATTCGTACAGTTTACTGGTCACTATAGCCAACGGTCGTTCTATCTGACTTTTCAAAAATAGAAAGATTACTTGTGCAAAAACCTACCACGTCAATTTCACATGAATTGAGAGAGGTTCACTCAACACAACAAATCAATATTTTTGATATGAGTCTTACGAAAGAAAATTGATTTTTTTAAACGAATCATCACAGGTAATATAAAATGGATCGTCTACAACAGTATCTATCGAAAACGCTCATAGCCTAAGCTTAATGAACCAGCACAAACCACATCGAAAGTTGAATTGCATCAAAAGAGGGTTATATTGCTTTACCACACACACTTTGGTTTGGAAGTGATGTCACATCCACCATACATGGCACCATCAGATTTTTATTTGTTTCGAAGTTACAACCAAAAGTCCTGGCTATTCAAGCAAGTTCTGGGGAGAGAGGAGGAGCAACAATAACAAAAAATCCAACAACAGTAAAAGCAAAAATCACAACAGCAACAACTGCAGCAGCAGAAAGTTAATAAAACGAACAATTGAGCTATGTAAGTCGGCTATAGTGGTAATTTTTTTTTTATCAAAATGCTAAGTGAACTTAGGCACGCGCTCTACTGTTATATTAACTATTTCAGAATCGGTGGAAATTTTAACCCTAACACATTTAAACACAGGGATAGAGGGGAACTACTGTTTAATTGATGGTATCAGCATAACGTTATGTACCGACTCGGTCTAAAAGCGATGGATAGTCCTTTGTGTCCCAGACACGGCTCCTATCTGTATCTCCTGTTGTTCAACACACGAATACAACTGACAGGCATGAACCAGCAAACTATAAAGACGAATTTTGGTGTATGACAATGACGGTTTTATTACCGAGATAACGAATTCAGAATTGGAGAGGTTTATTCATATGTATTCCTACAAATATAGTTGGGCACGTTGGACACACTTTTCCAAAACATTAAACGAGGGCATATTTCTCGAACTCGCTTTACCCGTCGTGTAACAGAAATCTGTCAAATGGAGAGATTGACAGATACCACAAGCAAATGGACGAGACCATAAAAAGAACGATGGACAGTATAATGGGTGAGTTTTGGTACCACTTTACCTAGTTATACGCGTGGTCTGATATGAGGCAGTCAGTAAGTCAGTTTGTCCGCGGTCTCTTTGCTTATTACTTATGTACAGTAGAATTTCGATTATCCATTAACCGTCATTTCTGTTAACCGTCACCCTTTTTGCCGCGAAATGAAAATTTCATTGGCTTTGGCTTATTTTATGAAATTATTTTCTTCTAGATGTGCAGTGTTGAGTCACACTGCATAAAGTGTACTAGTGTGTTCATAAACGTCGCATGACTGTCTTTTTGTTGCAATTTTCTTCTAGATGTGCAGTGTTGAGTCACACTGCATAAAGTGTACTAGTGTGTTCATAAATGTCGCATTGTTTTAGGAAAGATTGCGGTTTCAAGATTTTGACTTCAGCAGATATTAAACCTATAATTTCCATACGCTTAGCGATGAAAGCGGATTATTATCATGTGTATCTTGATGGATAAAAAATCAAAAAGACCCGACAAGAAGAACTGATAGGAAACGGTCGAAATCGGATCCACCAAACAGATATGAAGTTCAGAAAGAAGAGCCGAGAGCTAGCAAGCATCGCACCGTGGGCAGGTGCCTTAAAAACAGACTGTTTTATAGCATCCAACTCGTTGAGGGAGTAAAGCTCACCTGCTATATAGCCCTTATCCGGCCTATTCTTATATTTTGATGTCCTCTAATAAGAGAGAACAATTTCGTCATCAAGTTGATTCGAATGCATATTGCTAGAGCAATGACCTTGACGAATAATCGGATCTGCGAGGCTTATTACCTAAATTATCTATATCACGAGAGTATGCGCTTTAACGGCTTTGTGCCCTCAGAGGTGTTCCTCTATTTTGATAAAAAGATCTGATCTAAGGCAAACTAGCGGTAATCTTCCATGTCGCTCGAACAGCTGCGGAAAGAGACGTCGTACACGAGTCCCGACATGAGGGATGTTGCTCGGCAGCACCAATTGTTTTGGTGGCGTAGTGAAGGAAAGGAAACTCCCTCGTTATTTCCTTCACGTTCTAGGTAGTCCTTTGAGGTCGGTTTGTTTGATATTCAAACCATTGTCGGCTTACGTAATATAGGTAGAATTAAAGTAATTTTTAACAAATAAAAACAAAAAATATATATATATAAAATAACAAAGAGAAGATAACAACAAAAAAATGTCCATTTATTTAGTTTTTTGTAACAGAAATTATTTTCTTAATTTGAATTTTGAGTCATTACTTAAAATAAATATATTGTAAGTTGTGTCGAAAGACATAGATCAAGTTATGTTTAACTTTGAACGCCCGCATAAAGCCAATAAGTTATTGTATTATTGTATTGTATTATTGGTCTCATCATAAATGCAAAAAAAAGCATGCATATTCGTCCGCCACACATACAAAGAACGCTATTTAAAGCCACTTACAACTTCGAGCAGATAATAAATGCTAAATTATAATAATATAAAAGCCTCTCATATTGGACCACTTCAACGAATACAAACAATAATCCACAAAACAATATATCAAGTAAGATTAGGGCAGCATTACGACCGACAACGTATCATTCACTAAATATCAAGCAACATCACAAGATGCAAGTCATTTTAAAATTCTGGAACGACAGCAGCTATAAAACTCCAATACAACATTATATCAACACACAAAGAAGACAACAAGCACGTTATACTATACCACGGTATTGAAATGAAGACGGAAGAAGGAAATATGAAGTAATAACATAGTACTAAAAATATTTAATGAATTACCAAATGAACTTAGAGACTTTCCTAAGCATCTTCTTTTAAAACCTACAAAACAATTTTTTTTTCTATATTTAAAACAAGTGTAACTGATATGTACAATTAAATTTCCTTACATACATACGATATAATTCACTGTACTCACTGCATCTTATAAACAAAATAATAACATAAATAATCTTCTGCAGATAAGCCCCTAGGCTTCGCAGATAATTAGACCAAATATAAAACTTTAAAAATTGTCAATAAAGAATTGGATTGAAATTGAATTATAGCTTACACTGAAAATGTTTTAAATTCACATCCACTAACATATGTACAGTGCTGTTCGAAACATTAACAACAAAAATTACCTTAACGGGTATATGCGTAATTTTTTTCCTGTAGAGGTTTTCAGAAAAATCTAATAATATGCATCAAAAGAACACTAAATCTCTTTTATAATGGTATATTCAGAAAAGCAAAAACAATTCAATTATAAAAAAAAAAATAGCAAAACAAAAAAAAGTACTCAAATAGGTTGTGCGAAACAAAATCAACAAAACATAAAAGCAAGTAAAAATTAACGGTACTCTAGTTCCGTACACTTTTTGCTTAGACAAAGCAAAGCTTATTGTATTGTCAATCAATTAAGGTGTAATTAAACGGCGAGAAGATTGTTTTAGTGAAAAGCTATGGCGGGAGATAAATACGGCGAAGAGTGTAAAATAGGGCAAAGCCAATGAAATTTTCATTTCGCGGCAAAAGGGGTGAGGGTTAACGGATAATCGAAATCTACGGTACATAAGTAATTTTGTATAGCATAGCTCTATGCGTAAAAAAAGAAGTGATCGAGAGTAGAGAACAGAGCAAAGAGAGACCGCGGACAAATTGACTTACTGGCTGACTCCATAATAGACCACGCGTATAACTAGGTATATTATAGCATTACATATGTGAAAAATATTTACTTACATTTTTGTCTTCACGGCGATTTTCAAAATAGTTTCAAAAACTGAGGAATGAATTTTCATTAAGTTTTGTGTTAAAAACTAACGACACAAAAACTGTTGCGAAAGTTATTTATCATTGGTATGCACAATTCAGGCATGTGAAGGCATCGTCGATGTCGACCATTTGGGCAGACAATTGACATCAACAACTAAAGAACACATCGATATAATCAAACATTTACTGGTCGTAAACCGCAAATTTACTATCAGAGGATTCGCATAAATGACTAAAATCTGGATCCATTCACGGCATTTTAACCAATCAATTGAACTTGAGACTTGTCGCTACAAAGCTTCCCAAGGCTGATTCCGATCAAATATTCATCGAACATATCATTACTGTTGACGAGATGTGGTTTTATGAGGCGATTCTCACTGTTTTCATGGATTACGCTGGTGTTGTGCATCATAAATTTCTTCCTACAATAAAATCCAGAACGCCAATAAAGGGTGTTATGGAGGCATTATAAAACGTTTGCATAAAGCAATTGTGCAAAGACAATTCAGAAGTTGGCAGAAAGATTGCCTAAAAGATTGAACAAATAAATAGCACCATTTGCCAGAAAGGAGCTCCTTTTAACTGCGCCAATTATAAAGCCATCAATCGCATTAACTTTGACATAAGATCTGCGGCTTTGGTGGACGATCTGATTAGCTAGTTTTTAATTCTTTCAATGATACCTTAGGACCTCAAAAACAATATCCCAAAAGAATATGGCCGAAAAATATCTCGAAGTACTTGTTTTTAAAACCGCACCGATAACTTGAACAATTTTCAACCAATTCAGTTCAAATTTTAGCTAGACCTTTAAAATTATATTGTCTAAATAAGTGCATAGGAGTTTTTTTAAATGGAATAGTTCATTTTTTATTAACAATTTTCTGGCGATTTTTCTGTGAATTTTGCAAGTTTGGTTTTGGAAGTGTGTCATTCGACCAAAAATCAATATATCAAAAAAATCCTAGAGAATTCTATAGCTGTTGTTATGTAAGATAAAAAAATTTTATCTTGGTTTAAAAATTTACAAGATCCTGCTCATGTACGGTGAATGGACCGAAAAACGAGATAGCTCTTGAATCTCTTTTTATCATCACATTTTGTTTCCGTGATGAGGCCCATTTTTAGTTGAACGGATAAGTGAAAATTGCCCTTTTTGGACTAAAAAAAATTCATAAATCATGTTTTATGGGTTGATGAAATCATTTATCTATATTTCTTCAAAAAATAATGCCAGGCAGAACGTTGCAATCAGTGGTGGCTACTGTAGATCTCTGAATAGATCCCGGAGCAACATTCGAAAATATATTAAGCCCAGCAACTCGAAAATTGCCAGATGTATAAAATCATCTTTCCATGGCTAATACTAGAATTTTTGTGTGTTTTATTTCAAGTCTAAACCTCTAAAAAACAAAACACCTTTCATCTATCCAAAACTTCTTCAGTTTAACTAGTTGGAATACTTACTGAGAAAATGATATGCTTTAAGAAAACTAGATCATCCATAAATAATGGATGTTATATCCTACACAAAATATATTCCCATAAATACGTATTAAATATATATTTAATCCAGTTTAAAAAAGAGAGCGAAAAAAAAAAAAAACGAAAAGCCCATCTATTTACTTGGATTTGAACTTGGACACTTAAATTATAACGGTAGAACACTGTTCATCGGCACCATGACAGAATCGCACCGATTATAATTTAAAATCATGATAAACGTAACGAGTACACAAAAAATAAAAAACCGGCACTCCACCAAATAAGCTTAAGAAAAGAATAAAACATTTGATAAGCACTCACCGACTGAAGGTATGTTAATGCAAAGGGCATTTGACAACTTTAAATAAGTTCTTCCGAGTTCATACGAGCATATCTGCTGCACATCGCTTATATCGACCAAAAGATCTAAATACAAAGTATTTATGTTACCATTATGTGTTCCAAAAAACCATTGAAACTTACGTGAAGTTCCCTCTGTGCGACAAGTAATATAGACACACGCTGCATAAATGTGTGTACTTTTTCGTCCTCGAGTTAAATGCCGCATCAAAGCCATTCGAAAAAAGTTCAACGATGTATCAATGTAGTGTTGATTTAACTGAAGTTGATGACACAAATGAGTGATCTCCTTTTTAGCCTTTTTAATGGTAACCTCACGAGATTCGTTTCCCGATCCTACTTGAAATTTCCCGTAACCATAATTTGTTGCACCGCCTGTTGAATCGGCAGAAACAAACTGCCCAACCATAGCAGCTGAGCCATGACCAACTTCTTCAAATTGTACCTCAGATACGATTAAATTATCCTCCAGGACAGAGCCACAATTTGTGCAGACCGCATCACCACGAGCACTGTCAACTTCAATGTCTGTCGAACCACAGTTTTTACATTTTACTCCCGACATTATTAAGTTTATTGTTCGTTATTTTCAAGGAAAAGTTGCAAGGATACACCTTCCGTCAACAAAAAATAGTCTTCCAATAATCATTAACAAATTTTGGGAACAAAAAAAAAAATGAAATCCACATGCAACCAAAAACAGGCGACAGTTCTTAATTACAGAATCAAAAGCTGTCACTGCGAAAATGTCATCTGTAAAATGTCATAAGAGATTAATGCCCCCACTTAAAGAAAAGGTATGTGGCTTTGCTAGAGTTGTTTGTCTGCACTATTTCCTCAGACTTATTTTTAAAGTGGGTTAAGTAATTATCCTTGAATTAGGCGATTCGAAGACCCTTTAGACCAAATCAACGGTCTTTGTTCATATACCGTAAAACGACGAATTTCGACCAAAACGAATGTCGCTGCATAATTCGTAAGATCCTTGCCTACCCTTGATTTAGTATTCGTTCATCCAAACGGGACCGGATAATGTGCTTTTTGCCTCGTATGGAATGCTCTTTTAGTTATTTGTGAGAAAGGAAGCGATTGGCAAGAGTATTTCTTCGCTGCGGAAAGAAAGGAGGTTTCTACTCTGTTTTTTACGTTTTACGAATTTATTCATTCTGTTATTGAGCGTGACTTGAGAAAGTGAGAGTGATATAAGTTGTAAATAAATAAAAAAATGCTGCGACGAGCAGAAGATCTTGATGAGTTATATGGAGGAAAATTTGATATTCGCTGGGGATAGGTAGGTATGTAATCATGGAAAGATTGACGCCTCAACAACAATTGGAAATCTTTAAAATTAAAGTTGTGTTCGCGAAACTGTAAAAGCACTTCGTGGAATTTACATGAGCCATCATGGGCCATTTATCGAATTCTTGAAAAATTTCGCATCCAATCCACTCTATTTGATACTAACATCCCAACAAGAACAAGAACAGTGGGTTCGGAAGAAAATAACGCGGCTGTGAAAGCTTGTATTGAATCATTTCAATCATTTCAAGGAATGAATTTATTAGTTGGCCACTAAGATCGTGCAATTTGACGTGGATTAGATTATTTTCTGTGGGTGACGTAGCCATAGTCACTAGTTTTTGCGTAAAAGCCAGCAAGGATTCACGTTTTGGACGAAAAGACTTCGGCAAGCCATACGGCAGGTCATGCGGCAAGACATGTGGGAAGACATGCAGTTTGTTACCGCGAAGAGTACTCTGGATCTGCACGGCTATGATTATCAATTTCATCCAATGCGTCGCTTGCTGGTGGAACAATCTTTCACGAAAATACGTCACAGCTGTTTCTACAAGACTCCAATAAATGTCTGCTTCTAAGGACGCCTAGCTTTGCTCTAAACGCACTGATAAATTTGCATCCCCTTGATATTAATATCATTGACCGCACTTACAAAAGCTTAAAAAGAAGTATTTTTTGGTTTCACACGCATTGAAGTTCTGATGACCTTATCATCTGGTTTTATGGACAGACAACATTTCCATATGAAATGATGCCAGAACTCAAGGGATGGTTTCCACCAGAATCTAAGCCAAAAAAGGAATGAAGTCGAGTCTTTACCGATGGCTCGAAAATCTATTTAGGATGCAACTCTGGTGTCTTTCTGCAGGATGAAAACGTCTAATTTTACTTCTCTTTATAAAAACTTGCGTCTGTCTCTGAAACGGTGGGGGGGCCTAAGAACCTGGCCTAGTAAAACCCTCTGACGGCTTTCACGCCAATTCGGGAATGCAAGGCTTCTTTGAATGCCTTGGCTGAATGAATTGAATCTTTATTAGAATCCAGTTCACAATGGAATCGGCGGAAATGAAATCGCCGATAAACTTTCTAGGCAAAGTTTACAGAAGAGTTTCTTAGTACCCGAACCTAGGTTAGGAATTCCAGCGATCTCGGTTAGAGCTTCCATTGAAAGCTTATATCATATGAGCATATGTTAACTGCAAATAAGCATAACTTTTCAGGATACCAGCACACGAAACGAATGCTTCCCGACCTCATTAAGAGATTAATTTTTCTTCCGTAAAAAAGACTATAAATTGTTTACTAGCGTCGTGACGGAGTACTACGCTTTTGCTTATATCTTAGGTGTGGTAAACATAAGTCACACAATATCCTATGACGATTGTTTGTGAGCTTTGGCCTACGCTCGCATCGAGCTGCAGGAACTGGGCGTTAATGTGTTGTGTGCTGGTGCTGTAGGCACTTCACTACTGAAGCGTTTACTCATCTACTTATATACAAAAAAAAAAATAATCCATTGACAGGTATACAATGAAGTAGTTCTTTGCTTGAGTGCTATGATTCGACAGAGAGAAAATGTTTTATTTAGCTGAATTAATTTTTGCTCCACGTGTTTAACAATCACAACCAAACAAAAATAACAATCTTTCAATATTTTACATGTGGGAAAACTGAAATACGTCGGTAGAAAGTTTTCTCAATTGAAGAGGACATCGAATTTAGAACTTGGGTCTAACTTGCTGTTGCAGTTGGTAATCTGTTCTTAAAACAATGTCATTAATTCAGACAAAAAAAAAAACTTCTCTCAAGTTTTAAAATTTTTGATTGTAATCAGTGAATAAGTTTTTACTACTACTGCTGCGGCGAGGTAAAAATAACACATACCATAATTTTATTTAAGCTTAGTAATTCTTTTATTATTATCTCCTGTTCTGGCGTAGTAAAAACTTTTGTGATCCACTGTGCCTATACCACTATTCTAGGCTATATTCTAGTGAATAATGCTATATTAAAAAATTCAAATAACTTTTTTTCAACTTATATAATTTATTTAGTACATTACAAATATAATTTATCTTAATTATGTTTTTTAATGGTTCTCAAAATTATTGATGCTGTCAAGTCAAGAGACCTTGGAGGCCAACGGAAAATGGAGTTCCTGGAAGTCAGTTTGTTGGGATATTTTCGCTGTCATATGGTAAAAGGCCTAGCTATATGTGAAGTTCCACCATCATGTTGACAGCATGAAACCAGAATTGAAAGGGATTCTTTTTCAGCACAATTCTGGGAAGAAACTTTTCTTCAACATCTTTAAACAACAGCCTCCATTGTCCGTTTTTTTTTTTTTAATATGCCCCGGCAATGCAGCTTGTCGTGACTCGAGGTGGATGCAGTTGCGTATCATGAAATATCTCCGGGTTACAGTCACTCCATATTCGACAATTTGGTTTGTTTACATTGTAATTTGAACTTTGTAGGTAAATAAGTTTAAGTCTTTGTGTAGAATTTAGAATTATTTTCATTTGAGCAGACAAGTTTCGGGTCGAAACGCTTGGGTTTGTTTGCATAGCAGCAACCACATTAGCAATCACATCATGTGTGCGAACTGAAGAATCTCGGAAGGAAAACCTAGCTTTTTGCGATTGTTCCGCGCTTGCGAAAAAATTTTACAAGCTCTATTGGCTCGAAGAATTGCCGTCAAACGTCCGCCTAAACTCTCTTGGGACGAAAATTTAATTACCAATCTGGGTTAAAAAAAAAAAAAAAAAAAACTGGAACCGATTACTTACACAGAGAAGAAGTTATTTCGTTTTGTTTTGGTAACACGTTTCATCAGCCAACGCACAGAAGCCTCAATAGATGCATTATTGTGGACATTCAAAGTTCTAAGGAACCTACTAATAAATTCACCGCGAAGTAAATAGCTTTGCAATAAAGTAGCAATCATCGTCAACATTTCATATTAAAGGATAAATGCCTTTATCAAAACTTTTCATCAAGGAGACTGAAAAAACAAATTCACTGTCTAAATCAATAATGAAAATGTACAAGTAATTAATATTTAAGGCATTGGATGCTTAGTTTAAAAGAGATAAAACATCTTTATCCTAATGCACCAAAATGTTTGCAACTTAACAAATGCCGTGCCCTTCAAAATATTATATTCTTACATCAATCTGTAATACAAATAACATTGTACTTTTTTTTTGTTTAAAATATAAAAAAATTATTTAAAAAATTTAATAAACACAGTAACATATTAATTTGGATTCTAGAAAGTTTTATTAAATTTCTAACCATTTACATAGATATTACAACCATTTATATAATAAATGGTATGGTATGGTTAATATGGTATTTCTATCTAATGGCTTTTTGTTGACTTTTCCTCCTCTTCTAAATGAAATTTTGATTTTCATATTTCTTAATATATAACAATGCTTTTAAGTCGTCAAGAAGTTTTACTTGCCCAAGATTATTAAGCTGGTCCATATTGACTCTTCTGTGTGTGAAAAAAAGTGATGTTTATACAGCACAACATTTTTCCTTTTATAGGAGAAAATCGATCTATGAAGAAATTTTTTTATATTAACGTACAAAATTCTTATCACATTTACCACACATTTTCCTAATTCATAGGCATAAAGGCCAAATTCTAATATGAATCAAGTAAATAGTCTAAGCACATATGTAAATCTTATTTTTATACGTTTTTTTTAAAGTCAAGATAGAGCGAAGTAAATGCAAAAAATTGGCATAAATGTTTTTCTTTTTATTATTTAGAAGTTTTTTTTGTTGATCTTTATTTTAACATTCGGTTCGATTTGATGTAAGTCTTGAAGATGTTATTTCATCTGCAAACAGTGCAAACAGTTCATCAGCTGATGGGTGTTGACTGTGAACCGCGTCTAACCTACGTACACGTCGCCACTTCTCAAAAACGAAGTGGACAATTTTGATTCAAAAATAATCATGAGCGACGAGGCTCATTTCCACCTATATGGATACATAAACAAACAAAAAATTTGCAGTTCTGGGGCACTGAAAATTCGCGAGTAATAGCTACTTAAATTCACTACATGGAGTACTGTTTACCCAAACGATCACTGTGGATTGTGATCAATTTTAATACGCAACTTTTGTCCGTGACTCATTATGTTTATTGCAAAGGTAAATCAGGTGAAACGGCTCTTTATATGTACGTACCATTGAGAATTTCCTTTACCATAAAGAGTAAGATATTTCAAGACATGGAAAGTGATTTTAAAAACTTCAAAACATTTGCGATAACTAATGTACAGCTAGCTCAAAAATGGGAGGCACGTCTGCTAAAAGATTTAAGAAGCCAGAAGATGGATTTCTATGTTTTTTTCAGATAGCTTGATAGATAGATGGTTTATAAACTGTTAACATGCCTAAAAGCGAAAAGTTGCATGATGATTTCTAATGCAGATAATGCTGCTATTACTATTGACATAGCGGCTCGCCTTAAGAAAACCTCGCAATGTAAGTGTAAGGCAACTGACAGCGCTGTTAGTCTGGATCCTTCTAGTAAACATATCTCAATTATAGTCGCCATTCATCATTCGTTCCAGGTCCTTCTGACAGGAAGATAAAGTTTTAATGAATAAATCGATAAGCCTGTTTAGTATCGAATTAATAATTAATGTGGTGTAAATATAAGTTTTTTCTCGGACTGGCTAAATCCAAGCCCCTTTTTACATCGTAAATAAGCATACGCGTACAAAGAGGTTTTATTTTGACTGAAGAAAAACGTGATATCCACTAAACCAAATCAAATTCTTAGAATCACTCTCTTTACACTCTTAAGCGGTCCTAGACTACCTTATATCTCTAAGGAAGAAGGCAAAGCAATTTAAGTCAGGGAGCTCTAAGTATCTGAGCTCATCAAGCTCATAATTATTTGTATTTATTGTTACATGTTAGCTCATTTAAGATGTAAAGTGGAAGCTTTATGTGGATGAATGGATTTGGCCTTATATTTACGGGTATGATCTTTCTCAACAGATGATATATTAATGAACAAAAGGTGTTATATTTTATCTTTTATCTCATGGGGCACTGTATTATGGGTTATAGTGAGCAGGTTTTCGTCCGCTAGTAATTAAAAATAATTTTCCAGTCATCTTTAGCACTATCCCTACTTGGTCATAACTTGGCACAATCAACGGCAGCAGTAACTTAGGTCAGCGGGTAGCCAACCCGGCGAACAATTTTCGGTGCCCAGGTTCAATTCTCCGTGTAGGAACGTGCTCTTTTTTCCTCTCGTTTCAATTGTTCTAGTTTCCTCATTGCGCGATCCGACCTCATGGTTATCATATGATATTCCTTCGGTTAGGATTAGCGATTGTGGAAAATCAGGAGATGTGGTCTGATCTCATGAACCAGCTGAACAGAAAAAAAAAACGGATCATGGTAAGTGGTACGAGTTTGGAGAAAACAGGCGACTGGTAGGGCGTGGGAAAATGGGAAGGCTGCGATTGATAGTAAGAGTCAGCTGGTAGGAGTCAACCAAGCAGTTCAGTAGTCCGGTAAAAAATATTCGAATAGTCGGGAGTGTAAAAGAAAAGAAATACAGAAAAAAAACAATAAAATTATTCAATAGCTTTTGGAAAGAAAACTAAAAGTTCTTGGGAAAAAGAAAATAGAATATGTGAAATTAAGTTTGAAAAAAAAAGACAATGAAGTAACAAAAAAAAAATAGAATAAATAGAAACACATTGAATTGAAACTGTCAGATAGTTTACCGATTGTGCTACAATAGATACATTTATGATGGTTTGAGATTTGGAGATTTTTGAGTGGAGTTGAATAAAGTAGTGCTATGCTACTTTTTTGGGAAAAGTAAAGACAGGATTGAAGAAGTGGCTAAAAATCGTTATCTCGAGGAAAAGAATATAAGCTGCAAGTATTCAAGTTATTTTAATAAGTACGATTTAGGTACAATAAAATTCTATTGTATATCTTTCGGGTTAAGATGGTTTTTGTTCCCACGTGAATACATTAATCGGGTTTTGAGTAGAAATAATGTATATTTGTATAATAATAATAATACGTATGTGATTTCGTTGTCTTTTGCCCTCGACGCGATGTGGAAAACAGAGGAGGCCAGTTCGAACCCGGGTTTCGTATCTGAGTATCATTATTAATAATATATCATTTAATTTTTTTTTTATTAATTGAATTGAATTGTTAAAGTAGACTTAGCTAGTTTTAAGAGATATTGTATATTTTTATGTAAGAAGTCATTTAATATTGTAACGTTTCTAGAAACCGTTTTGTTATTATTTTTCTCTCTCCCTTTCGTTATTTTTTTTTTTCTCTATTTCGTTAATCTATTAATTTACCTTGTCCTCTCGGAGCACGAATACCCCATTTAGTCGCGATTCTGGATGTGGGTAGTAAGACGGAAGTGCAATCGCGTGGCGCTCATTTTAACACCTTAACCCATGATCATTTTTCGTGGTGGTCGAGTACCCCTTCCTTATTACGTCGCCTGGTGCGGAGAAACGGCGGTAACAACTGTCTGATAAGAAAGTATGCCACATGGGTATATTCCGGCGATTTTTGTATAAGCTGCATAGAAGAGGAGGAAGAGCAAATTAGCCAATAGCTTCTTTGATTATATCCCGTTCTCTCGAGCTTAATGACTTGTGTTGGAGCCCATCTACATACTTGGAAAAGTCTTCAGCTCTCCACATTAATTCCCCAACTGTAAGAAAGTTTAAACATGTCAAAATGTTAAGTGAAATGTTAAAGTCAAGAAAAATAAAATCCACTCTTTTATTAACTTTTGAAGAAAGTGTGTGTGGTTTAACTTATTCTAAAACTATAAGCTAAAAATTAACATTAATCTATTGAGCCTTTTAAAGTTTTAATTTCTGAATTAATTAAATACTCGTATTAATTGGACAACAGACATGTAGGTTTTTTTTTTTAAGTATCAAACGTCGACTAATATGATCTAAAGTATTTCACAGTGTATCACACAGTATTTTACGAACAACCGTCATCCACCGCTGAAAATCATCGCCCAGCTATTGCCGCAATACCGGTATCATCGGCAACATTGGGATTGTGCTGCTACAAAACCGATTTCTGTTTCAGCAACGGTGCACCTTGAAGATAGTGTTTTAACTGCAAACGTACCGCATTATCCGCATCGACATTTTTTCAATGGGATGCATACCTGTGTCACATTGCCAACGGTGTATCACCAGCATACCCCTTCACCGGAATTTTGTGCATTTCTCACTTTCTTATCTGACTCCTAAGTTTTCCTTGCCTCGCTGGAAGGAGTTATTGTTACATCTGCGAGTTATGGTATACTATCATGGGTTCGTTTGAGAAGCAGAAGAACATTCTTGGAGCATCAGAGGACAAAAATTATTTATCAGGACGGATCACAACACTTGAAAGCAATTACAAGGCAAGTTCCGGATACAACGCTGAAGGAATTATTTCATCAAAGACCGTCAAGGTGGAAGAATTTAAAGCCATCTATGAAAAAATAAAGGAAATTTATGTGGAATACAGAGCTGAACTTTTAGATGCAGTGGACAAACTAACCGCAACAACGGGTTCTGTGCAAAATATATTTCAATCAGGGAAACAGGAAAATTCAAGCTGCCGAAAATTAATATCCCCGTTTATTTTCCGGAATAACCAAAGCTGGAGGATATTCCATGACAATTTAGCCTCTCTGATTCACAAAAATAAATCCTTATCGGAAATTGAAAAGCTTCATTATCTGAAGTCGGGTTTAGCAAATGGAGCAGCATGGCTACTTTAACAACTCAACATTGATCAGGGAAACTACGAAAAGGCATGGGAAATCGTCATATCCCGGTACGACCATAAGCGAATCCTCGTTAACATCCAATTTAAGCTTTTTTTAGTCAGCTCTTCAAAAAGAAGACTTAACGGAACTTAAGAGACTCCTTGATATGTCTACTGAATGTCGTCATTCCTTACAGAATTCAGTATTGAGACTCAATAATAATTTAATGTATGTTGCAGAAAGCTCCAGCGTCCACACAACAACACTGGGAGGAAAAAATAGGCAATAGAAAAGATTTTCATACGTTCAAGGAGTTCTCTGAGTTTCGCGAATCCAGATTTAAGACACTAGAAGTAGTTGATCAAAAAGAACCTCAGGGAAGGGTTTCCCATAACAAAAAAATAACAAAAAGGTCTTCAGATATAAATAAAACAAATTCGTTTCATCTTAAATATACGAAAAATGAACCATTCGCGTGCAAGATCTGCAGTAAGGGTCCTCATAGTTTACGCAAGTGCAGTAACTTTCTAAAAATGGATGTAGGTACGTGAATAATTCTTGTAGGTAAGTAGGGAGTATGCCTGAACTGTTAAGCTTACAGCCAACCTACGCATCAGTGCCCTAGCAGAATGCGATGTCACTTCTGCGAACTACCACATCAGTCACTTCTGCATTCAAACCAACTCACTAATTTGCCACACACAAATAAGAACCACTATCGCACACACACACCTTTCACTACACACTATTCTAATCAACACACACACACACAATAGCATACAGTACACTCACACTCCATACAAATTAACTACTCCACACTCTGGCAATAACAGCAGCAGAACTGCAAAGCCAACCAAACTGTCTACTTTGCAAAGCCAAGAAAGTTAAATCTGGACATACTCGGAGGTACCGGAGGAATTCATTATACGGGCTAAGATACATACATATACAGCTGCTAAATTCCACCCAACGCTACTATTGAAAGCTTTGAAATGACCTTGGATAGATCATTTAACGACGCTAGAGGTAGGAGTCCTGTCATAATCGCGGGCGATTTCAACGCATGGGACTCGGAATGGGGCAGTCCGTATACAAATAATAGAGGGGCTGTTCTACTCGAAGCATTATCTTGGCTGGACATTGTTTTAGCTAACAATGAAAGTACAAATACTTTTAGTACAACTAGATCCGGATCGATCTTCAATATAACTTTTGTAATATACGGTAAACAATATACTATAATATAATAAAATAATAATATTTTGCTAAGAAGAATAGTTGGGACCTTTTTCCTCGCCAAGAAAGTAGGGAGTGAGTAAGTCAGCGCAGTCACGGGAGTACGACCATACCTTTGATAACATGCGAAGAATTTTTCGAAGCATGTACAAAGGTACGCGATAGAAAGTCCCTGGGACTGGATGGTATCCCAAATAAAGCCTTTAAAGTCGCTATCACAAACCGACCCTATCTTTTTGTCGTAATGGTTATCAACATAATGCTAAGCAACATATCGTATGTATTTCCAGTCAACATACTACATCAAAATTATGTTGATATCGCACATATGTCGTATAGTGACGTCACATAATTCATTCGGACCGCCGCGAATCGGTAATTTATACATTCACTCGCACACATACGTTTCGTAACTATGCACTTTTTTTCACATTATTAAAAAAAAAATTTGATTTTATTTAGTCTTAGACTTATTGACACAATACTCTATCAATTAATGTTAATAGAACTTAAGTCTACTCACCAGGTACTCATTTGGTTCACCGCTGGGCATCTTTTTTTTTGTAAAAACAAATCAAATCAAAACAAAAACAAACAAAAACAAAACAAATCACAAATCACCACAAATAAAAACAAACTGTCAATATATATTACATAAATGCAAATTGCCGCACACGAACCAAAGTACCAACTAAGCGATCATGGGTATATCAGTGTAAATCAAACTTTTTATCACTGGCACTCAAACATTTAATATCATATTTTATATTTTTCTAAATTTATATATGTTATTAACTAAAAATTTAATAAATTATTTATTTTGTGCCGGGGAGAGAATGTTGGAGCCCATCTAAATACTCGGAAAAGTCTCCAACTCTCGATGTTATTTCACCAATTGTTAGAAAGTCTACAAATGTCAAAAGTTTGTAAGACTTTATGCAAAGCATAAATGAACTAGCCTAGATGAAAACTTTTCCAGATTACTGCTTTTCTGAAACGACTTTTTATAGATTGCAAGTTAAGGCGGGCTTTATATAAGACATTCAACTGAAAAGTGTGCATAAGTTGCTTCATAATATATATAGTATAATAGCTGGACTGCTGCAAAGAAGATATTTCCGCCATCAAACAAATGCGATGGGATGGGCCGGACAAAAAGAGAATGAAAAACTGCGATTTCTACAACGACGATTGTTATCGACGACAGGGGCATCGCTTATTTAAATGCGGGTTTTGGTCCTCGTAACAATCCCTATTAAGGCTAAATTCGCCAAAATTTGCCTTATATGCGCGAACGCCCCCAAACAGGAGAAAGACGACGACAGCAGAAATGGCTCTTCGAAAAAACCTACGACATTAAAATTGTTCTCGGAGATTTAAATGGAAAGCTTGGAAAAGAGGACATATTTGGTAGTACTCTCGGAAGGTATAGCCTACACGACACTACCTTCGACAACGGATACGGATTGATCGAATTTTCCGCAAGTTGCAACATTGTCGTAGCTAGCACACGGTTCACACCTCTCGATATTCACAAGGAGACTTAGATAACTCTTGTTCAATATAACCGTCAACCAGATTGACCACATTGCGATCGAAGCAAGGTACTCCTCCAGAATCCTCTATTCGGATATCCTTTCGAACGTTTCAAGGTGCCAAAATCGACTTGGACCATTCCCTTATTATTGCGGATATCCCGAACATTGCAAACGCAAGCCAATACTGTGAAGGAGTTCAAAGTCGTACGTCTACAATCACGAGAGATCGAGTCTCTTTTAATACCTTAAGAGGTCCTATGCCGCTAGCATTAGGTATCGAAGACCAGTGGCAACATTGCCAAAAGCCATCAGAGATGCCGCTTTTAATGTACTGGGTTGCACTCGGCCACCACACTGATAGCTATGCAAAATGCATACAAACCGGAGCTGTATAGAAGGACTAGACCTGATCACGAGCTCTACGAGCAGAAGAGGAAAGTCGAACACCAACTTCACAGAACAGAAAATAAGGAGCATGAGAAACGCGCGGTCTAGGAAATTGAGAGATGCCACTCCAGCAACGAGATACGGAAGTTTTACGCAAAGTCAAAAAAAAAAAATATTAGAGACGAACAAGGGAACATACCATAGTAGTAGAGTCGCAGTCGTCGTAGAATATTTTTGTGGGCTATATAACAGCGATGGCGAACCAAATACCGCTGTCAGGCAGAATGAACCTTTCACCCAGGATATAGATCAACAATTCCGTCCACCCAACCTGGATGAAGTGAATATAGCCGCGTCTAGCCTTCAGTCGAACAAAGTTGCTGGAGCGGAAGACTTGACTGCCGAGCTCTTCAAAGCAGCAGGTTACGAAAAACTTTCCATTTTCGATATGTGCGTCAGTGACAACTTACGTTGGAATTACCGCATATTCGATGACGCCAAAAATGCTGCAAAATGTCTAGGTTTCCTCAAGCGATGTAAGAAATATTTTACACCCTCTGATCTGCCCTATATAATGCCATTTAAGGCATTCGTCCGCCCAAAATTTGAGTACAATGCCTACATTATGTCTAAAATATATCTGCACCTGCTAGATAGGATTCAAACCCCTGCGATAAAACTCATAGGTGATACTAATATCAGTCAGTCCCCATTGAACACCTACGTAATGTCTCCTGTCTCACTTTGTTTTATCGCTCTTTCCACAACCAGTGCTCCATAGAAATGGCCGTAGCATTCCGGTCCTTCAAACCTTCAACCGTAACACTCGTCTCGCTATTAATGCGAGTTTACCCTCAAGCCCACTTTCGGACGTACTCTAAAATATCGTGATTCTTTCGTAAGCCACTCAACTCGCTTATGGAATGTCCTGCCGAGCTCTCTATTTCCAATTCAATATATTGGGTCTATAACTTAATAATTCGTGCGGTTTGCTAAGAGATGGCGTAACTTGTATTATTCTATTGTTATTATTCCATTGAAACATGCGTTGGAAAGCTACTGTCATCGTACGTCATTTCAGTATATTTCATTCATTTGAAGAGTAAACAACAAGAATTTTTTTTTCACTCAAATATGTCGAACTTTGTGCCTGGAAAAGTGTTCATTGCTTTAATATGAAGAAAACTGCTGCCGTATTTTGGTGGAAGTTTATGGTGAACATTCGCTAGCTGAGCTAACGTGCCAAAAGAGGTTTGCACGATTTAAAAGTGGTGATTTTGGCTTGAAAAACGATGAACGTCCTGGGCAGCCAAAAAAGTTTAAAGATGAAGAACTGGAAACATTACTCTATGAAGATTGTTGCCAAACACAAGAAGAGCTCGCAGAATCTTTGGGTGTCACTCAAGCAGCCATTTCAAAACGTTTAAAAGCAGCTGGATATATTCAAAAGCAAGGAAATTGGGTTCCACATGAACTTAAGCCAAGAGACGTCGAAAGGCGGATTTGCATGTCCGAAATACTGCTGGAACGCCACAAAAGGAAGTCTTTTTTGCATCGGATTGTTACTGGTGATGAAAAATGGATCCATTGCGACAACCCCAAGCGCAAAAAATCATATGTGAAACCCGGCCAACCAGCCAAATCAACGGCAAAGCTGAATATCCATGGCGCGAAAGTAATGCTCTGTATTTGGTCGGATCAGATGGGTGTGCTGTATTATAAGCTGCTAAAACCGGGTGAAACCATCAATGGACAACGCTACCGAACACAATTAATCCGTTTGAAGAGAGCAGTAGCCGAAAAACGCCCGGAATATGCGACCAGACACCAGGCAATAATTTTCCATCGCTCGGCGCCACGTTGCTATTCCGGTTAAGAACTATTTGGAAAACAGTGGATGGGAAATCTTACCCCACCCGCCTTATAGCCCAGACCTTGCCCCTTCTGACTACCATTTGTTCCGGTCGATGCAGAGCGCCCTCACTGAAATACGGTTCACATCAGAGCAGAATATCAAAAATTGGCTTGATTCAATCTTGCCATTCATTCAAATTGCCAGAAAGATGGGAAAAAGGCATAGCTTCAGATGGGCAATACTTTGAATAATACTATTGTACATGTTTTTCTTAAATAAACGTTCAAATTTTGAAAAAAAGAACAGCACGAACTAAATTACATACCCAATAACTTGCAAACATTTAAGATCAACGTACATCGGTATTATTATTTTCTACCTCCCTGAATTTCCTTCGCTGCGCTAATGTGTACAAACATTTTGAGGGTACACAAATAAAAAAAAAAAAAAAAAAAAAATGCTCGGATAAAATGAAAGTATGGCCGATAAATAGAACCTCAACATCTATATTGAACCATTTACAGAGACACCAGCCTTCTTAACATCGCCTACAAGAGCCTATCTGCTGTATTTGTGAACGCCTGAAGCCGTTTGTTAACAACCTGATTAGTCCATATCAGTGTGGCTGTAGGTCAGGAACGTCCACCCAAAACCTATTCATCGATTTTAATGCCGAGTATGACAAAAACTATAGAGAATAACTATACACAGCAATGTTAGTTTTGGCATCCCCATCAAACTCGCTCATTTGTGCAAAATTACGATAGAGAATGCACGCCGCTCCACTGAGACCTTTGATGTTAAAAAAGGATTTAGACAAGGCTATGCGCAGTGCTGTGATTTTTTTAACATCATTCTTGAAAGAATATACCAAAGCATATGCGCTAATATCTGAGGCATAATTTTTTAATTGGCATAATCGGAAGAAAGCAGCGTGTTGTTAGTGGCGCTTTCGTGAGTATGGAGACGGAATTAGCGAAGTTGGGTTTAACGGTCAATGAGGGCAATACCAAGAATATGCTGTGAACAAGAAAAGACACACAACACCGATGTCTTGGATAGATGGTCACCCTCGACAGATATTGTATAACTTTGAGGTAGTGAAGGACTTTGTCTATATAGGCTCCGCTATCAACTCAGACAACGGCACCTCCGCTGAGATCAAACGTAAAATAACTCTTGCCAATTGCTGCTTCTTTTTGCTAAGAAAGCAAT
The DNA here is from genome assembly GCA_907269105.1 of Volucella inanis. Classification (NCBI taxonomy): domain Eukaryota; kingdom Metazoa; phylum Arthropoda; class Insecta; order Diptera; family Syrphidae; genus Volucella; species Volucella inanis. The sequence continues at coordinate 136,591,905 of OU026153.1, forward strand.
TGACCAGCAAAGTTTTCTTTCGAACCTTAAAAGTTTCCCTATATAAGACCTTAATGATCCCATCCTGCTCTATAGTGCAGAGGCATGAACTTTATCAAAAATGGATAATATAGAGAGGAGTGGAGGAGAATATACAACGACGAACTGTACGGGTTTTACAGCGAGATCGACTTAACAAGAAGAGTGAAGATCCAACGACTGAGATAGCTGGGTCACGTAGAGCGGATAAACATCAATGCTCCGATCCGAAAAGTCTTCGAAGCTGTCCCTGGGGTACAGCTGAGTAGAGGAAGACCGCGACTCAGGTGGCGCACGCAAGTAAAAGTGATCTCCGCCAATTCAGCGTGTATGTGAAACTCCAGGCAGCTAGCTAAAGATTGAGCTGGCTAGATACGCTTGTTGATGGGCCCCAGGTCCACCCCAAACTGTAGCGTTTACCTTAAGTACCTATGGTAAGTATGTATGTTTATGTTTAAGAAACCCTCGGTTATAATAATAGTAAAGTTTTCCATCTAGGTCAGTTTATATACATATGATCTCTCTAACTGTTTTAATAAGTAGACGGAAAACTTCCTACAGAATCAACCATATACTCGTACAGTGGAGTTTATTAGTCCGAGTTGTTGGCCTGTATTGATGTGTAACTTTATGTGTAACTCCTGTTGCTGTGTTACCGAATCTTGAAACACATGCAGTACATAATTCAAAAATAAAGACTATAACATATTAATCTCCTTTATTATAGATATATTTTCGATATCAAACGGAAATCATAGGTTCAGTGTAATTTAAGACCTGGTATGTCCACCATCGACTAGATTTTGGATAAAAAAAAACCCCAGAAGCTTCAAATCGATACCCATTCAAGACGAACTATATAGATCCATGACAAATTTGGCATCGCGGGGATACTACGATTCTACAGATAAAATTGTTTTATAATTTTTCCCAGATTACCCGAGGTCTGTGTTATTGAAAACTATACTTACTTTGCGGCGCCACGGGAATCATAGTAATGCCGGCATCATTATCTAGCATCCGTCTGTTTGAATGATAATAACAAACGCTAACTGCACCACAAAAATCTGTAATGACACCACTGCGGTATTTGATGTCATTTAAAAATTTGAACAAGGTGACGCCCTATTATATGACCATTTTAACATCATAAAGAATTACCAGTATGAATATTGTAAAGGTTATATACAGACAAATGTTTAAAGTTTTTGTTTGGTTTTGAATATTATGTTAAACTTTTCTGTGCTATATTGGGGTTTATTTTAATATACATAAAACTTTTATTTTTAAAATTATAAAATGAAATTAGATCGTTTTTTTTATATATAAAAAAGAATAGTAAAAATGAGGACTTAAAAAATTGTTTCACTGTAACGTTACAACCTCTTGTAAAAAACAAGGTGGAAGTCCTTTTTCGGTTTTTTTTTTTTTTTTTTTTGAGTGACAGCAACAACAGCAACCATTGTTTATCGATGCACCTTGTACTTGCCCAGTTATAGCAAGTCTAGGTTTTTGGCATACCAGCTGAGCCAACACTCCCCCCTGGTAAACAAGTTCCTTGATTTTGGTTACCTCTGGTTGTATTTTTTAGTACTTCAATCTTGGCGAGTTTGGTTGCTGGGCGAGTGTAATGTTTTTTCGGTAAGATTACTGGTCTCTTTGTGTTTTGTAAAACATTAACGGCGTTATCAATGTGACCATGAAACCTTAATAATCCTTTTTCATAAATAACATAAACAGTGAATGCTTCTTGTCAAGAGATCCAGATTTCAGAATTATAGTCTTTTCCGGGAAGGCTTTCTGTTGGCATTTAATATACGGTATACGTACTTTTAAGCACGTTCTATGTCATATTCACTCATCAATTTTTTTGATTTGGCTCGTTTGTTCAACTAAAGATCATTGAACATGAAAGCTTACGCCAGAGACCGCAACAACCTGTTCTATTTTGAAAAGCGAGTGTTATCGATTATCTCATTTTTGGATATCATACCTTGAGAGAAAGTACTCTTACTTCTTTTCTTGATGTGAAGTCTAGTGACTTTTCGCTTGGCCACATTTCCTCTTCTTTATAGAGATATTCTGGACCTCGGAACCATCGGTTGCTTGACTCGAACTTATGTTGGCCTTTCCACTTTGTGGCCTCGTCTGCCACATTCTCCTTACTAGGAAGACACCTTCGATTGCTGGCATTTGTTTCCTGAGAATTTCACCAATTTCGTTGCTCTAATCTTATCCAAAAAAGGACTGTTTTGGAATCGGTCCAAAATGTACAGCTTGGTATATGTACAACGTGGATTCTTGGACGGTGTCTTGGTCTTCTTGGACTTGTATAGCCGTAAACCCAACACCGCTCCTTCTAATTAAGCGGTTTCGATGATTGGGCCAGGGAAAAATCGAAGATAGGCCACTGCCGCGTAGGCATTCTCACTTGCGTCTACGAACACGTGCAATTGGACGGTGTCTTTAAAATTGAGAAATTCGGAATATGAACGTCTAATCATTACGAGTTCGATTTCAGATAAGTGACAAACCCATTTTTGCTATTCCTCGAAATATCATTCCAGTGTGTAGACGCACGCCAAATTTCTCTTAAAAAAAAATTTAATTTGATCAAAAAAATTGAAAGAAGTTCAAGTGGATCAAATATGCTCATCAAAGCTCTTAAAACTTCTCTGTTTTATTTCATTTTTTAGTTACTTAGATTTAAGAAGAAAGGAGAATGTATCATTAGCGGGTGACCCCCACATTCCAAGAATTTTTTCAACATCGTTGATGCCGTTCCGTATTGCAATATTTTTCAATGTTTTGTCCGAAGCTGTTGAATTGATTTAGTCCAGAACGTATTTGAAATTAAACATAAAATTTTAAATCTAAAATCCAGCTTTAGCATAAATAAATTTAACAGTTTGACCAAGCTTTATCGCTTTTTTTTCTGAGCACAAACTATCAAGATAACCATCTACGTAGTGGTTATCGCTCTGGGATACTTGGATGCTGCGCACAATACGGGGAGCAAGTCAAACCAAACGTCATTACAGTCGTGACGTATTCTTCGATTTCCTTTGGCTTGGTGTTTCTCCAAAATAACCTTTGAATCTGTTGGCTAGATTTTGCAATTCTAACTTGGTGGAACATCTGGCGTATATAAGCACATATCCCTATCTTTTCTTGTCGAAATTTATAAGGAACTCCGAATGATGTCAACATATCCGGTCCACTGTATGTGTTGACGAATGTAAAACTCACCCTTAAAACTCAGTTTCATGAGAAAAATGTTGAAGTGGAAGTTGAAGTTGTAAAATTTTCTCAAGTTTCAGATTGGTCGAGAGTCGTCATCAAATGCACATACCATCAGAAAACGGGCTTAGCATCTTGATCGGTTAGGACATTTAGGACGACGAAAAATCTCCAATCAGTTACGAGCAGTTTAAACAATATTTGAGTGGGTACTGCAAGGACCTCATCTCGAAGAAACAACTGGCACAGCATCTACATCAAACCTTATGTTCGCAGGGGCCTCTAACGCGAAAGATGTATCTAATTTATGGTCCTTAAAATCTATCGGTTTTCGCAGCGAAAAAGCAGAGAAAAGGTTTTGAACAAAAAAAAAATAATAATAATAATAATAAAAATAAGTAAGGAGAGTATCCATTGGTCGGCAGATCTTTTTATAACATCTTTACCGTGGAAGGACAACAGTTTGAAATTTCATGGAGATGGAAGTCTGGCACTTAAACGTGTTGAATTCCTGGTACGACGTTTGTCCAGAAACCCGGATTTGCTTTTGGAATACGAAGCAGCAGTGGAAAAAATGGTGCAAGATAACATCGCAGAAATCGTTCAAATCAGTCGCCGAGAATATTTTTTTCTTTCCCACACCACCCAGTATTTAAAAATTATGAAACCACAAAAATGCGAATCGTATTCGATGTGTCATTTCAAACTGAACAAAATCCATCGTTAAATAGTTTTTCATTAACAGGTACGAATTTACTTTCAGAAGTGCAAGACGTTCTGTTCAATTTTCGGATGGGTCCTTATGCTATCGTGGCTGACATTGAAAAGGCTTTCCTTCAAATTCGGCTCAAACCAGAAAATCGGGACGCTCATCGCTTCATATGGTTTAATTCGCTCGAAGACCGCCAGTACCAAGATTTTCGCATGACAAAAGTCACCTTCGGACTTGTAGCTTTCTGCTACAATCAGAGTTCATCTCTCTAAGGAAGCAGAAAAGTATCCCGACATCTGTAAGACCTTGAAAGCTGCCTTCTATATGGATGACTTTGTTATTAGTGCAGGCACGAAAGTAGAGGCAAAGATCTACCACGAATCAATGACAACTTTCTTTTTGTATAGTATTGGCAACACTTGAACTATGTAACAGTCTAACACATATTTATGCCAAGTTTAGACTTGTAAGCATATCAAATAAATGAGTAACATTCTTTTCACTGAACCATCAACTTCTTACTTTTCGTTCCGCTTAATACGCATAATTAGTAGAATACCAACAGTGAAAAGGTACGTCAATCAATTAAAAATGAAACTCTTCCTATTTTGCAAAAGGTTCTCGGTCTGACATGGTATGTGTACACTGTGTTCAACATTTTTTAGATACCTTAACTAAAGGTAGCAAGAGAAATGTTTTGGAAGCCATAGCATGCATTATTGATCGCTTTAGGTGTACTTTCTCCCACCGTTATCAATTTGAAGCTGTTGTTCCAGATGATTTGGAAACTTAATTTGCATTGGGATGCAGACATGACAGTGGAACTACAAAGGGAGTGGGAAGATTCTATTAAAAGTGTGCTGAAGCTTGCGGAGGAAATGGTTATTCCAAGATCAACGATCAACCAATCAATGAGGACACCTAAAATGGTTTACATACATTTATTCGCAGACGCAAGTTTAAAGGCTTATGGTGCCGTTGCGTTTGTAAAAATGATCGATTTGGGCTGAGTTGTGTATGTTAATTTCCTTTTGGCCGAGGCAAGATTGGCACCACTTAAACAAAATATGGAATGAGAATTGACATTACAAATATTTCTTATAGTCGGATTCGAAGATAACGTTAAATTGGATTTATGGTTCTACCCAACGCTGGAAACCATTCGTGCAAAGCCGTGTAACAGAAATAAGAAATCTTACGGATCTAAATCAGTGGAATTGTAGCGGAAATGAAAATCCTGCGGATTTATTGACTCGTGGTGTGACCGGTGAAAACCTTCAAAATTCCCGAATTTGGTTTATGGTCCTTCATGGTTACAAGAATTTCAAGACGATCAAGGTAACAGCAATTTTAATCGAGATTCAAATTCCAATATGCAAACAGTTTTGATGACGACACTAGATATCCCGAAAAACAACAAACCTGTTTTCAAGTTCGTAAATTATAGTTCATGGCAAAAATTGTTGAGATTTACCAGTTGGCTGTTTCGCTTCATCGACTGTTGTAAAGTTAAGTGACAAATAAACCATACGCACTTAGGGGCTGAAGAACTTCCTTAGAACAATATTGGAAAAGCTATGTGCAAGTCAATTTATTTAATAATGAGATTAATGATTTACAGAAGGGAAAGAATATATCAAGTAAATTAAAATTAGTCCAACTATCTCCTTTTTTGGACGATGAGCGTATATTGAGAATTGGAGGTCGGTAACAACTTTTAAATGATGAAATCGACGTAACACGTGGCGTAAAATTAGTCACCCTATCGGAAGATGGAATAATTTTTGCAAATGGCGTCGTACGTTAATCATATTTGTGAACTAGACAGCTGATGTATACAAACAGACAAGGAATGGAGCGCTATACTCCGCAAGAAGCGTGAAATAATTGTGTCGCACCAACTGAGCAAACATTCCGGCGTTTAGCTACTCGACTCGAACAGAGTGGAACCACAGGAGACCATTTCGGCCGAGAATATCGCGGGTGTGGCTGCCGATGTCGCTGAGAACGAAAAAATATCAACCAGACGACGGGCCACGAAATTGGGCATCACCAGACAGACCATACAACGAATTTTAGTAAAAGACGTACATATGTTCCCATACAGTGCAAACGGCGCATAATGCCTCCTGACTGTCAGTCGCGTGTGAATTACTGTAAAGATAACGAAGAGGACGATTTTGTGTATAATAAGCAAAATCTTCGTTTATGGGGCACTGAAAATCCGCGTGCGATGCACGCCATTACTTCCACCCAAAGCCACTGTGTTATGCGGGATAAATAATTTAAGTTTTTTAGGTCCTAGAGAAATTTATCTGTTCCAAATGAATAAAATTGATATGGAAAAACGTAGAGCGAAAATGCATTTTTTTGGAAAAAGTGGAATATCAGGTGTTATAGGCTGTATTGACACATATTGAAATAAGGTCCCCAAAGAAAGAACTACTATGCCTATTATAACCGAAAAGGTTTTTATAGCATAAACGCTTTAATTGCAAGTTTGTTATTTCATACACTTTTATTTAAATTTTAAATTTTTATATAATACTTAACATAAGGTTTGTGATGATATGATGAGAATTCTGGATCCAAACTCTTTTTTTGTAGGCAATTTTCCATTGCAGTTTCCTACGTACTTTAAAAATCAAGCGCTGCTGATCACCACTAGAACGAGAGGCTTAGTCCTTTTCAGATGGCGCAATAAATATGTCGTAAATATTCGTATGTCCTTGTAGTGTTTTCGAGCAAATATTTTAATTTCGTTCTGAACGTTTTCGATTTCTAGGTCTCTGTGGATACCTTCGTTTGTAATGTACCACGGTGCATTAACAAACCCTCTGAGAACTTTGTTTTGGAATGTCTGTAAGACGTTAACGTTACTAGTTTTGGTACAACGCCAAAGCTGTATACCATAAGTCCAGACCGGTTTACTTTACATAAGTCCACTTGTTTATATAGCAGGAATTTTTTTTCTAAACTGAATATTTTCTAAGAAGCCAGTACATGTCTCTACACTTAATCTCTAGCTCCTAACGTTTTTTTTTTAGCGTTTACTCTACATTAAAGTTTAGTGTCGAGTGTCATACTAAGATATTTGGCCTCGTTCGCGAAAGGAATTTGTACTGCGTTGATAAAATCAGGTAGATTGTCAGTTTTCTTGAGAGTGATATGGAGTGAGAGTGATATGGACAGACTTGTTTTCAATGATCGCAAATCGCCCAAGTCTTTGTTAAATTGTTAATCCGTGTAAGAGCGCGTTGTAACTTAGCAGTTGCTTCTTCGACGGTTTTAACTGTTGCCAAAATGGCAGTGTCATCAACAAATGTGGCCAGCACAGTATCGACCGTTTGCGGTATGTAGCGGGTAAAAAGCAAATATAGCAGAGGGCCAAGTACACTTCCTTGCAGCTTCCCCGCTTTTATTGTCTTAAAATTGGAATATTCGTTTCCTTGTCTGACACGGAAGAGTCTGTCATCTAGATATGAACTTAAAATATGAGTCAATTGCTCGGGTAGGACTTGTCTAAGTTTATACTATATTTCAGACCGTCGTGCCATACCTTATCAAAAGCTTGTGAAACGTCAAGGAATGTGCTTGTACAGAGGAGGTTACACTCGATTGTTCATTCAATTACATCGGTAAATCGATGCACTTGGTCAACAGTAAAGTGTTGGCTTCTAAAGCCAAATTGATGATCAGGCAAGAGGCGATTTGTGTCCATAATCGGTTTAAGACGATTAAGTAAGATTCGCTCGGAACCATAATTACTTCAGGAACTTACCACTGATGCGATACATAATATAGTTTTATTTATGTCATTTATAAGATAGAGCAGCGTTAGCAAACCTTTTTTCAGTAGCGCTTTAAGTTTCTCTCCCGTAATTAAGTCATATCCGGAGGTTTTATTGGGCTTAAGCGTGTCTATAACTTGTCTAAGTTCCCATTCTCTGGAAGCACCTCACCGTCGAATGGTTTGAACATTTCTGCATTCATTCTTTCTTCTTAAGGGCGCCACGTATATTTGGGGCTTTCCATATGGAGAAATTGGTATCTTTTGTCGCTGAGGCTTTCTAAGTAGTCATTAATATCTTGGTCATTGAAGTCCTTGATCAATTTTTTCAACAAATTGCAGAGCCTATTAAAAGACGTTTTATCTCGTTGAGCCCGATTTTCGTGCTACTGTTTCCGCGCTATCTGTTTCTTCCTTATCATTTCCAGATTTCCGGCGTCTATCTTATGCCGATACTAGCAACTTTGTTCGATTCTCGTGGAGTGTTATTCCAGGCCGCCTGCTGCATGACTTCAACAAACCGTTCAACTTCTTTGTCAGGTTGATACCGCGTTCTAAGCGGTACTTTTAACTCAGTATTTTTAACAACCTCTATTCGGAAGTCTTCCGAGTGAGTTTTTTTTTTTTTGTTGGATAATCTGGGTGGACTCTGTTTCTTAACCAAGGATTCGCACAGTGAAAGAATAATTGATCGAAGCTTTTTTCAACTTTGACGTTAAAAAAATCGGGTTTTTTCATCCGAGGGCCAGTACGTCGGTTTTCCTGTTGAGTAATTGCCAACCACATTCCATGCCAGCCCTGTAGAGAGTTTTGTCTTTTTGTGTACATGAGCCCCAAAAGGTGTGCTTCGCATTAAGGTCGCTACCAACAATAAAGATTGGTCCAAGAGAATTAAATAGGTTATTGAATCCGTGTTTTTCTATTTTGCAGCGCGATTGGCAATAGACTGAGGATATACTAAAAGGATAATTTTTATTTTTAACGCGCACCGAGGTCATTTTTCAAGTTAAATTTGTGGTTCCAGAGAGCGTTCAATGCAGTCCTTTATAAATAGGGATGAACCGCCTCTTGAGTTTCCCGATGGATGATGAGCATGGTAGTCGTGGTAACCTTTTAGTTTCACGCCAGATTGTGTCGTCAGGTGAGTTTCAGAAATTAAACATATATCAACTGCTTTTCCCTTTCAAAAGCAGCCTTTTCTGTACACCGTTGGCATTATACGCAAGAATATTGAGCTTCTTTGCCATGATTAGTTGCACAGATCTGCTTCGAGGTTGAGAAGCCGTTCGTCTTTTATCTTATTTGTTTTAGTTAGTTCTTCTAGTCTCTCGAGGATCTCGAGGATTACTGAGAAAACATTTGAGGCAGGATTAGGTGATTCACAGTTGGTCGTATTTGCTCGCGCCACTAGTTGCGCGTAAGATTTTCCACTTCACTTGGGCGTTGTTATTTTAGACGTTGTTGTTATTGGTGATTTTAGCGGCAATCACGGCGATTGCTATCTTTGCCTTCTTTAAAGGCTTTGGGGGTTGGACCGCTGTTATGATTTCTCGTACTCGCTGGCGATGCGTTTTTAGAAAACGTCGTTTTTTTTTGCAACTCCTTCGCAACTTTGCAATCTCGATAGTTGGATGGATGTTTTCCCCTGCAGTTGATGCATATAGTTGGGGACTCATTCCCCGCATTGCACTCTCGCATCAGATGTTTTCCGGCACATTTCATACAGCGAGGCTCCTTCTGACAGTAGGCCTGAGTATGGCTAAGTCCCTGACAAAGTGTACATTGAGGAATCAGTCTCGAGTTTTTTCGCGGAGGCTCAATTTTGACAAAAAGTCCCAAAATCGAATTTATAGAATAAATCCTTTCTAGGCTTCGGTTAGCCTAAAAAGGGGGAAACCGCGTCTTGTGGTCGCTCTCTCGCCTTTAGCGAGAGTGGTCTTTTTTTAAGTATGCAGTCTATTTCTCGGACTGGCTCTTCTTCGTCCGTGTAAAAACGAGTCGGTGATCAGACTCGGTTTTAGATTGCGTCTTAATTGCATCTAGTTCTTTTTTAGCCTCGGCGCAGAGCATTTCCATATTTTGGAGTCTGGCGCGCAGATCAGAATTTTCGGGTTCGAGATTTTACAACTTATTCGGAACTAAGATAAGAACTTTATTTAAATGAAAAACATAAAATAAGCGTTTTAAAGGTAACGATGGCATCAAATACATGTAATGCAGTCACACGGGTATGATTTAGGTCCCTTTATATGCATTCATTTTTGCAGTTCTAAAATTTCTTGCTTGAGTTTGAGTTTTATTATTCTGGCTTTCTGCTTACATCTAACCCCGAATTGCGATTAAAAACTAATTTTACTAATTCATCTGTTTTTTACTGTTACTAATTTTGACCTGTACTGCTATTTGGATATTACTTTTCTTTAAATAATTCATGTAATATCATCTTAATTACTTAGATTTTGTTCGAAAAAGAATTGTTTAGCCCTTGATACAACAGATTGCCGATGGGAAAGTTATTTACCACAATGAACGATTGACAAGTCGATAAATAATGATCACAATCGACATTCACAACACCAACTTCAACAATCGACAATTAACGTTTATCAATCAATGAATCAACAACCGCAATCGGGGCCATAGCAACTTATCGATTATACATCGAAACTGACCTCATTAGAAGAGCTGGAATTTATCGGCATGGATGGATAATACTTGTTAGGCGAATGAACACCACTGCTTTTGCCCCGAATATTTTCAAATCTATATCGCAAGGGCAACACGTTAAAAGAAGACCTCATCTTAAGTGTTGAACTCAATAGAAAATGACCTCAGCCATATTGATGTGTGTATTGGGTTGTTCAATAAGTTCTGCGATTTTATGGGGTTAAAGTTAAACACACATTTTTGGTATAAAAGCTTATATTTAATCCATCAGATATTGTCCATTATGGTCTATTACTATCTTCTAACATTATGGAAGAGACATAATGTCCCTTTTGTAAAAATCAGCAAACATATGGGTAAGATAGTTTTCTAGGTACGTTTTGATCTCATCTTCGGAATTGAGTTGCCTTCCTTCCAAATTGTTTTTGAGAGAGCGGACTAGATGGTAGTCAGAAGGCGCAAGGTCTAGAGAGTACGGTGGGTGCTGCAAAACTTCCCAGCCAAATGAATTCAGCTTTTGCCTTTTCACTTTTTAGGAAAGCCTGAAGTGAGCTCCATCTCAACAAGCGTGACAGACATTTATGCGATCCATAATTTGTCCAGCTTTTGTTTTGTCACTCTTTTCAGGAAAGCCTGAAGCGAGTTCAATCTCAACAAAGACTCACAGACCATTATTCGATCCATAATTTTTCTTTCACTGAGTTCGTGAGGAACTCAAACATCCATCTTCTTCGACATTCCAAGCCTTTTCAGTCTCTGCGAAAAGGTTGTATAGGGGATGTTAAGCCGCTGAGCGATCTCCCGTGTAGTTAAATTACTGTCAACAGTAACGGCAGCCAAGATTTGATCGTCTGTGGTGAGTGGACGTCCAGAGCGAACAGCATCAGCAAAATCTGTTTTTCCTAAAGGAAAGCGTGCAAATCAACGCTGGCAAGTTTTTTATTTATTTATTTATTTGTTTATCATAACTCTTTATAATTTTTTAAAGTAACTGCGAAGCCTTTGGCATGTCTACAGAAGATTAAATCTCTTAATTATTAATTTATTGAGCTTAGTTTTCCCAAATTACAAGTTAACAAATCGACATTTGATAAAAATGTTAACCTATTTTGGTTTAATATTTCATTATACAAAAAGAAGGTTTTAATCTTCTTAAAGTCTACAAAGTTTGTTAATTCTCGAAGTAGGTTGTTGATTGGTGAAGGAACGCTGTATAGGAGTTATCGTCTACCATATTTGTTTCAAATGTCTGATACTTGCAGCATACCTTAGGTACGTCGTCTACTATTAACTTCATGATCCACTGGCCGAAACTGTATGTCGTCGTAGTATTCTAAAGTGAGCGTCATCTTAAAAATGTCTTCTACTTTAAGAACCTTGAGCCTCTTCGAGTATTCATAGAGTTGATATGTTTCAATGCGGATTTTTGTAGTTTTTGTAGTTTGTGGATATGGGTTGCCGCTGCGTTGTCCCAATCAAGAACACCATACCGTAGTTTAGACTCAATTAATGAATAGTAGACTTCAAAACGGACACCGTAGCGTGATATTTCAGAATAGCATTATTGCTATTGCCATTTCCAGCGACCTGTGATGTACCACGATTGCTGTGTCATCAGCGAAAGCAAACGGTGTGTTCTGCTTAACAAAGCGAAAAAGCTTATTAGTGTACAAGATAAAAAGAATTTGACCTATTTTCGATCCCTGTGACACACCATATTTCACCTTTGTTCTTACACTCTGTACTTCACTGATTTCGAATAGTAAAAATAATGTCAAAATTTCGCGCGGGGTTCCGAAGAGCTGGGCTAATATAGGGTGATCCATCGTGAGGCTAGATTTTTAATAGGCTTTTGTGACAGATCACGCATGACTCCTATCAAACTGCTTTGTAATTTTTATTCAGTATAATTTGGCAAGTATCAGCGCTACGAGCTATATAGCGTGTGAAATAATGGACTTGTTGAGAAATCTTTTTGGTGAGCACTTCATTTCACGTTTTGCTGCGGTAAGTTGGCCGCCTTGATCGTGCGATATCACACTATTTCCTGTGGGGATATGTAAAGTCTCAGGTCTTCCGGAATAAGCCGGCTACGATTAACGCTTTGGAAGCCAACATTACTCGTGTTATCCGCCAGATACCAGTCGCTATGCTCGAACGAGTCATCTCAGACGTAGTCGAGGCCAAAATTTACATGATATGCCATGAATTGTTCTTTTAACCGATAATAAAAAATTTCAAATTTATGTGTTTTATTTTACATTATAAATCAAACCTCACGGTGAATCACCCTATATAAATAAAGAAACACGATTTGGAATGTTGGAGGAGAAATCCAAGCCTTTCGTGGACTAAGAATGACCGAAATTGAGAAGTCGAGAAATCGCTCCTCGAGTTATAATATGAATGGTGCAAAAAACAAGCAAAGAAAGATGTAGCTAAAGCGTGTGAATAAGAAGACACCTTCGAAATTCATAGGCATCAAAAGCGGTGCTACATCAAGGAACAAGTAATAATAATTTTTCTCATAATTTCGCTCAGCGAAACAATAAATTCATTAACTCGATAGCCAAAATTTATTGAAGACGTGCAAGGACGTTTAATAAGAGAAAACGACGACATTCACTGGCGGTAAAAAAATTATTTTAAAGTTACTTTAACGGTGAGGCCGTGTTTTCGGCCTTGTAGAGGATATATAAGATTTTGTAGGAGACGAAGTCAACGATTACATCGTAAGATCTCATACCTTATAAAGGAAGAATAAAAATCTTCGATTTAAATAATATAGCTTGGTTACTATTGATCCAATGTAGAAATGCAATGGTGACAAGACAAACTGGAAAAAAAATTCCAATTGGTTAAACTAATGTCGCATAAAACTACACAAAGCATGTCGACATAACGCAGTTGTAATGAAAGAAATGAAGAAAGAAGAAAGATTTATACATCAGTCTAGAAAAAACATTTGGTAGATTTCCGAAAGGTGAAATATGGACAGCGTTAAGACTTCAAAAATGGCAGAGATTTGTGTAAGAATAGTACGCAACATGTTGGGTGATGTCAAAAAAAAGTAAAGTGCACAACGGGAATAACTTTCTTCGACTTGCTTCCGTTTTTAATCGTGGTCGTCGTTCGCTCCAAAACTTATTTCGTAAAGGTCGTCCAAAATCGGTTGTTGTGAAAAAAATAATTGCGGGATCGTCATGTAACTTATCGTGAAATTAAGACATGCTTGGGCATTAGTTCCACTCGCACACATTTAATATTGCATGAACATTTGTTCGTTAAAAAGATTTCTTCGCATTCGGTATCGCATAATTTGACAAACCCCTTAAAAAAAAAAAAGCTCATGTCGATTGGTCCAAAGAATTGCTGATGTTGATGCTTCGCAGAATATTCTGTTACACAGATAATTGGTTAACTAGTCCGCCATTAGTCCTCGTATACCAACACGTTGAAGCGCTTAAGGTTTCGTGGTTTAAAAGTATCGAAATCCATGAAGAGTACCAGTACGTGGTGACAATTGTTCAAGCTCTGGTTGACTCAATTTACGAATTCAGTTAGAAAAATTGGCTGTACTTTTGTTTTTCTGAAAGCCGTATTAACTTTTATGGTTCAGGGAATGTTTTCCCATAAAACTCTTTATTCTTCAGTGATTACACTTTCGAGACACGTTTCTATTACCAGAAGAATCAATATAGGTCTATAATTACTGAATTGACTTTTAACTCCTCCTTTGTAAATTTTCTTTACCACAGTATTTTTTTAGAATGAACGGGATATTTGATTGTGCCAGGTTGCCGGAGATTTATCTTAACCCAGCAAACTATTAATGCTGTGAACCTCTTGAATGTTGGTTGGCTTCACTAATAAAGTCTTATCCAGGATTCTGTTCAGATGTCGATATGTTATCTAGTCACAATGATGTACGATATTTGTCGTTTTTATTCAATGTCCCATCAATGTTTAATTTATTTCGTCCCAGGATGGCATTTATTAATCTCCATATTTTTCTGGGATCGGTTTTAAATTGAATGAACTGGTTTTTAAAATAGTTTGATTTTTGAATTGATATTTCTTGTTTGCTTCGTTTCTAATATTTTTGTATTCAATTTCACAAGCTTTGTTTAATCTGTTGCTTTTTCATCTACGATATAGTTCATCCCTTCTTTTGCATTTTTCGAAAAGATTGGCTACCATCCAGGTGCTGTTTTTTTTTCTCTTTGTTGTTTTTATGTCGGTTGATTTTTCATAAATGTCTTCAAACTTTGCTACAAACAAGTTGAAATAGGCTTCAGCATAATTTTTATTCATAACATTATACCGATTTGAGTCACGGATTAGCTGGCTAAATTTTGTATTACTTAAGTACTTTGTACTAACCACTTTTCCTGTTGTTGTAACTACTACAAGTGTTGTAAAGTACCGAGCAATGTTCGGTCATGCCACTTTTATAACTATTGAATTCATCTGAACATCTGTTTTACTGACCAGGATGAGATCATTCAACGACTTCGACCTATTGTTAAGCTCAACTCTTGTGAACTCAGTAATGACGTTCATGAGTCTTAATGATGATAGCATCTCAAAATATTCTTTTACTTAATATGCATTAGTATCGCAAACGTTAATATTGATATCACCCAACACGAGCATTTCTTCATTTTTAGCCAATTCGCCAACATTTCTTCTAAACTCTTCAACAAACGCCTTCTTACTAAACCTAGGCGGTCTATATATGGTATTCTCAGCACATACGTCGTTGTTTGTCCATCAGTAAAACCAATCTTTACGTTTTCGTAAGAAGTGGTTTCGTAAGGTATTAAACCGTGTTTTAAATCTTGGCGAATAAATATCAAAACACCACCTCCTCTTCGTTTGTTTCTATTCGAAAACTCAGGCAAGTAACCTTCTATTTGGTAAAATCCCTTTTCTTCATCTTCTTTGTTGGTTTCAACAACAATGACTTTCAACGTATCCACAAAATGACTTATACGCAACGATCTTATATTAAAACACAAACAAGAATAACTTGCATTAATAAATTCATTAGCACTTATGCCGTCAAAACCTTGTACTACCCTACAGTCAAGGTGTACTACAAAATCGTCGTTAGCATTTCTGTTATCCATTCATATATACAAAATAAAACAATTCAGCTTTACATTGAGATTAAAACACAGTCAAGAGTTTATTGTATGTGTTATTTGGTTGACGTCATTTGCGGTACATATCATAATGGGTAGAGCACTCTCAACTCTACGTGTTAACACTTTACCCGCACTCTCCCAATCACACATAAATTACCAATTTTCCTGCTTCGCCTTTTCCTTCGCCAACCGCAGCAGTTGTTTATTTTTCTTCGTCGGCTGATTGTTAACGTACGTATAATCGAGCATCGTTGGATTTGTATTTGGCTTAGAATTGTTATTGGCTGTATTTTGCATTACTGCATTCAGTCTGATCGAGTTGCGGGCGCTTATTTAACAAATTGGGTCTTACAAACATGTGGAGCAACAGAAGTATTACAAATTCGCAAGGGTGTTTATTTTTGGTTCTAAAAATGTCGGTGATGTCAGTCTTTTATTTCCTGGTTTTATTGTTATGTCTATTCCTTTAACTACTTTCACTAAATTTTTAAGAGCAGTCGGAAGGAATTTTTTCAATGTCGACATTGTTTTTATTGTTTTATGGCGTTAATTTGTGATTGCATATTGTCTATGATTTCGTCTTCATTCTTCTTCGTTCACTCATTTTTTTTTTTTTTGTTTTTTTTTCGTAGTGCTTTCCATTAAGTTATTGTTCTAAATCATATTAGAATTGATATCTTTGTATTTAGCAGCTCGAAAATCACAGCCTGCTATAATTTTCTTCACATCAGATCTTATCAAACGAATCTCCGTCAAGACCGCCGTGTTATTATCAGATAAGTTTTTGTGTGGTTTATCTGGGCTACAGGCCGGTCGCACTCTTTGCCGCTTGTGCTTCCGATGACAAAACTGGTGTAGATATTACCGCTTTATTCGAAAATGCAGCACCTTGCTCGCTTCCAGAGTTTCGGCAAGTCTGGCACCTCCACACTTCCCTCCTTGCACCTAGGTTTCTCAACGATTTCGTTGTGGACTCGAAGTGGAGCGAAATCGGCGTCACTGGATAGATTTTAACCGCAATGACCACATACAGCATTGCAAGGAGAATGGAAAAAAGAACATATATAAAACAAAAGGTAATGGGAATAGAGAACAATTTTAAAGTAGTTACACACACAAATTTGATGATATATGCTTTAAATTTTTTTTTTTTTAGTTACTACTTAATATTTGTATTCAATTACATTTCGGGAAAACTTGGCAGAAGGACTACTTAACATCAGAGCGTTTTAAAAACACGTCCTATCGCTAAAGCTCACAATAGAATATTTTACGGCAGGTAGGTAACGGCAAGATTTGACTGTCGTCTTTGGTGGTAGGACGTCCTTAGCGAGGGTGTGGATGCCGACATGGATGGTCTCATTTATTGAATCTTTCTTATGACACTATGCTTTTTAAAAAAAATGCACTGGGAACGTTATGTTTCATACTTTAATTTAAAATCGGTTTAAAAGGATTCTTTTTTAATGAGTAGGTTGTTCTAAATGTTGTTGTTAGAGTAATAAATGGCTTGAAAAATCTGAACATTAAATGTTCCTTTCTTATGGAATGAAAACATTCTTTCTAAATTGTAATTTGCAATTATATAACTTCTTAATTAAGCAAAAAAAGACTACAGACTTTTTTTTTATTATTATCACAATAAGTTGCAAACTAAAAAAAAAAAAAATAATAATTTGTGATACAACGTTCAAAGAAAAAAAAAACAATTATAAAATAATTTTATAATAATCTTCCTTAGACACTTCCTTTGGACCACCATACCAGTCTAAAACATAAATATGCTCAATATCCAGTACGCATAAGTAAAAATTATGTCCTGGGAAAGAATTGAAAATTTAATTCACTTTAATAAACGCTTTAGTTGCAAAAGAATCGCTTACTTGCTATCCAATTCGTTGCTGCTGGATGACGATTTATAAATGCATTCCATCCAATTTTATATTCCTTATCGTCCTTTTTAATCTAAAAGAAACCAAATTTAAGAGCTTAGAATATCACGAAACTCATAGGAACGTCATTTGATGCTTGTTTACTTCTTTGACTTTTCCACTAATCATAGCTCTTGCACATAATGGCTCCATAGGATCTACATCAATTTCCGAGCAATTACCACCTTGCTCCTTAGAGAATAGGGCAGTTACCTTATTCTCTTTTCTCCAGTCCTTGCCGGTAAAGTCTAAATCTGTTAAAAGAAAATAAATTCTTCCCGTAGAAGCACTATCCTCTGAACTATCTGATATCGATATAACATTAACCATAGGGAAGTTTTTAAGTTTCTCGTCCGTCGAGTCTGTTCCAAACGAAGCCCATTTTGACGAATGTACTAGTTGCCTGACTACTTTTGCATGATTTTTTGGGCGCATAAAACGTTGCCGAAATGCTGTTAATACTCGTTCATCTTCACTGGATGAGTAACCAGCTTCACTTAAGTTAACCACAAAAATCGCTACCAGTATAGTAGCAATTAAAAATTGTTTTCCACTTAATTTCATCTGAAATTAAAAAAACTATTAGAGTTAGTGAGGGAATTTGATATAAAAATATATTCAAATTAAATTACTCAGGTTTAAACTGCACAAAGCATTATTATCAAGTTTTATAGATAATTTGGTATAGTGATGGATATCTTTACTTCAATTCAATTCAATTTTTAATTGAAATAAGAACATAGTCTATTATAGCAGATAAAAGCTCATGACAAAATATTTAAGCATATGAAATTAAATTATGAAAGTAAAGAGCAAAATTAAAACAATCATTAAAATTGTAAGTTTTGTACAAATTGAGAATTTCAATTAAATCTTAAATTAACGTAGAGGAATTAATTATACATCGGAAATTGAGGAGATAATTGTAGAAGCATAGATGGAAATGAGGAAAATAAAGAGTGCAAGGAGAGAAGGTGAGAAAAAAGAGATTTAAAGAGAAAAATAGAAGAATATAGGAGCATGAACGAAAAAGAGGCGAGGGAGTTCAAATATTTAGAAGAGGACGTGATAAGATTGAAAGTCCTTGGTGACTGAACAAGTTTTAGCTTTTCAAATAAAAACGGTTGTAATTGCTTATGAATCTAATTTTCAAAAAATTCATAAACAAACACTTAAGAACATGCATATGGTAATGAGATATATGGTCTTGCCTTCTTACACCAAAGGCATATCGAGCTATTGTATATAGTTAAATTTACAATAGATGACTATAGCATAATCAAAGATCAGCAATAGAAGGGACTTTTTTAGCCTCAGTTTTGTGTAAAACTAGAGAATAGTCATAGCTTCAGCAATCCTGCAAAAATACGCCTTACCATATAGTTAACATGATCAGTGGCGGAGAGGGACCGATTTAATTTACATAAAAGACTTACCACAGTGTCAGAAAGGCAAAACTCGTGAAATTGAGAAAAATTGCCGGTAGTTCTTCAATATCATGAAATTTCTTTGAAAAAATTAACTGACTATTATTAAGATTTAAAATCAGACTATTATCAAGAGACCAATTAGCGATTGAAGACAAGTCCGAATTAAAGCTAGCAATCAGATCTTCCATTTGCCCAGATGGTCGAGAGAGGTACAATGTATTATGACACACTTGTGGTAAATCGTTAATAAAAAGACAGAAGAGGATAGGGCCAAGTACTGAACCTTGGGGAAATACAGAAAGTATATTTTTTGGTTGTGAAAATATTTGATTAACAAAAGCCCTTTGAGCACGATTCGTAAGACAGTTCCTAATCAGACTCACTGAGGAATCACTCAAACCAAAATAGAGTTTAAGCTTAGTGCAGAGAACCTCATGACTGACCATGTCGAAGGCCTTCGAGAAGTCTAGTAAGCAGATCAGCGAGAGGTATTCTTTCTCATATTGGATTCTAATATCTTCAAGCACTTTGATCATAGTAGATCATAGGTCAGAAGTCTAACTACACTGACGATAATAAATTAAAACGGTTTAGATGGTTGGAAATCTGTTTCGCAAAATTTTTTTCAAAAATTTTAGATAGTCATGGTAAGATACTTATTGGACGACTAAAAGGGGGTTATATTTTTTGGGGCACAGGTATGATCTTTGTTTTTTTCCAATAATCTGGAAAAGTTGAAGTCATGCAGAAATTAAACAAGTGAGTTAAGAAACTAATTAAATGGGGAAACATTATTTTTTAAAAACGCAAGTGTATTCCGTCCTCACCAATCGCATTAGATTTAAGGGAATGAAATTGCAAGATTACATCCGATTCAGATACTACTTCGAATTCCATATGGGGCGATCCTCCAAAATTAAGTTGATTTCCCGGCGAAAACGATGAGTTACAATTAGGGTTGGGGGAAAAAGCATCAGCTAAATCATCTGCATCTGGCATTTTAGTTAATGCTTGTTTTCTTCCTATTCCAATAGACTTGTACTTCTTTTTTTAAAAAAATTGTCTTCGGTCAGAAAATCAGTGGGCACGAAGAGTTTAAATTCAAAATAAAAAAGGGCATAGTTTCATACCCATACAAGTATATAAATATGAATATGTACGATATATATGGTATATGCATGAATGCACGTATGCAGATATGTTCAGCCTACTTACTCATAAGCGGTATCCAGCCAAGTTTATAGAGGAGAGGGAAAAGTGCAGAATTAAGCATTACTCGTCCCACATAGGGATCTGCGTAACGCACAGCTTTAAAAATTTCACTGCATAACCTCGGTTTTATGGTAACCTTTTCTGATCTGGTTCAAAATATTTTTTTCCATTTTGTCAACATACACCACCATTCCCCTTATTTGGTTCTGGACGTATCCTCTGAAATATCTAGTCCTCCAGGTAGAGCGTCTACATGCTATAAATTGACAAAAAGGCTTGATGTAGATAATCACAACCAACAAATAAAAAACAAACAACCACTTTCCGTTATGCAGGAGGAGTGTTTAAAATATAAGTAAACAATATGCAACCAAACAATTAGTGATAGCTCTCGATAGACCGAACGGAAGGAAAAAAATAACAATAAACTGTGACATATATTACTGTGGTTACTATACAGAAAAGAATCAGCTTTGATTTGGTTATTGATACGTACCAGTAGTCGGAGAAAGACTTAAGAATTCACATCAAGACTACATTCACCAATATAAGACACACCCTCATCTCCCCACAGTATTCTGGATCAAATATACGAACTACGTCACCTTAAGATTTAACACAAAGCTGCAAAATAAAGGGATCTTTTCGAATTAGAAAGGCATCTTTAGGAAAACGTAACCTACACTATAATACACGACCTCCGAAAACTAACTACAATATCTTTGAGAAAACTCATCATAGCAAATTTTTAATTAACGATATTGATCACAATGCGATCAATACATTGCACATCTCCAATACTTATATGTCGCAAAATTGTAAAGAGCCAACATTCCGAACTCTAAATCGCCGAAGAACTGAATTGAGCATATTTGACATGGGACGGCTGCAATTGCAAAAGACTTCAATCGAGTCATCCAAAATGTTTCGAAAAGTTTTATGTTAGAAATTGCATTGCATTCACAACACGCATCTTTATACACACTTTGTAGAAAAAAGTGAAAGTATGACTCTCACCGTTTACCCTGAGCGACATATGGTTATGGAAAAATGATAGCATAGTACAATAAATTTGCATTCAGTTTACTTTTAAAGCCATCGCGGATCCTTCTATATTTTTTGTAAGAAAATCATATCATCATTATCATCATATATGATAAATAGAGGATAATTAGTTTCTTTTACGTTTTGCTATTCTTTTTTTCTTCTCAAAACCCGTATTTGTGGTGCATCGACCAGCACTCCTATTGCTTCGACCTACTTAACTCGAATACGATCACAGATTCTTCCTTAGCCACTCAAACAATTAGTGACTCGACTCAGAAAGAGTAAAACTCTCTTTATACTTGTAATAGGAGATACTTTTTGGCGTGCCTTTGTTTAGCTCTAACACGGCCATCCTGCAAGCTCATCGCTCTCAATGAAGTAAAACAATCTCTATCAACAAAAACTCACTTATTAATTTATTTTTAAAACAACAAATCGGTTAATTTAACAATGGCTCAAAGTAACACAAATAAAATTCTTCCTTTTCATTCTGTTTCATGATTCATTGTTTTGTTGTTCATCTATCATTCTGTTTCATTATTCATTGTTTTATTGTTCATCTATCATTCCGTTACGCTAGTTATCTTCTGTGATTCAGAAACCTGCGAAATATAGAACTTATCGGATTGGCATTTTGCGATCTGTGAAAAGTAGTTTAGTAACTTACCTCCGCGAATAATTCAAATTAAGTTTAAATAAAACGCATAAGAAATTGGAACAAAATTGATTTTAATCACATTCTTAAAGTGCAATCTACATCTGTGTAATAAAATCACAGTATGCCATAGTAAGAAGTATTAGTTTAAGGTCACAATCTCTCATGAACAAAAGAGGCATCAACGAGACTTCACCTGATTAATTTAATATTGAAAAACGCAAAAAGTGCAAAGTCCGTTTGTGATGAGTTGTTAGAAAAGTCTGACGTAAACACCGACGCCGTAAAATCTCGCCTTAGTGCTATAAACGTGCTCCGTAATGCTAATAAGCTAAAAGGCACAAACGTTAGTATTCGCAAGGATTTGCCGCAAAATATTTGCCACAGGTCTAAATTCGTTGCAGTCATGAAAGTCCTACGCGAGTTCTGACCGTCAGTAAAACTTATTTTAAAGGACGACAAGCTTTACGTGGATGAAAAAATGTTTTACTGTGATCTATCCGACGGAAAGATCCTTATCCACGCGATAAGGAAAGCGTGGATTTAGTTTAAAAAACATTCGGATATTCACCAGCATCTCTAACAAATTTAATACAAGAAATGCAAAAACACAAAAACGAAACGTCAATGTCAACAAGAGCTGTCATCGAACTAACTTCAAAAGATGTCAAAAATTCAACCGCAATACACAAGTGGGGTGGAAGCCCAAGGGCACGTTTACATGCAAAAAATAATTGAACAGTACCCGTCTACCAGAACACCGAAAACCAATCAACAATAAAAGTACTAAGTTATTATATAGCAGGCTTAAAAATAAGTTACTATCTGCAATTTTTGTAATTATATTAATGAATTCGATATTTTTGATCTTTTTTAAAGTCATGTAGTAGATTATACAAAATTGAATTTTAAAAGCAGAAATTTAAAAGCATTAAAAACATACTATTCGAGTACAGAAAGCAGTTAAAAGGACTAAATATGACGTTTAAACAAGTAGAAGAAGCTATTGTGCTGGAACTAAAAATGGACTCCAAAAGCTAGCGGATAGTCCCAATATATTTAAATTGTAGTCATTGGCAGCATGACGTTGATAAAACAAGGGTTCTATTAAACGCACTAAGATCGACAGATCTAATGTTAATCGGCGACTTCAACGGTATAATCGGGTTATGGCAAAATAATTTTGCTAGTGGGTTTGACTCAGAATTCTTAAGAGTAATCCGCAACTCAAGAGATGGGGTCAGCGATAATAAAGGTGGGAGAATCCTTGAACTAGAAGATGCTTTTGATTGCCAAATACTGAATGGTAGTCGTGAAGGTGACCCACATGGCGAACATATTTTTGTACGCGGCACAGCATGCTCAGTCATCGACTATTGTTTTCTGTCTGGATCTTCGATTTCCACACTCAGCGAGTTTAGAGTGACAATGAAAACATTCTCGGACCACATTCCTCTTGAAGCAACATTTAAGATTTTATCTCCTTCTAACTCGATGAATGTGTGCAATTAGGGCTATTACCAAAGTTGATATGGAAAAAAAAAAAAAAACTTCTCAGTACCTAACTTCTAACGGAGATTATTAAAAGAGCCGTTCCACAAAGAACTCTAACATTTGCTTGAATTTCAAGTAGGTTTTAGATCTAAGTAATTAACAATTGACCAAATATTTTCACTTGTGAACATAGCAGAAATCTATAAGAGGCGCAAACAACTGTATTTATTTTTCGTTCATTTCCGAGCAGCATTTGATATAATACCACGCGAATCTCTTTTTTACAAACTCTACAAAATTGGATTTTCAACCAAAGTCATTACAATTTTAAGGGCTATATGTGAAAGTAACACGGCGTGTGTCTTGGACGGGAACCACTTATCCTAGGAGTTTCGAACGACTATGAGTGTAAAACAAGGATGTATTCCTAGCACGTTGCTGTTTATTTTATATATTAACGACATAATAGAGAAGGAATAAAAATAAGCAGAACACAAATCCCTGCGCTGTTATTTGCAGCTGCTACAGAAGGTGCGCAGCTGATGATAAACAAACTGGAAAACTACTGCAAGACCTGGAACTTGTCTCTAAACAGTCAAAGATGATGATTTTTAGAGAAGGTGGGGGATGTACTGCCGACGAGAAAAATGGACGTGTCAGGGTGAGCCAATTGAAGTTGTGCGCGAGTATAAATACTTAAGTGTTTTGATTACGTCAAACCTGAACATGATTCACTTAACATCAAAATTAGAAGAAGCAAAGCGTGCTGTCGGTGCTGTTTGGGGAAATTGCATCAACAATAAAAATATATCCCAGAGCGCGAAGCCGAAAATATTCCGCGCAAATGCATCTTCCATAGTCCTTTAGGGGTATCGACCATTACAAGAGGTAGAAAAGTTTCTTCTTTATTTTATAAGAAGTACACTCAGATTGCCGAGCAGTTTACCCATTTATATGCTCCATTTGGACACAGGTATTGTCCCCCTGTTTTTGGACACTCTCAGACTACACTTAGATTATGCGGTACGAGTTATGGCAATAAACGAAGAGAGACTACCAAAAATAGTCCTATCGCAAATGCAATTGGAAACGGGAGCTTGCGTACAAGAGTGGGAGTTTGGCATCTGAATGCGAATACAATCTATCTGTTACCCCCAATGAGCAAATAGTATAATTGAAGAATAAGTTTATCTTCCTATTGAAAAAAAACCGGTCAAAGGTTATATAATCAATTTCTAAGTGAAGCGCTGATATTCCAACACAGATCTTATTATAGTAGACTGAGCCACTATTTACGGGACAAAACATATTTCTTAGATGACATATCCACTGATATGATTAGCACCATTTTAAGGCTAACGGGGGAACTCTTACCTTTTAATTATGTATAGCCCACACCGCCCAGATCTTCCTATACTTCCTAGCAGTATGCCCCATTTTAACAGAGTTCCGTTTCAATATCTTTGGAATACGTACGCATGAATTGATAAGCATACTCAACGGCAGCAGAGGTTGGGACGCATTATATAGTTATACAACGATTGCCCTACGTTATCGAAGCTGCATAATTGGTGAAAATTTTTAAATTTGTAATTTGATTTTTTTTTTGAAATTTGTAAACTATGAAAATAGATATAAATATTGCTTATAAATGTTTAAAATATCAGTCTGGTAGACGGCCTTCAGCCAAACCGATAAAGACTAAGAAATTGTATTTATGCATTTTATGAAATAAATAGTCTAAATAACTAACTAAAACTAACTACAGAAGTTATCAGTCCAGAATCTCGAAACTTGCTCCACTTCCACAGTAAAATCCCAAGATGGAATAACTCAGAGGTAGTTTTAAGCTTGTCCACACCACCCGGGCTGATCTCAGCGGAAGAGTTCAGAGGTTTCAGGTTCTATCTTCTACACTTTGCTTGTCCAAGTTTTCCTCCACCAAGGTACAGACCCACATCTCAAAGGCAATATTAAGCTTGTCTATAAATCTAACCCTGACTTTGGGCTGAAAACACGACTCAGAGGCTTAGTTTAAAAGAAAGTTTTTCTATGAAAGTAAATAAAAATCTAATAATAATATCAAAGCTCAGAGTCGTCTTTTACCTACACTTGGATACTAACCTATTCCATGGTCTCTTCTCCAACAATTGGACGTATAACTATTACTTAAAGCGACTGTGACTGTTCTGTCTCCCTTCTTTTCCAATTTATAGCGGTCAGTCTTTAATATCCCAATGACTTCATAGGGTCCATGGAAATGTACATCCAATTTCGATTTAGTGATTTGAGATTTCTAATCGCTTAGGAGCACACTTGTTTCCTTTATTCATGTATCTGCCAACGCACGTATGGAGTCGATGTTTTCGTATTCCGGTTGTATGTTATATCCAACTGTGAAAGCAAGGCACTGACTTCCGGAGTTCTTTTATCAATGCCAGTAAGCACTTTTAACGGTGATAATACAGTAGTTTTATTGACGGTAGTATTTAATGCTAGTTGAACCCGGCTGGCATAACTCGTCCACTCAATGTTCACTTCTAAATTTGTTCTTAATAAATTTGCGATTGTGTCCACATAAAGCTCGAGCTGGCCGTTTGCTCCACTTATCCCAGGTGCAATGGTATGGTGTTCTATACCCAGTGATTTGCAAAAATTTTGAAAATGTTTACTGGTAAAATTTGTACCTTTATCGCTAATAATCCTAAGCGGCACTCCAAATAGCATCATGAAATTATTCAAATGCTGCAAGGTCTCGTCTGCCTTCAATGTTTTATAAGGTAATAGTAAGCCAAATTTAGTTAAAGCGTCAATTATGAACAAAAGATAACGACTATCCTCTTTATATTTTCCGTGAAAGGGACCCATTCAATCTGCATGAATAGTGTGGAACGGTATTGGTTTTTTTTTTCAGTTGGATGTAATTCGCACTATCTTTTTCCTGACGGGCTTTTAGCGAAGACGCAGATTAAACACCCACCAGTGGGCATCTAGAAGTGTGTACGCAATATATATATATATTTTTTTTTTCGCATCCAATATCACAATTATCCTCGTGGTAGCGCCTCATTAAAGCCAACCGACATTGCCTAGGAACAGTCTTTTCCAGTCCTTCGTTTTCCGATATAGGAGATTACTTTTAACCACATAATTTAAATTGAAGTCCGCCTTATTTTCTATAATTTTGTCAGAATCTCGGCAGTTTCGGGATCTTCGGATTTTTGTATTTGAAGCCAATTTTGGGCTGGGCTGTTGAGATGTTGACAGTTTTTTAACGGAGGGTTGCGGCTTAAATAACCGACATGCTGCATAGTTTCCTTTTTTATACACAATATTAAAATAAAAATCCTGAAGGTAGATCCACCACTTGGCAATGCTCGGTAAAACATCTTTCTTTTCTTTGGTGGCTTTCAAGGCATTGCAGTCCGTGGCCAGAGTGAATTTGATCCCCAAAAGATACGTTCTGAAGTGTTTTATTGCATTTACGACAGCAAGTGTTTCCAGCTTGTAACTGTGATATTTGGCTTCGTTGCTTTACTGTAGTATGCCACTTCATGCAGCTTGTCATCAATTCGTTGTAAGAGTATAGCTTCATATCGGATGAAGCTTGCGTCAGTGTTTAGTTGTGTGGGTAAATCCGTATTAAAAATAACCAGTAATGGTTTTTTAGTCAGCACTATTATGACATACTGCCTTGCTTCTTCACATTCGGTCGTCCACTCATACTGTGCACCCACTTTCGTTAGAGCTGTGATGCATTTTGTTTTTGCTGAGAATTCCGGTACGAACTACCTAAAAAAGCTAGCTGACCCCATGAATTGTCTGACTTGTTTTACGTTATGGGAATGGGTGTATTCTTAAGCTAATCTACTTTGGATTGGCCACGTCATACTCCTGCAGAAATTTCTCGTCCAAGATATTTACATTTATTAATATTTAGAGAAAATCCGTTTTCTGTTAATGCGTGAAGGACTTCATCTAAGCGTTCTTTTCCTTCTTTAATTGTCTTAGATGGTATAAGAAGAACAGTGTCTTTTAGCGGCCCCAATGCTTCATTTATGGAACGCTGGAATACTGCCGGAGCATTGGCAAACACGAATGGCATACGCAAATATTCATAGTGGCCATCAGGAGTAACGAAGGCAATTTTCTCGACTGAAATTTCTGCTATTGGGAATTGGTAAATACCTGAAGCCATATCCAATGACGTAAAGAATCGGTTTCCTAAGAGCCGGTCTCGCTGATCCTCAATTCCTAGCGATGGATACCGCCCTTTGATTGTGATACAGTTCAGGGCTCTATAGTCAACGCATAGTCTGTGCTGCCCATTTTTCTTCGTGACCAACACCATTGGAAGGATTATACAATATAATCGCGAATTATATTGTGAGCTTTTAAGTCGTTTATTATATCTTTGACTGTACTTCGCTCCTACATCGCCAAACGATATGATCTGTAATTTATTATTGTCTCTTTTAATAGTCGGATTTGCAACGACACAGTCTTAACTTTCTCAGTATGATATCCACTGACGATAAATTAAGAAAAGTTTTGGAGTGTCTGTTCCAATTTACACTGAAGTTCAGGTGGACAATTATTTTTTGACAAGTTTAGAACAACGGCTGTATAAAAACTAAATGTCTTTTTTTAACGTTGACCCATAACTATCCATTCGTATCTATAACAACGAGTCATTGAGGACATCTCTCCCCACCACCATTACGCTTTTGAGATAGACACGGCCAATAAAAACTACTTTCTCAGTAAGTAGAATGGGATCTTTACCGATACCCTGTACGGCGATCGAGTGAATGGTTTTGTGAACAAGCATCCTACTTGCTGTCAGATCTGATCACGGAATAGACTGTTTACGTATCTAAGACGCACCGATAGAATTTCCCATCCACTTTAACCATAGCGCCGTTATCAGGCACTGTTATATTATTACATAAAGCAACTTTCTTCTTTTCCACCCTTAGTTTGGACAAACAAGTATTTTCTTTGTATCCGACCATACCGCAAAAAGTGCATTTCATATTTACTTTCCCTGCTGTCGATTCTTTTATACCTTGCGATTCGATTACCGCAGAATTTATGTTTGGACATTACGCTTTTAAATGACATGCTAATCCGCAACGGACACAGGGCTTTTCATTTTCCAGCCGGGGACGTTTAACTGTATTCAATGACAATTCTGTTCTTCTGCCAATGTCAAACTACATAAAACTCTTATGGGGTCTTTCGCCAATAGACGTCAGGTGTTCTACAAGATCTTGGATCGATTAAGGCATTACGAAAGTGAGGGAATTCCTCAGACTTATGTCTGTAATACAGCCTATAACTATTTGTACAGTTTTATCCTCTGGAACATACAAAGGCAAACGATTAGTTTGTGTTACCTTTTGCATAGTAAAATCAGCGTAGGACTTAAATGCTTCACTTTCATCGTTTGCAACACTTCGAAGATATTCAATTAAATTTGTTCCGCTAGAAAACGCATGAATTAAGGACGCAGATAAATCTCGATACCACACTTTTCCCCTACCAAATAAAGTCGTTTGTACCCTTGGTATTACGCCATACTTCTGTTGACGATTCAGTTTGACTCTTGCTACATCCTACCTACCTACATCCAGTACACCATATATTTATATCAAACCTAGAATGATCAGGATCGGAGCATGTAAAGCATCTCGTTCTTAGCGTCGAGCTGCCTGTATTATTTCCTGATTTTTTTTTCCACTGCAACTCCTTCCTTTGCAGAAGCTGCATCACCACTCTCATTATCCCCAGGCATTTTGTGAATATGTACGTAATTAAAGGAAGACAAGCAAATATAAAAACCCACCCTACCCAACAGTCCGAAATTTAAATCAGACGTAGGATGCACTACATTTTTCTTGCTTTGGGTAGCTGCCTTTTATCATACGAGACAGACAAACGTTGTTATTCAAAACGCAACAGCCTGGTGTAACAAATGCAATCTAATTCATTCCCAACACTTTTCTTAACTAGGCAAATTCATATTCAAATTCAAATTCAAAAAAAAAAAAAAAAAAAAAAAAAAAAAAAAAAAAAAAAAACGCAGAATAATGTTAAAATTAGGACATGAGCTAAGACCCCACTTCTGATGAAACATAGAGGATAATTATTTATTTATTTTCTTTTTTTTTTCTCAAACCCCGAATTTGCTGTGAATCGACCAGCACTTCTATCGCTTTGACCAACTTTACTCGAATGCGGTTATAAGTGACTCGATTCGAAAAGGATTTCACTCAATCATACTATACCTCCGGAAGAGTAAAACTCTTTTTATACTCGTAATACGAGATACTTTAAGTTAAAAATGGATAAAGGAAAACAGATTAATAGTAGCGAAATTCAGTTAGCCTTCAACCTTTAAAAAGAAAATATAAAAATCGGTGAAACCGCAAAACATGTATGCAAAAGTCGAAAAGTAATTATGAATTTGCAAGATCCCGATAATTATGGCAAAGATCACAGTAGTGGACGGCCCAGATCTGAAACGCCCATATTAAATCGAGTTATTTTGCGTACGATTACTCAGACTTTCTGCTGAGGCAAATCGGTGAAAAGATAGGCATTAAAACACGCAACGCACAGAGGATTCTAAAAAACTAGGAAAGTAGATATTATATGCGAGAATGCGTAGGTGTGCACGTCCTCTTCCTTTTTGTCTTTCCTTGTCTTGCAGCGATCATTTTCGCATATTTATTTCTTGAAAGTTCCCATTTTTTAAATTTAATTTTTGTGAGCGCAAATTTAAGAGACCAACGAAGTAGACTAGCCAACTGCTTTGAATCGCACAATATTTAGGGTGCGAGTGGTTAATGTAAAAAATAGTATATATATATAATAATTAATGTAATCAAACAAACGGTTCTTTATATCTGTTAAAAACAAAAAAGAAAGTGCGATCAGGTGCAATTATTCTGTAAGTAGATAGCGATCCGTCTGGACAGAAATATAGGAACTCTCCCAGTAAATTTTAAGGGGACAATTTTTTGAACTAGTAATAATTTATAAACTGGTAAATTGTAGTTGCTAAATAGTGTCCAGATGTTTTAGAGTTATTTATTTAAAAATTAAAATTTTAAATAAAGGATATTAGGGGAAGAAATAAACACTGCACTGAAGCTTAACATGCAAGCATTTTGATATTACGCAGCAAGGATAAATCCGTCCAAAATATTGCAAAAACAATGAAGTGCTCTTCGACGATGGTAATCAACGCTTTGACAAAAAAAGATTGGTCGAACCCGTTCATATCCTCCAAAGACTTGAAATACGAAACTCAAATTGAAGTGAGGGCCAAAACGATTCGCCTTAGTGAATGCTGAGCTGCGCGCTCGAGCTTAGAGGAAAGTACCACTGTTAAAAAGAGTACAGGTCCAGCGTCGCATTGCTTTTGCTAAACTTTACCATCTCCCGTACAACCCCCTTCAAGCAATAAAGCAGTGGCGAAATGTATAATAAAGTGACGAAATCTGTTTGGAATGGAAGGTAAATAGTTTGTTCGTCATCCAAAAGGTGAGGCGTACAATCCAAGATACACTGTATACCCACTGTAAAGTGTGGGGGGAAGGGGTAGTGTAATGATACAGTTATTTTTCCTGGTGGGGCGTAGGTCCAATATACCTTATTAAAGGCATATTGACAAAAGAATCCTACGTGGACATTTTAAGGAATGTAATGCTATCATAGGCCGGAAAGAATATGCCCCTTAAATGGTGGTTACAGCAGGATAACGACTCCAAACACTCGGCAAAACCAACAAAACAATGGTTCCAGCAATTGTTGCTGTACTACAGTAGCCGTATCAATCTCCGGATCTTAATCCGATTGATAAGCTCTGAAGCGAGATTGAAACTAAAATAAGCAAACAGCACGCTTCCAATAAAGCGGATCTTTGGAGAGTCATCCAAAATGTTTGGTATTCCATACGTTTTGAAAAATGGCAGGAGCTGGTGAATTTCATGAGATATCGAGTGGATGCTGTTATAATAAACAAAGGTTTTGTTACTAAATATTAACTGTTAATTCAAAATAAATTAAAAAAAAATGAGTATGCATATGTTTTTCTTTATTATGTCTGGATGTTCCTATTGTTTTGGCCTGGTAATTAAGTATTATGAAGCAATATAGCTAAATAAAAAACTATTTGATTTAAATTAAGCAACTACTTTTACGTAGAATATATTGTTAACACATTTCTCATAAATCTGATATTACATTTGCTCCACATATTCGAATAAAATAAAAGTTACTTTTACTGGTTTTGAAAAGTAATGAGTGTTCCATAACTGTATGTTAGTTCATCTATGATTTATTTTTAATTCTTACTATAACCTTGCTGATGAATTGCTAATAATTAACTCGAATTATTAAAAACTAAAGCTGAAGAAATATTATGTAAGTAAAATTTGTGAATACTTCGAAAATAAAACTATTTAGATTTAAGGAAGTTTTGCTTTTTGTTGCAAACGATCCTTCAATTTTGCAAAGTTCATGTTTCTGAAAGAAAGATTTCATCACCTTAAATTTGATCGAAAGGAGAAAGTCGACGATATTTATAAAATTAAATCTATGTTAAATAACAGAGTCAAAATGGAGCCCAAAAATATCCAAGATGCGTAAAATGTGCAGGCAAACACTCTCAGAAGAGTGCAAAACAAATAAGCAAATTCCAGAAGTTTGTGCCAATTGCACAGGAAATCACCCAGCTAAATACCGAGGTTGCGAAATCGCAAAAGAAATACGAAAGAGGCGAAAAAGTCTCACGATATTCATCCATCCGGACCTAAAGGTGCAATATCCTAAAACCGATGAGCACAAGACAGCTAAGAGAGTCACAATAAAGAAACCGGTAACGCAAAAGCATAAATCTTCTCAAAAAAACGTTGTCGAATCAAGTGCAATTAAAAAACCTGTGCTGGTCCGCGCAAGTTCATATGCTGAGGTCGCGTCAAAAGCCAACGAAATAGATTAGGCCACTACAGATCCGCTGCCTCAAATTCTCGCAGTCATCTTAGAAAAACTAGATGAACAAATAAAAATAAATAAGCTCTTGATTTGAAAAACTAAGCAAGCTCGAGTTCGTTGCTCGGAAAAAATCTAACAAAAATTAAAATGAAACAGTTAACTAAGAATTTAACATGCAACTCAAATGGCCTTCTGAAAAAAATCGACGAATTAGAATCTTTTCTATGGAAAAACCGTATTGACATATGTCTGATTTCGGAAACACACTTAAAAAATGGAGTTAAACCCAAGATAAGCGGCTACTCTGGTTATCACGCACATCATTCAGAAAACGCGAGGGGTGGATCTTCACTTTATATTAAAGACTGCATTAAGCATGCCGGATTCAATAGAACTTGAATCTATGCAAATAAGTTCAGTTTCCGTTAACATGAATTATATAGACTATAATATAGCATCTTGTCATTTTTCTCCGAGATATAAGATGGCAGACGACGACCTCGATCGCCTTTTTTACCAACTTGGGTCAAACTTTTTCTCGGTAGTGATTTCAACGCAAAGCATACATTTTGGGGTTCAAGATTTATTTCGACGAAGGGCAGGCTACTGTACCAAGCAAGTGTGAAAAACGTGGCTTTGACTTTTTTTCGACGGGCAAGCCAACCTACTGACCTACCGACACAAATAAAATACCTGACCTGGTCGATTTTGTTTTTTTATTTTTTTTTTTATAATACCGCGCGCGCACCAAGGGGATATGAATACCCTTTTATTGGCTTTTTCTCCAGGGCACGGGCGGGTGGTGTAGTAGTTTGAAACTCAGGTGTATTAGGTTTCGATATTTTTCCCAGAGGTGGTCGTCAAACTGGACGGGACGAGTTAGTACATCCTCCTCAACCAGTGGGTCTTAAGTACGTGCTAGTTGTTAGTTCGTTATATTTAGCCCAGCCAGCAACCACTCCAACATCAGTGTTATGTATACGCGCCCGATATAGAAGGCCTCCTACGAGAAAAAAGGAAAGCACGGAGGAGATGGCAACAATCACCTGCGCCCCCGCATAAATCCTATTTGAACCGCCTATCAAATAAGCTAAAGCAAATGCTGCAAGAATATAAGAACCGTGAGACTTCAAATTACCTCGAAGGCTTGACTGTGGACAAGAGTTCCAATTAATCGCTCTGGAAAGCCGTGAAGTCGACTAAGAAACCTGTTATGCAATGGGCACCGATAAAAACAGCCGACGGCGAATGCGCAAAACGGGACAAAGAGAAAGCTAATATGTTTACGACCACTTGGAAGAAACATTCAAACCGTTCGAAGGACGTCAATTGGCCCAAGAACTTAATCTCAGAACAGGATCCGACAATTACAATATAAAATCCGTATCACTGTCTGAGCTACAGCAAACAATAAAAAAACCTAAAAAATAATAAGGCTCCAGGGTACGATTTAATTACAAGTGACATTCTAAATTAAAAACATTATAAATGCTTCCATGAGACTTTTATACGTTCCAAGCCAATGGAAAGTCGCAGAAGTCATAATGGTTCCAAAACCGGGGAAAAGTCCAAACGACAGAAAATCATACAGACCCATTTCGCTCCTGTCGATAATTTCAAAAGTCTTCGAAATTCTTCTGCTTAAACGTTTAAAACCGATAACTGAAGAAAGGCGATTGATCCCGAATCACCAGTTTGGCTTTATGGTCAAACATTCCACAAACGCACAGGTTTATCGGATAACAAATGTAATTGAAAACGCGCTAGCGGGAAAAAAGATATGTTCAAGCGTTTTTCTCGATGTATCGCAAGCCTTCGACAAGGTATGGCACGAGGGCTTGAAGTATAAGCTACAATAAATTTTACCGAGAGAAATGAATAGAATAATCGAATCTTATCTTGAAAATAGACTGTTTCGAGTTAGATATGTTATTGAATACTCTGAATTCAAGGAAATTCAAGCTGGCGTTCAACAAGGAAGCGTTCTGGGGCCATACCTATTCTTACTGTACACTAGAGACATACCTCTAGATGAAGAGACTGCGGTAGCCATGTTCGCGGATGACACAACGACCCTCGCCACAGGACAAACAGTTGAGTCCTCGACTGCAAAACTTCAACGAGCTCTGAACAAAATATTTGAGTGGTCGAAGAGCTGGCGAGAGACTAAGTCAACACACGTCAATTTCACGTACAGAAAGATAAACAACTTACCTTTATTCATCAACTCGGTACAAATACCGTATGCAAACGAGGCAAAATATTTGGGAATGACCCTAGATGCAAAACTGAAGTGGAAATCACACGTAAAAAAGAAACGTGAAGAGCTCGAAATCAGGCTAAGAGAAATGAATTGGCTTATCGGAAGATACTCTAAACTAAGCACATATAACAAGCTGCTTATATATAAGCAAGTGCTAAAACTTTCGTGAACTTATGGTATACAACTATAGGGTTGTACCAAACCAAACATGTCTGTCCTACAGACGTTCCAGAACAAAGCGCTTAGAGCAATCGTAAATGCTCCATGGTATATAAGGAATAGCGATATTCACCGCGATCTGGGAATTGCAACCCTGAAAGACAAAGTAACAAGCTTTACTCGTAAACTTCGCACTCGTCTTGTGCATCATTACAACCAGGAAATAATCCGGAGATTGGACGAGACAAATCTTGTGCGCCGACTTCAAAGAACAAGACCGTTCGACTTAGCGCTTTAAGGAGAAACCGTATGAAATAATGGTAATAGTAGGTGCCTTCGCTTGAAAGCTACCTACCAAACGCGACAAACTACAGAAGCTTGAGCTACTTGTTAAGGAAACTTAGTCGTAGTCTTATAGAAAATGGGAGGTTTTTTAGTGAGTAAGAATCTCGCACTACCATGAACGCGTGCTTATGGTGGGCGCTGCTATGCTGGTGTGGTGGTGCTCTTATGAGCGCGTGCTTATGGTGCCTATAAAGGTTTTTACCTACCCACGGAGAAAAAAAAAAACCTTAAATACTATATGTATATCGACGCCAACCATAATATAGCCAACAAAATTGTAGCAGCTTGCCTAGTATTACACAACCACATTCACATATTTGGAAACAAAAACAGCGAAAAGTTTGTTCAAGAGGAAAATCAACTTGAAAGTGGAAGTACAAGCCGAGATGGACAGCGCGGTATCAAAAAACGAAATCACAAAATAAAAAGTAAATAAGCATACACATTTATTGCATAATTTCCCCGGACATCCAATTTATAACTGACTTCCTTAAAATTTACATAAA
The DNA here is from genome assembly GCA_907269105.1 of Volucella inanis. Taxonomy (NCBI): domain Eukaryota; kingdom Metazoa; phylum Arthropoda; class Insecta; order Diptera; family Syrphidae; genus Volucella; species Volucella inanis. The sequence continues at coordinate 136,627,527 of OU026153.1, forward strand.
ACAACATTTTAATTGTTACCTACAAAATAAAACAATTTATAAACAAATAACTAGTGAAGTACAACTTTGATTTAAATTAAAGCCGGCAAATAAGCTGATTTTTGAGGTTTCTTCATCTGCTTGAAATTTCAGAGATAAAGTAGGTTTACATTCTACTTTTTTAATCCGTTAACAGTTCACACATTAAAGACCATACATTCACATATTGAAGTTCACGCATTCACAAATTGAGTAAGCACTTTCATTGTTGGAGACATTAGGCGTATCCCACAAAGTGAGATCTCACTGAGCGCTCACTGTCACTTTACCAGAGGCGATTCCATTTTTGTTTGACAAGTTTCTCAGCATTTAACATCTGTCAAAAACATACTTATGTTGGTTTTCTTTCCAAAAAAAATGGAAAATAATAAGAAAGAAATTGTTCAACAAATGTTAACCGCTACAGCCAAAAGTTTAAAAAAAGGGAAATGAATGAAATTACCGAAAACCTGTTTTTAGGTCTATTTGAAAGTTATGAAAGTGACGATGCTGATGGAGGTACAAATAAACATTTACATATATATATATTCTTATCCGTTTTGATCTCGAATTGTTTCTATATCTAAAAAAAATGTTTTTATGGACGAGTTGCAGACGAACAAAGAAGGAATTTTTCCCAATGAAAGGTTTTATCAGCTGTATGAGGAAAATTTCTACTTTCGCGCCGTCCCAAACTACACAGAGGATGAATTTAGTCTTAATTTTTGAATGCGAATGGCTTGTTTCGAGGTTTGTAACTACTCAAAACATTTATCTGCACTTACTGCTGTCTTTTTTTATTTAGTTATTGGTAAATCAACTGGTGCACCATCTGCCTCAAAATCTTACCGACCATAAAAAAGCGATTTTGTTCAACCTGTACATGTTAGGTCATGGGGACAATATCAGATTGGGGTCGCATAAACTCGGTTTTCCACATACAAGCGGTCACCGGCTTTACAAGTTAGTTGTGGAGGCCATTGTTAAAAAAATGCCCGAGTATATGAAGTGGCCCTCTTCCTGTTCCCTTGTAAACTTTTTTTGTTGATAGTAGTTCTCATTTACTACTGCACGCATATTTCCTTATTCCACATTAGGAGAAATGAAACCATCAGTGGAGTCTTCTGTAGACTCTTGGAAAGACAAATCACCTGCAAAATTATGAAAATGCATTACACTTACAAAGAGCCATAAACTTAATTGAAATCATTCTTAGTTACCTGTGGAAGAAGTAGGCAATGACGAAATGGTTTTTCACGGTCGCTTCATCGTCTCGTCATTTATAAAAAAAATAGCTCCATATGCTCCATCAAATTCCAGGAATTTAAAGCACCAGCTCCGCTTGTTTTATTGTTCTGAATTATACCGCAATATCTTCGCTCTAAATTTGCCAGCTTTTTACTTAGAACATGGGCTGTTATATCTGGGTCATATTCTATAAGCAGACTTGATGTTTTGTATTATATTGTATTTAAATAACGTGCAAATATATTACAGAACTGTGTCAAATTTGCAGTGGAATGATGAGGAAACTATCCACAAGGCAATTCCAGTTTTTTTTTTTATCTTGGTGGAGGACATTGACATCCACACCAGATGTCAGCCAAAGCTCACCAGAAATACTATAAAACCACCGACTTCAAGAGGTCGGAAGCGCAAGCTGGAGCAAACAGTGATTTTTTGCGAGTCCTGTCTGGTTAAGCTGCCAGAAGAAGTTCAGGACGAGCTCAAATGTAAGTATATACAAATGGCAATGGAGGAAATAAAAAAACAAAAAAAGTTGTGTATATATTGTATATGTATGTGTGTTTTATTTAAGGAAACATATAATATTTAATTGTAAAGAAGGTACTCTTTCAGTTGCTCACGCAACTCAAAAATTGTTTATTTTCGCCATAGGCCGTGAACTAATTCTCGCCGTTGTATATTTCCACGAAGTCTGGAGGAATGTACCATGTTATTATGCTTCTTCAAGAAATTGTGAGGTAAAACAGCTGCCTTCACAATTTTTCCGCTGACGTTGGTGCCATATTTAATGGGTCAAGTAAGATTCGACATCATGAAACTAAAATGCGGAATGCATTTTCTATGACCCGCCAGGCGCGTGATAGACGCTTGTTGAATTTCCTTCTATACAAAGGTAACCTTTCCCTTAATTAAATTGAAGCGCGTTCGACTGTACTAATAAAAAATGTAATGAGGTCTCCAGTACTATACCCGGATATGGACGCATCAAAAACGTTTTCAAAGCAAATGCCGCATTGCCAACAAACAGTTCGGTAGATACTGCTTTTCTGGTAGGTTGAACTGGTTTCAAAAAACTTCTGACCAAACTTGCCATAAGACACCACCGTCGCTTTGTAAGCCGTATGCGCCAATGACGATGACAGTAAAAGTGTAAATGGCACCGCAGATTCCTAGAAGTATGATAGAATATTTTCCCTTATAATTCTAAAAAAGGGACCCAAAATTCGGGGGGCAAGTGATGTTTATGTGTTTACTATCAATGGCACCCACACAATTTGGCAAATTCCACATATTGTAAGTCATTGGAAATCTGTTTCCACTTAATTTGGTTTCGGATTTACGAATATATATGGTCCAGGGTATTCCAAAGAACATCGCAGATTTCTTTCACGATTCATTTAACACTTGTGAGTATTAATTTGAATGCCATTAAAAACACCTGCTTGCTGCCTCTGTGTGCCAAATATCTATTAAGTTGAAAATGGTCAACAAATATAGCACGATTAAAATATTAAATGTACTTACAAGTGTCAAAAACAGCCTGCACTTTGTTGATACGACGAGTCTGTTGAAGTGCTTGGTTAAGTCTTCTTTGACCATGAAGAACACCAAATCAAACACTTCCTTGTTCATATGCACTGCAACTTTAAATTTTTCTGCATCGTGGTTGTATCGTTGGTGAAATTTTAGAGCAAAAAATACATGACTATCTCGGTCCTCGAACAGCCAACGAACCCAAAACCGGCGACTATTACCTATGATTATTTTCAGATAATCATCGAAAGGAATTCATCATCCATACTTTGTTTTTTCAATAAACTATACAAATTTTTCGCAGAACAGCTTGAAGAGAAAACGCTTCAGAAATAACAAAAAGTCATCGGCTGTATTCTGCCAACGTATGCGGATTCTATGGGACTGTCATTCCCGTCAAATACATCAACGTCAACCTATCATCGTAACGGATGCAACGGCCCGGGTTCTTTAAAATTCAATCCACTACCTCACGAAATGCCACCTAGTTTTTAAGTCAATTTTCAGTCGCTCGCCCAATCAGAATCGTTTGAGTAACTGTTCCCTAGGATTCTCAACGTGCTCACTGTTCACATTGTTTTCAATTTCGAATTTTTATTTCAAAAGGATGACCTTTGAAATGCTTGATTGTACTTGATTTATATGCGGTATAATGCGCATTACATTTCCATACATTATATACTGTTTACGATAGAAGCAAATTTTAAAATCATTTTAGGTAGAAAGTTCGAATTAAGAATATTCTGAATAGAAAATATTTGTTAATACTTGAAAAATTTATTAAACACATAAGTTACTTAAGAGTATAAGTTAAGTATAACTCGAACTTTTACATAATTTATTTTAAAGTATATATATGTAGATTTAGTTTTTAACCTGAATACTTAATGCTGAATTACAATTTCGACTATTATGTCAAAGTTAAGAAAAAGAAAATAAAAAAAATTCAGTGATTTAGAAAGGGGTGGAAATATAAATAAAAAAATTGAAAAAAATAAAAACAATTTTTATATTAGGTGCGCAACTAAGTTCTCTCTCTTCTATTCTCCTGTCAATATATGGTTCAAGCAGTAAGTGCTGGTTGATTTTGACATATCCAAAACTTCATGAACTTCATGACATATGGTAAACAAACCCTTTTGACACATTAGTGATTTTGTTTTGGCGTCATATTGTGTGAAAATGTCGGATTTTGTGCCAAATAATCGTCATTTGCGGGAAGTGTTGATTTTCTTCTTTCATTCAAAGAAACCGGCGGCTGAAACTTATCGAGAGCTCCAAAAAGTTTACGGAGATGCTGCTCTAAGTGAAACAAAGCGCCATGTTTGGTTCCGTCACTTCATGCACGGTGAAAATCAAAATCCTTCGATAACGCTGAATTGGAGGCATTGCTCGATGAGGATCCGCCTCAAACGCAAGAAGAGCTTGCTTCATCATTAGGAGTTACCAGCCAAGCCATTTCTAAGCGATTGCATGCGATGGGAATGATTCAAAAACAAGGAACTTGGGTTCCTTATGATCTAAAGCCAGGGACGTTGAGCGTTATTTTTTCGCCTATGAACAACTGTTCCAGCGGCAAAAAAGGAAGGGTATTTCTTAAAGCAACTCAATGAGAAGAAAGTCATAGGACTGTCCGGTCATGCTTCTACGTCGTCGGCTCGCCTGAATATTCACGCTGCGAAAGTTATGCTGCGTATTTGGTGGGGACAGGTCGGTGTTATTTCATATGAACTGTTAAAACCCAACGAAACCATCACTGGGGAACGGTAACGACTCTAACTGATATGATTGAAAGAGCACTGCGCGAAAAATGGCCACAATACGAGAAGAATCACGAAAATGTGATTCTACAACATAACAACGCTCGGTCTTACGTTGCCAAACACGCTAAAACCTACCTGGAAACGCTCAAATGGGAAGTCCTACATTCCCCAGATATTGCGCTGGCTGATTATTACTTGGTCCGTTTGATGGCACATGGTCTGGCTGATCAACAGTTTCGCTCATATGAAGGCATCAAAAAATGGCTAGATTCGTGGATAGCCTCAAAATATAAACACTTTTACCTTAACAGTACAAATTCGAGTTCTACCAGAAAGATGAGAAAAAGTTGTAGCTAGCGATGGTCAATACTTTGAATGATTCATCTGTAACCATTTTTTCACAATAAAGTTGCATTTTCATAAAATACTTAGTTGTGCACCTAATTTTTTTTTTTTTACTTTAAGGCATTGTGGATCATAACACGGATTTTCAATCGGATTTAGATCCGCACTCTGTGCTGGTTAACTTAAAACCTGAATTTGATTCCCCCGAAGCCAAAGTTGGAATAATTTTACTCTATGTTTTGGGTCATTGTAGTGTACAAATATCCAAGTTAGAGGCAAATTTTCGAACGCAAAAAATTCCACGTTGTTTTTAAATATTGTATCTCTCTGTATTGATGCTACACCATTATATTGCAAGCAACGTGTTTCACGGTCTTTATGGTGTATTTTATATTAAATTTTGACGTTGTGGACGACGAACGTGATTTTTCCATTCGAGCCGAATCTGTTGAACTTCGATTCGTCGCTCCAGAGCACATTCTAATGTTTTAAAAACTGGTATTTAACAACTAACAACAGTTAAGGGTTAGTAAATAAGGGAATGGTATAGGAGATCAAATTTGAGACGAGAAATGCTGACGGTAAAATCAAAAAGGGAAAGGTTTGAATTGACTTTACGGAGCATGCGGGCGATTGGTTCGTTTGAATCGTAAAAAGTGCAATGAATTGGAATATAGAAGAGAAGAAGACAGCGTAAATTACAAGAGTTGGTGTTGAAGAAAATAGAATTGTAAAGGGAGGCGCAATCCACAGAACCAGAGAGCAGTCGGTGAATGAAGAGAAGGTCAACTACGTCTCTGCTACGTAAAGCTTATTCGGGTTGAGAAGCTTGAGGCGGTCACGATAGAGAGATAAAACAAAAGGGTCATCCCAGGGTAGTGCTCTAAGAACAAATTGAAGGAAACGACGTTGAATGTTCTCGATTTGGGATATATGAACTCGCTGAAAAGGGGACCACACTTGATTGGCACATTCGAGAAGTGACCTTGTCACCTAAGGATTGGGAAATTCTTTAGACCATCGTTTGATAAAACCAAGTGATGAGTTAAGTTTACAGATTATCTCATCAAAATAGGAACGGAAGTTTACTTCTCTATCGTATAATATTCTTAGATCGCGAAGGGATTGAACTTGGGGTACAGGTTGGACAGAAAATAAAGTCCAAGACGAGATTAATTGGACTTACGTGACAAAGTCACAGATTGACCTTTGGAGACATTAGGCTCTAAGCAACTTTTTAAACACCAAGTGGAAAACTTATCGAGGTCTTCTTTTTATTTAAGTTATATTTGATTTTTTATTATGTTTTTAGTTTTGTTTCGTTTTATTTTCAAATTACCAAAATGAGTTCACTTTTTATTGAAATTAAAAACTGTATTGTTTGTTTTTCTTTTAGACAAATTACAAAAAAGATTAAAGTTTGTCAACATCGGTGAAAAACGAAAAATATGCAGTCCAAAAGGATGCTCCAGGCCAATCAAGGATCAGATATTTCAGCAAGTGAACAATAGTTCTGTTCTAAGATTGCAAATTTCTTCACGAGAATTTTCGTTGGGAGATTAAAAGAACTTTCAAATTGACAAAAGTTTCAATTTGTGTGAATTACGACAATTTTAAGGAAATTAACTCAAAAGAGGACTTGAATATGGACAAAAAGGAGAAAGAAAGAGAGCGTCATATTGAAGCGAAGTGTTAATACAATACAATAGAATTCATTAAACGCATATTACATCAATAAAATTCTAATAACAACCAATCTAAAAATCTTTCCCTTACTTTACAATTTCTTTTTTGCTTTATTTTTACTTGTTACTTTTGACGTTCGAAACACATTAAACAAAAAGGTGTTCCCACGAGAATTTGAGTTTAAGATAGAATTCATTCCTACCCCTCAAACTTAAGTAAAAAATTCTCTTTTACAAATTGTAACAAAAATCTCGCGGGAACAGACCTAATTATTATTATTATCAAGGGAACGATACAAATTAATTTGTAGGGTCTGGGATTCAACGCCGGGGTACTATGCCCATGTGGCGCGTTTTGTCAACAGCACGCGGAGTACTGAGTTCCCATGTGGTAGACCTAATTATGACGTTTCCGCTTGTGCAGGTATAAGGCTTCTTTTTTTGTACGCTAATTTTGATTCCAATGGATAAAAACTTTTTCGGACTTTTTAATTTTTAAATGTTCATGCTAGCGAATCAATTTGAACACTTAGAATAATAAATTGGCCAAACACAGCCGATTGTGAAAACAGAAATCTATTTTGATACACAATAAAATTTGACGTTTATACATGCCTAGAAGCGCATGTTACTCATCTGAGCACTTGAAAATGATATTTACGAAACGGCTGAACTTTCTAAACTTCCTTTCATATTTAACCATTAACGCATTCATAAGCGTATATAGTATACGCGCGTATTTTTTTCCTGGCCACTACTTTTTGTGACAAAATTCAATACTTCCTGCAATAAATGTATCATAATATATATGTAATAAAAAAGGATTCCATTCGAGCACACATTTTTCAAGATAAGGGTTAGGTAAAAAATATATATTCTGACTATTTTTTGCGAATATGTACAATAATGCGCAAAAATGGAAATTTTAATTTAGTGTTAAAACACCTTTGCAAAGAGTAGAAATAAGAAAAAAGTAAATTTATATACAATGGACTGTTTTAAGCGAGGAAAACTTTGATTATGAATACAACCATGCAAATGAAGCTCCTACGAGAGCAGCTGTAAGGAAAACAGCTGAATTTGTTGGAGTTTCGCATAGGACCATATACAAAATATTAAAAGAACTAGAACAAACTGAAACAGTACAATTACCCAAAAGAAAATTCCTCATCGGCACTGGATGACTGGATTAGATGACTTCGACTTTGAATCCATCAAAAGGATGATCTACTCCTTCCACCGGTTTGACAAGAAAGTCGTAACATTGAGCGCCCTTAGGGAACAAATCTACCAAGAACTGGAAATTAGGATAAGCAAGACACCTCTTTGGAGGTACCTGAAAGGAAAGGTATCCAAAGGATTCATTTTTCATAAGACGGAAGACAATAGGAAAATCCTTAGTGAAAAAACGGAAGTAAAAATTCAAAGGTTAAGATATATCCGTCAAATAAGGAACAGGCTTGAACCTGATTGAGAATACATGGGGTATTATAAAATCAAGAGCGTCCTGTAGAAACACCACATTTAAGCTGGATGACATCAAGAAAATAGCAGAAGACTTTGCAAAAATTACTGTCAAGGAATGGAAAAAAACATGCGATAAGGCCATAAGGGCAGAAGAAAGTCATTTGAGCTATAAACTGAGTTGGGATACTTTCACCGAGAGAATTTTTATTAGAGCCGGCGAAAATTCATCAACTGAAATTTAAAGCGACGGCGAGGATGATGGCACCACTGATGGCGATTAAATGCATAGGTCTTGAAAAAATATGTGTTTGATCACACAACAAACTAAAAAATAAAAAATAAACACTGAACTTCAATTTATTTAACTTTTATATTCATATTTTAAGTCAAATTCATATTACCAAAACAATATTTGTTCTTTTCAACACAATAATTGTGAAGAGAGTGCTTTCGATAAAACCGTCATTGCCAATTCCACTGAAAAAATATACAATGGACACGCCTTCCACGTCCATTCATTCTCTCGACACTCTAGTTTCGCATCTGTCAATACCGGCTTTTTATCTTTTTCACTATGAATTATCCAATGCCATTCAAGCAGATAATCAGTACGTGCTGAGCATGCGCTGAGACTCAGTGCAATCAACATCAAAGTATGGTTACGCTCGAATTTCGTCTGGATTACTTCCAGAATTACTGGAATAGACTGAAAAAGAGTGCACGGTAATTTGAAACGGATAATAGCACATTTTGACATAATATCGAGGAGAGAAATTTTGAATCTGAAAAGAAAACCAGAAAACAACATTTTGATTCTGCAAAAAATGATAAACGAAGACGCCATTAGAAGAGCATTTTAAAGGCAGCTATTAACCAGAAAAAAATACATTTTTCTGGGAAATAGGTATATAAAAAAATATAAAGGGATGTGATATCGTTCATAAAAAAAACATCGATGTTTTCAAAAGCAAAATATCGATATAAAAAGCATTGATGTTAATGTTTTTTCGATGTTTTGAAAAAAAAAAAAACCATATAAGAATGTTGAAAACTTTTATTAATTCAAAAACAATGTTGACAATCTTGTGCCTAGCTTGCTAGGTTTCTTTCTTAGGTAATCGTAGCCCTAGCTTCTTAAAACGGCCGCGACGTTGCTACGGTAGGCAAAAAAAACTTAAAAAAACTTATCTGCGTTCGGCTATTCGTAACCTTTATCGACTCAGAAAATGTTGTATAAATCATACTTTGAAATCAGTCTACTACGCAATTTTTCATTCGAAGTTAAAATATGGTATAAACTATTTGGGGAGGGTGCACACATCACCAATCTCTAACCACTTGTTATGTTGCAAAAGTGTGCCGTCCGAAGAATATGTAATGCTCACCGCTTATCCCATTCTATGGTGCTGTTAAAGTCCTTAAAAATTCTGCTTCTTAGACATTTATACTATTTTAAAGTTTCAAAGATCTTTCTATGAGGGGTGGATATATGCAAAGCCTAATCTCTGATCACTTACAATTTAAGAAGTAGGTAATGTAAAAAGTTTCCGTGATTTTTTGTTAGTAGATGGTGTCGGTGACAGCTGTGTAATTCGTTGCTCGTGTTAAAAGTTATACTGATTTGAATATGAGTATATTTTTGCAGTTTACGGTGAGAATGCTGTGAGTGAATGCCGAACCCAGGAGTGGTTTATTCGATTCCATTACGGAAATTTCGATGTAAAACATGCACCTCGCACCGGTCAGCCTATCACTGAAAAAGTCGATGAAATTTTGCAACTGATGAAGCAAGACCGGCATGAAAGCTGTTTGGAGATAGCGGAGGCACCAAACATCAACCATATGATAGAGTGGAATCATCTAAAACGAGCAGGCTACTTAAAGCTCGATGTTTGGGTGCCACATGAATTAGGGCAAAGAAATTTAATTGACCGAATAACTATCAGTAAAACGCTGCTGAAACGTAACGAAATGGAATCATTTTTGAAGCGATTTATTACGGGCGATGAAAAATAAGAAATAAATACGAGAATATCCAACGCAAGCGATCATGGTCAAAGATGACCATGGCCGACCACAAACGACTTTAAAGACTGGATTGACAACAAAGTTATGTTGAGTGTTTGGTGGGGTTGGAAGGGAATTGTCTATAATGAGCTGCTATAACGTGGCGAAACGGTCAATTCGATCCTTTACTGTGCACAAATCGACCGTTTGAATGAAGCTATCAATAAAGAGCGACAAAAATTGGCCAACAGAAAGGGAGTTGTCTTCCATCATGACAATGCTAGGCCACACACATCTTTGATGACCCGGAACAAATTGACAGAGCTTGGTTGGGAAGTTTTGTTGCATCCACCGGTTGCCCGGACCTTGCACCCTCTGATTACCATTTGTTGTGATCTTTGCAAAACTCTCTTGATGGTAAAAAATTGGCCGACCGAAGAGCCGCTAAAAATCACTTGGCCAAGTTTTTCGCTGATAAACCACAGAAGTTCTACACCGATGGAATTATAAAGCCTTCCGGAAAATGACAAAAGGTCATAGATAATAATGGCCAATATGTCCTTGATTGAAATTGATTTTGAATAAAAAAATTTTTTTTCAAAGATGTACTGAAAAATCGCGGAGACTTTTTATATGACCTACTATTTCCTATTCTGTTGTCGAAATACCTCCTTTTCGAACCACCCATTTTAGAACCTTTTTTGTGTAGTATCTTGAAAATTGTTCAATAGACTTCCTGTAGACATACGCATTAGAACCTTAAGTGCGTTCTTTAAAAAATTTAAAATATGCCTCCTTGATTTTAATCATATTGATATTGATCCCTGTTCATTCAAACTTTTTTTAAATAAAATACGAATAAATAAATATAATAAAATAAAGAAGAATTTTACTGTAGTTTATCGAATAGTTTGACATCTCTTTTTCACTTTCTACTTTAAATAAAACTGTACTTTCAAATGTCGGTGAAAATTTTTCTAGCGTGGCCCGTAGTTTACAAGTGGAATAACCTTACTTATTGTGACGTAATTCTGTGCAGAAATTTCTTTAGTTAAAAAAACTAAAAAATGTATGGTGACTCCAACAAAGGACTTGTTCTGCATCGTCTCCGTCTATATGTCATATATAATACAATAATGTTCTGCTGCTTTTAATTTTTTTTTTTTAATTTTCTGAATTAGCCTCATATTTTCCATCTAAACATTTTCTAGAGGGGATTTTGTACAATGGTACCAGTTTTCTCATTAACTATTTAAACCCGTTACCTTCCACAACTGAAAATGGTTTATGGTCCATGATAATGAAATTCACAATCGCTTCAGTTATTTTTTTGTGTTTGTTACCTTCAATATTAGTTATGCTTTTAATATTACTGAACAATTTTCTCACATTTTGTTGTCGACCATTTTTTGGAGAGAGATCGTAACTTTTGAATTGTAACCAGATGAGCTAGCTTGTTTCGAAGAAGTATTCTTAGAATTATCAACATCCATTTCATAAATAGTAGGTTGATCATTGAAAAGGCCTTGCTGCTACGTTCAAACTCCATCAGAATAGACCAGTGGTTGGTCAGGGTACTGTTTCTGACACACTCTGAAAAACTACCGTCTAAGGGGTAGCTGAAAAGGCGACTGAGACGAGAGGCACGAAAAACACTTGAAGCGGTCAAACTCATTGCCAACATAAAAACCAGCGGGGGTTTCACACGCACGCAACGCCCGGACGAGGTCAATGCTACAACCAGGAAAGGTCGTAGCTCTGATCGAACGAAGTAGTCCGAAGCGGTGAAATCCCCGCTGAGAAATAACCCTGGTGGTGGCTTTCCACCACACAAGATCCGGTTAAAATCGGTGCTGCAAACACAAGTGGCATCTATCACACACATCTATTCTGTGTACTCAAATCAACCTTCAACATTCCAAGTCTGCTACTGCATGCCTATGTAGGAGGCTTCCCGGGTTGAATACAAAACTCTACATAATATTCATGCAGGAACCATGGGTATGAAATAAACGCATCTGTGGTTTCGGATATTTAAGGAGTTTTACACAATTTTATGACGAGCAATCGGTAAGACCGAGAGCTTGCCTTTATGTGCCGAACTCACTCTCACCAACTAAACTTTTGCAATTTTTTTTTTTTTGCAAGCTACAAAGCAAACGGAGAATGGCACAAAGTCGTCGTTGGGTCTGCTTATTTTCCCGATGATTCTTTACTACCGCCACCACCGGAGGCGATAGTAGAACTCATTGAATATTGTGATTCCAAAAAGATAGGCCTCATCATATGCTGTGATGCTAGTGCTCAAAACACCTTCTGCGGCATAAGCAAATGCAACGAGAGGTAATCAGCTCCTGGATTTCATACTATCGTCTGACCTGGCTGTCAGAAAGTCCTTTAGATCTGGTGTAATAAGTTCTGCGCTTAGAGCCTTGCTGAGCCCTCTTATGACTTCCAAGCTAGTTCGAGAATGCAAAAGATCACTGAACGCAGTGACCCTTGTCTGGGTCCCAGGTCACAATGGGATCACGGGAAATGAAATCGCCGCTGAACTTGCCAGGCACGGATCAGAGGAGAGAATTTCAGGACCCGAACCTCCGTTGGGCCTGTCGTCCTCGGTTTAGGCTTCCATTGACAGTTGGGTCGTTGGGTCTCATACGAGCAAAACTGCAGATGGCATAGCTCCGCGGGGTGTAGACAGACCCAACGTATACTTCCTTTCTGCTGTCTCTCAGCAAGAAAGACTGCAGATTGCTTACTGGCGACGTAAAAGGGAATTACACTTTTGCAAAGCACTTCAATGTGCTGGATATAAGTGACGCAACATTCTGTGTTGATTATATTTAGCATCTCGCTCTCGCTGCTTTTAATCGCTCAACACTCCTCATTCAATATTAGCTACCATTTTTTATTGAGTTTTGACAGATATCTACATCACCAAACGAAGTTTGTGAATTTGATTTTGATTGAAAAAAAAAAAAATGTGAAAAATTTTAAAAACTATTAAAACAAGATCTGTGTGTCAATGGTAAACATTATAAAATCTTTATAAAACACATGATTCTTTTAAATACACCCAGTGTTGTAAAATTTATAATAAACTTGATTTCTGCTGAACATACCATGCAAATTTTAAACTGAAATTGAATCTGACATTTAAATTTGATTTGGTTGTCAGAGGCAAGAGAGGAAATATCGTTCATGAAACATCGTTTATAGAGAAAGATGTATCGTCGATGTTAAGGATTTGAATATCGATATTCAAGAACGATACATCGATGTTTTGAAATATTGATATATAGTTTACATATATATATCTGCAAAGAATAAAAGCTGGCGATTGAAAATCAAGTAATTTGATCAGTTGATACAAAAGCTAAAACATTTTAGATAGATACAAAGGAATATTTGGCAATTTAATTTTTTATAGGTAATTCAAATTAAATTGCTTTCTCTTATTTTAGTTTATTCAAAGTATGCACCTACTCATTTTTGCTATCCACTGTAAATATTACATCCCTTCACCAAGTTATACAGAATTAATCATCCAACAATTTTGAAATTTGTTAATAGCACAAAAAACAAATATTTAAATTAAAAAAAAAAAAAAAATAGTGTAAAAGTATGTTAATCGTGCAATGCCACTTCTTTGTTTCAAATCGACAATAAACACGCTATGTATTTAAACAGGATGATCGTATGCTTGCGACGCAAAAAGAAACACCATGATTTTAATCTGATTCACAATCGCATTACGTGCTGCGTTGAACTTTTGATAAATGACTTAATCACATAAGAAAAACAAATAATTTATTTTGAATGAATGATAACAAAATTTAATTCTTTCAATTATTCGTCATTATTATGTTTTAATGACAAGATATGAGGAGTAAGTAAACGCGCACAGTCGAAAATAAACAACTTAGTGAGACACTTACCATACAATAGAAAAGATAAAGAAAACGAAACAAAGAATAACCGGGGCAATGATATTATTTCCAAGAAGAAAATTTTACAGGCACATATGATATATTGGAGAAACACACTTCACAATTGTTGTATATCGACTGCTCGTTGACTACTTTATGATACTGGATTTGCCGGGCTGTCTACAGCTGATCTACGCTTTCTTACTGAAATGCCAAATCACGATTTATCAACCTTATATACGTACTAGAGAACGTATATGGATCTCAATTCTCAGAATGTAGGGGACACAAATCTAAAAAATATTGTATGCGTTGGTGTTGCCAATGTCTTACTCTTATAAAAGTATAGTTTTTTTTTATTTATTTTTTATATCGACCACACCATATGAATTAAACAATAGGTTCAACTTTTTTTTTATCTTTTTTTATTTTATTAAAATTTTGCTAAAAATTAAAAGCAACACAAGCCACTAAGCAAGAAGAGTATACAAAGCTGAGAATTGCAGGGTTCTATGTAGGCTGACTCATAAACAAATAATATATAATTTAAAAATAATTTATCTGCTGATTTTTTAAGTCCTTTTCATTATATTGCAATTTCAAATTTGTCCACAAAGTTCTATAAGCCATACTCCATGTATAATACTTTAAATAACACTTAAGGGCTTATGTGTCACATAGAGCCCTGTAATTGTTAACATATATAAGGTTTTCTAATAACGACTTGACAACTTTATTTTTTAAATAAAAGGCAAACCATTTGAGATATTTCGAAAACTTTATGATTGGCCTGAAGTACAATCAAAACATTTATGAATGGAGCTCGATTTCGTTCATATGGCCACCGCGGCCACGTTTGCAGCGGTCGATTCGTTGGACCCAATTTTCAACGACTCGGCCACACATTTCGGCTGAAACGGCCGCTATTTAATGTTGGCTCTGAGCTCTTCGTCGGCTCTTCTTCGGCGTGTTGGCATAAACCAATGACTTAACGTAGCCCCACAGAAAATAGTCAAGCGGCATTAAATCGCACGAACGAGGCGGCCAATCGACTGGCCCATGTCTTGAGATAACACGCTCACCATACTTACTCTTCAATAAATCGATTGTAGCGTGTGCTGTGTGGCTTGTGGCACCATTCTGTTGAAACCACATGTCGTCCAAGTCCATATCTTCAAATTCGGGCCAAAACTAATCGGTGATTATGGCGCGATAACGCTGACCATTAACAGTAACGTGACGATCGTTGTCGTCGACGAAAAAATATGGCAAAATAACGCCGCCGGCGTGAAAACCGCTCCAAACAGTTATTTTTTGTGGATGAAGTAGTGATTCATGAGGCACATGTGGGTTTTCACCCGACCAATAACGCATATTTTGCTTATTGACGAACCCATTGAGCCAAAAATGAGATTCGTCACTGAAGATGATTTTGTGATGAAATTCATCATCTTGGCGCATCTTCTCGAGAACCCAATTGGAGAACGTACGTCGCTTCAAATGGTCTATCGGCTTCAATTCTTGAGTTAGCTTGATCTTGTATAGGTGTGAACCAAGATCCTTACGCAAAATACGCCATAATGTGGTCTGAGCGATGCCCAATTTTTGAGAACGTCGTGGAATTGACTGATTTGGGTCGTTTGCTACGGACGTCTGAACGGCAGCGATATTTTCGACACTTCGACCAACCCGTTGTCTCACTGACACGGCAACATCACACAACGAATATGTAGACTCAAATTTTTGCACTAAACTTGTTATTGCCTGTCTACTAGGGCAATAATTACGACCGAAAATTGGAGTTAACGGTCTTAAAGTTGCAGTCACCGACTCCGAATATCTGTAAACAATTTTTATAATTTGAAGACGTTGCTCGTTAGTGTACTTTACCATGATGAAAATGTTGAGTTTACTGAATAAATTGACAGTGACAGTTTGATGATTAGTGAAAAAGCGTTCACAAACTAAATTCAAAGTTGTCAAGTCCCTATTGGAAAACCCTTTATGAAAATTACTAGGTCATAATTTTGATTTTTAAAAACAACTGCTATATATGGTATTGTTATGCCTAGTTTGGCTATACGCTTAAAAAAAAGAGATGCTGAAATTTATGATCCTCGTGCTGGATTTACACCTGACTCGAAACTTCAATATTCCCTGTGGACGAATATCTTGAATTCACGATGAAGCAGCAATTGATTATGAAGCCAATCAATCAGAAATAGTGTATGATAAAGTAAAAAAAAACAACAAGTTATATCTTGTATTCACTATGAACCAGTTTACTTGAGAAAAAATGTTTTAACAAATGATATATTGATGTAAGTCTGTTGGTGTCTGATCAGTTCACAATTCTTTTCTGTCTGATCAACTTGATTCTCTTTTGCACCTTTATTTAAAGTAATATTTTACTGACACAGTCACATTACATTTTTAATTGAATTTCATACTCAACTAGCATTTCTTCTTTCGCGCTTTATTTTGCTTTGATAAGATATTTTGCTGGCGATTTTCCATTGCAGTTTCCTACGTACTTTAAAAATTAAGTGCTGCTGCTCACCGCGCATGACGAAAGAGGCTTAATCCCCTTCAGACGGCTAAAAAAATTTGTCTTGTCAAGGATCTGTTGAACAGAAATGTTCATATGTACTGGTAGTCGATTTTTGTGTTTTCGTGCAAATATCTTAATTTCGTTCTGAACGTTTTGGACTCCTAGGTCTCTGTGGATATCATCGTTTCTAATGTACCACGGTACATTAACAAACCCTCGGAGAACTTTATTTTGAAATATTTGTAAGACGTTAAAGTTATTAGTTTTGGTACAACCCCAAAGCTGTATACTATATGTCCAGAACGGTTTTAGCACTTGCTAATATAGCAGCAATTTGTTTTCTAAACTGAGCTTTGAATACTTTCCCAGAAGCTAGTACATGTCTCCATACTTAATCTCAAGCTCTTCACGTTTTTTCTTAACGTTTGCTCTCTATTTAAGTTTAGCATCTAGTGTCATACCAAGATATTTGGCTTCGTTCGCGAAAGGAATTTGTACTGCGTTGATAAACATAGGTAGATTGTCAGTTTTCTTTAGAGTGAAGTTCACATGGGCAAACTTTTTTTCATTAAGCGCGATTCGCCAAGTCTTCGTCCAATTGTTAATCCGTGTAAGGGCGCGTTGTAACTTAGAAGTTGCCAAAATGCCAGTGTCATCAGCAAATGTGGCTAGCACAGTATTGTCTTAAAATTGGAATATTCGTTTCCTTGTCTGACACGGTCATCTAACACATGGCCTAAAAAGTCCGTTTCTAAGACAGGGCACCACTTAAATTTAATTCATACCAT
This sequence comes from Volucella inanis, assembly GCA_907269105.1. Classification (NCBI taxonomy): domain Eukaryota; kingdom Metazoa; phylum Arthropoda; class Insecta; order Diptera; family Syrphidae; genus Volucella; species Volucella inanis. The sequence continues at coordinate 136,644,861 of OU026153.1, forward strand.
TGTACCATTAGTACCAACCTTCAAAAGATATATGTATAAATTTGACTGTCAGACGATTAGTTCTCGAGATATAGCGTTGTGAGTGAAGCAACTTTTGTTATTGTGAAAAAAAGATTTATCATTGCCTTTTGATAGGAAAAAATGTGGCCGATGCAAAGAAATGGCTTGATAAGTGTTACCCGGACTCTGAACCAGCCCAACGAACCATTCGCAAGTGGATTGAAAAATTTAAAAGTGGTCATACAAGCACCGAAGATGATGCACGCAGTGGACGTCCAAAAGAGGCTGTTTCAGATGAAAACATCAAAAAGGTCCACAAAATGATTACGAATGACAGTAAAGTGAAGTTGATCGAGATAGCTGAGGCTCTGAAGATATCAAAAGAGCGTGTTGGATATATCATACACGAATATTTGGACATGCGAAAGCTCTGTTCAAAGTGGTTGCCGCGTTTGCTCACAGTCGACCAAAAACAACGACGTGTTGATGATTCAGAGGAGTGTTTAAAGCTGTTCAACCGCAATAAAGCCGAATTTTAGCGTCGGTATGTGAAAATGGATGAAACTTGGCTACATCACTTCACACCAGAGTCAAGTCGGCAGTCAGCTGAGTGGCAAGCAAGCGACGAACCTCGTCCAAAATGAACAAAAACCCAACAGTCGGCTGGCAAGGTTATGGCATCCGTATTTTGGGATACACATGGAATAATTTTCATCGACTATCTCCAAAAGGGACAGACTATCATTGCGTAGTTGGAGCGTTTGAAGGACGAAATCGCAGAAAAACGACGGCATTTGAAAAAAGAAAAGAAAGTGCTGTTTCATCAAGACAATGCACCGTGTCAAAAGTCGATGAAAACGATGGCAAAATTGAATGAATTCGGCTACGAATTACTTTCCCACCCACCGTATTCTCCAGATTTGGCCCCAGCGACTATTTCCTGTTTGCAGTCCTCAAAAGAATGCTCGCCGGAAAGAGATTTAAGACCGATGAAGAAGTAATCTTCATACAAAACTGGTATCGAAAGATTGAAAAATCGTTTCAATCAGTGTATCACCCTAGAAGGCAACTATATTGATAAAGTTGAATCTTTCAAAAATTTTGTGTTTTACTATAAAACTGCACTGACTTTTCAGCCAATGTGTTAGATATGAACTTAAAATATGAGTCAATTGCTCGGGTAGGACTTGTCGAAGTTTATATTTCAGGCCCTCGTGCCATACCTTATCAAAAGGTTGCGAAACATCAAGGGATGCGCTTGAACAGACTAGCTTACACTGGATTTTTTGTTGAATTACATCGGTTATTCGATGCACTTGGTCAACAGTAGAGTGTTGGCTTTTAAAGCCAAATTTATATCCGGCAAGAGGTAATTTTTGTCAATAATCAGTTTAAGACGATTAAGTAAGATTCACCCGAAGACCTTCTATATAATCGGGATGAGCGATATAGGTTTGTTTGACTTCACTTCAGTCAGCGATTTACCGGGTTTCAGAAACATAACAACTTTAGGAACTTTCCACTGATGCGGTACATGCTGTAGTGGTGCTTATAAATGGTGGCATTTATAAGATAGAGTAGCTTTAGCAAACCTTTTTTCAGTAGCGCTTTAAGTATCTCTCCCGTAATATCCGCAGGTTTTATTGGGCTTAAGCGTGTCTATAAGTTGTCTAAGTTCCCTAAGTGTAACTTCTTTTGAAAGATTCATCGTCACGTCTAGCGTATTGACATTCTCTGGAAGCACTTCACCGTCGAATGATTTGAAAGTTTCTGCAAGATGGTCGGCGAAAGCGTTGGCTTTTTCTGTATCTTCTTTCGCCCAGTCATTCCGGTTTCTTAATGGCGCCACGTGTATTTGGGGTTATCGAAGACTTTTAACGGCTCTCCATATGGAGTAATTGGTATCTTTTGTCGCTGTGAGAATTTCTAGATAGTTATTAATACCTTAGTTATTGAAGTTCTTGATCGATTTTTCCAATGGAATTGCAGAGCCTATTAAAAGACGTTTTATCTTGTTGAGTCCGAGTTTCATGCCACTTTTTCCGCGCTCTTTGTTTCTTCCTTATCACGTCCATGTATTCCGGCAGGTATCTTATGCCGATACTGTCAACTTTGTTCGATCCACGTGGAGTGTTGTTGGATAATCTGGTAAGTCTTTGTTTCTTAACCAAGGATTCGCACAATGAAAGGATAATTGGAGAATGTTCGGAGGAGAGATAGAAGCTTTCTTCAACTTTGGCATTAATAGCGTTTACTTCATTTCCGATAAAGAAGTCTATCAGATCGGGTGTTTTGGCGACATCCGAGGGCCAGTACGTCGGTCTGCCTGTTGAGTAAAATTTCCAGCCACATTCCATGCCAGCTCTGTAGTTTTTTACTAATACTTGTTAACCTACTTTATATTCTATTGGTTTACCAAATTTCTTATCATATCTTAGCTTAGATTTTCCCCTATATATGTACATCGCTAATTCTTCAAAAAGGGCGTAACAAAATTCTGTTCTGTTCCATAATTGGAATATCTTTACTTTTAAAAAAGATAGATTTAATAAAATTTGAAAGATCGTCCTATATAATCAAACCGAATTTGATGCCTTCTGTTTTTTGTATGGGCCCAATAAGGTCAATCATAACTTTTTTTAGCTAAACTAACAGTTACTATTGAGTTTCCTGTTGGCGTTCTATTTATCTTTTCAGTTAGGCATATGGGACAGTTTCTGACGAAATCTTCAATAAACTTTTGCAATCCTTTCCATTTAAATTTCTTTCTAACACAGTCACCGACTAACCTTCAAGCCAGCAACATCGTCTGTATCCAACGGTATTCCGCCTCTCTTCTCGTTAGTGAATTTCTCCTGCTATTTTCATAGCTACATAACTCTCTCTTTCTCGTCGTCTTATCCCTTAGTGTGTGAAAATAAAAGTGCAAATAGTGAAAGAAAGTGAAACTACAAATTATGACCCCTGGGCCACGTGTCCCTTTGGGCAATCGATTCAGCGGGCTTGATACTGACCTGCGAATCGAACCCAAAAGCAAAAAAAAGGAAAACAAAAACCCTCTTCTATTGATCTAAGCGACGTATTACCCAAATTTTTGGTAATTTCTTCAACTAATGAAGAAAAACCACAATATTTAACTATTTTGCAATTTCGCTAAGTGTAGAGAGAAATCTCTCAACTTGGCCATTCGTGCTTGTATGCTTTGCAGGTGCTGTGAAGTGCATCATTTTCAAATTATCTCGAATGACTGATTTTATTGTTTGAGAACAAAATGTTGCTTCATTATCTGTGACTAATATTTTGAGGTTTTTGAAAAATCCTCATATTCTAGTTATTGGCAATTTTAAATTTACTATAGAGCGAAAATCTATACATAGGTTCGACGACAGCAAACTTTGAAAATTTATCCGAGCACGTCAAAAAATATTGGCCATTTGTAGATATATATCTATATGAAGGATTCCACCTTCATCTGCCTTTTGAGATCTCTAACATATTTACTTTTCGCACAAATACCACAATTTTTCGTGAACTTCATTATCTATTTCCTCATTTTAGGGAAAAATAATTCAATAATTATTTGGAGAATATTTTCTCATGCAGCTCAGTGAGCGCGATTATGCTCTCTAGCAATTCCTTCTATTTGATCATTTTGGTAAGCCTACAACAATTTTTGCTGTATATTTGAAGCGAACAGATGTAAATTATTCCATAATCTCATTTTGTATTTTTCCTAGTATACTGATGGGGCAATGAATACATTTAACAAAATTTGCGTTAATAGCATCCTTTAACAAGTGGTACAGGGACTGAAAATCACTAAATCGAATATCATGACGCTTATATCCAGTAAACGGAGAAGTAACTACACAGTCAGAAGTTTGTGTTTCAGATAAAATTATTTGGTTTTTAAAACTAATCAGAGCTGTTAGTACAGACTGAATAAATTGGGTAAAGGAAATCTCTTTCTTTAGTTGCATAGTTTTGCTCTGTGGAAGACAATGTACGAGATAGAAAGGTGATATCTTTAAGTTTATTAAACGCTTTTTTCGACAATGTAATTTTTTCATACACGGATTTTTTATTTTTTTTTCTTCCGTTAATTTTTCTGTTAACGTCTAATCAATTTTTGCAAAATCTCAAATAAATCGCCTATAGTATCCAGATATTGTAGTTCTCAAAAGGAGCGTAATTCTCGAATAGTTTGGGGTTCTTTAAACCTTAATATAGCAATCGTTTTATCTTCAGCTATCTTCAGACCATTGTCGGATACCCATGAAACCAAGAAACTCTACACTAGTTCTGGAAAATTTGCATTTTTCAAATGAAATTTTCATATTGGCATCAAGCAGTTTCTTTATAATGAGATTCAATATTAGGAGAAAATATTATTACATCATCAATGTAAACATGACATCGCGTCCCTGTATCGTCTATCGCTCTGTGAAAAATACTTGGCGCATTCTTCAACCCAAAGGGTAACCTGCAAAATTCGTATTTGCCGTTATTTACGGCAAAGGCTGTCTTCTTCCGATCCTTTTCAGCGAGAAGAATTTGGTAAAACCTAAACTTTAGATCGGTCATTGTAAAATACTTGGATTTACCGAAATTTGACAAAATGACATTTGTGTTCATATCGTTCAGAAATAGTTTTTTCATTCAATTAACGAAAATCAATTACCATCCGTAGCCTTTTATTAATCGTACTTGACTCGTCGACTCCGTTTTTGTCTACAACCCACACTGACTTCTTATAAAGTGACTTTTGAGGATAATTTCATTACTGCGAAGTGACTTGACTTCGGAATTTACGAATTTTGTTGTAGACATTTGGTAAGGATATGATATCGAATATATAGGTTTGTTAATTGTTGTTTTGATTGTTGCCACTGTTTTTGTATAATACGGTAAAAATTATTCTGGATCTGCAAAAACTTTTTCCATATGGCTTTAACATATTCTGAAATTTGAAGACAGCTTGGGTCGGAATATTATCGACAATAATATGTAATTCATTAATTTGAACACATTCCAACAAATTTAGCAGTTTTTTACCATTATTATAATTTAAATATCCTGTATTTGTATCTAGGATTGCCCCAGTTTGCCTAAGGAAATCAAATCCTATAGGTAATTCTATCAAAACATTTAAGATTTTTTAAAATAAAGAATTCCGATATTACACTGAATACTTCTATTAATTCTTTTTCATAAATTATTGTGGAACCATTAACGGATGATAAATTAAAAGGTTTTTCCAATTTTTTTATTGATGTTAGAAATTTATCATTAATTTTTATTTTATTAGTATAGTGTGTCAATAAGTAATTTAAGTTCTTTTCCGCTACGTTTTTTTATTCGTACATACGGCAATTGGGTATAAGTATTTAAGACATTAGTGTGATTAGTCGTAGATATATTCTTCTTTCCTTCACTTTTATAAGATTTGTAATTGTTTAGAGAGCTGTGTTGGTAATGGTTCATATGCTGACCAGAATTGTTATGTCTATTGTTATTATGTCTACTATTATTATCTTGGGAAATTTCTTAATGCCGATCTACTGGGTGAGGTGAAAAGTAAACCCTTGGAAATGAAAAAAAAAAAAAAAAATTTTAAATGTTTTTTTTTATTTTATTCAATAAAGTCCCCTATTAGTTTGATACACTTATTCCAGCGATTTTCCAACTTCTTGATCCCGTCCGAAAAGTAATTTTCCTGAAGGTCTGCAAAATACTCCTCCGTGGCGTCGATGATTTCCATTTTTTGAGGTTTGGGAAGAGATAATAGTTCAAGGGAGCTAAATCGGGCAAATACGGAGCACTCGTGCTGGCTTCAGTCCATTGCCGGGCACTCATTCTGTTCTCTGGTGTGTAATAGTGGATCCAAGTTTCATCAACAGTTACCAATCGACGCCAAAATTCCGCCCGATTCCGCATCAGCAAGTCCAAACATTCTTTCGAAGTGCTCTCGCGTTCGTGTTTTTGGTCAGGAGTGAGTATGCGCGGCACCCAGCGGCAGGATAACTTTTTCATATGCAGAATATTGCCCAAAATATGGCGTGATCGCGCACCTTCACTTTAAAGTCAGCCAACACCATTTCATGTATTTTTTTGACATTGTAACCGCATCGGAGGGCCTGCCGCTGCGGACATGATCGGTAGTGGAATTGCGGCCACCACGAAACTCTCGAAACCAATATTTGACGGTGTAGTCTGACGGAGCATTAGCCCCATAATATTTATCCAACTTTTCTTTTGTTTCCTTCGCCGTTTTGCCTCTCAAAAAATAATGTTTTATGAGAGAACGAAAATCCTTTTTGTCCATACTCAACATGATGCCAAACACGTCAAAAAAAATCAGCTGTCAAAACAAAACTAAAGACAGTATCGCACTGAAATTTGGCACGTCTGCCTAAATATGAACGGACTTCAAGGCACCATAACCTTTTTTGCAGTAGCAGCGCATTCTGGCGGTCAAGGAGGCTACTTTTCACTCCACCTAGTATAGTTTGACCGATTGAAGTTATGTAATTAAAGGCATATGCTTCATGCACTTTGCTTTGCCTAGAAAAGCTGAAATCAACATCCATAGGTTCTTGTTGTACTTGTGGTTTTGACAAGACTTGTCTTTCGCGATTCTGTACCGTGCGGTATTGGGGTTGAAGTATACGGTAGGAACCACTGTTTCTGTTTGCAAATGCGTTAGCAAATGTATATATTTGTTGGTTCTTCTCCAATTCCTGTTTTAGAACTAAAGACGTTGATAAATCTGATAGACGACTTGAAAATAGAATATCATTAAGAGGACGGTTTAAGCCGGATATGAAAACACATAGTGCATTATTCCTGTACTTTTCATTAAGAAGTTTAAAAGCTTCTTCTTCCCCTTCATGTTGCATAACAGCTTTATTTGTTAGAAGTATCAGTTGCTTTTCTACTGAATCGTAGTAGTCCGTAATAAATTTCTGTCCATGTCGCAAAGTGGAAAGTTCTTGCTTTAGAAGATATAATGGCCTGTTATCTGAATAGGTTTGGTCTAGTCTAGCTATCATAGCATCAAAGTTTAGTTTTGTGCTAAATGATGGTAGAATGGTATCCGCTGCTCCTGTTATTTTATTTCTAATCATTGCTACAGCTTAATAAAACCTGTTTGATTCTATATATGCTTCATAAGACTTCTTAGCTACTTTCGCAGACTGTCGCCATGAAGGATATCGGCTTGACTAGCCTGAAAATTCGGGTACGGTTTTCACAACACCAAGTCCAATGTTGCATTGGATAGTTGGATCTATCTCAATACTTGCGTATCAAACCACTTGTGGTGGAGCAAAATTTAAACTCAACGCTGATAATGTACGCGGTTTTTTAGCTCATTTACTACAGTAGTAGTAATTTGGGTAACCAAATTGGTTATGGACTCCACGGTTAAAGACATTTTTAATTTTTTTTATTTTAGTATATCTCGCTTTTCAAAAATGTTTCCTACTTTCACGAAACGAAAATTAACTACAAATAAAAATACAGGGAGATTCATCGGTTAGATTTATAATGTAAAATAAAACACCTAAATTTGAAAGTGAACTTAAAATTTTTACTATCGGTTAAAAGAACAGTTCATGGCATTTATTCTTTGAAAATATTATCATGTAAATGTTGGACATGACTACGTCTGAGTTGGTCCATTCGAAAGGTCTAATTTTGGGCGACTCGTTCGAGTATAGCGACTGGTATCTCGCGGATAACACGAGTAATGTTGGCTCTCAAAGCGTCAATCGCCAATCGTCAATCATAGAGCTCACCGAGACTATGTGCTTGAATTTCAAGAAGCACATAGTCCGTTAACATGGCGCGATAACGGTTACCATTGACAGTAACATTCTGATTTGCCTCATTTTTAAATAAATATGGACCAATGATTCCACCAGCCCATAAACCACACCATACCGTTCTTTTTAATGGATGTAATGGTAGTTCTTGGTACTCTTCGGGTTGCATATCAGCTCCAATACGGCAATTGAACCAGAAATGGGCTTCATCACTGAACATAATTTCACGATAAAACAGCGGATTTTCATTGAGTCTTTGCAGAGCCCATTAACTGAAAATATGAAGCAGAGTCAAGTCGCCTGGCTTCAATTCTTGCACAAGTTGAATTTTGTACGCTTTTAGGCCGATATCCTTACGTAAAATACAACAAGTTGTGTAATACACCAAGCAAAGCTGCTGAATAACAAACTTGCAAGTGCATATAAATGACATCATTTTTCGGGGGGAAGACTAGTTGCCAGATGACGTCCAAGCGTTGAAAACGCCATTTGATTTCTTTTATTTCTTCTTGACTGATGACTTCATACAACATCTTGTTGATCAAATGAATTTATATACTTTCCAGCAGAAAATTTAAACTTGATTTGTAACTAACAAACAAGAGATTCGACAGTTCATCGGGATCTCTTTATGTCTGTGTTTCGATATCAAAATGTTCGTTCGTATTGGGGGAGACATTCATTCGAACCAATCCGAACTACAATGACTCGAATGAGATTCGAAGAAATACGCCAGTTTCCCCATTTCAACAACAATTCGACCATGGTGCCTAGGGGAATCGAAAAAGACCACTGATAAATCATTTAAATGAACGTTTTTATGTTGCAGCGTCTTTTTGTTGACGAACAAATGTGTGCTACAAAAATGGGAGGTAATCCTACACGTCAATATATGCCAGCCAAAATACATTTATGGGAAACTAAGCTTTTCGTTTTATGTGATTATATGGGATTTTCGTATGGTTGCGAGATTTACTCAGGTGCAGAAGACAATGTGGTGCCTGAAAATGCACCAGATCCTGGAACATCTTTAAATGTGGTCTTGCGATTGTCAAGGAAAATCCCAGATTACGCAAACCACATTGTCTAATTTGACAATTTTTACACTTCAATAGGTCTACTTACATACGTAAGAAGTCCAGGAATTTATGGTTTGGGAACAGTGCAATCAAATCGAGTGCCAAATGCAAAATTATCAATAAATTCGGATCTGGCGAAGCGAAGAATAGACTACTCTGAAGAATACTTTGCTAACGTAAACAGCATAGACATTAGCAGCGTTTTGTGGATGGATAACAAAAGCGTTCGCTTCTATCAACTTATTGCGGTGTCAAACCTTTCACATCAAGCATGCCTAGCCCAGCATCTTCCAAATCATTACGATGGGATAGAAAGACGAAACAAAACTTCGAAATTGACTGTCCATTTATAATAAAAGAATACAATCGACATATAGTATCGGAGGTTTCGATCTTATGGATGGTCTTCTAGGTCGATACCATATCCGTATGAAAACACGGAAATTTCCAAGCTTTCGGTCAGGAGTAGCTGAGGTTTTGTGCACGATTTCAACCGAAACCAAGAAACCCAGAGGTCGACCAGTGTCCAAGCCAAAAAAATCTTACTTTCCGACTCCAGAAGTTCGATATGACAATGTTGGTCATTGGTGCATATTTTAGCAACCGGGTTCTAGCTTATTACTCAAAATGCAAATTGAATCTTTGTAATTCCACCACAAAATCCTACTTTATGGCTTTTCATCAACGTTAATGTAATATTTTTCATTTATTTTATATTTAAGCATTCAATAAAATATAGGGTTTTATAATAACGACTCAACAACTTTTTTTTTAAATAAAAGGCAAACCATATGAGATATTTCAAAAACTTTAGTATTGGCTTGAAGTACAATCAAAACATTTATGAATGGAACTCGACTTCGTTCATATGGCCACCGCGGGCACGTTTGCAGCGGTCGATTCAATTTTCAACGACTCGGCCACACAATTCGGCCGAAACGGCGTGTTGGCATAAACCAATGACTTAACGTAGCCCCACAGAAAATAGTTAAGCGGCATTAAATCGCACGAATGAGGCGGCCAACCAACTGGCCCATGTATTGAGATAACACGCTCACCATACTTATTCTTCAATAAATCGATTGTAGTGTGTGCTGTGTGGCTTGTGGCACCATCCTGTTGAAACCACATGTCGTCCAAGTCCATATGTTCCAATTCGGGCCAAAAATAATCGGTGATCATGGCGCAGTAACGCTGACTATTCACAGTAACGTGACGATCATTATCGCCGACGAAAAAATATGGCCCAATAGTAATTTTTTGTGTATGAAGTGGTGATTCATGAAGCACATGTGGGTTTTTACACGACCAATAACGCATATTTTGCTTATTGACGAACCCATTGAGCCAAAAATGAGGTTCGTCACTGAAGATGATTTTGCGATGAAATTCATCATCTAGGCGCACCTTCTCCAGAACCCAATCGGAGAACGTACGTCGCTTCAAATTGTCCATCGGCTTCAATTCTTGAGTCAGCTTGATCTTGTATAGGTGTGAACCAAGATCCTTACGCAAAATACGCCATAATGTGGTCTGATTTGGGTCGTTTGCTACGGACGTCTGAACGGCAGCGATATTTTCGACACTTCGACCAACCCGTTGTCTCACTGACACGGTAACATCACACAACGAATATGTAGACTCAAATTTTTGCACTAAACTTGTTATTGCCTGTCTACTAGGGCAATAATTACGACCGAAAATTGGAGTTAACGGTCTTAAAGTTGCAGTCACCGACTCCGAATATCTGTAAACAATTTTTATAATTTGAAGACGTTGCTCGTTAGTGTACTTTACCATGATAAAAATGTTGAGTTTACTGAATAAATTGACAGGACAGTTTGATGATTAGTGAAAGAGTGAAAGTTGTCAAGTCCATATTGGAAAACCCTATATATTCAATATCCCATTATATTACACCTGTGTTTTTTTTATGTTGACAAAACCTGAGCCTGCCTCAAGGCGGTCTCCTTATTTTTACTTGTAATAGGTGAACACTTTTATGGATTGAAAAATCCAATCGCAAAGGGTAAAATAATTTCTTAACTTGTAACTTACATGGGTTTAATACAGATATATCCATTTATTTTAGATTTATGACAACAACTTTAAAATTAGAAGTGTTGATGAACACTATCCAGGTTCGAACTACGATTCGCACATATGGAATCTAAACGACGCGAAACGATACTTTCTTGGATTCTTGGTTTGTATTAGTGATGAAATGTTATGCCATCTATTCTACATAGTATGGTATTGAGGTGATGCCGGTTATCCACTGGAACCTTGGGTGATGACTCCTTATCGTTGTGCAGAAGTTGTGCTGGAAGTCCGAAAAGCATTTACAACAGTAAGCACAGCAAAACAGGAAACATTGTATATAGAAAGGGCTATAGGAATTTTGGAAAACAGATTTCGATACATACTTGGTGCACGTCAACTGCACTATAGTCCTCAAAAAGCTTCACAAATCATCAATGGCGTTTGTGCATTGCGTAATATATATATATATATGCGTAATATACAATAATATAATTTGAAAACCAAGAAGAACAACAATACATTAGCATTGATTATTTCAGTAATCACCGAAACGCAGCAGACACATCTATAAATAACATTTTAAACACATCTGTAATATATGGATAAATTTGTTTTCCCCATTACATTTTATTCATGATAATGGTGATTTAGTTTCTTCGGCACTCTCCACCACCAGTTGCGTTGACTTCCTTCTTGTTCTCGACAAGTTTCCTTTTTATGAACGATTTCCAATTCAACCAAACCTAAGAGTATTCAACAGGATTTGAAAAATTAATTCCTTTATTTAAATCCTTCACCTACTTTTCTCCAAACTGAAGCTTCTTTTGGAGGTGGTCCGAGAGCATAAAGCTCACATTTTATTTGTTCCCAGAACAGCGTCACATATTCCTTTGGCGCTTTCGTGAATCATTGTGTCAGGTCGGGTTTCTCCATCAAAAATTGGAAAAGCTTTTTGAAGTTTTCGCCCTTTAAAGCAACTAATATTTATTAAAAATTAAAAAAAATTGAAAAGTACTTTCATATTTATACAAAACACAAACTTTATTCCAACGATTCCGTGATACCAAATTTCCCGAAATTCGAAAATCGTAGCAGATTTTCCACTACGAATGGATTCCGTGATAGATTTTTCGGGATTCGTAATAAATTTTCGATTACGATGGAATTCGTGATAGGGCTGATTAACTTCCCCAAAATCGGAATACATAGCCCACATCTGGTCAGGTGCTCCTAAAACATTTCTGCACCACCCATGTGATAAAACTCATAGGTGATGCTTATAATATCAGTCAATTGTCTCCTGTTTCACTTTGTTTTATTGCTATTTCCAGTGCTCCATAGAAATCGCCAGTAGTATTCCGCCCCTTCAAACCTTTAAGTACAGATAATAAACAGACAAAAAAATGTTGATCTTTTTTGCGATAAGCAAACAAAAAACTTTTATGCTTCGTAAAGAAAAAAAACGGAAAATAAATTTTCTGTGCGAAAGCCCTTTCTTTTGCTCTGCGAAAAGCTTTCACCACCAGTGTAGAGTTTGTGACACACCCACAGCGAAATATATTTTTTGCTTTGTTTTGAATTCTCGTATTTTTTGTCTTGGCCAGCAACTTTGGCACGGTGAGGAACAGACAGAGCAGAAAAATATGTACCTACATATGTACGTATACTTACAGATGTACATTAAATTAGGGTAGGTTAAGATCAGGAATTATTTTAATGACATAATGTTAAGAATTTGTAGGTACGGTACAAAAAATTTAAATAGGAAGTACTGTAGGTATATACTTATAATAGGCTAACTTTATTTTACTTTACTATATTCATATGTATGTAGGTATGTGTATTATAAGATTGAGGCTGAGACAAATAATTATGTTTATTTATTTTCTAATAAATAATAAATACATCTGTCTTTTACAAATCCTTGCGGTGCTCCTACTCTCATTTAGAGTATGTTTGATGTTTGGTCCTTACATTTTACATAAAAGAAGAGGTCTGATAGGTACCCATAGCCACTCTTTTATTATTTTTTTTTTTTTTTTTATGCCCACTTTAGTTAAAGGCATTTATGTATGTGAAAATGCATTTGCAAAATATTTTTGCCTATAAACATTTACTTAATACATATTAAAAGTATGTTTTTTAGCTATTCACAGTGCCTTAACCAAAGTGGTTCCCAGGGGACTCTACCTCCTATACGTCATCATCGCTTTAGTTTTTTTTTTTTTTTCAAACAATCATACATTACGTACATATGTAAATATGGTATTTATTTTAGTTTACATATTCATTACATTTTTCGGGCGGGTGGTGTAGTAGTTTGAAACTCAGGTTTCGATAATTTTTCCCAGAGGTATTTTTCAAATTGGATGGGAAGAGCCAGTGCATCCTCAACCAGTAGGTCTTAGTACGTGCTAGTTGTTAGTTCGTTACATTTAGCCCAGCCATCAACCACTCCAACATCAGTGTTATGCCTTCATGTCAGAGTTGACGCCGACAGGATTTTTGTATAACTACATACAGTTTCTATGAAAAAACTTTCAGAGAATTGCCTCGCACGTGATTCGAACCCGCGACCCTCTTCTTGAGGAATCTATAAATATACCATTACACCACGGTGACCCCAGTGTTTTCATCTGGTAATTCTGTCGCTTGAAGTTCGGATTCACAATATTTGGCTACATGGAATATGTTTTAATTTTTCTCTTGCTCCTGTGTTAGGACAATCTTTATTTTATTTTGAGTATCCGAAACAGCATTCCAATCTAATTGTAAATATTGAGAATCTTCTTCTTCACAATAAGAAAGTTTTGACTTCAACAAAAATTTTGGAGCCATAATTTTGGCCAGTTATGAGCCAAATTCAGACGCGTTTGGATTATTTTTATTAAAATTTCTTGCTCTTTTTTAAAAAGGTTTTCAGGTGGGTCCTAATTGAACTTGTTTTAACATATATATAATGTATTGTAACTCACAGTAATCATTGAATAATTCTTTTTTATCATTAAAATATTTTCAATTGTCATAATCAGGCTCTTACAGGAGAAGGGCTTGCATTTTGCATTGATTGACTGAATTTGTTTTAAATATGACCGCATTTTATTTTTAAATTCTGCTGTTGGTTGCGCAAACTGTTCAGTTTTTTCTGGAAATTTATTCAAGCGCTGTAATGCATTAATTGTGCAAACCACGGATCTGCTAAGAACTTGTGCCGCTAGTTTCACATTAATAAATTGATAAGAATGTAAGAAATATAAAGTGGCAACACTAACTAGTGATTGTAAAGTGAGATTAGTCGTAAGTCAAACACTGTAAAATACAGACGCTTATTAAGCAACCAAATAAAGAGCGTAAATAATTTTTTTTTAAAGGATTGTGTTTGTTTTATTCGTGATAAAACTGACGGCTAAAAATCAGAAGTGGAATCCAATCCAAAAAAAAATAACAATAATACAAAATAACGATTGTCAAAATGGAAAGAAGAAAAAAATAAAGAACGAAATTAAACTAAACAAACGAGTGTGCCAAAAAATAAATACAAAAGAGTGTGAAAAAAAAACCCAAAAGGAGAGAACAAAATGGAGCATTCGATTGCTGTGTCGGATTATTCCTCCGCAGAGTTGCGCAAATGGCTACTACGTCTTGGGCTTTCCACAGCCGGCGCCAAAAATGTACTTGTGATGCGTTTAAACGATGTGTCATTTGAGCAACGCGGCGAAGCACCAACGAGCGGTAACATCAAAGAAGAGGCAACAATATCGCAACGGTTGACTCACCGAGGGACAGAGGAGGACGCCGAAGCAGAATACCAACGAGTGGACGAGCAAGAGAGGGAAGTGAACAGAAGTGAACGGGCAACGGAATCCGAAGATAACGGATGCATCATCGAACAATCGGCTGCTAGTGTAAGTGCAGCATGCTTAGCCAGGGAGAAACGGTTATATGAAAAAGAAATATAATTACTAAAGAGAGAAAAAGAACTACTGGCAAAAGAAAATGAGTGGCTGCGAAGAATGGTGCGATTGAGCGAAACGACAAAAAAGAATGCTGACACACACACACGCGAAGGAGTGCAGACGAACGACCTGCCACAACCAAATGAGAGTGAGATAAACGCAAACACACAAACGAGCGAAAGTCAAATGGGTGCAACAATATCTGATCCGCAACATTTGAGTATGTGGAAAGACATGTTGCCAGAATATGACGGCAGCACAAATCTGGATGTGTGGCTAGCCCAACTGAAAAGTATTCAGGATGTATACAAGCCGGGCGAAAACATGAAGCGGACACTTATGTTGACAAATATGAAAGGTAAGGCCTTAGATTGGGTGCACTCAAAGCCGAATTTTTTGATCGAAGGAGTGGACGAATTGGCGCTACAGATGAAGGAGCTGTTCAATACAAAGGAAAACAAAATGGTATTGCGACGGAAATTCGAAGACAGGAAGTGGCAGAAGAATGAGAGTTTTACGGACTACTTTAATGACAAGATCATCCTTTCAAATTGATTTCAAATCGACGAAGATGAGCTGGTTGAATATGTGGTAGAAGGCATAACGGATGAATTGCTACGACTACAGGAACTCATCCAATGCTATTCTACAAAGGCACAACTACAACGGAAGCCGCAACGAATGGAAGCCGTCCAACGAGAGCTAAGGAGTGATACAGCAAGGAAGCAAATCAGGTGCTACAATTGCAATTGTGTTGGGCACATGGCAAACAAGTGTAGGAAGGAAAAACGAGAGAAAGGCGCTTGTCAAGTTTGTGCCAGAATGGGACATATAGCAGCAGACTGTCCAGAGCGGAAGAAGCCTAGCAGGCAGCCGATATACAACGTACATCAAGAAGACGAAGCAGATGAATCCGTAAGATTATTAAATTGTATATTTACACATAGAAATTTACATTATAGAATATTATTAGATTTACTACTAGATACGTTCCAACAGTAGTTATTAATTCATATGAAGAAAATGTAAAGTTTCAGGGAATAAATAAAAGTGCGTTAAGAATACTAGGTAAAGTGTGTTGTCAAATTTTATTGGATGAAGGAAAGGTTGAACTCGATATACTAGTGGTACCGGATGGTACAATGACATTTCCCCAATTCTAGGTAGGGATTTCATAAGAAAGACGAAGCTAAGATTAACTACCGTAGCATTAGAAAAACAAACGAGTTAGGTAAGCACATAACATTTTCTTTTACAAAAGAAAAGTTCAAACGAATGTTCAATGAGAAATATTTGTACTGTAAGCATCCCGAAGAACCCGGGATGAAATACGAAATGAAGCTAAGGTTGAATGATACAAAACTGTTTTATTGCTACCGGAAGAAACTCTCTAATCTATCGTAGACGAGTTGCTTAGGGAAGGAATAATCAGGCCAAGCAGATCGGAATATGCGTCGCCTATAGTATAAGTAATAAAGAAAACAGGCGATTTGCGACTTTGCGTGGACTTCAGGAACTTAAACAACGTTACCTTAAGAGACAATCACCCGATTCCACTAATCGATGACATACTTGACGAGTGTACACCTTATTAGTTCTGAAAAGCGCTTTTTACCACATACGAATGAGTGACAAATCGATTAAATATACATCATTTATGACCCCAATGGGACAGTACGAGTGGCTCAGGATGCCATTCGGACTAAAGAATGCTCCATTGCAATTCCAACATTATATTTCAAATGTTTTTGAAGATTTGATTAAAGGAAAAAAGTCAAAATCTACATAGATGATATAATGATAGCGACTAAGACGGTAGAAAAACATACATTTAGAGATACTGAATGAAGTTTTCGATAGGTTAGTGAAGAACAAGTTGGAGTTACGTTTGGACAAGTGTCGGTTTATGGAAGCTAAGTTACAGTATTTAGAATACACCGTCTCTAAGGAGGGTATCCAGCCAAATGAAAATGGCATCGAATCGATAAAGAATTTTCTTGTGACACAGAATGTAAGGGCTGTACATAGTTTTCCAGGACTATGTCCCTACTTCAGAAGATTTGTTAAAGGATTTTCAGTGTTAGCCCAGCCGTTTTACAAACTTTTAAGGAAGGATATCATTTTTAAATTTGACAGTGAAGAGATGCAATGCTTCGAAGAACTAAAAGGAAGACTACTGATGACACCTATTCTGGCAATTTAATGTCATCGGGGTGAGACGGAGCTCCATTGCGACGCGAGCTCCACCGGATTTGGAGTCATATTGATGCAGAAGAAGGCGGATGGGAGGTTCTATTAAGTGTTTTATTTTTCCAAAAGATCGACAGAATGTGAGTCGAAGTATCACAGCTTCGAACTAGAAACATTGGTAATTATTTACGCGCTGCAAAGATTCAGGATATATTTACGTGTCATTATATTCAAGATTGTGACAGACTGTAACTCACTAACATTGACACTTAACAAAAGAGAGGTAAACCAAAACTACGACTACACCCTGGAACATCGCGGCGGGGACAGAATGCAATACGTAGACGCTCTCAGTCGAGTTTAAAACATTCTGGTGCTAGAAGAAAATATGTTTGAACAAAATTTATCTATTTGCCAACACAAGGATAGGAAAATTAACGAGATACGAAAACAATTGGAAGAAAAAGAGAGTAGTCTATGTGAGATGCGTATAGGAAAGTGGGGAAAAGAATAGTGTTTTACGTCCCTATAGGGATGGAAAGTAAGATTTTGCATGTATACCATGACGAGATGGGTCATGTGGGTTGCGACAAAGTCTTGGACGCGGTTCTGAAAACATATTGGTTCCCTCCGATGAAAAGTAAAATCAAGTCGCACATAGCGAATTGCTTAAAGTGTATCGCATTTTCGCCTAAATTTGGAAGCACGAAGGCTACTTGCACAACATACCAAAAGGAAATGTTCCCTTCCAGATGATACATGTAGATCACTTTGTTCCAGTGTCACCCAGTGTTCCTAGTAGTAGACGCGTTTACTAAGTACGTCAGATTTTTCCCGTTAGGACAACCAACACAAGTGAAGTAATAAGCTGCCTTAAAACTTATTTTAATTATATATAGCCGACCGAAGGTGCTGGTGTCAGACAGAGGAAGTGGATTTACTTCAAAGGATTTCGGAAGTTTCTTGGAAGATAAGAATGCACATCACATAAAAATTGCGACGGCTTCCCCACAGCCCAACGGACAAGTGGAAAGGATAAACAGATGTCTGGCGCGCATGATATCAAAACTGACAGACGCAGGATATGAAAATTTTCTAGACGGGATACTACCAAGGATCAACAACAACACAATACACCGAGGTAAGTCAAAAAGGCGAAGTTATTGATTTTCTGAAGGAGCGTTTTAATGAGCATTACGAGGAGGAAAATGAGAGAGATTTAGAGAAAATACGAATGAGAGCTGCTAATAGGATGATTAAGTGTCACGAATATAATAAGTCACGAAAGGACCACTACAGAACGCATAAGGCATATGGGAAAGGAGAATATGTAATAGTGAAGAACTTTATCAGCACTCCAGGTGCTAGTAAGAAGATAGCCCCTAAGTTTAAGGGTCCGTGTAAAATTGAAAAGATTTTACCAAATGATCGGTACATAGTGAAGGATGTAGAAGGATTTCAAGTAAGCCACACCCCGTATGAAGGAATATGGGAAGCAGCCAACATCAAACCATGGTTACAAACAAGAGCAAACGTAATTGTAGAAGAACAAAGGGGGAAATCGGGACAATTACAAGTCAGGATGGTCAAGTTGTAGCAAGCCATAGGAGAGAAACTGATAAGAATGTAAGAAATATAAAGTGGCAACACTAACTAGTGATTTTAAAGTGGCCACACTAGGAAAAGAGTCTGCCGGTAGGTAGGAGGAGTGCCGTAAGTTAAGCACTGTAGAATACAGACGCCTATTAAGCAATCAAATAAAGAGCGTAAATTATTTTTTTTTTTAAAGAATCGTGTTTGTTTTATTCGCGATAAGACTAACGGCTAAAGTTTTGGACATTTTTGTGGTATTATTTCTTTCTGTATTATACGAGTAGATAAACTCAATTATTTTCCAGCTTAAAACTCCATTCAGAGTTTGTAAGTCTGATCTTAAAAGATTGTTTCTTATACTTTTGATTAAATGTGGCACATCATACATTCCATATAATTTTTTTCTTTATAAAAAAAAAGAACTGTTGTCCTCATCCAGCTTTAATTTATTGAAAAGGCTTCCATTCGTAGGGCCTTGGTCACAGTAAATGCCTCTTTATATGTCTACATATGTCAATACAGTTGTATACTTTATTTTCGAGCTGCTTTTTTGGTATATTGCATGGACAGATCACATAAAAAAGCACTTGTTTATATTTACCACATAAACCACGAATCATGAACACGCAAACTGATTTCGCACACAAATCTAATCTTTAATTTTCTCCATAATCAACGAAGCCTTCGATTATGTCTTTATATTTGTTGTATATTAAATTTGCCTGGATATTCATCTCATCAAATATTAAAATGACTTCTTTGGCTTTTGGTTCCAGTAGATAAGCTTTTAAATTTTATCCATCTATGCAATGAAGCTGGGTGTGGCAAATGCAATTGCAGCTGATCACGAAGAAAATTATATCCAGACGACGAGCGGAAAAATAATATATACAATAGTACATTGGCGAATCCACCTTTGTTTAGAGTGCACACTGCTCTAAAATGGGAAACGAGCGTTTTAGCCAAGGTCGACACGAGAATTTCACGGGAATCAACATACTGCAGAAGCTGATATTAATTTTTTGAGTTCAACTGCAGAAAAATTGAAAGATAACAGTGACTCTGAAGTAAGCCATGACATTAGTTTCAAGTACGTTCTAACCAGTTTCGCTTTGGTGTTTGGTGCGTTAGAATCGGCGTTAAAATGTAAACTTTGCAACAGTGATATCAAATTTTTGAAACATGCACCTAGAGGATAAGGATTTAAATTTTGTGTGAAATGTTCGTGCCGAGAATACCTGATTGATTTATGTCCAATGATAAAAAAATGCGTGTAAAATTAACCGACGTAGAACCACCGAAACCTAAACCGTTGCAATTAACTAATAAGCTTAGGTTGAAAATGAGTTTAGCATTCACGGAAACTGTCAATCTCTCGAATAAATGAAGAGAGCCTTGTAGGCTAGACATCGATAGACGTAAACCCTCAGCACTTTTACTGCCCCGGCTGGTGGTGCAGATATCAACAATTGAAAGCGGAAAATCAAGAGAGGACTTATGAACACCCAGTAACGTGTGACGAACAAGTTATAAATTTTATAAGACCAGTGTAAGTTGGGAAAAAGCCATAGCTTCAGATGGGCAATACTTTGAATAATGCTATTGTACATGTTTTTCTTAAATAAATGTTCAAATTTTGAAAAAAAACCGCACGAATTGAAATATATACCCAATAATATTAGCAAATTTATTGGTGCAGACTAAACAATGCAGAAATGTTCAGTATTCACCCTTTATCGAAATTCATATTATTTGTAACATCTTAATTAATCTAAAATACTCGCATGTTTTCTAAAATATTTTTCATTTAAATCTATATTTTTCAAATAAATCTATTTGCTGAAATTTAATGCTGAATGTACCTTTGAGTCCAAACAAGAAGTATTGAATATATGAAATAGGAAATCGATATTTTCCATAAACTCAGATGTATTTAAAGCAGTAACAGAGTTGGCTGCAACAAGAAGCGTTTTCTGCACTGAATTAGAATAAATATACTAGTTGATCAAGTTCAGAGCTAATCTAAAGTCACGATTTTTGTCCAAATTATAAAATTTATCCACATCTTTCCAACTTCTTTATTTTCATTATTTAAAATAATTTTATGTTTCATAAAATTATTTCTTACAGATTTTAAAAGATGAATGGAGTCAAAAATATAACATACGAGGTGTATTCAGAACATAACCGAAATTTTAGTTTTTTGGAAAAAATATTTATTTATTCGTTTACATTAATATTGTTGCCTTCAAAATAGTCCCCATTTGATATTATGCACTTGTTCCATCGCTTCTTCCAATCCTCGAAACACTTCTCAAACTCGATCTTTGGGATAGCCTTTATCTCTTTCAGCGATCCGCTTTTAATGTCATCTATGCTTGTAAAACGACCGTCCTTTAAGGTCTCTTTTTTTTTTTGGAAATAGGAAAAGGTCACACGGAGCTATGTCTGGCGAATATGGAGGCTGGGCATCGTTACAGTATTGTTTTTGGCCAAAAACAATAATATATTTGAAACAAAAATTCAACAATCTTGGAACAAATTTTGCTGCCACACGTTTCATACCCAAAACATTTGAAAAAATTTCATGACATGAGCCAATCGATATGCCAACATCATCAGCAACTTCTCTGATTATGATTCGGCGATCGTTCATAACCATTTCTTTCACTTTTTCCACGATTTCATTAGTTGTTTATGTGCTGGAGCGTGCGGGGCGTTCGTCATCTTCAACGTTGAGGTAGGTCCTCTTGTGAGAGCGTCATGGTGGCTGTGGCTTAAATCCAAAGTCGCAAGGATCCTTGCCGTTGATTTAGACTCAATGTTAAGTTGTTATAAGTACTGGGTGCTGAGATCCTAAGATCAACAAGAGGTTTTAAATACGACTCGACTCATACCAAGGGTGGAACTTATGCCTGTGAGCTTATTTGAAAATAAATCAATTCTCATAAAATTTGCTTATTTGACAACAATTTGAATATCTTACAATTTTGCTTATTGAGCAAATATTAAGTGCAACAAAAAAATTACCTATTCATATGGCTCGAATTTCATCCAAACAACCTTGCAATGAATGCACCTGGTATTTTTTTTGCGTCTGTGGGTTCAAGGTGAATGGTTTCGGCGACATTGGTCGTGACATATTCTTTATGTTCATCCTCCCCCCGTTGAATGATAACATTCAACAATTTTCCGTCGAGGGTAAGCTTAAGCTCCTGTGTTTTCTTGGTGCTGGTTCTGGTGGATGAGAGCCCTCAAGGTTCGTTTGCTTGATTAATGATTTTCGTTTATATGCGTGGGCATACAAATCCGCATACAAATAGCGGATATGGCCAGGGATAGTCCTAGGTATGTAACAGAATATCGATGAACGTTGTGATTGTTAATTTTGTTTGGGAGCTCAGCTTGAACTAGATCCTTGGATTTGTTTCTTAACTCTTCCAGTTCTTCTGATGGAGACAGATTTATCATTGAGCCCCGGACACTTGAAATCTGCATGGCTGACAAACTGACAGATTGCCTAGTTTGGTGTATGAAGCCTTTGTATTGCTTTGGTAACTCTGATGTCCTCGCAGTGTTAATATATCTTGTTTGATCACACAGGTAGGCTTAAATTTTAAGCGTCCTGAACCTTCAAGCTTCATTGATGAAATGTTACTGTCACACACCGCGTTAATGGTGGTCTTAGTTTTAACTGCGTAAATCCATTCGTTGGGGTTTGTGCGCCGAATCCAAGTTTAGATTTCATCCAGGGTCTCTGTCTTGCATTGCTTGGATAATGAAATGTTGTTTAATAAATTGACCTCACATGCGCTTACAGTTGCTCCCTTATGGAACAACGGCCTTGTTTGTTCACACAGAAATGTAGCAGGTTAAGTAACTAAACAGTTGGCTACGCCTTGATCTGTTAGGGGATAGTATTCGTCACGGTGTTGTCTTGAACAGTTGACTTGAATCTAAAGAGTCTTTCAGCAAGCGAAGTGCTACGGGGATATGACCATTTATTAACGAGATCTCCCTGCTTAACTGCTGCGGTGAAAGAAGCATTGGGTTTATTTTGCCCTGATTAATGTCAATTAATACATAAACCAAATCTGACTGAATCTGTTGTACATATATTCGAGATGACCAGTGTTAATTCGATAGAAACACTCAGAGCAGTATTGATGAGTTGTTCTTGGTTAGAATAATCGACTATTTCATTCATCCGATCGTTCAGAGCTCTAAATTTTCCCATAACCGCCAACTGATCTTTATTTGTTATGTTTAAAGTTTAGTCAACTATAAATGTTTGGTTCTTCAACAGGTGCAGCAAATGATCTTAAAATGCTTCTTGCTTCTGCCAGGAACTAGGAGCGTTGATTTCAAAATATTCATTTCCCATTCTCAGGCCTTCTACCAAGTGCATGAGCTGAGGATGGATTGACAGGATTTCTTGGAAGTTATCTTCTCACATAATAGGTTTAATGATCATATTCCATTTCCGGCTTCAGTATACTCAGTCCAATAAGCCTTTAAGTCGTTGTACACCAGCAGGTACATGATCACAATGATGCCAGGAATGCGCGTGTACGAATAAAGGGCAGTAGAGCCAGAGGTTTAATTCCTTTAACCTTTTTGGAGCAAGTCGGCTGTGTTCTCCTTGGACTTAACGTGCCGCCATTGTCTCGGTTCTGTGGTAGCTTGGATGGCTGATACTCTGTTAGTGATAAATGGGGGAAAGGACTTTGCAGCTGAGTTAATACAGGCTAAGACTATTTCTGAATTGCTGAAAAAATTTTGATGGAACATCCTCATATTCGATATTCTCCTTTATTGTTATTGCAAGGTTGCCGCTAGTTTGGCGGCGCACAATTCCAGTCGTGGGATAGTTGGTTTTTTTACATTCTCCTTGTCGAGTGGTGCTACCTGGGACTTAGCACACAATAGACGCACTATAATGGTTCCCTCACTAGTTCAGCATAAAACATACATGGCGGATCCGTAGGACTTTTCAGAAGAATCAGCGAATACATGAAGTTGGATAGTCTTTGCACATTCTCTTGCGAACATGTGCCTTGAAATTGAAATATGATCCTTTTTAAGTTGCCATAATTTTTGAAGAAATATTTTTGCGGTAATAAGAACTGGCGCCACAATCCCAAGTGGATCAAATAGTTGGGCTATTTCTGAAGAGACTATTCTTTTCGTCACCCTGTCTTCATTTAGGTCCACTTTGATGCGAAACTTGTCAGTCTTTGGTAATCAAATTAGGCCTAGTGTCTTTATCTCCTCTTCTGCAGCTGCCTTGAAGTCCAATTGCACCTCCTTTTCTTTGGGTGTGAACCTTTGGATTAGTTGTGGATGGTTGGCGCACCATTTTCGAATGCCATGGTTCATCAAACACTCCTGTGTGGTGTCATGTAAGTTTTTTACGCTGATCGCGTCTGGCTGCCATTGGTTTCTGATGCACCATATGTACGAAGAGTTCGTGGAATTGTTGCCACTTCAAGTAATCGCCATCAAACTTTGGCAGAGTCAACTTAGGTAGCGATACCATGCTATTTGTTGCCACCATTGGTCTTTGATTTGAATTTTAGGAACCGTCATGATAATCTTGTAATCTGGTCATTATAACGATAATAAGTTACTCGATTTGACCTTCTAATTCAAGGTATTGCTTTTCGTTATATCCGTTGGTGACTGAGTTGTCGCTTAGTTCATAAACATCGAGATGAGCCTGTTGAAGTTGTAACTCACCATGCTTAACAGCCTTCATTTTGTACTCCCAGGCCTGTTTTGGTTGCTGTATTTGTGCCTTGGTTGCCTCGGTTGTATCATGTAAGAGATTACGCACTGAGACAACTATGCCTTGATGGCGTCTTAATATTCTGCTCCACTCTTCAGAAACTTGGTTGAGACTTGTTGCTTGTTTATCCTCTGTGGACATTTTTGGCTCCGTTTTTTCAGGATTTAGTTCGGGTTCCGCCTCAATATGGTCATCGAAATGGGTCAATTCTCGCGGACCGTATCGTATAAGCCTTGAGTGAAATACTGATGAGCATACTGCATACCACGGAGCAGTTTCGCCCTGATCTTGGTATCCGTTTCTTCGATTTGAAAAATAATATAGAAATAAAAAATATTCCACCCACGATTGACGAAAACTTAACCGAAGTTGTTAAAGCAATCGGAAAAACAATAAACAATAAACAAATAAACACATCCATTATAATTAAGATTTACAGAACAAACAAACGAAACCCAAAAAAATCTTTGATAATTGCATCTTTTATAAACTATGTGTGCAAAACAAATATAATTAAAAATGCAAAGTCTGCTCGCAAATCCAATTAAAAGAGATTAGGGAAAATACCAACAACATGACGCACATGAATTCGTTAACAATCAACTGACTCCTGCAAATAAGAATTTACTCTGGCTGGCCAAAAACAAAGAGAGTGTAACTGAATATTTGTGCGGGCATCTGGCAAAATACTTGCAAAAAGAACTGAAAACGGCGAATCCATAAACATCGGCTCTGTTAACGATATAAACAGAATCTCCATCTAAATTACACCAACAAAAGAAACGTTGTTAGAAAATCGAAACTAAAAAAAGACATGATAGAAAACCAATATAGCGACGCTTACATCGATTTTAGGGTAATACATGGTTTTACCGGTATTGATGCAGATCTTATTAAGAATAAGAATTTTTTTTGTGAATGTTTTAATATAGGGTTTTCTAATAACGACTTGATAACTTTTTTTTTAAATAAAAGGCAAACCATTTGAGATATTTCAAAAACTTTATTATTGGCTTGAACTACAATCAAAACATTTATGAATGGAACTTCGTTCATATGGCCACCGCGGGCAAGTTTGCAGCGGTTGATTCGTTGGACCCAATTTCAACAACTTGGCCGCACATTTCGGCCGAAATGGCCGCTATTTCGAGTTCAATGTTGGCTCTGTGCTTTTCCAACGTCGTCGGCGTGTTGGCATAAACCAATGACTTAACGTAGCCCCACAGAAAATAGTCAAGCTGCGTTAAATCGCACGAACGAGGCGACCAATCGACTGGCCCATGTCTTGAGATAACACCCTCACCATATTAACTCTTCAATAAATCGATTGTAGCGTGTGCTGTGTGGCTTGTGGCACCATCCTGTTTAAACCACATGTCGTCCAAGTCCATATCTTTCAATTCGGACCAAAAATAATCGGTGATCAAGGCGCGATAACGCTGACCATTCACAGTAACGTGACGATCGTTATCGTCGACAAAAAAATATGGCCCAATAACGCCGTCGGCATGCAAACCGCACGAAACAGTTTTTGTGGATGAAGTGGTGATTCATGAAGCACATGTGGGTTTTCACCTGACCAATAACGCATATTTTGCTTATTGACGAACCCATTGAGCCAAAAATGAGCTTCGTCACTGAAGATGATTTTGCGACTCCGAATATCTGCAGAACATTTTTATAATTTGCAGACGGTGCTCGTTAGTGTACTTTACCATGATGAAAATGTTGAGTTTGCTGAATAAATTGACAGTGACAGTTTGATGATTAGTGAAAGAATGCGTTCACAAATTAAATTCAAAGTTGTCAAGTCCGTATTGGAAAACCCTATATAAGGAAGAATTGGAGTGTTTTCGTAGCAGAAATAGAAGCTTTTGTTTATTACATTGATATTGATATGATATTGATATGAAAGAAACGCAAAGGTGGAGGAATTGCCGTTTATATTAAAAATAATATTGAGTATTCCAGAATTAATAAAGATGAATACTACGAAAACGTACATCTAGAATTTTTTTTTTATAATACCGCGCGCGCATCAAGGGGATATGAATACCCTTTTACTGGCTTTTCTCTAGGGCGCGGGCGGGTGGTGTAGTAGTTTGAAACTCAGGTGTGTTTGGTTTCGATATTTTTCCCAAAGGTGGTTGTCAAACTGGACGGGACGAGCCAGTACATCCTCAACCAGTGGGTCTTAAGTACGTGCTAGTTGTTAGTTCGTTACATTAAGCCCAGTCAGCAACCACTCCAACATCAGTGTTATGCCTTCATGTCAGAGTTGACGCCGACGGGATGGTAAAAACGGCAAAACATATACTCACGCGATTTATAGGCCGCCTAAGTAAAACATCACACAATTTATTGAAGAACTGGACAACCATATCAAAAACGAAAGGGAATTATTCGTTTTAGGTGATGCGAATATCAACTTAAAAAAATTAAATGACCCCCAAGTTAGTAAGTATTTAGAAATAATGAATGTTATAAACCAACCTACTCGGGTAAATATAAGAGCTAATACTTCGACAATAATTGATCATACTTTTGTTAGCATTATGAAACAAGACATTTTATCGGCCGTTATTGAAACCGATATATCAGATCACTACGTAACATTGTATGCTACAAAAGACTATTCTGAGCGACAAATTATAGAAGAAATCCCTGTATAAATCAACCAATTTGTAGCTAATCAACTAATTGGGGAAACAAACTGGCAAAGATTAAGTGAAGAAAATGGCGTTGAGCGACTATTCAATATGTTTGTAAACAAAATGAACGATATATACACGCAAACAACAAAAATAGCAAAGACGAAAAATCTCAAACAAAAAACATGGATGACTCCTGATGTAGCTATAGTAGAATATGCAAAAGAAGAGACGAGCTCTACAGGAAATGGAAAAACAACCCACGAAACCAAGGATATGAAACTGAGTATAAAAAATATAGAAATGTTGTGAATAAAAATATTGTTATAACTAAGACTAACTTCCACAAAGAAAGATTTTCGAACGCCAAAAATGACCCGAGAAATGGAATATGTTAAATGAACTTATGGGGCGAAAAAAGAGATCAATAGATGAGATAGTTGTGAACAATTTTCCGGTGAATACGAAACTAATGAACTTAGTAGAGAAATTTGCGGAACAATTCTCTAGTCAAGCATCCAAGATAGTGCATAGATGTTCTCACAAAACCTCTTCCCATGAAAATATACATCTCGCACAATCAATCTATGTAGAGGAAGCCAGCGAAGCAGATGTTTACAGAATGTTGTGCTGTTTAGAAACCGACAAGGCACCAGGAGCAGATAATATTAGACCGATCAATCTCAAACTAAATGCTTTGTTTTTGACTCCAATAATTAGAACAATTATCAACCAAAGTATAAGTCAATCTTGTATTCGGAAGTTATTAAAACGTCGATAATACGTCCTATATACAAGGGGGGAGTAAAAAACCAGTTAGAGAACTATAGGTCCATCGCAATTCTGCCTGTTGTAGAAAAATGCTTGGAGGAAATAATAGTACTAACAAATTTCACAAAAAAACATAGAGTTTTATAGCCAAACCAATATGGCTTCCAAAAAAATAAGAGCACTGGGTTACTACTGGGAGATCTCGCAAATGTGATTAGCGCAGGTCTAAACAAAAACCACCATGTTCTAGTCATGTTCTTACACTTCAGTAAGGCCTTTGATACATTAAGCCATGAGAAAATCATTGAAAGCCTCAATCGAATTTGCGTAAGAGGGACCTTGGCAAAGTGGGTAGAGTAAGAAGAAAATTAAGGGTAAAAGTAAGAAACGCACTGAACCAAGAAAAGCAAAGTCTGTATGGTGTACCACAAGGTTCAAAACTGGGATCAATCCTCTTCATCTTGTATACGAACGAGTTTCTTCGTGTGCTTAACAAAAGTACAGTCTTTGCATACGCCGATGACCTAGCAACAATTATTAAACACAAGTGCATTAATACTGCGATTTAGATAATGCAAGCTGAATTTAATAGCGTATCAAAATGGTGTCACGATTAAGGACTTGTGATTAATGCCAAAAAAAAACCAACCCAAAGTTTCCATCAGCATATCATCATATCATCATCAAAACGAAGACTGCCCAACGATAACGAAGAGTGATGCTATTAAAGTAGTTAAGACTATAAAGTATCTGGGAGTTGTAATTGATGATCACTTTTTATGGCATGAACAAGTCAATAAGATACGTGTGCAACTTAAAAGTGCGGTTTTTGCGATAGTGTACCTCAAAAGATACACAAGCGTAGAGGTGCAGAAGCAGGTGTACCTTTCACTTGTTGAATCCCGTTTAAGATACGGAATATTAGCGTGGGGAAATGCATCCAAAACACATATCGATAAAATTAATATAATATATATTATATTATATCATCGATTATTTAAAATTATGAACACTAATAATTTTGTTTTAAAGGTCCTCGATGTTAACGGTATATTTAACTTGACAATGCTGTTACGCTATTATGACGATCGACGCTACCAACAAAGAATACGTCATAATCAGAATACAAGAAGACGAGCTCAGGGACTTCTAGAAATTCCTGAAACTTTTAACAACTATGGGAGAAGACATCCAAGCTACGCCATACCACAAGTGATCAATGACCTACCAGCAAATATAAAAAACATAGTGAATTTCAAAAAACGTAGAAAAGTATTAAAACTTTATTTCCTTAATCTATATTGTGTAACTTAAAATACTAAAAAAATTAATTTTGCTGAATCGTAATTATTTCTTCTTTTTTTTTAATTTTTTAAATCTAAAGTCAACTGAACTAAAATCAAAATTTACTATTGTAAAAGATGAATCACCTGCAGATAAGTAACATGCTTTGCGGGTAACTTAAATTACTTAATTATTGTAACGTTTTTAAAGAAAATAAAGAAAAAGAATAAATAAAAAGAAAGAAAATAAATGATATCCTTGGCCTTTCCTTCCGCGGAATCCTTTTTGCAATTCTCAATGAGTCGATAGAGCTCATCGATGTTGAGATTTTGTTTCTCAGTCAGCTGGCCGATATCCACGTTTCGTTGGTACCGTCTATCGTACACGATTGTTCGCAGTCAAAATGCGACGGACTTTACCAGTATTTGAAGCCCTGGTAAACGCTTCTGTATAGTAATAATCGCTCAAGAGTTTGCCTCTTACTCGAGAAAGCAAATATAAGGATCACGTCGGGGTCACCAGATGTTAACGTCAGAACACTTTTGCTCCGGCGGTATGATCAGGGTGCATGAACCTTGATCGTGTAGTAGATATATTCGGTGCTTGTACCAATATATCAGTACATTTTTGAATCATATTTAGTTATTTTACCTCGGGTAGAGGAACAACTAAATACGACTTCATCTTTTTGTTGAAAAATGAGTGCTTTATTGTTTCAAACTTAATTCTATTTATACAAATTTATTGCTTGCTTAGCATAACTTAAATTACAACTAACAGTTATCATACAACAAGCTTATATGAAAATTAATCAATTCTCATAAAATTTGCTTATTTGACAACAATTTTAATATCATACAATTTTGCTTATTGAGCAAATATTAAGTGCAACAAAGAAATTATTTACTTATTCACGACTATATGGCTCAAATTTCCTCCAAACAACCTTGCAGTGAATACAACCTGGTATTTGTTTTGCGTCTGTGGGTTTAAAGTGAATTGTTTGTAATGCACTTGGTAAGGAATTTGTAAGCCGCCAAATAAAAAAAGTATACACTTGGCAGAATTGCTAATTGGGAGTATCTCCAAGCTTTTACACTAAAGCCAGCGTTATTTACGCGATTTTTACAATTTTGACTAATTCTGGTGACAAAAGTTTACGTTGTGAAATTCGTTAATATTATTTTTCTCCCTAGGATTTTTATTTTCTAAGGATTTTTAAGGTGAAAATTTTCTAATTGCAGTTGTGTTTCTCTTTCTTCCAATTCGATTCGATTGTTCGATGGTTAGTTTGATTCTTCATTCTTCATTCTTTATAGGTTTTTCAACATTTTGTTGAATAAATTGAAAAGGAACCGGCTTCTTTCTTAACCGTAAAATGTTTTTCACGGATGCACATGTCCTGCAAAATTTTTCGACTTTTTAGATTAATAACCACTCACTTTTTCTTTCACAATTAGTAGGAAACTTAACGAATATTAAATGTCTATTCAATTTTTGATACAAACCACAGATCACACAAACTCTATAATATTCTTCCATTTTATATTTTTAAACTTCTTTACTGAACTTAATACTTCAACAAGCTTTGGTTGAACAGCGTGGCTAAAACTGAATTGTAAATAATATAGAGTGATTTATCGTGAGGTTTGCTTTATAATGTAAAATAAAGCACATTAATTTGAAATTGAACTTTAAATTTTTATTATTGGTTAAAAGAACAATTCATGGCATTTACTTTTCGAAAATGATATTATGTAAATGTTGGCCATGACTACATCTTAGGTGGTCCATTCGGAAGGTCGAGCATAGCGACTGGTATCTCGCGGATAACACGAGTAATGTTGACTTCCAAAACGTCAATTGTAGCTGGCTTATCCCTAAAGACCTGAGACTTTACATATCTCCAAAGAAAATAGTCCAAAGGTGTGATATCACACGATCTAGGCGTCCAATTTAGCGTAGCAAAACGTGAAATCAGGTGCTCACCAAAATGATTTCTCAACAAGTCCATTGTTTCACTCGCTGTATGGCTCGTTGAACCGTCTTGTTGAAACCGAAGCTCACCGAGACCATGTGCTTGAATTTAATGAAGCACATAGTTCGTTAACATGGCGCGATAACGGTTACCATTGACGGTAACATTCCGTTTTGCATCATTTTTGAAGAAATTTGTACCAATGATTCCACTAACCCATAAACCACACCATACCGCTGTTTTTAATGGATGTAATGGTAGCTCTTAGTACTCTTCGGGTTACTCATCAGCCCAAATATTGAAATTTTGTTTATTAACGTATACATTGAGCCAGAAATGGGCTTCATCACTGATAAAAATCAAACCTCACGATGAATCACCCTATATAAATATAAATGTTAAGTGGCCAGTAGCCCGGTAATTTCAACAAAATAAAATTTAAAAAAAAAAAATACATAAATATATACATTTATATACATGTACTCACATAGTTACGTTCATATTCATACATATAACTGTGAATTTTTTTTTTTTAAATAAAGCTAAGATGATCATTATAGTCACACACAAACGATGATGACATGACGGGAAATGACGTAACGGACTTTCGCTAATACTTTTTCTTGCAGGTGGCGACTGGGAGGAATTTCGTTTAGGGGCTACCATTCACAGTTTTAGCCAGAGTGGTGGCATTGGTCGCGCTTAAGTGCGATAAGGGTAGGTTGGCCATCCTTAGCCAACAACACCCGGCATATTTCAGGTCGTAACGAGCTGTCATCGCTGTATGATCCTGGGACATATTATTCGGTATAGGGTACATAGGGCTAAGTTAGTTGTAGGTTTAGTTTTAATTCATTCTTTTAAATTCAATATTAAGGGTTTAGTAGTGATAGCAGACAGATGTGATATTCCTTATTCCTTCTTCTTTCTTTCTTTGATCTTTCTCTCCTCCTTTCTTTTAAGTCCGTCCGATTAGTCAACGTAAAATAACGTAACTTTCTCCAGACTATTCTTGGTTCTTTTGATTTTTATTTCTTTGATACTTGTGGCACGAGATAAAAGGGTAAGTGAGTAGAGGTGCACGGGGTAGTGGCAGGAATCATCCCAGTCCGACGAGCTGAGCAGATCAACGGTGGCTGTCCAGTTTCCAGGCGAGAAGCCAAGGGACTTTGTGAGGTAGCCGAACTTCTGTAAAGGATCCAAGAGCGGACTAGAGGGTGGAGATCTGTAGGCTAACTGCTGTCAGATAAAGTTGGCCTAGGTTGACTTTTCGTGAGGCGTGGGCTTGGGATCACAAACATCTAGTCGTGTTGAAGTATAACTTGGACATTCTCTGCCAGGCTGAGATGTGGTTCAGCCATATACCCAGTGTAGGGGGAATATAAGGGTAATGCTTCAACACTCGTTATGATACTGAAATACCAGTCTCCACAATATGTGACTTGACCATACATTACGAACTAAACTAAGGCCAATTTGAGTTCCCATCCAGAGTGACTGGAAAATCGGTTCTAATTCCACACACCAAAGCAATTTATGAATTATTGTATCACCAACAATTACAATATATTTTTTTACCTTTTTTCGTTTAACTAGCATACAAGTTTTCTTTTGAAACACAATTTGTTTATTTATATATCCTTTTATTATTATTTTTATTTTTATTATTATTCAAAAAAAAAAAATCGGTTTGGAAAAAAAAGGTTAAAGGTAAGCCGTATTGCTCCAACCCATCCGAGCAATGGGCGTTTGAGCATTGGCTCATGACCTTAAAGCTGAGCTTATCAAACAATTTAGAGACGGACGACGGGACCATGTAATTCTTACGTCCATTATGGACAGGAAACAATTGCCCCATGAAACCTTTGACGACTTTTATGCCGGCATACGGTCGATGACAATACATATGACTAACCGACCGCACGAACTAGGCCTGGTCGACATACTGCGACATAACATTAAGGACCGAGGCGCGACACTTATCTTCAGTTGCACCATACGGAGTATATAGAACCTCCGCGATGATTGTCGAAGAGACAGAGACAGACAGACCAGAGACCAACGTTTTAAACGCCACTTGACCGAAATTAATGAACCACCTTTTCACGGAAAACGATTCAGACATGACCAATAAGACAGCTCTGACAACGACGACTTCGAGGTAGCGGCTCCACAAGATCAACGGACAAGTAGACAAAACACTTACACTTAACTTGACCGACCAATTAGAATTGAAAGAACGAACGTTTACAAAACTGAGCCGACAATAACTTTGACGAATCCAGCGGCCTGTTCTTCCGGAGTCCATACGCTGACTTGCTTCAGTTGTGGACAAGGGAACATCAATTTCCACAGCACGAAATGTCAGGGAAACTTGCAGATCGGCGGGAATGCCGTCGAAACCGACCACAACCCCGTTGAACAACAACAAACCCAGCCATTAGGTATCCTGCGGCGTGATCCCACGACACTCACAGCTCGGTCGTATCCCGATCCAACGGATAGTGGAATACAACGAAGCGAGGATGCGTATTTTAGGAGAAGAAGTGACAGTGCCTGTGGAGAATGCAAGAAAATATAAAAAAATATAAAGCTAAGGGAAAAATATGCAATTAAAAGACGACGACTAAAGAGAATACTTGAATCTGTGATAGCAATACGACACGACAATAGACCGTTCGCCCAAATAAAAATCTTGGGAGTGGATGTCCTCGGTCTGCTAGACAGTGGCGCATCCATAACCTGGGAAAAGGGGGCGCAGAATATTCTGAAGAGACATAACATTACCCTGACGAATATGACGACCGATATACGGACAGCTGATTTCAACCATTAGAAAATACTCGGACGCTTATCTACTCCTGTCTCATGGCAAGGCAAAACCAGGGACATGAAAATATTCATGGTCCCGGAGCTCCAACAACCATTATATTTTGGGGTGAATTTTTGGAAGAGCTTCACAGCCGCTCCAAACATTATATCGGGACTAGACTTGCCATCGTCGACCGAAAATGACTCCCCAATCCAAGCGCTCACTCAGTCACAAACTGAGCAGTTGGAAAGGGTGAAACAACTTTTTCCGGCGTTCACAATCCTGGGGTTAGGTAAGACCAACCTTCTAGAGCACGTGATAGAAGTAGATAACCACCAAGCCCCTATCAAACAACGACATTACCCCATTTCGCCAGCGATTCAAAAACTCTCAACGCCGTGACGAATAAGTATGCCTACATCGACGATTTGCTAAGCCGCCTATAAGATACCAGGTATATCTCTTTTTGGCAGATTCCTCTGGATGCCAATCAAGGGAGAAGACAGCTTTCACAGTCCCTGGTCGGCCACTTTACCAATTCAGTCATGCCGATTGGTTTGTGTAATGCAGCCCAGAGAATGTGTCAGCTAATGGATAAAGTCATCCCCCATCGGATAAAGTAAAATGTCTTTGTCTATCTCGATGATCTCTTGGCCACAAGGTGTCGGCGGTAGAAAAATTCCCTGTGCCGAAGACTCCTTAACAACTCCGTCGGTTTCTAAGGATGACGGAGTGGTATAGGCGGTTTATTTCAAACTTCTCCGGACTATCCGCATCTATGACAGACTGCCTTAAGAAAGGACAAACTTTTACTTTGAAAGATGACGCGCTAAACGCGTTTGACAAGCTTAAGGCGATCTTGGTGTCCGCACCCATACTATAATAGTATCATACCAAAGCACCCATAGTGTACTATTCCAGGTGGTGGCGGAGAAAAACGAACGACCGATAGCATTCATGTCTCAGAAGCTAAGTTCTGCGCAACAGAATTATAGCGTCACAGAGCTTGAATGCTATGCGGCCGTCTTGTCAGTGAAGAAGTTTAGGGCCTATGTTGAGGGTTTACCTTTTACTATAATAACTGATAACGCCAGTCTGAAGTGGCTGATGTCTCAAAACGATCTGTCTGGTCGCTTGGCCAGAGCTTCGATTTCGAGATCGAGCATAGAAAGGGTACTCTAAACGTAGTGCCCGATACTCTCCCACGCGCCCACATAGAAGAACTCAGTACCCAATCAGATATTCTGCAGATTGACCCCAACTCCCAATATTTTTCGTTAGAGGAATATGAGGAGTTAAAGAAGATCGTAACAGAAAATCAGGACCGACTTCCAGACACATGTGTCTAAGACGGATTTGTGTATAAACGAACTACATACGTACAGGAGACCCGGTACAAATCGACTTAGCCTGGAAACTCTGGCTCGCCTGAAGTAGATGTACTTCTGGCCAGGTATGGTATCTTATGATCAGAATCTCGTCAAGTCTTGCGAGGTCTGCAAGTGTTGCAAGCCACTCAATACGGTATCTAGACCGTCTATGGGACACCCTATTCGCGAACTAAGAACGGGAATACCCACATTTTTACCGTGTACTTTTCAAAGTATGTGTTTTTAAAACCAGTGAGGAAAGCAACAGCAGTAGAGGTAGTAAAATATTTAGAGAAAGGCGTATTTCATATGTTTGGCGTGCCCGAGTATGAGCATTTAGATAACGGTAAACAGTTTGCCAGTTTTCTAGAGAAGTATGGCATCAAGCATGTTCGAACCGTGCTCTATTCTCCTCAAGCTAATGCGTCAGAAAGGGTTAACCGATCTGTACTGGCCAAAATACGGTCATACATACAGGGTGACCAGAAGAACTGGGACCTCCATGTGAGCGACGCGGCATTTTCTTTGAGGAGCGTAGTGCACGATTCGATCAGGTTTGAGCCGTACTATGCCATTTTCGGGATATATATGATTTAACATGCAAAATCATATGAAATATTAAGGAAACTAGACGTAGTGAAATATCTGAACACTGAGGTGTTAGAAAAGATTGACAAGTTAGAGCTTATACGAATAAAAATTTTTGACAATCTTGTTTTATGAGAAAAAAAAAATGTCAACAGTCGGGGGAAGATTCTACCCCGACAAATCTAAACAAAATAAAAGAAAAAAAAACTATCCCATTACACACATGCATAAAGGTGATACCGTCGTTTTACTCTCACGTGAGAGACGGCCCAAGTAAGCCGGTTGGTGAAATTTATTGTTTTATTTACCATGGACTTTAGCCACATACGACAGATAGTCGTTACCAAAAGGTGCAACTTTCGGCCTCCAGGCTACATGGTTTACAAGATGTGCTCCGCGGGACAACACCAACTACAACAATAACAAAAAGTGGGGAAAAAAACAATATATGATAGTATAGTTTAGGTTAAGGACTGGATTTTCTTTTGTGAGCTTTTTCAATTAAGTTAAGTGTTAGGATTATTTTTTTTTACTGCATTGTGTAGAGTAAAGATAAATTTTATTTTTTATTTAGAGTTTTTTCTACGCAAAAAAAAAACAAAAAAAATTTTGTCATTCATCCTTACAAAGCGATTTTTCAAGTGCTGGCGCCAGAATTAGAGGGATTCTATAGATCCGGTAAGTCCTGTATATATATAAATATATATGTTAAGTGGCCGGTAGCCTAATAGTTTCAACAAAATAAAATTCAAAAACAAAAATTATATTTATATATATGTTATATATATTTTTATGCATATGCAGGTACAACAACAGCAACAAGACACCACAGAAATCCAACGTGGAAAAATATACCGTGTGACCTGCTGACTTAGCGTCTAGTTTAAATTTTTATTTATTGAAATTTTTGTTAAATCAGCTATTAAGAAAGTTATAAATAGAGGGGCAACAAATAAAATCTTTGAAGTTGGAATCAGAACTCAGAAATGCATTAGTGATCTGTAAGTAATAATTGTTTTATATTAAGTTAGTCTAACTTTGCTCAATAATAAATTAAATAATAGTTTATAGATTAAACTGTGTTTGATTAATCATAAGGTGATTAATTTTTGATTTCTTAGTGGGTTGAACGTAACAATCTTCGAATACATCGGAACGTAAGAGATCTTGGTTCTTTACACCAAAACATAATTCCATCCTGGTCTACGTCCCAAAACTCTGAAGGAAATACCAGAGCCTAAATCCCAGGCGGTAATCTTGCCCGACGAATTAAATTAGGTGCAGCTGTATCTCAGGCATAACAACATATATGTATATACGTGTACCTACATAATTACATTCATATTCATATATGTATATATATACTGTGAATTTTTTTATTTTTTTTTTAAATAAAGCTTTATTGTACTGTGATATAAATATCACATTGTACTGTGATATAAAATAGTTTTTTTTTACCACGAAGGCTTAAATTAAGCGCGAGTGGCGTGTGTATGGGCGAACCGACCGTTCTATGATGGGGCCGACTGTGACAAAACGATGACGACCTGACGGGAAATGACGTAACGGACTTTCGTTAATACTTTTTCTTGCAGGTGGCGACTGGGAGGAACTTCGTTTAGGGGCTACCATTCACAGTTTTAGCCAGAGTGGTAGCAATTGTTGGCGCTTAAGTGCGATAAGGGTAGGTTGGCCATCCTCAGGCAACAACACCCGGCATATTTCAGGTCGTAACGAGCTGTCATAGCTGTATGATCCTGGGACATATTATTCGGTATAGGGTACATAGGGCTAAGTTAGTTGTAGGTTTAGTTTTAATTCATTCTTTTAAATTCAATATTTAGGGTTTAGTAGTGATAGCAGACAGATGTGATCTTCCTTTTTCCTTCCTTCTTTCTTTCTTTCATCTTTCTCTCCTCCTTTCTTTTAAGTCCGTCCGTTTAGTCAACGTAAAACAACGTAACTTTCTCCAGACTATCTTTGTTTCTTTTGATTTCTATTTTTTTGATATTTTTGGCACGAGATAAAAGAGTAAGTGAGTAGAGGTGCACGGGGTAGTGGCAGGAACCATCCCAATCCGACGAGCTAGAACCGAGCAACTGCGAGGGTGCCACTGCGATCTACTCCTGCATCATGGATGCCTCCTGACTAAACACCTTACAAGTATTGAATTAATTTCGTTAGCCAGACCGGAAAATCGAATGCTTATTCTAAGTCAATATAAAGCACTTTTTAGTTCTTAAGATTTGGATTATTTTTTTTTCGGATAGAACAAGTATAGCATGTTCTGTGAAGTGTTCTTTTCGAAAACCGAATTGTATATTTGGAATTACGTTTCCTTCTTCGCAGAATGTGTCTATATTTTCTGCCAAAACTTTTTCAAAAAGTTTTTCAATATTTGATAATAGTGAAATGGGACGAAATTGGTTTAATTCATTAGCTGTTCTTTTTTTGACACTGGTATAATTCTTGCCTTTTTACAGATAGCGGAAAAGTAACCTGTTATATACTGGCAGCACTGCGCTAACTGAATTGTCAGTTTTGACACATGTTGTCAATAGAAAGCATCCACCTGTTTTTTCCGGCTTTTTTTGTCTTGCATTTTCTTACCGCTTGACTAGCTCACAAGTCAATCTTTTTGCATATTAAATAAACTAGGAATTAAAATTTTAGATTATAGTTAAACTTCAAACATAACATCTTGTCGACGAGGATATTTTATTTCTAAAACCTATGGAAGTAAAACTGGTGGAGAAATTACTAGAACAGCAGAAGGAATGGATGGAGAACGAATTAAAATCCATCGCGGACCGCATGGAGAAATTTTTACAGAGTTCTACATCGCTCACGTCTACCATCCCACAGTTTCGCGCTTTTTCTGTAGAGAAAGAGACTTGGGAAAACTATTTGTTTCAGCTCGAACAACATTTCAAAGCCAATGCAGTAGAGGACGACAACCTGGAAAGGGCAAATTATCTGTCAACCTGTGGTAACCACATCAATGAGGTTCTCCAGAAACTGTTCGAGACCACTAATGTGAGTATATACACATTCAAGGATCTTACTTCCAAATTAACAAAACATTTCCAAACAAAACTGCATGTACTCGCATCGAGATGGAAATTTGTGCAACAGAAAATGGGGCCTGGCCAAACGTATGCCGAATGGATTGCTGAGTTAAGGGGACAAGCCAGAGACTGCAAGTTTATCTGTGAAAGGAAGGCTGTGGTACATCATACGCTGACAGCTTGATACGAGATATGATTGTATACTATACCTCACATGAATCCGTCCGCGTGGCCGCCACGCGAAAAAAAAGACCCAACTCTAGGAGAGATTGATGAGCAAGTGACAGTATTTGATTCAACACAAACAGCCACTGAAACATTGCTTCAAGAACCCCATCAACAGAAATCAATCAACTCAGCCATAAACGTGACCAACTAAATTCAAGTAAGTCAAATAAAAATTAACTTACTAGAAAATTAACTTACTCTCACGACCGAGAGCAGTGCAGACACAAGAACTCAGTTTGTAATAATTGTCATCGGAGAGGGCACATCGCTACTGTTTGTTTATTAACAAAAAATAGCGATTCAGGTTTTTGAAACAAGTCACGACATCGTTCCAAAAGCCGCAGACGAAGATCATCGTCACATTTCGTTTCTAGGCATGAAAATGAAAATCGCTTTAACCTAAGCAATCGATCTAAGAACACGGAGATAAATCATTCAAACAATGAGATAATTGAAAATGTTCTGAATGTGCTGACGAAACAGTTAGAAGCCGAGCGAAAGGGTCGTAAAATTTTTGTGTTGCTTCATGTTAATCAGCAACCAATGCGTTTCCAATTAGACACTGGAGCAACATGTTCAGTAGTCAGTCACCCCCTTTGTGAACCAACTAGTCATTGAAAGCTAACGGTGGTGTAAGCTTACCTATCAAGGGGATCGTAAACGCAATCATTCAATATAAAGACAAGAGTCACAATCTATTCTTCTTGGTTAGCGAGTATTCAAAAGGTGCCAATATAATGGGCTTAGATTGGTTCGAAGCTTTTGATTTCTCAATTAGTTATTCGAAGGGAGATTCCGTGTTGCAAGTTGCAAACGAAGAAAGTTTGGCAACCGAGGCAAAATCCATCTGCAAGAAACATGAAGCTGTTTTTAATCCAGAATTAGGGTGCAGTAAACTTTTTGTGGCGCATTTGTCATTGAAACCCGACAGCCAGCCTAAGTACTTTAAGCATTGTTCAGTACCTTTTGGTTTGAAAGAAGACATCCTTCGACCTGTGCAAATTATAAAAATAGGCAGCACCCACTGCCGTAGTTAAGAAAGCGAACGATATTATGATAAACCCACAATTATAGATCGACCGTCACCCTCTTTCGAGAATTCAGGATCTTTTACAAAAGCTTCAAGGTGGTTAATACTTCACAAAGGTCGACTTGTCCGACGCCTATCTCCAAGTCCCTTTAGACGAAGAATCGAAGAAACTTTGCGTTATAAGTACACAATTTGGTCTTTTCAAATACCAACGTTTACCTTTTGGAACATCAAGTTCAACTAGAACTTTTCAATTGAGCAATTAACTGCGGATATAGACTTTTGTACATCATATTTATAGTAGATGACATAATCGTTTCTGGACGAACCAATGCTGAGCATCTGCAAAACCTCCAAACTCTACTGGAGCGTTTAGAATGACATGGATTACAATGTCGAAAAATATCAACTACTTAGCCCATAATATCAATGCCGAAGGAATACGCCCATCGGAATCACGGGTTGCCGTGATTCGTGATATGCCTGAACCAACAAATTTAAAAGATCTAGAGACATTTATCGGCAACTTGAATTATTATAACCAGTTCATTAAAAATATCGCTCAAGTAACCGCTCCACTTAACAAACTACGTTCGTTAGATCAGCCTCTTATTTGGGGAAAAGAGCAGAAAAATGCTTTTAATCAATTCAAAGATGACATTTTAAATGTAACACGATTAGTACATTTTCGTGATGATTATTCAATCAAACTAACTACGGATGCATCCTCAGACGGAATTGGTGCTGTATATTCTCACCTATACCCAGACAAAACAGGAAGATCATTCGCTTTCGCATCCAAAACAATGAACGACTCTCAAAAAAAAAAAAAAAATTGAGAAGGAGGCTCTTTCATTTACGGAATAAGGAAATTCCATCAATACCTTTATGGACGGCAATTTTAATTGGTTATTGATCACCAACCACTGGTCACAATTTCACCTATTTCACAATAGGTCACTGCCTATCACGTTCACCAGCGGGACCGGATGATACTTTTGATCGTACTGAAATTCTCACACAATAGCAAACGCTACGAAAAACGAACCAGCTCTAACTAAGGTTATCCACCACGTCCAAAATGGATGGACAAACGAAAAGCTAGAATCAAATGCTTTCTTATTACCATTTTTTCGTAGGAGATTTTCTCTTGAAACAGTTAATAATGTTCTTCCCCAGAGTGAAAGTCCTAGAGTAGTTATACCCAAACAACTACAACCTAAAGTCTTGGCGCTTCTTCATCAAGAACACTGGGGACTAACTCGTATAAAGCAGATCACTCGACGGTATTGTTGGTGGCCCAGCATCGATAATGACATCACCTAGACTGTTGTTAGATGTGTTTCATGTCAAAACAACGCAAACATGTCACCACGAGAGTACTCTAGCTGGCCGACCACGGAAGAAGTATGGAAACGGATACATATTGACTACGCTGGAACGTTTCAGAAGCAGATGTGGTTAATTATTGTGGACTCCAAGTCAAAATCCCATTTGTGTTCCGAATGGCAGCTATAACATTAGAAGCCACTTCAAGCCATTCAAGTGCTACGTACCACTTTCACCTTAGAAGGACTTCCCAATCGCTCAACACCAGATGATTCGGAAATTTCACCCGCTGAAAAACTCCATGGAAGACAACAGTGGAACATGGAGTGCTGTGCCGACCGTGCTGCACTCGTATATCTCCGTGCTGTATAATATAAAATAATGTAATAAAAAAAAAAAAAAAAAAAAAAACAGAAAAAAAAGCGCAGTGTTAAAAAAACCCACCAAACCACCGCGCGCGTGTGAAACCAAAAAAAAGAAAAAAGAAAAAAAAGTGCACAGTGCCATTAGAAATTATCACACAGTGTGGGAATCCTACACCTCTCCCGCTCCTGGTCATAGTACTGTTGCTTGCACTCGGTCACTGCCCTTACTGTATTTATCATACGGTACGTGCAGTGACTGAGTGTATGTAACAACTGATGGATAGCGTGTTGTGTGTGAAGATTTTGTTGGTGCACTGTTTCATATTGTTGTAAGGGCATAACACCTACAGCAATTTGATTTGGTAAACCATAGTCAGAATTTTCACTTCGCAGCCTTGCTTAGTGTCGTCGGTGTTTGTTTTTAATTATGACTAGGGAATTCATGGTGGACGTAGCCAATATACGCGGGCTAAAAAGTAATCACTTTTCTGCGCACGTCCACGTCTGTAAGTACCGACCAGCTGTTTTGGCACTTAGTGAAACACGAAACTCTGATCTGAAGCTACCTGGCTACGGACTGGTGCCACTATTCTTTCCCCATCGCGGTCTCACCATTTATGTGCGTAGTGATGTAGCTTACCAAATTCCACCACAATGTAGTCCCTGTTTCAATTCGGAACTCAATTTCATGTGGTTAAAATTCCATCTCCGTAAGCAAATTATCCACTACTGCTTTATTTGCAGAAGCTGCAAACTGGACAGCAACTCGACCTTCCACGAGTTTGATGCGCTGTCTGACTCCATTCAAAGAATTGTATCCCTGGATCCTCATACTGAAATCGAGATTACGGGCGATTTTAATATACACAATTCTGGTAGGCTTCGACATTCTGGACAGACAACACCCGAAGGACGGTGTGTTGAGATCGCTGCGGAAAATAACTTAACCCAGCTTGTAAATGAGCCCACACGCATACCAGACGTTGATAGTCATACCGCCAACACCCTGGACTTGTTTTTAACTTCTCACCATGACAAGTACTGCGTTGATGTGCTCTTCCCTCTAGGCTCGTCGGACCATTATGTCATATCAGCTAAATTCTCGTACACACACCACACAGTTAAAGAAAAGATTCCTAAAAGAACCATATGGCAATACGAGAAAGCCAATTGGAGCGGACTTAACAACTTCTTTAGGAATTTTAACTGTACGTTATGTTTCCTCGATAACGACGTGGATGCCGCTGCTGACATGATCACAGAAAATATTCTCTTTGGAATGAGAAGAAGGATAAAGAGTATCAAACCAAAAGAAAAGGCATGGTACGACTCGAGCTGTAAAGATGCTGTCAGGGTTAGAGAATTGTTTTTTTCGGTCCTACAAGACCAACCCGACAGAGGAAAACCGAAAAAAGTTTAAACGAGCCAGATATGACAGCACCGTCTTTCTCAAGCGTGTGAAATTCCAATACGACCAAAACCTGAGGCAAAAAATACTGCAATGTCCCAAAGGCAGTAAAAATTGTTGGTCATTCGTCAAAAACATTAGAAACTCTGCCTCATCCTCTATCCCAACGCTCATTTACAATGACATTCCAGCTGTCAGCTCTTTGGACAAGGCCAATCTGCTTGCTGCACATTTTGCGGCTAGCTCAACACTTCCAGATTGTGCTTTGTCCCCGCCAACACTTGAGTGCGTCGAGTACTTAAAAATCTCAACATGCATAAATCCGCTGGTCCAGATGGTATATCTCCAATTCTTCTGAAGAGGTGTTCTTCCACGCTGGCAAAACCACTGCGTAATCTTTTTCATCAATCCTACTCTATAGGACTCTTTCCCAGCATATGGAAAACAGCATTTGTCCAGCCCGTCCCTAAAAAAGGCGAATCTTCTTCTCTATCCTTTTACAAATCCATTGCATTTACGTCCCTTCTTTCCAAGGCCATGGAAACGCTGATAAACCGTCAGCTCATGAAATATCTCGAAACACGAAAACTTCTCAATGACCGGCAATATGGTTTTCGTAGCAACAGGTCCACTGGTGATTTGATGGCATGTCTTACCGAAAAATGGAACCAAAGCGTACATCAATCTGGCGAAAGCAAGATGGTTGCACTTGATATTTCTAAGGCATTTGACAGAGTTTGGCATCAGGCTCTCTTGTCGAAAATGCGTGCTCTTGGGATCGATGACTCTCTTCTTCAATAGATTAGAAATTACCTTTCGGAAAGTTTAATTCAAGTTGTCTTGGACGGTTTCAAGTCTGATATTCACAAAATTAATGCTGGTGTGCCCCAGGGCTCTGTTCTGTCTTCGACATTCTTTTTACTTTTCATTAATGATCTCTTGTCTGCTACTTCTAATCCAATTTATTCCTTTGCTGATGACAGCACTCTCTGCTTCTCATATTCGTTCTCCCGGACTCACGCCCCTGCTATTCGGCTGTAGAACGGGAACGGCAGCGTATGCTAAGCTCATTAAATTCCGATGTTAACAGCATAACCAATTGGGGACTATCAACCGATTGGAATTTAATGCTTCCAAAACTCAATGCTGTCTGCTGTCATTAAAGCGAAATGCAAATACCC
This sequence comes from Volucella inanis, assembly GCA_907269105.1. NCBI lineage: Eukaryota > Metazoa > Arthropoda > Insecta > Diptera > Syrphidae > Volucella > Volucella inanis. Next base: position 136,689,399 of record OU026153.1, read on the forward strand.
AGCCGTCGAAACCGATAAACTTTCCATTCTCGGTATGTGTATCAGTAACAACTTAAGATGTCGCCAAAAATGCTGCGAAATGTCTAGGTTTCCTCAAGCGATGTAAGAAATATATTACCCCCTCTGATCTGACCACAATATATAAGGCATTTATCCGCCCAAAACTGGACTACAATGCCCACATCTGGCCAGGTATTCCTAAAACATCTCTGCACCTGCTAGATAGGATTCAAAACTGTGCGATAAAACTAATTGGTGATTCTAATATCAGTCAATCAATTGACACCCTTGAACACCGACGTAATATCTCCTGTCTCACTTTGTTTTATCGCTATTTCCACCACCATTGCTCCATTGAAATCGCCAGTAGCATTCCGCCCATTCAAACTTTCAACCGTAACACCCGTCTCGCTATTAATGCTCATCAGTATACCATCAAGCCCATTTTCGGACGTACTTTAAAATATCGTGATTCTTTCCTAAGCCGTACAACTCGCTTATAGAATGCCCTGCCGAACTCTGTGATTCCTGGTCGTTATAACTTGCAAACATATAAAAACAATGTACATCGGTACCTGTCTTTTCTTCCTCCCTAAATTTTCTTCGCCCGCGCTGTGTACGAACATTTTAAGGGTAAAAATCCCCTTGAGCGTGCGCCGATTATAAAAAAAAAAAAAACATCGCACATATATATACAATATATACAATATACAAAATTCAAACCTAAGCTTACTATTGGTCAACCAGTCCTTATCAACGTAAAGAAAATTGGATTGCTGTAGTTGTAGAGAAGCACTTAGGAAAAAGAATGTGTGGAGTACGAGCTGACACAGGGACATTCCGGCGCCACCAAAACCGGATGAAATATCGAACTGAGAGTAAGTATGATCATTTTTTTCACCAAGTCTGATCTCAACACACCATCAAACAAAATCATCAAACGACAGCGAACAAATTTCAAATTATTCAAATGTTATGGTGCATCTGCATTCAACAACACCTCTTATTATAGAAGATGAGCATGCATCGGGCACTACGCCGGAGATTCGAAGATCTGCGCGCCCACGAAAACAGGTTGTGTTTTACCAGAATTAAGTGAGGGGAAAGCTGGTATATACTGGCAGCACTGCGCTAACTGAATTGTCAGTTTTGACACCTGTTTTTTTCCGCCTTTTTTTGTCTTGTCTTTTCTTACCGCTTGACTAGCTTACAAGTCAATCTTGCGTATTAGATAAACTACGAATTAAAGTTAATCAGTGTTTTGATTTGAACTTCAAACATAGCATAACTTTTGTTTATACAGTGAATGAAGATGTAGGACAGTATTTGGTCGAGAGAACAACAACTTTTCCTAAGTATGTAATTCGAAAATTTGTCCATACCGCAAGAATGTTTACTGTTTATTTATGTTTATTTATCGTCAAATCGGGGTCAAAAGACGGTATCTTTTCTGTGTAAAGGGAGGAAAAATGGTCTTTAAACGCATTTAACTTTGCCTGGTTATCAACCAGCATTAGTCCGTTATTAAACAGAGTTTCCCTATGACATAACTACCAAAAATTTTTCTACCTGTTATCCTGTATATTTCCTTAAATGCATGAGAGGAAGGTTTTATGTTCCGCAGCCTTGCGTAAAATGCGTTGTTTGTTTCTATGTTAATATTTTGTTTTATAATTTTGCTTAAGCATTTAATTCTAGGAGATAGTTCTACAGATTCCAGATTAACTCTATTAAGGTGTCTGTGAAAAATTCATTTAAGTTTTCCTAACTATTGGCTACGCACTATGATTAGTTTTATTATAAATTCTGATATGTAAATGTATTTGGACTGTTTGTGTTCGATAATAGTGGAGTTAGAGTTTATAGTCTGAGTCATTTTCAAATTTAATTCATTTATGAGAAAGTCTATTTCATTGTTTGAGATGTTTCTACAATCAGGTAAATTGATTTTTGAGCCAATGTTGGCGCCTCGTAACGTACGAGTGCATCAGGGATACCGAAAAATCGTCCTTTGTTGGACCGTTAACGATTAAAACCAATTCATATGATTTGAGTCGCAGCCACCCATAATGTATCGATTCTATCTCAATTTGGTATACCTACCAGTGCCTACTGTTGTAGGATAAGTATCGTTACAATATTATTTACAATATACGTTACAATATAAAAAAGTAGACTTATTCATAAACCAAAAATCAGCATCACATTATACATATGGTATATACGAATACATACATATGTGTATGTATGCATATTTAAATATAATAAATCTCGCAAACATCCTCATAAAAGTTTCACATACTCCAAGAGGCGTCGCCGTGGACAGTTTACAGTTTATAGCATTACATATGCAAATAAGTGCCAGCTGTCATCGACACATACTCACAGTAATGGAAAGCAAACAAAAGATAACACAAAATATGCACTTACCGAAGAATAGGTACAGATGTGAAATATAAAAATCAAAAGAGATCTTGTTCACAATAGTTTTGACCATAAATAAACCATACTTTATCTATGGTTTTGACTGCACAAGAGTGAACAAGTCCACAAATTCGGTGAAAAATGGGAAAAACAAAAAAAAACCTAATATATTATTTTATTAAATGAAACGACTTAAGCAAGTTAGTGAACATATTTATAGGTATATTTATGTATGTAGTGTAAGTAGCACATGCAATCATAAAAAATGAGTTCCTTTTTTTTTGCAAAAAAATTCCGTTGAAGAATTGCACATGCAAGTTAACAACAACTAGGCGCATTCTTTGGAAAAACTGACAAACGCACAATAGCATCACATATCAATTTATAATCCTAAACTTCCAGACGAAACCCAAAACCGCATCCACTGCACAAATTGCAACAAACGTGAGAAATAGAATTTGCATTCGTTCCCACATTAAAATTTCTACCTAGGTATAATTTTAATTATTAAAAACATTGTAAGTTTAATTCTAAGTAGAACCTCGAGTAATAAAGTTTGATTTTTTTTATTAAAACTTCTACTCAATAATTTAACTGGCGCCCGAGCAGGGACCACAGGATAATCGGTTAGGCGTAAAAGTCCTTAAGTAGTGCTTAGTTTCGCAAAAAGTGTCGTTCATAAAAGTCCTTAAGTAGTACACATGAACGAACTCTTTAGGCATGTGAATCTCGCCGAAAATAGAATTTCCTTAAAGGCTCCCCCGTATGTGTGGTGAAAAATTTAAGGAGCCTCCAGTAACCGAACCGCTGCTGATAACTAGCCGCTAGCCGCACCACTTATCGCAAGAAGTCAGGACAAATGGAATTCCTGCATATTTTAGTATTGTAAATCTAAAATCAAGATTCGAAAAGAATATAGGTAATAATAATAATAAGAGCAAGAAAGAAAGTGAAGAATTAAAATAGAAAAAAATAGGAGTAGAATTTACTAAAATATAATTAATAAATATACAATTTAAAATTCCCTTTGTGAACAAATACTTAGTGCATAGAATTTGAAAAGAAAAGTTAACTAGATAACAAGAAAAAGAAAGAAAGAAAAAAGTTAAAAAAGAATAATAACTAGAATTCACTAAACTACAATTGATAAAAAAAAAGTTTTAAATTTTTGCCTCTGAACAAATTCATATTTAGTTCATAAGAAATTAATTTTATCTACTATTTCCATATCTGTTGAAATACAAAATTAAAAATTATGGCTAACCAAAACAATTTAATCAGCCCCCAGTTCTTAACCAGCCAAATCCACCACCTAACCCATCAATTTCAAATCCAAACCATCGATACTCAATATAGAGCTAATCAAGGAGACCTCGACAAAGTCCCAGACGTAATAAAATGCTTAAGAGATTTTTCTGGCCAACCAGGAGAGTTCAGCACTTGGAAAAAGAGCGTGGACCGAATCATTCGCCTTTACGAACCTGTAAAGGTAACTCCCAAATATTTCGGCATTCTAAATGTCATTAGAAATAAAATTATAGGAAATACGGATATCGCATTAGAATCCTATAATACAACCCTCTACTGGAATACCTAGTGCAAGGCAACGATACGGTACAAGGTTTTTACCAAGCCGTGTACTCTCATTTATCGCTTATTTTAAATAAAATTGCTTGCATGGATGTTGGTCTAAAGCACTTTCTCTGCTCACGTAAACCTATAGGGATAAAGCTTTGGACACCTTCGTAAGGGCTCTCAAAGGATACTTACCTAGACTCCTTGGAATTCTTGAATCTGTTGATCTCCCCCAGGCCCTCTACCTGCACCTAAAATTAGAAAAACAAAATTTTAGATCTAACTACGCTATAAGTCATCAAGGTACATTCAGAAAAATGCCTAATGCAAATCCTCCAGCACTTCCTCCACGAGGACCGAATCGTAATAATTCAATCAAATGCCGGTTTTCATACAGCTTGCACACCTTCCTCAACTAGGTATAATCAATAACCAAATATCAGTTACAGTCCCATTCAACAACAATCCTAGACAGCAACCTTTTAATAATAATCACCGGAGTCACAAACAAGTACAAGGAAATAACAACAGACAACTACCACCAAGACCGCAAAATGAACAGAGCGAACATAAACTACGAGAAAAGACCACAACAGTAACAGACGATTTGGTCACCCGCGCCGTAGAGACTTAATACAACGCCACAACAACCTAACTATCCAAGTAAACTACATAGAAACTTTCACTTAAACACTTCATCCCAAAAAAAACTCATAAATTCAAGATAGCCATACAGTTCAAGACACTCAAGAACTAGAACAGTACTATGCTGCCCTTAATATAGAGAGCCAACAGTTCGATCAAAATTTTAGTGATTTCGTAGAACCTTTAACCCAAGAACAAACAGAAGGAAATATCACTGAAGTAATTTCCGAACTTAGTGACATGCATTTTTTTAGGCTAACAAGCTCTTCGTTGCCTTACATTGAAGTAAAAACAGAAGGTGGCGAAGTACTAAAAATCCTTATCGACACTGGATCTAACAAGAACTATATCCAGCTATTCATAGTAAAAAATCCTATTCTTAATGATGTACAATTCTACGCGAACTCTATTGTAGGAAATTTAAAAATTACCCACCACAGCCGAAATATATGCACGAAAAAGCTACGTGACTATCAGAGAAAATATTAAAATACGAATTAAACGGCTCGCTGCACAAGCCGTACATACCGTATCTTTAAGAACAGAAAACATGACGTTACAAAAAAAAAACTTGATTAAGGCATTCGTAAGTAAGGACTTGAAATTTATTGATGAGCCAGATGAGAAATTGACGTTCATGACCGTCGTAAAAGGTGAGATTCGAACTTCATCAAATTCACCTGTTTACACAACATCATACCCATACCTAATGGCCCTCAGAGATGAGGTTGAAACTCAAATCCAAAAACTTATTAATGATGGTGTAATAAGATATTCGAGATCACCGTACAATTCACCGGTGTGGATTGTTCCTTAGAAATAAGACTCCTCTGGCGAGAAGAAATTTCGATTGTTTACAGCTAGGGCAAAACAACGTAATCACTGTTATTGACCTCAAGAGTGGATTCCACCAGATTTCACTTAAGGAAAAGGACATCGAAAAAACAGCCTTTTCGGTAAATAACGGGAAATATGAATTCACCCGCTTGCCATTTGGGCTGAAAAACGCTCCTCCATTTTTCAGAGATTGCTCGATGATATACTGAGGGAGCATATAGGGAAAATATGCTTCGTCTATATAGATGATATCATTATATTCAGCAAAAACGAAAGAGACACATTTAAAAAATATCAAAATAATCTTTAAAACCCTAGGATTTGCAAATATGAAGGTACAACTTGCTAAATGCGATTTTTTCAGAAAAGAAGTCGAATTTCTCGGGTTTATAATCTCTGCTGATGGCATCAAGACTAACCCAGAAAAGGTTTATGCGGTACTAAATTTTCCGTGCCCTAAGACGCTGAAGGACTTACGTTCGTTCCTAGGCTTGTCTGGGTACTACCGCCGTTTTATTAAGGATTATACTAAACTGGCAAAACCCTTAACGTTTCTTCTAAGAGGGGAAGATGGACGCCTGTCCAGAAACTTCTCAAGTAAAAAAATAATCAATCTGAATGAAGAAGCAATGGAAGCATTTAGGAAAATTAAAAACTCATCAGGGGACACCATCCTTACTTACCCCAATTACAAAAAATAATTCGAACTTACCACCGACGCTTCGAATTATGCATTGGGAGAAGTTCTATCGCAGGAAGAAAAGCCTACAATGTTTATTTTCAGAACTAGCCTATGCCGCAAATTGAAAAAGAAATGCTGGCTATAATATGGGCTTTGAAAAATTTTAGAAACTGTGTTAAAATATAGGGTTTTCTAATAACGACTTGACAACTTTTTTTTTAATTAAAAGGCAAACCATTTGAGATATTTCAAAAACTTTATTATTGGCTTGAAGTACAAGTACGAGTTCCGAGGCCAATCGGAAGATAACACGCTCACCATACGCGTGTGCTGTATGACTTGTGGCACCATCCTGTTTAAACCACATGTCGTCCAAGTCCATATCTTCCAATTCGGGCCAAAAATAATCGGTGATCATGGCGCGATAACGCTGACCATTCAGTAACGATCGTTATCGTCGACGAATAAATATGGCCCAATAAATATAGGGCCAATATGGCACCAAACAGTTATTTTTTGTAGATGAAGTAGTGATTCATGAAGCACATGTGGGTTTTCACCTGCCCAATAACGCATATTTTGCTTTTTGACCAAACCATTGAGCCAAAAATGAGCTTCGTCACTGAAGGTGATTTTGCGACTCCGAATATCTGTAGAAAATTTTTATAATTTGCAGACGTTGCTCGCTAGTGTACTTTACCATGATGAAAATGTTGCGTTTACTGAATAAAATGACAGTGACAGTTTGATGATTAGTGAAAGAGTGCATTCACAAGTTAAATTCAAAGTTGTCACGTCCCTATTGGAAAACCCTATATTAACGGACCACCAATCCCTTACATACGCTCTTAGTAGCAAAAATTGTAACTCAAAAATTAAACGCTGGAAAGCAGCATTGGAAGAATACAACTTCGAGCTGAAATATAAGCCAGTTAAGGCTAATGTTGTTGCCGATGCCCTTTCCAGAACACCACTCGATCCCCAAGTCAATTCGCTTACTGCCTCCCAACATAACGATGACAGTTCATCGCACGAACTTATCCCTGCAGTAGAAATCGGGTCATTCCATGAAGGATCGACCGACGTTCTAAACGACAACCCTCCGATTTGGCTGAAAAGTGGTAGAAATACTCATTTGAGTGGTACGAATCATAAGGCAAAAAAAGTTTTGCAGAATTCGATATAGTTTGCGTGTAACGGAACTTCAAAAATTGGCAAAGCCCTGCCAGCAACTACTCCAACAATAGTGTTATGCCTTCATGTCAGAGTTGACGCCTACGAGATTTACATATAACTCATACAAATTCCATGAAAAGACTTTTTCAGAAAATTGCCTCGCACGGTCGTGGTACAATTTGTAAAACAATTCTTATCTGATGTAACGAGATTAGTCGAAAATCGTGAATTAAGTAACCAAAAGGAATCGATGATTAGAGATAGGATTGTAATGGGAATAACGGATCATGCAGTTCGACTACAATTACTAAAAATGTATGACATTGAGGAAAGCCAAGGAGATTTGCCACGTGGCTGAAGAAGCGGACATTCAAGCAAAGCACATGGAGTCTGAACGTATTCCTATTGCGTCTATTCAAAAGAGACCAGGGAATTATAAAGGCAACACAAATTTTGACAAAACTGAACATTTCAAATCTCATTCCAGAATTGTAAAGAAGATGGGAGATCAGCAAAAGCGCGATAATAATATTTCTGAACCAAAAAAGCAATGTCATAAATGCAACCGAAAGCACGAGCAAGGGAGGTGTCCAGCTAATGGTAAGAGATATCTGGCCTGTAGTAAATTAAATCATTTTGCCGGTAAGTAAACCTCCGCGATGCATCCCGTTAAGTTTGTATGACAGAGTAAAGAAGAAGTTAAATGAGATGGAAAATCGAGGCGTTATAAAGAGGAGAGAAGAGCCTTCTGAATGGTCACACCAATTGGTTATTGTAGAGAAATCAAATGGTTCCTTGCGAATATGCCTGGATCCGATGGAACTCAATAAGAATTTAGAAGATGAGTTTTTTTTGATTTACATATTTTTCAGTTTTCGAAGGATTTTGGCAGGTGAAACCATGCCCGTTGTCTAAGGAACTGACTGTATTTAGTACACCGTTTGCTACATATGAATACAACGTTCTTCTATTTGGCGTAAAAACGGCAGCAGAGAAGTTTCAAAACTTAAATTTCAAATATTTTGGAAATTTACCTGGGGTTTTTATTTACATAGACGATATTATTATAGGGGGGAAAACCATTACAGAATATGATGCCAATGTTCAGAGAGTTATAGATAGGTCACGAAGCATCAAGGTGAAATTTAACAAAGAAAAACTCCAATATCGTATAGAGAGGGTACGATATTTAGGACATACATTTAGAGGTGACACTATAGCTCCTAACCCCGAACGTGTTGCAGCGATTCTCTAATTTAAAGATCCGACAAATAGAAAAGACTTAGAGAAAATGTTATGCACACTTAATTATCTACGATCGCTTATACATAATTTCTCAGAACCAAACGCATCACTATGAAAACTACCAGCTAAAAATAGTGAATTTTATTGGTCAGAAAATTGTTTAAAAATATAGACAAAAATTAACGACATTTTAAGAGAACATGCAATATTACATACGTTCGACCCATAGTAGTGCAGGCAGATGCTTCCCAAAATGGGCGAGGTTGTTGCCTTAATCAAAATGAGCAACCAGTAGTATTCGCATACAAAAGCTTGACCGACACAGAAACTCGATATGCCCAGATCGAGAAAGAGATGTTGCCGAAAGTTTTTCATGTGAGGAATTTAACAGGTATATCTATCGACGGCCAGTCACTACCCATACTGACCATAAGCCCCTCATCTCAATTAGCAGAAAGTATATTAATCAGGTGCATTCGCATAGACTCCAAAGAATAAAATTCAAATTATCCAAATACAATTTAAATTTCAAGTATGTTCCTGGTAAATTTTTGCATGTCGGGGATTTTTTGTCAAGAAATTCTATTATTGATAAGGCCGTTGATACTGAAACACCACTTAGAGACCTAGTTCACAGCATAAACATGAGTGATTCTAAAAAAAAAATATTTCAGGAAGAAACGCGAAATAATGAAATTTTAAAAAGCCTTACAAAAGTTTATAAGGAGGGGTGACTGTTAAAAGATAAACTTAATGAAAATTAAATTAAATTTTGGAAAATAAAAGATAAGATTTATATTAAAAATTACTTAGTGTTTGTAGAGGATTGAGTGTTTGTTCCAAGGAACTGTATAGAAGAAATGTAACAGGTCTTATATTCTTCTCATATGGGCATAAATAGAACAGTTAACAGAGACAAACAAATTATGTATTGGCCCCTAATGCAAAGAAACATAAAAAACTTTATTTCAAAATGTCCTGTTTGAGAGAAATATAAAGCACAAAACAAAAAATACTCGCTTATACCTCATCCTATACCAGAGTAACCATTTCAAAAAATAGAAATCGATATCCTAGAGTATAAATCCAGATACGATACTTTCTTGTAGCAATAGATAATCAATCCAAATGGATAGAGCTTTTTCCGAGTCACGACAAGACTGCTTTTTGTATTATAGATCTAATGACTAAAGTGTTCGCAACTCATGGGATCGCCAAGGTGATAATTGCTGACAACCAGCATTTTAACTCATCCAAAAAATTTCATCCAAAATTTCCCAATTCTAATGGAATGACAGAAAAAGCAGTCCAGATTCCTACAAAAAACTGACATTGATCAAAATCTATATTAAGCTTTGTTAGACTATCGAACTATTCCAGTGCCAGGAATATGTTATTCTCCTGCAGAAATGCTCATGTCAAGAAAATTTAGGACTAAATTACCCGCTACTGAAAAGCAACTCACACAAAGTATACTTACCACACCTGTTAAGGAAAAAGCAGGACAGAATGGTTAGTGTTAAGCGACCTAGAAAAGATTTGGCATTAAAAAATGGTGACAACATAGTTTTTCACAAGAATAAAAAGTGGGAACCGGAAGTAACAGTAGCCCATCATGATACACCTTGATCGTATTGGATAGGGAATGAGAAGAATAATGTGATTCCGCGTAATGCAGTACATTTGCGAAGATCAGTCAATGCTCCACATATAGATGATACTACCAAATCTCAAATTCTTATGTCTGCCAAAGTATTATTGAAAGGAATCATACTTAAAAAGAAGCAGATAGCAACTCTAACAAAAATACAGAAGATAAATGTGTAGTACAACCATCATACACTATTAGGTATTATTGGAAATTGAGTTAATGCAATTTTGACGATATTGGCATGTAACATAGTCATGTAAAAGCTTTAATTGACCAGTAAATACGCGAAAACGCCTCCCGAAAAGCCTCGAAAATTTTGTTATTGCGATAGAGTCCAGAGGTGCTTTGCCTTCTATCAGTGTGCTGAAAACAAAGCTTTTAGAAGAGGGTAAACAGCGAGAAGTGAATCCGCTAGGTGTTAGTAAATCTGGATTTCTTATACGACAGCGGCCAAAAACACATGATGCGAAAAACAAGCATAGTTTAACTAGCGGTGGATTATTTGATTGAATCGAAGGGAATTGGATCTGTGTTAATTGCCACAGGTGATCAAGTCATTGAACTCAAGAATGTGCTTTTTGTTCCACAATTGAAAACAAATTTCATTTCGATATGCAAAGCTGTTGAGAATGACTATTTTGTACGTTATAATAGCTCTGGTGCAGATATCTACGGCAGTAAAAATAATGTTGTTTTGCATGCTAAGAAATGTGGTGATTTTTGTTTGCTAAATGTGAAGCATAGATCAACAAGTTTTTGCATTAATAAATTTGACAATAATTATTTCCTGTGGAATCCACGTTTTGGCCATTTAAATTATAAGAGTTTGCATGATTTATACAAACAAGAAATGGTTAAAGGATTGTGTTTGGGTAACGTTCCAAAACATTGAATGTGAACTGTGTTACAAATGGAAGTTGTGTTGTTCAGCATTTCCGAAACTAAGCGAGATTAGAAGTCAACAGATTTTAGAGTTCTTGATGCGTTTAGAACATTTAAGGCCGCAGTTGAGCGTGAAACTTATTGCAAAATTAAAGTTCTTAGAAGCGACAATGAGCGTGAATACGTCAACGCCGATTTCACAAATTATTTGGCAGCTAGGTCCAGAGTATACTCCACATCAAAATGGTATCGCTGAATGCGCAAATAGAACCTTAATCGAGATGGCTAGATGAACAGTGAGTATAATTCCCTATAGTTAAACAACACTTGGGATTTAGTTGAATTGCCACAAAATTGAAATGCTATTAAATCCAAGTGGGTCTTTACAATAAAACACGATAAAGGGTCACCCGATTCGCCATAAAGCCTGACTTGTTGCAAAAGATTGCAGCCAACAATTTGGTATTGATTGATTGATTAGAACAAGTGGATGTTCTAAGGAAGTGTGCAGATAATCCACAAAGCAAAATGGTGGATGGAAAGCAGTACCAGTCACTTATTGGCTCTTTAATTTACTTACCCATTACCCTTACCCAGGCCTGATATCCAGCACGCAGTGAGTAGATTAGCTCAGTTTAATGTTCAACCTTACCAGGAATATGTGGCAGCTGCTAACCATATTTTAAGATATCTTTTTAATACAATCAATTATAAACTCTCGTTAAGGAAGACTGGAGAAGCTCTTAAAGGGTTAGTCATACACGGGGTATGCCTTCCTACTTGCTAGTGCAGCTATATCGTGGGAGTCATAAAAGCAACAAACAGTTGCACTCAGCAGTACTGTGGAAGAGTATATGGCATTGGGAGCAGGTACAAAGGAGGCGGTTTATTTGAGGTGTTTAACAGAAGAAGTTAGATTCAAGTGTGGATTAAGAGGCCCTACAGTTTGAAACGGAGATAACTTGAGCGCACATAACTTAGTCAAAAATCCAGTCTTTCATTCAAGGGCAAAGCATATTGACATAAAGTATCACTACGTAAGAGAAACGTATAACAAATCTTTGATAATTTTTAATTTTGTTCCATCTAATGAGATGATTGCTGATGTTCTTACAAAAATTTTACAAAAATCGAAACATGAATATTTTTCTTAGAAACTTGGTTTGTTAAAATGATGATATTAAATTGTGAATTAAAGACTTTTAAAGGAACTGTTTTGAGAAGTGGTATTGAAAATTTAGTTAATGCAATTTTAATGACATTGGCAACACAGTATCCTTTGAACATAGTCATATAAAAGCTTTACAACGGCATTACTCACTTTCCGAAACGGGTTAAAGGCTTCGGTTTAACCGACCCATCGTCCTAGGGGTATCTACATATATCGGAACTGGCCCTCCAGGTTGGGGGTTGTGTTGTCGGAATAACTACCCTTTCATGGATAAAAATCCACAGTTACGAAACAACAACTTGTCTCTCATACGAATAACCCCTGCAAACGAAACTAGGACAACGGATTTCTGATCTGATCATCTGAATTTGACTATGGTTGACGCTTAGAAAAAATAAAAGAAGTATACCTCCGAATCTTTTATTGCAGAAAAAACAACTGTTTCAATTAACATTTGCATTTACTGTTACCACAACATTGGTATCATCGTCCAAAGCACGGTGCATAATACCCCTGATGTTAAACCTGAGCCGAAGAAGATGGCAGAAATCATCCAATTTCTGGGCTTGCTTCAAAACGAAAAACAAATCGTTAGCCAATGTGTGTGCTTGATAATATCAGCAACATTTCTGCGTTGAATGCCTTCATCATTTATACGCAAATCAATCCAGGATATCAGGCTTCAAGAGGCAAACAAAATTGTAAGAAATTTCTTCATGATCTTGGTGTCGAATTGACCAAAGAGTACATGTTCAGCAGATCAAGAGCACCTCGGGCCACTTGTTCACTTTCGATTTAATCAACACTATCTTGCGCATCCGCTTCGATTATCACCAGCATCGAAAACAAAGATTCAAATCCACCTATCAAGCGGCCGGGTCGAAGCGTTATTGCGGCTACCACGCGGTTTTCCCATCTTCTCTTTTATGTTATAATTAACGCGCTCTTAAAATCTGCGCACACAGCTCTGGCAAAGGAAACTAAAAGAAAAAGAAAAGAGAGGTAAAGATGTGCATTGGTCTTAAATGCTTACAAGTTATAAGGACTAAGAGAGCTCGTCACGGCATTGTAACGTTCGAAAGTGATCTTGTGTGTGTACTAATGAGCATTTATAGCGAGACGGGTTTTACGGTTAGAAGTTTAAAGGGGCGGAATGCTACTGGCGATTTCTATAGAGCACTGGTCGTGGAAATAGCGATAGAACAAAATGAGACACGAGACATTACGTCGGTGTTCGAAGTTGTCCATTGTCGAGTGATATTGGCATCCCCTTGAGTTTTATCTCACTGTTTTAAATCTTATCTAGCAGGTGTAGAAATGTTTTACGCGAACCTGGCCAGATGTGGGCATTGCACTTGCAGTAATTGTAAAGGTATTTTCAATGCAGTTTGTGTCAATGTACCTACTGCCTACTGCCGTGCGACGTTGATAATTTGAAAAGCAGTGGGAAATCTTTTTGTTGCAATAAGTGCGGTGTTCTTAGGCGACGATCATTATACTTTCCAAAGTAACCACTTTTAAGTATAAGGCAATATGAAATAAGCAAAAAATTGACCTTAACACAATACTTCGGTGTGAATGAAATCTTCGATTTCTAAATCTGCAACAACATTGTCATATGATGGAGAGTACACTCTGCAAAAGATTTACAAGAAACTTAACAACCTTGAAAATCTAATTAAAGATTATTTGCAATCGCTGAAGGTTTTGTGTGAAGAGATTCCGAAAATGGAGAAGAAAATTCAATCGCTTGAAAGCAGGTTACAACTATTGAGTCTATAACTTAATTTGTGCGGTTTGCTAAGAGATGGCGTAACTTGTATTATTCCATTGTTATTATTCCATTGGAACATGCTTTGGAAAGCTATTGTCATTGTGAGTCATTTCAGTGTATGTCATTCATTTGAAGCATAAACAACAATTTTTTTTTTTCACTCAAATATGTCGAACCTTGTGCCTGAAAAAGTGTTTTTGCGGGGAGGTCTTCTTTATTACTGAAAACTGCTCCCGAAAGTCATCGTATTTTGGTGGAAGTTTATGGTGAACATGCGCTAGCTGAGCAAACGTGCCAAAAGTGATTTGCACGATTTAAAAGTGGTGATTTTGGCTTGGAAGACGATGAACTTTCTGGGCAGCCAAAAAAGTTTGAAGATGAAGAACTGGAAGCATTACTCTATGAAGATTGTTGTTAAATATTTGGGTGTCACTCAAGCAGCCATTTCAAAATGTTTAAGAGCAGCTGGATATATTCAAAAGCAAGAAAATTGGGTTCCACATGAACCCAAGCCGAGAGACGTCGAAAGGCGGTTTTGCATGTCCGAAATGCTGCTGGAACGCCACAAAAGGAAGTCATTTTTGAATCAGATTGTTGCTGGTGGTGAAAAATGGATCCATTACGACAACCCCAAGCGTAAAACATCATATGTGAAACCGGCCAACCAGCCAAATCAACGGCAAAGCAGAATATCCATGGCGCAAAGATAATGCTCTGTATTTGGAGGGATCAGATGGGTGTGCTGTATTATGAGCTGCTAAAACCGGGTAAAACCAGCAACAGACAACGCTAAAGAACACAATTAATCCGTTTGAAAAGAACAGTAGCCGAAAAACGACACGAGGCAATAATTTTCCATCATCACAACGCTCGGCCCCACGTTGCTATGCCGGTTAAGAGCTATTTGGAAAACAGTGGATGGGAAGTCTTACCCCACCCGCTTTATAGCCCAGACCTTGCCCCTTCTGACTACCATTTGTTCCGGTCGATGCAGAGCGCCCTCACTGAAATACCGTTCACATCAGAGCAGTATATCAAAAATTGGCTTGATTCATTCTTGGCTGCCAAGCCGGCGCAGTTCTTTTGGGATGTGATCCAAAAATTGCCGAAAAGATAGGAAAAAGTCATAGCTTCAGATGGGCTATGAATAATACTATTGTACATGTTTTTCTTAAATAAACGTTCAAATTTTGAAAAAAAAAAACCGCACGAATTAAATTACATACCCAATACAATAACAACATTTTTGCAGAACAGCATCGAAATCGTTGGTGTTCCCAATGCAGTTAATGTTAATGCCAAAAGTTCTGTACAGCAAATTTTCCGTGATTTACTGGGAGTGAAAATAGTAAAAACCAAATCGAAAAATCTTTTGTGAAGAAAATAAGATACAAGAAGAAAATAGTCGTAATAATTCTCCCGCTCAGTTCAGTCGTTTTTGTGCAACTCTCACACCGCTCGCTTAAGGAACGGATAATGAAGAAGAAATTAAGCAAAATACAGAATTTAAATTCGTCTGTTCGTGATAATGGCAGTGGAAACAGCAATAATTCCAACATTTATAAAAATTGTATACACTCTTGCAACTTTGCTGTTTTTTTATTTTGACAATTTAAAACCAAACGCTTAAAAAATAACCTATTATTAGTGATGCTCCCAGCAACTACACTCGAGGACTTTTAATACGGGAAAAGATACTGAAAAAAAAGATATATCATATACACGCTGTTCCATGAAGGTCGGTAAAAAGCTCACTGAGATCTTGGAGGTAACTTTAAGATAGTTAAGGACTTTGTCTACCCAGGATCCTCTATTAATTTAGACAACACCAGCGCTGAGATCAAACGAGGAATAACTCTTGTCAATCGCTGCTTCTTGGGGCTAAGAAGGCAATTGAAGAACAAAGTCCTCTATCGAACCTCAAATGTTACCTTTTATAAGACCTTAATAATCCCAGTCCTGCTCTATGGCGCAGAGCATGGTCTTTATCAAATATAAAACTGCGTAAACAATGACTGGAAAAGGAGAAGCAACGATGAACTGTACGGACTGTACAGCGACATCGACTTAGCCAAATGAATGAAGATACAACGACTGAAGTGGCTGGATAATGTTAAGGAACAACGCAGTAAAGGAAGACAGCGACGTACGCAAGTAAGAAAGGAGCTTCAACCAATTTAGCGTGTGAAACTTGTAACAGCTGGCTGTAGACACTTTTTGGTTGAGGTCAAGGTCTACCGCGAAGTACCGCCACCTTAAGTGAATAAAGACCATAAAATATTATTATTTAAATTGGAAAGTTCTTTGATACCTCCAAGATTATATAAAACAAACAATGGAACAGTAAACTGTTGGCTTTGTTCTAATGGTGGTTTTCTCAAAAATGGCATATTCAATCCATGAAATATATTTTAAATTTTGCGAAATCGTATATGAAATATTTTTGTAGATGTAGTGAAACATAAAACTAAGTTTTGCGTGGTTTTTTCTTGATTGAGTTAGGGTTATAGGTTGACTTTTTAGCAGCTATCTACACTTTGTAGTGCGCACTAATGCCGTGACGTACAACAAAGAACGAATAAACGTTTTGTTAAATTATAAAACCGAAATTTTTACTGAGAAATTTGTTTTCCGTTCTGAGTACTTGTAACGTAATGCTCAAAGAATTTACGTAGCTGATTTATTTGTCGTTTATAATTAATTATTAACCGACTACATAATTATATCAAAAATCACTAATGTGAGTGTTGACCAAAAATTAAACGACATGTTTCATATAGACATTTATAGTTTATTGTTTTTTCTGATTTTCTTTTTTTATTTTTTATTTGTGATATAATATTTCTTTCATTGTTATTTTTTTATAATGCTACAAACATGAATATAATAAGTGTAGACACCCATACACATCAACAATATTACTTTATTTGTTTATATCCATAATTTTTTGTATATATGTATTTTTTTTTTGTTTTATTATAATTTATTTTAATATTTCATTTGTTTTAATTACATACATGTTATATTTCATTTTGTAACTTTTTTTTTTGTTTCAAGTTAAGGTACCACATTACATGTATTTAAATTTCTTTGTTTTAGATATTTATAAATGTATGCGTATGTAAATTTTATATATTATAATGTATTTTTTTTATACACAGATTCCTGTGTTAACATTTCCATATTTTCACTTTGAAATTTCGTTGATTTTTCTCTTTATGTATCATGTTTAGGTTTCTCTGTTTTATATTATCTATTTGTACAAATATAAAAATATAACAAGATTGTTTTTATACCTTTTTTTACAACTTAGAGTTTTTTTTATTTTAAATTCAGTTTTTTTCATTAACTTTACATTATTATCATTAATCAGTGTGAAATAGAGAAATTTCCAGTAGAAAAAATATAGATAGTACAGTTTATACATGTAATTTACGTAATTACACATTTTAAAGTGTAGATATAGTTTAAAATTTTAAGGAAAATGAAAATATCATACGTACGTATATGTATAATTTCGTCCTAAATTTTTGGAAATATTTTCAAGCAATGCAATAGAGTACAGTATAAGATATATTTGATTTGCTACATAACCAGTTACTTGTAGATAATGTGCGTTAATTCCATTTGATTTATGTTTTATTCTACTTTCAAATTAAAACTATTATTTTTATAGTGTTTTCAATCAAAAAAAAAAAAGCAATGTCTGGGTCGCAAACAAACTGTCACTCAGAAATTATGTTTTCCTTAAAAGTAAATATCACAAATAAACAATTTATTTATTATTTTTATCTTTTTTTATTTAAACTTTAACTTTCCGTTAAATATAACAGTTTTGGATCCATTTTAAAAATCATTTACAAGCGGTATAATAATTCAACAATAAGGTGTGAGCATAAAAAAATATTAACGAAGACATCACGGGATCTAGAATCCAAAAATATTTTAAAGTTGAACGAAATCTTTTTTTTTTAAATTTCAGAGACCATAAAATAACACCATCATACCTCACTCGGTGAATCAAAACCGTCAATTAATTTATTTTAACGTACCCTTGACTAGGTCTAACAGCTAATTATTTTCAATCACAGAATAGCTAACATCCAAAAGTATGATACACTCGTATACGAGTATTCAGATTATGCAAACGAATATGTCGAAACGATATTCATAGTCCATATTCGGACGTTTCTTCTAACTAAAGTAGGAAAGTCCAAGACATAGTGGGTGCCGTTGTTCAGGTAGTAGTGTATTGGCTTCCCAATCCGACGGTTCGGGATTCAATACCAGCCGTGACCAAGACTTTTTTTTGGCAACTAAAACATCAAGTCAATTTACACTAATAATTTAGTCTCCCTATTAAATGTTAGATGCTACCCATGGACTGAAATATCCACTGAGCCCAAACATCTTTGTTTCTCTTTCTATCTCATTTTCCGAAAAAACTTAACATATATTTTGGCATCATAAGTGTAGTCATACCCACTTGAGTTCTTAACAAAAATAAAAAAAGGTTTAAAGATATGTGACTAAGGAATTAAATGGCGGCTTTGCAGTGTTGAATATGCTCCTACTGAATAAACCTTGATGATAGAAATCTCTTAGACGGGACGGATTAATTTACTTGATGCGCAGCTATTTTCTTTATTCTTGGTTTTCTATCTTTTTTTAAAATTTACTTCATTTATTGGAGCTATTTAGTCATATATAGTACTTTTAAATGAACTTTAAAATTTATTGCTTTATAGGTCAGGGTTTTTTTTTTTTTTTTTTTTGAGTTTAGTTTGTTCAATAAAACCCAGTTTCGGCGCATTTAATATAGTACAGTTTCAATAAAAAATAAACTCTCATGCGAACACTGGACTCACAATCTTTTAAAAGTCTGTGCAACTACTAGCGTACAGCGATGATATCGACATAACTTGGAGAACTAAGCGGGCTGTCACAGGTGCGCTCGGTAGTATTGATATGAAAGTTGATAAAATTTGGTTAACGGTTTTGCCCTCATTATGTGCATACACTTTGGAGCAACTCCTCATATATATTTTAATTTTTATCTAAACTGTGAAATGGCTATGTCTTATTCTTTGTACATTAATATTCTCTCTCTATAACTGTTTTGAAGGAGATGGTAGGTAGGTAGGTAAAGGTGGCGGTTCATGCCATTGAACCCAATTAGCACTGGGATGTGCCATTTTGTTACCACGCCTCAAGTAACCTATTTTGTGATGGTTGTTAAGAATGTAGTCCGGTCGGTGATTATAACCAACCTGTAAATTTGAGAAAGCGGATAAGATCCTGTATCACTTTACCCGAGATGTCGCTAAGGTCGTCAAAGAATGGTTGGCTTAGTGCGTGCAGTCTGGCTCTTGCTAGAGCTGGACGTTTGCAGAGGAAGTAAAAGAGAGTTTCTTACTCGTTTATATTTCCGCAACTGCGGCAGTGAGAGTTGTATGGGATACCTAGTTTGGCCGCATGGTCTCCAATTGGCTAATGCCCCGTGGTTATTGCTGTGATTCTGGCGATTTCTGGACGGGTTCTGTTTAATAGATTCTTCGTTTCATTTTGATCGTAGGTAGACCATATCTTCCTTGATATGACGCAGTTTGTCAATCCCGACCGTCGGAGATTGGCTTTCTGCAGAAAATATGGATGTATTTGTCCTTTAACTGCTCCTAGCGGAATGTGGACCCTGTATAAAAAATCACTTCAAAATAAGAGAAACGAGGAAGAATACATCTGCACTGGTCAAATGCTATCAGTTAAACACTATAACATATGGCACATCAGCCGCTCCATATTTAGTCATTAGATGCTTAAAACATCTATCCCAGTCAGCGCTTAAAACGAATCCCACCGGCAGTAAGGCACTTCAACAAGCATTCTACGTAGACGATGTCATGACTGGTGCAAATAACCTTGGTGATGTGATAAAAATGCAAAGGCAACTTATAGATGTACTTCATAGAACAGGATTTAAGCTGCGCAAATGATACGCAAATCATCCGCGTTTGCTCGAAGAATTCGACCCAAAGACCCTGGGTCTAACTTGGCTATCAAAGGCAGATGACTTTTGTATCAAGACAGATTGGAATCCCGAAACAAAAATCACGAAAAGAATTGTGTCATCCGAAATCGCCCGGCTTTTTGATCCACTTGGACTCGTAGCCCCAGTTTTGTCATTCGAATGCCAAGACACGTATTTGCAAAACAAAATCCTGATATAGTACAGATTCGTATGTTTGCCGATGTTTCCGAAAAAGCTTATGGGGCTTGCGCCTATATTCGCTCAATATCCAATCCTGGCAGAATCATCGTGCGCGTATTATGTGCCAAATCCCGTGTAGCTCCACTTGAAAATAACAAAATCAAGAAACCAACAATACCTAGACTGGATTAAAAGTGATATCGAATATGAAAAAGTCGCTACCTATTATTGGACTGATTCTGAGATTGTTTGGCAAAATCATTCCCCATCTTCATCGCCAACAGAGTGTCGTCCATTTGATCTAGTATCATACCACAGCAAGGGCATCACGTGAAATCCAAGAAAAATCCAGTAAACTTACTGACATGGGGAGTAACTCCCGAAAAATTGAAGCAATGCAGTCTTTGGCTCTACGGGCCCTTATTACTTCATGGCCAGGAAACAACCTGCAACAACAGCTAATAATAATGAACCAATACATTTCAATTATAAGATCGCACATATAAGTTCATTTAAGCGGCTACAGCGGATCACTGTATATATTCTCAAATTCAATCGTTGTCTTAGTAAGGGATTAGCACAAGAAAAATCCTGTACATTCAAGAACAAGATGAAGTACTTTTTACAATCATCCAGGTTATTCAAAGAGAGGAGTTTCGCCTCGATATCTCCCATCTAAGAAGATATAACAAATTCAACAAAATAGCTGTACTTTGCTGTTTTGCTACAAAGGCGGTCCATTTAGAGGTGGTAAGCGCCTTAAAGCGCATTAAAACGTTTTACCGTTTTTGTACGAAATTTATATTGCGACAACGCGACAAACTTCGTTGGAGCCAGTAACCAACTTCAGGTCTTGAGCAAAACAGTATACTCTACTCAAGGAATGAATTCCATCATCTCGTCTTGCAGTCAAAGGGGTATCGATTTTCATTTCATACCACCCCGATCTCCTCACTTCGGCGGGTTATGGGAAGCTGCGGTGAAGTAAGCTAAACACTTGTTAATTCGAAATATGGCATCGGCATCCTTAACATATGAAGAGCTCGAGACCCTCATTATTGAAATTGAAGCAATCCTCAATTCTCGACTATTAACACCTTTATTTGCCGATCCCAACGACATCACGGCTCTAACACCCAGTCATTTCCTAATTGGTAAGCCATTGACCGCATTGGTTGATCCTAATGCTGCGACAACAAAAATCGGCCTGCTCACACGATGGAAATTGGTAACGCACTTGAAGAACGAGTTCTGGAGCAGATGGTCAAAAGAATATTTAACTGAACTACAACAACGATATAAATGGAAGCAGCACAAACATAATTTACAACCTGGAGCTATAGTTATACTCAAGGAAGATCAGAACCCACCAATGAGATGGCCACTCGGTCGAGTCATCAAGACTAACACTGAAGAAGACGGCCAAGTCCGCGTGGCAGATGTTAGAACAGCAAGTGGCATTCTGCGGCGAGCAATTCACAAATTGGCGCTCCTCCACTCGATGATGAAATTCCGAAAAAGGATTCGGTATCAATAGCAGAAGAGGGACGGCAATCCAAAGGTCAATCCAAAAGAAAGGCGACAAATTCAGCAGCTCAAGGTTTAAAAGGTGATAGAAGCACCGACGAATCCTCGCATCGAAGGTCTCGAAAATCATACGGTTCGGCAATAGTATCATTGCTGTTGGTTTGCTTGACGTTACCAGTATCCAGTAGTTACCCTGTGGAAGTGAGTCAATTCCCAGCATAATTGGGTATTCACTTCGAGGCTCTAGGAACAGTAATTTTGGCATCGAACGATTGGAACCTGATGGTATACTACGATTTGGACTGAGTATACAGAAATAACCAATGGACTTCAATCCTTGCGGCAATTTGCACATCGATAACACACAACAGTTCCTGTCTATCAATAATCAATCAGGTCATTCATATACAAACCGAGTTAAAAAGAGGCAATGAACTTTTAAGCGAAAACATGCATAAGCCAAGAGGAAAACGCGGTGGTTTTAATATAATCGGGACAATAGCTAACTCCTTGTTCGGAATCCTTGACGCTGATCACGCGCAGGAATTCTCGAGATCAATCAATGATATCAAGACAAACGAAGATCACGTTCTGTAACTTTTGAAGAATCACACGTCCATAACAGACCCAACCTTAAACTTATTAAAAGGAAACCAGATAACAGTTCGGGAAAAATTTAGGACATTAAACGACCAGGTCAATCAAATAATCGATAATTCCAATCAATAAAAACTTCACACCTTGTTTTTGGCTCTATCTATCGAATTGACACTAATCATCTCTAATATGCAAAGAATACAAGCCGCCTTAACCAGCGTTCTTATCGATACCAATCACGGAAAGATCAACCCATTACTTCTATCTCCACAACAGTTAAGCAAAGAATTGAATGTTATAAGAGGGCACGTTCCGTCTTCGGTTCGCCCACCAGTCGAGTCGTCAATTATATAAATCACTGCAATTATATAAACTAATGTCCGTAAAAGTCAGAGTCGTGACAAAACACGTTGTGTTTCAAATCAAATTACCTCTGGTCAGCATAGAAATATCCATTACCACAACTTATTAACGGATCATTTATAAAAATCAGCTCAGAGTCATTGCACTTGATTATTAGTCAACATCGAGTTCAATACTACCCGTTATTGGAACAAGAACTAGCAACGTGCGTAACAACAGAGCCATATGTACCTATGCGAGCAAAGTAAGCCCTTATATCTTAAAGGTGCCAGTTGTTGCAATTGTGAAGTCTCTTTACTAAACAACTTGCCATTATCAACAAAATGCAAGATAACGCAAATAATCAAAGTCAAACTTGGATCCGGCTAACTCACCCCAATGAATGGATGTACGCAACCAGGTACAAGACGACCATCAATACCTTGCGCGGTAACGACATTTCACCATTGACCTTGGAGGGATCAGGACTTCTTAAAAATCAGCCAAACTGCGTTTCAAGGACAATAAAGTCTACAAATCAAGCACAAAAACATTTTACAACAAACTGGGCATCTTGGCAGACGTCGCAATACCAACAATTATACTAGCTCTCGTTAATAAATTGTCACCCACTTATCAGCTAGCCAAACTACCACATATGTTTAGCAAACATGACATTCACCAGTACTCCGTGGCTTACATTGATAGTATCAATCATAATCTGCTGGATTTGGAAACCAAAAACATCGACCAACTGTGCTGACCGCAGGGAACCTTTAAGAGAATTTCCTATTCCACGAATACGAAGAAGATTCAGTCTACCTAGCGAAGAAGTTTGTTGAATGTTAACATTCAACGAGGGGGAGTAAGTTCAGGAACAGATAATGTAGTCCACATAAGAATGCCAGCTATGCGAAACATATGCTCATCAAAATAAAGTTCATCTTGAACCCATTATGCACGAAAATAAACAAAGTGCAGCAGTGGCAATATGTTTGGCATAGCTGAAATTCGACCCTTAAGTAAATTCGCTCAATGTTCAGGGTGTCGATAATAGCATAATAATTTTCGCTTTGCCTCACACTGTCCGTCGTTTAAGTCCAAATGCACTTATTGAATATCAGATTATTGTTTTTGTCAAATTAATGTTAAGTCAGCAATATTGTTTATATAAATATTCCGTGGTTAGGTAGCTAAGCAACTACCTGAGTTAATTAGTGAATTGGTACAAGAATCGATTTTCAACAAACCACTAGTTTTCAGGTAACGAGATGTTCGGACAATATGAAATATGGTTCTGGTACATCAATTATATGAGTCAATGATACTGAATGATTAACGTCAAATTCTGATTTGACCGCATTTAAAAGATATTAAAAAAATTACATATTGGTGTTGGTATTATAACATAGGCAACTGACAACCTTTGGAAACAGAATTACAATCACAAGGCTCTTCGATCTTAAAGAATTAGTCGTTTTTATTTTAATAATCACCCTAAGAAAATTAACGAATTTAACTGACTCAGAAGTAATCATTGTCTAAGTCAACCCTTGGTACTTCCAGTCAAACGTACAATTATATCAAATGGGGGTAAAGGTTTATTATATGTATGACTACAATTTAATCGTTACTCTATATGTACAGCACTTCATCCTCTTGCCCAAAGACAGATTCGACTGTACTCACCTCATCCTCTTAAAAACTTAACTCAACTTAAATCCTATTGGTAATTTTTTTTTATAGTATGGATTACCACGCAGATCTTCAAGCGAATATAGCCGCAGGAGAATTATCGTCATGCGGACCTTACTTGTACCTGATGACAGAACATATGCTGGGTAAGGCAAATATTACAATTGCTCTACATAAGCAGCCCGATCTAAATCAAGTCCTTCCTTAAAGAAATTAAATTAACTGTATGCGCAAATATCTTAAAAATAACATGGTATAGTGGTTTCTAGACACTTCGTGTTACAATATAACACATAAATATTCCATCGGTAAACACAAGGATGTCTTCGCTTTATCCAATATTCGTCGACATGTCAAAAAAACTATATTTCACGCAGTTTTTCTTTGTTAATTAAGTTTTCCCTTGTTATGTGTTTTATACATTTTTTGATTTATTTTACACAAATTTAATTTGAATAGATTTTGTTCTTCACATTTCGTATGTAGTTTATTATTATATGTATATTATTATTATTATTATTTTTTTTTTTTTTTTAATAATGAAAACCATTTCAATATGAGGCTATCACAATATAGAAAATTCTGAATTATAATTTAGTTCATATTTCTCGTCGCGACTTCCTTCCGAGACAATTTTCTCATGTGATAAATTATAAGCTAATTCAAATTTTTATTCAATAAATGTTGTGTGCGAGTTCTTTTTTTTTTTTTTTTTGTATGCATAGTGTCTTTGCGATTTATGTAAAAATACATTGCGTCAGGAAATACTTCATGTTTTGAAAGCTTAGAAGCAAAGCAAATATATGAATTGTTTTCTTATTACCAATTATTTGTTTCAAATCAAACATTTTAATTAAAGGAATTATATACGTTCTTTTGAAAAAAGTTAACGAACATACAAACATCATGCTTAGGAATAAGTTTTCTTTCAGTGTGTATTTAGTGATGATGAGCTTTTATCAGATTCGATTGATTGCCAATGGTTATGACTGTAACAGACCACTCTACCGAATAATTGTGGATTAAGTGTGAAATAAATTAAATAATAAAAAAAAAAAAAAAAAAAAAATGTTTGCGTTTTCCATTTGTTTATGTTTATGTAGATAACAGGTTTTAGTTCCTACTCTCAAATGATAAACATATGCTACTTGAAAGAGTCTAAAACAAAGTAAGAGTATATTTCAGAGCTATAAAATAACAATTAAACGGCACGACAAGTTAATAAACCAATTAGATCTAGGACCATTGTCTTTAATGTCTAATTTAATTATCGTCTAGGACAAGTTTCTCAAAATCGTTGAGACTATGATAGCACATATTGCAAGACGTAAAAACAACTAGACAAAAACATAAAAGCTTGTAATAATATTTGTAAACAGAATATATTTTCATTTTAACCTTTTGTGGCCCCGTGTGACAGTTCTATAACAAACATAAATGTTCCTTCCAAAATACGCAATGAAATATATTAGTTCATTTAATTCCGTGTAGCAGTACTGTGACATATCGTTACATGACTTAGTATCCAGTAAAAATTATAGGAGGCGATACCTTTTGACTTATTTCAATATGAATATTGCCTTTTAGTGAAAGTGTCAGATTATAATTTGTGCAGGTTTTGAATTTTATTAAAATTTTAAAAAGTAAACAAAATTGTGTCATTTTCGTGGAAATCTATTGTTAGGTAAATTATTTAATTCATTTAGTGTCAGCAAGGCATATTTTTACGTTTTTTATATGACTAAGACAGCTTTCTAGGTTTGTGACAATCCTGCTGCATTGAGTAACAACGGTGGTATTAGTTGCGAATAAAATATATATGTTCTGATTATAAGTTCTCATTTTATTTCAGAATAGCGTCGCGACCACTACGGGAGACATACGATACATACGTACTTTGCCAATACGACAGTGAAGACGGATTAGTTGATGATGCAATCCCGAATATCAACCATCATTGGAAGGTTTAAATTTTTTTTCTGAGTGCGATGAAAATAACGGAGTTGGTATGGATTCGATTCGAAGAAAATGAACGCTGTGAACAGATTTGTTCCACTAAGACAAGAAGTAACTTGAAGAGGTACAATCCAAAAAAAGAAACGCACAAATGGGGTTCCAAAAAAATTTGAATTGAACCTAAAACGGAAGCTGAAAATGAAGGACTTCCGGAAGAGCCTGACTTGGGAGCATCATCAACTTTATATTCATAATTACTTCACTTCTCTGCCTTTGGTTGAGTACTTAGCTAAAGAGAGTATCTTGAGTCTAGGGACAGTACGACCCAATCGAATTCCCGATTGCAAATTGCCCTCCGACAAGGAAGTGATAAAAAAAGAACGCGGATTTTCCGTTAAATATGTAACTGATATGGATGGTATTGAGGTATCAAATGTCATATGGAAAGACAACAAGGTTGTAACGCTCGTGTCATCTTTTGCTGGTAAATTGCCCAAGACCCAAGTCAGACGTTACAATAAGGCCAACAAGAGGTACATCAACATTGATCGCCCTCATATTGTTGGAGAATACAATCGACACATGGGAGGCGTAGATCAACATGTATTATGGGAAGATACAAAATTATGATACGATGCAAAAGATGGCAGGTTAGGATGTTCTATCATTTGCTGAACCTGACTATGGCAAATTATTGGTTATTATACCGAATAGTAAGGAAGGCAAAAAATCTCAATGACAAACAAATTTGTTCAGCGGAATTTCGACTTGAAATAGGTGAGCCTTTATGCAAGCTTGGTCTGAAACCTAAGTCTGAAATTCATGCAAAGAGATATAAGGGCCCTGCGCAACATGTTCCTCCATTAGCAGTAAGGCAGGACCAGATCAGCCACTGGCCCATTTGGGTTGAAAAAAGAATACGTTGCAAGCTTGCGAAGTGCACTGCTGTCTCACAAACAGTTTGCGAAAAATGTGGTGTAGCATTATGTTACAATAAACAAAATAATTGTTTCAGATCCTTCAATACAGCATAGTAGTTTTTTTTTTTTTTTTTTTTTTTTTTTTTCTACGTAAGGTCACACTCCCTAAAATGGTGAATAAATGGTTAATAACACCTATTTTCTAATTTTTGAGAAGTACGTGGGTTTTTACTTATACTTATACACCTCAACTTATCTCATTACCAACATAAAGCATTGAATTGCTAATTGATTTGAAATTTCAATATGCTGTTTGCTTTTGAAAGGAAGTTCTTGACAACGATCTGGCTCCATGGGTGGTACCCAACATTTAATTAACTAAATTATTGGTGTGATTTGACTTGTTATGTTCTCATCAACAACCTATCTTAAAGGATGAATTGCCTTCGGGTCCGGTTGGGATTTCAATATCAAACCACATAAAAAAGGTTATTAAACAAATTAAGAAACATCTGATTTCTTATAGATTGTATAAAATAAACGCTGTTATTGTTGCACCATTGAATACAGATGATATTAAAAACTGTTTTAAATGGGGACAGTCACGAAGAAAATATAACAATCGAGGAAATCCGCATTCCACAACAGAAATGTTCCGTCCCTATTCTATTTCAGCACTATTAGTTCGATCGTTAAGTAGTGAACTTCGTGGATATACAGAAATCTTTCAATTCACTTATCTTCCCTTAAACTTTGTCAAAATAGTGCAGGAGTGAGCACTAGTGTGTAGATCGACATGACTGCCCACTACGTAGCCGAGTCATCATCTAAATAAGGTCTCAGTGTTAAAGTACTGCTGTAATTAATACTAATGTACATATAATGTATGTATTTCTGTATTCCTGAATGTATTTCTGAACACACTTATTTTACCAGTTTTATGAACACTCCAATGTCACTTTTGTTTTTCTTTGAACACTTTACTGTCATAAATTTGTATTCCTAATAAACGAATAAATAAAATAAAAGGTTATGGGCCAAAAGTCAAATAAAATATTTAAAATACAAAGAAAATTTAACAAATTAAAAGAAGTATCTAAATAAAAAAGGGAGGTGTAAATAAAAACAAAATGTCCACAACAAACTATCCCCGCAGATAATTTCAACAATTGATCAATACAACAGATTGGTATTACGCTTGTGAAATAATCCTCAGATTTTACAATCCAGGCGAAGATTGACAAACATAATATTCAGGATGCCAAGGCAAGATCAATAATCGTTCAATGCTTTACAGACAAGCACTTGGATCTGGTAAAAGATGCTACATCTGCAAAAAAAACATGATTGACAAACTTCAGGTGGTGTTCGAAAGGAAGAGCATGGTTTCAAAGTTACATCTCAAGAGGAAACTATTGAGTTTTAAGAGCATAGAAGGCGAAAAATTGGAAAATCACTTCATGAAATTCGACACCATAAAAGAGCTAGAAAACGCCGATTGTAACATGGAGGAGTCCGACAAGGTTTGTCATCTTTTACTCACCAAAGCGATAAATATAATAGTCATCACTGCAATTGAGACAGTTAGTGATAAAACGATTACAGTAGCATTTGTAAAAGCAAGATTATTAGATGAGGAGCCTAAGTTCAATTCAAGGAATGCAGGCAGAAGCTCGTAAGATGAAGTATCATTTGGTGCATTCCAATTGAAATGTTTTCGGTGTGGTAGTTCAGGACACAAGAAGGCCCAGTGTTATAAAAAAGGGATGGTTAATAACAACAATCGAAGTAGAGGCGCAGGACAAAAGCGATGTAGGGGAGGAAGGCAGTTTGTCGGTGGAGGAGGTGAACGAACTCAAGGGCTAATAACAATAACAGATTCACAAAAGGATAGTCGGTGGCCAACTCAGGCATAAGAAATTAGTTAGGACTTAGTAACAATTTACTCTCAGTAAAGAAGCTGATGAAGAGATTTCAAAGGCTGGTTTTGCATGCTACGGTAAACGTTTTGGAAGCATTTTTATATATAAAAAAAAAAAAATATGGGCCAAAGCAGTGCTGTGCTCAACTTAATTAATAGATCACCTTCTCAATCAGTAAACAATAATATACCGGTTCGACTTTTTGACAGAAAATTAAACATGGATGGACTAAGTATATTTGGATCAAAATGTTGGATGGTTAATATTCCAAAACAAGACAAATTTGATGTGAGAGCAAAAGAAGTAAGTATGGTTGGATATGCAAGAACAGCTTATAGACTATGGGATCCGGAAACTGATACGGTTCTAGAATCACACGATGTGCGATTTGACGAGAGTAAAATAAAGTTTGAAAATAACTGCAACAACATTAAAAAATCGAAAACGGTAACATATGATGAGAACAATGACGAACAGCATGATTTAACCAACAATAACGATAACTATGACGAAGAAGAAAAAGAATCAACAAGTGAAAATACATCAAATAAAGAAGATACAAAAAAATCAAATTTTAATGAAGACGAACATAAGATGAAAACAACAAAAAGTGGAAGACAAATTAAAACAACTGAACATTTTAACGATTATGAACTTTATCATGCATATTGCTCAACAAGTTATGAAGATGAACCACACACATATCAAGAATCAATTGACAATGGATGGGAAATATCTATTAATAATGAATTAGAAGCACATGCAAAAATGAAAATATAGACCGTAACAACGTTACCTGAAGGAAAAAAAATAATTGATGCGAAGTGGATTTTTCGAACTAAAGGAAATGCCATTAAAAAATCTAGACTTGTAGCTAGAGGATACCAAATTAAAGAAGATCAGGACCTTGGGAAAAACTATGCACTAGTCGCAAGAATGTTAACAGTACGAGCAATATTATCACATACAAATCAAAACAACTGGATGATTCGACAATTAGATGTTCCAACAGCATTTCTTAATGAAAAATTGGAAACTGAAGTAATCTTAAGCCACCGGAAGTAGTGCTGGTTTAAAACGGATGTGTCTTAAAGTTGGAAAGAGGGTTGTATAGCTTGAGGGAAAGCCCAAAGTGCTGTAATAAAAGATTTAACAATTTTATAAAGAAAAAATGATTTGAAAGATCGCAAAATGATTTTTGCCTTTACATCGGTGAAAATAAAAACTCATTTCTGATTATATACGTAGACGATATAATTTTAATTGGGAAAAAATTCCCAGGAATAATAGAAGAGTTGAAAATGGAGTTCGAAATTAAAGATTTTGAAGAACCTAAATCATTTCTAGGAATGGAAAATAGAGGGAAGAAACAATGGAGACTTAAAAATTACCCAGAAAAGACAAAAAGCAAAACTGCTGGACAAAATGGGAATGACAGAATGCAAAACATTCCAAGTAAACATAAGCGAATAATTG
Organism: Volucella inanis; assembly: GCA_907269105.1. Classification (NCBI taxonomy): domain Eukaryota; kingdom Metazoa; phylum Arthropoda; class Insecta; order Diptera; family Syrphidae; genus Volucella; species Volucella inanis. The sequence goes on from OU026153.1 coordinate 136,720,104, forward strand.
GAAGAAGTTACATACCGGCAACTTATAGGAGGTTTGATGTTTGTATCAACTGTTTCACGACCAGATATAACATATGCAACATCGTATCTAAGTCAGTATTTGGACAAACCAACCAAAATTTTGTGGATTCAGGCGAAGCGGGTACTAAGGTACCTTAAGGATACTCAGGATATTGGCTTGGTGTTCTCCAAAAATAAAAAATTAAATTACATTGAAACTTATTCAGATGCAGATTGGGTTGGCAAAAATACAGATCGTAAAAGCGTAATAGGATCTATAACACTCTTTAATAGAAATGTGGTATCGTGGCTGTCGAGAAAGCAAAATTGCATGGCATTATCAACTGCAAAATCTTATAAAAATAATAAAAGAGCAAAACACATTGACATAAAATATCATTACATTAAAGACCTAGTTAACAAAAAAGACAGAAATTAAATATGTATCCACTGAATATAATTTATCTGACATGTTTACTAAACCTTTGACTGCTGAAAAACTAAAATGTATTAAGAATTCATTTATTCATCATTTTATTTTTTGTACTTATGGTAGAAAACATAAAGAAAAATTATATAAATAGTATTCATTTCTTATTGAAATTAAAGTTTTTTTTATTAAAAATTTTTGGCTTGCAAATACAATAAAATGTTAATTGGAGAATTAAATATTAATTTAACTGAACAATTTCAAGATCAAAATACTTTTCAATCGAGGTGGGCTGTTAAAGTACTGCTGTAATTAATGCTAATGTATAATGTATGTATTTATGTATTCCTGAATGTATTTCTGAACACATTTATGTTACCAGTTTTGTGAACACTCCAATGTCACTTATGTTTTTCTTTGAACTCACTACTGTCAAAAATTTGTATTCCCAATAAACGCATAAATAAGGTAAAACTTAGTGCCTGTTCACATCGTAGTCAGAATGAGGATTTACAGAAAAAGAGGGAAAGCTAATCTATTTCTAAAGTAGATTTTCGGGTGATCCGTGACGTTTTTTTTTATATTGTTTCATTTCTGAAATGTTTTTTTTATTTTAGTTTTGATCTTTCAGCAAGGAAGTGTAAAGAGGAAAAAAGGTATCTTTCAGGCCAACTGCTCAAATTTAAAATGGTCCGATTCAGGTGTTCTGCATGTGACTGTTCACATTGGTGTGAACATGAAAGTCCTGACCATGAATGTCATGTTCACATTTTCATGAGGATGAAAGACTTTTTGGGAGGCGGAACATTTGAATTGGACCCTTTTAAATTTTTAAATGTGAGCAGTGGGCCTGAAACATACCTTTTTTCCTCTTCTTTACACTGTGTCTCCACTAGCTATAAACTCATAGCATATGACCCTCTTAAGACGGTTACTTATGGTACTCATAAGTACATATCAAACGATAGTATGTAAGTGATAAGATTGAGGAGTAAAAAGTCACAAAGAAAATGTTCTATTTTATCATTTGAAAGCGGATTTTCGTTGCAGGTAATCCTTCTTCCCAGTCATTCAAAATCTTTCTGCCCATGCCAATGTAAACAGGCACTTAGTGCGCGGCTTCATTATCAGTGCAATCATGGCAATGAAAGTCCTGTTGCGCGAGACGAGTAGATTTTAATGTGAGTCAAAAAGGGAGACGTTGATTGCACCGAAAGTCCACTCCAAAACACAGTTCTGGGTGAAAGAATGAATGTTCATTACTCAAAGCATTTTGTTTCTGACACACACATGTGTGTGTTGTGGTATGAGTGTTCTGTATTCAAATCATTCCTCCATAGATTTTCCTCATTTTTTGCTGATCGTCGGAGAGTGAACGATGTTTGGAAGTCGAAAAGGAGGGTGTGTGGGAAATGCGAATTAAATCTGCAGTAGGAAATCGATTCTTGATTAAAATCAGAAGTGTTACGCATGCTCTTTATTTTTGTAACTAAATAAGCGTTTTTACTTTATTATTACAATTTTTTATTTTATTTATTTTATTTATTTTTTTTTTTTTGACTATAAACAATCTCATCCTTGCCAACCTACTACTTCCACGATATCCTCTGTTCCTCATCTGTCAAACTGGGTATATTGTGCGGAGAAGAGTGAAAAGTAACGACAGACCACAGTCACGAAGAAAATATAAAAACGAAAATCAGTTTCAGCAGCTATAATGTTCCGTCCCTATTCCATCTTATTAATATTAGTTCGATCATTGAGTAGTGAAGTTCGCAGATAATAACATGCTGTATCCGTTACAGAAATCTTTCATTTCCTTCTTAAACTTTATCAAAATAGTGCAGGATTGGGCACTACAGTGTAAATATGACCATTTAACAGGTCTGGACAGTTGTGACCACACTTTTACAAATATTTTTAATCATTTGTAGACAAGCTTCTCTAAAAAAAAAACACCCAAATTTGACACCACTTCAAATGATCCTAGAAAACGGACATTCGAAAAATCTTTGTCACTTATGTTGAACAAGACCAAAAGAAGTCAAGATCTTTTTAAGTTAGATGCAGAAATTCAGGGAAAATTAGAAGCGGCAATATTATTTCGGGCGGCAAGATGATTGAAAAAAAAAAAAAAAACTTTAAGTACAAAATCGCGAGAGGTACCAAAGCTAAGAAAGACACAGAAAAAAAATCGAATATTGTTCGGGCAATCGCGCCTGAATTGGGATGGCCCAGTGATGGAAGGAAGTGATTGGTAACGATAGCAGGCCTTTGTTACGGAGACCAAAAAACGCCGCTATACCCCTAAGTCCTTAAAACATGGAGGAGGTAATACCATGGTGTGGGGCTGCATCTCTTGGTATGTAGCTGGGCCTACTTTTTGGATTATTTATAAATTATATTATATTATATTATTGTCTTGGGAATTCCAACAAGAGTATGACCAGAAATACACTTCGGGTTTAGCCAAGAAGTTGTTTTCCGACAACGGTGTACATCTCATGGCTTGGCTTAAGTCTCTCGACTTAAACACAATTAAGCATTTATGGGGGGTCGTTAAGGTACAAATCGGATAAACCAAGGTCGGCTATACCAAAAAGTACTAATAGGACGTTGGTAGATTCAATGCCCTCTAGACGCAAGGCCGTATTGAACCAAAAAGCACAGTCGTCTTATTTTTTTTTTTTATTATTTGACATCCTTTATATATTATTGTCCTTCCAAAAAAGTCTTTTTTAATATGCTTACAATTTTTTAATGTTAATTTTTCTAAGCTTGATATATAAGCACAATTAATATAATTACAATGAATTGACAGACTTTCTTTGATATATTACGCAAAGTATGCTGGTGACTTTATTTTTTGTTCATAACTATGTAATAGACGATATAGAAAAAAAAAACAATACATACAATTTTAAATATTTACATTTTGTATAGAAAAAATAAAGAAGAGCTCGAGTTGGACATCAATATTAAAATTGCAAAATTTGTTAACCAAAAATAAATTGGAAATAATTTAAATTGCTTATAAGATTCATTTAATTCCAATAAGCAAAATATAGATTTTGCTATTGCATTTAGTATTGATGTAACCTTATAGACCGGTAAAAAGAGCTTTATTCGACTCATGGGGAAATATGGCTACCAAAATATCAACATTAATAAAACAAAATATATGAAACCAAGTACAAATGAGTATTCTTCATGGATTTCTTATATTAACTTTGTTATAGGATATTTTCACACTGTTTGCTAATATATCCAAATTTTTAAAAAAGGCAATACGTTTGCTAATTATCAGAAAATATTGTTTTGATCCTTATCTACTCATATCCCTGTCAATAAAAGAGTTTTAAAAAGAACATATCTCCGACACAAACCAAAAGTCGATATCTATCTATACTAAGTACAGCAGGATGACCGGACTTTCGGCTACAGCTTAAATAATATTACTACGGAGTATAAATATAATTTTAACTGACGTTATAAGAAATGGTTCTAAGATTTTTTTTTTTTTTTACAATATTATAAACAGAGTTTTAAATAAGTGCATATAATATGATTGGACACTTAGATGAAGTCATTTCCATATTCTAAAAATTACTTTGCATACAAGGATGTTTTCCGTTAAAAAAAAAACTCATTCCTTTGATTGGTTTTGCAAAAAAAAAAAAAAAAAAAAAAATTATTCCTAAATAGCTAAAAATAACTTATGTTCATGAAGCTTTCAATAGGTGGTTTATGATAAATTTGTTGCAATGCATTTAACAACTTCAACTGCTTGAAAATAAAATTTCTCAAATATATGAATTGAGTTAGATATTTGAGTTGAGTTAGCCCATTAAATTGCATTTCTTCAATATAGATATTTGTTTAAAAAAAAAATGAAAATCTTACTTTGTCCACTGTCATATCAATTGGCAATTGTTATAATAAAACCTTTACATCACTAATTATGAACCAAGTTCCAATATATACCAACCTATTTTAAATTGTTTTATTTTATTCATATTACTTAACATCTAAATTCGATGGATTCTTGATTTTGCTGAATTTTCAGTGTTCAAAGAATTATTAAAACAAGTAATAGCAGAAAATAAAACAATATATATAAGATAACTAAAAACTCAGCAAATTTCCTTCGATATACAAAGTTATAGTGTTTGCCTGGATAATTGTTTAATGCAAATCTCAGTGTGTACATCATCAAATTTATATGATTACTTTTAATATATACATATGTACGCGTATTTATATAAATTTAACATTAAACATTAAATGCATATCAATAATTTTTTTGTCAATATTAATAGTACATATATGTATATATATTCTTTTTTTTAACTATAAACAATTCCGTTTGCACTTATTTTTTGAATTTTTTTTGCTGTTATTTCCTTAAATAAAAGAAATTTCTAACTTAAGTAGTAACAAAAATTTGTGCTCAAAAACAATAGTTTTATGAAAATTATACAAAAATACTTTTGCTTTACATTAAAATTAAATCCGTGCACTGTTCAAAAGTTGTATAAAAAAATAATCTCTTCTTAAATGACTAGATACTGACGAATAGCAGATGGTACTCACAATGCGTTGCTGTTTAATTTTTATAATTCGAATCTGAAAAAAAAAAAAACAAAACAAATTTGCTTATCATTACCTAGTTTAATTGTTGATTTGATTTATACTTTAAAAGAAAACTAGGTCTAACAAGCGTTATTATTTCTTAGAAAATTTTTAACCAAATATTATCAACATAAGACTTATCAATCTCCCTAACCGCCCGCTGCTCCTTATTGAACTTCGTGTCGGTGGCCCCCACTGTAAACAGACCAATCTAAATCTCCTTTAAAGGGCACATCTAGTGTGAAATTGTGAAAAAAAAAACCGATTTTTTTTTTTCATATTTCGAAAGTCTATCTATACCATAATAAAATCTCAAATGAATATCGCAAAGCCTTCTAAAGAATAGCCGCTCAGTGGTCAGAAAGTTACGTTTGCTACGGGGTCTACCAAAGTTATTGTTCAGGCTCTGTCGTCATCGTACACCATTATAATACGATTTCGGCTTTTATTGTTGACCTTAAGGTATGCAGAAATGCAGAAATGTTTTCGAACCCAGACACATTTAGTTTTACTGTAACCGTTATACTGAGCACTTCGTAAGTTATTTTAGTAAAAATGAGTGATCAACCTCTATATTCAAACCAAAAAGATACTCGAGACATTAGCAGGCATCCCAGTTTCAAGAAAACGGGAAATCAACATACATTCGAGCAGTCTGACGCGAATACCAGCACGTCCGCTGAATACTGTCACGAAATAATAATAATAATATTGTGATATCCAGCTCATGGATATTGCATTACTCATTTTGTTTCTGTTTTGTATGCAATAAGCAATTTAGTAATGTGTAAAATTTGTAAAAAAAAAAAAAAAAAAAAAGTGACTTTTAATCAAGCAAGTCCGCGAAGTTTAGGATTCAAAATTGCTTTCATGTGTGAATGCGGTATTTCGTTCATCAGTTCCGGGCCTATGACTGAAAATGCATTTGAAAAAAAAAAAAAATAGACGTTTAGTGGCTGTGATGCGTCTTTGAGGTATCGGAATAAACGGAATTAATTTTTTTTGCGGTTTGATGGATTTAGCAAGCAAAATTCGCTGGATGTTTCACGAATTTATGAATAGCAGAAGAATCAGTTTGTAAACTAAGTATGGAAAGAGCTTTTGAGAAAGAGAAGCAGACATTAGAAAAAGAAAAATCTGACAGTTTCGGAAGATGGCACATGGAAAAAACGTGGCCATACGAGGGCTGTTTGATAAATAACCGAACTAGAAATGACAACGCAATTTTTTTAGGTTTTGACAATTTTTTCAATATAATCTCCTTTCAACTCGTTATACTTTTCCTAGTGGTGATGCAACTTTTTTTAACTCCTCCGTATAGTCCGACTTTTGTTGGCCTGCATAATACTCGTCCGCGGTGCTGATGACTTCTGTAATATGTTGTTTTACTAATTCGTCAAAGAAGAAAGACTAAATAATGCCTTCGACAGGGCACCGAAAATAACTGTTTCTTTATTGATTTAATTCGGGTATTTATACAAATTTGACATAGTCACTATACGGTGACTATGCTTGTAAACGAACGTGTAACGTAGTAAGAAACATGACTCCACAATCGGTGATACATTTGCTGCAGTGCTTCTAAGGCGGAGCACTTGAAATAGTTCAAATGAGTATAAGGTCACTGGACCGTGAATCATTTGTGCTATATTTATGTTATTGGTATTCTGTTGTTTGCTTCTGGTTTGCTTCTTGATACGCTACACTTCCTCCGGCGAGCGATCTTTAAAGGTTTGGAAACAAAACGAAGTCGCAGGGAGCCAAATTAGGAGAATGGGGGAGCAATTCGCAGTGCAAAAGTCGGTGCGTTATCGTGGTGGAAAAGCACTTTTTTTTCGCTAAATGTGGTCATTTTTTCAGCCTTGAATCGGTCTATAAATCGACGTAGTATTCTCCTGTGATTGTTTTTCCCTTCTCTAAATAGTTGACGTGGATCACACCTCGCGCGTTCCAAAAAACAGTGGCCATCACCTTTCCGGCCGAAGGCACGCTCTTTCGGACATTGTTTCGATTGGTCTTTGGTCTCTGGTGTGTACCAATAAATTCGTGTTTCATCAACGGTCACGAAATGAAGCAAATACTCCTTCCGATTTTAATTAAACAGAACCAAGCACTTTTTTGAAGTGGTCTCGCGTTTGCGCTTGTTCTCCGGTGTGAGCAAACGCGACACCCATCGCGCGGACAGCTTTCTCATGTTTAACATCTCGTGCAGGATATGGCTAACGCGTTCAGTTGAAATGCCTGCTATCTCAGTCAACTCGCTAATTTTCACTACGCGGTCCGCCAATACGAAATCATGGATTTTTTCCACGGTTTTTGTGCCATATAGGCGCGGTTCATCAAAAACCGGCCAAACTCTGCAAACCAATGGTAAACTGTTGTACGGGAAGGTGAACACACCATCGAGAATGGGCTTGATTTTCCCGCAGGTTTTGCCACTCAAAAACAAAAATCGTATTACGAAGCGATACTGCTCTTTTTCAATGGTCGCAAAAAACAATAACACGATGTTTTGAAATGGGTGTCAAAAAAGACTAAGTCTAATTGTTACCAAATTTTGACAGGCGGGCTAAGAGATGTTATACTTAATGATGGTACACTTATTTTGGTTCAGTAACTCCACCTATCTTCCAATCCAGTTTCTCATCGAACAGCCCTCGTACTTCACGTTTTGGTGTAGCAATTCTAGCAGGAAAATACTGTAAAAAAAATCATCGAATCGTGTGTAAAGTCTACTTACTGTCAGAGAAAAGACAGCGATCCTGAAGCTTTTTTCTCTACACGAAGATGATTGCGACATAAATCGTAAAGGATCAAAAATGGAAGTCGACAGTGTAAAAGACATGTTTGGTCTCTCGATTTGTAAATACGGGGTGAAATACTCGCGGTATATTGGTGATGGTAATAGTGCCACATATAAAGGATAATTAGATTTGAATCCACATGATATTCCTGTAGAAAAAACGAAAGTGCTATCTACATGTTACAAAAAGAATGGGGTCACGATGCAGCAGTTTAAAAAAAGTCGATAAGAGCTTAGAAGTAAAAAGCAAAATCACGCTAAATTAACTGCCAACTTAATTAATAAACTTCAAAAGTATTACGGCCTAGCGATCATGAGACATCAAAATAATGTGGATGAAATGTATAAAGCAATGTGAACTACATTCCATCATTTGAGTTCGACTGACAAGAATCCAAACCATGGAAACTGTCCAGAAGGCGCAGAATTGGTGTGCTTATCGCCAAGCGGAAGCCGAAGGAATGAACCTGACTTCAAGCACGATTATCTCCCACTTGATCCAAATGTTCAAAAAGCTCTGAAGCCAATATATGAGGACTTGTCTCGACTTGAATTGCTTGATTGGAGTAAGGGTAAAAATACACAGAATAATAACGAAAGCTACAATGGTTTACTTTGGCACTTTGCTCCGAAACACCTCCATAGTGGTCTCAAAACTCTTGAAATATCAAATTACTTTGCTACTTTAAAAATATTTAATGTGATGGGAGTGATAGTTGGACCTGCAGCAATAGATAATGACGCTAACAAAGATGAAACGAAAGTACGAGTAGCAGAGTATTGCCAACAGACTGCCTCGAAAGACGGCTGATTATCTCAGAGCTTCAACAACCCAGCAGGCGCTTTTTGAAGAGGAGTAAGGTGAATTATATGGGCCAGGAAGAGCAGATTAGCTCTAAGTAAGATTTTTATCTATTTATTACAAAGAAATCAATCATTTTATATTTAAACGCGTTTTTCTCGAAACTACATTTTCAAATTTGCTACAATTGTAACTCGAAAACAAACAAATTTTCCGATCGCCAAAAACCATAAAATTTTAAAGCAAAATTAAAAAATTTTTTTTTCAAAATTCTGCCATTTCGTTTAAATTACGAAAAATCCCTTTTTTTGGCGGTCACACTAAGTGTGCCCTTTAATGCGAATATAACGCTAATCCGAATAGATTATCTTTTTAAAAGTGTACTCTACAATCCGAATCCACACTAATTTTTGTAATCTGTAATTCCTCTTATAAGAGGTTTATATATAACTCCTTTATCGTTACTCGTCTTCTGGAAATAGAAATGTAAGTAGGTTGTATGGTACGACTGTGGTCATATATATATATATACAAGTACAAATACTTATTTTGAGTCTTCTTTTGCTATTGACCTTACAATTAAGCACTTACACAAATATTTATTCAGATTTTTAATTATTCGGTTATTTGTTTATTGTTTTTGATCGCTAATTTTTGTGTATAAATGTTCAATAAGAGGAAGCGTAAAACAATTACGTTGAAACAAAAAAAATCTTAAACAAAATTGAAAACGGTGCGGGATATCTGTATCTTGAAAACAGAAAAAATAACTCAAGTCTTTGAAGATTAATTAAAAATGTGGTAAAAGAACATTTTCAAAGTCCTATTAGGTGTCGAACGTTCTTTCAATGGAAGCCGAGGGTTGATTCCGAGCTTCAGAAAAAGGTTTGACATCCAAAATCTAAAAAAATTGCGGAAAACAAACGCAACTGAATTTCAGGTCAACTTACCACGCAAATTTATAACAAAATATATTGGAAGCTTCTACCGGAAAAGACACTTGTAAGCTTTACCGAAAAAAAGGCGCCTGGCAGAAAAACAATTAAAGAACGCTTAATTTTTTTGGAAACGCACCAATCAAAAATATTTGTTTTTGGCAAATCAAATAGGCCACGTCCCTTTGGCGCAGCGAATAGATTACAATTCCACTTCAAGTGCCTGGATGATATATGTGACATAAAAGACGATATTCCGCCTGCTAGATTAATGGGTCAAGCAAGTGTCTTCCATGGCCTGAAATGGCAAATTTCACTGAACCTATCGAAGGTATATCTGGAGTTCAATTGACTGTTAATGATGTTAACGATTGGCATTCAGGATAGTACGTCAGCAGAAAGTGAAGAGAAAGAGAAAATACCTGAACATCAACATAAAATTAAACATGATGCAATTAAGGGGTTTTTTATACGCAGTTGCAGCAAGGACGAAAAAGACGATCTTTTATGAATTTGACTTTTTATGAATGATTTGTAAAAAATATCGATTCGGTGTGCTCCTGCAGACGATCTCCTGAAGGTTATCAAAAAAAGATGTTCGACGATGACCATGATATTTCTGGTTTAGTCATCTGAAAATCAAAAAAAAAAAAAAAAAAAAAAAAAAAATTCGTTTAGTGAATAGATAAAACTAGGTATTGGTCAAAGAAATAATCGAAATTTTGATTTTTTTACAAAATGGCGGCTTCTAAAAAAAAAGTTCGAATTTTCGACCAAAATTGCCATGTATCTTGGTGACTTTTGTCAAGGGAAAATTTAGAGAGGTGTACAACTCAGAATGCATGGTACCTACTGTTAAGCACGGAGGAGGCAGTGTAATTAATTGGGGCTGCATTTGGTGCGGTGTGTGTGAAATGGATCTGTGTGACTGTGGATGGACGAAAATCTGCTAAAATCCTCCTTTTCCAACAATTTTGGGCATCAGATCTAACTATGAAATGGTTTGAAAATCTTTGCTCAAGTGACCTGCAGTCTTTGGATCTGAACCCTATAGAATATCTATGGAGTATTCTGAAGTGTACAATGAAGTATTCAATTACATCGAAAGAAAAACTTAAAAATGTGTTACAGCAGCAATGAGGTGATATATAGTCAGAATGGTGTCACAAGCTAGTTAGCCTACGAGGATCTGGCTGCTGTTATAAAGGCCAAAGCGGGTTCAGCCAAATATTAATTACATTTAATATAAAGAATTTTATAGGGCGCCTAATACAAGTTTTTTTTTTTCTCTCTATATGTTTATTCGAATACTTCTTTACAATAATGGATCCGGATTAGCGAGACGTTACTATATATAGAAGTGTATGGGGTTAACCTGTGATTGGTTAAAAAATACTTTTAACGGAAAAACTAATCCAAGCTGCAGAAAAGTTGATATTAAAAGTAGAAAAACGAAGATGGATCAATTAGTACTAGTTTTCAAAATCAGTTGGCGCTAAGATGGTCCCATCTATGGCATCCGTGAGATATTGGTTCAACGAATTTAAACGTCAGCGTACATTTGTTTTCGATAATAATCGCCCAGGCCTCCCCAAAGTCTTGATTACTGGGAAATTCGTTGAAAAGGTCCTAGGCATGATTCTTATCGACCGCTGAACGAAAGTGCGCGAAGTTGCAGAGTCCGTAGGTGTGTCGTACAGAATGATAATCAATATTTTACATGATAAGCTCACCATGAGAAGAGTGCCTACTTCGAAAAAGGGTTTGGAGCTCTTTAAACGTAAATCGCAGGAGTTATTACATCAAGTCGTCACTCCTGATGAAACCTGGATCCATTACTACACACCAAAGACCAAACAACAAATTAAACAATGGATTTTAACAGGTAAACAAGGTCCCATCGGTCGGAAAGGCCATGTCTACGATTTTTTGAGATTCAAAAAATTATACAAAAATACTTTTGCTTTACATTAAAATTAAATCCGTGCACTGTTCAAAAGTTGTATAAAAAAATAATCTCTTCTTAAATGACTAGATACTGACGAATAGCAGATGGTACTCACAATGCGTTGCTGTTTAATTTTTATAATTCGAATCTGAAAAAAAAAAAAACAAAACAAATTTGCTTATCATTACCTAGTTTAATTGTTGATTTGATTTATACTTTAAAAGAAAACTAGGTCTAACAAGCGTTATTATTTCTTAGAAAATTTTTAACCAAATATTATCAACATAAGACTTATCAATCTCCCTAACCGCCCGCTGCTCCTTATTGAACTTCGTGTCGGTGGCCCCCACTGTAAACAGACCAATCTAAATCTCCTTTAAAGGGCACATCTAGTGTGAAATTGTGAAAAAAAAAACCGATTTTTTTTTTTCATATTTCGAAAGTCTATCTATACCATAATAAAATCTCAAATGAATATCGCAAAGCCTTCTAAAGAATAGCCGCTCAGTGGTCAGAAAGTTACGTTTGCTACGGGGTCTACCAAAGTTATTGTTCAGGCTCTGTCGTCATCGTACACCATTATAATACGATTTCGGCTTTTATTGTTGACCTTAAGGTATGCAGAAATGCAGAAATGTTTTCGAACCCAGACACATTTAGTTTTACTGTAACCGTTATACTGAGCACTTCGTAAGTTATTTTAGTAAAAATGAGTGATCAACCTCTATATTCAAACCAAAAAGATACTCGAGACATTAGCAGGCATCCCAGTTTCAAGAAAACGGGAAATCAACATACATTCGAGCAGTCTGACGCGAATACCAGCACGTCCGCTGAATACTGTCACGAAATAATAATAATAATATTGTGATATCCAGCTCATGGATATTGCATTACTCATTTTGTTTCTGTTTTGTATGCAATAAGCAATTTAGTAATGTGTAAAATTTGTAAAAAAAAAAAAAAAAAAAAAGTGACTTTTAATCAAGCAAGTCCGCGAAGTTTAGGATTCAAAATTGCTTTCATGTGTGAATGCGGTATTTCGTTCATCAGTTCCGGGCCTATGACTGAAAATGCATTTGAAAAAAAAAAAAAATAGACGTTTAGTGGCTGTGATGCGTCTTTGAGGTATCGGAATAAACGGAATTAATTTTTTTTGCGGTTTGATGGATTTAGCAAGCAAAATTCGCTGGATGTTTCACGAATTTATGAATAGCAGAAGAATCAGTTTGTAAACTAAGTATGGAAAGAGCTTTTGAGAAAGAGAAGCAGACATTAGAAAAAGAAAAATCTGACAGTTTCGGAAGATGGCACATGGAAAAAACGTGGCCATACGAGGGCTGTTTGATAAATAACCGAACTAGAAATGACAACGCAATTTTTTTAGGTTTTGACAATTTTTTCAATATAATCTCCTTTCAACTCGTTATACTTTTCCTAGTGGTGATGCAACTTTTTTTAACTCCTCCGTATAGTCCGACTTTTGTTGGCCTGCATAATACTCGTCCGCGGTGCTGATGACTTCTGTAATATGTTGTTTTACTAATTCGTCAAAGAAGAAAGACTAAATAATGCCTTCGACAGGGCACCGAAAATAACTGTTTCTTTATTGATTTAATTCGGGTATTTATACAAATTTGACATAGTCACTATACGGTGACTATGCTTGTAAACGAACGTGTAACGTAGTAAGAAACATGACTCCACAATCGGTGATACATTTGCTGCAGTGCTTCTAAGGCGGAGCACTTGAAATAGTTCAAATGAGTATAAGGTCACTGGACCGTGAATCATTTGTGCTATATTTATGTTATTGGTATTCTGTTGTTTGCTTCTGGTTTGCTTCTTGATACGCTACACTTCCTCCGGCGAGCGATCTTTAAAGGTTTGGAAACAAAACGAAGTCGCAGGGAGCCAAATTAGGAGAATGGGGGAGCAATTCGCAGTGCAAAAGTCGGTGCGTTATCGTGGTGGAAAAGCACTTTTTTTTCGCTAAATGTGGTCATTTTTTCAGCCTTGAATCGGTCTATAAATCGACGTAGTATTCTCCTGTGATTGTTTTTCCCTTCTCTAAATAGTTGACGTGGATCACACCTCGCGCGTTCCAAAAAACAGTGGCCATCACCTTTCCGGCCGAAGGCACGCTCTTTCGGACATTGTTTCGATTGGTCTTTGGTCTCTGGTGTGTACCAATAAATTCGTGTTTCATCAACGGTCACGAAATGAAGCAAATACTCCTTCCGATTTTAATTAAACAGAACCAAGCACTTTTTTGAAGTGGTCTCGCGTTTGCGCTTGTTCTCCGGTGTGAGCAAACGCGACACCCATCGCGCGGACAGCTTTCTCATGTTTAACATCTCGTGCAGGATATGGCTAACGCGTTCAGTTGAAATGCCTGCTATCTCAGTCAACTCGCTAATTTTCACTACGCGGTCCGCCAATACGAAATCATGGATTTTTTCCACGGTTTTTGTGCCATATAGGCGCGGTTCATCAAAAACCGGCCAAACTCTGCAAACCAATGGTAAACTGTTGTACGGGAAGGTGAACACACCATCGAGAATGGGCTTGATTTTCCCGCAGGTTTTGCCACTCAAAAACAAAAATCGTATTACGAAGCGATACTGCTCTTTTTCAATGGTCGCAAAAAACAATAACACGATGTTTTGAAATGGGTGTCAAAAAAGACTAAGTCTAATTGTTACCAAATTTTGACAGGCGGGCTAAGAGATGTTATACTTAATGATGGTACACTTATTTTGGTTCAGTAACTCCACCTATCTTCCAATCCAGTTTCTCATCGAACAGCCCTCGTACTTCACGTTTTGGTGTAGCAATTCTAGCAGGAAAATACTGTAAAAAAAATCATCGAATCGTGTGTAAAGTCTACTTACTGTCAGAGAAAAGACAGCGATCCTGAAGCTTTTTTCTCTACACGAAGATGATTGCGACATAAATCGTAAAGGATCAAAAATGGAAGTCGACAGTGTAAAAGACATGTTTGGTCTCTCGATTTGTAAATACGGGGTGAAATACTCGCGGTATATTGGTGATGGTAATAGTGCCACATATAAAGGATAATTAGATTTGAATCCACATGATATTCCTGTAGAAAAAACGAAAGTGCTATCTACATGTTACAAAAAGAATGGGGTCACGATGCAGCAGTTTAAAAAAAGTCGATAAGAGCTTAGAAGTAAAAAGCAAAATCACGCTAAATTAACTGCCAACTTAATTAATAAACTTCAAAAGTATTACGGCCTAGCGATCATGAGACATCAAAATAATGTGGATGAAATGTATAAAGCAATGTGAACTACATTCCATCATTTGAGTTCGACTGACAAGAATCCAAACCATGGAAACTGTCCAGAAGGCGCAGAATTGGTGTGCTTATCGCCAAGCGGAAGCCGAAGGAATGAACCTGACTTCAAGCACGATTATCTCCCACTTGATCCAAATGTTCAAAAAGCTCTGAAGCCAATATATGAGGACTTGTCTCGACTTGAATTGCTTGATTGGAGTAAGGGTAAAAATACACAGAATAATAACGAAAGCTACAATGGTTTACTTTGGCACTTTGCTCCGAAACACCTCCATAGTGGTCTCAAAACTCTTGAAATATCAAATTACTTTGCTACTTTAAAAATATTTAATGTGATGGGAGTGATAGTTGGACCTGCAGCAATAGATAATGACGCTAACAAAGATGAAACGAAAGTACGAGTAGCAGAGTATTGCCAACAGACTGCCTCGAAAGACGGCTGATTATCTCAGAGCTTCAACAACCCAGCAGGCGCTTTTTGAAGAGGAGTAAGGTGAATTATATGGGCCAGGAAGAGCAGATTAGCTCTAAGTAAGATTTTTATCTATTTATTACAAAGAAATCAATCATTTTATATTTAAACGCGTTTTTCTCGAAACTACATTTTCAAATTTGCTACAATTGTAACTCGAAAACAAACAAATTTTCCGATCGCCAAAAACCATAAAATTTTAAAGCAAAATTAAAAAATTTTTTTTTCAAAATTCTGCCATTTCGTTTAAATTACGAAAAATCCCTTTTTTTGGCGGTCACACTAAGTGTGCCCTTTAATGCGAATATAACGCTAATCCGAATAGATTATCTTTTTAAAAGTGTACTCTACAATCCGAATCCACACTAATTTTTGTAATCTGTAATTCCTCTTATAAGAGGTTTATATATAACTCCTTTATCGTTACTCGTCTTCTGGAAATAGAAATGTAAGTAGGTTGTATGGTACGACTGTGGTCATATATATATATATACAAGTACAAATACTTATTTTGAGTCTTCTTTTGCTATTGACCTTACAATTAAGCACTTACACAAATATTTATTCAGATTTTTAATTATTCGGTTATTTGTTTATTGTTTTTGATCGCTAATTTTTGTGTATAAATGTTCAATAAGAGGAAGCGTAAAACAATTACGTTGAAACAAAAAAAATCTTAAACAAAATTGAAAACGGTGCGGGATATCTGTATCTTGAAAACAGAAAAAATAACTCAAGTCTTTGAAGATTAATTAAAAATGTGGTAAAAGAACATTTTCAAAGTCCTATTAGGTGTCGAACGTTCTTTCAATGGAAGCCGAGGGTTGATTCCGAGCTTCAGAAAAAGGTTTGACATCCAAAATCTAAAAAAATTGCGGAAAACAAACGCAACTGAATTTCAGGTCAACTTACCACGCAAATTTATAACAAAATATATTGGAAGCTTCTACCGGAAAAGACACTTGTAAGCTTTACCGAAAAAAAGGCGCCTGGCAGAAAAACAATTAAAGAACGCTTAATTTTTTTGGAAACGCACCAATCAAAAATATTTGTTTTTGGCAAATCAAATAGGCCACGTCCCTTTGGCGCAGCGAATAGATTACAATTCCACTTCAAGTGCCTGGATGATATATGTGACATAAAAGACGATATTCCGCCTGCTAGATTAATGGGTCAAGCAAGTGTCTTCCATGGCCTGAAATGGCAAATTTCACTGAACCTATCGAAGGTATATCTGGAGTTCAATTGACTGTTAATGATGTTAACGATTGGCATTCAGGATAGTACGTCAGCAGAAAGTGAAGAGAAAGAGAAAATACCTGAACATCAACATAAAATTAAACATGATGCAATTAAGGGGTTTTTTATACGCAGTTGCAGCAAGGACGAAAAAGACGATCTTTTATGAATTTGACTTTTTATGAATGATTTGTAAAAAATATCGATTCGGTGTGCTCCTGCAGACGATCTCCTGAAGGTTATCAAAAAAAGATGTTCGACGATGACCATGATATTTCTGGTTTAGTCATCTGAAAATCAAAAAAAAAAAAAAAAAAAAAAAAATTCGTTTAGTGAATAGATAAAACTAGGTATTGGTCAAAGAAATAATCGAAATTTTGATTTTTTTACAAAATGGCGGCTTCTAAAAAAAAAGTTCGAATTTTCGACCAAAATTGCCATGTATCTTGGTGACTTTTGTCAAGGGAAAATTTAGAGAGGTGTACAACTCAGAATGCATGGTACCTACTGTTAAGCACGGAGGAGGCAGTGTAATTAATTGGGGCTGCATTTGGTGCGGTGTGTGTGAAATGGATCTGTGTGACTGTGGATGGACGAAAATCTGCTAAAATCCTCCTTTTCCAACAATTTTGGGCATCAGATCTAACTATGAAATGGTTTGAAAATCTTTGCTCAAGTGACCTGCAGTCTTTGGATCTGAACCCTATAGAATATCTATGGAGTGTTCTGAAGTGTACAATGAAGTATTCAATTACATCGAAAGAAAAACTTAAAAATGTGTTACAGCAGCAATGAGGTGATATATAGTCAGAATGGTGTCACAAGCTAGTTAGCCTACGAGGATCTGGCTGCTGTTATAAAGGCCAAAGCGGGTTCAGCCAAATATTAATTACATTTAATATAAAGAATTTTATAGGGCGCCTAATACAAGTTTTTTTTTTTCTCTCTATATGTTTATTCGAATACTTCTTTACAATAATGGATCCGGATTAGCGAGACGTTACTATATATAGAAGTGTATGGGGTTAACCTGTGATTGGTTAAAAAATACTTTTAACGGAAAAACTAATCCAAGCTGCAGAAAAGTTGATATTAAAAGTAGAAAAACGAAGATGGATCAATTAGTACTAGTTTTCAAAATCAGTTGGCGCTAAGATGGTCCCATCTATGGCATCCGTGAGATATTGGTTCAACGAATTTAAACGTCAGCGTACATTTGTTTTCGATAATAATCGCCCAGGCCTCCCCAAAGTCTTGATTACTGGGAAATTCGTTGAAAAGGTCCTAGGCATGATTCTTATCGACCGCTGAACGAAAGTGCGCGAAGTTGCAGAGTCCGTAGGTGTGTCGTACAGAATGATAATCAATATTTTACATGATAAGCTCACCATGAGAAGAGTGCCTACTTCGAAAAAGGGTTTGGAGCTCTTTAAACGTAAATCGCAGGAGTTATTACATCAAGTCGTCACTCCTGATGAAACCTGGATCCATTACTACACACCAAAGACCAAACAACAAATTAAACAATGGATTTTAACAGGTAAACAAGGTCCCATCGGTCGGAAAGGCCATGTCTACGATTTTTTGAGATTCAAAGGGATTAATCCTGATGAACTTTTTGAAAAAAGGAATCACGATCACAGGGAACTATTGGACTGATTTGATAAGTTGTTAAAACGAAAGTTAAATGCACAACGAAAGATAAAGTTGAAGTGTATCAAATCCGTTGCTTCTAAGTGACGTGCAAACTTTTCTACCACTTTGAAAAAAAAAGTAAATAAATAAATAAATAAAAAAATAACCACGCTCCCATTATTCCGATTTAAGTTCTGTTCGCAATCAAGACATCAGGCAAGTGAATGGCGTTCACCAAATTAGCCGAGACCAAAAAAACCACGTCGTTTTCAGTCAAAAAAGAAGGCAATGCTCACGGTTTTCGTGGATTACAACGGTGTAGTGCATCAGAAATTTTTGCCAGAAGGTCAGAGAGTAAACAGAGAGTATTATTTGGGCGTCATGAGACCTTTGCGTGAAGCAATTCGCCGAAAGAGATCCGAATTGTGGGCACCGTCGCACAGTGTCATCATTATTCGTAACTTTTTGACGAAAAATGCAACAAATACCATCCAACAGCCACCGAATTCAACTGATTTGGCTCCCTGTGACTTCTTTCAATTCAATCGAGTTAAAAAACCACTACGAGGAACGCGTTTCAGCAGCCGAGAGGAAGTAATGGAAAAATCGCAGGAAGCACTGATAGACATACATAAAACCGAACATAAAAAATGTTTCGAGGTTTGGATCAAGCGCTGGTATAAGTGTGTTGCAGTCGATGGAGATTACTTTGAAGGGGACAATATAACATAGATTTAGATGAATAAACTTGTATTTTAAATTTTCTGAATAAATTCCGGAAATCAAGGTGGTATAGAGTGATTCAACGTGAGGTTTGATTTATAATGTAAAATAACACACATAAATTTGAAAGTAAACTTAAATTTTTTATTCATGGCATTTACTTTTTGAAAATGATATCATGTAAACATTGGCCAGGACTGCGTCTGAGGTGGTCCATTCGGAAGATCAAATTTTGGGCAACTCCTTCGAACATAGCGACTGGTATCTCGCAGATAACACGAGTAATGTTGACTTCCAAAGCGTTAATCGTAGCTGGCTTATTCCTGAAGACCTGAGATTTTACATATCTCTAGAGAAAATAGTCGAAAGGTGTAATATCGCACAATATAGGCGGCCAATTTACCGTAGCAAAACGTGAAATTAGGTGCTAACCAAAATGATTTCTCAACAAGTCCATAGTTTTATGTGCTTGAATTTCAGGAAGCACATAGTCCGTTAACATGGCGCGATAAAGGATGTAATGGTAGCTCCTGGTACTCTTGGAGTTGCTCATCAGCCCAGAAGGAATCGTAGCAGCGGGAACGCTATATGCATATATCCCTAAAACTTGGAACACAAAAGTTACCTAAAACACTCAAAAGTTTACATGATTATTAGTCGGCAATCTATTTTTACTAAAGACTTTAAAGAGAGTGGTAGATTTGCACAAAAAGAGATATCTTCAAAATCCCCTCATAAATTTTGGTGGGGGCTAATGCCCCCATTTACTTGGCTTAATTTTAGCTTAAAAAACTAGGACAAACACTAAAATACAAATTATTTAATAAGTGTTTAAGACTAGGGATGGTGAAGGAGATCGAATTTGGGGGAATGTGCACTGTGATTAAAATCGAAAACGGAAACGTTTGAGTTTACCTTACGCAGCATACGGGATATTGGTTCGTTAGAGCCATATGTAGTGCGGTGGGTTGGTAGATAAAAGAGACGGAGGCAATTTAGATTTCGAGGGTTAGTTTTAAAGAAAATGGAGTTGTAAAGAGATATGCAATCGACGGTGCCTGAGAAGAGTCGGTGAATGAAGAGAATGTCTGCTGCGTCCCTTCGTTCCTCAAGGGTTATCAGGTTAATGAGTTTGAGACGGTCTCAATAGGGAGGTAACATTAGAGGATCGTTCCAAAGTAGATCTCGAAGAGCAAATTGAGGAAAACGACGCTGGATCCTTTCAATTCAGGTTACATGAACTCGTTGAAAGGGACACCATGCTTGGCTAGAGTACTCAAGAAGAGGGCGAACATAAGTGATGTATAGGATGAGTTTGCTTTGGTAATTATTTCATTGATATGCGAGCGAAAGTTAAGCTCCCTGTCGCATAACATGCCAAAGTCTGAACATATATAGTTTGGTATAGTTTGGGAGTGGAGAAACTAAGTTCTGTAAGTAGACTTGTTGCACTTACGTGAAAAGGTAATCGAGTGACATTTGTTGACATTGAGTTCTAAGCAGTTCTTGATGCACCAGGTGGAAAAGCTATTTAGATCTATTTAAAGGAGGTTGGAGTCGTGTTGTGAGGAAACAGGTTTAAAAATTTTGGTATCGTCAGCATAGAGAGAAAATGCTCAGTGGTGAATGACACTTTCAAGATCGTTAATGGTTAGGATGAAGAGAAATGGACCTAGAAAGGGGCCGAAAGGACAGACCTGAAACCAACCAAAGAAAGGGTCTTATTGCTCGAAAAGGGAACATAGAGAAAAATAGAATTGAATAATCTCTATAGAAAATAGAGAGAGCACTTTTAAAGGGCATTTTGGCGAAATCAAAACAGCACTTACTAAGATAAGCGTTAATTTTGCGGAAATTCGCTTTATGAAAGTCGTAAGAGGCAGCTGCAGATGGTGTGGGCTGGATAGGAGAGTGGTGGAAAAGAGAAAGAAGAAGTAGTGGGTAAAAATTATCAATAGTCGATAGTGAAAGGGGACAGGGTGAGACAGAGGGGTTTATGGGGTCAGTGATGAAAATGAGGTCTAATTGCCTACCCATATATGGTAGTTGGAGACTCCACTAACTTGGCATAAGTTAGAGTCTGTGAGCTCATCCAAGAAGAGACATTCTTTATCAGAGTTAGGGTTTGCGATAAAATGATCTTCAACAGATGCCCTTACAAGTAACAAAGTCAGCATTGTTATCAAAGATTGGGCAGTTAGTGATTCCACAAAACATGGCAATTTTATCAAAAGTAAATGAAAGCCCTTGCAGCTAGCGCTAAATTTAAGTAGTATTACTATTGTAATTTATTTACATTTTAATAAATTTATAATAATAAACTTTACGCACTGTTATGCACTGCGATACACTTGGGGTAATACACTAAATATATGCGGAACCGATACCAGAAGTGGCACAGCGACAGTTATTGAGCGCGAAAGATTGAGGTCAGCCAAAAAAAAAAAAAAAAGTTTGCACTTGGGGTAATGCAATGATGTCGCGGAACTGATATCAGAGGTAGAGATATGGAAGGGAAAGAAATAAATTATATTTAAAAGTATAAAAGTTTAATGCGGAGCAAAACGAAAACACGTCCGAACACGACGAACAGTAGAATTAGAAACTAGGCTAAGTTGTTATTGTTCCCAATATAGTGTCACTTTTTGACAGTTTAGGTCTATAATTGAAGCTAATAGAGGCAAGTAATTTTTTGCACACTAAGGCGAAAACATAAAACTGAACTGTAACTGTAAAACCCTTGGAAATGTGGTTTCTATAGGATAAAATCTTAGGTAATAAAGCAGTTGGACATACAAAAAACAAGATTATAATTGGATGTCGATTCAGATGGAGAACTTAACTCTAACAAATGTTATTGCTGACACGACGCAATGAATGGCTCAAACAGAAATGCAGGAGAAGCTGAGAGCAGAAACCAAAATGTTTACCTGATTCCGGTTAATCCTTCTCAACCGGATTCTTCAATAAGAAATGGCGCTATTAGGTTCGTCGTTATGTTTTTCTAAAAACTGTAGTACTTTTTTATAAACACATGCGAAGTTTCATGTAGATCTGTTAACTCATTCGTACAACAGCTTTACAAAGTTGACGTGGCGTAGTGTTAAAATAAATATCGTGCAGTAATAAAATTCTGGTTTTTGGAAAGTGTAGCACCAAAACAACTTCAATTAGAAAAGTAGAAAGATGGGTTGCTAAAATTAAACTTGGTCGTACAAGTCTTGAAGACGATCCACGTGAAGGAAGTCCAAAAGTGCATCAATACCAGAAATCGTAGCAAAAATACTTAGTCTCGCCATAAATACTGAAATACCCTGTATTATTCAGTTTGGAGAGCAATTACCGTATTTTTTTATAATAATCTATGACTTGTAAAAAAATCAGTTTAAGCTAAACTTTTAAAGTGTCATTATGGAGATAAAGAGAACAGAATTGCAGTAATTGCAAAGATTGGGGCGTCCGCGTTCAATTCGAACAAAAAATGCTGTCAAAGCTGTGAGTGCTCGACTTCGCCGGAATCCCCTTCGGAAGCAGAAAATGTTGTCCCGTGAGATAGATATTGCTTCCAGAAGATCTCAAGGATCATTAAAGATGACCTTGGACTTGTAGCGCACCGTAGCTGCTAGAAAGTTTCTTTTGTCTAATTATGCCCAAATTCTCCCTTCCTCGAAGAGTCTACGTATGTAAATTCTTATTTCTGTGCCTCAAAAACTCTGTATTAAAAAGAAAGTGTAGTTTAAAATTGCCTGTTCTATCGATCAGTTATACACGTGAAGTGAATTTTTATTTCAATTGTTACTATAGTTTTGCATTTATTATAAACAAAGCCTAAAAAAGTTAGCAGAGCTGATCGAAAGAACACCAGTTCAAGTCTGCATAGAGCTAGAAATAAAGTTCCTCCACATAAACGGAAGGAGGACTATTAAGCTTTAGTGAAGTGTGTAAAGTGTGATTGAAAAATTATTTTTCAATCGTGCAAAAAGGAAAGTCTTGGACTCAACAAGTCTGAAACAACTTATATGGAAAATTTGTCCCAAAACTATTAAATTATACTATTATACTCGTATTTTTGTATGGAAGCTATTAAAAACCTTTCTGAAACCATAGTCAAATAAACGAAATACCGAGACTTTAACAAATATAAACCTTTATTCCGTGTAGGTATGTACATAATTAACGAAAAACAAAAACTAACTGACTGGTAATTCAAAAATGATATATAAGTTATACAGAAAGAGATAGCATGTTATGTGTTACATTATAAAAGACCAAGGCAAATGTATGAGAAGTACAACAATGAATTAATAGGGATAGTTATAATATAAAGAAAACTCAGTATTGCCACTACATAATTTTTAACTAAGGCTGTTTTGCTTTGCTGTTATTTACGCAAGAGATGGATACCAAAACAGGTACAAGTTCTCATAAATGGGCGCAAACAGTAAGCAGCATTTGAATAAGCCGAGCGGAGCAAGAAGCTGCCATAGAAAGCAAAGAACCCAGAGTCCAGCGTAGGCAAGAGCAAAAAGGTGTATTAGACATCTTAGCTGTAAGCCCTTTGCTTTATGGAGCTGGCATCGATAATTCAGTGTAGGAATACAAAAAAAAAAAAAAAAAAAAAAAAATTCCAATGGAAATCGTTGGCCAGACCGATTAAGGGCCTGTGTTAATGCCAAAGGCGACAATTTTGAATGAAAATTTATATCATACATTTTGTTTCCTATACTATACACAACAAATAATAAAAAAAATTAAAAAACGTTTTCATTTCATTGCAATTTCAAGTTGTTTCAGTATTTATGGCTAGACTAGATATAGGATATGGTTTTGAAAAATCGTCGTTTAAACGAGAGAGAAGCCATTAAGGCTGAGATTTTCAGCAATATTATGGCCGAAGTTTTGGGTTTCAGAAAGCTGTATATTCTGATTTTATTTTTGAGCATTTTAAAAAGGATAAGAAGGATTTTGTGCGTCGTTTCATCACTTTGGATGAGTTTTGGGTCCACCACCATGATCCTGAATCAAAACAAGAGACTAAGGAATGGTGCAAACCCGGCTTCGGCTCCGAAGCGGCTTAGGGTTCAAAACTGGTAAAACAATAAACTCAATTTATTATTGTAACCTTTTGGACCAGCTGAATATATTAAAATTCGTGAGAAATCAATAATTTAAATCAATAAATTAAACTATGAATTGTTGCAATATCCACCTTATTCGCCAGACTTAGCCCCTTCTGACTTCTGGATTCTTGTTTAAGGGGTGGAATACAAAATTCAGAAGATCACTGGAGCAAGCGTATTAAAGTTCAGTGAATAACCACCCCTATTAGGAAAGCCGTTTAAGTCCTCTTCACAAAACGACAATGTGAAGCAGGGATTTTAGTATATTTTATATATTTAGTTTGACTTTAAATTTAAAGTAAAGAAGAAGCTCATATTCAATATAAGAGAGCAAGAAGCTACCGGAGAAAGATCGTACAAAGAAAAAATGTTAACTGAAATTGATGTGATTACGATCCTTTAAAAGCTTCTTTTCGTTTTGCAGCCGTTCCATCTCCAGAAAGAATTTTTGAAGATGAGACTGGAGAATCACAGAAAGAAACATCATCTGGATCAATTAAAACTACAAGCTCCTGACAAAAACTTTGTTTAAGAACGATGTTGGAAAAACAATTTTAAGTGCAGAGTAGTTTGCATAATGGAGTGAAGGATTCATTAAAAAAAAATAAGACACATTTAAAGGAAAGCGCTCGATATGAGAGAAAGTACTTTTAATTGGAAGAATAAAAAAAATAAATTAAAAATTTAAAAAATCCTCGAAGCAAAAATAACTTTTAAAAGTAAAAAAAGGGTCAATACATATTATTTTTTTACTTTTAAGAGGTTATTTTTGTATCATTGGTTTTTTAAATTTTTAATTTAAATAATTTTTTTATTTTATGCTGTTTATACATTATAAATCGGTTCAGCCGTTTGGGAGCTACGATGCCAAAAACAGGTACACAGATACATAGATACACAGATACACACTTCAAATTTATAAAAAAAAACAGCAGAACATATTTACTTGAATTAAACCTAAGAACACTCTCGATCAAGTCACATTTCAAACAAAAAAAAAAATCATCAAAATCTGTTCAGCCGTTTGGGAGCTACGATGCCACAGACAGATACACAGAAACATAGATACATACTCCAACTTATAAAAAAGAGACAACAGATTTGCTTGAATTAAAGCTGTAGTGTATTCAATTTAGATTTAGAGTGGCAACACTGATTTATTGTAATATATTAAGTACCAACTTCCAGGATAGGAAAAATCTGAAATGTCATAATCATTACGCATTGTACCAACAACGAGTAGGTAAAAAAAAAATAAAATAAAATAATAAAATAAAATCACAATGCCAGACCAAGAACCTAAGTGTAGTGCTGGTCACAGTTTTTCAAGCGACTCAGTTGGCGGAATTTCCACCAGAAAACCACAGTTTTGCTGAATGGAAAGGGCGTTTGAAGATTCATCGTTGTGATATTGGTGTGGCAACCGAAGAAACGAAGAAATCAACATTGTTGAAGAGCATCGGGACAACGGCATACTCGTTATTTCGTGCGTTGTGTGATCCAAAAAAAAACCGAGGGACAAGACCTATACCGATTTGTGTGCGTTGCTGGATTAACATTTTATGCCACCTGTAATAATTTTCCGTGAGACTAAATTTTTACACCGAGTCCAAAAATTCTGATGAGTCAGTCAGGTGATACGCACGTGTTAAAACTTTAGCGCTAAAATGTAAATTTCCCAATTTGGACAAAGCAGTGCGTGATCGATTCATCATGGGTCACGCGTTAAATAAAGCATTGATACATGAGGTCCAATTCAAGGCAAACCAACATCGACAGAGGTGAACTTCGTTCGCAACAAAAACAACAACAACAGCACCAAACACATGGGCCGACAAAATGGGAACCAACGGAAGGACGCTTGCAAACATTGCGGCTGGAAGTCACGTAGATTAACAGCCTGCAAATTTAAGGATGCCATTTGTGATAAGTTCGGACGAAAGGGACATCTAAAGCTGATTTGCTGCGCAAAAGATAAGGATTTGTCAACAAATTTTGTTACTTTAAATCATTCAGTTTCTCATGTTCAAAAAACTAATACCAATTTTTCGACTTTTGTCAATACAGGTACTCAAGTTGCATCGTTGGATGGTGAAATGATTTGAAATTTTTAGCATTCTCGGAGAAAGCAAGAAAGCATTCGGCTTGACTGTGAGCATTGACGGTATCCACGTGTCTTGATGAAACCATCGGAAAGTTATGATGACTATGGTGGCCACGCGTTGAAAATTATCGTTGAGTTCTTGCCAAACATAATGTATCGAGAGCTTACACAAAAAGTCGAGATGTTAGTCACAGATGCGGATCGAGTGAGGTTAGTTTCGATGATACTGTCAGCCGATTAAAATCCACATTTTCTGAAGTTTTTACAGATGGCCTGGGTAAATTTTTCGGTAAGAAGGTTCGTTTGGAAATCGAACCAAACGCTAAGACAACTTTTTATAAACCTCGACCTATACCGTTAGCCTGGAAACTCATTGTCGAAAGTAAAATCAATATATTTTTTAATTCGAGTATGATGCAACCATACAACAATTCAGACTGGGGAACGCCCATTGTTCCGGTGATGAAACGAAATGGTGATTTACGCATTTGTGGCGATTTTAAGGTTACAATTAATCGCTTTTTAACCGATTTCAAGTACCCCCTGCCTCGTATTGAAGAAATTTTGGCTTCACTGTAGGGTGATTAATTGTTTACTAAATTAGATTTGTCAAATGCGTATAATCAATTAGAGTTGGATGAAGAATCACAACACACCTTTGTACGTTTAGTACACATTTGGTTTTATTCCGAGTAAAGCATTTGGCCTTCAAAGTCAAGGTGGCTGGAGCAATTTTTCAAAAGACTATTGAAACTTTATTGCGTAGCATTCTATATTGTATAAATTTTATGGACGATATTGTCGTCACAGGTACCGACACTCAAAGCCACATACGTACGTTAGAGTTAGTACTGAGAAAATTGCAATTAGTCGGTTTACGTTTAAACCAGAAGAAATGTAAGTTCTTTATGAAGCAAATTTCAGATTTGGGCTAGATAGAGAAGGTCTTCAGAAAAACGCACCAATTGCTGAAAATATGTCGGAAGTGAGAGCATTCATTTGTATGGTTAATTTCTGTTCAAAATTTATTCCCTATTTCGCCAAAAAAAATGGAACCGCTTTACAGGTTGTTGAGAAAGGGCCAACGTTTCATTGGAATCGTGAACCAAATGAAGCATACGAAACTCTTAAAAGGGGAATCACATCATACCAAATTTTGGTACATTTCGATCCAAATAAGCCTGTTATTCTAACAACTGCTTTCGTATCACGTTCACTCACACCTGCCGAAAGAAATTACAGTGCAATACAGAAAGAGGCACTTGCCATTATTTTTAGTGTTACCAAATTATATCAATATTCATTTGGCATCAATTTCACTTTGCATACTGATCATAATAAGCCTCTGATCCCAATTTTTGGAGAAAACGAAGGCAGCCCAGTGATGGCTGCTGCAAGAATGCAACGATGGGCATTAATTTTGTCGGGATTCAAATTTAAAACCAGACATATCAAGTTCTCGTAATCCGCAACTGAAAATTGAAGAAAACTCTGGCTGTGACTCCAGGCAAATCAATTTTTTTGAAAGTGAAGACGCAAATTACATCAATTTTATTAACGCTGTACAAAATGGAATGGTAGCATCATTGACGAGAGATGAATTCATCCCTTACAAAAAAAAAAAAAAAAAAGCAGATGAACTTTCTGTTGAGTTAGGTTGTCTATTGTGGGGTTACCGCAGCATTATTCCTATTAAATTAAGAAGGCAGATTTTGTTTGCTTTACATAAATCGCACCTGGGCATAATCAAGACCAAGGCATTGGCACGGTTATTTATTTAGTTAAGCCATGTCGACCTTGTCAATTGTAAGCCAGCCCAGAAAAGTGCTGTTATACCGTGGCAACCAGCGGATCACGCATGGTCTCGTATTCACTTCGATTAAGCTGGGCCAGTTCATGGTTTTATTTGCTAATTATCGTTGATTCATTTTCAAAGTGGTTTTTAAAACAAATTTCATAACATCTAAGGTCAAAATCAAATTTTTAAGAGAAATTTTTTGTAGGTTTGGGTTACCAGACACAAACATCGTTAAACAATTTCCACGTGTTTCATTTATATGAACATTCCAAAAGCTAAGAACACCTTTCTTAAAAAAAAAAAAAAAAAAATCCAAATCGGTTCAAACGTTTGGGAGCTACGATGTCACAGACATATAGGGTTTTCCAATAGGGACTTGACAACTTTGAATTTAATTTGTGAACGCACTCTTTCACTAAACATCAAACTGTCACTGTCAATTTATTCAGTAAAATCATGGTAAAGTACACTAACGAGCAACGTCTGTAAATTATAAAAATTTTCTACAGAGTCCCAGTTTACATTAGTGGATGATATTCGACCGTTTAGACCACATCCAGTACGTAGTACGATGAAATTCAAAAATTAAAAGAAAACAACCAAGAAAAAGATAAACAAATTATTTTATTGGAAACTAAAGTTAATACACTAGAGCAACAGATACTAAAAAAACAATATAGAAATAAAAAATATTCCACCCACGATTGACGAAAACTTAACCGAGGTTGTTAAAGCAATAGGAAAAACAATAAACTGTGAAATAAACACACCCGATATAATTGACATTTACAGAACAAACGAAACCTAAAAAGTCTGCTCGCAAAATCGAATTAAAGAAGATTAGGGAAAATACCAACAGCTACCAAAACAGAGACAGAGAGTGACGCACATGTATTCGTTAACAATCAGCTGACTCCTACAAATAAACATTTACTCTGGCTGGCCAAAAACAAAGCCAGAGAGTGTAAGTGGATATTTGTGTGGAGGCATCGGGCAAAATACATGCAAAAAGAAATGAAAACGGCGAATCCATAAACATAGGCTCTGTTAACGTTATAAACAGAATCTCCATCTAAATTACACCAACAAAAGAAACGTTGTTAGAAAATCGAAACTAAAAAAAGACATGATGGAAAACCAATATAGCGACGCTTACATCGATTTTAGAGTAATAGATCTTATTAAGAATATGAATTTTTCTTGTGTATGTTTTAATTTAAGGTCCATAAGAACGAATTGGCGTGTTTTCGTAGCAGAAATAGGAGCTTTTGTTTATTACATTGATATTATTGTTTTAAATGCAATTAATATAGAAGAAGAAGAAAATGAATACTATTCTATTAATGGATATATTCTTTAATTCAGTAAAGAAGAAACGCAAAGGTGGAGGAACTGCAGTTTATATTAAAAATAATATTGAGTATTCCAGAATTAATAAAGATATTGAATACTACGAAAATGTACATCTAGAAATGGATGGTAAAAACGGCAAAACATATATTCACGCGATTTATAGGTCGCCTAAGTTATAGAATGTATCACACAATTTATTGAAGAACTGGACAACCATATCAAAAATGAAAGGGAATTAATCGTTTTGGGTGATGCGAATATTAACTTAAAAAAATTAAATGACCCCCAAGTTAGTAAGTATTTAGAAATAATGGCATCAAAGGGCTTAATGAATGTTATAAACCAACAAACTCGGGTTAATATAAGAGCCAATACTTCGACTATAATTGATCATATTTTTATTAGCATTATGAAGCAAGACATTGTATCGGCCGTTATTGAAACCGATATATCAGATCACCACGTAACATTGTATGCTACAAAAGACTATTCTGAGCGACAGATTATAGAAGAAATCCCTGTAAAAATCAACCAATTTGGAGCTAATCAACTAATTGGAGAAATAAACTGGCAAAGATTAAGTGAAGAAAATGACGTTGAGCGACTATACAAAAATAGCAAATACGAAAAATTGCAAACAAAAAACATGGATGACTCCTGATGTAACTATAGTAGAATATGCAAAAGAAGATACGAGCTCTACAGGAAATGGAAAAATAACCCACGAAACCGAGGATATGAAACTGAGTATAAAAAATATAAAAATGTTGTGAATAAAAATATTGTTATAACTAAGACTAACTTCTGCAAAGAAAGATTTTCGAACGCCAAAAATGACCCGAGAAAAATATGGAATATGTAAAATGAACTTATGGGGAGAGATCGATAGATGAGATAGTTGTGAACAATTTTCCGGTGAATATGAAACTAACGAACTTAGTAGAGAAATTTGCGGAACAATTCTCTAGTCAAGCATCCAAGATAATACATAGATGCTCTCACAAAACCTCTTCCCATGAAAATGTACATCTCGCACAATCAATCTATGTAGAGGAAGCCAGCGAAGCAGAAGTTTACAGAATGTTGTGCTGTTTAGAAACCGACATAATACGTCCTATATACAAGGGGGGAGTAAAAAACCAGTTAGAGAACTATAGGTCCATCGCAATTCTGCCTGTTGTAGAAAAATGCTTGGAGGAAATAATAGTACTAACAAATTTCACAAAAAAACATAGAGTTTTATAGCCAAACCAATATGGCTTCCAAAAAAATAAGAGCACTGGGTTACTACTGGGAGATCTCGCAAATGTGATTAGCGCAGGTCTAAACAAAAACCATGTTCTAGTCATGTTCTTACACTTCAGTAAGGCCTTTGATACATTAAGCCATGAGAAAATCATTGAAAGCCTCAATCGAATTTGCGTAAGAGGGACCTTGGCAAAGTGGGAAGAGTAAGAAGAAGAAAAATAAGGGTAAAAGTAAGAAACACACTGAGCCAAGAAAAGCAAAGTCTGTATGGTGTACCACAAGGTTCTCGATCTCGATAATGCAAGCTGAATTTAATAGCGTCTCAAAATGGTGTCACGACCAAGGACTTGTGATTAATGCTGTAAAAACGAAACTGATGCACATACATATGCCACACCAGCCCAAAGTTTCCATCAACATATATCATCAAAACGAAGACTGCCCAACGACAACGAAAAGTGGTGCTATTGAAGTAGTTAAGACTATAAAGTATCTGGGAGTTGTAATTGATGATCACTTCTTATGGCATGAACAAGTCAATAAGATACGGGTGCAACTTAAAAGTGCAGTTTTTGCGATAGCGTACCTCAAAAGATACACAAGCGTAGAGGTGCAGAAGCAGGTGTACCTTTCACTTGTTGAATCCCGTTTAAGATACGGAATATTAGCGTAGGGAAATGCATCCCAAACACATATCGATAAGATATTATATCTTCAGCATCGATTATTTAAAATTATGAATACTAATAATTTAGTTTTAAAGGTCCTCGATGTTAACGGTATATTTAACCTGACAATGCTGTTACGCTATTATGACGATCAACGCTACCAACAAAGAATACGTCGTAATCAGAATACAAGAAGACGAGCTTAGGGACTTCTGGAAATTCCTGGAAACGTTTAACAACTATGGGAGAAGAAGCTACGCCATACCACAAGTGATCAATGACCTACCAGCAAATATAAAAAAAGTGAATTTCAAAAAACGTATAAAAGTATTAAAACTTTATTTCCTTAACCTATATTGTGTAACTTAAAATACTAAAAAAATTTATTTTGCTGAATCGTAATTATTGCTTCTTTTTTTTTTAATTTTTTAAATCTAAACTGAACTGAAATAAAATCAAAATTTGAATTATTTAAAAAAGTTTCACAACCGATAAATTTTTAAAAACTATTGTAAAAGATCAATCATCTGCAGATAAGCAACGTGCTTATCTTATGCAACTTAAATTATTTAATTATTGTAGCGTTTTTACAGAAAATAAAGATAGAGAATAAATAATAGTAAAGAGACTATAGCAGTTGTAGCTGAGAGTGTACGCGAAGGCCGTGACGAATCCATTCATTGTCGTTCTCAGCAGCTTGGCTTGGCGTATTTTACGTGAGGATCTCGGCCTAAAAGCTTACAATATTAAATTCGTGCAAGAATTGGAGCCAGGCGACTTGAATTTGCGTCATATTTTCAGTGAATATGCTCTGGAAAAACTCAATGAAAATCCGGTGTTTTATCGGGAAATTTTGTTTAGTAATGAAGCCCATTTCTGGCTCAATGGATACGTTAACAAACAAAACTGCCATATTTTGGCTGATGAGCAACCCGAAGAGTACCAAGAGCTACCATTACATCCATTAAAAACAACGGTATGGTGTGGTTTATGGGCTGATGGAATCATTGGTTTATATTTCTTCAAAAATGAGGCAAATCAGAATGTTACCTTCAATGATAACCGTTATCGCGCCATGATAACAGACTACGTGCTTCCTGAAATTCAAGCACATGGTCTCGGTGAGCTCTGGTTTCAACAAAACGGCGCTACGAGCCATACAGTGCGTGAAACAATGAACTTGTTGAGAAATCTATTTGGTGAGTACTTAATTTCACGTTTTGCCAACTAGATCGTACGATATCACATCATTATATTAAAGCGTGATTGTATGCTATTGTCTGCTGGAGAACTATAGGGAGTCATAAGAAATGTCTCAATGGGATATCACTGATAATTTAAATTTAAGCGAACACCAACCCAACAGCGAAGTATTTCTTTCGCCTCTCTCAAAGTTTAGTTTAAGCCTACATTTTTTTTTTTTAGAGCTTATATTTTTATGTGAGTGCCATCGACACTAATAAACCCCGAAAAACCGGGGTTTTAATTTGGTTATTTTCTTCGTCAGTATTTTCAAACTTTATTCAATGTGGACAAAAAAAAAATTCCTCCATTAGGCTAATCAACCGTTTTATAACTGCCTTTAGCACAAAATTTTAAGGGGCATACCTAGTGTGAAATTTAAAAAAAAAAATACATACTAAAATTTGAAATGAATATCTCAAATAGTTTTTGAGACACAGCCTTCTAGGGAGTAGCCGCTCAGCGGTCAGAAATCAATAATTTTATTTTTAAGCGCGTTTTTCTCGAAACTACATTTCTTCCCCCCAGTTTTTCGATTAAATGGAAAATGTAATTTTGGCAGACCAAAAATCATCAAATTTTCAGACAATTTTTTCCGTTGAAAATTTCAGTGTATACAAGTATTCATTATTTATGAATAAATATACAATATCCTCCAAATTTTAAAACATTTGATGCAGTAGTTTTCTTTAAAAGAAATCATTTTTTTTTTTTTTTTGTGGTCACACTAGGTGTGTCCCTCACTGTTGCGGCAAGTCTCAAAATTATTGGAACAGCATATGCATGCTTTATATCTGGAAGCTTATCCTCAACTTCGTGCAATAAATAAACGAATGCCCGTGTACTGTATTCAAATTTAAAATTTTGACTTGATACTCCTTATTCGTATTAGTTTATTGGATTCCTGTTCATCTTCATCAATACTCAATGCTATGAATATTCCTATTCGCTGCACATATTTATGTAACGTTTTTTTTTTTTTTTTTTTTTTTTAATACATAAGTAATTCGAATTTAAGCTAACAATCTGATTTAAAGATATATAATCGTAAGGAAAATTTCGAAATATCACAACAAAACAATTCAAAACTTCAATCTGACTGTCAGCTGAAGTTGTGGAACCTATATGTAATATAAATGAAGGGGAGAGTCGAGTCGTTTAAGGTTTGTAATACCGACACTAAAACGACTGCAAAATGAAGTGACTCTCAAAAGGACACGAGTCGAACAATTTAAACAACTTTCGCATTAGGGGTGAATAAAAAGCATTTCAAACCATAAAATCTACAATAATTTTTCTTATCGAAGGATAAAACTTATTGAACAATCTAGTATATATGGATATAAATATGTATTTATAAACAAAAAGATTGTATATTTTATTTACTTAAAGTAAGCCAAGATGGAACATATCCCTTGATGAGTAGAAAATCTGCAGTAACATCAATATAAGACTATATCATGACTTCAAATGTTTACTTACCTTACCAATTAATCCACAGACCGCACTCGCGTTTAATTCGTAGTGATGTCTTAGTTTTCTTTTATTTTAATGTCAAAATGGTTATTAATTGTTTATTGATCGTCGTTTTAGTTGCAGTCAAAAAGAAGTGAACTAATTAATCGAACATGTCAGCACAAAAAAATCCCTGCACCATGCATTTTAAATTATTCTTTCTTTCCTTTGCTCGATTTTGATTTCGAGTACTATTTATTTAATTTTTATTTGCTTTCGTTTTGTTATCTTATTTTTAGTCTAGCTTATTTAATATTAAATATTTAATATTTTTCAAGCAATGTAAAGCTATTTTTTGTAATCACACACACTTAATTTATGCTTTATTTGTCGAGAAAAGAAATAAATATTTTTTGTTTTTTGCATTTGTTTTCTTTTTTGGTTTTAATTCCGATAGTCGCATTTATGCGAAAGTTTTGTTTTGTAGTTATTAAATTGAGTCCCCTGTACTCATTCCAGTTTTTAATAAGAGTAATAAAATCACATTGATCGGTATGGCGAGTGCATTTTTAGCCATTGTAGGACTAATGAAGGTCCACCGGCTTGTATCTCTTGTGGTATTGTACTTAAGGGGCATTTATCAATGTTTAAATATTTTAAATTTTGACATAATGCCAATTCATAAGGAAGCTTATCCAAGCATGGATTTTGATTTACATAGAGATTTTCGAGATTCTCAAGTGATCCGATTTCTTCCGGCACAAATTGAAGATTATTTTCACTAATGGAGAGATGGCTGAGTTTAGTTAAATGTCCAATTGTTCTTGGGACGACAGTTATTTGGTTTGTTTGCAATACGAGCTTTTGCAATTCATGAAGCAGACCTATCTCATTGGGTAGAACTTCAATGCGATTCTCCTCTAAATCAAGAATACGAAGTTTGCGCAAATTCCCAATAGTGCTGGGGATTTTTTTCAGCAAATTATTGGAAAGGATTAAGATTTCCAAATTTTGAAGATTCATTATGTCGTCTGGCAGCTTTGAGAGGGAATTTGTAGCCAAATTCAATTCAACCATGTTTACCCAAGTGCCGACATCTAGTGGCAATGATGTCAACACATTTTCTTTCATGTTAAGTTTAGTTAGACCTTTGGCGCGCGAGAATATGCCATATGGTATTTTATCGATTTGATTGTGTTCTAAATTGATACTTGTCACATTGGTAAACTGTGCTGGGCCACCTGACGGATAACTATGGAATGAATTACGTGATAATGTTATTGTTGTTAGAGCATTTAAACTGGATAATAAACCATCGGGTAAGCTTGAAATACTGTTGCCTTCCACATTAAACTCATCCATAAATTTGCAGTTCTTTAAAGAGGATGGAATTGTTGACAAACGGTTGTATCTGAAATAAAACAAATATTATTATTATAGTTAGTCTATAGATTGATTTTATAGAAATGATTAAGAGAGTATACTGATAGTAAAGGTAACACTTAGTTCCCAAAATGTTCAAATATTTAATTTTCAAATGTTTAACGAATTTTCTATAGTATAGAATATTACTTTTAGATAAAAACTGATAGCAGCTAAATATGGTATGTACTACGAATGAAAATAAAAAATAAAAAATAAAATTTCTAAGCATTTTAATAAACACGCTGGTGGGGCAGTAAGCAATGGTTTTAAAATTGAACGCTGGCGAGGAAAATCATTTGCTTCAAAATGAAAATTTATTTTTTTTTATAATTGGCACGAGCTTAAGAGATTTGAGTACCTTTAAATGCTTGTACACAGCGCGGGTAAAGGAAAATCAGGTAGAAAGAAAAGAGAGGTACCGATGTACATTGTTTTTAAATGTTTGCAAGTTAAAACGGTCAGGAAATAGAGAGCTCGGCAGGGCATTCCGTAAGTAAGCTATACGGCTTAGGAATGGATCGCGATATTTTAAAGCACGTCAGAAAGTGGGCTTGAGAGCATACTGATGAGCATTGTTACGGGTAAACTTTTAAAATGGCGGAATGCTACTGGCGATTTCTATTGAGCGCTGACAGTAGAAATAGCGATAAAATAGAGTGAGACGCCAGACATTACGTCGGTGTTCAAGAGTGTCTATTGTCTGGTTGATATTATTATCACCTATGAGTTTTATCTCACTGTTTTGAATCCCATCTAGAAGGTGCGGAGATGTTTTGGGAGCACCCGACCAGATGTGGGCGTTGTACAATGCCTTATCTATTGAGGCTAGATCAGAGGGGGTAAAATATTTCTTACATCGCTTGAGAAATTCTAGACATTTCGCAGCATTTTTGACGACACCGAATATGTTAAGTTGCCATTGACACACATTTTCGGTTTCGATAATGCAAGTGCCATTCATGGACAATGGCTGGGTGTTTAAATTTCGCTTTAACGACAGCAGACAGCATTGTGTTTTGGAAGCATTAAATTCTCTCTGTTAGTTGTTCCTCAATACCAGAATTTTATGAGCCTAACATACGCTGCCGTTCCCGTTATACAGGCGAAGGGACGTGAGTCAGGGAACGAATATGAAAAGCAGAAGAATATATCGTCAGCAAAGGACTATATTTGGTTAGAAGTAGCAGACAAGAGATTAAACTTGAATTAAAAATTTCGAAAAGTATTTTCTAATCCATTGAAGAAGAAAATCATCGATCCCTAAAGCACGCATTTTCGACAAAAGAGCCTGGTTATAAACTCCAATATCATGTGCAACCATCTTACATTCGCTAGATAAATGTACGCTTTGGTTTCCACTTTTCGGTGAGACATGCCATCAAATCACTTGTGCACCTGTTGCTACGAAAACCGTACTGCCAGTCACTGAAAAGTTTTCGTGTTTCGAGATATTTCATGAGCTGTCGGTTAATTAGCGTTTCATTGACCTTGGAAAGAAGGGCCGTAAGTGCAATTGGTCTGAAGGAGGAGAGAGAAGATTCGCCTTTTTGAGGGACGGGCTGTTCGGAGAGTCATAGAAAGTAGGACTGATGAAAAAGCTTACGCAGTGGTTTTACCAGCGGGGAACAACAACTCTTCAAAACAACGTGAGATATACTTTCTGGACCAACGGAAAGTGAATTTGTTCCATTAAAGATTCGACGCATTCAATTGTAGGCGGAAACAAAGCACAATATGTAAGTGTTGAACTGGCCGCAAGTGTACAGCAAGCAGATTGGCCTTGTTCAAAGAGCTGACAGCAGGAATGTCATTGTTAATGAGCTTTGAGATGGAAGATGAGGCAGAATGAGGCAAACATTTTTATTTTGTATTTTGTAGAATATTTTGCCTAAATTTTTATTGGTATTGAAATTTCACACGTTAAAAAAAAAAAACGTTGCAGTCATTCCTGGCTCGTTTAAACTTTTTTCGGTTTTCCTCTGTCGGGTTGGTTTTGAAGGACGGAAAAAATATTTTTCTAAACCTGACAGCCTCTTTACAGCTCAAGTCATACCATGCCTTTTCTTTTGGTTTGATACTCTTCGTCCGATGAGGTATAAAAGATCTCATTTTAAAGAGAATAGTGCGTTAGATAATAACAGGATTTGAAATATGGGAAACACTATTTTAGCCCAACATTTTAATCCAACGAAGCAAAGAAATGAACAAAACGATTTTTGTGTTTCGTCGATTATAAAAAAGCTTTCGACAAAGTACAACATAATAAAATGGGGGACATCCCGAGGAACAGATAGACAAAAATGATAAGAGAATTATTGAGAATCTTTATTGGAACCAAAGAGCAAAATCGTGTATACAAAGAGAAGAGTCAGAAGAAATAGAAATTCGCAGAGGAGTTAGACAAGATTGCATTTTATCACCAATACTCTTCAATATGTATTCCGAAGAAATTTTCAAAAACCTTTTAGTACACCCAGAATGAAGAATTAAAGTAAATGAAGTTCTAATTAGATACGCAGATGACGCGGTAATAATGGCAAGCAGCATAAACGAATTGAAAATCGCTTAGCGCCGAGAGTAACAAGTTTGGGTTAAAAATAAATGCAAGTAAAAGAAAATTCATAGTATTTGACTAAAGCTAATAACCTAAAATAAACAACATTGTAGTAGTAAGAGTAGTCACAATTGAATATCTGGGAACAATAATAAATAATAATGCAAACCCCGCCAAAGAAATTCAATGCAGAATCGAACTAGTCAGAACCGCATTCTGTAAATAAAAAAACTATATAAATAAATAAAAAAAAAAAAAAACATTTATGAATTAGAAACCATTCTGTTATATGGAGCAGAACAACGATAAGGAGTATAGAAGGTTTCGAAATGTGGGTGTATAGAATTCTGCGAATCTCTTGAATTGACAGAATAACGAACAATGTATTCGTCTTAAGAGTAGGAAGTCTTAAGAGTAGGAAGCAAAAGAGAAATAATTCTTATAATAAAGAAAGTAAAGATCGAGTACTTAGAACATGTTATGAGGATTAGTAAATATCAAATTTTCCAATTAATTATACAATGTAAGATCGAAGGAAGAATAAGTGTTGTAAAACAGAGATCGACATGGTTGTTAAAAGAAAGGTTTCTAAGAGAGGGCACCACTTAAATTAAATCCATACCATTCAGTTAGTACCAACCTTCAAAAGATACATGTATAGATTTAACAGCTGTCGGACGATTAGTTCTCGAGATATAGCATTGTGAGTGGAGCAACTTTTGTTATTGTGAAAAAAAAAAAAAAAAATAGATTCAAAGCAATTTCATGTGTTGATTTATCATTGCTTTTTGATGGGAAAAAATGCAGCCGATGCAAAGAAATGGCTTGATAAGTGTTACCTGGACTCTGCACCAGCCGAACGAACCATTCGCAAGTGGATTGAAAAATTTAAAAGTGGTCATACAAGCACCGAAGATGATGCACGCAGTGGACGTCCAAAAGAGACTGTTTCAGATGAAAACATCAAAAAAGTCCACAAAATGATTACGAATGACCGTAAAGTGAAGTTGATCGAGATAGCTGAGGCTCTGAAGATATCAAAAGAGCATGTTGGATATATCATACACGAATATTTGGACATGCGAAAGCTCTGTTCAAAGTGGGTGACGCGTTTGCTCACAGTCGACCAAAAACAACAACGTGTTGATGATTCAGAGGAGTGTTTAAAGCTTTTCAACCGCAATAACGCCGAATTTTTGCGTCGGTATGTGACAATGGATGAAACTTGGCTCCATCACTTCACACCAGAGTCAAGCCGGCAGTCAGCTGAGTGGCGAGCAAGCGACGAACCTCGTCCAGAACGACCAAAAACTCAACAGTCGGCTGGCAAGGTTATGGCATCCGTATTTTGGGATACACATGGAATAATTTTCACCGAATATCTAAAAAAGGGGCAGACTATCAACAGCGTCTATTACATTGCGTTGTTGGAGCGTTTGAAGGACGAAATCGCAGAAAAACGGCCGCATTTGAAGGAAAAAAAAGTGCTGTTTCATCAAAACAATGCACCGTGTCACAAATCGATGAAAATGATGGCAAAATTGAATGAATTAGGCTACGAAGTGCTTCCCCACCCACCGTATTCTCCAGATTTGGCCCCCAGCGACTATTTCCTGTTCGCAGACCTCAAAAGAATGCTCACCGGAAAGAGATTTAAGACCGATGAAGAAGTAATCGCCGAAACAGAGGCTTATTTTGAGGCTAAACCGAAATCGTACTACAAAACTGGTATCGAAAGATTGAAAAATCGTTTCAATCAGTGTATCGCCCTCAAAGGCAACTATATTGATAAATAAAGTTGAATTTTGCAAAAATTTTGTGTTTTACTATAGAACGGACTTTTCAGGCCATGTGTTAGACATATTTAAAGGAGTGACAAACAGGTGAGTTAATGATTTCCAACTTCCGGAACGGAGTGGAATTGTAACATTCTTTTTTAAGATATTGCTGGGAGACATGCTATCGGTGCAAGTTTGCAAACTCATAGCGGAAGGGTTAAAATACTCCATTGATTTTGTGATAAATGCTCTAAAATACGTCAAGGCTAAAAAAAAAAAAAAAAACTACACCAACCACAGGCCTCCGCACTATGCATGCAAGACTAGGAATTTCATGAGCGCTATTTGAGAAAGATAGTGAGGTATGAGAGTGAAAATATAATGTTTCGGGACTGTCTTCTTGGCACGGTGTTGGTCTCATTTTTCGAATTCGTGACACTATGACAAGATTCGTATACAGGAACATATTCGAAAATGTCATGCTCTCATACGCTGTGGAAAACATGCCCTGCATATGGCTTTTCCACAGGATAATGATCCGGAACACACATTAGGTCTTGTAGAAGACTGGTTTCGAGATCAGAAAGAGTCCACTATTTCATGGCTAAGTCAATCCACAGATCTCGAAGTTCTAACAAATGGTGGATTTCAGCACTACACACCTATTGTATTGACAAAATAC
This sequence comes from Volucella inanis, assembly GCA_907269105.1. Taxonomy (NCBI): domain Eukaryota; kingdom Metazoa; phylum Arthropoda; class Insecta; order Diptera; family Syrphidae; genus Volucella; species Volucella inanis. The sequence goes on from OU026153.1 coordinate 136,760,474, forward strand.
TGAAATATTTTATTTGGTTATAAACGTATTTATGAATTTGGTGTGTTTTGGATTTGTAAGTTGCTCTGTCAAATTTAAATAAAATGGACTTAATCTCAAATGTATAGAAAAAACTGAAATAATTAAAAATTCGTATAAATTTAATTTTTTACACTTGTTTCATTAAATAGTTGCGTATGTAAAACAATATTTTATAATAGACACATTGACCCATGAAGCATTCGAATTGCGATAAAAGCTTAATACTTGCGACTAAGATTTAGTGCGATAGTATATATCCTCCGATTTTAAGCATCCTTGCTCCTTCCTTTCTTTGGCTGCTTTGATGTGGCAGGAAGGCTTACGAGTCAAAGATCCTTAGGTCTGGACTTATGGACATGCCGTCCGATGCAATGACACAGAACTCATGTTGCGGAAAAAACATGAAAAGCCATGCCCAGGACTGGTTTGGGCCAGAATCTGAGCCAGGAAAGGAATGCAATTGTGTCTTCACGGACGCCTCCAAAACCAATATAGGATGTGTCGCTGGTGTCTTTCTGGAGTACGACAACGTAAGATTTCACCTCACATTAGGAAAGCTTGCATCTGTCTTCCAAGCGAAGATTTCCGCAATCCTGATGGCAGCGAACTATGATATATTGTGGAGAACCGGTGGAGTGGATAAACGTTTGCATCTGTAGCGACAGCCAAGCTGCGCTTAGGGCGTTACTAAGCCGCCTTACGACTTCCAAGTTAATTCCAAATGCAAGAGATCTCTGAACGCAGTTGGAAAGGTAAATTCAGTGACCCTTGTTTGGGTCCCAGGTCACAATGGGATCACAGGAAATGAAGTCGCCGATAAACTTGTTAGGCAAAGTTCAGAAGAGTTTTTAAAGACGCGAACCTACGTCCTACGTCCTGCCTACATCCTACTTCCTACCTACGTAGGCAGACCAGACAAATATTTTTCGACATATCTAGGAAGTCAACGGCTTTTCTGCTGTCCCTCAGCAGGAAAAACTGCAGGTTGCTTACTGACATCGTGACAGGGCATTACGCTTTTGCTTATCACTTAAATGTTGTGGGCATAAATAACACAAATCCTGCGATGCTTACTGTGAAAGTGATGACACCGCGGAAGACAATTTTTCTGAATGTCCGGCTTATGCTCGCATCAGGCCGTGGACACTCGGCGCTGACGTGGTGGGTGCTGGTACTGTAGGCACTTCATCACTGAAGTGTTTCCTTTCTTCAGAAGACTGAAAGATTTCATCAAAAGCAACTTACGGAGTATAACGGCCTAGTTTTTTTTATCTGCGTGCTCTGTTCCGACAGAAAAAAGCACCAATGCTAGTCGTCAAAGCGTGAACATCATGCGCACTTTTTCACACCGACCTCAAAAAATTATTATCAAGCTAATATGTGAGGAGCCTTTAAACTGAATCAACTATAGAGAATTCAGTTTCTATTACATCGCACTCAGGATTCCATCTAGCGGACTATATGATCGCTTGTAACTTCATATCAACATTCTGATCGATCCTTATCGGCATTGTTTTAGGCTTGGTACGCACACGGCTCAAATATACATTTGTCTTACGGCAAATTTTGAAAAAAAAAAAAAAAAAAAAAAAAACTAAAAAAAAAAAAACAAATTACCGCCGGTTTATTGATTTTAAAGCCGTATATAAAAGCGTTTATAGAGACGAGCTATACATATAGTCACTAAGCATCATACTTGAAAAAATTGTTGAAAACTCTCGGGCAAATATCAGCACAATATTTCCAAAGTCTGTGCAACTGCTGGCATAAATTGAAATTGCCTGCTGAACGCATGTTTATGTAAAAAGTTCGCGAGACTGGCTTGCTTCCGTAGAGTATGTACCGACGAGAATGTGAGTGCTATGGCTGGGAATATTTGACTCAATCCAGAAATATCGTCTGCCCATCGATCTCAACAACTCAATATTTCACGCACCAGCCTGATGGGAATTTTGCATAAAGATCTCGGATTATTCCCTTACAAAGTTCGATTGAAGGTAAATGACCATTCGCTTCGTTATCGCCTCTCAGTTTGGGCCTTACGTCAAATTTGGCTGGAAAATAATTGTTTCTGACGAGTCGCATTTTCATCTCGATAGCTATGTTAATAAGTAAATTTGCCGCATCTGGGGATCGGAAAATCAGCACGTGATTATGGGGAGGCCAATGTATCCGCAGAGTGCCGATTTGGAATGGATTTTGGAGTTTTGGCATCAATGGCCGATTATATTTCGAAATGCTGGTAATGCCATTTCAGTCAACGGTGAGCGCTACAGAGCCATAATTACCATTTTTTTTTTTTTGGTTCCGAACAATCGATCTTTTACGCTCAAAGGTCGATAATCGTGTTATCAATTTTCCGTCTCGTTAGACTTTTTTTTATGTGGCGTGATTTAAAGATCGATGTTATGCCGACAATCCAGAAACGATTCAAGCCCTTAAAGCGAATGTTATTCGAGTCATTCTTGAGATAGAGCTAAAAACAGTCAACAAGGTCTTGGAAAATTAGGTTGACAGGATGCGCTACCGCGAAGCCAGCTAAGACAATCACATGAATGAAATCGTATCCCATTACTAATGGGAAAGTTCGCTATTTTCAATAAAGCCATAATATACCGAAAGTAATTGAAATTTGTTAATTTTATTTCATTTTTAAAAAGAAACTTCTATTTGGAACCCCTGGTTGACAAAAAAGGACAGCTAGCACCTGCAGCTTGGACAGTACTCCAAAATAAGAAATTAGAACTTTGAGGTGGTAAAAGATTTTGTCTACCACCGCGGCAAATTCGAACAACGACACTACCTTAGAGATCATGGGAAGTATCACTCTTGCTAATCGCTCTTTCTTATTATAGAAGGGAACTAAGAAATAATTCCTTCTCACGAACAGTGAAAAAGCACTGATAGTATCTTTACCGTCCAAGCCAATCGATTAGCACTAGGTCGAGCTAAATAGAGAAAACTATTTGTTGAAGCACAGACCGACACTGCATCACCAAAGTAATATCTGAAACGTCATTAAGACCAACATATTCCGCTAAGGAGCTTGATACAGTAAATCGTTTTCCAAGTATCATAAAATCTATGGCTTTTTCTACAAGCTTGTTAATAATTTTTTTTTACCACTCTTACGTTTATAAGAAAAAAAAAAAAAAAAAAATAGTAAAACGTTATGTTTATGTTTATTCTGGAGAAAAGTCAAAAATTAGCACGGGCAAGATAAATTGAACAGGCTTAGAAATTGGATTTCTGAAGACTCAAAAAAGATATCAACTTTATTTAAATGCAGTTACAAAGGCTAGTATTTATTTTTAAAAACAACGTCCTAAACGATGTTTCTACCATTAGTATTCTATATGTTTATGATTCGGGAAGGGCCATTAGCAAGCCACAAGACGTTTGAATATTCCAATATCTCTAGCTTTTGAATTTGAGATGTTAAATTGATCGACTTTAATATTTCCACGTAAACCAGCCTGAGCTCTGCCCATTCTATTAACTTTTTCTCTTAGTTTTTTGTTTCTTTGTTTGCAAATGGAAACCGTGTTCTGAAGCTATTAAATTATTTTTGTTTTATGTATATTTTACAGGTTTTTTTTTAACAATTTTCCGCATACATAAATCGCTAGAATGTCTAACACGTTAAGGAGAATCAGGATCTTCCAAATTGAAGTCCTCCTGGTTTTTTAGATTTAATGAAAGTACAGCACTTTTCTTCCATTAAATTAGGAGAAAAAATTATTTTAGCACATGTTATAGTTTCCCTCACTCTGAAAGTCACATGCTTGCCTCTACAAGCGGCTTAAAATTTTATTTTTCTTATTCTATGACCAAGTAAAACTTTTCAAATTAGAAAATCGCTTCGTTTTCTTACATATTGAACAAGAAACAAAAGACTTTTTTATTTGCAATTCCGCCTTACAAATGCTGTCTCTCAAATTTTGATAACGAATAACAATGAAAAAAAAAAAAAAAAAAAAAAAAAAAAAAAAAAAAAACGTGTTAGCTATCACGTTTTATATTAAAAAAAAGAGTTGAAAACAGAAACAATATACACGGCTTTTGCTGTGTATTTGATGGTAATCATCACAAAGCGCAACAGCATACGATCGCAGGAATTGATATATATATATATATTTTTTTTTTGTATTATATATTGTTCATACAAATGTTTCAAACCTCGAAGTTTCAAGTAAAAACGGACGAATGAAAACTTGTTATATTTTTATCTTCGGCGTGCGATATCTATGTAAACTATAATATCTGTGCAAACATATTTTCTTTAAGGTAATAACTAGCCTTTATTTTACACAATATCTATTTTCTATGAAAGATTAAACAATTTTAATGTTAAAAAAAGAACATACGTGCAAATATTTATATCATACATAAAGATAAGAAATTCATTTTAAAATTTTATATTAGTTTTTTTTATTACTTATTATTTTTATTTAATATTATTTTTTTATTACCTCAGACCTAAGCGAACTAGATTTTTTAAGTTCCCAATACTCTCCGGTATATCCAAAAGTTCATTATGTTGCAAGTCCAATGCATTTAAGTTCACACAATTTCCTATCTCCTCTGGTAAGTGCTCCAAATGATTATGTGAAACATCGAGCGTAGTCAAATTAATCAAATACCCAATAGATGAACTGAGCTCACGAATTTTATTCTCTCTTAAACTTAACATAGTTAGATTAGTTAAGTTCTTAACGTCAGAACCAACGCATGGAATGCGATTGAATCGCAAATACAGCGTGGTCAAAGACTTTAATTTATAAATAACATCTGGAATCTCGGCGAGTTTGTTATGTCGCAAATCGAGCACCTTTAATTGAATTAAGTTTTTCAATGACTCTGGCAGCGTTGTTAGTGAGTTTTCATTTAATGCAAGAGTTCTTAAGTTAACCAAAGTACCCAGCTCTGGTGGTAGAGATGAAATCCGATTACTGTATAAATAAAACTCAGTCAATTGTGTGCACTCTTTAACCGTTGATGGAATAACTGCTATCGATGATTTACTTAAATCCAGCCGTTTGATACCTTCGTCACGGCATCGTTGTAACGCTTTAATTACATCTTGATCAGCTGGAATGGGTTTTCCCCTCTTTGTAGTTGGTTTGGGTTTATTCGATTCCGGGTGCTTGACAGTGACTACCTTTGGGCGATTTTCTGGAGGCATTTCGTTACAATTACTGGTACTACTGTGACCACCACTGCAGATTCCTAAAACACCCGCTGCTCCACCGCCACCACTGCTTGTGCTTGTTCCGAGTGATGAACACAAGTTCATACTTTTTCTTCGAGTTGTAACAAGGTTAATTTCGCAGTTTGATGCAATCGGGAGCAAAAATAAATGAAGATTTTTTTTTATTTTAAGTCGGCAATAAGTATGTGTTAAAATGGTCTGAAAATTATTTATGATGTTTAGGAAATAGTGCAGTCTTTTAAATTTTTCAGCTTTTCATTTTTATCACCTGTAACAAAACAAAAAGAATTGTGTTATTAAAAGTGCAGCATATTGCGCACAAATAATCGTAAATTAAATAACCAATTTTAATTTATCAGGAGGTTAGTTTCTATAGCAATTTTACTAAGCAAGTGTAGAGAGGCCATTGGGACTTTGGGTCACGTAAAAATTATGCCCCGATTTAATGCGACTGATATATGTATGTAAGCTAGAGCATACACGGAAGAATGGCAAAGAAAGAGGAAAATTATTTCTATTAGGTACGCATATGGTGTTTGTGTCCTACTGTCGTATGATATTTTATTACATAAATATCTGGGTAAAATCTCATTTTAAATTTTAAACAGTCAGTATGTTTAAAATCGTTTTTTTGACCATTTCAATACACTTAACATGTTTATAATGGTAAAGGATGATTTAAAAACGAAGTACACATCTGACTAAGTTTTAACTTTGGCTGAAGGTATGATTATTTTTATAAAAATAACGCACCAGTCTCAAAATTTCGTGATTTCTTTGAAATTTTCGATATCGATAGAAGACCAAACTAGCTCGAAATGGGTACGACCTATTTAGGTCGACAAAAAGAACTTGTATTATTCCCCAATGGTTTTTGATATTTCATATTGTATTATTGGCAAGGTTAATCCGAAAATGGCCGAAAAACAGGTTAAGGGGGTAGTCTCATGTTCGATATTCAAAAAATAATTTTTTTTTTCGCATATTTTTCAATATTTAATAAATTGCGAATATACTGTGAAAATTTTGGACCGACACACTTAGTCATTTTGCAGTTACAGAAAATAAAACGGGAGAGCGTACCTTGCAGCTGCGAAAAAGCTCCAAACTTTAAACGCGTTTTCCCCAAAACTACTTTATATAAGTCGGCCCAGATGATTAAAAAAAAAAAAAACTGTTGGCCAATTTTGCTGAAATTTTAAACATGTTCTAAACATGAATGGTTCTGTTCGGTACCAGAATTAGATTTTTTTATTCACTTTTTTATATCTCAATTTTAAATCAAAAAAAAGGCGATTTTTGAAATTTTTTTTACAAGGCCGCCATTTTATACATAAGCGCAGGGATCTTCAATTCCTCCCCTCACAAAATCGGTTGTCATTGACGAATAAAATAAAAAGAAGCGCGCTTAGAATGAAACCTTGCTTCACTCCCATTGATGTTACAAAGTCATCAGAGATAAATTCACCATCCCAGACATATGTTAAATTTCTGTTATACATTGCCCTTAGTATGTTGATGACTTTATTCGACATGGAGTTTATAAAATAGTGTCTCGCGAGGTATTAAGTCGAATATTGCACGGAATTCGACAAAAAAAGGCATAATCGTATAACTTCTTTTGTTGACTCTTGTAAATTTCAGCGATGTTTCTAAAACCCACTTAAAATTCTCGAAGAATTTTCTTATAAGAGACCCACTGTATGAGCCTTTTAAACAAAATGTTCCGAACAGCTTAGCCGATGTATTTAAGAAAGATATGCCCCGATAGTTCCTTGGATCATCATAGTCCCCTTTTTTCATGCAATGGGAAAATAAATGCACTTTTGAAGTGATTAGGAACACCCGCTGTTTCGAAAATTTTGTTTAATTCTGTAAAAAGTTCTAAAATGAATTTATTAGTGCATTCGTGAATTCGAAGGGAAAGCGGTCGTCTCCCGGGGCTTTTCGAACTTTCGATTCTTTAATGACTTGTAGCACCTCAGAAAGAGTAAACGGGGTATCCAAAAAGACATCGACAACCAGCGGAGCCGCATAATGATAAGCTGGCCAAATCTGGACGGTATTTAGGATTCTGCTGAAATCTTCCCTCAACTGTTATGCTTGCAATTTGGATCCAATGATATAATCTTTTCCGTTAACATATTTTACAGCCTTCCAAAACTCTGCTGAGGATTTCGATCCGTTGATTACTTCAATTGTCTGTTCTTCAAAGGCCAATATCTTTTTGTAACAGATGCGCTTGAAATCTTTAATAGCTTCAACAAAAATGGTTTTGAACACATTTGCGTTGAGTTTCCGCAGAAGTCCAAAAGCTGCAAAACACCTCTCTCTTGCTTTGAGACATTCAAAATCAAACCACTTGTTTGTTTAGAACGTTCCTCCTTGTTGACTCATTCGGTGTAGCTTGCTTGATTACTCATGTGAGTTTGGCAATGTTTATTGGCGTGTTTAATAATTTCAGACTCGTAAGTGCATCGTTTAGTTTTCACTGGAATAGTGGGGCTAGGCTGTCTTTTCAACGTAGTGTGTGCGTATTTTCTTCAATCGGCTTTGTACTTGTAACTGAACTTTACACGCAAATTGAAGAGGCATGTGATCTGAAAATGTCATCGCTGTGACCCTGAAGTCAGAAACCAGATAATTCCAATCCCCAGAAAGAAGACAATCGTCTATTACGGAGCAAGCTGTTCTTCGAATAAACGTGAGAGTCCAATTCTTCCATTGAAATCTCCAGCAAGCATAAACAAACAAGTTTAAACAAAGTATCTATAATTTTATCATAACTTTTCCAGTTGTTCCAGTGAATAAACTTATAAATCTACTTTCTTCTCCTTTTAAGACATGTGTTTCGAATAGTAAAAATATTTCAAACTCCTTAATGTAATTAAAAAATTCAGCAAAAATTAATTTATTTTTTAGGCCAGCAATACTATAACTAAGTATTTTAAAATCTATCTGACAGACAGTAAGTATTCAGGTCGTTTTTGTTGGCACGTGTGAAGCCTGCCTTAGGTTATCACCCGAGCTATGTGCAGCGGCTGTTTTTTGCTCGCGGTGGTATGGAGCGCTTCTAACTTCAGCTGACAATGAGATTAACATTTTATTTGAGTATGACACTTTATAATCATTGTAATCTCATCAAATCATTAAAATCTTAAGATTCGGGGCTAAAGCATCCATGGCTGGCGCCTCCCTACACATTAACTCTGTTGATAGGTCACAGGAGAATAGTTTTCCAGATATGAACAGCATGTCTGTTCTAAGGCTGGTTTTTAACTGAGGCTTCCTCTCGCGAACAAATCGCATTACCTGTATTAGTTTCGATCTTTTTATTTGTGTGTTCCTGAGCAAATCGCTATGTATTCTGTACTTTTTACCTCTGAGCTTTCTCGAGTTGCGAAGTACTTTCCAGGCAGCCTCCTTTGACTTCAACTTAACCGCTACTATTGCTGATCGTACGTCGAGAAGGATTATCTTCGTCTAGCAATCCAGCACATACCGATTTTGCCTTTTCTTTTGCGTCTGTGTTGGCCTCAGCAGGTAAGTGCACAACAACACTCATTTCTGAGCTTCTCTGCATGATTTTATCTAGCTCATTCTCTAATTGTTAAGCTTTTCAAGCTGCGCGACCCTGACACAAATCTCCTCGCGCTTTTCCTTCAATCCTGGTAGTTTTCAACAAAGCTGTAGAAGTCTGATTTGGCGGTAAGCTCTTTCACGAGATCTTTGTTCTTTTCATCCAGTAGATCCTTAGTTCTTGTTTCGAATTTATGGAGTAACTTCTATTTTATAGTTTTGGCAGCAAATATGAAATACTTTTTTTTTTACTTTAGAACAATTTTAGCTACTTTTTGGTAGGAGCTCACATTTACACAACTACTCTGATATTAGACCAAACGTCAACTTATTTTCAAAAGTGACTGAAGTGCAATGTACCTGTAACTTCAAGTAAATCGTCCTATTTTGAATGTTGACCAACCACCTCCTGAAGTGAATATACATGTGATTAACTGTCCTATTATTGTAAAACTGTTCAATGTTCATATATATTCCTTGGTGTAATGATACAAACTCAAGTTTAAAGAAAATGTATGTTGAGTATATATGTAAAAAAGTGCCAAAAAAATCGGAGTTTTGAGAAAAATTCGTAAAGCCATCTCAATAAACAGTGCAATAAAAATTTACGATGTAATTATTAAATCTCATTTCGTGTGATTTAACGCCACTTGACTATTTTCTGTGGGGCTAGCTCAGAGCTCAGAGCCAACATTGAACGCGAAATAGCGGCCGTTTCGGCCGAAATGTGTGGACGAGTCGTTGAAAATTGGGTCCAACGAATCGACCGCTGCAAACGTGCCCGCGGTGGCCATATGAACAAAGTCGAGTTCCATTCATAAATGTTTTGATTGTACTTCAAGCCAATAATAAAGTTTTTGAAATATCTCAAATGGTTTGCCTTTTATTTAAAAAAAAAAGTTGTCAAGTCGTTATTAGAAAACCCTATATTATAGTTTTTATATTTTTTAAATTCGGTATGCAGAACATTCGTAGAGGATGTGGTGAATGCTTATTTGTAATTGGTTGCAGTAGGTGCACTTATATGATTTATTTTTGTTTATGTAGTGCTCGTGAGTGAGTTTGCTATGGCCGAGTCTAAGTCTAATTATTTTAGTTACTTCGGTGCGAGTAATTGTAGAAGGTTCTAAATTTTTTGCGTTATCCTTGACGGACACTTTGTTTTTGTTAATGGCCTTATACCATTCAGAAGTTTTGTCCCAGAGGAGTAGTTGGTTGGAGTTGGCTTGCTTTTTAATAAACTTGTTGAGATCTTGAGGGGTTCTAAGAGTGTTTTTGGCAGATTTGTCGGCGAATTCGTTGCCCGCCTGGGACCCATATTAGTTTAATCTTAGGAGATTGGAGGTAGAGAAGGTTACGGATTAGGGAAGGGATTGGTTATTGACGTTGAGAATTGCGTCAATAGATGACAGTGAGTCAGTTAAGATAGCAAATTTTTTGTTGAAATTATTTGTGTATTGCAAGGCTTTTAAAATGGCAAATATTTCGGCGGTAAATATAGAGCTGTACGTCGGGAGTAGGAAGGAGTAAATCGTCTCTTTTTCAAAGGTGACACTAAAGCCTACGTTATCCTCTACTTTGGAGCCGTCTGTATAAATGAAGTAGTCGCTTAAACTATTTTTCAGTTCCAGGAAACGCGCGCGGAATATCTCCGAGGGGTATGGGTTTTTTTTTTTGGGTTCTTAGAGATGATATAACGCAGGAAGGTAGGAAGAGCCACGGTGGGGATAAGGATGGAGAGGGTTGAATGGGTTTGTGAGGGTGTTGATTTTTTCACAGAGGGCTGCGGAGCGTTCAATACAAGATGGAGTCTTTTTCGCTGTTTTTGGGTTTCTTATTGGGCATATATTTCAATTCGTGCGGTTTTTTTTTCTTCAAAATTTGAACGTTTATTTAAGAAAAATATGTAGAATAGTATTATTCAAAGTATTGCCCATCTGAAGCTATGACTTTTTCGCATCTCTCTGGCAATTTGTGGATCCCATCCCAAAATAATTGCGCCGGCTTGGCAGCCAAGAATGATTTAACCCAATTTTTGATATTCTGCTCTGATGTAAACCGTATTTCAGTGAGGGCGTTCTGCATCGACCGGAACAAATGGTAGTCAGAAGTATCAAGGTCTGGGCTATGAAGCGGGTGGGATAAGACTTCCCATCCACTGTTTTCCAAATAGTTCTTAACCGGAATAGCAACGTGGGGCCGAGTGTTGTCATGATGGAAAATTATTGCCTCGTGTCTGGTCGCATATTCCAGGCGTTTTTCGGCTACTGCTCTCTTCAAACGGATTAATTGTGTTCGGCAGCGTTGTCCATTGATGGTTTCAGTCGGTTTTAGTAGCTCATAATACAGCACATACATCTGATCCCACCAAATACAGAGCATTACCTTCGCGCCATGGATATTCGGCTTTGCTGTTTATTTGGCTGGTTGGCCGGGTTTCACATATGATTTTTTGCGCTTGGGGTTGTCGCAACGGATTCATTTTTCATCACCAGTAACAATACGATGCAAAAATGACTTCCTTTTGTGGCGTTCCAGCAGCATTTCGGACATGCAAAACCGCCTTTCGACGTCTCTCGGCTTGAGTTCATGTGGAACTCAATTTCCTTGCTTTTGAATATATCCAGCTGCTTTTAAACGTTTTGAAATGGCTGCTCTTCTGTGTTTGGCAACAATCTTCATAGAGTAATGCTTCCAGTTCTTCATCTTCAAACATTTTTGGCTGCCCAGGACGTTCATCGTCTTCCAAGCCAAAATCACCACTTTTAAATCGTGCAAACCACTTTTGGCACATTCGCTCAGCTAGCGCATGTTCACCATAAGCTTCCACCAAAATACGATGACTTTCGGCTGCAGTTTTCTTCATATTAAAGTAATGAAGAAGAATTCCCCGCAAAAACACTTTTTCAGGCACAAAATTCGACACATTTGAGTGAAAAAAAATTATTGTTTACGCTTCAAATGAATGACATATACTAAAATGACGTACAATAACATAACAGTAGCTTCCCAACGCATGTTCCAATGGAATAATAAGTTACGCCATCTCTTAGCAAACCGCACGAATTAGTTTATAGACCCAATACTATTTTGTATAAAGGGGTGTCTTTGCAGAATAAAATGGGTTTTTATAGCTTTATCGTGCACTGGTAGCGTAAGGTTTCAATAGTTTGCATTTTCGATTCGAACAGGAGGTAGTTAATGGGAGTTGTTCGGTAAACGTTGAGAGCTTTTCTTAGAGCAGATTTATGTATGGTTTTGATTTTGTTTAGGTGGGATTTGGCGGAATAACCGTAAAGAAATAGACCGTATTCTATTTTAGAGATTATTTTAGATTGTGCGATTGAAGTTAGGGTGTATAGGTTGCAATTAAATTTTTTGTAGGAAAGGAATTTTATTATATTTAGCTTTTGTTCCAAAGAAGGGCGGATACACTCGATGTGCGCGTTCCATTTGTAATTTTTTTTGGGAAACAATGACTAGGATTTTAAGTTTATCAACTTTTTCTAAAATTATATTCCCTGATAGAATATTGCAGGAGCATTTATGTTTTCGACAGATATGAAGGTGTTTGCTTTTTATTAAGAAAATTTGATATGTCTTGAAAGATAGAGTAAAGATCAAAGTCGGAGGAGGTATTTTTTTTGTTTATATTTTTTATGATTGTGAAATCGTCAGCATACGCACAGAACTTAATTTCTTTATGGAGTGATAGGACGTGGGAGAGCTTATTGTAGGCTATAAGGAAGAGAGGAACAGATAACAGGGACCTTTGAGGAATACCGTTGTAGAGGGGTAAAGGAGACGATAATGCGTTTCCAATACGCAAGATTTTTTTTTTGTTTTGCGCGCGCACGCTATTGATCAATTAATAACAACTCGCTGATAGCTGTTGACTGTAACGCGATTAGTCGACGACTGTTTTTACTATAAAAAAAGGGAAAAACACTGCAAAAAACATGTCGAAAAATTTGTGCAGTTTACGGTGAGAATGCTGTGAGTGAACGCCGGAACCAAGAGTGATTTGTTCGATTCCGTTCCGGAAATTTCGATGTAAAAGATGCATTTTCGCACTGGTCGGCCTGTCACTGAAAAAGTTGATGCAAAATTTTGTAACTGATGGAGCAAAAGTTCCGGAAGCTGTCTGGAGATAGCGGAGGCACTAAGCATCAAGTGTATGACAGTTTGGAATAGTTTAAAACGAACAGGTTACTCAAACAAGCTCGATGTTTGGGTGCCACATGAATTACCGCAAAGAAATTTAATTGACTGAATAACCATCAGTGAAACGCTGCTGAAACGTAACGAAGTGGAACCATTTTTGAAGCGATTAATTACGAGCGATGAAAAATGGATTAAATACGAGAATTTCGAACAAAAGTCATCATGGTTAAAGGCCGGTGACCGACCACAAACGACTTCAAAGCTTCGATTGAGGGCAAGAAAAGTTATGTTGAGTGTTCGGTGGGATTGGAAGGGAATTGTCTATTATGAGCTACTACAACGTGGCGAATCGGTCAATTCGATCCTCTACTGTGTACAACTCGACCGTTTGAATGAAGCTTTCAAGAAAGAGCGACCAGAATTGGCCAACAGAAAGGGAGTTGTCTTCCATCATGACAGTGCTAGGCCACACACATCTTGTTAAAAATTGGCCGACCGAAGAGCCGCTGAAAATTACTTGGCCAAGTTCTTCGCTGATAAACCACAGAAGTTCTACACCGATGGAATTATGAAGCTACCTGGAAAATGACTAAAGGTCATAGATAATAATGTCCAAAACGATTGAAATTGATTTTGAATAAAGAATTTTTTTTTTCAAAAATGTACCAAAAAAAACACGGAGACTTTTTATATGACCATTTTAAGCTTAATAACTACTGAAAACGGAGCTTGTTAGAACATTCTTATAAAAACAGATAAAGAAGAGAAAAACTATTGTGAAAATAAGTTTTAAAGAAATATTAAAATATAAAACAAACTCATATAGGATAAATTAAAAATTATAAAACCTTTAACACCTTAGCAATATGTAAGCAAAATGATTTAATAGATATAAGTCAGAATAAATGCATTACTAATTTGTTATCTAGCCAGCCCCATACGTGTATCGAAATCAATAATCAACATATTCCCACCGTAGAGGAGATCATCCTCTGGTGGATTGGTGGATTGGTACTACTGAATTGATTTGAAGATAAAGTTTACATCGATGAAAGCGATGTTTCGGTCAACGGAACATATTTGATCCAGTCCCACAACGCAACCATAAAAGCGCAACAATACACGTTCGAAGTAACACAGGTCACGAAACACAACCCACTTCCTCCCGTGTTACAACCATCAGCTGTGGGAACATCGCGATAGCGGCAGTGACGAATGCACTGGGGCAAGGTTACATATTTCAGAAAATCATTAATGTAAATTAAGTTGGATTGCAAATAAAGAGGTTAAACCTCGAAAAAAAAAATAACTTTTTTTAGTTTTAATTTATATAAATGATATAAAAGTGTGCTTAAGATATCGTAAAGTGGTTTTGTTCGCGGATGACTCGTTATTGTTATTTGTGGTAAAAATGCTGAACGTATTTGTAAGCAATTAGATAAAGACTTGAAATCCATACTTAAGTGGCTAAAGACGAATAAGCTAAGACTTAATGCAAACAAGACTAAGTGTATAAAGTTTCGCGTAAACAGTCCAATTAATATAAATAATAACGATGAAAGAATTGAGTGTGTAAAAAGTATTTAATATCTTGGTGTAATAATTGACGAACAATTTAATTTTAAATATTACGCTTAGTACGTATGTAGTAAAATTTCCAAAAACATATATATATATTTCCTAAAACAAATTAAAAACTCATTGTCATTCGAAACAATACTAATTTATAATGCAATAACATTGTTCTATTTGAATTACTGCTCAACAATTTTATTAATGTACAACCAGGAAACTAAAAATCGACTCCAGAAACTAGAAAACGAGGCGATGCGGACAATTCTAAAGATAGGGTCATCAAATTCGTGATACGGACTTGACATCCGAGACTGTATATGTTTGGTTCAAGGCTTGTCATTACAAAGGCTGATTTTATCGCTGTTTGGTTTTTCAGCGTTCTATTTATGGCAGCTTACGTGTGATTCATGGCATGTGTTCAAGTCAAAAATACTCAGTTAGCATTGCTATTTCATCATGGAAACACTTATACGCGAACAACGCTTACAAATTATTGAATTTTATTATAAAACAGTTTTTCGCGCACTTCGACTATTTTGCGGTCGTCATAATCTGAGTAAGTACTGAGACGTACTGAGTAAGCAATTCAAGTCATAGTGACCAAAATCATGATACTGGGCATCAAGCGACCCATCCGTATGCGTAGAGTGCGTACAGAGAGAAGTATTGTTTCCGTATCTGCTAATGTTAATGAAGACTGATTTGTCCATTCGTTGCTGTCTGAGATTATAAAACTCGACTACATAGAAAATTTAACGCAAGGGTGTTATTCAAAAACCTTTCAAAATACAGCTCGTACAAGGACTGAAGCCGAACGACCTGTTACAGTCTTAGAAAAAATGGAGGAAAATCCACATTTTTATCGAAAAATTATCTTTAGCTATAAAGTTCATTTCTGATTGAATGGGTGTGTTAGTAAACAAAACAGCCGCATCTGGTCCAATGAGAATCTCAGGCAATACAGCAAACAGAAAAATCCACTGTTTGATGCGGTTTATGGTCCGGCGAAATAATTGCCCGTATTTTTTTCAAAGAAAGCGATGAGAACGACGTTAACGTCAATAGCACCAATGGACCAGTTGAATAATGAGTTCGGTAGGTAATTCATCTCTCGTGTTGGACCGGTCAATTGGCCGCCTAGATCGTGTTATTTGACGCTTTTAGACTATTTTTTTTATGGAGATACGTCAAATCATTAGTATATGCCGATAAACCAACATCAATTGCAGCACTGGAAGAAAATATTACACGTGTTATTAGCGAGATACCAGCCAATACTCGTTTGTTCGAAAAAGTGTTTTAAAATTCGACTCTCCGTATGGACCATTTAAAACGTAGTCGTGGTCAACATTTACATGAAATAAATATAAAAAGCATAAATAAATGGCAAGCATTGAGCCTACTATAGGCAAAACTGTAAAAAAAAAACTAAAAAAAAAAAGCAAAGAGACTGGCTCTGTAACAGATGTCTTAAGACCTAGCATTTGTGCTTATCTTACGACACGTTATGGTGTATTTTGAATTTCAAGTTCAACTCACTCAAGAATTGAAGCCAGCTGACCACGAAATGCGTAGAACATACGCTGATTGAGTGCTTGAGCATCAGCGTTTGGATGACCAATTTTCACACCTTTAGCGATGAGGACCATTTTTCACACGGTGGATGCGTTAACATATGAAATTGTCGCATATGGGAAAGTGAAAATCCACATGTAACTGTCGAAATACCTTTCCAACCAAAAAAAGATACTATGTGGTGTGCAATTTGGTATGGTTGTGTCATTGGTCCATACTTTTTCAAAAATGAGGAAAGTGTAACCGTCACTGTCAATTCTCATTGCTAAAGCCAAATGTTAACTGAATTTTGCTTGGCCTCAAATCAAGATATAAGTGTGGAAGACATGTGATTTCAACATAACGGTGTCACATCTCATATAATACGACACATTTCGGCTTTATTGCGAGTTATTTCGTTGGTGATGTGAACTGGCCACCGTGTGAGTTGTCGCCGTTGAATTTCTTTTTGTTGGGCTACGCACACAATCCGCACAATCTCTTGATGCTTTGAAAACGAATATTCGTCAAGTTATTGTTATATGTATCGAAAAGTCGTTGAAAATTTCCTTGCCAGAATCAAGTCCTGCAAGAGCCCCCGTAAAGGAAATATATTGAATAAATGTGTTTTATTTAAATTTACTTTTGGAACTACAAAATGGATGACCCTGTCCTTCAAGTATGTTGAAAAAATCGAAAAATTTTAGTTTAGACATTCAAGAATATGCCCTTAAAAAGATTTTTTAAAATTTCATTTATTTTATGAGTTACAATCATTTTTGTGACGAGGTATCTGCTCCGGTCTGACCGGAACAACTTTAAACGCGTTTTTCTCTAAACTACTATTTTCGAGTTGGGGTGCATGATATCTCAAGTTCTAATGAACCGAATTATTTAAAATTAAGTACGCTTAGATTTGGTGTGCTGGTGTGAAAGTTTTCATTAAATTAAGCAAACATTTATTGTGAAATCAATCATATTCATCATAATCATATTGTCTATGGCAATTATGAATGGAACACAACTTTGTTCATGAGACCACTACTGCTTCTCTTGCAAGTGACCATCAGAAGCCCTAAATTATCGATAACTTTTTTAAGAATAAGTGAGTCAATGGCATAGAGCTGTCTCTTTAAATAACCCTACAGGAAGAAGTCTAAAAGTGTCAAATCGCATGACCTTAAAGGCCAATCAACTTTTCATCTAGCCGAAATAATGCGATTTTCAATTTCGTACGCAATAAATTCTTTAATTTATAGCTTGTGTGGGCGTTAGCACCACCCTGTTAAAACTAGAGATCGTCTGACACAATTCATTAAATTTCGGAAAAAGTACGGGAAATAATGCCGCTAAACCATAATCCGCACTATACAGTGACTTGTTTGAGATGCATTGGTATTTCGTGAATCTCGTATAGGTTTTCCGGTCAAAAATGGGCTTCATTGGAAAAGATCAAATTCGATGACAAACTGTCTTGGCGATCCAACATCCAGTTAACAAATCGGTGTCTGGTCGCATATTCCAGGCGTTTTTCGGCTACTGCTCTCTTCAAACGGATTAATTGTGTTCGGCAGCGTTGTCCATTGATGGTTTCAGTCGGTTTTAGTAGCTCATAATACAGCACATACATCTGATCCCACCAAATACAGAGCATTACCTTCGCGCCATGGATATTCGGCTTTGCTGTTTATTTGGCTGGTTGGCCGGGTTTCACATATGATTTTTTGCGCTTGGGGTTGTCGCAACGGATTCATTTTTCATCACCAGTAACAATACGATGCAAAAATGACTTCCTTTTGTGGCGTTCCAGCAGCATTTCGGACATGCAAAACCGCCTTTCGACGTCTCTCGGCTTGAGTTCATGTGGAACTCAATTTCCTTGCTTTTGAATATATCCAGCTGCTTTTAAACGTTTTGAAATGGCTGCTCTTCTGTGTTTGGCAACAATCTTCATAGAGTAATGCTTCCAGTTCTTCATCTTCAAACATTTTTGGCTGCCCAGGACGTTCATCGTCTTCCAAGCCAAAATCACCACTTTTAAATCGTGCAAACCACTTTTGGCACATTCGCTCAGCTAGCGCATGTTCACCATAAGCTTCCACCAAAATACGATGACTTTCGGCTGCAGTTTTCTTCATATTAAAGTAATGAAGAAGAATTCCCCGCAAAAACACTTTTTCAGGCACAAAATTCGACACATTTGAGTGAAAAAAAATTATTGTTTACGCTTCAAATGAATGACATATACTAAAATGACGTACAATAACATAACAGTAGCTTCCCAACGCATGTTCCAATGGAATAATAAGTTACGCCATCTCTTAGCAAACCGCACGAATTAGTTTATAGACCCAATACTATTTTGTATAAAGGGGTGTCTTTGCAGAATAAAATGGGTTTTTATAGCTTTATCGTGCACTGGTAGCGTAAGGTTTCAATAGTTTGCATTTTCGATTCGAACAGGAGGTAGTTAATGGGAGTTGTTCGGTAAACGTTGAGAGCTTTTCTTAGAGCAGATTTATGTATGGTTTTGATTTTGTTTAGGTGGGATTTGGCGGAATAACCGTAAAGAAATAGACCGTATTCTATTTTAGAGATTATTTTAGATTGTGCGATTGAAGTTAGGGTGTATAGGTTGCAATTAAATTTTTTGTAGGAAAGGAATTTTATTATATTTAGCTTTTGTTCCAAAGAAGGGCGGATACACTCGATGTGCGCGTTCCATTTGTAATTTTTTTTGGGAAACAATGACTAGGATTTTAAGTTTATCAACTTTTTCTAAAATTATATTCCCTGATAGAATATTGCAGGAGCATTTATGTTTTCGACAGATATGAAGGTGTTTGCTTTTTATTAAGAAAATTTGATATGTCTTGAAAGATAGAGTAAAGATCAAAGTCGGAGGAGGTATTTTTTTTGTTTATATTTTTTATGATTGTGAAATCGTCAGCATACGCACAGAACTTAATTTCTTTATGGAGTGATAGGACGTGGGAGAGCTTATTGTAGGCTATAAGGAAGAGAGGAACAGATAACAGGGACCTTTGAGGAATACCGTTGTAGAGGGGTAAAGGAGACGATAATGCGTTTCCAATACGCAAGATTTTTTTTTTGTTTTGCGCGCGCACGCTATTGATCAATTAATAACAACTCGCTGATAGCTGTTGACTGTAACGCGATTAGTCGACGACTGTTTTTACTATAAAAAAAGGGAAAAACACTGCAAAAAACATGTCGAAAAATTTGTGCAGTTTACGGTGAGAATGCTGTGAGTGAACGCCGGAACCAAGAGTGATTTGTTCGATTCCGTTCCGGAAATTTCGATGTAAAAGATGCATTTTCGCACTGGTCGGCCTGTCACTGAAAAAGTTGATGCAAAATTTTGTAACTGATGGAGCAAAAGTTCCGGAAGCTGTCTGGAGATAGCGGAGGCACTAAGCATCAAGTGTATGACAGTTTGGAATAGTTTAAAACGAACAGGTTACTCAAACAAGCTCGATGTTTGGGTGCCACATGAATTACCGCAAAGAAATTTAATTGACTGAATAACCATCAGTGAAACGCTGCTGAAACGTAACGAAGTGGAACCATTTTTGAAGCGATTAATTACGAGCGATGAAAAATGGATTAAATACGAGAATTTCGAACAAAAGTCATCATGGTTAAAGGCCGGTGACCGACCACAAACGACTTCAAAGCTTCGATTGAGGGCAAGAAAAGTTATGTTGAGTGTTCGGTGGGATTGGAAGGGAATTGTCTATTATGAGCTACTACAACGTGGCGAATCGGTCAATTCGATCCTCTACTGTGTACAACTCGACCGTTTGAATGAAGCTTTCAAGAAAGAGCGACCAGAATTGGCCAACAGAAAGGGAGTTGTCTTCCATCATGACAGTGCTAGGCCACACACATCTTGTTAAAAATTGGCCGACCGAAGAGCCGCTGAAAATTACTTGGCCAAGTTCTTCGCTGATAAACCACAGAAGTTCTACACCGATGGAATTATGAAGCTACCTGGAAAATGACTAAAGGTCATAGATAATAATGTCCAAAACGATTGAAATTGATTTTGAATAAAGAATTTTTTTTTTCAAAAATGTACCAAAAAAAACACGGAGACTTTTTATATGACCATTTTAAGCTTAATAACTACTGAAAACGGAGCTTGTTAGAACATTCTTATAAAAACAGATAAAGAAGAGAAAAACTATTGTGAAAATAAGTTTTAAAGAAATATTAAAATATAAAACAAACTCATATAGGATAAATTAAAAATTATAAAACCTTTAACACCTTAGCAATATGTAAGCAAAATGATTTAATAGATATAAGTCAGAATAAATGCATTACTAATTTGTTATCTAGCCAGCCCCATACGTGTATCGAAATCAATAATCAACATATTCCCACCGTAGAGGAGATCATCCTCTGGTGGATTGGTGGATTGGTACTACTGAATTGATTTGAAGATAAAGTTTACATCGATGAAAGCGATGTTTCGGTCAACGGAACATATTTGATCCAGTCCCACAACGCAACCATAAAAGCGCAACAATACACGTTCGAAGTAACACAGGTCACGAAACACAACCCACTTCCTCCCGTGTTACAACCATCAGCTGTGGGAACATCGCGATAGCGGCAGTGACGAATGCACTGGGGCAAGGTTACATATTTCAGAAAATCATTAATGTAAATTAAGTTGGATTGCAAATAAAGAGGTTAAACCTCGAAAAAAAAAATAACTTTTTTTAGTTTTAATTTATATAAATGATATAAAAGTGTGCTTAAGATATCGTAAAGTGGTTTTGTTCGCGGATGACTCGTTATTGTTATTTGTGGTAAAAATGCTGAACGTATTTGTAAGCAATTAGATAAAGACTTGAAATCCATACTTAAGTGGCTAAAGACGAATAAGCTAAGACTTAATGCAAACAAGACTAAGTGTATAAAGTTTCGCGTAAACAGTCCAATTAATATAAATAATAACGATGAAAGAATTGAGTGTGTAAAAAGTATTTAATATCTTGGTGTAATAATTGACGAACAATTTAATTTTAAATATTACGCTTAGTACGTATGTAGTAAAATTTCCAAAAACATATATATATATTTCCTAAAACAAATTAAAAACTCATTGTCATTCGAAACAATACTAATTTATAATGCAATAACATTGTTCTATTTGAATTACTGCTCAACAATTTTATTAATGTACAACCAGGAAACTAAAAATCGACTCCAGAAACTAGAAAACGAGGCGATGCGGACAATTCTAAAGATAGGGTCATCAAATTCGTGATACGGACTTGACATCCGAGACTGTATATGTTTGGTTCAAGGCTTGTCATTACAAAGGCTGATTTTATCGCTGTTTGGTTTTTCAGCGTTCTATTTATGGCAGCTTACGTGTGATTCATGGCATGTGTTCAAGTCAAAAATACTCAGTTAGCATTGCTATTTCATCATGGAAACACTTATACGCGAACAACGCTTACAAATTATTGAATTTTATTATAAAACAGTTTTTCGCGCACTTCGACTATTTTGCGGTCGTCATAATCTGAGTAAGTACTGAGACGTACTGAGTAAGCAATTCAAGTCATAGTGACCAAAATCATGATACTGGGCATCAAGCGACCCATCCGTATGCGTAGAGTGCGTACAGAGAGAAGTATTGTTTCCGTATCTGCTAATGTTAATGAAGACTGATTTGTCCATTCGTTGCTGTCTGAGATTATAAAACTCGACTACATAGAAAATTTAACGCAAGGGTGTTATTCAAAAACCTTTCAAAATACAGCTCGTACAAGGACTGAAGCCGAACGACCTGTTACAGTCTTAGAAAAAATGGAGGAAAATCCACATTTTTATCGAAAAATTATCTTTAGCTATAAAGTTCATTTCTGATTGAATGGGTGTGTTAGTAAACAAAACAGCCGCATCTGGTCCAATGAGAATCTCAGGCAATACAGCAAACAGAAAAATCCACTGTTTGATGCGGTTTATGGTCCGGCGAAATAATTGCCCGTATTTTTTTCAAAGAAAGCGATGAGAACGACGTTAACGTCAATAGCACCAATGGACCAGTTGAATAATGAGTTCGGTAGGTAATTCATCTCTCGTGTTGGACCGGTCAATTGGCCGCCTAGATCGTGTTATTTGACGCTTTTAGACTATTTTTTTTATGGAGATACGTCAAATCATTAGTATATGCCGATAAACCAACATCAATTGCAGCACTGGAAGAAAATATTACACGTGTTATTAGCGAGATACCAGCCAATACTCGTTTGTTCGAAAAAGTGTTTTAAAATTCGACTCTCCGTATGGACCATTTAAAACGTAGTCGTGGTCAACATTTACATGAAATAAATATAAAAAGCATAAATAAATGGCAAGCATTGAGCCTACTATAGGCAAAACTGTAAAAAAAAAACTAAAAAAAAAAAGCAAAGAGACTGGCTCTGTAACAGATGTCTTAAGACCTAGCATTTGTGCTTATCTTACGACACGTTATGGTGTATTTTGAATTTCAAGTTCAACTCACTCAAGAATTGAAGCCAGCTGACCACGAAATGCGTAGAACATACGCTGATTGAGTGCTTGAGCATCAGCGTTTGGATGACCAATTTTCACACCTTTAGCGATGAGGACCATTTTTCACACGGTGGATGCGTTAACATATGAAATTGTCGCATATGGGAAAGTGAAAATCCACATGTAACTGTCGAAATACCTTTCCAACCAAAAAAAGATACTATGTGGTGTGCAATTTGGTATGGTTGTGTCATTGGTCCATACTTTTTCAAAAATGAGGAAAGTGTAACCGTCACTGTCAATTCTCATTGCTAAAGCCAAATGTTAACTGAATTTTGCTTGGCCTCAAATCAAGATATAAGTGTGGAAGACATGTGATTTCAACATAACGGTGTCACATCTCATATAATACGACACATTTCGGCTTTATTGCGAGTTATTTCGTTGGTGATGTGAACTGGCCACCGTGTGAGTTGTCGCCGTTGAATTTCTTTTTGTTGGGCTACGCACACAATCCGCACAATCTCTTGATGCTTTGAAAACGAATATTCGTCAAGTTATTGTTATATGTATCGAAAAGTCGTTGAAAATTTCCTTGCCAGAATCAAGTCCTGCAAGAGCCCCCGTAAAGGAAATATATTGAATAAATGTGTTTTATTTAAATTTACTTTTGGAACTACAAAATGGATGACCCTGTCCTTCAAGTATGTTGAAAAAATCGAAAAATTTTAGTTTAGACATTCAAGAATATGCCCTTAAAAAGATTTTTTAAAATTTCAATTATTTTATGAGTTACAATCATTTTTGTGACGAGGTATCTGCTCCGGTCTGACCGGAACAACTTTAAACGCGTTTTTCTCTAAACTACTATTTTCGAGTTGGGGTGCATGATATCTCAAGTTCTAATGAACCGAATTATTTAAAATTAAGTACGCTTAGATTTGGTGTGCTGGTGTGAAAGTTTTCATTAAATTAAGCAAACATTTATTGTGAAATCAATCATATTCATCATAATCATATTGTCTATGGCAATTATGAATGGAACACAACTTTGTTCATGAGACCACTACTGCTTCTCTTGCAAGTGACCATCAGAAGCCCTAAATTATCGATAACTTTTTTAAGAATAAGTGAGTCAATGGCATAGAGCTGTCTCTTTAAATAACCCTACAGGAAGAAGTCTAAAAGTGTCAAATCGCATGACCTTAAAGGCCAATCAACTTTTCATCTAGCCGAAATAATGCAATTTTCAATTTCGTACGCAATAAATTCTTTAATTTATAGCTTGTGTGGGCGTTAGCACCACCCTGTTAAAACTAGAGATCGTCTGACACAATTCATTAAATTTCGGAAAAAGTACGGGAAATAATGCCGCTAAACCATAATCCGCACTATACAGTGACTTGTTTGAGATGCATTGGTATTTCGTGAATCTCGTATAGGTTTTCCGGTCAAAAATGGGCTTCATTGGAAAAGATCAAATTCGATGACAAACTGTCTTGGCGATCCAACATCCAGTTAACAAATCGGCGACGTCGTAGATGGTCTAATTATGGCGTAAAATGTCATAAGTGAGGTCAATTGTTGACTTCGGAGACGAATTAAAGTGTTTGGCTGGTTTTGAACGCTTTCGCGTGATGTTTTGGCGTGTACGTGCTGGTCAAACATGCTGATAAGGAATTTGACCCGCTACTGAACAAGTTTCTTCAAAACGCTTCTCTACTGCACGAATTTCGGACTCAATATGGCGATTATGTTGACCGAAAAATTAACAAATTTTACGAAATATTTATTTTACAGATCGCCCATTTTCATAAGTTTGAACAAAAAATCCACACCATCTGTTGGCTCACCCTTTATGACAAATACCGTAGTGCAAGTTTCTGATAAATTTTTTATGGAGGAATAATATTTTCTTTTAAAAACCTTTCATTTAATATAAAAAACGAAAGATTACCGGGGTTTAAAAGAAAAAATTGTAAATTTTTAAGACACCATCTGAGGAACTTAATTTTTAACTTTTTTGCTTTTAGTTTATGTAAATTAAAAAAAAATTGGTAACACTACAGTTATTTTTAACTTATAAAAATTTATCCATCTAACCTAAGCATAAATAAAATAAAATAAAATAAAATAAAAATTACGTTCTTTGAGACAACGGCGTTTAACTATTGGAATAAAAAATATTGGATTAAAAATCTATGAAGTATGTTGAACAAGGGTGAATCCTGGAAATTAATTACTTTTTAAATGCTTCAAAACAAATAACACCGTCCACTTAGTTTTGTCCACTGGGCTTAGTACACATTGTATCTATTAACTCCTGCTTCACTCCTATCATTATTTACTTTCCTCACAATATTCAATTTGATATATTTCTTTTTTTTTTGTATTTAAAATAAAATGTGTTTCATTCGGAATCGTGTTAATTTTTGTTATGCTTTTAACTGACTGTATTTGTTTATACTTTTCCACTTCTATGTTGGTACAAAATGAATGAAAAAAAAGCTATATGAAGGGTCAAACGAAAAAGAGGAAGTCAAGGAAAAAAAAAACAAATACGAAGAGTCAAAGAAAAAAACCAATATTAAGTCAAAGAAAAAAAGAAAAAAAAATATGAAGTCAAATTAAAAAAAAAAAAAAAAATGAAGAGTCAAAGAATTAACAAACTTAGCATCCTTTGGAAAAACACAATACATTCCAGAGGTTACCAACCCTTTCTGCGAAGTAAAATTTAGTAGGCCTTCTTAGGGGTGGGTGGGGTTTTAAGTAGCAATACGCGGATTCAAATAACGTTTCTTGAAATAGATGTCTTGTCCGCACTAAAGGCAACGCAACTAGCAAAGGGAATAAACTTTTATACATATTACAAATTTGAACAAATGCATAAATAAAAAATTGCAACTTTTGGTTTTTTATTACTTAAGGCATCATTAGCTTTGGATGATTTTTCTCTTACCCAAACAGACGGAAGTTAATTATTTGTACAGATATTTGCACTGTTTGATTCATTTGACTTGAAGAAAATGTATTTGAATACTTAAGGGAATATTTTTATTAGAAAATTTCATTGTCTAATGAAATTTTCACAATTTTTCCAAATATTTTCCGCAATTTACCGATGCAGCGGAAGCAAAGTCGATTTGAGTCTGCAAAGCGATAGAACGGCGTAGATGTGTTAGTTTTTTTTAATTCTCTGTCCTTTTAATTTGTTGTGGGTGAAACAAGGATGACAGATAAGATTGTATAGCTAAGGCGAGATAGCAGTGTTTTTGTGCTGGTGTTATATATTGTTGGCGACGACATGCGACTGCGTTTTCAAATGCTGAGAATATTCTAAACCAAAGAACAATCCCGTAGATACGGTTACATGTGGGGTCGAAAATAATTTGTAATTTGTTATTAAAAAAATTTCATTAAACTGCTGTGTTTTAAATTGTTACAATGTCCATAAAGTTTAAGTTTTGAATTATTTGTCCACAAAACCTTTAATATCCCGTAATTTTTTCTTACATGATGAACTTAACCGTGATTTCTGATGAATTTTGTTTCATAACAAAAACTTAACCAAACGTTTACGAATTTGGCAGTATGCAAATTCGTAGAGACTCATAGATAAATATCAATTTTATTCAGGCGATTCATTAATAAAAAGTTTAGTAAAAGTCAACACATTTGTTATTATATAAACAAGGTTAAGCCATTTTTTTATGGGGTTTGTTTTTCAAAGCTTGGGACATGAAAATTTTCTGTTAACAAAGGGTAATTGGAACAGAGTGAGTAATTAGGTATTCTCGTGGTTGTTTCTAAAAAATAATAACGATACATGTTCGCAGTCTTCGGGTGTAACTGTGTGAATGATTTGGCTTATTACTTAACGACTGAAAATTTAACGAAAGATCAAATTTATAATGCGAATTTAACGGTTTTTTGGGGGGTCTTATCAAAACAAACTTGGGGTTTTAGCACCAAATCCCCAATAACTAGTACAAAAGGATCTAAGGGGGACACATGTATGCATTTTGTCAGAAACCTTACTTCTGGCACAGAAGTGCTACAGCTCTGTTTGCAAGATTAATTTGTAAAAAAAAACAAAAATATTAAACAGACAAAACAGAGTTTGTTTCGGAAAAAACTTCAATTCTCTCTTAAGGGTATTTTTCGTGAATAGTAGATCTTCTGGCCCTCCAGGTTGAGGATAGGGTTGCAAAGGAGATGTTACCGCCATCCAAGAAACGCGATAGGATGGGTCGGACTGCAATAGATTGCAAAACTGCGACATTGATTACGACGATTGTTATCGATGGCAATGAGAGATCTCCTGATCAATTATCCATCAACCAGATTGACCACATTGTGATCGACGCAAGACACTCCTTTATTATGGATGTCCGAATTCGCTCTTAATCTCTCAGTTGCAATATTGCCAAAAAGGAATCAGAGATGCGCCTCTGATATTTTGGGTGTCACTTGGCCAACATAGCAAAAGTTCTGGTGTGATAACGAGTGCCAGAAAGCACATGCAGGTGAGCAAGATGCAAACAAAACGGCGGTGTATAGAAGGACTAGATCTGCTCACGAACTGTACGAGCATAAGGGGAAAGACGAGCACTGGCGACACAGGAAGTAGCATGAGAAGCTACTTTCACCAACAGTGCTCCATTGAAATCGCCAGTAGCATTCCAATCTTTCAAACCTTCAACCGTAACACTCCTCGCTATGAATGCTCATCAGTATACCCTCTAGTCCACTTTCGGACATATAGAACTTTGAAATATAGTGATTCGTTCCAGAGCCGAAAATCTCGCTTGTGGAGTGCCCTGTCGAACTCTCTATTCCTAGTTATTGTAAAATTCAGATATTTAAAACCAAGGTACAGCGGTACCTATTTTTCTACCTTCCTTCTCAATTTTCCTTCTTAATTTTTCGTCGCCTGCGCTGTATGCAAACATTTTAAGAATACCTTAACCCTTTGAGTATGCGCAATTAAAATAAAAAAAGCGCAGGGTCTAGGAAATTGAGAGATGTTACCTCCAGGAAAGAGATTCGGAGGAAGTTCTACCAAAGGATAAAAAAAATATTCCACGAATACAAACCTACAGATTAGGGAAATAATACACAAACCACTAGAGGGAACCTACTATTAAATTGGTAGGTTCAGCACAGACTCGGCCTTAAGGCGACGGATGGTCCGTCGTTTCTTAGACACGGCTCATATTTAGATCTCCTGTTGTTTGACACACGGACACAACTGACATGTACGTACCAACAAACTGTGAACTGTCTTCGAACTTTTGTGAATGATAGTGACCATTGCGGTCTTAGTACCGAAATAACCGTTCCGAACGAAAATTGCGGAACTGGATGAGTTCCTTCAAAGGCATTCCTTCAAATATAGTAAGGTGCATTGGAAACACTTCTCCACGACAATGACTAGAGCACTTTCCTCGAATTCGCTCTACCCACCGTCCAACAGAAATCTGATTGACAGATATCTAAAACTAATGGACAAGACTATTAAATAAACAATAGATAAAACGATACCTCGGTATCAATAAACTGACAACGAAGACTTGTTACGCAATTCAAATATAGATGCACTGCACCAATATAAAAGTAGACTGCTGTCAAGAATAAAAACCCTGTACAGACAGTTTACTGACAGACATAACTCGGAGATAATGACATTAAAGTCGTCATTCCAAACATTAATAAAAGAAAATTACAGAGCTTCTGTAAGTTTGTGTTGGAACAATAAAATTCGGGCTGTTAACACCAACAACTGGAATATGTTCCCGCAAATAAAGGGATAAAGAAGGCTATAGGAACTGGCTAGATCAATATCTGTATTTTAAGAAATATATAGATGTTGCTTTGGCCAGAGCCAAAGGTGCTTTTGCTCTTACAAAGAGACTGTTTTATAACAGCCAACTCGATGCGAGGGTAAAGGTCATCTGTTACATGGCCCTTATCAGGCCCATGCTGGTATTTGCATGTCCCGTGTGGTTCAACGTGAAAAGATTCGAGTGTTTGAAAGGGGTTGGCTTAAGACTTGTCTTCCCTTATACAGAACACTAGAGTCTGAGTACATAAAATTCTATTCTATTGGCTAGTTGAAGGAGAAGACGCTTCATCGTTTAGTTCCTCCAGTACTAGGTAGCTCCATAGGAAGCAAAGTTGGTCAGCCTTATTTATTTTTTAGCTGTGGCCAGCTTACATAGATTTAAGTAGGATTAGGTTAGATTTAAGAAAAAAAAAAAAAAAAATATATAAAAAAAAGGGGTGGGTGACTTCCTCTAAAATAAGGAAAAAATCCATAAAAAAAAGATTTTCAATACCCGGTTTTACCCGGTTTAAGCAGCTTATAATACAGCACCCCCATCTGATCCCACCAAATACAGAGCATTACCTTCGCGCCATGGATATTCGGCTTTGCCGTTGATTTGGCTGGTTGGCCGGGCTTCACATATGATTTTTTGCGCTTGGGGTTGTCGTAATGGATCCATTTTTCATTACCAGTAACAATCTGATGCAAAAAGGACTCCCTTTTGTGGCGTTCTAGCAGTATTTCGGACATGCAAAACCGCCTTTCGACGTCTCTCGGTGGAGTCCAATTTTCTTGCTTATGAATATATCCAGCTGCTTTTAAACGTTTTGAAATGGCTGCTTGAGTGACACCCAAAGATTCTGCGAGCTCTTCTTGTGTTTGGCAACAATCTTCATAGAGTAATGCTTCCAGTTCTTCATTATCAAATTTTTTTGGCTTCCTAGGACGTTCATCGTCTTCCAAGCAAAAATCACCACTTTTAAATCGTGCAAACCACTTTTGGCACGTTCCCTCAGCTAGAGTATGTTCATCATAAACTTCCACCAAAATACGATGACTTTCGGCAGCAGTTTTCTTCATATTAAAGTAAAAACACTTTTTCAGGCACAAAGTTCGACATATTTGAGTGAAAAAAAATTATTGTTGTTTACGCTTCAAATGAATGACATTTGAAGGGGGCCTCATTCTTCAGCAGGCAAAACTAGAGGCAGCGTAAATGCAGTGATTAAGATTTGAATGACTGTTTATGAAGCGGCTTAAATCATTATAAGCTATAATAAAAAGGACTATTGACAAAGGAGAGCCTTGGGGAATTCCATTTGATAGAGGAACCGTTGAGGAGGAAGTAGTTAACTTTAACGCACTTTCTTCATTTACTTAAGAAGGATTTTATAAAGCTAAAAATTTTGGGACCAACAATCCAAGCAAATCGAGGATTAAGTGTATCCCGATTTTGTTAAAGGATTTTTGGAAGTCTATACCATATACTCTCGTTGTTTAGTAACTTAGGAATTTACATTTTTATTTGGTTTTGGGAGTGGAAGGACAGTAGTAACTTTCCAATGTTGACGAATAGTGCGGCTATCGAGAATATTATTTTTAAGTTTTATAAGAACAACAAAGATTCTGTAGCATAGAGTAGGACACTATACCTCTGGAATGAGTTTTCCCTTTTGGCTTGGATAAACAGGATTCAAGTTCTAATGTAGAAATCGGAACATCGATAAGTTTAGCTATTGGAGTTAACTGACAAATTTAATGAAGCTGCTTTTTTTCTGTTAAAATATATAGAAAAATGTTCATCCCTTGACTGGTTAGACCAGGTAGAAGCAATGAAGAAGAAATAACCGTACTTTGGGAAGTTTCGAGAGAAGTAATGGATATAGGAGCAAAGTAACCTACAAGGCAGCGTATTCTATTCCAGATATATTTTGGTGTGGAGTGGGGAGAAAGAGTTAAAGTAAGGTGTTAATAGGTTTGAAGTTTACTGTTTTTAACCTCTCTACGAAATTTGGCATCCGCTTTTTTTATATACTAAGAGGTTATTTTTTGGGAAATCTTTTAAAATAGTGCCAAGCTACCATTTTAACTTTTTTCAAGATATTTAATTTATCGTTTGACCAGGGGACACAGTGAGCTTTATGAGAACTTTTTATGAGGGATCGCAATATTTGCTGCAGTTCGAATCGTTTTTACAAACCCAGAAGCCTTTTTATTGATGTTAGGTGAAGAAGGGTGTGCTGATAAATGGTATGAGTAGGGTTTAAGTTTAGAATTTACTGAAATTTTGGGAGCCATTGTGCTCAAATTATTCGAGGTGATAATAGGGAAATGATCACAATTCCAATGGTCGTCCAGAACAAGCGAAGATATTTTTGGAAATATTGTAACTCTGTGGAATATAGTGTTATGTTGCTTTTAGTAAATGTGCCGTGAGTGGAAAGATGTGTCGGTGACCCATCATTAAGTATCATGCGGTTAGATTTTAAAATTAGATTGAAGTTAAATTTTGGGACGGTGTTGGTGTGATTTGTTGGCTAGCGCAAGCTTGGTTTGTTTGTGTATTAAATGGGTTTAAATCTGTTGTGGAATTTTTAGGTGAATTTTCTAATGTGAGTTTAGCTTGCTTGATCGTGCATTAAGAAGAGGGAAGTGTAATCTGGAGTTTTTCTTTTACT
Source organism: Volucella inanis (assembly GCA_907269105.1). Lineage (NCBI taxonomy): Eukaryota > Metazoa > Arthropoda > Insecta > Diptera > Syrphidae > Volucella > Volucella inanis. The sequence continues at coordinate 136,791,624 of OU026153.1, forward strand.
TGATATGTGTTTGTAAGTAACAGTTGATATAGGCATGCTAATGAGCGATTTTTCAATTCGTGAAGAGATTACAGAGGAAGGAGAGGGTTGAAGTTGCACTTTGAACAACTTTTAGTTCTTCTTTTGATGAATGATGTCTCAATGAAACTTTGAGCCATGAGTTTGAGCTATCGGCTTCCCATGAGCGATTAGTTTCAGTTAAGTAATAATCGGCAGTCTATAAATCTATATCGAGGGAGCTCTTTGGGATCTGTCTCGGCATATCTACTCCTGTTTGTTCATTTCGAATAGATTTTCAGATACGAGGAGGAAATGTGTATGTATCATTAGATGCATTAGTTCAGATTTCAAAGATTAAAAAATAAAAAAAACTCAGTCAGACTTAGTGGTTTAATAGGTTTCTCATCAGTATTTTATGAATTATTATTATTATTTATTTAAACTTACACTAAAAGAATGATTTCTAGTAAGTAAATGTTTCATATTTGGTTTTTTTCAATGAAATGTTTTGATTGAGAAAATTTTTGAACGGGGGCAGCGGTATTTTGCGGAATTAGGATAAAGTGCTTATAAATCTGTGAAGATTACATACCCTTTGGGGCAACCAAAAAAAAAAAAAAAAAAAAAAACACGCACATACACACACACACGGCCTAACTCCGTTTAAAAGTTCATCATAAAACTTGGTAGTAAATACATATTTATAACGTTAAATGGCAGTCCATCATTAATTAGTTTTGAAAACAGCTGTTGGCAAATCTTAGACATTTCTGTAAATTCATTGAAAAGTTCATTTCTGTATTCTGTATATTGTTGTTTTATTTTCGTATTTTATACATTTTATTTTTTTTAGAGAATAGCGGATGTGCAAGAAAAACGCCGACACCTTAAAATCTAAATAAATTACCAAATTCTCACTTTCGATTTTCGGGGTGAATGCAAGAATTTCAGAGTCCCAGTTTACATTAATGAATTAATGGTCGACCATTTAGACCACATTCAGCACATAGTGAAGAGACTATAGCAGCTGTAGCTGAGATTGTACGCGAAGACCGTGACGAATCGTTTCGTCGTCGTTCTCAGCAGCTTGGCTTGGCGTATTCGACAACTTGACGTATTTTATGCCAGGATCTTTTCAGTGAATATGCTCTGGAAAAACTCAACAAAAATCCGGTGTTTTATCGTGAAATTGTGTTCAGTGATGAAGCCCATTTCTGGCTCAATGGAAACGTTAATAAACAAAATAATCGTATTTGGGCTGATAAGCAACCCGAAGAGTATCAAGAGCTTCCATTACATCCATTAAAAACAACGGTATGGTGTGGTCTATGGGCTGGTGGAATCATTGGTTTATATCCCTTCTAAAATGAGGCAAATCAATATGTTACCTTCAATGGTAACCGTTATCGAGCAATGTTAGCGGACTATGTGCTTCCTGAAATTCAAGTACATGGTCTCAGTGATCTCTGGTTTCAACAAGACGGCGTGAAAGAATGGACTTTTTGAGAAATCATTTTAGTGAGCACTTAATTTCAGGTTTTGCCGCCTAGATTGTGCTATATTACAGCTTTTGACTTTGAATTTACTTTTTGAAAACAAATGCCATGAATTTTTCTTTTAACTGATAGTAAAAATTTTAAGTTCACTTTCAAATTTATGTGTTTTATTTTACATTATAAATCAAACCTTAAGATGAATCCCTCTATATATGCGATGGGACAGTGAAGGTCCCATTTAACACCAGACAATGTATGTATGTACAATGTACATATGCCAATATCAGAAATATTTCAACTGGAAACGAATATTGCGAGGAAGTATAATTTTAAATTTATTTTCACAACAGACCGCCAAAATCTTCTTTGCTCGGTTAACCTAAGATTTATTTTATCAGCTAACCCAAGTGCTGTTAAGAAGCTTAACAATTGTGTTAGGTTTTATCCCACTATTTTAACTTGATAATGTATATAAAAGGTGTATATAACCGCTCTGTAAGACCGGATGAGAAGTTACTTGTTCTAACTTGGTACTTATTACTTCTAAACACAACATTTCATCAAATTTTAATTGTATTTTGTATTAATTTTATAATGCAGTCCTACAAATGCAGTAAATAACAAAATCTCTGTATAAGATCTTTATCATTCCAAGACTGGTCTACTCGTATAACACTTAAGCACTATAAAGAAGCAGAGGAGGTCCTCAATCAACTTCAAGAGAAAAATATTTTGGAAAATATTTGGTCACGTTTGCGTTTATGGGTTTCGGAGTAGAAAATATTTTCAAAAGTAGAGCTGATAGAACCCAAAGCTCCGAACGAAGAGTGTTCAATTTCAACACACAGGGTATTAATATGAGCTAAATATACCAATATGTATGAATTGTTTTACTCAAACGTTATTGAAAAGCGTATGTATGTATTAGTAAGTAAGTAAGTATTTTTAATGGTATTCCTATCGAGCATGGTCGAATAAATAAGGAAATCCCATAGAAAAAACCGTGTTATGCCCAAGAATCGTTTGAGATGGAAGATTCTGATTTAGTCAAAATTGAAAAATTGGTAAATGCAAGCCAGTTGTCTGTCTATAAATTTCAAATCCGGGTAATCCTAAACGCTAGAAAGCTTTTTGATATAGTCTACCGTAAGACACCTAAACCAAAGAAAGCTGACAAAGCAATACAGTAAATTAAAAACAACGGTAATGCTCAAAAGATTATTGCAACGACCAGTGGCTTACAACCTCTTCATTGCAGCATACATTCGCTACAGCAAATATTTTAAAGTGTGAATATGAATGCAGATGAAATGATGGCTGGAAATGAAATGAAGCTGGAGCAATTGAGGCAACAACTCAAAGATCTCGACGAGTCAATTTAGGATTCAATGAAGATTGCTAAGATCCTCTGACTTTACCTGCTGAATATAATCATTTTTATAGTGGTAAAGGAACGAACATTGGATGTATTAATGTCAAATTTACGGTTAAAAAAAACCTTTTGATGATGCAAGAAGGACCGTCACACATAGGAGTATTTTGTCGATTAAGCCAGTAAATACTATTTAATTTTTTTATGTCTACCTACTTGCTAGTTGACTTTGAGCCACCGAAAGTGTTTTTCAAAAAATAATGTATTAAAATATTGGGAAACAACAAACTACATATATTTTAATGTTTTATGACCTTGATTTTTATTTTTTCCTTTAACTGAATTTTACGTAATCGATATGACTAAGATGATGATGAATGCAATGGTTCCTCATCGTCCTCTCAGACACTCTCTGTGTCACCAAGAATTTCTTGAAAATCTGAATCTGTGTCCTTTTTAGAGTCAGATGCAGTAAGAATCATCAAAGCTTCCTTCTTGACTGGCAACGTATTTTTTTTTTTGGGTGGGTCTTATGCTGGTAATCAGTGGGTCAGAACTGAGTAATAACCTATTTAGAATATCGATGTTATACTTAACCCTTGAAAACTTTCTCGCTAAATTCTGCCTGTGAAGTCGAAAATGTTTGTTTCGTGACTCAGCGGTTTCTTCTGAGAGCAAGCCAATAGGCAACACTGCCTAATCTATGATAGTTGTAAAGAGTTTTTGCTTCATAGTTGTCATAGGATATCACGGATACAAATTTACATAAAGTTTTGCAGTGTATAGGGTTTTCCAATAGGGACTTGACAACTTTGAATTTAATTTGTGAACGCACTCTTTCACTAATCATCAAACTGTCACTGTCAATTTATTCAGTAAACTCAACATTTTCATCATGATAAAGTACACTTACGAGCAACGTCTGCAAACGTTCTCCGATTGGGTTCTGGAGAGGATGCGCCAAAATGATGAATTTCATCACAAAATCATCTTTAGTGACGAAGCTCATTTCTGGCTCAATGGGTTCGTCAATAAGCAAAATATGCGTTATTGATCGGGTGAAAACCCACATGTGATTCATGAATCACCACTTCATCCACTAAAAATAACACACCGATGACTTTGGAAGAGCTCAGAGCCAACATTGAACGCGAAATAGCGGCCGTTTCGGCCAAAAGGTGTGGCCGAGTCGTTGAAAATTGGGTCCAACGAATCGACCGCTGCAAACGTGCCCGCGGTGGCCATATGAACAAAGTCGAGTTACATTCATAAATGTTTTGATTGCACTTCAAGTCAATAATAAAGTTTTTAAATATCTCCAATGGTTTGCCTTTTACAATATTTAAAAAAAAAATTGTCAAGTCGTTATTAGAAAACCCTATATATGCAATAATTAATACATATCTGCAAATCAAGCCTGTGACCACTTGATATAATTTTACTGATGACTTTGTGACGGTTAATCAAATTTAAATCCACTCCAGTTATTTCCGCAGCTAATTCAGTATTGTCGAAAAACTTTCTGCTCTTGTTACCGTCATTAGTGTATGCTGTCAAGCAGACGAATTCTGGCATGCAAAATGAATAATCCGGACGAAAGTACGTCTCTTTGAATCGTTGAATTCTTTCGATTTTGCTCTACAAATGTAGCATAACAGATTGTGGCATCTATCATTGTGGGCATGTATTACTGAGGACAACTTTTCGTCTATTAAAGCTGTTGTAATTAGTTAAGAGCTTAGCACATACTCAATTTCCTTTTGGGTTATATCCACAGTCTTTTTACAGAATGAGATCGTAAAAGGAAGACAATATCGTGGTGATATGGGGTTGGATTTTCCCATAATGTTTTCTGTTTTTCTTTTACCACATATGAGTACTAGCCTAAGTGGCATACAACTGTTTTGAAAATGTTAGAATTGGGCTATCAATTTCCATTTTTTTCTTGAATTGTGCCTGCTGTGATCCATCGCAACCCCACTTGCAAATCAGTTCTAAAGAATTATATTCGTCTGGTCTTAGGACAGATAAAACATCATGCTAGTACGTAAGTAATCTTGATGTAGTATGGTTTAACAAATCTTGAAGATTTATGTGAGCGCATATTTCAGTAACTTTACATGAATTTTTCGGTGGATAACAGTCACATTTTACTTTTTGTAAGATGCTGTAACTAAGAAAATAACTTTACTAGCACTTTTAATTATTTCATATTGTCGCCGAAAGAGTTCAGCTTCCACGAACATAGAAAGAGCCGATATAGGTGTTAGTTGTCTTTCTTATGTTCTAATTATAAATAGAACATCTTTTTTTCCCGATGTGTGTAATTTCGTTTGCGCAGTGTATAACAACACATTATCGTCCGCCGCATTACAAAGGGTTTCTAATTTTCTTCTCTTACTTCTTCCGCTAAATTCAGTAAACGATTTTAATGGTCGATTCGAACTTTTGGGTTGTGCTCTCGACGTTTCAAATATCTTTCTTAGCCATTCAACGTTATTTTGAAGGAACCTAGTTTCTGTTTTATCAACTTTTTTCCACCTTTGTTTGAATTCTGACTTCAAATGCGAAAATGTGTGCTTTAACTGCATACTTCATTATATGAATAGTTTTCGCTGTACAAAATCCAACTTTTTATATATTTAAATTTTTCTTCCAAGTTTAATAAATTTTGTTCTTGCATTTTATTAAAAAAGTATTTACGGGTCACTACTCTAACAAAATAATAATGACGTTAACATAATGTGAGGCTTAAGAATATTTTTTTTATTATTCTCACTCTTTTGGTTTGTCACTTCTCGTCCAAAAAAGGGCGAATATTGGCGGCTGATTAGATCATAGTAATATTGTGCATACTGTAGCCTCTAATTATTAAATAAAATAATAATCGGGGTGAAGCCGGAAATAAAACAATAACCTTTTTGAACGTAAGATTAGGATATAAAATTTAATAATTAAGTACAATATATTTATTTCAAATGACGATATCAAAAAACAATATCTTATCAATGAAAAACAAGGCGAAATGTTTTTAAAGCATGTGATCTTACCTGTTGGATCTTAATCCATAAAAATATTTGCAAATAATACACTAGCTGCCCATTAATTGAATATTAAGCAAATATTGCAGTTTTTGATTTTTCGTGGACTTCATCAATAATGCGTTTTGAAAAAATGTGGTTCGTTTTTAGCAGGGCCGGACCCTTGTTATTGTATGTGAAAATGTGGAATTAGAAAGTCACCCTCCGACTCTTAAGACGCCCTTCATATTTAAACGGGTTGAGTTCTTTATATTGTTTATTATTTTGTTCTATTCTTCTGCAGCAGTAAACATATTATCTTGAGTCAAACGAACAATTCTCATCAGGAGGAGCTTTAATCCAACATAACGTTATAAGTGAGTCCGTCCAAGCATAAACAAGAGCTACTTCTAGTTTCAGAGTTTTAATCTTTTCTTGAAATAATTTGGCTAACAGTACGGCTCCACATAACTCCAACCTTGTCAGTGTGATTGTTTTAAATAGTGCCACCTTTGCTTTTGACATAAGCAGATGACTTTGTACTTCACTATTTCTATCGAGGAAACGTAAGTAGACGGCTACACCGTATACTTTTTCCGAAGCGTCACTGAACCTCTAGCTTCTTAATGTTTTTATCTGTGCTAATCTATCGACGACGTTGGACTCGCTCTAGCATTGTTAATTCGTCACAAAAAGCTTCCTATTTTCTTTTTAACGTAGATGGAATTAGCTTGTCCCATTCCAATACATACTTTGATCCATAGCTGCTGAATAATTTGCCTTGATAGTGCAGGGTGGCATCCAGCCCATTGGATCATAAGATGGACCCTTATGTGATTTAAATTTTATTATGCTGCGTGACTTGAAATGAGAACGCATCTGGGGTTGGCATATACCTAATTAAAAGCGTTCTTATATCGCTGGTGTCGGTAAATGGTAGCAAAAAATGCATTGTTTGCTGTTCTTTTGAAATGTTCTTCAAAAATTCTTTTGCGTTGCTCACTTGCTTTCGTAGATGCAAGCCTGCTCTTTCTATACGTTCCCGTACCGCTTGAAGTTTGTGTTGGGCATCATTAACATCTACTTATAACATCATCAACATAGGTCTTTTCTTTGATGGCAGAAGTTGCGATGGGATATTTCGATGCTTTGTATTGCCAAAATGGAGCTAATGCAGTACCAAAGATTACCGTATCTAACCGATAAATTTTTAAATCCTGGCTGGGATCTTTTCTCAATAAAACTAACTGGTAGTTTCATTCAGCCGTGTTAACTCTGATATGACGGTACATCTTCTCAACATTGCAAGTGAAGCTATATATTTCGCTACCTCAAAATAATGTCTATAGCATTCATATGGATTTAAGGTTCTACCATCAAGATGTCACTGAAGAAAGAGTCAAAAAGTGGTTTAAAGGTTGCATAGAATACGACCCACAACCTTGTAGTGGTACTGGAATCCCTTGATGACGGCATGATGGTACTGCAAAAAAAAACCTCTGATCGAATTTTGTCGCCCATACTTGGCCCATTCTTGAAAGGCAAATGGAGTATAAAACGGCCACAAGTTAATCGTGCTGTGTGTTGTTTGAAATGCTCTTCGCACTTTTCATCTTTCTCTTTTTTACAGACTTCAAAAGGTTTTTTTTTTTTCATTTCGCAGAACTTCTTCATCGTAGTGCTGAAGTCGACTTGGGTAAAGAAAGTTCGGATGACTTTTGGTGTCATCGATGGCACCTTATCCAACAAGATCCATTCTAACTGTTGTGCAATTGGAGATGTGCGATCGCTACTGCTCACAACTTCACCGAGAATAATTTCTACGTAGACATCACTTCCAAGCAGCATGTCAACCCTTGCGTTCAAGATAAGTTGACTTTACTTTATTAGTAAATTGGGCCGGAAGAAGTCCAGTCAGCGTTTTCAGCACAAGTGCCGCACCTTGCCTGTAAAATTTGATATTAGTAGCGCTATGTATGGATCCACTATTTGGTTTCTCCACTGCTGACCTTCCCCAACCCTCTAAATTGCCTAGGGGCCCATTTTGTCTTAAAGCCTAACTGGACCTGATAGTTTTGGTTTGTCGAAGGTCCGTTATCACCCGTTCCTAGGCGACAAGACACCTGATAGGGATTGCAATTTTGGTTTTAGGTTAACATTTGATTGTTTTGTTGTGTTTTGGTTTGGATGTGGTAGCTTGTTGGGGCTGTAGGTATGTTATATGTAGTTTGCTGTAGGTATTGTGCTTAATTGGGATTATGTGGTATAAATTGGGTTGCGTTAGGATTGAATGGTGGATAAGCGCAGTTTAAATTAGATTGTGGGATTGTGTATACCATATTAACGAACTGTAACGTTGTTTGCACTGGTTGCAACATTTCGAGCTGGGATATTTGTTCTTAAAGTTTCTGTAATCAAGACAATGTTCACAAACCTTGATGTTGAAAACGGTATGTTTTCGTTTACCTGCATCCATCTCTTATGACAAAGTTTGCAACTTCGTTGTTGCTTTTTTACCTGGGTTTTATGAAAAACCTGAGTTTTGGTTTTTTGTTACATTTCTTAATAGGGTAAAAAAGCTTTAGATAAGATGTCACCAACACCCCCTTTTACGATTATACATGTTTTCAAGGATCTCTCATGCTCTCGAATAGTTTCCTTTATCGATTGCCAAGTATTGAAGAAGCCTCTCTGCCTCGCCATTGATGCTGGAATTCAAATAATGAAGCTTCTGCACCTCCGACAATGACGAATGTGAATAAAGTGATATACATGTCTCGTAACTTCCCTCAAAAACGGGTATATGGTATTGATTTTTGTCAGTCGCAGTTCGTTTGCTTATGGTCTTTTGATTCGTTTTCCATAATGTTATCGCTTTTGGCACTCGGCACATCCCCTGGTAGCAACTTATCTTAAGTATCCAGTATCTCAATCCGATAATTTTTATATGTTTCTTGAATTTTTTCAAACACCGCTAATAGTTCTGGGAACTTCAAGACTGATTCTAACTTTCCTCTAACAACGATTTCTTTATTGTATCCGGCGTCCTTTTCCAGATTCGCCTCGAGCACTTTCAGGCGAGTTTCAACGCGATTTGCCTTGCTGAGCCTGAACGAATCTGCTTTTTTAAAATTTGCAAAATCTTTTCTTATCTGCCCCAAAATGTTAAGTTTCAAATTTCCGCTATATATACATATATTTGTTTGTCTTTATTTGTAGTATATCATATTTATCAAAAATCAAACGGAATAACCACCATGTGGCGCTCCCATTGTTCCGATTTGAGTTCTGTCAACATCTTTTGTTGACATTCCCTCTAAAAGCTTTATAGCTTGACATTTGCAAAAGTTACGTAGCCAAGAGCACATCTATTTCTGTGTGTGTGACGATTTTTTACAATTTTAGAAATGGATTTAAATTTGCAACAACGAACTTGTATTAAATTTTGCGTAAAAAACGTTTAATTGTACGCGAACGTTGGAAATGTTAGAAAAGTGTTTCGGCAACGATTCTCTAAAAAAAAACGGTCGTTTACCTGTGGCACGAGCGGTTCAAAAGTGGTCGTGAGTCAATCGAAGATGATGAACGCAGAGGCAGACCATCGACATCGAAAACCGACAAAAACATTGATGAATAAAAGAAATGTTGGTCAATAACCGTAAATTAACCATCAGAGAGATAGTGGAAGACTTGAACATTGCCTATGGATCCGTTCAAGACATTTTGGTTAATGATTTGGGTTTCCGTCATGTAGCATTAAAGTTGGTGCCAAAAGACCTCAATTTCATGCAAAAAAGAGACCGTGTTGAAGTCGCTAAAGAGATGATTTGCAAGACTGAATCCGATCCCACATTCATCAAAACGATCTTTACTGGAGACGAGACGTGGGCTTATGAGTACGACACGCAATCTAGACATCAGACAAGTGAATGACGTTCATCAAATGAGCCGAGACCAAAAAAACCACGTAGTTTTACGTCAAAAAAGAAGGCAATGCTCACGGTTTTCGTGGATTACAACGGTGTAATGCATCATGAATTTTTGCCAGAAGATCAGACAGTAAACAAAGAGTATTATTTGGGCGTTATGGGACGTTGGCATGAAGCAATTCGCCGAAAGAGATCAGAACTGTGGGAAGAAAAATCGTGGATTTTGTACCATGATAACGCACCGTCGCACAGTACCATCATTATTCGTAATTTTTTGACGAAAAATGCAACGAATACCATCCAACAGCCACCGAATTTGGCTCAATGTGACTTCTTTACTTTACATCGATTAAGATGAATAAACTTTGTATTTTTAATTTTCTGAATAATTTCCGGGATTTTGATCAAGATAGTATGTGTATGTGTAATACAACAATATTAAATATTGTAAATATAAATATAATAAAAATATAATAAAAATATAAATATTTATATTTCTGATAATAAAATTTGCTGCTGTAGATGCATATGTCGCAAATTAGCTGAGTTGCTATATTATACGTCTTTCTTATTTATTTTATTTTTTGATCTTACGTAATTTAACTACACACATTCAATTTTAAATGTTATTCACCTATTTACTCGTAATTTATAATGTTTAAACTGCATTTAAAGTTTTTTTCATTTTTTTTTTTTAAATATGGCACTTGGGTCGTGTTGATATAATTTATGTTAACACACTATGTATGTGTGTGGACCAAAATGTTTGTTTAGTTGAATTTAATTTTAAGATATTTCCTTTTGAAATTATGTAATAAATTATTTGCTTGAAATAATAACGACTTTTCATTTCTGTGTTGTAAAATAAAATATATGTACATAAAATATATTTCAATTATATAGCAGTTTCAAATTTGTATATGTTTTTCTGTAAAAAAATGTTGCTTTTGTCTGGCACTCGTAAAGGTTGGTAGACATTTCAATATATAGGGTGATTCATCGTGAGGTTCGGTTTTCCAATGGCCTTTTTTGACAGATCACGCATGACTCCTATCAAACTGTTTTGTAATTTTTGCTCAGTATCGTTTGACAATTCATCATGGAAAGACTCACACTACAATAACGTCTCCAAATTGTTTAGCTGTATAACGAAAATCAGCGTTCTGTGAGAAATGTTTTTCGTCCGATTCGAGGAACTTATTCTACGCATAATCGACCTACTGAAACCACTATAGTGTTGCCAATACCATTGTCAAATTTGGGTCCCAGTTTACATTAGTGGATGATATGACCAGATGATGATGACCAGTTCCAGCACGTAGTGAAGAGACTATAGCAGCTGTAGCTGAGAGTGTACGCGAAGACCGTGACGAATCGATTCGTTGTCGTTCTCAGCAGCTTGGCTTGGCATATTCGACAACTTGGCGTATTTTAAGTCAGAATCTTGGCCTAAAAGCGTACAAAATTCAACTTGTGCAAGAATTAAAGCGACTTGAATTTGCGTTAAATTTTCAGTGAATGGGCTCTGGAAAAACTTAATGAAAATCCGGTGTCTTATCGTGAAATTTTGATGAAGTCCATTTCTGGCTCAATGAATACATAAATAAACAAAATTGCCGTATTTAGGAATGGGATGTTAAAAGTGAAAAATGTATTTTTGTTGGTTATTCTGAGAACATTAAGGCTACAGAGTGTGGAAAAAAGGTATACATGACCAGAAATGTAAAATACAACGAAAAAGTGCATAAATCAACAAAGTGTGAACTAATCTCATCAGATAAGGATTTCGTTAATAACGACTTAGCCTCGTCTAATGCAAAACTTAAGAAGGACCCCACATCAGATGAAAACTATAGCAGTACGACATAAAATGGTGAGACGGGAAAATAAAATTTAGCTCCAGAATACGTGAGAGGTAAGATACGCTTATAATTCTCATAACTATCACGCTTTTTCCAAACAATCAATTAATCCATTGTCGTACGAGGAAGCTGTATCCAGAAATGATTAAGTTTTGGATTGCTGCAATGAAGGGGGTGTATAAATCCTTGTCATTGAACACATAGAAACTGATAAATTGCCCAAAAAATAAAAATTGTTCTGGATGTCGTTGGGTATACAGAACATAGTTCAAGGCGGATGGAACTTTATATTGTTTTATTTGTATTTATAGACTTCACAAATGTTCAGTGAAATCCTTTACTGAAGAGTTTTATGGGTTCTTGGAGTCCCAAATTTGTAAAAATACCATTCTACTTGGCGATTTTAACATTAAATTAATGTCTACTTCTTCTGACGTTGATTAATTTCTGACAACTCTGTCTTCATTTGGTTTTGATTCTTTGTTGGATCAGCCTACCTACTCGTTTAAACTCGTGCTTGGACCAGATATTTACAAGAGTCCATCGAAACAACAAAACCAAATTTAAAACTATGATACTTGACCTGAATCTAACTGATCATTGTTTAATAAGTTTTCAAATGGATAGTTGTATTCTGAGAACTGAATCATCTGTGCATAAAGCATTCGATAAAATTGACTATACCAGACTTAGAAACTGTTTAAATTTCGAATTTTGGGAAGAAGTTTCTTGCGCAAGTGATCCAACGATAGCTTTCGATATTTTTCTTATGAAGCTTCAATTGCATATTGCGAGTAGTAAACAGGTTATAAGTCGCCTTAACAACAAAAACAAGTGTTTGAAACCATGGATGACGGTTTCACTTCTGAAAAAATTTGATTGAAACATAAACTTTACCTTCAAGTAAGAAGGCATCCAAATAATCTCAGACTCAAACAACACTACAAAAAACTAAATAATGAGCTTCACAGAAATAATTATTTTCGTAAGAAATTATTAGGAAGTTTTGGTAATTCTAAAAAAGAATGGCGTGTTATTGATGAAATTCTTAATAGAAAAACTTCAGAAATGGATATAATTCTGAACGTCAATATAGTAACTGGTGTCCCACAAGGCTAGTACTAGATCCTATCCTATTCTTGATCTACGTTAACTTCCTATTCATCCAACCTTTCAAAAGTTACAGCATTTGCTGACGATACTGCGCTGTCATTCTCAAATAAAAGCCTTCTGAATATTATTTCTGAGGTAAACCATGACCTTGATTTACTGAGGAGATGGTTCTTAATACATAAACTCATAATCAGTGATAAAACGAAATTTATGATATTTAATATCAGCAATATAATTTGTAATGATTTGCCATTATTTTATTACTCTCTGGAGTGTACACGCTTCCAATTATTTACTCTTATGAATGATGTAGATTTAACTACTTAACATCTTGTACCAATAATTGTTTTAAAATTGAGTGCGTTGACAGTTTTAAATATTTAGGTATTTTCTTAGATAATAAGCTTAGTTGGTCCAATCATACTCATTATCTTAAACAATTTCTTAACAAAGTGGTAAGACAACTGTATCACTTAAGTCTCTATTGCCCGCAATCAGTTTTAAAACTTGTGTATAATTGTTTATTAAAATCTAAATTGGAATATGGTATATCTTGTTGGGGTGGTGCATTTTTTACCAAGACTGAACCACTTCTAATAAAACAAAAACATGCAATAAGAATCTTATTCAGAGTTAATCGCAGAATTCCAAGTCTGTTCAGAACACTTAAAACTCTTCCTTTGAGGCATCTCTACTGCTACAAAGTTCTAAAGAGTGGAAAACACATTTCTTAATGAAATTAAAAAATGGGTTTTGTCTTTTGATTATTCGACCATAAATAGATTACTTATCAATGAATTTTGTTCTTTGAATGTTCTTTGAGTATCTAAATTTTGTGTGTTTTTTTTTTCTTTCTTTGCCTCCACATGCAATCTCCCCTTCAACTATGTCAATATTGTCTTTATAAAATGTCAAAATTCTTTGTTTGATCAACTCTTGTCATTTGGGCAATAGATTGTACATAACTATTTCATTTTTTTATTAGAAATTAATAAAACTTGTAAATATATTAAATTCCATAAATGAAATAAAGTAAAACGAAAGAATATAAAAATATAAAATATATATGGAACCGTGCATGGTTTTGACCAAAAGCTAAAAGATTTTCGAGAACGTCCAATTGAGTTTCGATTCCTTGAGAAAGTTATTGGTGATTGCAGAAGCGGAAGAGTTATATTTAAAGCAGTTCGACATCAAAACTTCTTTTTTATATAAAAAGCCATAACAAAAACTGTCTACATGGAATAATCAAAGGTTCCGATGATGAAAGGGGGAAGATCTGTAAACTCGTAAGAAGCTTGTACGGATTGAAATAAGAAACAAGGTGCTAGAATCAAAGATGTACATCGTTTCTGAAGGATCTTGATCTACAAGTAAGTAAAGCTGATCCTTGCGTTTTCATTTATAAAAAGAATGACCACAAAATATTTTGCGCTGTATATATTGATAATATGATAATAGCGGCTTCAAACGTACAGAAAACGAGAATTTCAAGTGAATATACTGCAGCCAAACTTCTCATTGAAATTTGAGATCGAGCAGCATGCAGAGCAGGTGATACATATTTGATAAAGCCGATATATCTACAAAGTTTTACGTAAATTTAATATGATTGAGTGCAAAGCGGTATCCACACCATATAATTACAGTTAACAGTTAGAAAAAAGAAACGATCATTATACGGCATTTAAGTTCAGAGAAGCAGTTGGCAGTTTAATGAATTTGGCTACGGGGATGAGGACAGATATTTATTTTGCTCCGAATTATGTAAGCAGATTCAAAGAAAAACCGGAAAGTCATCATTTAGAAGCACTGAAGAGGATTTTTGGGTACTTCAAAAAGTCTTAAATGTAAATTTATTTGTTGATAGCGAGCTGATTTCGCCGGTTGTCTAGACACTCGTAGATCTACGACAGGGTATATATTTTTCTTGGGAAAAATTCCTATTAGCTGGTACTCCAAAACACAGGGTAAACTTGTCTGCAACATAACCGGAATATGGATGTTGCTGCGAGTAACACTGTACGCCATCTGGTTTGGCTGGATCAACTTTTATGTGGACTGATGCCTGATATATACATATTGACATAAAGTGTCATTACGTATTCTAGAAATTTGAAAAAAGCCTGTTCCAAGCAAAATATATAAAGTCTGAAGAATAACTGGCTGATATCTTTACAAAATCCTTGCTTAAAATTATTTTTGAAGAGCTTAGAAATGAATTTTGCATCGACGTGTATTGAAATTATTTTTTACGCCTTAGCTTCACGTATAATTTAAAATTTATATTATCAATTCTGGAATTAGTTTAATAAATTTCCCAAATTTGAGTAAAAGTGGGAATATTAATAAATATATATGTATGAATTGTTTTACTCAAATGTTATGTAAAAGCTTATGCATCCATTAGTATGTCAAGCGAATTTAAAAATTACAGCATTATATTGTATTTATTCATTTCTTTTTTTTTTTTTTTGAACCGCCGGCAAACAAATACCTATTTTATAATTACTACCAGTTGCTCATGTTTTACTTGTTTTATGCAACATAGGGTCAGTGATGTGTTATCACTTAAGGTGGTGCGAACAATATATAGTAAATAGATTTCAACCAACTAGCAATGCACACCTAAGGGCGGTAAATTTAGAAACGGTATAACTGAAGATGCTTGTAACATACATAAGTTTAGGAAGATCACAAATGATATAAATGATATGAATGATTTTTTTTTATACTTTTTAACGAAGGAGAGAGAGAGAGACAAAATAAGAATTTGCCATCCACTTGGTTTATAATTGGATGAAGTTGTAAGGCATAAGTCAGGATTTCAGAGTAAAGGAGCGCCCCCACCTGATTTTTTTTAGCGACGAAGGATTTAAATGAAAATGAGTAGACAGTTCAGGCTTTATTCCCTCCGTCTCCAGTTTAATAAGCATGGAAGTGAATTATATGACCAGCAGTAAGAAGAAAAAAAAAATAAGTTTTTAAAAAGAGAGTTCGTTAATGCATGTAATGAAGTAGATTAGGACAAACCTGAAGGGTGAGGGATGTAGTTCTTATATTTTCGCGAAATTTCTTACAATCAATAGAAAAAAAAAAATTAATATATTTGTTATAATTGTAACCATAATAAGCTATGGATTAAGTATGTATATATATATATGTATACCTACCTTTGTATTTTGGCAAATATTCAGCGGTCACCAAAAACTTATAGCATTTCTTCGTTCCTATGCGGCATTGTTTAATTTATACGCACAAATATGTACATTTGTCTACAACATATTGACAAAGCATTTAACTAAAAAACAAGTAAATTGTCATACTTCATTTAAAATTATTTTAAAATGCACTTGTATAAATGTCATTTTAGAATGAGGAAAAAACTTAAATTCAATTAATTTTTTACGAATTTACTTATTAATCAGTTCACGAGGGCGTACGTATGGACGCACAATCATTTGAAGATACATAAATAAATGTAACATTTTGAATTATAATGCGGAAGCCTTTGCTACTCGGTTTTTGAATTTTAAATTTCATTCCTTCATTTACAAATTATTTGATGGCATACCTTGGGTGTTAAAAAAAAAAAATATGAAATATCAAATAACAATTACATGTGTACATTCATACTCGTATGTACAAAGAAAATTACTAAAAATTTCACTTTGAACTTTTGATTTTATTTATGCTAAGTCGCGTGATGAAATGCCTTACTGCGATTGCTCCAGTTTTGACACATGGCCATGTTGACGTTTCAAGCATTCTTATGTATTGGCTTTTGAATACTACAATCTTAAAATTGAACGACACTTATTTGACGCACATGCATCCATACGAGTATGTACTGCAATTGGCTGAACATATATGCCTATATGTATAGACGAAACTAATGGGAAAAAATCTAGTAGCTATTTAACGAAATTACTTAATATGGATAATATACGTGTATGTATGTACATAATATTTGTAGTTCTACTTAAATGAAAAAAATATTTTTGCCATTCTTCCACAGTAAAATTTTAAAGAAGAAAAAAGAACCGCCCGAGCAGGGACTTGAACCCTGGACCGTTGGATTAAAAGTCCAACGCTCTACCAACTGAGCTACCCGGGCATGGAGAAATCAGTTGATAAACATCTTATATAAAAAGCTTTCTAACTGCCAACTATAACATTCTATGTACATAGTTATCTACTATGTTATCACTTTTTATGAGCTCTCATTTTTGTCATGTTTGAAACATGAGTCAATGAAAGGTAGAGGCTATAGGTGTGACTTTCGAGTAAGTGATACAGTTAGCCCGAACTACAATCTAGAAAATCAATCCTTCTTCACAACTTCTGCCTTAGAAATGAATCGAGATCCTATCGAATCGAATCAACGATAAAAATGTGGCATTGAATGTCCTCGCTGGTTCTTATCAGCCTTGCCTAGCATCGTCGGTATTTGTGTTTGTTTTTTATAATGACTCGAGAATTCAGTGTGGATGTCGCAGGTATCCGCGGGATAAGAAGTAATCACTTTCCTTGGTACGACCACCTGTTTTAGCACTTAGTGAAACACAAGTAAATTCCCACCCAGTTCACTCAAATTTGAATCTACCTGGCTACGAACTAGTGCAATTACTCTTTTCCCAACGCAGTCTTGTCAGTGATGTACTAAAGCTTACCAAACTCCACTACACTGTCATTCCATGTTCCAGTTCGAAACTTAACTTCATGGGGTTGAAATTATATCTTTGTAAGCAAATTATATACTACTGCCGTCAACGGCCTCGCCACACTGAAAGCATCGGTTCCCACGGTAGTGCGGTAGGTCTCCGGTTCAGCAGGTCAGTGGGGAGTCGCGACAAGAGGGATGTTGCTCAGAAGCATCAGCAATTTTGGTGTCTGGTTGAGGGAGATAAAACTCCGTTGACGAATTCCTCAAGTACTGGGTAGCTTCTTTATGTGAAGCAAAGTAGGTCAGCCTAATTTTTTTAGTCATGGCCGACTTACATATTTTAAGGTAGGATTAAGTTAGATTTAAGAAAAAACAAAATATAAAAAAAAAATGAAAAAAGAAAACAAAAAAATATATAACTTAATTGGGTTTGCTAAGAGATGGCGTAACTTGTATTATTCCATTGGAACATGCGTTGGAAAGCTACTGTCATTGTACGTCATTTCAGTATATGTCATTCATTTGAAGCGTAAACAACAATAATTTTTTTTTCACTCAAATATGTCGAACTTTGTGCCTGAAAAAGTGTTTTTGCGGGGAGTTCTTCTTCATTACTTTAATATAAAGAAAACTGCTGCCGAAAGTCGTCGTATTTTGGTGGAAGCTTATGGTGAACATGCGATAGCTGAGCGAACGTGCTAAAAGTAGTTTGCACGACTTAAAAGTGGTGATTTTCGCTTGGAAGACGATGAACGTCCTGGGCAGCCAAAAAAATTTGAATATGAAGAACCGGAAGCATTACTCTATGAAGATTGTTGCCAAACACAAGAAGAGCTCGCAGAATCTTTGGGTGTCACTCAAGCAGCCATTTCAAAACGTTTTAAAGCAGCTGGATATATTCAAAAGCAAGGAAATTGGGTTCCACATGAACTCAATCCGAAAGACGTCGAAAGGCGGTTTTGCATGTCCGTAATGCTGCTGGAACGCCACAAAAGGAAGTCATTTTTGCATCGGATTGTTACTGGTGATGAAAAATGGATCCATTACGACAACCCCAAGCGCAAAAAATCATATGTGAAACCCGGCCAACCAGCCAAATCAACGGCAAAGCCGAATATCCATGGCGCGAAGGTAATGCTCTGTATTTGGTGGGATCAGATGGGTGTGCTGTATTATGAGCTGACAAAACCGGGTGAAACCATCAATGGACAACGCTACCGAACACAATTAATCCGTTTGAAGAGAGCAGTGGCCGGAAAACGCCCGGAATATGCGACCAGACACGAGGCAATAATTTTCCATCATGACAACGCTCATCCTCACGTTGCTATTCCGGTTAAGAACTATTTGGAAAACAGTGAATGGGAAGTCTTACCCCACCCGTCTACCATTTGTTCCGGTCGATGCAGAACACCCTCACTGAAATACGGTTCACATCAAAGTAGAATATCAAAAATTGGCTTGATTCATTCATGGCTGCCAAGCCGGCGCAGTTCTTTTGGGATGGGATCCACAAATTACCAGAAAGATGGGAAAAAATCATAGCTTCAGATGGGCAATACTTTGAATAATACTATTGTACGTTGTATATTTTTCTTAAATAAACATTCAAATTTTGGAAAAAAAACCGCACGAATTAAATTACATACCCAATATATATAGTATGTGTGTGTATATTAGGTATTAGATGTAAGTAGGTTAAGATTTATTTTTAGGTAGTTTGTTAGTTTTAGTTTTAAGTTTTGTATTGTATTATAACAAAAATTGTCCATTTACTTAGTTTTTCCTTAAATTATTTTCTTAATTTTAGTTGTAAATGTGTAATTAAGAATAAACTGTAAGATACGTTGTTGTTGGCCCGCATGGGCCAGTAAGTTAGATTAAGATAATTTTAAGTTATTTAAGCTAATTTTTAAGCATTTTTTGTCTAGCATGTAAGAATTAATGAATTAAATAAATAAAAATGCGTTTAAACTGTAAACTTTAAACTGCATCGGTTCCCACTAGATCACCGAAATCAAGCAGTGTTGGGCGCGGCAAGTACGTAGGTGAGTGACCACATGGGAACTCAGTACTTCGCGTGCTGTTGACAAAACGCACCACATGGGCATGGTACCCTGGCGTTAAATCCCGGACCCTACAAATTAATTTGTATCGTTCCCTTGATAATAATAATAATAATATATACTACTGCTTTATTTACAGAAGCCTCAAATTGGACAGCAGTTCGACCATTATAGAGTTCGATTCGCTGTCTGAATCCATACCAAGAATTGTATCCCTGTATCCTCATATTGAAATCGTTAATGTGGGCAATTAAAATATCCACAATTCTAGGTGGCGTCGATATTCTTGGCAGGCAACACCCGAAGGACGGTGTGTTTAGATCTTCACTATAGAAAATAACTTGACCCAGCTTGTAAATGAGCCCATACATGCAATTCAGCAACTCGAATTTTCCTCAACATCAGCAGACAGCAAGAAAATTAATACAGTTGACTTAACAATAAAAAAAAACTGTAAAAGTGACCGTTTATAGACATTGTTGATCGCAGCGATGCAGCGGACGGCGGGTCAGCGTAGCTTAAGTCAGTCGTTCATAGACCATTGAGTGGAATAGACGTGTTTCGACTTTTCAAGTGAAAAAACTGAATAATCAAATGAAAAGTGTATATAGAAGTGCTTTGGCCAAGTGCTTCGGTGTCGAAGTAATAGTGGTGTCGGCTGATATCATAAAGTTCAGTGACGAGAATATGGCAAATAGTATCGTCGCCAATGAAAGGGAACAACCCCCATTCATTTCGAAGAAAGAGCTTCAAACGATCTTCGACACAATTAGAAGTAAGAAATCAATGGGAACCGATTGAATACCGAACATTATGCTTTGACATCTCTCACTAGAAGCGGTGGGCATTTATACCACCCTGTTTAATAATGCAATGAATAATGCACATTATCCAGTGCGTTGGAAAACTGATGTGGTACATCCCATCCCCAAAAAGGATAAAGACACTTCTAATCCAGCGAATCTCCGGTCGATCAGACTCCTTCCAAACATCAGTAAGGTTTTATAAAAAGTAATCAATTCAGTTTCAAGGCAAGGCATGATGTTATTCATGCCGCGTCTAAATTGGTTTCTGATATCCAATGGAACAAAGCCAAGAAACAGTGTATGGGTGCCTGCCTGATTAACTTGGAGAAGGCCTTCGATACCGTATGGTTAGAGGGAATTTTCTACTGAAGCTGAACAGACTGGGAATTAGTTAGCCACTGCTGTATATTCTTTTCAATATGCTTACAGATAGACAGTTCATGGTGGGGAATGGTGATGTGACTTCTACTGGTATATTCCACATTAAAAACGGTCTGCAACTTCACCATGGCACAGCGTCAGTAGACAGATCAGGTCTAAGTTTTGAGGTTATAAATATTCTTTTGCGGCGTTACTTCGATAAAATTAAACTATATTTCGACAAACGGAAGTTGAAAATTAACTTTCACAAGGTGGAAACCATTCTTTTTAGGACGCCTTTGTCTGGGGCCTCTGCGGATACCAGAAATAATTGACTTGCTTGCCACTTGCTTGTCGGAATGTAGTCAGATACCTTGCGATCTGGCTAGATCAATATCTGTAATATCATATAGATGTTGCTCTGGCCAAAGCCAAAGGTGTTTTTGCCCTTACAAAAAGACTGTTTTATAGAAGGCAACTCGATGCGAGGGTAAAGGTGATCTGCTACATGGCTCTTATCCGGCCTATGCTTGTATTTGGTTGTTCCGTGTGGTTTAACGTGAGGGCTTGCCTTAGGGCTAGTCTTCGCTTATACAGAACACCAGAGTCTGAGTACATAAAATTTTATCCTAACGTGGGTTTTTACAATAAGGCGAATCTACTAAAAGTGGACAATTTTGTTATTACGATGATTTGAAAGCACATCGGAAAAGCAATGAACTCGCCGAATAACCTGATCTCAGGGGCTTACTACCCCAATTATATGCATCACGAGAGAGTGCGCTTTGACGGCGTTATTCTTCCAGAAGCATTCCTCCAGCTAGATAAATAAGGTCTGATCCAGGATAGATTGTAGGTGCCGTTAAACTTCCACGTCGCTCGAACAGCTGCGGACAGGCGACTCAACTATGACAGTACGGAACGTCTCCGGTTCAGTAGGGTGGTAGTTAGTTGTGTCATGAGAAGAATATACGTCGTCGAATTCTTCTAGTGCAGGATAACTTTATTAGGGAGCAGAGTTGGTCAGCCTAATTTTTTAGCCGTGGTCGGCGTACATAGCTTTAGGTAGGTTTTTAAATAGCTGTTAAGAACAAAAAATTATAAAACCAAAAAAAAAAAAAAAAATTATATAAAAAAAGTAAAAAAAAATATAAAATATACAAAAAAATAATAAAAAAAAAACAACAGAAATGGGTAACATTCTATAAAAAAAAAGAAATAATACCTGTGAACAAGATATTTTAAGTAGACTAAGTAGATTAAGATTCGTTTAAGGCAGTTTTTAGTCTTAAATTTTATATTACAATAAGAAAAGTTAATTTACTAAGTTTTTTTAATTTAAAAACAAAAATTTAGTTTTAATTACAATATATTTTATGTAAGAAATAAATATTTGTACGGCACGTCGAAACACAAAATTTAAACGTTAGGTTTAAATAACAGTGTCCACATGGGGCCAGTAAGTTAGAATAAGATAGTTTTTAAGTTATTTAAGCTAATTTTTAAGCGTTTTTTTTTTTTTGTATAGCATATAAGATAAATTACAATTAATAAAAATGCACTGAAAATGAAAAAAATATGAGCATAATTTGTTGTGTGAACAAGATAATATCAGTATAATAAATGAACGGTCTCCGTAAACCTTAAAAAAAATAACAGATTTTTTTTTTTTTTGTTTCACGGTCCAATATGAAACTGGCGCAGTCGGTACTACAAAAAAAAGAGGACAAAGCTAAAAAAGTATAATAAAATCGTTTTTTTTACGGTTTGAGAAATAAATAAAAAACTCTCAAACAACTGTGGATTAAGTGAAAAGTGACCAAATAATAATCACAGTGAAATAAGTAAAGTGAAACAATGTGGTCAAATCACGATGTTCGTAAGACGGTACAACACAGTGTAATGAGAAAAAATTTAACAATACACGCAGAATCAAGTCGAAGAACAAGTAGTATAAAGTAAAGGGACTCAACAACAAGCTTCTGTAGAACAATATCTCATAACTCCAAAAGAACTGTTAGTAGGAGAAAGTTTAACCTCAGAGCTGAAGAGCTATAGTGGAAAAAGAAATAAAATATGTTCAAATTGAGGATTTTACCTTCATTCATAACAACTATGTATTGACTAAATTTTAAAGAATTTGGGGAACAAGCCCCAATAAGGTTCGCGCAGTGTTGGCAGATTTTTGTCGCGTCGATTCCCTTTTTTTCCATTATATTTAAAAACAATTCCCGTTTAAGGATTTAGTTCTCTCCTTTTTCCTTCTGTTTTTTCAATATGTTATTTTTAACAAATGATATTAAGTTGATCCATATTTATGATTATTCTAGAGCATATTCACCTTCTATTTCAATAATTGTTTTCTATTTGCTTCGCACACAGTCGATTCTACGATTCGTGGTTCGAAAAGCAATCTCCGCTTTGACATTGGCCACCAAGTCGTTCAAGTCCAACATATGGACGTGCATTATCGTGGTGGAAGACAATTTTATTCTTTTTTTGCTGTCTTTTCACCTAGAATGCAGCATGGCGGCAATCAAGTTGAGCCAGATAAACGTCGCTCTTGGTGTTAAATTGCCGTTTGTTGTTTTTGTACGGAATCCGGCTCTATTGACGTTTATAATCTTCAATTCACCAATAACAGATCCCGTTTGAAATGTTTCCCCAATAAATGGTTCCGCTTCTGTCCCACCAAGCACACCACATTGGCTTCTTGCAGTGGACGTCTTTTGGTATTCCTTTCGGTGTTTCAGCCAACGAAATGCAAACCTTCTTTCGTTTTGACGTTTTTGATGAGAAGCCACGATTCATCTTCAGTGACGAGATTATTCAGGAACGGAGTTTGGTCGTTTTGCCGTAGCAAATGGGTGAAAATTCGAACGCGTTCGAATTTGCTGCCGTCAGAGAACTAGTGTGTGAGCCATCTAGTCAATTTCCACAATTTACACACTAAAGTCTTTGGCTAGGATTCAAATTATCATGCTTTCGTCCTTTCCACACTGACAGAAATATTTTAATTTAAAGTTTAACATTTATATCATAAATAACAAATCAGTCCAAGCCTCACTTATTATTGTACATATTGCTTGTATGCAAACGCAAACATTTCTTATTTGACACCTGTTTTGGAATATGCTTAACCTAATTCAATTCATAAAATTGGTTATCTTTAAAATGTTTTCTTCGCTAATTTGTAACCTATGAATATGTTAATCAATTAAGTTTTGTGATGGGTTCTTGCCAGAGTGTAGTTCACCCAGCGAAATCTACCACCGAAAGCAGCATTTCTTTTCCCTCTTTCTTTTCTTTGAATTTCTCTCGTTTCGGTTTCGCTGGTGGATCTTGCTGTGTGAACTTCTCGCCCACTTGTTTGCAGACCGCAGGAAAGGTAACACCTAATTAATATTATAAAGAATTCGTTTACAGAGATACTCGTTTTAATTACCATTCACTTCTCTTCTTTATTTTTTTTTTTCGATTATTTTCAAACATTTTTGTGGTCCAATTCGAGCCGGAGTCTCGATTATTCCTAAAAAAAAAACTTTTTTTCGCTAAAAACATTCTCGTGGCATTGTCAACATTTTTCCTTTTTTACTGACTGTACGTGCTGTGTTTAATTACTCGTAGTTTATAAAGACTACATTCGGTACGCATTGCCTTTGACTTTTTTTTGGTAAATTAAATATAAATTGAAAAACAATTCAATTATGAGCTTAGCAAACTCACTTTTTGCTCTTCGCCTTACACGCGGTCACATCAAAGGTTCAATTACCAAGCTGCCTACGCTGACTCTATAACGGACATAACTTCTCTTGTTGATCTCGAGGTTAAGCTAGGTCGAGTTGAGGATTTGTGGCGCAGATTCAATGCAACGCAAAAAATGTTTTATGAGTTCGCAGACAAGAGAGGTTATTCAGATCCTGGCACTGACTTTGATGAGATTGAGTCAAAGTATCTTACATTAAAGTCAGTATTTCTTTCTGCTATTAAAGATCGCCAACAAGAAGAAAGAGATAAAGATGCCGTGAATCGAATAGCAGAACAGCAACAGATTTTAGTTGACTTCTTAAATAAATCTTCTTCGAGAAGGAATTTGGACAGCTTTCTTTCCTCGATTCGCATTTAGAAGGAGCTACCAGGAGTGGCCCACCTTCCGCGATATGTTCAAAGGCGCGGTCCACCATAAGGATAATCTTACGCCAACCCAAAAATTCTATTTTCTTAAATCTTCTCTTCGTAATGAAGCGCTTAGCCTTTTGAATCATCTTCCGATCTGTGATGCGACTTATGAGCAGGCCTGGAAAAGATTAGAAAGGCGCTACGATAGGCCGCGATATGTGATCAACAATTATATTCAAACTTCATGGATCTTCCACCGGTTACTAAAACCAACGCGGTTCAACTTCGTAAAATATCCGACGGAGCAGATGAAGTTATACGCGGTTTAACTGCAATAAGTTGTACTAATAGAGATCCATGGCTAATTTATATACTTATAAGTAAGTTGGACTCTGGAACACGTCAGGCTTGGTCGGAAGAGAGTTGAAAACTTTCCTACCTTCGATCAATTGGTTACATTTTTAGAACGGAGATGTGAGGCATGCATGTATCTTCAAATATAAATTGTCCGATGTGTAATTCGACACACAATCTTTCCCAATGCTCTGACTTTTTAGCTTTGCCTGTAAAATCTAGGCGAGATTTCGTTAAAACAAATAAAATATGCTTCAACTGCTTACGTACTGGTCATTCATTGGCGCGTTGTCAGTCAAAGTTTCGTTGTAGGACCTGTAACACTCGTCATCACGCTTTGGTTCAAGATAATTCGGTAAACAGTAACCTTAACCCTTCGGGTAATACATTCGTTTGTGATCCTCTGCAGCATGATCAAATCGCTTACAATACTCGCCCAAATCATTTTATTAATTCTACCCCGGCGTCAACATCGGACATCGTCATAAGCAATCATTTGGTAAACATCGCGCATCGTTTTTCTCAAACTCTATTACCCACAGCCGTCGGAAATGTTGTGGATATCAACGATGTATATCAGCAGGTGGGAATACTTGTTGATACAGGCTCACAGGTAACTTTTGTCTCTGAGTTCTGCGTCCAAAGACTAGGATTCAAGCGATGAAACGCTCGTATACCGATAAGCGGTATTGGCTCTACCAATGTTGGTAGATCCAGAGGCCTCATTTCGTTGACAATATTGTCACGCTGTAACCTAACTAGTATCACAGTTGATACGTATATCTTATCACGCGTGACTGCCGATTTGCCAACAAATTCGTTTACCGTAGACGACTGGAAACATTTGAACCAACTGGATTTAGCGGATCCTTCTTTTAACGAATCCAATTCAGTCGATGTATTGCTCGGAGCAGACAAAGCATGGGAAATTCTTCAGGGATCCCCTCGGGTTTCTTTCCTCCTCGGTCGTTCAACTTAAAATTCTTTTCCAAGAACTTTGGCACCGGAATCTGGACTGGGATGATCGGATTCCCGATTCAATTGCAATTCAGTGGTCTAGATATCGTAACGAACTCGAAAACCTTACAAAAATTAAAATACCCCGGATTCTCGGTCTAGGACAATCAACCTTTGAACTGCATGGCTTCTCCGATGCAACTCTAGCAGCATATGCCGCGGTTATTTACTCGCGTTATCAGCTTCCAAACGGAAAATTCGCAACCAATCTCGTCGCTGCAAGGTCTCGTGTCGCTCCACTAAAACAGCTAAGCATTCCTCGACTAGAACTCTGTGCCGCTCTATTAATTGCGCGTCTACTTGTAGCTGTTCAAAGTTCCCTCAATATTATCTTTCAAAAAATCTATCGTGGTTATCGTCACCCCCGCGTCGTTGGACTGTGTTTATCGGAAATCGTACTGCAGAAGTTTTTAACACCATCCCTCGAAATCGTTGGTTTCATGTCTCGTCGCATTGTAACCCCGCTGATTGTGCCTCTCGTGGTATACCACCCTCGAAATTGCTCAGTCACAATCTATGGTGGAATGGACCCCCTTGGCTCCAGCAAGATTGTAATACTTGGCCAATTGTTGAGCTGTCAACCGAAGATCATAGCTGCACTATAGGGGAGAAAAAACCATTACATAATCTACATACTCACCAACGACACACATCCATATGAAATCTTATCTTTTCGAATCTCGAAATAGAATATTCTGCTTTGACCAGTTGCAAGAGTTCATCGCTTCATCAGCATAAGCCAAAAACGAACGAGACCCTCATCCTGGTATCTTACACCAAATGAATTAAACTTGGCTAAAGTCAGTGTCATCAGATGGTTGCAGAATCGGTATTTTGGTGAATATGTGAAATTTTATAAAAAACATAATCGTTTTCCCAAAAACTGTTCTATAACTAACCTTTCCCCTATTTTAGACAAAGACAATATCTTGCGCGTTCAGGGGCGAATCGAAAACGCTTATGTTCAGTTCAATGTTAAACATCCAATCATTTTATCCAAGGGACATGAGATAACCCTTCTTCTCGTTCGTGACGCCCACATTCGCTTTTTTCATGCCGGTGTATCGACAGTGTTTGCTCTCATACGCCAAGAATACTGGATGATTGGATGTAGAAACATTTTACGTAAGGTCACTCATGATTGCGTTCGTTGTTTCCGGCAACGAAAGTTTTCTATTTCGCAGCTATTGGGTAATCTACCCCGTCAAAGACTTCAACCCGGTAGACCATTTGTTAATTGTGGGTGTGATTAGGTCGGTCCTATTGACTTGAAAGTAAAATCGGGTCGTAAACAAACTTTTATAAAGGATATATCGCGTTATTTGTGTGTCTCGTAACACTCACCTAGAACTAGTGAGTGCGCTTACTACTGAAGCTTTTCTTGCCGGCTTTCGTCGTTTCGTTTCTCGCCTCGGAAAACCATCCAACATGTACTTTCACGGAGGCGCGCGTGTACTATCCGATATGTTTGCCTTGGTGTTATCACAATAATATAACTCGTTAGTAGCGGAATCGTTGGCTCGTGATGGCATAACATGGCAATTTCATTCCCCTTCGGCACCACACTTCGGCGGTTTGTGGGAGGCAGGTGCAAAATCGGTAAAGTAACATCTTCGCCGCGTAATCGGAACGAAAACTCTTACCTTCGAAGAGTATTTCACTCTTTTGACACAAATCGAAGCGCTACTCAATTCGCGGCCACTTTGCCAGATATCAGATACAGACCTAGACCCTTTAACACCCTTTATTTCTAGGTGAATCATATGCCACTATACCGGAGCCCTTTATCAACATAACAGCTAACCGACTCACAACCTGGCAAAATCTGCAATCCAAAATACAGGGATTTTGGAGGCGCTGGCAAACCGAATATTTGACATCTTTGCAACAACGTCCAAAGTGGCAGCAGACTGATAACAACATCAAGGTAAACGACCTCGTTGTAATTAAAGAAGCTTACTTACCACCAGGGAAATGGGCCACGAGACGAGTAGTCCAAGTTCACCCGGGTGCGGATGACCTTGTACGTATAGCCACTCTTAGCACAACAAGCGGCAAACTTACTCGCCCTGTTCACAAGCTAGCCGTACTACCAGTATGCTGAAACGCTGTTTCATGGGCGGCCGGATGTTTTGGAATGTGCTTAACCTAATACAATTCATAAAATTTGTTATCTTTAAAATGATTTCTTCGCTAATTTATAACCCATGAACATGTTAATCAATTAAGTTTTGTGATGGGTTCTTGCCAGAGTGTAGTTCACCAAGCGAAATCTAACATTGATACCGAAGCATTTGAATTTATTCACCACTCGTAATGAATTCGCGCTCCCTGCACTTGCAGCATTTCTCTTCCCTCTTTCTTTTCTTTGAATTTCTCTCGTTTCGGGTTTCGGTTTCACTGGTGGATCTTGCTGTGTGAACTTCTCGCCCACTTGTTTGCAGACCGCAGGAAAGGTAACACCTAATTAATATTATAAAGAATTCGTTTACAGAGATACTCGTTTTAATTACCATTCAATTCCCTTCTTTATTTTTTTTCGATTATTCTCAAACAGACACCCTTGATGAATTGTCCTTACCTCACCTTGCTCTAAGGCTATTTTCACCACCAGTGCTCCGCCGATTTTTTTTTTTTCATTAACTTTATTTCTTGACAAAAGGGAAATACATATAAATACAAAGATACAATATTAATAAACTACCAAAGCAGAATAATTTACCAAAGAAATAGTTAGTACAATCTTTTGCCATATGGCAAGTTGCGAAAGTACCTATCAATAACTACTATATATAGTATAATATTTTAACAATAAGAATATTGATGGGGAATCTAATAGACAAATGGAATATAATGAAAAGTATAAAAATTTAAAACAATAGAACGAAAAGTGAATCTATTGCATTATTATCAAAAGAGAAAAGCCATTTTTTTATATTAATTAAAAATACAGTTTTCTTTCTCTCACATCTACAGTATTGTGGCAATATATTAAATAGTCGTGAAGCAGTAACATAATAAAATCGAGAAAAATATGTTTTATAAATAGTAGGAGTATTTGCAAAGTTTCTCGAGTTAACACGTAGACTATAACATTCATGATATCTGACATCATAAAATCCCGATTTTTCAAAAAATATTTTCAATACTTTGTAACAATACAAATGTCTCAATGGAATAACTTCTTAAGATTTAAACAATGAAAAGTTAGGGGTTCTGCAGTTAACTTTTGCCATAATTCTTATTACATGCTTTTGTTTAGTAAGCAGAGGCTCTATGTTGTTAAAGTATGCACCACTCCAGCAAGAGATACCATACTGCAATTTTGATTTAAATAAACCATTGTATACCATTTTTAAAATTTGATTATTGCAATAGATACTTATGTAAAACATATGCCTAACAATTCTATTAAGATTCTGTTTTAGTGAACAGTGTGGTCGTTCCAATTGAGCTTATTGTCCAATATAATGCCTAAATATTAAAAACTGCTGACACTTTAAATTCTAAAACACTCATTACTGCAGACTACACTATCGTTAAAAGTTTCAATGTCAGGATCAGCTAAACAAAATCGTAAACAACTTAGGCTGTGGTAATAAAAAGGAAGGTGTTCACATGCTAAACCCTTAATATTAAACTCCATAAATTTTGTCTTAGTACTTATAATCAAATTATAGTGTTTAAACCAACTGCGCAGTATGTCTAAATCGTAATTAACATGTAATATAAAATAATTATTTTAATTATAATAATTATTATAATTAAATTAAACTAATTATAATTAGAGTATGAGAGTGCAGTATCATCAGTAAATGATGTAATTTTGCCCTTGAAAGGTTGCACAAATAACGAATTAACAAAAATAAGGAACAAAATCGGACCCAACACAGAACCTTGGGGGACACCAACATGTAAATTTTTCACAGAACTGAGAAAACTTTTCACTTTTACTATTTGCTGACGATTCTTAAGATAAGAAGTAAACCAATCGGGTATGAATCCTCTAAAACCTACATTGAAAAGTTTAGCTAAAAGCAAGTTATGTTTTACCATATTAAATGCATTGGTAATATCTATAAAGAGGCACGATGGAATTTGAGAATTATTTAGGATAGTGTATATTTCCCCAATCAGTTTAAATAGCGCATCTTCCGCAGATTTACCACTTCTGAAACCGAACTAATATTCACTAAAAAACTGCGTTCTATTCAAAAAAGAAAGCATTCTCGATTTTATTCCACTTTCAAAAATTTTTGAGAAAACTGACAACAAAGAAGTGGTATAACAAATGCTGTCTTTAGGGAAGTGGGGAAAATTCCTTTGTAGACACAAGAGTTAAAAATAAAACAGAGAACATTAGAGATCTGAAAAGATATAATTTTTAAACGTCTGCTAGAGGTGTTATCTAGTAATGTTGAATTTGACAATTTTAAAGACGCTATGATTTTTTGTATTTCAAGTGTAGAAAATTCAATGAAGAAGAAACATTCAGGTTGAAATCTCGTTTCCACTAAAGTATCATCAGTTCACGATGTTGAGTTGAAATAGTTTGATAAACTATTAGAAGTTCCTACGTTTGCAAAGAAATCATTAAACTGGTTAGCAATCTCCAAGGGATTAGAAGTTGTAGAGTTGTTAATGTTCAGTACAATGTCACCACTATATTTTTTCTTCTTTAAAATTTCATTAACAACGTGCCATTTTTTCTTAGAGTTATCAACACTCCAAGCTAGTTTTCTACTGTAGTAACGATTTCTGCAGTTAGGTATTTCAGATTTAAGCTCGCGGCAAATCTTCTTATAGTAACTGCTTAATATTATTGGGGTGTTTTTAGTAGTATTCCGCACCTTCGACCTTCAACCGTAACATCCGTCTCCCTATGAATGCACATCAGTACCATATACCCTCAAGCCCATTTTTAACATTTGAGAACCTTTAATCAATATCAAGAGGTTTCATTCATAAAAGATTATTTCAAAATTCCTGAATGCTTTTGGAGGGTATATCTGATACAAAAATATCAATGTAATATAGATCACTGAACTCGGATTTGGCAAATAAATAATGAAAATGCCTGCAAAGCGGAATGAGAGAAGTAACAGTTTTATTTTTTAAAGAAATTGGATTTATAAATTTGAATTAAAAATTTCCTATGATGCAGTTAAAAAAAAATTTCTCAAATTTTTTTCTAAAAAAATTTATTTCGTACTCACCGATTTTGAAGAGTTTAGATAGTTTGTCATTTAGGAAATGATTAATAGATATCCTCGATTGGTAAGATATTACCCTCACTATCAAAACTTACATCCATGGTACTCGGAATTTTTTCTTAGAAGCAATCTGAAAGGCGGTATATCAAGAGATAATATCAAAAGTTTAAAGTGCATGAAATGACAGTGAATTGTGTTCGCTTAGTACAAGTATAGATAATAATAAAATAAAATGAACAAATGTTATATGCCTACGACATTTCTTTTTGTGAGAAATTGTAAGAATTTATGATTTATTTAGTAATGTTCCAACCTGGTAGGAATACAAGGAAAAACAAAAATCCACTGCACTACACCAGACCATCATCAGGGACAATCAATCAATCATATTAACGTACTTAAACTAAATCAATTATTAAGCATAGTACAATAAATTGTTAGCAACGTGCTGCTTTTATTTATCAAGGTCTGGAAATAGATGCTTGCCTTAATAGCACACTTTAAATATGTACGATAAATATTCAATCTCAGGCTTTTAAACTCAAACAGAAAACCACACGATTAACACTATTCAAGATCTAGTGAACGAGAAAAGAGAACAATTTAATTTTTTTCTTTCCTTGTTTACCTTCGCCCGCGCTATGTGTAAGCATTTTTGCGGTACCTTATATCCTTGAACTTAAAACAATCTTCGACGTTATCACAAATATATGTACATATATTATTATTGGAAAACGATGAAACATTTTGCTTCGACTAGAAGCGAAGCACATTTACACAACCCTGTCCAATAAAACTGTGAATAATGCCCATTGTCGAGCACAGTGGAAAACTGTGGTGGCGCAGCCAAACTCAAACAGAGATAAGAAACACTTTCAAACAAATTGGTTAAACTAAATTGTATACGGTAGCGATACTCAAGTAAAGAGACTCAAAAAGTTCTGAATAACAAATAAAAATTATGAAAAAAAAAAAATTAATTGTATAAAAATCAATAGTTACTGGAGCCGCATTGAGATGGAGTTGTCTTAATTTATGGCACAACTGGTTTCTGCTATTACCGAGAGAGCGCAACTCCTTGTTGTAGCAGGTTGTTGTAAAAGCGGTCATTTTGGAAGGAATATGAAAATGATTACGTAAAGCAAAAGAAAATTAACGCATACAAAGTTAATTGGGGAAGATCAATGTTAATTGTCTCAGTAATAAAGTCAAGACTTTTAAGTTTGTTAAAGTCTGTTCTACGGAAGTTTAATGAAAAGGAATTTTCCGAATCGATACATGCGCTGATGTTTTCATGTGAGTATCTGATAAAGGGGGATGCAAGCGGCCAAGTGTGGAAAGAAACGACACGGTTGTCAGAATCTGATTTGAGGACAAGGTCATGTTGTCTTTTCATTATGTTAGGTTTTCTACTAATATGATATAGACATGAGTTAGTTAGGCAGTAAAGCATTAAGATTTCTTTTTCAGAGGACGTATTAAGTGAGTCGAAATGAGGAGAGGTGAGAAAGGATGAAGTCCCCTATTAGAATAATACTATTTTTTTGGTGTGAAGCATCAATCAATTAATCCAATGAGTGAACTACAGGGCTACAGGACTTAATTGGCTAAGAAAGGTGAATGTAATGTTATTCGCAATACTGTGGTGTATAGGTAGACCTGGCAATAGGGATTATCAATTCTTTCAAATCCATGATTTCGAAAAACATTGGAAATTGGTGGAACAACTTCAGAGTGCCAATTTCCATGGGTTTTTTTTTTTAAAGATCTGAGATAGTATGAATATTTGGTCGATGGTGAAGTTTTCTGGTCTAAAACACCACTCATGTGGACCAGTCAGGTTGCTGACGAACGGATTCAGGCATTCAAAAAATACGGCAGATAGTATAATCTAGGACTTCATCGTTGGCGTAGTTCAGAGGTTCTGGTTTCTTGAGGATCGGGCAAACAATGCTGAGATTCCATTCATTTGCCATGCATTCGTCCGACTGTACTTTACAGATGAGTTGGTGTATGCTCCTTACGAGGTCATTACCTGCCGCTTTGAAGAGCTCGGTTGTCAGGCTGACTGCTCCAGCAGCTTTGTTAGAATTAGGCTTAGATATGGCTTTCTTCACTTCACTACCAACATCGACTGCGACTCTTCTACTATGTTCTTTGTTCGATTCTACAGGGTTCGGTAAGGGGTTTTAGCTTAGCCGTATGTGCTTGTCGCCATTTGTCATCCAACCAGGGATTTCGCTGTGGTGGACGAGTGAAACCTAGCACATCAGAGGCAGCATTTCTGATGGCTTTGTTGCAATGGTGCCACTGTTATTCAATGCTTAATGCTGGCGGCATAGGACCTCTAAAGAGATTAAAGGATACTCTATCGGAAAAGGATTAGACGATCTCTTGCGATTGTAGAAGTCCGACGTCAAATTTCCACACAGTATTAGTTTATCTTTGCAATACTCGGGATATCCGCAATCCTTCCTTGTATAAAACAAGGTAATGGTAATAGTCGATTAGTCGATTAGCTTTTGGTCTGAATCCGATATCGGAGGTGAGGCTGTGGAGGCCATACTTCAAACTACCAAAGATACCCTCCCTTTTTAGCTTTGTCATAGCTAGGCTCTGCTCGTAGGTCTTGTCTAAGAGCTCGTAGAATTTATCTCTGTTGTCGTAATTTTTCTCCTCTTTGGGGCATGTCCCCACATAAGGCTAATGTTGGAAAATTTAGGATTACTACGGATTGTTACGAGGCGCTCGTTATTATGCCAGAAACTCAAACTTGTTGTCAAAGTCTGCCTCCAAAAAAAAATCCGCATTCAGATAGTCCCTGCTTTTGCCGTCGATAGCAATCACCGTACTAGATGTCGCACTTTTTCATCCTATTTTTGTTTAGCACATCCCATCGCATTTTTTGGATAGAGGCAACATCTGCTTTGCGGCAGTTCAGGGCCTGCTGTGCCTGCCTGCCGTTATTCCGACGACACAACCGCAAACCTAGAGGGCCAGTTCCATGATAGATGCCCCTATTACGAGGAGTCAGTTGACCGAAACCAGTAACCTGTGCGGAGAGGTGAGCTCTGCCGTTGGTCCATTAAGGGTCTATCTCGACCATCTCTTTTCCAAGACCCTGACTTAGTCTCAGAAATCCTTATCGGCCTGAACTACAAATGTGTCCATCTGAGCAATCCATCCACTGTCCCATTTATATTACTAGTATTTTTGCCTTGTCAGCACTCGCGTTTATGAGTTTGATAAACCGAGTCCTCAGTGTTTAATGGTTACCATTTGGAGGCAAAATAAGAACAATTGCTGGGTAGAAATAGTTAAAACATTTGATATCGCCAATTTGGCACCTCTCAGTGCGTACAATCTTTCTGTAACATCCAACCATCCATGATCATTAAACGTTTGTTGATTTTCGATACGGTTACGATTTTATCTAACTGATTAAAAGTTCCCGGAATTTATTCAGAAAATTAAAAATACAAAATTATTCATCTAAATCAATATTATGGTCCCTTTAAAGTAATCTCCATCGACTGCAACACAGTTATGCCAGCGCTTGAACCAATCTTCGAAACATTTTTTATATTCGGTTTTCGGTAAGTACAACAGTGCTTCCTGCGATTTTTTCATTACTGCCTCTCGGCTGCTGAAACGCGTTCCCCGTAGTAAAGTCACAGGGAGCCAAATCAGGTAAATTCGGTGTCTGTTGGATGGTATTTGTTGCATTTTTCGACAAAAAAACACGAATAATGATGGTACTGTGCGACGGTGCGTTATCATGGTGCAAAATCCACGAGTTTTCTGCCCACAATTCTGGTCACTTTCGGCGAATTGCTTCACGCAAACGTCTCATAACGCCTAAATAATACTCTTTGTTTACTGTCTGGCCTTCTGGCAAAAATTCATGATGCACTACACCGTTGTAATCCATGAAAACTGTGAGTATTGCCTTCTTTTTTCTGGTAAACGACCGTTTTCTTTAGAGAATCGTTGCCGAAACACTTTTCCAACGTTCGCGCTTCATTTAATCCGTTTTTTTACGGAAAATTTTATACAAGGTCGTTGTTGCAAATTTAAATCCATTTCTAAAATTTTAAAAAAATCGCCAAAACACACAGGAATAGATGTACTCTTGGGTACGTAACTTTTGCTAATGTCAAACTATAACGCTAAGATTTAGAGGGAATGTCAACAACAGACCAACTTAACAAAAAAACAGAACTCAAATCAGAACAATGGGAGCGCCACACGGTAACGCCAACGGGAATTTTTTGATCAATGAGTTGATATAATGAGTTTTGTAGCTCGAGACATTTGATTGAATTTTTATCTTGCTATACGCAATCTTTGTTCAAAATATCATACTGCTCGCTTCCGCGAGTAAAGGAAGTG
Source organism: Volucella inanis (assembly GCA_907269105.1). Classification (NCBI taxonomy): domain Eukaryota; kingdom Metazoa; phylum Arthropoda; class Insecta; order Diptera; family Syrphidae; genus Volucella; species Volucella inanis. The sequence goes on from OU026153.1 coordinate 136,827,409, forward strand.
TCCTGCGGTGTAGTAGTGTGCAACATACATTTACTTTATTGATCCCATACACATAGAGACATTTTGATGCCTCGTTAGATGTTAATGGGTCTCATCTGAAAATTTTTGCACAATAAGTAGCTTCTAAGTCATTTAGAGGAAAAACTATTTTTCTTTTTCTTAATATTCCTTTATTATAGGCATTTTACCTGTTTTTCTTCGCACAATGTAGACATTTATAATATAGATATAATATTTATAATAAAATTCCACATTACTTCTGTGGACGTTGATGCCCAGCTCTTCTTCCATCATTGGGTGGTCCTCCTTGTGCACGTTTTCCGCTGGGTTTCAAATTTCTTGCAATATTTGTGCGTCGGTCGTTAAATGCTTTTGATATGTGGTTATTCGAAGCCCACCTTCTTGTTCTTATTAACTTGACAGTGTCACTTTAGTTTCCTTACGTATTACTCGATTTTTTCAGGTATGGATCCAAGAATATGCATATGCACCTAGCATCTGTTTAGTTTTCACATTTTCTGTTCGCATTTCAGCGCCGAATATTACAACTGGCCTTACCGCTGTTTTGTTGATGCGCGTTTTGCCTTGCGTACTCAGGTACTCCCCATATTACATCTCTAAGGCCTCCCGATACTTCCGCTCCTTGAATACATCTTTCTCTAACTTCTTTGGTTATATGTCAACTCTAATATATTTGAACTTCATTAGTTGTTCGATCATGGCTCGATCTATTTACAGCTTGCACTTGATTTGCAGTAGTTTTAAATTAGTGCAGGAAGCGTTCTAGGTTATCCTCACAGTCTGCTATCAGCACGTCGTCGTCTGCATAGTATACCATAGGGATGCTTACATTTTGCCTATTGTATCCTTGTCAATGTTTAACCTCACTTATTATCTTATCCATTACAATATTGACTAGTACCGGGCTGAGGAAGTCGCGTTGACGTATTCCGCTCATGCATGGTATTTCATCAACATATTCTCCATCTACTCAATACATCCTGTATTGAGGGTTTTTAGTGTATGCAAAATTTGTACTGCTACTTACTTCTCGGCTAGCGAGTTTAAAACGTTTTGGAGTCTTGCTCAGTCGAATGCTGTAGAATTGTTACCTCGACTTTGTTTAATTTATTATTGCGCTGTTCAAATATGCATTGGTTAGAATAGTTAGCTCAGCATCTGATTCGACTGAATATGAATTTTTAAAATATTCTTTCCACTTTTAATTACTTACAGGATTTAATTTTACCGTACTATTTAGTTACAGTTTTTTATTTTGTAGTATTTTCCATATCTTTTTTTGAGACCCATATAAATCGTTCTCCATATACTTTGTAAATTTTTCCCAGTAGAATTCTTTAAGCTGTCTTATTTTTCTGTTAGCTAAATTTCTTTCTGCAATATATACATATAAAGGGTGAGACAACAGCTAGTGTGAAATAAATTTTATTGTTAAATAAAGTTCGATGTACGACAATTGTGAATGGAACACAACATTTTTCATGTAACCAATACGCCTTCTGTTGCAAGCGACCATCCGAAAATGGAAACTATCGATGACTTTTCAAAGAATAAGTGGATCAATGCAATTTCAGTTTGGATGTTATGTTTGTTTGGGTTATTGGCATAAGCCTCACCGTTCAAATAATCTTACAGGAAGAAGTCTAAATGTTTCAAATTGCATGCCTTTGATGGAAAATCAACTTCTTTTCTAAACGAAATAATGCGACCTTCAAATTTCGTACGCAATAAATTGATTGATAGATAGCTTGTGTGGGCGGTAGCACCATTCTGTTGAAACCAGATATTATCGAGACACAATACATTTAATATTGGAAAAAAATAGCCGCAACACGTTGCTGTAACGTTCGTAAAGTGAAATAAGTGAGGCTCATTTGTTGGCTTTGGCGACGAATTGAGGTGCCTTGCTGGTTTTGGTCACTTTCGTTCACAGTGGTGATGTTTTGGCGTGTACGTGATGGGCGAGCATGCTAATATGGAGTTTGACTCGATACCAAACAAGTTTCTTCAAAACGCTTCACCATTACACGAATTCCGGACCCACTAGGGCGATTATGTTGATCGAAAAATTCACGAATCTTACCTAGTGTTAATTTTACAGATCGCCTATTTTCGTAATAATATTGAATAACAAAACGCGTTGTAAATGACGTGGCAAGCGACACCATAACTAAAATTGTCAAAGATTGAATGACATCTGTTAAAAAGATCAACCACATTGAACTCAGTACATGACATTAATTGACAGCAAACATCGACACCATCGACTATAAAAAGTTTTTTTCTTTTGTTGTGCTCTTATTTTGACCTTGTCCGTACATCATAATGTGCACTTTTTGCGACTTCCTAATGCTTATGTTACACGTTTACATGTTTCCTCTGCTGCTGATAATACATTTGATTTAAGTTTCGACCAAGCAGTATTGGAGTCTCCATCTTCACATATTCGATTTTCATTAATCTTATAATGAAGTGTTTTTTGATACAATGATCTTTTACTTTCGTCCTGAAAGGATTCAATGTTAGGTTTTTCAACTTTATTGATCTTCTTTTCTGCAGCGGATTTGGAGCAAATGCAGATCTTACAAATTACAAGTTTATGATCACTGTTTGTGTTGGCTGAATTGAGCGTTTGCACATCTAATACGTCCGAATGTTTAGGATGTTTGCTTGATAAAATAAAGTCAATCATAGATGTTTATCTTTGCTCATTACAGTATATTTGTATTTGAAATCATGTTCAAAGAAGGTGTTTGCTATTATGAAACTAATTTGTGTTTTGTGTTCGACGAAGTTCGTTAATGGCTCTCCGCTACAATTTATGATACTCGCGTTAAATCGTTGTTTAATTCCAGCTATTGGCTCATCGCCAACTCTTGCGTTTAGGTCATCAATAGTATGTTATAAATAGCAAATTGGAATTTAGTGCCATAGCGTCGTTCACGAGAACATAATGTGCGTTCTACGTACGTAAATATTACAGAAACAACAATTCTTCGACAAAGAAAATATTGCGCTCATTACAACATACGGCATAAAAATCAAACTACCTCGATTCAATTGATTAAAAAATGGGTGCAAAAGATTGAGGAGATGGGTTCAACCATAAATTTACCATGATCCCGCCGACCTCGAATATCAAGTGATCTCGAAATCGTAGAACGTGTAAGAGCGTTTGTTCTCGTACAACCTAGACTGTCTACTCGAAAGCAATCTAGCGTCTTAAATTTGTCCAGAACATCTTTAAAGCGCAATCTTCACAAAGATTTATATTTACATCCATATAAAATTCAAGTTGTGTAGGGATTCAGGCCTCAAGATCATACTCACAGGTTGAAGTGAACAGACAAAATTGCAGGTACTGGAGTGACACTAATCCGCAGTTGAAGCATCAAAAACCCTTGCATTCACTCAAAGTTACTCTATGGGCAGCTTAGTCAGAAAGAGGCATTATTGGTCTATACTTTTATGAAGACCAAAGAGGAAATTCTGTTACAGTGAATACAGAGCGGTATAGGTATAGTCATGCTACAGGTTTTAATCAACGTACGTGGTTTCAGCAAGATGGTGCAATATGTCACACCTCCAACAACTCATTGAGTGCAGCTCAATTGACATTAACTAGCAAGCTCGTAGCCCAGACATATCCCCAATAAACTATTTCCTTTGGGGATACCTTAAAAGTAAAGCTTATAGCAGCAACCCAGGGTCTCTTGAAGAATTAAAGGCACATATCCGAGAGGAATTGCAACACATTTCATAAAACACCTTTAAGGCAGTGATTGAAAATATCCGCTCCAGGTTGCAGCTGTGCCAAAATAAACAAGGATCACATATGGATGATGTTATTTTAAAGAAATAAATTCCTTTTTTGTGTACTTTCATAATAAATAAACACTTTTTATCTCATATGACTAGTTTTTTTTTATCATCGTTTAAAATAGAAAAAGACTTTTGGTCCACCCAGTATTTTGGAGTTTGAAGTAAAATTCTTTTCGTTGATCTCTTGGCTTTGAATCATTTGGGACATATATAGTACACTCATCACGTTAATAAGCTTAGTTGAAGCTTCACCTGTGCTATGTGCTCATTCACATATTTTATTTCCATTTCGAATCTATGATGAATAACAATTAATACACCTGCTTTTGCGCTTTCATCTGTACTGTATATAACTATGTAATTTTCTACTTTTAACGTTCCTTTCCTTTACGTATCATTTTCGAGATGCCACAAATGTTGTTTAATCTTTATTATAGTTTCCTAATTTTTCTTGTTTGCTTTGTTTCTTTATTTTTTTTTTCTTTTGAGTATGTTGGTTGGCCTTCAGAAACCGTTCCCCGGCCGCAGTCGAAAATATCGTGGATGGATTTTCTCTATTACGAGTACCACCTGGAGTATAATCCTTTGGGGTCACCGTCATACTTTAAACCGTTTAACATCTTCGACGTCTCACCTAAATTCCGTTCAGACCCTTAGGACCTTTGACTCCTAAGCCTTCCCGCCACGACAAGGCAGTCAAAGAAAATATGGTGTCATATATCATTCAAAGTATTTCAATTGAATGCCCAAAAACTTCTTTACAAAAGTAAAGAATGTTTTATTTAATAAAGAACTTAAAGTAAAATTAACTGTCAAACCGAGCTGTCACAATGCAAACATTTTGTTTATATCAGTTTGTTATACATCATATATATCATTTTGTTATAATCAGTGTAGTATAAAGTTACCTTAACTAAGGATGCAAACATCAAAAAACCTACGACGATAATGCCACGAATGCCACTCAAGTTCGACAAGAGACAAAGCAAAAACGTGACGGGTATTGCTTTTTTTTATAGTATGTAGTATACTATATATCCAGTAACTTCGATATGAAAAAAATCTTTCAATCCATTTTATTGGAGTATCTCTAACACCACCCAAGGAAAAATTCTCGCCTTAGAGTACGAACATGCTTTCGTAATATGAAGATACTTGTATGTATCATACATACATTAGTATGTAAATATCAATACTTTCCGGTCGTGTCCAACCGCCGATAATCATAGTAAACATGACCCTAAAAGAGTCACATTACTAATCGATAAAAAAATCATCAATCGATCTTGAATGCACTTATTTAGTAAAATCAATATTAACAATTTGATAAAGACAGATAACCACCGACATAATATCGCTTCCAATATCGAGCCAAGGCAAAGTGTGCAATTTAAGCTGGTGAGGTGTTGCGGCCGGCGGGGTTCCAGTAAACATGACATATTGGTTTAACGCCAAGTGATCGATTTAGCACTTGCAAGATCGCAATGACTACCCTGGATAACAATTGTATAAATAATCGTTATGAATAAGATTCAGCATTCAGAACGTTGTGACTGTTGGGGACACAAATTCGAGCTAGTGGTTATTGTGTGAAAATGAAGGAACTTCTGTATTTAGTTTTTAGTGTTCTGATTTTGCATGTGGAATGCATCAAAACTGAAGAGGATCTAGAACGAGATTGTCCACAAGTATGTCCGAGAATTATGGATCCTCTTTGCGCCTATGACGGTGTGACTAAGTTCAAGTATTTTCACAATGAATGCTTAATGAGGTACAACCGGTGTCGCAGTGGAAGTCGTAAGTTAACCTATTCAATTATAATTTTTGTTTTTCAAAAGCCATCAGAAAAAATACGATATATATTATTTATTTATTTTTTTTTTATTAAGAGTGGACACCTACCCATATGACACTGTGTTTACATGAGATAGACCCTATTGTTTTACAAGAGTGTTTAAGACCTTGTCCTTTTATATACAAGCCAGTATGTGCCTCTAATGGAGAGCAAACTGAGGTTTTTGGAAACTATTGCATATATAACATGGAAAATTGTTTCTCTAATAATAGTAAGTATTAGTTTTATTGTAATTATGGTTTATTTTGAAATAATGAATATTTACTTTTTATTTTAGAATGGATACAAATTAAAGAGAATAATTGCGGCCTTGAAAACTAAATTTAGTAATAAATGACGATAGAATGTTGTATTATACGCAACAATATAAAATAACTTAAGAAGTAAACCGAATAAGGGTCTGTTTTCTTACTTCTTAAATGCAATTTCTGAAGACTTATAGTGTTGGAAAATATAAAAGAATACCCTCAAGGAAGTGCTTTTTTATTTAGCTTAATTTGAGGCTAATTGTATCTAGTTAAGAACAAGGTTTTTCTAACCTTTATCGTATTGTTCCCCGGAAAGATTCAGAGTTGGAACTCATTCACAAATATCCGATCAAGGACAATTCGAACTTCATAAAGGTCGTTGTTGTATCTTTTCCTTTACTTTCAACTAAGGCAAAACGATACTATTGTATTTGAAATACTTCAATCTCAAAGAAATTTAAGGCATTTCCATGCCACTTTTCTAAACTTGTTTCGCTTCTTAGTTTTTTGCTTTTTTTTTTTTAACAAAGATTTTATCATTTTTGAGTTTACAGTGAAACCCAGCCAAATAAGGAATTCGTCTACTTTCACTTCCTTAGAATTATTGCTACCCGTTGTATCATACTATTCTAGATTATGGTTTTAGATGCTCGCGGTTGCGTATCTTTAGAAGGCTCACATAGTTGTGGCCAAGATATACCGATGCCAGCTGGCTTCTCTTGACAATATCCAGTCTAGTATCGGTTGATCGGTTGAGGCTACTTTTCCCAAATATACAAGTTCTGGTCTTAAGTTTGTCATTTTTATAGAGCAGAATGTAATAAAGTGTCCCAAGTCCACGAATCGCGCCTTCTTGATGGTTGTTTGATGATGGATGTTAATCTGGAGGAACTGTCGCATCATTGTTATAATCAACCAGAGAAATTTCCATCACGGTGTCATTAGAGTCCTCCGATTCCGAAAATGCGCTCATCTTCATCCTCTGATCGTAAATTATCTCTTTTTGATTCGTCGTGGGCTCCCATTTTCGACAGGGTGTCAGAGGTGGAGACCGTGGGCTTAGTTGTCACCTTGGAAAAATTGGAGTCTTCGCTATTCATTTAAGGAAGGATATCGACATATCGAGATCTGAGGCTGTATTTCCTGTTTCAATTAAAGTAGGAGAAGGTTGCTTGTCAGCATCCAGCTAATCCTTTTTGTAAACCGTTAGGGTTATAGACTCGATTCCGAAGCAAATCATGACTTAAATATGCTACAGGCCAGATGATTAAGGAATTCCTTATTGATCGCGATGAAGGTGCATCTATAAGGACCCCTAAGTTCCTACAGTTTCACGATCTTCCAGTCATTAGTCGGAAGGGTTGGTTTATTTAGCCTAATGATCTCCAGAATATCTTCTGGCGAGGAGCTTTCAGTTGGGATTCGGTCTAGAAAATGTCTCGATCTGGTAAGGCTATACTTCTTGCCTAAGACCGTGATCTGCCAAAAACTTTCTGCTGCTAGGGGTGGAGGAAGCGGTAGAACCACGGCTCGCCCGGGTCTTAAAAATTATTAAGAGTTTAGGATTTAGCTCGTTCCGCTTGCTTGGCCTGCTTCAGTTTTGCCATTTGCTCGGTTTTGCAGGGGACTTGCTGGTAGTTGATGTAGTCACATTCAAATTAATTGAATCTACATTTTTACTTCTTTGCGTGTCCGAAATACGAAAATTTTTCAAAGTTGACGTATATGCAGATTGTGTCCAATTTTTATTTGTGAAGATGTTGGTTTAAACAAAAAACTTCTTTATAAAGCGAGATCTCTTGTCAACTGACGGAAGAATCCATAATTACCCCAAAGTTATAGATGAATACGAGTAGAGTGATATTTTGCCCGATACATCGATTTTGCGGGTTCCTCGATAACAAATACTTAATTATAATTTGATATTTCATCTGCGTGCGTTGACACTTTTACTGCACTGGGAGTAGATCTATTCCTATCAAGTAATTTTATAACTCTACTTTGCAGTATGGCAAATGAAATATTCTATCCATTTACTTTTGTACAGTTATATATTTAAGAGTTAGAGTTTAAGAAAATAAAATGCATTTAAAACTAAAAACCACTGTATCTGCTATGAAGACCTAAACGTCATGGCGACCTGCTTTAAAGCAGATTTATATACGAAGTGTTCGATATGTATTTATACTAACCCCGAGGAGCTTGTTGACTGCTGTATCGGATACATATACGATTTTCGAAGAGAAAGTAAGGTAAAGGGTGATTACAAACCAATTGGTTTCTTAAGCAGAGTCGGTTTCTTATCATTTTACCCCCATGAATTGAAAACATTAATAAGACTGCGCAACTTTTGGCAAGTTGATCAGTTTTCAGTATCTGCAAATGCTTCGGTGAACTATTTAGTTAAGATCAAAGTTAAACTGATAAACTACAAAATCTCATTTCGACATAGTCTAAGATCTGCCTGATCTTCAGTGCAGATACAGATATTATTACATATTACATAGATATATTTTTGCACTAATGCATAAAGCTCCACATCATTAGAAAGTTTTTGAAGTGATTGTATTGTAATATCTAAGCCAAGTAAGATATCAAGACATCTTATATTATAGACCAATATCGCTTATACCAATTATGGCAAGTGTGAAAGAATTTAGTTAAAACATTTAGACTTAGATATAAACAATCCACGATACAAGTGCATCGAATTATGGATGTAGTAGAAAAAACATTGGATGAAAAACAAGTCTATTCGGTACTAGATTAGATTAGAAAAAGCCGTCTGCCGGATGACGCTAATATATAATCTAATATATGTTGCATTTTTATATAATAAAATATATAATAATAATAATAAGTTAAGGTTAAGGTCCTCTTCTACTTGTGCGCACCACCTAAGGTGAGGTCTTCCTTAACTGTGTGGTCACTCAGAATTAGATTTGAAGACTCTGCCGGCCGGAGCATTGGTGTCCATTCGCTCTACATGTCCTTGCCATCTCCGATGAATGATGTACGGTTTTCAGACTAGGCCAATTTCGCTGTAAAACTCGTATAGTTTGCCGTTGAGTCTTCTTTTCCAAAGCCTGTCAACGTAAATTGGACTAAATATTTTTCGGAGGATTTTTTCTCTCGAAACGACTGAGGATATCTTTATCCGCTTTTGACACATTGCATTTTTCCGGATTGCATGAGGTGTATTAATAAAATAGGTAACTTTGTATTTTTCTAAAAAAAAAAAATTATTTATTTATTCTTCAATATTAATGTTGACCCCTTCAAAGTAATTTCCCGCAGATAAAATACACTTATGACAACGCTTTTTTCAATCCTCGAAGCACTTTTTGGTATAGTCTTGGCTCTTCCACCGATGCAATTTTTATTTCCTCAATCGTTGCAAGTCTCCGTCTTACTTACGTTGATGATTTGGTTTCGACGTCATAACCATATACCAATGATTCGTCACCAGTTATGACACTTTTGAGCAAGTCAGGATCATCATTGACGTCATTTAAAAGCTCCTAAGCGATGCTCATAATACAGTTCTTCTGATCAAAATTAACATAAGAAGTTTCGGAACAAACTTCGCTGACACACGTCTCATGCCTAAAACATCTGAAAAAATTGTATGACACGAGCTGACCGATATGCCGATAACTTCTCTTATGGTAATTCGACGATTTTCCAAAACAATTTTTTTCACAGCTTCGACGTTATCATCTTTTGTTGGTGTGCTTGAGCGTCCAGAGCGAAGTTCGTCATTGACATCTTTACGGCCATCTTGGAAGAGCTTGTTGGTACCAGCTTTTAAATATTTTTTTTTACTTAGAGCGGACTCACTGTATGCCACTGGCAACACTTTAAATATTTAAGAGCACTTGATTCCATTTTTTGCACAAAATTTGTTCAAATGTTGTTGCAGTTGTTATAAATATTCAAGCGCAGGATTTTTGAATTGATTTGCATTCATTATTTGTTTTGTGGACGTAGAAAGGTTATTCCAAAGTCTGGTTATTTGAATGTAGAATTGTAATTAAAATATGGTATTGGTAGAATGGCATCAATTTTATTTCAAGATAAATTGGCAGCACCTTATTTTTAAGAATTCCTGAAACGTACAGCTCAGAACTAGTCTGTGATAGTGTAAGATGTGATCATATGGACGTAGTCTATAAACGTATCTGGCATCGTGTTGAATGCAAAAACCAACTTATGTTCGGATTGTGAGTCGAGTTTGCAGTATACAAAAGTGAAACTGGAAGAAAACCATACCATTCGTAAACAATAACAATAACAATAACATATTTGGTATGGTCTACTGGAGAAAGTGAATGAGATGAATGAATGAAATTTGCTTTTTGCTTAAAAGCACAGGTGGAAAGTCATTCATATCGCAATATGTTCTCGAAATTAAAATCACTTGATTTGTCTGAGCTTAGGTTTAGACCGCTCAAAACTGACAAGGTGTACATTTTTGAGAGATCTTCATTTATCTTAGCAATGAGATAAATCCAAGTATACTTTGGTATCGTCAGCGTAAAGATGAATGAAAACTTTTGAGCATACTTTGGGTAGGTGTGGTTTCGGTTATAACAATATTGTAAAAAAAAAAATTAAAAAAAAAAAGATCGAGAAATCTGACACCCTGTGACGATCTTTCAAGTACTGTGACCGCAAATCTTTACTTTTCTTCGATTTTTTTGACTCGACTGAGTGACTCTTCTGTATATTGTGGTCCAAAATTGAAACATAACTACTAGATATCGGTTTTAACTAAAATATTGCTTTTTTGTCCATCTATGTATCTGAAAATCATTAAACATCCAACTGGAACTGATTGTACAGACAACAAAATGTACTATGCCATTTTGGCAAGTAACTTTAATAGATGGCGTATTTATTTAGTCTGGATTCCAAATGGTATTTTTTTTTATTGAAACGTTATAAAATATTTAACATTTCAGAATACTACAACTAGTATATACTATAATAACGAGCAGTTTTAATTTAAAAATAAAAATAAAGATTACATTATACAATACAGCGTAATTATAAGAATGTTTTATAAATTTATGATTTTTCCAATGTTTGTTTTTTACATTCTATACAAGTTAAGTTAAATAGAAGAAAATGTTAAGTTAACCGCAAAGCTCGTGTGGTTTGATACGTTTAAGACGTCGCGTCATTCCAGTGGTATTACTCAGGATAGTTGCTTCTTGGTTCAGCCGCATAAAGTGCTTTCTCGCATATTTGGCGATGGTCTCTTCTACCGTTTCGAGGTTAAGGTCGCGGTGAATTGACGATGCCCTTTACGACTTTATTTTGGAACCGTTGGATTATATCAATATTGATTTTGGGAGTACATCCCCATAGTTGGATACCGTATGTCCTTACTGGTTTTAGTATCTGTTTATAGATTTAGAGTTTCTTTTCTATCGATAGTGGCGATTTCGTACCGATAAGTCAGTTTTTTTAACATGTTCCTACCATTTAAGCTTGGTGTCTAAGTTCATCCCCATATATTTAGCTGAATTACAATCGGGAAGTCGTATGTTTTTTTTTTTCGTAAAATTTACATGAATTGGTTTTGAGCAATTTAAGATAATAGGATTATTTTTGGTCCATCTGACAACTCTATCTATTGCACTTTGAAGGTATTCAGTCGAATCGCGTTCGTTTTTCGCCACTGTTAGAATAGCTGTGTCATCGGCAAAAGTAGCTATTGTACAATTTGAAGGTATTGGCATGTCATTGGTAAAGGGTGGATATACTATAGAGCTGGGCTTAGAATACTTCCATGTGGAAACCCAGCCTTATTTATTTTAGTTCTGAATAGAAACTACCTTGTATGTCTCTTAAATATCTATTAGTGAGATACGACCCAAGCACTTCTGTATATTCCCTTGGAAAGAGTGGTTTGGTTTTATTTTGGTAATAAGGCCTTCGTGCCATACTTTGTCGAATGCCTTTGCGACATCCAAAAATACGGCTGAGCAAACCATTTTATTCTCCAGAGCTTTTTCGATGACGTTAGCAATCCAAAGTACCTGTTCTATGGTAGAATGTTTTTCTCTAAAACATGATTCTGGAATCATATTTCGGCTTGTTATGAATGTACTTAGTCTCTTATGGAAAACTTTTTCAAAAAGTTTAGATAAAATGGGTAAAAGGGAAATTGGTCTATAGGATGATGGTTCGTGAAGGTCTTTTCCTGATTTGGGAATCATTATCACATCTACAACTTTCCAGTGACAGAGAATATGCTCCAGGTTGAAGCACGTATTTATTAGTACTGCCAACTTGAGGAAAGTTCTTGGTGGCAGTTCCTATAGGACCTTAGCAGTTATTAAATCGGTCCCAGGTGATTTTTTGCATTTAAAACATTTAAAGATATACAATTTAAATTCCCTGTTATAGAATAATAAACTAATTGTAAATAATAACAAACCGTTTAACCTGTAGAAAAAAAATAAAAAATAAATAAACATATTTAATATACTTTTTATTCTTTAGAATAAAAACCAGATAAAAAAAGGTATACCACTTCCTCCGACGAAGTGAAAGGATTTTTTTCATCAGCTTGATCTCCAACAAGTTGAGATTCACTGGCTTGGAAGGCATTCATTAAATACTCAGCAAATAAATCAGCTTTTTCGCTGTCTGTTTTAGCCGATCGATCTTAAAGGTCGATCTTCTGTTGAATTGGACGTTTAAAGTGTTTGCTAGACTTCCAAATGGAATATTTGATTTGCTAATCAGCAGCAAGTTCATTCACAAATCTGTTGAATGACTGATTTTTAAAATTTTTTAACTGGTGTCTTATCAATGTAGTTAGTCTATTAAGTCGTGATTTGTAGAATGGATATCTCGTCTGGTGCCATTTTTTTCTAACCTTTCTCTTTTCAGCTACAAGATATATATATTGGGTATTTAATTTCGGTCAGTTTCTTTGTTACTGTAGAAGTACTTTTCCATGCTGTATACTATACTTTGTATAGTATTTCTTTGGTAAATAAAAGTACTTAATTTGCCAATTCGGTTTAATCAGTCACAAGTCTATTAAAATTTAGATATTGATTTAGTAAGACTAAAATATTTTCAATCCGTTAACTTATTTGCAAGGTGCAGATTTGGATCTGTAACAATAACGCATTCACTAAGAGATACACTGGAGAGTTGTCGAAGTTTAAGTCTGTCCCATCTTCTATCATGAGAAAGTTTTTTGAAACGTGCTTCATAATAAAAATATCGATAAAATCTGGTATTTTATTTTTGTCTGTTAGCCAGTATGTTGGCTTACCACTGGAGATAAAATCACATCCCTCATACTGAATTGCTCTTAATAAATCAAGTCCTTTGGTTGTGGTTATCTGAGAGTCCCAATGTGAGTGTTTAGAGTTAAAGTCACCACCCATTATGAATCTGTTATTATGTTTAAGATAGATAAAATAGATTTTTATATTGATCGTATAAGAGATAATTTTTGACATTTAGTTGTAATGGATACACTTGATGCTTGGAACTCTTCCGTCCGCAATGTATCTTCTTCATAATGCTCAACAGATTCTCTAATGATTATTGCACTTCGTCCTGATAAGCGTGATAAGTTTTGTAGTTTTTAATTTTGAAATAAGTTTGATCAGTAAGATGTGTTTCAGAGGTCAAAAATACGTGTTTGAAGTATTGCTTGAAGCTCATCTTAGTTTTAGTTTAGTTTAGTTTAATTATTTAATTTAGAAAAGCTAGAGCAGTAAGAATGAATCTTATAATTTTGTAATAGCTAGTTACAATATACACTTAGTTACAATTTAGTTATTACAGAACGAGCAAACTATAAATAAATAATACAAACAAAAATTAAAAATCAATTAAAAAAAAGTAAGATAAGATCACGAAGGCTATGAAAAAGAACAAAAAAAAAAAAAAAAAAAAATTAAAAATAAATAAATAAAAATAATTGCTATAGACAAAAATCAGTTGTTTTGACATGACAGTAGATGCTGTAATTCTTGTTTAAACTTGTGTATATCGCTTAGTGCTCTTATAGGGTTAGGTAGTGAATTCCAAGACGGATAAAGAACTGTCTTTCAGATATTAAGTAATTATATCTCGGTATAATAATAAGATGGATTTATTTGGCGCTAGGAATTGTAAATTGTTGTAGAGGGCTGTCGTGTTCTAAGAATATTGCAGAGAAAAACCAGAATGCGAAATTTAAGATAGCTTACAAAAGACATACCTAAAACTTTTACTGAGAGATGTGACACATAATTATATCTTCTTAGCCCATATATGTATCGAATGGCACTGTTGAAGGCAACTTGTAATTTTCGTACTGTACTGTACTGAATCACAATTTCCATATACTTCACACGCATGTACAAGGATTGGAATTAAAAGTGATTTTACCAATATGATTCGTGTATCCAATGATGTAATTGGTTGAGCTGTCCACAAGGTTCGCAAAACGTCATAAGCCTTCTCTACGATGATGTTAATATGGTCGTTCCATGTTTAATATCTGTTAAATATAACACCCAATTTCTTTGATGTATCCACAAAATCGACGGGGTAGTTATTTAAAGTGATTTGCGAGAAATATCACAGATCCAATTTTGTTCTAGATATAACCAGGCATTTGGACTTATTAGGGTTGAGTGTCAGACCATTTTGCAAAGACCAGTCAAAAATACTATTAATATCCTGATTGGTTTTAAGGCAACAATTTTCAATAAGACCTAGCGTGCAGCTTCGATAAATTTGAACTTCATTGGCATGAATGTGTGTTAAAGAATGTCCAGAATTAATTCTTGAGGTACCCCTAGAGTTAAACAGAGAAAATCAGATAAGACATTATTAAGAAAATTGTCTTGTGTTCTGTTGCTTAAATAGGATGAAATCAATTTTACAGCAGAAGGAGAAAACCCAAAGTATTGTTGTAGTTTTTACAGAGCAGTGAGTGGTCGACAGTATCGAATACCTTAGATAAGTCTAGAAGTATCAAAAAAAACTTTATCTTTATCTAAGCTAGATGGAATATCTTCAACAACTTTTACCATAGCAGTTGTACAACTGCGTTTTGCTCGGAAGGCTGATTGCATATGGGTTATCATTTTATTGCGAGAAAGATACTCGTCAAGTTGCCTTTGCATTATTATTTTTTGGCAAAGGTATTACTTTAGCCATTTTCCACTGATGTGGAAATGTTCCTGCTGTAAGGATAGTGTATATCACATGAGACACATATGGTAGGATTAACGGTAGAATAGCTTTGACAAAAACTAGATGAATTTCATAGACTCCAATTGCATTGGACCTTATAGATAAAAAGCTTTTGACTACCTCTGTACTGTCTACACATGCATCTTTGTGTGAAAGCAGACCATTTGCATTCCGCAACATAATTCTAAGAAGCTTAATCATGGGTTTTAATTTGTAAGAACTGATCTATTTTTTTCTAACAGCACTTGCAGGCTTAAGATGAATTTTTGTTGCTCATCAAATCTTGCAAATATCGTTAAAAATAATCTTTTGTCTTCATTTTTAGCATGTGTTTGTGGTTCGGTTGGATTGTTTATTATTTGTGCATAGCTCAATGTAGTTTTTTCTGGGAGTTCTTTAGGTAGCAAAATGGTATGACACTTGCTAGACTAACGCTTAATTGAGGACAAAAAAATATTTTGATAAAGAAACTTGATTCATAGTTAATTCTTTTTAATAAGTTAAAATGAGTACCAAGTGCGAGCGAGACAGACAGTGACGCCGTTATTAAGACGGATAAACACGCCATTTCAACTACTAGGTGGGGTGAAAAGTAACCTCCTTGGGAATGAAAGAAAAAAATTTTTTTTAAATGTTTTTTTATTTTATTCAATATAGTCTTCTTTTAGTTTGATACACTTTTCCAGCGATTTTCCAACTTCTTGCTCCCGTCTGCAAAAACTCCTCCGTGGCGTCGATGATTTCCTCGTGTGAGCTGAATTTTTTATTGATGAGCCATCTTTTGAGGTTTGAGAAGAGATAATTGTCCGAAGGAGCCAAATCGGGCGAATACGGTGGATGCGACAGCAATTGGAGCCGTAAGTCATTAATTTTAGCCATGGTTGCGATGCTCTTGTGCGCCGGTGAATTGTCTTGCAAAAACAAAACTTTTTTTCGCTTCAGGTGAGGCCGTTTTGCAGCGATTTAGGCCTTCAATCGCACAGTAATACTCGCTGTTGATGGTTTTTTCCTTTTTAGAGGTAGTCCACGAAGAGTATGCCATGACAATCCCAGAAAACCGACGCCATAACCTTTCCGACCCATCGAACCTTCCTCAGCCGCTTAGGAGCACTCGTGCCGGCTTCAGTCCATTGCCGGGCAATCATTCAGTTCTCTGGTGTTCAATAGTTACCAATCGACGCCAAAAGTCCGCCCGATTCCGCATCAGCAAGTCCAAACACTCTTTCGAAGTGCTCTTGCGTTCGTGTTTTTGGTCAGAAGTAAGTATGCAAAATATGGCGTGTGCGCTTAGTACTAATCTTTGTGGTATCTGCCAGCTCGCGCACCTTCACTTTCCGGTCAGCCAACACCATTTCATCTATTTTTTTGACACCGCATCGAAGGGCCTGCCGCTGAGGACTTGATCGGTAGTGGAGTTGCGGCCACCACGAAACTCTCGAAACCAATATCTGACGGTGTAATCTGACGGAGCATTAGCCCGATAATATTTATCCAACTTTTTTTTTTGTTTCCTTCACCGTTTTGCCTCTCAAAAAAATAATTTTTTATGAGAGAACGAAAATCGTTTTGATGCCAAACACGTCAACAACTATCAGCTGTCAAAACAAAATTAAATACAGTATCGCATTGAAATTTGGCATGTCTGCCTAAAACCTTTTTTGCAGTAGCAGCGTATTCTGGCGATCAAGGAGGTTACTTTTCACTCCACCTAGTAGTGTAAGTGAAACAGATACAGATGCCACCCTTGTTAAACGGTGATGCATATGTACATCGTGCAATACTGCAGTACTTTACGCTCCTTAGCTTACAGCGCATTATTCTGTATTCGTGTTGATTTCGTGCTTAAAACTTTGGCTTTCTTTATTGGACTTCATTGCATTGCGATTTTGATTTGCAATTTGAACCTGGATTACTTCTGGACTAGTGTTGATCGTTAATCCCGTGATTTTGTAGTGTGAATGCCATCATGCCATCGCGATACAGTGCTTAGGAACATGAAAACATGCATCTCATTTATGGGAAATGTAGGTGTAATGCTAGTGCTGCAGCCAGACTTTTTCATGAGAAATACCCAAATACTCAGCGCCATCCGGATCATAGAATGTTTGTAAATGTGCACCGGTCATTCTCAGAGGGGCGCTTTCCAAATCTAATGATTAGTGAGGGAAGATCCGTCATGCCCTACGAGGTCGAAGTCTTACAAACATAAAAAATTGTCACAGGATGTCAGTTTTCTCGATTTTTTTTTTTTGAGTGCCAATAATTTTAAGAGTACATGACTTAGGTTTTTTTTTATAATTTTGTGATAACCGACATCACTTGATTTATCACCCATTTCCGGCTTGATGTTAATTTTTGAACACCCTGATTAAGCAAATTAATAGTGAACCCAAAATGGTCAATAAGGGTCTGAACTCGAAAAATTTCTCGTTATCGTTTCTTAACGATAACTTAAATAATACCCTATGAGGCGACCTTTCAACAAAGCTAAAATATAACTTTAGTTTCTGACACAACACGTTGTGATCTACTCCATCAAAGGCTTTAGAAAAATCAAGCAAACTGAAAACCATTACGTGATCTTTGTCATATTTAATTCTTATATCATCGAGAATTTTGATCATAGGGGTAGAACAACTGTGACGCGTTTTAAAGCCAGATTGGACTTGTGAAAGTAAACTACATTGATTGAAATAGCAGGGTCTTTACTTAGCGAGAAGAAGCTTTTCCAAGATTTTCGATAGACATGGTAGAATACTGATAGGTCAAAAATCTGATACAACATATGACTGATGATGATAACTTTTTCTAATTTCCAACTATCGGGAAAAACAAATGCTGCTATGGAAAAATTTATAATGTATATAAGGCAGCTTATGATGTTGACTAAAATCACTTTAAAGAAACAAAGAGACGCACCCTCCTCACTGATAGCATTAGATTTAAGAGAACGAATAATGAAATTATATCACTAGCATCTACCTTTTTTCCAACACCAATAGAGGGCAAGTTACTCCATAACTTTTTTGATTTTAAACCAGTGTTCAATTTGGAAAGGAAATACCTTTTTTTTGGAAAAATTGGTGAAAAAGTTAAGATTATACATAAAATATATGATTAGAAAACGCTTTTGTGCACTTGAACAAAAAGAGGATGGTTTCAGAATAAAATTAAAAAAAGGACCTTAAAATTATATTTTTAACGTTGCACTCGAATATATAAATGAATTGCAACTATAACAATTTTGAAATTAGCTTATCTAAAAGCCTAACCTTGTATTGTTAGTCAATTTGCAGGCTTAGGCACAAACTCCAGATTCTGGACATCAATGAAAAGTATTGTTAATTAAGGGCATCATTTAAAATCAATTTCCTTGTTGTTCTTTTAGTTTGGCATGCGTTTAGTAAAAAAATTAATTATATAATACTTTTAAGTAATAAATTAACATTTTTGATAACTTTTTAGTTTTTCAAGAAAATATTTGTTTTTTCATTTAAATTTAAAGGTTTTCCAAAATATTTCGAGATATTTTTTTTTTCACACATTATAAGGTACAAAATGAATTTTTAAAAATTATCCCAGAATATCCAACATACAATGTGTAGCAAAACTCTTGATATCCCATTTTAATTTGGTTTTGTCAAAAAAAATTATGTCAGTTATTGTTTTCAACGGATATGTTTCTTTCAAATTAATAAATGTTTATTTGTACTTTCTTAAAAGAAAAAACAAAAACAAAAATATTTCGTCCACAATAAGAAAATATAGAAATAAAAATGTTCTGCTGCATGTAAAATAAGCCCACCAAAAAGTTTATATTAAAGTATTAGTTTATACCTTAATTTTGCGGAAAAAACTTACCTTATAAAGTTGCGTACCCTTTATGCGTCAATTTTCCAGATATTTATTTGTTATTCTTTAAAATTCCGCTGAAAATGAGCCTTTTAATTGACGTTTTGATGTAATGACATGTTGTCGAAAAGCTCTTTTCTAAATGATTCTAAAGACGTTCTGTTGTGTTAAGATCGGGGCTTTGTGGTGGTGGTATAAGCAAGTGAGGGACTTTATGTATCAACCATATCTTCACCATTTGTGCGACATGCTTGGGATCGTTGTCCTGTTGAAAGTAAAAATCTTTTTTTTAGTATACAGTTTTTGTCATGATCTCAATGACTTTGACTAAATTATCAATCCCAAAAGAGGACATTTAGCCCTACATCAAGAAACCACAATATTCATTTGGTTGTCTTCATGCTTTCGAAGGCCTATTTGATTGATTAATGTTCAATTTTGACTCTTCTGAAAATATCCTAGAAAACAAATCCTTTGTTTTTGTATTTATCAGCAAAGCCTTCTCTTTTTTTTTTGTATTTGCTTCGCTGACGTAAGGTTTCGTTCTAGCGGTATAGGATTTATTCTCAGTTCTGTGTTATACTGTGTAAGCTACTTTCGTTAGGCCGATTTGATTTCGTGGACATTCACGATAATCTCGCTAAATTTTAGCATTACAACGCGGTATTTTTAAAAGGTACAGTGTTGTGTTTACATCGATTTTTTTCTTCTCGGAAATTTTTGAATACAAAAACTGAGCAAGGAAGTTGAAAAAGTTGCATTTGTAATAAAATTAATGGCATAAAGACATTGAAAATGTATTTCTAAAATAATTCTCTAAAGAAATCAGGAATCAGCTTTGAAAAACGTGTCTTTTGCAATGTCCATGTTCTACTTTTCTTTATAGAAAATTCAAGCCCCTTGACACCAGCTTCGCAGTGGCACGTTTTTTATGTAGATGGACTGCCAGAACGATCGACGTCTTCTGAAACGGGCACGCCAATCGTACAGCCTTGGTTATTTTAAAATCGGTGAAACGATAGCGTCACACATATAGGTATTTTAAAATTGATATTGTTGACTGTAGATGTTTTTTTTTTTAAGTTTAGAAATTCATATAAGTTAATTACCATTTCTCCATTGTAAGCTAAATGTGTCAGTTACACCCAAATTTTTTTGAAAAAAACAATTGGTCAATTCTCCGCACAAATTTTGTTTTTTTCGTTTGTTGCTATTACCAATTTTTAAATTCAATTTTGCAAAAGGTTTATGTAAAGCTATATTCTCACAAATAAAAACATTCAAAATAATCATTAATTTTTTCCATTACTTCTAATGAAAAGTGAAACAATAATTGAATTACATATAATTACATAATATACATATGCAATTACATATCCAATTTATTCATGATTTGTAATTTACATTTTTTCGGAACATACTCTCCTGATAAAAGCATACAAGAAAAGCAGTTTGGGATGTAAGACCCACATCCATTTGTACCGCCCAAGATGCGAGCAAGCCAGTTAAGTTTGTATTATGCCTAGTAAGAATATTTTTTTAGAAAATTAAATTTTACTTTTTCGGTGAAAATCACAGCTCAACGTATTACGGGACATGGAGATACTTTGTTCTCATTATTTAAATTTTCATCGACTTATCGGTTCTTCCTTTCCTCAATTATAAAGCTGAGTTGTAGGAAGAGGATCCAGGGGAATCACTTAACTGAAGTGAAGACGAAAATGACAAATCAGAGGCTGATGATTACGAAATTAATAAGAATGATTTATAACACATGGACACTTGAGCCATGAAGAGTACCAAATCGAAGACGAACTTTACCCCGATACGTCTTGTGAAGAAAATAAAACCGAAAAAATCAAACCAAGATTATTCAGTGCAATTTGGGAAATAAAAACGTCAATCAACTATATCACTGTCCTACAATCATCTAGAATAGATTGTGTTTACGTGCAATGATGTTTTGTGAACCACTGCTTGTTGAATAGTCTGGAAGCACAGACCCTGAACCAAAAACACCACCACCAGAGCAACAACAAGTAAGTGATTTGTTACGTACAATTCATGGCAATAGACACTCAAAAGTTGTTCTCATAATATAATAGAAATTATTCAAAATTTTCACCGTTATTTTTTATTTGCGTTATAGTGTTATATATACCGGGCGAGTTTTTTAACTTGAGACATCCAAATTACTCAAAAAATACGCGATATCGCGAAAAATGTTTCAGGCAGAAGTCACAAGGTTCTAAAGGGAACATAAGATGGTAACAACGAGTTTAACATTGAGCCCCATTTTCAAGGTCAGCCGAAGGTCACTTTTGATTTTTCAAATGATAATTCCTGATTTTCATTGCTCAGTCGTGTTCCTCAATAGGGCACACGACTTTGTCTCAAAGGTCTTATTCATTCAGTGCTAAATACCACTGCGCTGGCACGCCTAAATCATTAATCGGTCTCCAACGTTGTTAGGGTGTTAGAAGGTCGAGATTTTTTTTTGAGGAAGTCATTATTGCTTCGAGTGAAGTTAAAACTCAAAGAAATTTCAGATAGAGACAAGTTGTCCTAAACTTATCTGAGAGTGTATGATTTGTACTCTGCCCTTTTTTTCTACTTGAACGAAACTGTACTTCATTTATATTAGAAGTTCGATTTTTTTTTTGAGGAACTGAATATTATTAGTAACGTTTTCCAGATTAATATTGCAGGCTATTTTAATTCAAGAGAAATTTGATTTATGGAGAAAGCGGAAGGAACATCGATTGTGCTGTTGCTCTTTACGCCCAACCTTTCCCAGACCAGATACGATCGCGCGCTTCCTTTTATCGGGTCATCCAACAATTCACTGGTGAAAGAAGTGTGCAACCAAAGAAAAGGAATCGGTCAGATAGGGTGGCTGTTGAGTACAATGAAATAGCAGTGTTAGCCGCCGATGCACACGATCCTCACATTAGCACTCGCCAAATAAGTCGTGAATCAGGAATTTCTCAAACGACTGTCTGTAAGATATTACATCGGCATAAATACCATCCTTATCATGTTTCAATGCATGAAGAACTTTCTAGTGAGGATTTTCGCAAACGGGTTTCCTTGTGTCACTGGGTACTTCAGCAAATTTAACGAGACCCCCTTCATAATATGCATTACCGGGCTACCGAAAACTTTTTATGGTTGCGACAAGTTGAACGCCAGCACCCCTGGAATGTTAATGTTTGGGCGGGAATTATTGGGGATAGGTCCATATTTTATTGAAGGCAACTTGAATGGCTAAAAGTATGCAAACTTCTTGCGGTATAATCTTCCAGTAATACTAGAAGAACTGCCATTGGAGTTGCGACAAACAATATGGTTTCAACATGATGGTTGTCCAGGGAAGAATTTAATGATTCGACAGTGGGAGCCAAGGTGACCCACTCTAATTAATCACCCCGAAGGAAACAAAATACTGCTACGTCCACGTCGTTGTTTCTTGGTTATGCTAAACGCAGTATAAAAAAACAAATGACAAGCCTACGAGCAATACGACTGAGCAACGGAAATCAGGAATTATCATTTGAAAAGTCAGAAGTGACCTTCGGTTGACCTTGAAAATGGTCTCAAGGTCCAACTTGTGATCATTATCTTATGTCCCCTTCAGAACCTTGTGACTTTTGTCTGAAACATTTTTCGTGATATTTCGTACTTTTCGAGTAATTTTGATGTCTTAAGTTTTATGGCGCCCTCGGACGGGAAGAGAACGCATTTTTAAAAAAAGTGTTTCATATAAAAGAATTGTTATTTTTCACGCAGCTTACGAATCTGTCAAAAAAAATAGGGGTTCCCATTACAAAATCAAAAGTGACCTTCGTCTGACCTTGAAAATGGGGCTCAAGGTCAAACTCGTGGTCACCATCTCATGTCCCCATCAGAACCTTGTAACTTTTGTTTGAAACATTTTTCGCGATATTAGGTATTTTCCGAGTAATTTGTATGTCTCAAGTTAAAAAACTCACCCGTACAATAGGAATGTAATTTTATCAGTTAAACACATGCATATTACATATATGTATATTACACAAAATACCACTTGGTTCTGAAAAAAAAAAATCTTTTTTATTGTATATGAATGAGGTAATCTTTTTTTATCCGTTCTGATAAAGGTATATTGAAAAAATTAACCAAATTATTTTTTTGGTCGTATCGGTTCCATTGTATGGAGTCTAGATATCGGATTCCTTGACAAAATATAATATTCTCAATCTGCGGATTTCAGAATGGTCTGCCGATATGTCGGACATACCAAATGCTTGTCTTATGTGGAATAACTCTTCGCCTATTAATTATAACAATTCTGCATCTGGGAGTGGGATTACATTAACGTAGTGTTTGGATTTCATTCCGCTGTTTGAGTGGTAAATTAACATTATTGAATTCCAGTCAACATTTGTTCAGCAAGGAAGACAGCAAACAATCTAATTAAGTAAATAACGTGGTACGACAAAAAAAAATCTGATGAAAAATGTATAGTATCGGAATTGTTTATGTTACACAATAAATTCCGAATAGAAAACAGTCTTGATGAACAAGGATCCGAAAAAAACTTCTTTACTCGTAGGATTGTTATTTTTGATTTTGATTTTGACAGAGCTATTTTGTAGTTAGCTTTACACAATTAAGATAGTTCTGCAGAGACTGAAAGAAATGGTAGTAGAACAGGTCAAGCTTAGGACTATACGGTGGATCCATCTTCCCAACAAAGCTCTCCCAATTTTTGCTTAGTCATTAAAAATGTGTATGGTCTGGCATTATCTGAGGGAAAACAACGTCTTTCCTATTGTTGCATTCTGGTCGCTTTACCTCAAATCCCTTCTTTAATAGCATTAACATAGTTGTTCACAGCTGAGAGTGAAAGCAATTGTCTGGCCAGGATAGAGCAACCACAAGAAACAAAGCAATACTTAATGTGTTACTAATGCAGGCTTTGACAACATTTGTGCAGCTTCATCTATCTTGGACCTCGGACTTTTTCTTTTATCGTATGTTATCAATTTTGGAATAGAGACATTAGCGATCTTTGTTTCAGTAACAAGTTTCTTTCTGTAAGGCATCTACGAAAAGAAAAAACTGCTGTCGATTTTTGCGCAACTATTTTTTTATTTTTTAATTTTTCAGAATATTAACAAGGGCTTTAAATATCTACATATAGTATATCAAATATATAGTTAATATTCATATTAAATCAGCAAAGGAAAAGGCATTAAATGTATGGCTAAACTGAAATGAAATGCTTTTAACTCACATCTGTTCAGTGAGCATTTGTTGGTTCCACCCTTGGAATGCTTTTGTTGGAACTGTGGTTCACCAAATGTTGAATATGCAAAGAAAAAGGCATTAAATATATGGCAAAAGTAAAATGTATACTTTGAACTCACATGTCTTCAGTTAGTATTATTTATCCACATTTGTTCAAGCTCTTGAATAGCACATTTACACTTATTATTCCTACTGTAGGAAAAAGTAAAATAAATTATTTTGAAATGAGGTTTAGTTAAGTTAAGTTTTTACTTACAAGAAAATGTAAACAAACAATTCCAACTACTTTTGCCACTTCTACATTAAAGCAATCTGTTGTGGTAGCAGCATTTTGTAGAAAATTATTTCTTCTTGCTCCAAATGCCTTGCATTTTTTTCTTTTGTTGTTCTAGAAAATATAATAAAGAACATTTTTGTCCAATGTTCAGCATTAAATTTTGTTTGCAATAATAAAGTTAGGGGTTACGTGCTATCAAAAAAAAATGTTCGTTTTTACAATTAAAATCCATTGAAATTATGTAACATTGCCACCTAAGCTTGTAACCTCAGTTCCTAATAAAAATCTTTTCGAAATAGATGCGGAACGTGAATTTATTATAGAATATAAAAAAAATATAAAAAAAACCTTCAAATATGAGCAAAAGAAAGCATTAGATGAATTAGTTAATAGTAAACATTGTATTATAAGATCAAATTGTAAGCTTATGAAAAAAAAAAAACAAACCGAAATTGTAAAACTAGATGATGAAACTGTAAACTCTAATTTAAGCCAAACTTGTGACGATAAAAATATAAAGCTTACAGGAAATTATCTCATAAGTTTTACTAATGGCTCATTATCATTTTTAGACCAGAAATACTCCAATATAAAGAAAATTTATGTCCAAAGATATTTTTACTCCAATTATAAAGAATATCATAGTTTTGCAGAAGCATTGAAATTTAAAATAATTATTGTAAATAACGTTAACAATTTAAAAGAAATTCACGAAATAGAAGTTAAAAGAAACATATCACATAAAATAAACATAATGTTTGTAACTATTTTCTTAATTATGTTTGCCATATTATCATGTGTATGTATTCAACAAAAAAGAATACATTAAAAGTTTACTAATAGAATTCAGGAGAATTCTAATCATAAGGAGGGAGAACGTACAAATGAATTGATTCATTTGTGCAAAACATTGTAAACGCAGCTAAATAAGAAAATTTACCTCGCCTGTTCTTTCTCAATTACCAATAACTAATTTAATTGAACTGACTTAAATGAATTTTGCTGAGCTAATGTCTATAAGCACTTTTTCGCCCTTTTTTCTTTTCGATTCTCCTCTTATAGCAAGTAGTATTGTATGTAAAGTTGGTTTAATTAAAGTTTTTGATGTTAAAAGTGAACAAGCGTTGTTTTTTTTAAAACTACAGGGTGACTGACTCGAACTGCAACTTTTTGAAATGCTATAGTTTTTTTATTTTTCGATAAATTTTATTGTGCCGAAGCAAAAAATGTTGGAGAATACATCAATTTTCAAATTGTATCAGTAGTTTTCAATATGTCCACCTTTGGCACGAATAATGGCCTTGAGACGGCCGAAGAAAGCATCGCACGCTGCACGCAAGTGGCTCTGCGGTATTTTGCCACATTCCCGGCTTGTGCTTGTTTGAGGTTGTCCAAACTTTGATATTTTTTATTGCCAACCTTCGCCTTTAAAATACCCGAGACAAAGAAATCCAACAGATTTGCATCCGGAGAATTTGCAATCCATTGTGTCGAAGAAATGAAGTGTGGAACATTGTTTTTTACCAATCTTGGTTGACGCGCGCTTAGTGAGACGGTGCCGAAATGTCTTGTTGAAATGTCCACGGTCTCCGACTGAAATGATTGTTTTCCCAAGGCTTCAATACTGTTTCTAAGACAGTTTCACGGCATACGATCGCATTAATTTTGACGCCACGGTTCAAAAATACGAGCGGAGAGCGACCATTGGCGGTTATGGCGGCCCAAATTATCACCGTCGGTGCTGCCTGCTTTCTGGTGGCCGTCCGAAGGTGTAAATTTTCGAAGGACCTCTCTGGAAAGTGAGCTCGGTCATTTTTTTTTGTTTACATATTGCTCTATAACAAATAGCGACTCATCGGAAAAAACCAAATTCGGCAACTCACCACTTTCGTGCAAGCGTAGCAACTCCTTCGTTTTTTGGACTCTAATTTTTTGTACAAATCCCGATTTTTTAAGAAGACGAAATCATAACAAGTTGAGTTTATATTATTCTGTTTAAAATTGCTGAATTGTTTATTTGTTCAAATCTTTTCATAATGAAAACATCAATATTGTTGATTATGGATCATTTGCTCAAACATACTCAAGTTTATTACTGCTTTCGGGGAAAAATGTTTTCAAATGTTATGATGTATGGAAGAATAAAAAGAAAATAGTTGTTAAATTTTATTTATACATATAATAGCATTCGTGGATTACTCAAATACATACATCTATATGTATGAACGGACTTGTTATTCCACTTTCTAAAACGAAACTAAGAATAAAATATCTTATGAGAAAAATCATAACCTTTAAATAGTAAACTTTAATTCTGCGGTGAAGCGAGTAATGAATTTAGTCGTTTTTTTTTTGAAACGATATTTTCTTAACCTTCCTACGGTTCTCGGGCCATTTTTGACCCATTTTAAGAAAGAAATTAAGTGTTCTCTAAGACAAAATTTTTGAAGGACTTGATATTTGTTGACTTTTTCTAAAGTGTTGAGCTGAATACAAATGCGTATGATTTTATAAAAAATATTAGTAACTTTGCGACGTACAAACTTTTTTAAGTCTGCGTCCCTCGGGTCAAATTTGACCTCTCATATGAATTGAAGGGTATTTGCAGTTTGTTTTGATTTCTAATTACCTACTCAATTTTGGTCATTTATAACCCAACCAGCATATTGTTGTTTTAGCTGCGATTTTGTATGTATTATCTATCTTTGCATTGTGTATTTAAAGGGTACAAATTATCAGATTTCCGGAGAAAAACTTATTCATCCAAGAATAGAGATCTATTTCGCATTCTTGTTAGTTACGTGTCGCGGGATAGTTTATTTCAAAATATTGAATAATATATTTAGAATACAGAATTATATTCAAAGAAAGGGAAACGAACATGAATTGTTGAGTTTTTTATAATCCACACAATTTCAAATTTGCATTATATCAGTTTTGGTTGTACAGTTACATTGTTTGATTTACGGCGCTTTTTTAGTATTACAGTAAACATTTAGTACGAACCTTTGTTTAGAAATTGTACCTTTGTAGCTATGAGTGATAGCGATGTTGAGGCTCCTGATTCATCAGACATCAGTGATATTAGTGATGTTGAAAATTTCTTTCTTTCAAATTATGATGGTGTCAAAAAATGGTCAAATAAATTACTCAAAAAAACCTAATAAAAAGAGTGTCGGAGGAGCCTCAAGGAAAAATATTATAAAATTAGTGCCAGGATTGACACGTTATTCTTGTTCTAGAATTACAGAAGTCAAACTTTCCAGCTTTGAATTTGATACGTAATATTTTGACCTTTACCAACCTTGAGGGCAGACGCATATATGGTGAAGAATGGACTAATGTTGATAGCACCGAACTATTTGCATTCATTGGACCACTTTTATTGGCTAGCGTTTTTCGATCAAACAACGAAAGCACTGAAAGTTTATGGAACTCTAAAAAAGGAAGACCAATATTTGCTGCAAATGTCATTGAAGATTTTCAAGAAAATATCAAGAGTTATAAGGTTCGACAACAGGGAGAATCAAAGTGAACGACGAATGTTATTGTAGATAAATTTGCTCCTATACGTGAGTTGTGGAATCAGTGGGTTGACTTATGTTATATTATTGCCAAAACTTTACAATCCATCTGAAAATGTGACAATAGATGAGCAGTTAGTAGCTTTCAGAGCAAGATGTCCCTTCCGGCATAACACGCCATCAAGGCCAGCGAAATATGGAATCAAGTTTTGGGTACTTTGTGATTCTGCAGTGAGCTACGTTTAGAATATTCAAGGAAATCGGAAGTACTCCAGAAAAAAATCAAGGTATGCATGTAGTTCTTGATTTGATTGTAGGGCTAAAAGGACACAATGTCACAACCGATAACTTTTTCACGTTTTATCAATTGGCACAAAAATTACTGGAGAAACAAATTACACTGGTAGGAACAATACGCAAAAACAAGCCCGAGTTACCACCAGAAATAGTTAATATGAAAGGAAGACCAATATATTCATCTAATTTTGCATTTATAGAGAATACTACTATCGTATCTGACATACCGAAAAAAAAAATCTGTAAATCTACTAAGTACTTTACATCATGACTCAAAAGTAAGTGATCGCTGGGATAAAAAGCCAAAAATAATTGGACAACGCAGTAAGTGGCTACAATTGCAAAAGGATGACAAAACGGTGGCCTCAAGTAGTGTTCAGTAATATGTTCGATACCATATTTCAGCTTATTACGCTTTTGTTTTATTCAAATCCGGTAACCATACATGGAAACACAGCCACCTTTCAAAGCTCCTTTTTGGAAGGGCTTGGTATGCAGCTTGTTACTCCCTACATAAAAAAGCGACAAACATTACCTCGAACACATTTTGCACTTGAAATTGCCAAGAAAATTCAAAGTAATTTTCAAACCGATACACAATCGCGAAATAGTTCAGGTCAAATTTGACCCGAAGGCCGTTCGCGTAAGTAAATTTGAGGACCGTAGGAAGGTTAATTAAACACACATGTATCGGATTTTGCGATAAGGACATAACAATTTTGTATTTAAATAAAAAACAGAATAATTGACATATCGGGCTGAAATTTATTCCAGGTGTATAGTAGTACACATATTTGATTTGAGTGTGGACTTCGATACCGTTCATATGATATCAAGTCTATCCAATTCAGGCTAAAAATAGTAAAATTATGGTTCTGACATGAAATCTACACCACACGGTTACTTTTTGGGGATGAAATGAAGTCTGTTGAAGCACATGTGGGTCTGTTCCACTTCGGACTGTTGTGCAATCTTTTATAAAAGTAAGCAGTTCTAATCATGTCTTTTTTGTTTGTTTTCCTTGTTGTTCGGCGTTTGGCATAACTTCGTGGGGAAGGGAAGTGGCTTTGTGGTGTTTATGTATTTGGCGAGTAGGGATATTATATTGGGAGGTTGGTGTGTTTAGAAATATACGATTTTTGTGTATTATGTTTGTATTCTGCATTTTCTCGTGCAGAGGATATGTAGACACCATATGAGAGGTTATATGCTAAAACTCTGGATTTGGCTCTTGATTTTCGTGGGGTGCGTATCACATAGAGACATTTTATTAAACTTCTTTAAAATGAATTGTTCGGTGTGTTCACAGAAAATCGATTGCAATTGCACATCTAAAATAAATTGCAGTGATTGCAAGCATTTTTTCACTTCGCGTGTGTAAACATCACAGAAGAAGAAGCTGATTTTTTTAAAATCAAGTAGCAATCCATTCCGCTGTGATAAATGTGCAGTGTTGAAACGCCGTTCTCTTCAGTGTTGTGGTACCCAAACATCAAAATAACAATGCTCTGGCCACAATTACCGCAAATATACAGCAAGTGAAAAAAGGCAATGCAAAAGTAACATTCCATCGAAATTGTGGGTGTGTATAATGTCAATGACACAAACGCAATCAGCAAGGCAAAACAGATCTTCACCAAAGCCTTGTCCATTGATGTTCCTGCACGAGAAAGTGCAAGCAAAATCCTCTCCATTATTTAAAAGTATCATCTGCGTGAGATTCTCCGATCTATCAACGAAGCAGCGAATAATGTGTGCAAAGAGGAAATGCAAAAACAATCTCAACACACACGTGACTGGCATTGATGGTGTTGGCAACAGCGGCAGTAGCAGCAATAGCAATAGCAACAGCGCCAATGTCAACGGAAAAGTGAGCGGCACTGGGATTTTCATTAATGATTCTCTTACGGAGTATACGCTTGCTCTTTTCTTGAAGAGTAAGGCACAAAGTATGTTTGGTACCAAAACAATCAAATACTTGTGAGTCAGATTGAGAGGGGAAAAGTCACTTCTATAAAATCTTTTGATGATCTTGCACTTAATTTAGTGCATTAATTTATATCGATGACTTTTGCACCCCTATTCCTTGTGGTACAAATTGTTTTTGTGAATAGTTCCTATTGTAATAATAAACTTGTTATTGTTCACCAGAATATCAGAAGCTTGAGAGAAAACTTCTCAATTCTTGTCACACATCTTGATTCTTTTGCGTGCAGTCCGGATATTGTTTTTGTGTCCGAAATTTGGATATACGAGTTTGAAAAAAAAAAAAAAGCCCGGGTTCAATCCGGGCTAATCCAAATAAAAACTACGCTGCTGCTGGTGTTGGGTGTTTTATTAAAGAAAACTACAAGATTATTAATGTCTTGTGTGTTGATTTTATGAGTGCAGATGTTCTAAAGTTTTCCCTTGAAACCTTAACTTAATTCGTGCGGTTTTTTTCTTTTTAAAATTTTAACGTTTATTTAAGATAAACATGTACAATAGTATTATTCAAAGTATTGCTCATCTGAAGCTATGACTTTTTCCCATCTTTCTGGCAATTTGTGGATCCCATCCCAAAAGAACTGCGCCGGCTTGGCGGATAAGAATGAATCAAAAAAATTTTTGATATTCTGCTCTGATGTGAACCGTACAGTCCAATCATCTTGTTCTCTTTGTCCGTCAGTTTGTGCTGAAACATTGCAATGTACTAGTTTTGTTTTTCAGCCCATAACTCTCCTTGAAATATTAAAAGCTATTGGTACCTTAAAAAAATCGAATTCGTGTGGTGCTGATGGTATCAGTTACTTTGCCCTTAAACAAATTGGATGTTTCATAGTGGATGTCTTGGCATATATTTTTAATTGTTGCGTGTTTGCGGGAGTCTTTCGTGATGACCTCAAATGCGCAGATGTCATTCCATTGTTTAAAAAAGGTTCTGCTACTGAGATCGGCAACTATAGACCCATTTCACTCCATCCTACTATTGCAAATCCCGGGGGGACAAAGATTTAAATTTATTAATAATATCAAATGCCGGGCTGCCGGCAAACAACAAACTTAACAACGAGGAAGAAGAACGAACCGCAACTACACTGGTGGTGGTTGATGAGCGAATGGAAAGGACTGCACAAAAACAAATGTGCAGACCAAGAAGGAATCGCAAAAAAACCGGATTTGCAACAAGCAGCTGTTGGTTAGCTGCACACACCAGCAACTCAGCAATGGGGGGGGGGGGGGAAGTTCACTCAGCGCAAAAGCTGATATCAAACACAACAGATAGGCGAAACCCAATTGGGTGGGAAAACCCAAATGGGTTTTCCTGCCTATGCGGGGTCGCTCTCTAGCTGGGTTTCTGCTGGTGGAGGAGGGTAAGCCGTCTTCGCCACAATCACCGACTTTGGTCATTTTGAGTGCTGCCGTTTCCCTTTTTAGCTTGTTCTTTGGTGTGTTTCCCGTTCTCGGTTTGTTTAATTTTGATAAGCTATGGAATGAGTTTACCGCGCTTTTTGTCCATCGTCGCCATTCGTCCACAGACACACATACAGCCAATTCAGCTGTTAGAGCAAAGGGTATCACATCCAAAGCTCCAACAGCTTCTCACAAATCCCCAGCCAATCACACACGTTGATGTTCTATGTTTGTGGGTCATGAAACCGAAGCTATGAGTTGAAAACTTCAATTGAGACCACTTGCTAGGGAGGAAAACTTAATTTATTAGGGGTACCATGGGGGTCAGTAAACCTTCTTGCAGACATGGGGGGGGGAGCAGAAGAACGACCGTGGGGAATTGTGGGCTTTCCTTTACAATATTGTTTTTAATTTTCAATTTCAGATATGGTGGGCTCGCGGCCATTGTTGATGGTGTTGACATCTCGGGGCATGAAGGGGCGGACCGCCTGTCTGCTAGAGTCTCTAGGCCGTCCGCCTGCCTCTATCAGGGGCACCTATGTAGTCATGTCTGGAACGGTAGGCCGGGGGAGGGAACTCAAATCAGAGGATCCAGTGAATCCCACCTGTGCCGTGGCATCAAGAGCATGACGGGAAGAAAGAAAAGAGGGGACAACACAAGAAGGGGGAGGAGAAATAAAGAGGTCAACAGGCAACAGATCGAAAAGGGTGTGAAGGATTTTTGGGGCGTGATTTGCACGCAACACAGCGAAGTTTTTTGAAAAACTAATGAAAAATAGGATAGTGAGTTTTTTTTAACTAAAACAAATTTCTTTAATCCCATCAAATTTGGATTTTAGAAAGCAAAGTCGACGGAGGACGCGCTCTTACAGTATTGTTCTCAAGTAATGTCACACTTCGATGGAAAAAAATGTACGGCTGGTTTATTTATTGATATACCCAAAGCTTTCGATATGGTTAACACTAATTTTTTGTTGAGAAAACTGAAAAACGCTGGCTTCCGGGGATTTATCCTTAATTGTTTCAGGTCATATCTGGCCGTGGTGTAGTGGTATATGCATAGACTCCGCAAGCAGAGGGTCGTGGGTTCGAAATCCGTGCGAGGCAATTCTGTGAAAAAGTCTTTTCATAGAATTTGTATGTAGTTATATGAAAAATCCCGTCGGCGTCAACTCTGGCATGAAGGCATAACACTGATGTTGGAGTGGTTGCTGGCTGGGCTAAATGTAACGAACTAACAACTAGCACGTACTTAAGAACCACTGGTTGAGGATGTACTAGCTCGTCCCTTCCAGTTTAACAACCACCTCTGGGAAAAATATCGAAACCTAATACACCTGAGTTTCAAACTACTACGCCACCCGTCCGCGCCCTGGAAAAACAGCCAGTAAAAGGGTATTCATGTCCCCTTGGTGCGCGCGCGGTATTAAAAAAAAAAAATAGGTCGCAGAGAGTTAAGATAGTTGAAATTAGGAGCGAAATTAAGTTCTTAAAACTGGGTGTTTCTCAAGGCTCTGTTTTGGCTCTAATTCTATTTAAAATTTACATCAATTCGCTATTTGATCTTAATTTTAAAGGTTCACCTACTGCATTTGTGGATGACATAAGCTTCTCTTATGGTCTGAACAGTCCTTTGGACCTGGTTTTTGATATCAATTGGGATCTAAATCTATTGAGACACTGGTTTGCAAAACATAATTTAGTTATAAGCTAAATAATAAATACAAACTGTCTAACTGTAATAGTTCGTCTCCCTCTCCCACTTTTTGTAGTAGTCTAAACTGTAGTGATAAATGTTTTTTTAGTGGAGATAGTCGACGACTTTAAGTACCTGGGGCTTACCCTTGATTCTAGAATGAGTTTTTTGAATCACGCAGACTCATTAAGAAAGTACTTTCGATGCACACTTAGACATTTTTACTTTTTGCGTAATTTATGCTCAAATAAGCTGTTAAAGATAATTTACAGAGTTTAACCGTTAAGGTAATTTTTGTTGCTAATGTTGCTTAACGCACGCCACCTCGTCCAAAATTGTACAAAATGCATTGATCACTCTGACTGCACAAAGCCTATTCTTTTGATTTTCCTTTTTTATGATTTCATAGTTTCGATACTGATTGGCGATCGATAAGGCACTACTGACGTAAATATAATACTTCAGCTAGAAGTCTACTGCTGTAGTGGATTCTTCTATATGCGGGATTATACGCATTATGAAGGCACTCACCCTAGAAGATTTGCAACTCACATATCCCAGGTATTTTTTAAAAGACAATCTTGAGTTGTGTTGGGTATTTTATTGCTGACTTGGATGCTATTTCATGTTGACCTACTGTGAGCACGTTGGTGCTCTTTCTATGGCAATTTTTGCAGTATTAATAATCGCTTTTTTGGGTGTGCCTTTCGAAAACTATACTGATAGTTCTCCTACTCCTTTAATGGCTGTTTTCAATTAGTTAGAGATGATATGCTCCAATATTTTCCCCGCGGTATATAATGAACGGTAGACCCCTGCAGGTTTGCTTCCCTTCCGCTTCAGTTTCTTCCATTGTTTGGGGTAAACTCCTTCGCTCAAGCAAGCGTTATAAATGTAGACAAATATGTCCATTTTTGCTTTGCAGCCGCAGCCTTAAAGGCTATATTAAGTATACCATCTGTGTAATGAGTGTTGATTTTCCACGATGTTCTACTCACAAATGAATTGCTTACAAGTTGAGATCGAAAATCGAACCCACTCTGCCGCAGTTTAAAAGTACTGACTTTAGGATCGTGAATGCCTTTAAAAGTTTGTTTCTTTTCCTGTTTGTTCCTGCACAGTCCCATTCCGTACCCATATCGCAGCTTTACCCTTAGCATTCGCTATCAATAGCGTATTGTCATATTTCCGATACGGTTCATTTAAGATAGGAGAGGTTGGGCGGCCAGCTAGTGAGTTAAGTTTAGCTGCAGTATTTTAATTTTTTCGACAGCAGGCTACCGGTAGAGTGGTTACTACCGTTGCTTTCCTTACCATGGCAGAGTAGACATTTTGGTTCTTTCTTTCATACTCGTACCTTTGTCATATAATCAATCACACTAAATCATAAGCAATGTTACGACCAGTCACTTTTGCATTTACAAGCTGTAAGCTTATACACGAATTTCACACATTTGAAACACTTAAGTGTGTCTTGCATCTCATGTATTCGGCACACAACCCATCTTATACGTATTTTACTCATTTCGCTGAGTTTCCTGGTTGCTTTCGTTGGTAAGCTCACGGTTGCCGTCTGGGTGCCACTTTAGACCTTCCTAAGCGAATTAATTGTCAATGTTCCTTCTACATCGGTATTCCTAAAGCTTTATAGGAGTGCATTAAATACAACTCGTTTGTGGTAAAGTCGTCAAGATCTTTCGCATCTATTAATGATTCTTGTATTAAGATTCTCACATCACCTCACATCACATCACATCACATCACATCACATCGTCGTTTTTCTAATGCGGGTAACATTTTCTTCAAGCCCTTTTAGTTCGGGATCGCGTTTGACTTTTCGGAACATATCTCCATATGTAAATTTTCCCTTTGTTCTTAAGACCAACGCATCGCGGCGTATAGGTTTTTTACTTTTTTCTGATGGGTGGTCGCTTGTTTTTTTTCGATCAAAGGACGGTTTCCTCCAAGGACGGCTTTTTCTTTTTGAGAAGTGGGAGTTGTTTGGACAGCAAAGCCGACGGAGCTGAGTTTTTCAGTATCGTATACTTCTTCCTTTTGGGAGTATCGCATATACAATATTTCCCATAATATTCTACGAAGAATTTACGAGTTTCTGTACTACTGACACAAGGATGCCGATTAGTTGTCAATGTGGGTATGGAATGTGGGCATCTTAGGTGCTTATGTTGTGCTATCTACATTTTGTTATGGAACGTGGAACCATATACAATATTAGTGCTGTGAACTAATAAATTAATTTTATGTATTATGTTGAATTAACTCCTCCGCTTTAAATGCTAACGTCCTCGTTTACGAATTGATTAAAAGAACAGGATTTGATTAATACGCCATATTTTTGGTGAAAATCTTTTATTTTTAGTATTTTGGGATGGGTCGTCGTCTTGATGGTTTTGAAGTGTGGGTTTGTCTTGTTTCGCTTTACATCTCTTAATGTCTATACACTCAAATAGAAGTATGATCAATGCCAGTAAGGCGATATTGATTATCGATCTTTTTGCATTGTCTTTTCTCAATGCTTTGATTATTTCCGTATTATAGACGTATTTCCGTATTTGGAGATCGCGAATTCTTTTCCCGTCTTCATGGGTTTTTGGGTTTAGATGCACCTTCTTTGTGGTCACTTTTGGTGGAAATCGTATAAACATAGTGCTCTTTCGGAAAGGATTTGGAGTAAATGGATCAGACTACGATCCCTTATCCTTAGTGTTTTTAATTGTTTTGTGATTTTCGTGAAGTTTTAAGGCACGGCCGTAATGCTCAATAAGTTTGCTTCCTCGCTGCCACTACTTGCAGAAGTGTAGTGGAGTGAAGTTCATTTGTGTATTGTATCGAACTATGTGTCTGCTTGGTTCGAACAGGAACAAGGATCGTCCTGGCTACCCATTTAGTGGATGGAGTTCAGAGCCTGTATGCTCCAGCTCTAATCATGCCTTGTTTTGCTCATTCGTGCAGGTCATGAATTTGTATCGGAGTTACTATAATATGCATATTCAACCAAATAAACTCGCTTGGGATAATTTTAAATGGCACACTTAGTCTCTGCTAAAGAGGATAATAGAATGCGATTTTTTACAGAAGTCCGTTTGAATGCTTTGTATGTTTTAGCAAATAAAGGCACCAAATCAAAAATATATGGTGGCAGATGATTGAAATCAAATCAAAAAAACCGATGTGATTGCGGCTGTAAAAACGCAGTCCTTGCTTTAAGAATACTTAAAATCTTCTTAGCGTTTGTGAAAACTATTGCCATTGTAACTTTGATTTGAATATAACTCCAAAACCGAGAAGATTTCTTTTTCTAATTCTTTAGGGAGTATGATGTGTATCTGAATACGAAATGAAGATACATATTTCTACACACTTATAATCCATTCATTGAACAGGCTAGTTGAAGGAACGACGTGTTTATGATGACTGGCTGCTGATAGATTTACGTAATCCGTTCAAAAATTAATCACGAAAAGTCTTAGAGGTATTTTATTTCCCTTCGTAAAAGTACCAAAGGCAACAGTTTTCATGGCTTTTTATACACTTTGATACTGTTACTTAAAACATCCAGAAAATGTTTCACTCAAAGCAGCAAAGAGAGGTATTGTCCACTCTAAAGAGTCATCACGCCTCAAAGTCATATTACACGAAAAGGATGATGAGGTTAGTGTGTAGTATATTCTTCGTTCTTTATGAAAAACTTTGGTACTCATTAGTTCGTCTCTATAATAGATAGCAAAAAATCGATGATGGTATGTTGGATTTATGATGATGGTTTGAACTTCTTAAGTTTTTTTCCAGGATCCGCCGAAGTGTGAAGTTTCTCGGGCTGAAACCGTACTGATAGATACCAATCAGGTTGTACATGCAGATTTCAGACATTTACACAACAGAAAAGATTTTGTACACAACATTGAGGAGACCTCTATAATTGGCACTGTTGACTGGGTCCCTTTTTTGTGGACCGGACAAGCGATGTTGAGATCTGAGAAATATATTAAGTTAGTGAATGTTCTTTACAAATTCACTTCTAGTAAATTCACGTCCAACGTCCTGTCCAACGGATTTGTTGAATTTCAGATATTGCTATTCTTACTTTGTTTTGGTCAGGTGGACCGAAATTGGTGGACCGTCTAAGTCTCTCTCATCTACAGTGTAAAGAAAAACTCTTTTCATTTCAGTACCAACTATGACTCTACTATAAGGTTTTCTTCTACATTTCTACAGCCTTCTGTACGGTTTTTTTTTTTTGCATTGGCACGTTCTTTTTACCTGTTGATAGAACTTCTGTATGTTATTCTTAGAGTACAACCACTCAGTTTCTTCGATCGAGTGCTTCCGGTAGTTTTTTTTTCTTCTTCTGGAGAAGCCGATGTTCTTCCCATCTATTCTGCTCGTAGAACTCACGAAGTGGAGTTGGGAAATCCGCATTCTTACCTTGGCTGCAACAAGATGCTTATCCTAGTTAGTCTTATCTTCCGGAAGGTCCTAATGACCATAGTACTGGTGGCATGGCTCAAGTCGATCACAATTGCTTTCTATAGTGCACAAAAGTGCATAATCTTAAGTCCGTTGACAGATGTGGAGTCGTGTAGGCCATGCTAACCAACTGTTCTACCAAATTTGTTCTCCTTTCCTATTCTGGCGTTAAAATCATCTAGTACAATTTTAACAATTTAAGATATTGCTAATATTATTAAAGGCTATACAATTATTTATTTAATATCATGATTGCAAAGACTTCCCACATTCCCACATAATAAAGTGATTTGATCAGTAATGTCACTAGTAATAGGAGAATCCCTGACTTTTGAAGAAGTGTAGGATTTAGCTAAAACTGTTAAAAATTTGCATATCTTTTAAAATCCTAATCGATCCATTCTTTTACCGTGAAATTTTGGTCTGCGATAAGGCGACAATTCCGTTGCAGTGACTTTGTTCATAATCAATTTGTCGAATTTGGAGTGAGTAAAATATAAATAGGATCTATCAGTTGGTGCGCTTTTTAGTTTGGTGACATCATCGGGGCGTTTTTTTTTTTTAATATGTGAAACATCGAAATGACGTCACCGCCAACACGACCAACACCGAATTGATAAGATCATTAATATTATAATCAATGTATTGCAAGTGAAATTTCATTACGATTATTGACATTTATACATTCGTAAAAACTTAATTCCTTTTATAACGTCCAAGTACGAAATAGCTTCATTTATTTACTGTCCATGTACCATCTATATTTTCGGATAATTATAGTGGTAGCTAAGCCGTTCTAAGACTTAATTTACCGGAATTCAAAGTTGATAAGTGTGTGAACATAGTTTGCAGGACATTTGATTTTTTTTTTTTTTAAACAACTTAATACTCAAATGGGTATGATTATACTTATAATGCCTGAGCATGTGTTTTTTTGAAAAATGGGATAGAAAGAGAAGATGTTTGGGGTCAGTGGTAATTTTGCTCCATGGGTTATATCCTATTCGAATGGCTTGTTATTGTTTTCTACTCAAGTACTTACGTACTGATTGACTAAAAAAATTAGTGTCTTTTGGGCGCGGTTGGGATTCGAATATCGAACCTTCCGATTTGAAAGCCAAATCACTAACATCTGAGCCACGTGCCACGTGCCATACTGCCGGCGAAACCATCCAGTTTTTGAACGAAGTGTTTGATGAAATTATCATTTTCAAAAATAGATCTGTGCCCTGGCATCGAAAAATTGGTCGAAAAATAGATTTCCTCAGTTCTTTAGCCAGTCGTTCGCTAACTGCATACAAGATGCTGGTCAAATCTACTTCTCTTGCTAGATCGGCTAATTGAGGTGCACATAACTTCAGCCCTGAAGGATTGGCCGCCATAGTTTTAAAAAAAATCTGTCTATTACCTGGTAAACATGTCACAGGACCGTCTTATTCTTATATTTCACATGAAGTTACTTTTTGCTTCTGGAAAAACTCAAACAAAATTTTTTCCCAGAATAAAGGCACAATCCCAAATTATGAGACTATTGCGAAATCTCCAACATATCCAAGGTCTTCGAGAAATTTATACGATATGTATGGCTAGATATTCTGGTAGGTAGGCAACAATCAACCTAACAGAATTCGTGTCAAGTACAATATTAAAGATGGCAAAGAAGTTGACCTGAATCGGTAAAGTTCTATAAAATGTCCTTATCAAAATAAAAGAAATTGACTTTTACGAGTTTTTCTAATTCGGGGTTTTTGAAGAGTAGACAATTTCAGTAGTCATTTTACGCTAGAATAGATGTGCTGCGTCGCCCTAGCAAATCAAGAAAGTCATCAATATCCTTGACAACAAGCATTTTCAGCTAGTGAAATCTGTTGCCAGGTATCTCCAGTGCCGTACTCTAAGTTGGTTGAGATCTCCTGCGATCATGCTCCTCTGCCCCATCACAAAGGATTAAAATTGGAGGCCCTTTGAACTGGAAATGTGATATCCAGTCGCTCATCATGGTTTAGCCATATCGTAAGTTGAATCCATAGATGCCCAACTAGAACGGTGTCACTATATAGCCCGTACAGGTCGTGATTGAATCGTCTCTTCCATAACTCGTCGATACAAACTGAAGGTATTCACCAAGTAGCTCGAACTGACTAGAGCCCTGGATTTGTTGTTGCTGTTCAGAGGGGGAAACATGATTGCACACAGTGCAGGTGCTAATGTAAGACTCTGAAATACTAAATCTAAACTCCGCAAACTATTATCGTCTCATCCCACGGAACTGCCGTAAGGTATAACATTTCCTGTTTGGTATTTGAGTTTGGTTGTTTTCCCTGACTCTCTCCAGCCGCCCTAATAGGTATGTGTCTTTCTTTTCTTGCGACAGGTTACTAGAATTGCTTGTATTTTATGTTCGTTTTTTCAATTGGCCTGGAAAAACCCTTCTGCTACAAACTTGCTATACATTTCCACAAATGGTTCTGTTTTTGTTTTTGAATGCTAGCTTGAGGGTTTCATTTGGTATGCCATCCAATCCAGGTGACTTATTATCATCGAGTCGTCTGCATACGTCCATGACTTCCATTTCCGTGACGGATGCGATCTCCTATATTTTCTGAGGTGCTTCTGTACGCTCTGCTGGTGTTTGCGGTGAAGGTACCCTAGTGCCTTTAAGTTTTGCTACGATCGTCCTGTAGGCAGCATCGCAAGGATTTACATCTGGTTGCTCGCAGAGTTCTTTAAAGCTGTTGCATTTGCTTCTCCGGATGGGAGGGAAAATCTCTGCGTAGCTCTGCTACCTCTTGTGTTCACCTGTATATTGGTGGACGGCAATTTGTTAACGTCTTCCAGACCATGGATGCGTCGCAAGCCCTTGTTAAGTATTTAGTAACCTGAGTTTATTGCAGACTGCCCAAAAATCAGAATTAAAGAGTCTTCGTCCAGTGTGCTTATTTACCACCTTATCCGTTGTACCTTCTTTAGCGACCGTTCCTCGGTTTCACCTCTAAGTGGATGGCCAGGCGGTCGCTGTGGTTACTGACTCTCCACTAAGCACCTCTCGCTAGGAAACCTGTTACTAGAGCAGATAGTAACCGATAAAAAAGAATTGCGCTCAAAGTCATATCACATGCTTTTCCACATGGAGGTGAAAGCAAAGGCTTACGTGTCAACGTTTGTGCCTTCATAAAACGCTTGACCATTATTGGAAACCAAAACAATTTTTAAAAATTTAAAACAAATTTAAATGTTAGTACAGGGTTTTTCATGAGACGCGCCCTAAATTGTTTTTTAAATTAAGTGGCGTGTGTTTAAGGTAACTATCAATATTTTTTTTTATTTTTTTTTTTTTTTTTTGCGCAATATATTTCATACCATTAGTTCTGTTATATGGTATCATACAAATATTCTTCAAGAACTGATTGCAGGAGCAGATGTGCAAATGCAAAGTCTTTGACTTTGTGTCGTAGAGCAGAGACATAATGTAGCCCAAAAAAAGTTTTAAAGTGTTAAAGCGTGTGAGCTAATTACTGGCGATAAGACAGTAATTGTAAGTGGTTCTATTGAAAACACATATTTTACAAGACTTCCAATTTACAATTTTTAAAAATTGATTATCATTGAGCGATATCGGTTTTCGTTCACCGTAACCGAGTCTCGGAA
Organism: Volucella inanis; assembly: GCA_907269105.1. NCBI lineage: Eukaryota > Metazoa > Arthropoda > Insecta > Diptera > Syrphidae > Volucella > Volucella inanis. The sequence continues at coordinate 136,869,044 of OU026153.1, forward strand.
GAAGTACGGCCCATTTACACTTCCGACTTGAAAACCATGCCAAAAATTTTTTTTTTTAATAGGTATAAAGAAGAAGAACTTGTTTCAAATTAAAGGGCAACGAAGACTATCGAATTCTTAAGATTGTATTGTATTTCATACATACAAATATTTCATTATACGATACATAAAATTTTTTACAGCCTTGGACTCGTGTTAATGGAGTCGCTAACCAGTTTTGGTTTTAGGTTTAATAATAATAAAATTCATCACCACTGAACACTTTTCAGTTATATTTATTTAAAGCAAATATAACAGGCAGACAAGTAATAACTCATAATGTGCAAATGTAAATTTGCTTTTATAATACTTATTATTCAACAGAAATAACTATAAGTATACTGCAATGGTTTTAATTTGTATCCAAAATCAACGGTTCTTTGCATCTTCCCTCATTGTAGATCATGTAAGCTAAAAGATATTAAATTAAAAATGTGAACATGTAATAAAATTATACATTCGATAATCAGGTTTACTTTGTCCAGTGCTACAGATCTGATAATCCAACAGACATTGATTATTAAATTGAAGTTTCTCCTTATTGTAGTATCCACAAACTGGCTTCATAATCCTTGGACACCTAGGATTGCATAGAGTCTGGCATTTTTCCTTAGTAACATTTTCCAACTCTAATGACAAGTCTTATTGTAAACTAAATAGATTTCTAATTTCTTCTTACCAGGCACATTACGATTTTGGCGATTGCAATTCTCATTTGCAAGATGACAGGGGTTTCGGAAAAGAATACATCTATCGCCATCAGTAGTCCATGTTGTATCTTCCTCAAGTGAGCATTTATATGCCAATTGACACTGCCGTTCTTTAGGTTCATCTGAAGATGCACTGCACGCAACGGAACAAAAAGATATTGCAATAATAATTACGAGTTTCATATCGATTTGATTTTATCATCAATAACGTTTAGGAGCTAACGATATACGAGTACTGATCAAATTTTTTCAGTTTTACGTATGCACTCATATATAAAGAACTTTTGAATCAGAAAGCATCGGAAATCAAGGTAATTTTTCTCTGGTAGACAAGCTTTTGAGCCGTTTTATTCCGTGGTATGAACGTTTGAGTTTCATAATCTGAAACACGCTATAAAGCTCTCGTGCTGTAGGTGTATAGCAAATTTTTTTCTTTTACCTTTGTTTTCTCATGTATCTACAAAATTTCCAGCGACAACAGAAAACAAAATAGATTACTGTGCTATAAAGGTAATGCTTTGGGTTATAATATATAAAGGGGTGTAGAACTTGCGTCCATATATACTCGTAGTTAATATCCATTTTTGTGATTTATTTACATTTACAATATAAATTAAATAATAATTAGCTTATTGTTATAAAAAAAATATTTTTAATTAACCTCTCACATCGAGCGAGAACTAAGAACTAACTTAACAATAAATTCATACTACCTAAGATACTTATGTTTCTAATGCATCCCAATGTCCCACGGTTGCTCTAGACGCATCGTTAGCATTTCCGTTGATCGTTGTCGTCCGGTGACACAGGTGTTGGCGAACGAATTGTGGGAAAATAATGTGTTCACGCTGCCCTCTCGTGAACTCAACGTATTGTTCGTTAACTTATATAAATGAAAGTAATTAAACATACAATAGAAATGCTCTGAGTTGATCATGGGCAGTGAAAGCAATTATGAATTCTTGGACTGTGATGACTGCAGCTTAGAAGAGCGGTGATGCTGGTCTAAGCGTCATAGGAGTAGAACCTTGTCGTACAAGTGACTTGTCCTATGGCAAAGTTACATTTGTCGTCAAAAAATATTTCATACATTCTCCATATGTCGTCTTTATACAGCTATCAATGCTAATCATTGGTATCTCTTTAAAACTCGTTCGGATGTGTTAGACAATAGTTAAAATACAATTACATGACTGTCGAATTTTGTTTTTCCAAAGTTCATTTCATTCATTCATTTCACTAAAATTAAGGAAATTGGTTAAGTTGCACAGTGTTATGTCTTAAATTCCAGAGGTCGTTGAAAAAAAGTGGACCAAGTGTTAATATAACTATGCTCTATGGAGAAAAAGAAAAGTTTGATCTATTAACATATTTTAAGATTGGCTGTGAATGTAAGTTTCTTTTTATGATTTGTGGTTGACATCGATAGTGTACTCCTTTTCACTAGTTGTTTGTTAAATAAATCCGTAGATATCTACGATATAAGATCCTACTCCTCCCTTTTCTTATAGGTCTCTCATGGTGGCGAGTTCTACAAGCGAATGGTATTTATAAAGTACGGCGCCAAGACGTGTGTTTCAGATATGTTCAACAGAAAATTAAATTCTGTTGAATATTCTAGAAGCTAATTAAGGGTAGTGTTACATATTTGCCTTAAGCAAGCAGAAACCTGACTTAACGTGTTTTTTTTTTCTTTGTTTTTTCTGTCGGAATAGAGATTTTAGACAAAGACCTATTCCATTTCTTTTTAATGGAATCTACCACTCTTTCTCCGCTCTGCAGTGTCACCACTTTCACAGGAAGCATTGCAGGATATTGAATCACTTATGGTATGTTTAGTTTAAGTGCTTGGGAAAAAATTTTTCACAATACACTTCATTGCCATCAGGATTGCGTATATCTCTGTTTGGAAGACAGACGCAGGACTTAGGAGTGAAATCTATCGTCGTGGTCCTCCAGAAAAACTCCAGCGTCGCATCCTATATCGGTTTCGGAGTCATCCGTGAACACCCCACTACATTCTTTTTCTGGCGCAGATTTATGACAATTCTTGGACACAGGGAAAGTCGATTTCGTATTTTTTCTCCAGCAAGAGTTCTAGTGTCATTGCGTCAGATGGCATGTCCATAACACCAGAGTCAAAAGACAGTTGGCGCGCAAGATTTTTTTTTTTTTTTAACGGAAGATGAGAGTGCAGCCCATTTATTGAATATCAAAGCTTGCTGAGGAAAGCCCTCATGCATCGTAGTTCTTTGAAGTTTGGTAAAAGTGTCAACGACACATTTTCATGGGAACTTATTTCAGCCTTATCATAGCCCTGTCTATCCAGAGGATCCTTCCCATGTCTTCTCGACAGCGCCTTAGAATCTTTCGACGTAACATGTTGAGTCAATAGAAGTTTGTTATCTAGGATGGCACCTTAATAATTAGCTTCCTTGGTAAATTGGATGGCGATGCCCTTAAGTACCAGATTAGTCAGACCAGTCAGCTTCTTCCTTCTCACAAAGAGAACAACATCAGTTTTGAAAGGCTTGACTGAAAGCCCATTTCTAGTGCACCAATCGTCGATCACGTCTAGAGCTGCCTTTATAGCAGAGAGTCGCCAGGCACGATCAAACCAACAGTAAAGCTACATCATCCGCGTATGTTTGCGCATAGTCATCTGAACTCTTTGGCTTGATAACCAGAAATAATTAGGCTCCACTTTTGTCCAATTTTTAGTCAAAAAATGATAAATTGCCTTTATTTTCTTTTGTGTGAATTTGTTTTGTTGTAGGTTTTTCAGGCTACTCGGGATTGAAAGTAGTGACTCGCAGACATCTTTTTGATAAGATGAATAAGCAGCATTTTCCATCAATAAACCAAAAATTGAAATACTTAGAAAATTATTTGTTAGTGTGTTACGGGGACTCAAATGAAGACAAAAATACCTAAAACTTAAATTTTCATATTCTAAAACAGAAGTAAAAAAGAGATGGTCTAAAGCACACAGCACTCCAGAAAAATGTCTTGTAAGCAACAAGTCGTGGTTAGAAAGAACATTCAAAATACCTATAAAAACCTTTCCATACCCGGACAACCTATTAAAACATTCAGTGAATGCAGTGAAAGAACAAAAAGGAGCAAAACAGAAAAAGTTCGTTCATCTGTAAACGAAGAAGTGATAGTATACGTTGTTCAAGTGATATTACAAAGAGAAGGACAAAGAAACGCCTCTCGAGTTTTAAAAAATACAACAATGTAAAAACCGACATTTTTAATCAAAAGAGCAGGTCGTACTACAAATGTTCGTGGAGGCAGATACAAAATCGTACGAACAACGAACAAAATATTTTATCCGCCCTATGTACCAATGCTGAAGGCTTAAAAATAAAGAATGTTACCCTCCCGAAGAGTCACTACGAGTGACCACTACTAGCGCCGAAAGTAATCCTCAATCTTTGTTGGGTCATACCGTTACGCGATTATTATCAATTTCCTGAAAGAAGTCCTAATTATATTACACTTACCGAAATTGAAAGGAATTCCTTGCAAATTATATGTAAATGGAGTTGTGATGGATCACAACAAGCTCAATATATACATAGATTTACTAATTATGCCGTCTCAGATGCAAATATATTTTTGAGCTCATTAGTACCTTTACAAATAGTCGGGAAAACCCGACTACTTCCTCACCTCGATATCGCCGCCCGATACGATTTAGATTTGTGAAAGGGTCTACAGACATCACTAAAGAAGAAATAAATTACGTCAGAATACGTCAGAAATTTTCTTTTTGCCACTGTCTTAAAATGACTATGGTAGATGGAAAGATCTGTAATGCAGCAACTGACACGAAGTTAACGAGTAGATACTTAGTATACGGAGCTACATCAAAAGATTTTAATAACTTAAATAAAAAAACACAATATCTGGCCAGAGCCGCTCGGACAGATTTGGCCTATCAAATTTATGGTACACGACTGAATTGGATTATTCGAAAGTTTGAAAGATATTGCATTTAGCTTACAAAATGCTCGTTAAAAAATATCGCGCAAGAAGAACTGAAGAAGAAAAATCATTAGAACAAGAAAAAAAAGAATCGGAGATTCAGCGAAAATTTAGAAAAGAAATGGGTCTTTTAGTAAATATAGATATAAAAACCCACAACTAGCTGCTGAAATAACTGGAATAATAGAGTTAAAGTAATTTTCGAAGCCAAGCAGTCAAAAAATCAGTGTTCAAAAGTTTGACGAATATACGTTGGAAACGGGAAAACTTTATGTGGTGTTGTACACATTTTTGTGATTTATTTACATTTACAATATAAATTAAATAATAATTAGCTTATTGTTATAAAAAAAATATTTTTAATTAACCTCTCACATCGAGCGAGAACTAAGAACTAACTTAACAATAAATTCATACTACCTAAGATACTTATGTTTCTAATGCATCCCAATGTCCCACGGTTGCTCTAGACGCATCGTTAGCATTTCCGTTGATCTTTGTCGTCCGGTGACACAGGTGTTGGCGAACGAATTGTGGAAAAATAATGTGTTCACGCTGCCCTCTCGTGAACTCAACGTATTGTTCGTTAACTTATATAAATGAAAGTAATTAAACATACAATAGAAATGCTCTGAGTTGATCATGGGCAGTGAAAGCAATTATGAATTCTTGGACTGTGATGACTGCAGCTTAGAAGAGCGGTGATGCTGGTCTAAGCGTCATAGGAGTAGAACCTTGTCGTACAAATGACTTGTCCTATGGCAAAGTTACATTTGTCGTCAAAAAATATTTCATACATTCTCCATATGTCGTCTTTATACAGCTATCAATGCTAATCATTGGTATCTCTTTAAAACTCGTTCGGATGTGTTAGACAATAGTTAAAATACAATTACATGACTGTCGAATTTTGTTTTTCCAAAGTTCATTTCATTCATTCATTTCACTAAAATTAAGGAAATTGGTTAAGTTGCACAGTGTTATGTCTTAAATTCCAGAGGTCGTTGAAAAAAAGTGGACCAAGTGTTAATATAACTATGCTCTATGGAGAAAAAGAAAAGTTTGATCTATTAACATATTTTAAGATTGGCTGTGAATGTAAGTTTCTTTTTATGATTTGTGGTTGACATCGATAGTGTACTCCTTTTCACTAGTTGTTTGTTAAATAAATCCGTAGATATCTACGATATAAGATCCTACTCCTCCCTTTTCTTATAGGTCTCTCATGGTGGCGAGTTCTACAAGCGAATGGTATTTATAAAGTACGGCGCCAAGACGTGTGTTTCAGATATGTTCAACAGAAAATTAAATTCTGTTGAATATTCTAGAAGCTAATTAAGGGTAGTGTTACATATTTGCCTTAAGCAAGCAGAAACCTGACTTAACGTGTTTTTTTTTTTCTTTGTTTTTTCTGTCGGAATAGAGATTTTAGACAAAGACCTATTCCATTTCTTTTTAATGGAATCTACCACTCTTTCTCCGCTCTGCAGTGTCAACACTTTCACAGGAAGCATTGCAGGATATTGAATCACTTATGGTATGTTTAGTTTAAGTGCTTGGGAAAAAATTTTTCACAATACACTTCATTGCCATCAGGATTGCGTATATCTCTGTTTGGAAGACAGACGCAGGACTTAGGAGTGAAATCTATCGTCGTGGTCCTCCAGAAAAACTCCAGCGTCGCATCCTATATCGGTTTCGGAGTCATCCGTGAACACCCCACTACATTCTTTTTCTGGCGCAGATTTATGACAATTCTTGGACACAGGGAAAGTCGATTTCGTATTTTTTCTCCAGCAAGAGTTCTAGTGTCATTGCGTCAGATGGCATGTCCATAACACCAGAGTCAAAAGACAGTTGGCGCGCAAGACTTTTTTTTTTTTTTTAACGGAAGATGAGAGTGCAGCCCATTTATTGAATATCAAAGCTTGCTGAGGAAAGCCCTCATGCATCGTAGTTCTTTGAAGTTTGGTAAAAGTGTCAACGACACATTTTCATGGGAACTTATTTCAGCCTTATCATAGCCCTGTCTATCCAGAGGATCCTTCCCATGTCTTCTCGACAGCGCCTTAGAATCTTTCGACGTAACATGTTGAGTCAATAGAAGTTTGTTATCTAGGATGGCACCTTAATAATTAGCTTCCTTGGTGAATTGGATGGCGATGCCCTTAAGTACCAGATTAGTCAGACCAGTCAGCTTCTTCCTTCTCACAAAGAGAACAACATCAGTTTTGAAAGGCTTGACTGAAAGCCCATTTCTAGTGCACCAATCGTCGATCACGTCTAGAGCTGCCTTTATAGCAGAGAGTCGCCAGGCACGATCAAACCAACAGTAAAGCTACATCATCCGCGTATGTTTGCGCATAGTCATCTGAACTCTTTGGCTTGATAACCAGAAATAATTAGGCTCCACTTTTGTCCAATTTTTAGTCAAAAAATGATAAATTGCCTTTATTTTCTTTTGTGTGAAAACGAATTTGTTTTGTTTTAGGTTCATCAGGCTACTCGGGATTGAAAGTAGTGACTCGCAGACATCTTTTTGATAAGATGAATAAGCAGCATTTTCCATCAATAAACCAAAAATTGAAATACTTAGAAAATTATTTGTTAGTGTGTTACGGGGACTCAAATGAAGACAAAAATACCTAAAACTTAAATTTTCATATTCTAAAACAGAAGTAAAAAAGAGATGGTCTAAAGCACACAGCACTCCAGAAAAATGTCTTGTAAGCAACAAGTCGTGGTTAGAAAGAACATTCAAAATACCTATAAAAACCTTTCCATACCCGGACAACCTATTAAAACATTCAGTGAATGCAGTGAAAGAACAAAAAGGAGCAAAACAGAAAAAGTTCGTTCATCTGTAAACGAAGGAGTGATAGTATACGTTGTTCAAGTGATATTACAAAGAGAAGGACAAAGAAACGCCTCTCGAGTTTTAAAAAATACAACAATGTAAAAACCGACATTTTTAATCAAAAGAGCAGGTCGTACTACAAATGTTCGTGGAGGCAGATACAAAATCGTACGAACAACGAACAAAATATTTTATCCGCCCTATGTACCAATGCTGAAGGCTTAAAAATAAAGAATGTTACCCTCCCGAAGAGTCACTACGAGTGACCACTACTAGCGCCGAAAGTAATCCTCAATCTTTGTTGGGTCATACCGTTACGCGATTATTATCAATTTCCTGAAAGAAGTCCTAATTATATTACACTTACCGAAATTGAAAGGAATTCCTTGCAAATTATATGTAAATGGAGTTGTGATGGATCACAACAAGCTCAATATATACATAGATTTACTAATTATGCCGTCTCAGATGCAAATATATTTTTGAGCTCATTAGTACCTTTACAAATAGTCGGGAAAACCCGACTACTTCCTCACCTCGATATCGCCGCCCGATACGATTTAGATTTGTGAAAGGGTCTACAGACATCACTAAAGAAGAAATAAATTACGTCAGAATACGTCAGAAATTTTCTTTTTGCCACTGTCTTAAAATGACTATGGTAGATGGAAAGATCTGTAATGCAGCAACTGACACGAAGTTAACGAGTAGATACTTAGTATACGGAGCTACATCAAAAGATTTTAATAACTTAAATAAAAAAACACAATATCTGGCCAGAGCCGCTCGGACAGATTTGGCCTATCAAATTTATGGTACACGACTGAATTGGATTATTCGAAAGTTTGAAAGATATTGCATTTAGCTTACAAAATGCTCGTTAAAAAATATCGCGCAAGAAGAACTGAAGAAGAAAAATCATTAGAACAAGAAAAAAAAGAATCGGAGATTCAGCGAAAATTTAGAAAAGAAATGGGTCTTTTAGTAAATATAGATATAAAAACCCACAACTAGCTGCTGAAATAACTGGAATAATAGAGTTAAAGTAATTTTCGAAGCCAAGCAGTCAAAAAATCAGTGTTCAAAAGTTTGACGAATATACGTTGGAAACGGGAAAACTTTATGTGGTGTTGTACAGTTGGCATTCTATGACTCCCATCATGCCAAAATTTTATTACATGGTGGAGCAATCATCGAACATTCTCTTTTACCGATTGGTCTGCTTTCGGAGGAAGCTGCAGAAGCGCGGAACAAACACTTTCGTTCATACTGTTTAACCTTCTTAAAATGGTTTTCTTCTTGTTAATGTTTAAATAATTCCTACCACTTGGCATTTAGTATTAGATAATAACTAATAACCACATAATTTTATATCATATTGGATTTGTATCTTATACATATATATGTATGTAAAACCACATGCATAGAGAACTGAAAATCAGTAAATTAAAGATTTTCATATATGTACTATATGAGCTTGTTTCAATTACTACTCGCGATTAATTATTTACTTGCTTATCTAAAACTAATCAGCCGATTTGAAAAAAAAAAACGAATTGAACTCAAAGTATAACCGGTACATCATTAAAAGAATAATCCGATTAGGTCAAAAAACCTTTTAGTTATACATGTAAAACCATTAACAAAAACGATTTTTTTATGAGAAAACACCAATTAATTGAGATAACTTGGTAAATTAAAATTATGTTGAGTCCAAAGTACCCGATTATTCATTGTAGTGTTGTTTATTATTAAAACAAATCATCAAAAAAATTGTGACCGGCTAATTCCCAGAAATTGATCGCGAGGTCACACATATGTTAGGTCGAAGGGCTACATAGAACTTGAAGGAAACGAGGAAGGAATCCCCACTCCATCATTAAGATACCAACATTGTTAGTGCTGCCGAGCAACGTCCTTCATATCGCGACGCCCTTCTGAATCGGATACTTTGTATGTCGAGTTGTGCAAACCATAGTCTCCATAGCCATAGGTTTGGGCTACCAAAAATGGCTCCACAATTTCTCTTAAATGTGCGTTTGATACACTTTTGCTGAGGATTCGAAACCATTTGCGCAGAAATTGAGCTCGATGACCCCATTGTAGGCGACTGCCCAACAAACCATCACAGACGCCGGAGGTGGCCACGTTGGACTCTTGGAACGAGCTCGGTCGCATCTCGTGATGACGGTGATAATCCTCTTGTCAGTAAAAAGAATTCGTCTTTAACCATTTTACGTGTACTGGCGAAGCAAGACTGCTAATTTTTTATTATTTATTTTTTTTTTTGAACAACTAAACCCTCAAGTGGGTATAAATATACTTGTATGTGTTCATGTTTTAATTTTTTTTTTGTAAAATGGTATAGACAGAAAGAAAGGTGTTTTGGCTAAGTGGTTATTTCGCTCCATGGCTGGCAGCCAACATTTAATGGGGAGACTAAATTATAAGTGGAAGTTGGCTTGTTGTCAATTTCTAGTCAACTACTCATCTTACTTGATTTTTGTTAACTGAAAAAAAAGAATGTCTATCGGGCAAGGCTGGGATTCGAATATCGAACCTCCCATTCATTTTACAGCAATTCTTCATTTCAAAAGTTTATTCCTGCTCTAAAATTGATCTCTATTAAAGACCTCCAATCGCAGTTGGCTAAACAATCCGCATCATTACAACGCAGCTTCACTGAGGAAATTGACAAAATGCGATCTGAATTTGCCAACAAAAATTTACGAAATTAAGGAAAGCTGGACTCAGCGTTTCAAGAGTTTAAACAACTTGATTTCAAGCATAGTATCTCGAGTTGATAGAAGTGGTGAAAACTGAAAACTACTCTACTACGACTCATATGCATAGTGCTGAGATCCTCGTTCTTCGTAAACAAGTCAACATCTTGAAGAGAAAAGAAATCGCCTGCGAAGCTGTGCTTTTTGGAGTTCCCGTACTGTCTAAGGAAAATCTTCAGCAAATATTCTATGAGCTCTGTAACATCATAAAATGTCCTCCACCTCAAATAGTTAATGTTTTTCGTGCCAGAAGGTGAGAAAGCAATAACAACAACTATTCATTAGTCACTCCACCAACGGTTGTCGTAAAATTCAACTCTATACATGAAAGAAATGCTATTCTGGGAGCTGCTGCAAATTACAGCAAAGAAAATAACAGAGTGCTAACGTTGAGATATGAATGAAAGCTTAACCAAGCACTCACGCTTTCTCTTATAAAGTGCACTTGGATTGAAAAAGAAAAAAATACTTTTCTCAGTTTACACCAAATCCGGTATTGTATATGGTAAGATGGGTAACGGAAAAAGCTTTCCCATCGATAGCTCTGATGATCTCCACTCCATTGCACGTGGTGCTGCTATTTGTGCTGGTGCTGCTGTAACTCATCATTAAATTCAGCGTATTGTATTACATAGTTATACTTCTCATATACTATATAAATAATTAAATAATTATTTTATTACGATTGTGTAAAAGAACACATTTGAAACTTTTTTGACGAGTCTATGAATAAACGCCAATCACTAGAAACGTAATTTCGTAATCCCATTGCAGCCATTAAACCAAGCACATCTTTAGAAAATACGAAATCATCTTCTTCAGCAAAATATTTGAGAAAATTCTCTTCTTTTGTGCGGTAATAAGAAATGTTAGTTTCTTTTCTTACTAAGTTACTTTCTTTTAGCTTAAATGCCAAAATTTCTGAAGCAGACTTCGACAGACCCTGGTCTCTGATTGGGTCGTTTAAATCATCTTGGTTAAATGGTTTTGGCATTTACAGGTTATATTCAAAGTCATTATCACTACTGTCAATTTTCGTCTCATTCTCAAAGTCAGTTGGGTCCTAACGTGAAGTACCATATCAGCTTGAGGTTAAGGTGTTGTCTTAGGGCTCAGTACTCGACTATGTGCCGATCGTATGGAAGGATAATGCATTTGAGTCGATTTGTTCGGTTAATGCCAGTTATATGGTATTCACCAAACAAAAATAGCAGTCGTTAACTATGTCTTCTCTTAATTGTCCACAAACGTAAAACTCAAGGCTTGTTTTGCATAATTTTTTCGAAATCTAGGCTTATTTTTTATTTCCAGCAGGTGCCCAGTATAATTTTTGTAAGAATCTTTTAAACCGTATTCCTTATATACGTATATACTCACCGCAAATGAAACAAAAATGGTTTGGATCATTCATACAAACTTTTCTTGAAGATGCCATATCAAATTATAATAAGATAACTTAATAATTTTTAAGTGACACCATGTGACATAATATATATAGTCCATACCCATGCAGTTTGCCAATGGTCGATTGCGCAGAGAGAGGATTTAAGAGAACAAAAATGGTATGAAATAGTAAATGTTTTTGCCTGAAATTTAACCCAACTTTACCAACGCATATAAATGATTTATTTGCTATTTGGGATCCAGTTTTAAGAAAACAATAGCAATGGTCGAACAAAAGCTCATACAGGAAATTGTCATGGATTCAACGCAAAAAGGAAAACCAATAGGAAGTCAGACCCGTAAGATCGTTGTCAACATGTATAACAAAAAATTGCAAGAAGCTATGAGTTTAGGTTTGGATAATCCCTTAACGTACGTAAACTCGCAGACTAAGGAGTTTACTGGAATTTCGGACAGATCAATACGAACGATTATCAAGGAATACGAGGAGAAAGGTGTTATTAAATCACCAAATAAAAAAGTACCACACACAAAATGGAAAACTGCATTAGACGACTTTGACATCACAGCTATTCGGCGAATTATATTTAACTTTCACCTTGAGGACAGAAAGAAGGAATAGATTTTCCTATATAAAAACAGAGAACAACCGTAAACTTCTGTGTGAAAAAAATGAAGCTAAACTTTTTCGAGTGAAATATCTGAGACCAAGGGCATGGACTGATGGTACCAGACGTGGATTAAAGGCACCAATTTCAAAGGATCATATGTTGATAATGGCGCATGTAGGCGGTGTGAAAGGCTTTGTAAATAATGCCTTGCTCTTATTTAAATCTGGAACTAAAACAGGAGATTATCACGATGAGATGAAATTTTGAAAATTTCTCAAAATGGATATCAGATCAATTTTTGAATAACATATGGTAGAAGAACCTTCAGCTATTGTAATAAACAACGTATCATATCACAATAAATGGGAAAACAAGCGAATCAGTTCTGGTTCCGGAAAATTTGAAATGTTACAATGGCTTGTCCACTACAATAAACCACATAGTTCACAGATGCTCAAACTCGAACTTTATGAGTTTATAAAGGAACATCGAACTATACACCATCCAAAGCATAAGATTGACGCTATAGATAGTAGATTTAGATCTCAACCCTTTTAAAAATATTTGGGCAACTGTCAAGGCAAGAGTGGAAAACCGAAACTAAAAATTACAGTTGAAGATTGTCGCAAAGTTTGTGCAAAAGTTATAAGGACAGAAGAGGAATACTATTCTCATGAGCTGATGTGGGACACAATACCGGATGCAATAGTTATCAATCCAAATTGAATAGTTTAATAAATAAATATTAATTTCGACCTACAATTAGTATCTAAATTTGTATTTATGTTTTTATTTCTTTACTTTAAATCAAAACTAACTATACATTCGGTATTCTGCTGTTCCGCTTTTGCTTTTACTGCTTACTCTAAATCCGTTTAATATTTGCATTTCATCATCAGTGTTATCTGATAGCAAAATTATACAAAGTAAGAAAGTGCAACAGTTCGTCTGTAACGAATCGTTTAATACCCTACCCTCTTCCTTTTGTGACAAGAAATCATGCTTTAAATTACTAAGTAGGGTATAAAAACCGTTTTCTTTTCAAAAAAAATATTTAATAATAATAAAAAAAATAACATTTACGTGCCTTGCGCAAGTCAAGTCAGATAAACAAAAAACGTTTGCTATGGCACTGTACTAACTTTGCCAGCAATAATGATCTACGAAAGCATAATGAGCAAATAATCAAAAACCGTATAGCTACTGTATATAGAAACACAATTAAACAATTAATTTATAGGAGATCTTTTACTTCATTTATCCAATCGTCATCATACCGCACGTTTAATCAAAAAAAGAAACAAGTCAAAATTTGTCTTTTCCTACAATGACGGTTTAAAGTTCTGCAGTTTTCTGGAATAACCTTTATTTAAGTATAAAAACTGCTGTATATGGTACATACCTTAAGTTACTGGATAGTTAGTATAGCTCAATGTTTTAGAATTTCTGAGTTTTAAAAAAAACATGATTTATAAATTATTAATTATTAAAATATTTAGTTAAAAATAAGATTCTACTTATTTCATTTTATGATTAAAACTTAAAAATGACGAGAAAGAAAACATAACAAGCCAGTCTAGGAATATAAAAGGAATTATTTATGAGATTTCATTAAGCTTTAATTCGTTAACATATTTATTAAATGAAACTATTTTCACAACATTCCCAAATATTTCGTTATTTTAATAACATTAACGAAAAAATAAAGTTTTCATTATTTATTTAATAATGAAACACGTACTATAATAATTAGAAAAATCATTTTATTTCAAATATTTTAAGCAATCAACAGTTTACACTAAAATAGGTTGATGCTTATTAGCAAATTAAATCGACTTCCTTTATTTTATTTATGCTTAAATCTTGCCTTTGTGTGTAGGCCTTTTTAAGCGTTATTTCTGTGGCAAGCTTCATTCTCTTCCTTTTATTTCTTACATCTGCATCTCTGAAACAATCTTTTTTGTAGGAGGTTTTACAAAAGAAACTGAATGGTTTTTCTTTTTCCATCATCTTTGCTCTTATATCATTCCAGCTAATATTTTGTCTATCAGTATCCATGTTAAAATTATAACCCCATTCTTCTCGTTAGTTTTTTATATCCATGAAAGAATCAAATGTATTTACTCGTACCTACATTATGGCTGGTTTGCTTTTCTTAGCATTTTTTATTAAGGCAATAACATATACTGATCTGGACTATAAATTGGCCCTGATTTCAGATTTCGTTTAACTTCCTTCTCTATCCAACTATGAATACTATTTTTGAATTATTATATAATAAGCATAGATCGCACTAGTCTTTCTTAGATAGAAAAAAATTTATATTAAATTCAGTTGTAAATATTTTATAGTAACTCTTTATTTGTTTGTTGTTTTTGCACAGCAAAATCATTGTATAAATCTTTTATACTCTTACCGCCGTCAATATACTCTTTATTAGAAGTAGCTCTCATAAAGTGTGATTCTATCTTTGGAATGGACTCAATATGCTTCTTGATGTCATTAACCAATTCCGGATTATGAGTTTTATGATTTTTATGTCTTCCTCTCAAACCATTATCATTCATTTTGGTTTGTGACTTTTAAAAAAAGTTTTACATAATCTCATATTCTTTGTACGCACAGTAAAGTTATATGCTTTGTTAGGGCGTCTGGGATTTACAGCATTTGTGTACCTAAATTTTGGTGTAATGTCAATCATACAATTACTTATATATGTTAAGTAAAAGTTTTATTTAATTAAAACTATAAAAAAAACTTTTTATGAGGACAAGCCTCTTAATTGGTTCACTTCACAAACTTAAAAGAACACGAAATGAAATAACCTACTCTAATTTATACCTTAATTACTGAGGAGCGGATGAGCCGTAGACCCAGAGTCAGCATAGCTCGTCCTATGCAAGGTGTCGTCTTCCAGACAAGTGCATGCTGATGTCGTGCGCGTGTTGCGGTGAATATAATTCGCTTCGAGTTTATCCGCGGCGACTGTGGGAAACTGCCGATTTTGATATTATGTTGTGTTAACTTATATACCATCTATTTGGTCAGATCTCCTAATTCGGGAACGGACTTACTAGCATTCGACTTAGATACATATGACTGACCAGTGTTTCGCAGTTTTTTTTTATTTTATTTTGTTTCCGTTTTGCAAGATTTCCTGAACGCTTGCGGCCTCGTTTGTTAGGGATCTTCTTTACTCCAGTGCTGTTAGAATCTGAATAACTATCATCAGAACTTGAACATGCGTAGTTTAAAGGACCAAATAAAAAGTTCGTCTTCTTACCATGGTTATGTAACAGGTTTTCATAGTTAAAAGTAGGATCTTCATCACTTATGGTAAGTCTACATCATTTTCGTCGGTATAAATAGGTGAGATCATAATAGGCCGATCGGCATTACAAGATCTCTGCAATCTTGAATGATTACCGCACGATTCTCTTAGGCGAGTTTCCGGTGGCTGATTAGGATTTTCATTTCTAATGTAATGTATGTAAATAACATACACTGTTATTAATTTCCTGAGGGTATTGATTCAGTCGTTTAAAAGATGTAAAACTATCAGAGTCTGATGACGAACTTCCAGTTGATGAACTATATACTAGACGATGATGAGTTTGATGAAGACGAGCTAGATGAGGATTTTGTTTTATTTATATTTTGATCGCTTTCAAATGTATTCTTTATGTTTTCTAAAGAACGATTTTTCACTGTCATAGTCTGGTAAAAGATTTGTCTTTAATGTATAGGTACTTATTTTTTGCATTTCGGCCTCACAATAATTTTAATTCAAGGGAATTTTTTGGGTCATCTGAAAAAACCTCAACATAGCTATTCACCCATTTGTCTAATCCGTTGCTTTAATTCATTACGGTATTTTTATTTGGAGATATATTTTCATCGTTATCTCCGTAATAATCTTTGTTTTCAGTAATATTAGCACCTTCAGTTAGCACTTGATTCGTGGAGGCACATACCCTAACTTCTTCATCTTGAGTTTTCGAAATGAAAGTCGGTGACGAGTCATAACATCACTTCTTTTTTAAAGTATAATAATCCCAGAAGATATCTCTTTACGAATAAATTAAGAATAAATTGTAGTACAAAGAACTATTGGATTTTGTGTTGTACTTTGAATGGACTTGCTCACGTCACTGCAGGCACAAGACTGATTCTGTCGCTTTGTTTGAATTAACCTGTCCGTACGTGTTTTCAAAAAAGAGAGAGTGTGGTATTTTTTTCGTTCACATTCATTTAAAATCACGCGGCTTTCGGAGCGTGCCTGTTCTCATAATCATGTTATTACGTTTTATTATGAAATATCCAAACTGCCCATTTTTGAGTTATTTCTTTTTTTGATTAAAAGTGCGATACGTAAATGCCATACAGTACCAACAGAACATATACAGACCTTTCTTTTATATCTCATCCACAGTATATGTTATCCTCTATGGGTATGTGAATTATGTTAGAAGTTGATAGCAACACACGGCAATTAGCAAGGCAAGGATACAAAACAGGATAGAACGCATCTTGGAATCCAAAACATTCCAACAGGCTGTTTGTGAATTAAAATTAAAAAATAATACTTAATTTTCATAAATGTGCAACGCTAAACAGTTTATTTTTGTTATCATATATTTTAACATCTTTGTTGTACTTCTTAATTAAAAAGTATACTCTCACCCTTATAAACAAAGCAATTAAATATTATCTATCCCATCTGGCACAACATTCATAAATAAATTATGATTTCAATAATTCGTAGAATTTTTTTTTCGATGCTACAGCTTGTTATGAAATTGTTGAAGTTGGCAGAAAATTTATTTTCTAATTGCACAAGGACTGCCATAAATAACCTTGGTGGTCTAATGCATGGGCTGAAAAGTTTAAGAGAGGGCACCACTTGAATTAAATCCATACTATTCTCAGTTAGTACCAACCTTCAAAAGATACGTGTATAAATTTGACAGCTGTCGGACGATTAGTTCTCGAGATATAGCGTTTTGAGAGAAGCAACTTTTGTTATTGTGAAAAAAAAAAATGGATTAAAAGCAATTTTGTGTGTTGATTTACCATTGCTTTTTGATGAAAAAAAAAAAAAAAAAATGCAGCCGATGCAAAGAAATGGCTTGATAAGTGTTACCCAGCCGAATAGTCTGCCGATAAGTCTGCACCAGCCGAACAAACCATTCGCAAGTGGATTGAAAAATTTAGAAGTGGTCATACAAGCACCTTAGATGATGCACGCAGTGGACTTCCGAAAGAGGCTGTTTCAGATGAAAACATCAAAAAAGTCCACAAAATGATTACGAATGACCGTTAAGTGAAGTTGATCGAGATAGCTGAGGCTCTGAAGATATTAAAAGAGCTTGTTGGATATATCATACACGAATATTTGGACATGCGAAAGCTCTGTTCAAAGTAGGTGCCGCGTTTGCTCACAGTCGACCAAAAACAACAACGTGTTGATGATTCAGAGGATTGTTTAAAGCTGTTCAACCGCAATAAAGCTGAATTTTTGCTTTGGTATGTGACAATGGATGAAACTTGGATCCATCACTTCACACCAGAGAAAAGTCGGCAGTCAGCTGAGTAGCGAGCAGGCGACGAACCTCGTCCAAAACGACCAAAAACTCAACAGTCGGCTGGCAAGGTTATGGCATCCGTATTTTGGGATACACATGGAATAATTTTCAAAAGGGGCAGACTATCAACAGCGACTATTACATTGCGTTGTTGGAGCGTTTGAAAGACAAAGTCGCAGAAAAACGGCCCCATTTGGAGAAAAATAAAGTGCTGTTTTATCAAGACAAGGCACCGTGTCACAAGTCGATGAAAACGATGACAAAATCGAATGAATTCCGCTACGAATTGCTTTCCCACCCACCGTATTCACCAGATTTGGCCTCCAGCGACTATTTTCTGTTTGCCGACCTCAAAAGAATGCTCGCTGGAAAGAGATTTAAGACCGATGAAGAAGTAATCGCCGAAACAGAGGCCTATTTTGAGGCTAAACCGAAATCGTACTACAAAATTGGTATTGAAAGATTGAAAAATCTTTTCAATCAGTGTATAGCCCCCGAAGACAACTATATTGCAAAAATTTTGTCTTTTACTATAAAACGGCACAGAGTTTTCAGCCCATGTGTTAACTTAGTGTGCATTATCATATTGTTTGAAGTCGATAAAAGTTAGAGAAGTGAGTCCCTCGTCAGATAATTGTAATTCACAGCCATGGTGCTATCTATATTTTCAAAAATCCAACCCACACAATAGTAGAAGGCATTAATTTCCCCAAATCCCATTGATTTGAAATCGGTGTCAAATAAAACAATCATTTTTGCCATAAGTTTCTTTATCTGTTGAAATTATTTCTTTTGGAAATTCTATTTTTCAAAAATCCATAGACATAGTTGCTTCACAATTGCCAAATGTACTGATTTTTTCCATTTACTTATTTAACCGAGAATGATCTTTTGAACGCACAACTAAATTACTAATTATGGAGTTATATGTTTATTATTTCCCCCTCTCTTCCTCAATAACCCGGAAGTATTTTAAAATGCATTCTGATTAATATTTCTAGTAAGGACAAAACTAATATTATCAACTTTTAAATCTTGATTCAAACTAACTAATGCAGAAATATTCTGTATCCATCCTTTAACAGAGTTGGTTGCAGTACATGCTAGTTGAGTGCAAATTCCTGAAGCAACTGTTCTGCTTATAACTTGGGACGCCAGATTCCCAGGCATTTTCTGAACTGAATTGGGATAAACATGTTCATTGGTCTATTTTGGGGCTAATCTAAATTCACTATTCTTATGGCAATTATAGAGTTTAACCACATCATTCCAAGACTCTTCTCTTTTTTCTAATTTTATGTTTCATTAAGTTAATCCTTATGGATTTTAAAAGGTGAGGGGAGTCAAATATATAAATATTTATATATATGTGGTTATTATTGTATATGAAAAAATGGTCGAGCAGGAGAGCAATTTAATAATTTACTTAGAATAAAAAAGTTTCCGCTCTGGTCAGATTCTTAGTATTAAGTTTCAATAATTTTCCAATACACGCGAAAATCAATTCTTTCAAAACTTTTGCGGGACATGCTGAATTCACAAAATAGTATCCTATTAAATGTTAAAATCGATGGGTGATTCCCGAAATCATTATCGCCATTGCATATTTAGGTGGTTATTGTGACTTATTATTTTCTAGTCCAATTATTTCTCCTTTGGATTTATCGTAAAACAAATTTCATTTTAGAGAAATTTCATCTATACTTAAAATGCAGTTTCTTGCAAGATCCGGTAATTATTGAATTTCTAAATATACATAGGTAATGAATTAAATAAGGCGTCATGTAATCTTGGTTTATAAGGCCATTCTCTTATAAATCTTAATAATGTCGATTTTGATTGTAAATTCATGCATTTGGAAAGAAAATTGTAAGTAGCCGGAGAAATAAAATATACACTTAAGCAGAATTGCTTATAACATACAATAACTATTGGAGTATTTCCAACCCCTTACACTAAAACAAGCGTTGTTTACGTGATTTTCTACAATATTTGCTAACTCTGGTGCTAAAAGTTGTTTACTTCTGTTAGTTATTATTTTGTTCGCTAGTTAGGATTTCTATTTGGTTTCTAAGTTTATCATTTCTTCCAATTCTGCTCTGCTCTCAGTCTTTTTTTCCTATGGGTCGTTGGAAAAACTGTATAACTTGTGGAGTGCTCCTCGACATTATATTCTATAGCTTCCCCAAAATTTTGTTGAATAACTTGCTCCGTTTCACTTTCCGAAACTATGGTTTCAGCATATTCCGGCTTAAGAGAACTCACTCTCGCACAAACCGCTATTCACTCCCACCTTGGTAAAATGGTACCGCATTCTTTTTTAATCTTATTCTCTTTTCACTGAACATATTTCCCTTAAAATGTTTTTCACAGATGTACATGTTTTAAAGAGCTTCTTGGCTTCTAATATCACATCTTTTAATTATTGGTAACCACTCATTTTGTCTTTTACAATCAGAAGGAAACTTAAAAAACATTACATGTTTGTTAAAATCTTGACACAGCCCACAGATAACACAAATTCTATAATGCTTTCCCATTTTATATTTTTAAACTTAACTAGCGTCACTAAAACTGAATTGTATTTTTATATCATCAAATCTTAATGCAATAAAAAATATTGTATGCATTTTAACTCAGAAAAATTAAATGGGAATTTGAAACAAAGCAATAGATCTGCACTATGTGATGTAATGAGACGTTGTTGTTGGTTTTTGTTTTTTATTCTTTGATTTAACAGAATATAATTTTCTCGAAGTAAATTTGGCATATAATTATCTACATTTCCTCTCCCACCGGAGTGTAATATTTTTTGGAAAAACTGGATATACACAATGATTATACCTCAGGTAAAAATGGCGGTCCCATCAATGCGCTTATAACTGAAATCTTGAAAGCAACATTGTGATTCTTTTTTTCCATTTGATTGTCTCGTATCCCATGCTTTTTCCACACTCTCTTCTTTTTCTTATGCTTCTTCTCTTCTCTCTTTGTCGCTCGCAATTTTCTTGACTGATTCACAATGTTGCGAGAGAGTGATGCGAGAACGATAACGAGTTTAGCATGAGCTGTCAAATGATTTTCAAGCAAAGGAAATGCATGAAGTAAAGCACAATGGGGCGAGACTCGTTGTCATGTAACGCTGTGATTTCGAAGAATTGAAAAACTCTGGTGACGTGACAACTTGAATTTGGAGCTAAGAGCGGTTTTTGTGAAAAAAAAACTTTTATGTGAGTTAATAAAAACTCACTGAATAAAGAAAAAAATAAATAAATAAATAAATAAAACTGAAAAATTAATCGACGCCATTAAAGAAAAATCCCTCATTTATAATAAAGGCGATAAGTATTATAAACACTTTTCGATGAAGGAAAAGATGAAGAAGAAAAGGTATAAAGGTTAGAAATAAATCCACGGATAAAAAAGTCTACAAACATTACAACTCGGTCTTATTTTCTAAAGATTCAATTTAAACCAGAAAGTTTGTGATAGAGAAATCTTATTATTCTTGTACGTCATCTACAAGTTCTTCTCAAGAAACTGCAAAAAAAAAATAAAAGATCAGTGCTGAAGAGGACGATTGCTTGAAGGATTTGTTATCGGAAATTGTGAGCAAAATTAAATGTACTAATGCACCACAAGGAAAATTTTCAATTATGTTGCTGACGAACTAGACAAGTTTGACAAAAATTAATAAAAAGAAATAAATAAATGTTCTTGTTTATGTTTTATTTACAACGCATCAGCTATTGGCAAAGATTTTTCCTTAACTGGTAAACTTCTCGAGTAGGGTTGTGAGAACGTGAAGGTGGCAATCCTTCGAAACTAGTAGCATTCCTCCATTTCCCAAAGATTATCTACTTCATTATTTACAACGCTGTCAGCATAATTATATGGACAATAACATCAATATCTTGTGAAGTAGGACCGTCGCTATGACAATGACATCCAAATATGAAGGGAGAGCATGTATGTACAATACATATTTATATCGTTCTTCGAAATTCTCCATATTGCAGACAAACTTCCAAAGGTGTTTTAAATGGTCACTCGCGCATATGAAATTATTTTACTATAATTTTCCTTATCTGGTTGCGGGTTTCTTAAAAAAAGTTTTCAAGAGTAATGCTTTCCTATGTATATACCTAGAAAAGGTCGCATAAGATATCGTTTAAAGGAAAAGCATTATCTTCCATAAAGAAATAAGGAAATCACTGATCCAAATTAGGTAAATTTACAGATTGAGGAATTCACAGTTTATTATTTATTAAAAGTGTGCCGAAAAAACTTTCAACGAAGGTTCCTCCATCGCTTGGATTTCCATAAGCCCCTATGTCAATCATCATAAAGGCGTATAGAGCATCAAAAACAACTAACAGCAAAATACCGTGTCTTCCTTTAAAATCGATGTATAAGGAGCTGGCATTTGGTGGACAGACCAAACCTACTTTCAAACTTATATATATATATATATATATATATATGTATATATGTTATTTGTCGGGAATCACCATGTGCAAGGTACCTGGAAAAATACGAATTATGGTATATAATTCCGATTTCATAAGATATTAACTAATGTTCTTCTCACATCAATGTCATAAACAGGCGACATTCCGGGGAGACTGGTTTCCGTACTGAATTCTTCTCTAATCGTAAACGAACTAATGATAACAGCATATCGAATATTTCAGGACTCATTGTGATCGCCTTTGCAAACATCTCGCAGTCCATATTTTTAATTCTTTGGAATGCATTTTCATACAAACCAAACTCACTCGTCAATTGATAACTTGGACTAATCCACCACCTTGTTCTGTTGATAGCGTTTCTCGCATCTTTTTGTTATATATTGTGGATGATAAATCAACGCTCGCAATGCTTAATGTTCTCTCTAATTGTCGTAATGGTTTTAAAGTTTGTCACCTAAATGCTCGTAGTCTTAACCTATGCAAATTAGATTATTTAAAATATTTGTTTACTGATTCTGGAGTTGATGATGTTTGCGTGTGTGAAACTTGGTTTAAGCCCGATATATCTGATATACAATACTATATATATATCAAGAAATGATAGACTCACATATTCTTGCGGAGGTAGTATTGCAGTAATAATGTATAATTGTTAGCAAATCGGTTGATTTAGATATTGAGTTTTTGATTTTTGAGGTCTACGATGGTTGAACTAAATGCTTGATTGCTTGTGTTTATGTTCCGGACCGACATAACGGAAAATTTGTACTAGACAAAACAATAAGAGTTCGTAATAGCACCTCTCCTTGCTATTACAGAAATTGGAAACATAGTCCATGTAAATCCAATTGGCTCACCTACAAAGCAATACGAAATCATTCGACTGTTGAATTACGAAACTACAAAAGAAATTACTACTCCTCTAAGCGGAATACCTATTTTACCCCTTTGGAGTAATCTGCGACAAATTGGTGTTTCCAGTGCAAAAGGTAATTTTAAATGTGAAATTGATCGTGATGTGCTAAATAAATTGTTTCTCAATAAATATACTGAACAAGTCAATTTTATTCCCTCAAATAATACTAATCCGCTCTTGCATTCAAAAAGAGGTTTTGAAATGGAATCGGCTTATGAAAATGATGTCATAAACTGTGTTGCAGCTATTATGGTATATTAAATGCTATAGGCGAAGATGGGATACCAATACGATTTGTAAAATTGATTTTACCCTATACTATTTCTCACTTGAGCCATATTATCAACCAGTGCATTACCACGTCAACTTTCCCAAAATCTTGAAAAATAGCTCGAGTTGTACCCATTCCAAAAAAAAAAACACCCCGATATCTGCTGGTGATTTCAGTATATCAGTGATATCAGTATTTTAAACAGCTTGTCAAAAGTAATTGAGAAACTCATAGCAAGACAGGTTATTGAACACTAATCTCTTAACAGTCTTCTGTATGGGGGGCAATCAGGTTTAAGGTCTAACTACAGTTGTTCTTCTGCGATGGTTAACAAATTTGTAACGCTTCTTTGTCTGTTTGATTTCCCAAAGGCTTTTGACAAGGTTAACCATAAAATTCCTTGCTGAAAATTATAACATCTCTTTGGTTTTGGTAACAGTGCAGTGAAGCTTTTTGAAAACTTTCCTTCAAATAGATTTAGAAAATTATAACTTCGGATTCTTTTTCAGCTTTTCTGCCAGGATCAATACTTGGTGCCATTATCGGTTTGTGTTTGTAAATGACCTGCCATCTGTCTGTTAACATACTTCTGTCCATCTCTATGCTAATGATGTTTACCTCAACTTGGCTAGGCTATTTAACAATACAGCTGAACTTGTACGCAATTTAAATGAGGTTTTCTCCAGTATTTATTTGTGGTCGGTTACTAATGGATTACTTTTAAATCCAGACATGTAGCAAGTTATCCCTATATCTAAAAATAAGCCCAAACCAGACCAGAACCCATCTACACTGTTCTTAATGTCGTGCTTTCTGATTTCAAATTAAAGGTTGTTTATACTGTTACTAGCCTGGCATTTGTTATCGACTCAAATTTATCAGGATACGAACATTGTATACTATGTAATAAGAAGGATTTATAAATACCTTAGGAAACTGTGGCTAAGTGTAGATTTTACTCCTGCTGAAACTAGACAGAAATTTGTAATAAGTCTTATCCTACTCTTAATTTCCTATGCTGAAGTTGTGTATTGTAATATCGATTTCTTATATCAGCGCAAGCTTAAAATTGCATTCCACGATACGGTAAGATATATTCACGGGCCATAAAGATATGACCATATTTCACAGCACGCAAACAGCATATTGGGTGCAACCCTTAAACATTATATTGACGGTAGAAACTGTATATTCCTGTATAACATAATAACAACTAAGACTACTATGTATCTATATACAATAGAAAACTTAATTTTACTCATTCCCTTAGAACCCTTTTTTAATTCTACCGTGTTATAACTATTTTAATTTTTTATTTATACTGTAAAATTATGGAACTCACTACCAATAAATATTAGAACCATCTCCAATGCCAATCGCTTTAAAAATGCAGTTATTTTTTTGTTGCCTCTTAACTAAGTTTAGCATCACCGAAAGTAAAATAATGCATTCATGTGTTATCTCATTTTGATCTTATATCATTTGTTCATTTGCTTTGTTGCTTTTTGGTTAGTCTTTCAACCACTTTGGTTTAGAACGGAAATCAATAAAATTTTTTAAAAGTTTATTTGAGATTATTTTTTCCTTAAAAGTTTATTTTATTTAAAAATTCAGAGTTCTCATGGTTTTAACGCATACAAATTGGGTTCAATCCAGCATCAATCAATCATGGAAATATTGAAACGATAATGTGCGTCCATCAAAGGACAAATCACGAGGATTGACACATATTACCAATCAACTGATTCAAATCTTTCACTTCACTCGAGCAATGTATGGTATTCGGGATTTTGAAAGAATCCAAAACGAGATCGAAGCTGGTGTTCCAGATGAACAATTCCAAGAAAAAGTCGACTACCGCGCGTGCTACCAAAATCTTTATTATAGTGTGCACGCGAAACTTATTGCCGCGATAAATTCAATCTCTTTACCCACGACGGCGAGTCCCAATCCCTTCGAGAATTCGCAAAGTGTTAGTACCACTCTAAATGCGTTAACTGACGATCAAACTTCACTCAATACCCTCGTAAAATATCTTGTTATTGTATTGCGTAAATCCATTAATTTTAATAAATTCGAATCGCCAAGGCTACCTGTAATAAAATTGCCCGAATTTTCCGGTAAATATGATGAGTGGGTTCGGTTTAGAGATTTATTCTCTGCGTTAGTTGTTAACAAAAGTAAGGGGAGAAGCGACATCCCTAATAAAACACATGCCTCCAAGTAATGAAAATTTTGCAGAAGGGTGGAAAATTTTTAAAGAACATTAAGATAAAAATGAGTCAAAAATAATAGTTGCGCATTTAGATAATATATTCGATTAACAACTGCTAAGAATTTCGCCATTCTCTGATATGAAACTATTGTTTAACACCACTAATGAAAATATTAACGCGCTCCGGGCTTTAAAACTCCAAATCGAATCGTGGGACATTCTTCTTGATACCGAGAGCAAAGTACAGTGGACGCGACAAATTAAAAATAATGCTCAGCCATCATATGCTGACCTAATTTCATTGCTTCAAGAGCGCATCAGTGAATAAGAAGCATAAGAGTTAGCACATATATTACAGTTCGTGCATGCCAAAGTCCCAAACTGGTGACAAAAGACGTAAAATGTAGTCATGTTTTTCATTCTATTTCGCTTAACTGCTTTAAATGCAGAGAAAAACATTTTTTGTATCAATGCATCAGTTTAGATGTCTTCCCATACCGTCGCGTATACTATACAATTTGTATATATGTATGTAAGTTCTCGTGGTGTAAGATCTGTGGTTGCAAGCACAACACGCTGATCCATCTGGAACACGGGTATTTCGACGTTCAACCAAGTACCTTGAAAGACAGTTCTAAAAATCTCTTAGTGAATTCAGTACAGCATTCACCATTCGATGTTGTGACTTTGTTACCCACGATAACGTTATTTGTCAGAGACTCAAATGATCAACTGCAGCAGTGCCGGGCACTTCTATATTCGGGATCACAATCCACAATAATTACCGAAGTATACGTACAACGGCTTAATTTAAGAAGATCGAATGCCAGGTTGCCTATTGCATGTATTGGCGTAACCCATTTCCAAGGCACAATATGGATAGTTAATCTTATTATATGCCCATCGTCAGCACAGGATTTGTCGTTTTGTACAAAAGCTTACATTCTTCTATTACAAGTAATCTGCCGAATATTGAAATTTCGAAAGACAGTCTTTTCTTCTGTGACAATGTCGATCTTGCTGATCAATCTTACTGAAGTTATACATCCAAGTGGCTCTTCAGTTGCTCAAAGTACGATATTTAGATCGGTAATAGCCATGAAGAATTCCAAGACGTTAAATGAATTTGCGAAGAAAACAATAACATTGAAAAATCTTTTGTTTATGCACGCTACGTTCGGTCGGACGGTAGGTATGTAGTAAGTTTACCATTTGTGAGTCAACATGTGCAGTTTGGAGAGTCAAAAAACTCGGCATAAAAAAGACTTCATACTATGGAAAAACTGTTCTGCACTTACCCCGATCTTAAGCACGAGTACTTAGATTTTATGCATGTATACAAAGAGCTGGGTCATATGTCAATAGAGCCGCGAATTGAACTTAATAATCCGTCTTTTTACTTGCCCCATCACGCGGTAATTAAACCTTCCAGCACACCAACAAGGTAAAGAGTTGTGTTCGATGGTTCTTAATGATGTTTTGTTAGTAGGACCGACGATTCAACAAGATTTGATAACGTGCCTAATACGATTCAGAGACTATAAAATTGCATTAAAAGCAGATATAGGTAAAATGTATCGCTGTGTTTTCGTCAATGATTCTGATTTAGACTATCAGACAATTGTTTGGAGAAGTGATCCTAGTGAAGAGTTTCGTGATTATAGGCTTAACACTGTAACGTACGGTACAGCTTCGGTTTCGTTTCTGGCTACACGGGTTCTTAAACAAATCGGAATAAATAATTCAACGAATTTTTATTAACGATTTTTATGTTGGTGATTATATGAGTGCTTTTCATAATTACGAAGAAGCAATTATTGTCAAAAATGAATGTGTTATATTCTTAAAAACGCAAGTATGGACTTACGTAAA
This sequence comes from Volucella inanis, assembly GCA_907269105.1. Taxonomy (NCBI): domain Eukaryota; kingdom Metazoa; phylum Arthropoda; class Insecta; order Diptera; family Syrphidae; genus Volucella; species Volucella inanis. The sequence goes on from OU026153.1 coordinate 136,896,772, forward strand.
TGGTTATCTAATTCATGGGCCTTTTTAGATACGCCTCAACCGGAAAATAGAGAGGCCTCAACAGAGCTGCCTATCGGTAAATTTGGTGCTAAGACCCATGGCATATTACGGGACACTTAAAATGAATGCTTTAAAATGTAATTCTTCAATAGCCTCCCTTGACACATACATTACCAAAAGACAAGTCCTATCAGATATATCCCGTATTTTTGACTCCTTAGACTGGATCGCGCCAGCTGTCGTAAAAATCAAAATTTTCAGGAAACGGTTGTGGCTAAAAGGCATTGGTTGGGATATACATATTCCTAGTGAACTATTTGACGAGTGGTCCGATTTCAGATCCGAGATTGATTGTTTCAGTACGCTAAGTATGGCAAGGTGGCTACACTTCGAAAAAGGCGATTCATTAGAGTTACACGGGTTTTCTGACGCGTCAGAGTCAGCTTACGCCGCTGTAGTATACTATCGCGTAGTTAACATATGGTGGAAAGGGCCGATATTTTTCTCTTTTACCGAACAATATTGAAGAACTAATAAGAAATGAACTTATTTGCCTTCCGCGTTATCCTATTTCTGAGTGCGACATTTTTGAAAAATAGACTGTTCCGGGTAATTGCACGCTGCTTAAGATTGTTTCGATCGCGTAATCTTCCTAAATCAAATACTAAATTAAGGCCGTTATAAGTATCAGATATACAATCAGTCAAACGTGGCATTTTTGCAATGTCTTAAAGTACGACGTTCAGCGAAAAAATAAGTTGCTTACAAAATAATAAACCGGTGTCTTATAAAAGCAAACTATTTGCAATGAGTCCCTTAAGCGACGACAAAGGACTTCTGCGAGTTGGAGGCAGACTCGATAACGCAACAATTCCGTTCGAGCAAAAGCATCCATTAATCTTACATAAAAATCACCGTTTGCCCAAACATATTGTTCGTGATTGTCATTTAAAAAAATTGCATACTGGTATTTGACAGATGACTTATTTATTGTCGCTTACTTATTTTATTATATGAGTTCATTATTTAATCAGAGCATGCATATATCAGTGCCTAACTTGCATGAGACAGAAAGCAGTTCCAGGTGTATATTTCGCGGGTCCAGTGACAGTACGTTCTTGGAAGGACCGTAGAGCGAAGCAATACAAGGCCTACATCGCTTTATACATTTTTTTGTTAACCAAAGCGCTACATCTCGAGTTAGGGACGGAGCTTTCCTCTTTGTTTGTTTGTATCCCGGAGGGGTGAGTGCCACACACTATTCACTGTTCAACATCTACGCTAATGGTCAAGGTTGCTATATCCTTCAGGCTTCCAAGCAGAGGTATCGAATATGTTGATAATTGAAGGCATTAACTGGCGTTTCTTGCCTCCACATGCATCTCACTTTGGGGGATTCTGGGAGGCTGGCGTCAATACCGTAAAATATCATGAGTGTCGATTGCTAGATAGCACTTTAGTCACCTATGAAGAGTTCTCCAAAGTTCTATGTCAGATCGAAGTCTGCGCTAATTCAAGACCATTGTGTGTCCGTTTTGAGGGAGATACAGACCCACTTACGCCAGCGCATTTTCTTATAATGCGACACTTTTAACAGTTCCACTCCAACTTATAGGAGGCAAAGGTTGCACCGTTAAATCTATGGTAGTACTTGCAAACATTTTTTGGAGGCGATGGTCCCAGGACTACTTAAGTCAACTTCGCCAACGTTCCAAGTGGGCTATGAAATGCCAAACCATCAGCATCGACGAAGTGGTAGTTATAAAGGATGAGAACAGACTTCAGTGACACTGGATTATTGGACGTGTTATACGAACGCATCCCGCACCGAACGGACAACTCTTGCAACCTGCGTGCAAACTATTCCCACTTTTCATAGTTGAATATTGAATGCATCATTCAACGGGGGGATGATGTTTGCCTCTTAATTAAATTTGGCTTCACCGAAAGAAAAATATGCATACATATGTTATCTTTTTCCATAAGGCTTTATCTGCCTCCAACAATGTTGTCCTCCTACAGCCATACTTCTTGTCAAAAATCAAACAGAGCATTCGTTCCTTGTCGAAATTTTAGCTTCATTTTGTCACAACTCAATTAGCAAATCAGCTGTTATTTAATTTAAAGGGCTATTACATATCAATAACCGGCATTTGTGAATTCAACTTTATAGCTGACAAGGCTATCAACATTCTCGCATAATCGCAAGAGGGTAAAAACACTGTTTCACTTACTGCTGTTGCCACACCGAGCATAACTGATAACCTATCAAATGTTGACTTAAATACTTCAAATTACATTCTTATAAAACTCAAATTAGCGGACGATTTATTTCTTAAACATCAAAGAATTGATACTTTGATCGGTGTCGGTTTATTTTTGTTTTTAATGTGCTTGGGCCAAATAAACATAGGAAAGAATCTGCTAACTTTGCAAAAAGTTCGGCTGGGTCATCTTTGAAGTGATTTTCTATTCAAAAAAACAGTTCATCAACTCTAACGGTTTTCACCGCAGACTTTACTAACCGAGCAGATGACATTTCGATGCATGAAATGATGGGAAAAAGATAAATTTTTTGATTCAGCTAGCTCAATCGGAAGAAAATATTTGGTGTGAGTAACATTTTCAAAATTATTTTATTCGCAGTACTTCATGAGAATATTCAGTTCGATTGCCTACAAAAGCTAACTTCAACGAATTTGGAGAATTATATTATTGCGCTCCTCATAGGCTAAAAATTTAAAAAAAAACGCTGGAAAGTAACCATGAATTAAAAACTCTATCCGTTTCATTTATGGAGAAGTATGTGTCGCTGGCCTATATTTCTTTGGCATAACCTCAAACAAATACACCAAAATTTGCCGAATCACTGTGTCCAAAACCTCACTACAAAGTTTCGGGGATCGTATTTGATGATCTTCAAATGATCTTCTTTTGCTGAGGCCAATACAACTAAAACTATTTAACACACTCTCGACCCTTCAAAATAGCGTTAAGCGCATATTTCTGCAAAATGCAACATTGCGTTCTTGTATTGCATCCAGACAAATATCTGGATGCATTTTATGGCGTGATCGTCCTCAGGATGAAATACACCGTTACGTATGGTACCAAACTCGTTGTCTTCTCGGTAGTCCACTCTCTGCATCAACTCTCGTTAAATAACGTAGCATTGTTTCCCTTAGCCGTTAAGAATTTTCGCAGAGATCTTTATGTGGAGGATCTTAGTATATCTGGTGGTGATACCATAGAACAAGTTGTTCAAATCAAAGACCAAATGAAGAATCAACTTCAACGAGTTTAAAAGTGTTTTTAGCTGCATTGCAGAGTCTACAACACTAATCGGTCTGCCATCAAATTTGTTGCCATAGAACGAAAATCAATTATGCAGACATTATTCTTTAAAAGAAAACAGTAGATACGGTTTTCAAAGTCTTTAATCGTCAATACATATGTATGCAATTCTATGCAACACCAAGGCAAAGAATACGACTTAACATACTTAAATAGTTGCTATACAAAATTATTAAGAAGAAAAATGCGTTGGTTACTTAAGATTCCACACTTTTAATTAAGAGTAGGTGTTAAAGTTATTAGATGTTATACCCATTCAAACTCTGAAGTACCTCTTCTGTAAGTTCAGAGAAATTCCTATCTCTATCCGCTCTTAAATATATATACATACATATACTAGTATTATCACAGCTAAATTTATTCACATTGGATATGAACAAAGGAATATATTTAAAATGTTTCTTTTCTTGAAATACTGTTAACTAAAGTCCCATTTTGGTAAAAAAAATTTAAATAAACCAAATCTACTATATAGTAATTTAAAGGGGTACTTTAAGCTTACTTCTGCGATGGGTTGTATTTGCAACCAATGCTTATTATTGTAGTTTAACTAGGTAACCTAAGCTGAGTGATACTTCAGCATTATTTTAGAATATACATAGAAGGAAATCAGACACTCATTGGTATAGTTGGTTGGGTTTGCTTGTTTCAAAAACATATATTTGTCATAAAATTATTTATGATTGCTATGTTTGGGTCTGTTCCCTTGTAAAGCTGAATGTTGTAGATAGGGTGGATATCCGTAATAGATCTAGAACCCACACTTGGATCCCCAGTCACCCCAGAAGACATTCTGGAAGTCATTAGGCTTAGCAGAACCCCCCTTCTGACTTATTGTTGAACAGTCGCGAACCTGGAGTAACTAAGAGGCCTTCATAGATGCGGGTTAATCGTGACCTCACGCAGACTAAAGGTATGATTCGGTTCGGATTCGAAAATATAACCCTGAGGGCTTACAACAAATATGAGCTCCTTCTTGAATTGAAACAGTTAATAGAGCCCCATATCTTGGCGCCTCGATCTTCTTTCCTGAAATGGACAGCGTAGTCAAGGCTAGTGAAGTTGAAGGTAACGATGCTACGGTTTCTACAGATTAATCTTCATCACTTCAAAAAGGCCTCGGCCGCACACATTCTGCACCTCTCCAAAGACGAGAAAGACATCATCCTTATCAGTCATTCTAATTGTAGAACCCGTGGTTCATGGATTTCGGACATCTAAATACGATCTTCGCTATACAAAAGACAAATGTAAGATCAGAATTTGTATACGGTATTTGTCACTTTTTGATTTACTCTATAAGTAGTACTAACCTCATTATTTGTAATATTGGCAATTAACCCAACTTTATAACTAAAACACGACTAGACGTGTCAGATATCACTCTTGCTTCCGATTACACAACTCAAATGATAACGAACTGAGTGACATCGTCTGAATTCTCTTCGATATCTCACAGATATATACATTATTATTATCGGAATTTGATTGGTTATCGGAAAACTGGTTGGCCAAAATACAGAGGAATACTTTTAAAACTACTCTCCACTGAACTCTTAAGTCTCTAATGTAACCCCAATGAACTAGACATGAAAGTCAAGGATTTAACCTTGGGTTTCAATCAGTTAATGGCTGCATCCTGACGTTTTATTCAATCCAGAGGCAAGAAAAAGCCGCATTGGTGGTCATCAGTAGTGGGACCGCTTAGAAAGGTTTGCAAGGAACTTGGTTGAAGCAAAAGGCACAAGCAAGATGATAGACTAGGACTCGTATACGGAATACCTCAAAATATATAAAAAAGAACTGAATAAGTCAAAACGACATCCCTGGAGGTCATTCTCTAACAAAATTACAGCAACCTCCGAGGCATTGCGGTTAATATAAAAAATCTGAAACTCTTCGATGACCTCCAGTGATAAATCACTTAACTTGCTGCTAGACACCCAGTTTTCAAGTAGCTCTCTCTTCACGCCCAGTAACAACTTTAGTAGGACTACTGCAGCCGCGACTAAAACTCAAGGCCTTATTACAAAACACAAGCTGCTCTGGACGTTGCATAGCTTTCAACCGTGCTGGGTTGGATGGTATAATACCTGCCGAGCTACAAAAGTCCTCAGATATCATCCCGCCAACGATAAAGAATATTATGAGGAGCTGCGTAGAAATTATCTACATTCCCTTGTGATAAAGAGAAGATAACAGGTGTACCGGTATGACATGAGCGTTTTTTTGTTAAAATAAAACACTAATTTTTAATGGGAAAGTAAAAAACATTTTATTCATTGGCCAGTGCTTGCTACACATTTTTCCCATCTTTCATGCAATTTATGGATTTCACGCCAATAAAACTGTTCGTCTTTTGAAGCAAACCAAAAAGTCACCCAATTTTCGACTTCTTCGTAGGTTTCGAAGTGCTGCTCAGCTAATGCGTGTCCCATCGATGAAAAGAAATGGTATTCGGAAGGAGCCAAGTCTGATGAGAACGGTGGGTGGGGTAGCAGCTCCCAGCCAAGTGAATTGGTTATATCCTGAACCAGTTTTGCTTTGTGTGCAGGTGCATTGCCATGGAGCAATATTACCTTGCCGTGTCTTTTGGCACATTCTGGTCGTTTTTCGATCAATGCATGGTTCAAATTGATTATTTGTTGCCGATAGCGAACTGTATTAAAGGTTTCACCAGGTTTTAGGAGCTCATGGTACACCACACCTTTCTGGTCCCATCAGACACACAGCATTGTCTTCCTGCCGAATCGATCTGGTTTTGCAGTCGAATTTGATGGTTGTCCCGGAATAACCCATGATTTTTTCTATTTAGGATTCCGAAAATAAATCCATTTTTCATCGCCAGTAACAACGATGCAAAACTGATTTTTTATCTTGTCTTTGAAGAAAAAATTAACAAGTACTTTTTCGGTTTTCCATCTCTCTTTCATTCAATTCAGTTAACACCCATTTTCCAAACTTTTGGATCTTTCCCATAGCTTTTAAATGGTCAGAAATTGTTTGCTATGCAACATTTAACATTTCCGCCATTTGTTTCTGACTCAAAGTGTCATCTTCATCCAATATTGTTTGCAATTCGACGTCTTCAAACTTTTTTGGTGGTCTTCCAAGTTCTTCATTTCTCACATCAAACATACATATATATTTAACAGGTCATAGCAACCAAACAAAAAAAAAAAAAAAAAAAATTAAGGCCTGTTCGTAATAAATGTTCCCTATCGAGACATTTGTATCTTGAAGCTCACTTCGTACCCGTACACCTGGTAATATAGTTTTCATTCCTAAGGCCCCTTCCTTTTGAAAACTCTAGAACGACTGATTGATATCAATATACGATCCGGATTTGATCTACCACTTTTTTTTACGGTTCACCATGTCAACTGTAAAAGAAAGTCGGTGGAAAGTGCTCTTCATTCATTGGTTAACTACATTGAAAAAGCCCAATTCCGTGTGCGACTCTGAAGGTAGATGCATCTCAATGCAAGGAACTCCTACAGGTGGATCGCTGTTAATTGCGAGTAAACCTCCATAAAACTGATCTTGTTCTCTTCTCCAGAAAATATAAAATTCTAATCATAGACCCTACCTCAATCCAATCAATCAAGAAAGGCCCTTCAACCTCGCATTACACACTGGCTATACGCATCGATTATAAAGCGGATATTCACCTAAGAGGTGGTTGTCTGTGGGACGGCCTTAGACAATGCCGTCAACTTTGGCAAACTAAGCATAGTCTAAAAGACAGCATATCTGTGCATAAGCGATCTCTTACTTACTACTCACTCCGCGGCACTGAATAATCTATTTCACTTTCCTCTATATTTTAAGCAGGCACAAGCTAACACAGCTTTAAAAATAAACTACATATCTTTCCACTCCAAGTTCGTTCACACATTAGGAATACTACCAGAGAACATCGACGCCCCAACATTGATTTGACCAAGTCTTTCATGTTAGCATCTTCCCTAGACCCTATTGGGAGAAAAAATGTTAATCCTTTTCTGCACAGATGGGTCCAAAACTAATAGCTTGTGGCTGTTTCTTCTCAGATAAGTTTAACCTAAGCCTTTTAAAATCATTGTAGCGTGTTTCAGACGGAAATTTTATCGATTAAAAAAGTCTAGTCCTGAATGAAGAAAAACTTGATTTTTGCAAAGAATATCCTTATCTTTACGGATAGTCAGGTCGGTATCAAATTCTCCGTGAAGGGCAGTTCTTTTTAATGAAATTCATACGAAATTCATGTTATGCATGAAAAATTTATCAAAATTTAACAGTTTTATATATACAAGCTTTTGTATTTTGTTGCTACATATGTTCAATAATTTGGCAAGTTTAACGTTTGTAATCTGAGCAGAAAATAAAAAAAACTTGCTTTACATAGTTTCTGATATATTTTTAAGCTTCTCCGGTAAATTGTTTATCGTTTATTGGTTTTCTGTATCCTTACTCTTAATTCAGAAAAATGTAGAAACTTAATATATTAACAAAAGTTATCCCATCCAATTTTATTAATGTAAATAAATATAAATCCAACAATTTAAGGACAAGCAGCAATAAATGGTTACAAAATCATTGCCAAATTAAAAATATTTTAATAATAAAAATATTGTAAATATTTTTGGGCCATATCTGTAAACATATGCAGCTCTTTTAATGTGTTGCACCTGTTGCACAGCATATTTGTGACAAGAATAATTAATAAACTTTAAATTCAATTAGAATAGTGATTAATTTCCAAGAAACCTAATCAAAGGACAGAGTGAATTCATTAATAACATAGAAATATTAATTCATTTATGATCAAATTTTGGGCGAACTTCTAAAACCTATTCTATGTTTCTCATGATTTTTATCTCATACATATATTTTTATGCAAGGATATATGAACATATATACATATGTGCATATTCATATTCATTAAATAAATAATAATAATAACCACCGTGTGGCGCTCCCATTTTTCCAATTTGAGTTCTGTTTTTTTTTTTTTAAGTTGGTACATATGTTGTTGACATTCACTCTAAGTCTTAGCGTCATAGCTTGACATTTGCAAAAGTAACGTAGCCAAGAGTACATCTCTCTCTTTGTGTGTTGGCGATTTTTTTATGATTTTTTACAATTTACAAAATGGTGTGCGAACGTTGGAAATGTTGGAAAAGTGTTTCGGCAACGATTCTCTAAAGAAAACGGTCGTTAATCAGTGTGGTCGTGAGTCAATAGAAGATAATGAACGCAGTGACAGACCAACGACATCAAAACTGAGGAAAACATTGATGAAGTAAAAGAAATGTTGAGCAATAACCGAAAATTAACCATCAGAGAGATAGCGGAGGACTTGAGCATTGCCTATGGATACATTCAAGTCATTTTGGTTAATGATTTGGGTTTCCGTCGTGTAGCAGCAAAGTTGGTACCAAAAGACCTCAATTTCATGCAAAAAAGAGACCGTGTTGACGTAGCAAAAGAGATGAATTGCGAGGCTGAATCCGATCTCACATTCATCAAAAGGATCATTACTGGAGACAAGACGTGGGTTTATGAGTACGACAATCGGCAATCCAGACATCAGGCAAGTGAATAGCATCCACCAAATAAGCCGAGACAAAAAAAAAATCATTTTCAGTCAAAAAAGAAGGCAATGCTGACGGTTTTCATGGATTACAACGGTGAAGTGCATCATGAATTTTCGCCAGAAGGCCAGACAGTAGGAAAAAGAGTGTTATTTGGGTTTTATGAGACGTTTTCGTGAAGCAATTCGACGAAAGAGACCAGAATTGTGGGCAGAAAACTCGTGGATTTTGCACTATGATAATGCAACGTCGCACAGTGCCATCATTGTTCGTAATTTTTTGACGAAAAATGCAACAAATACCATCCAACAGCCACCGAATTCACCTGATTTGGCTCCCTGTGACTTCTTTCTGTTCAATCTACAATAATTAAAAAACCACTACGGGAACGCGTTTCAGCAGCCGAGAGGAAGTAATGGAAAAATCTCAGGAAGCACTGATGGACATACCGAAAACCGAATATAAGAAATGTTTCGAGGATTGGATCATGAGCTGGCATAAGTGTGTTGCAGACGATGGGGATTACTTTGAAGGGGACAGTATAGACTTAGATGAATAAACTTATTTTAAATTTTCTGAATAAATTCCGGAAACCGGGTGGTATGGTATTTTGACATTTAAGCATTTATTATTTACAGGAAAACGTGTAAATTTGGCATACAAGCTGTAGAAATGAGTAACTTCTGTGCCTAAAAGGTGAAACATCTTACGTAAATTTTGCACACTTTTCAACCGAGCAATTTTAAATTAGCAATAAAATAAATAGGAGTCTGAAACAGAAAATAATTTCGATATTTGAAAAACAAGTTTGGTAAATCCACTTAAATTGACCTAAAAACTACAATACCGTCATTTTTTTCGTAGTAAAGAATCTATGATGCAGATAACACATGGCCTTAAAAGTCAGTGCCATTTTATAGTAAAACACAAAATTTTCGCAAAATTCAACTTTATTTATCAATATAATTGCCTTTGAGGGCGATACACTGATTGAAACGATTTTTCAATCTTTCGATACCAGTTTTGTAGTACGATTTCGGTTTAGCCTCAAAATAGGGCTCTGTTTCGGCGATTACTTCTTCATCGATCTTAAATCTCTTTCCCGCGAGCATTCTTTTGAGGTCTGCGAACAGGAAATAGTCGCTGGTAGCCAAATCTGGTGAATATGGTGAGTGGGGAAGCAATTAGTGGCCGAATTCATTCAATTTTGTCATCGTTTTCATCGACTTGTGACACGGTGCATTGTCTTGATGAAACAGCACTTTCTTTTCTTCAAATGCGGCCGTTTTTCTGCGATTTCGTCCTTCAAACACACCAACAACGCAATGTAATAGTCGCTGTTGATAGTCTGCCTCTTTTGGAGATAGTCGATGAAAATTATTCAATGTGTATCCCAATATACGGATGCCATAATCTTGCCAGCCGACTGTTGAGTTTTTGGTCGTTTTGGACGAGGTTCGTCGCCTGCTCGCCATTCAGCTGACTGCCTACTTGACTCTGGTGTGAAGTGATGGAGCCAAGTTTCATCCACTTATTGCGGTTGAACAGCTTTAAACACTCCTCTGAATCATCAACACGTTGTTGTTTTTGGTCGACTGTGAGCAAACGCGTCACCCACTTTGTCTTTTTGCATGTCCAAATATTCGTGTATGATATATCCAACACGCTTTTTTGAAATCTTCAGAGCCTCAGCTATCTCGATCAACTTCACTTTACGGTCATTCGTTATCATTTTGTGGACTTTTTTGATGTTTTCATCTGAAACAGCCTCTTTTGAACGTCCACTGCGTGCATCATCTTCGGTGCTTGTATGACCACTTTTTCGAATGGTTCGTTCGGCTGGTGCAGAGTCCGGGTAACACTTATCAAGCCATTTCTTTGCATCGGCTGCATTTTTTCCTATCAAAAAGCAATGATAAATCAACACACGAAATTGTTTTGAATTCATTTTTTTTTCACAATAACAAAAGTTGCTTCACCCACAACGCTATATCTCGAGAACTAATCGCCCGGCAGCTGTCAAATTTATACACGTAGGTTTATACTAACTAAAAATGGTATGGATTTAATTAAAGTGGTGCCCTCTCTTAGAATCAGCACTTTCAGCCCACTAAGCTATTTTACCTTATGCAAGTCACTACATTGATAATTTAAGCTACAATATTTTTAACTGTTTATTTTATAGCTTCCCCATTCTAATTTTTTTTTTCACCTGGACATGCTTAAAAAATAGAACAAGGTGAATATTGTGATATCCGTTTAAATGTGAACAGCACGTCTATATTTGAATAGCAGAAGATTTTCATATTTGAATAGCAGACTACTCAACTAAGAAATATTGGAGATTGGAAAGCTTTAGCGAATATTCTAGTAAAATGGAAAATTGTATTGGACGCTGGATGGTACATAACGTTCTCTAAAGATGTCAGGGGAGTATAAATATCAGCGTTCCACAAGGTTTGCAAGTCAGTTTTAAAGTGAATGGATTTGTAAAACATAAAGAAAAGTAAAAGTGGTTGAGACAAGTGATTGAATAGGTGTCTTACTCGTATCTTTTAGGCATAGAATTTAAGTTATTCACAGATAATTAAGAAAATATAAACATTGCATAGTTTTAGATAAGATCGAAACTTCGTAATTTTGAAAAAGCATAAAGCATAACTTCCAGGCTTATCTCTCAAGGAGGCGCATTGACTTTTTGTTTCTTTTAATTTCCATAAGAAGGAGCCGTCTTGACCAAATCTATGCAGCCACTTGGCTGCGTAAATCTTATTAAAGCATTTTTAGGAATTGATGTTAAGGCCAAGTGCGAAGGTTTTTAAGTTAATGAAGACAACATATTATACGAGTGTGTAATTATGTACTACGTGACCTTGGAAAAAAAATCCTTTACCCGCTTAGAACACATGAATAATGTTTCGATATAAAATATGTAGGAGTCTTTAGGTCTTTAGGAAAAACAACTAATTTAGCACTTGTAAAGTTATGCTACCACGACTCGTGCATCTTTTTTTTTTTTTTGACTTGTTAAAACCACCAAGCAGCATTGGGGGATTCCATTGTGACGTTATTTTTTATCTATATTCAAAACATTCTATACAAATATTAATTTGTGATAATTGTGGATCATTCTCTTATTTACATATTTTATTGATCTAAAGTCTGATAAACTTTTTTAAATATATATGATACGTTTAAGATAGATTCTTTCCAAAGCTACAATAAAAAAAAAATCAAATATAGTGCGAGCATGAGACAATGATATTATCAGTATTGCAGCTAAAATGATTTATTAAGAGTTTTCAGCCTTGCTTCAAAAGCTTACAACTAAATGAAACTATTATAATATGCCTCTAATGGTTTGCATATCCACCCATGCTGACTTTTTATCAATTTTAGATATAAATGCATCCTCTGGCTTTGAATTCGTTTAATGTTGAGGATGTTAAAAGTCTTGCATGTTTTTTTTTCTAGTAACCAATACTGGTTTTCTTCAAAATTAATTTTAGCTAGTTTTTTTCAGACATAGACGACTCTTTCCAATTTACATTTTTAGATAAATTATTTGGTTGTCCATAAGTTTCCTAACAGTACTTTCTGTCAGAGAAATCCGTATACTAGTAAAACTCTTTATCCCTAATATATGTATATCTAGGAAAATATCAATACAATTATCTAGACAAATGCTCAAATTAAGTGAACCCAATAAAAACTTGGGTTATATGCAAAATAAGGTTTGAACTCTTTTTCGTCAAAACATTCGTTTAATACTTGCACCACTTTGGCCGTCAATTTAGGCATTCTATCGATCAATTTCTTGATAGTTTCCCATGTTATTTATCTCCAGGCTTTTATAAGGATCTCCCAAAGTGTGTCTTTTAATGTTGGACACTATTTTCGAACGTCTCTGTCAAGTTCGTTCCAAGGCAGCTCTATTGGGTTGAGGTCCGATTTGGCAGGCCATTTCGTATTTTTCAGTGTACCTTTTTGATTCAAGCCAAGCTTGGAAGAATGTTTCGGATTATTACCTTGCATTGATGTGAATCCAGAGTCTATTAACTGCAAACTCGATTGTAAGATGTGTTCTTTTAATATTTGCCTATACTTCTCCTTATTCGTGATAAAATCTATACAAATGAGATCACCTCACCAGCAGCGGAAGAGAAACATTTCCATGCTTCTATGCGCCATGCTTGACTGTTGGGATTACGCAAACGCAAACTCTCCTATTTTGTCCAAAAACTTCAAATTTCGACTCGTCCGTCCATAAGACTTTCGACTAGCCGGGTGACATCCAATCCTGGAGCTCTCTTTTCCAATCTAGCCACTTGACTTTTTTTCAAGTCGTAGCAAAGTTTTTCGTACTGCTACTCGACACTGAAAACCTGATAGTTAAACGTCCTTTTATCGTTGTTACTGATAGCTACTTCGAGTGCGCACGGTTTAACTCTGCACAGATTCCTGGAGCTGTACGTCATCGATTCCTCTTGGTTATTACTTTTATAGTCTAATTCCCCTGCTTTGATCTTAATTTGGGCCTTCCACTACTCTTCCGTGTCTTAAGAGTCGATGATTTAAAGCGAAGTATTTTGCACTATAGACTGCGATATTTTAAGCTTATTCATAAAGGGTTATTAAACTACAACTTACAATACAACTTAAATTTTTTCCTTGTTTCTCTTCATTTAGTTTTTTTTTTTTTAGTTTTTATCTTTTGTGGTTTGAATTTAAATATAAAGTCTCAGAACTAACAGTAGATTAAGATTTCTTTTATTAATGCCTAAAATATATTTTGATTTGATTTGATAAGATTGTTCCAGTGTTCGGAAGTTGTATCTTTACCCAGGTTTAATCCTTTTGATACCAGATTTTTTGTGGATACCTGTACTAATCTGGCAGCGGAAGAATGCAATTATTTCCGTTTTAGGTTGAGTTTTATGGTTTATGAAGTTTGCAGTTGTATTCTTAATTCTCTACATCGGTTTATGCCTCGATTCCGCTCCTTTTACTTAAAACTGCATAATTGCTTTGAGAGGAAATTATGCCCTATTACTTGAGGTTGTCCAAGAGCTATCAGTTTTTATCAAATAGCTAGGGATCATAGAATTTGTGGAGATGATTTTTCTTAGCCACTCTGTCTCAGCGGTTTCTGTTATTTTGCAGGATTGTCGCTTTGAATTCCTGAGTTCTTTTTTATATATTTTGATGGATTGCTTATATGAGTCCAAGTCTGTCAACTTTCTTTAGCTTTTTGCTTGGTTGGAAAGTTTCCTGAAAATGTTTCTAAGCGGTCCCAGTACTGATGTCTGCCACTGCGGCTTTTTAGACGTTAAATAAGAAGGCAGGAAGCAACCAGTGCTTGATTGAGAGCCAGAGAAAAATCCTAAAATAAGTTCAGTGGAGAGTAGTTTAAAAGTGTCCCTCTGTATATTGGCCAATCAGTTTTCCGATAATTCTGAAATGCGTTACCATTTGAGTGATATTGTCGGTGACAAGAGTGATATCTAAAAATTCTTGACAGTTTTAGATTTGATATTAAGCAAACAATGAGGTTAATACTTATAGCATAATCAAAAAGTGAAGCCAGTTTTTTGCCTTCCAGCTTCTAAGACCACCCTTTCTAGGTTGTCACCAGGGAGAGGGCCTACATAGTCGTGGGTAACTGTGGCTCAATTGATAGTAAACTGCCTTACAAATCGGAAGGTTCGGTATTCGAATCCCAACCGCGCTAGAAAGACATTAATTTTTTCAGTTAACAAAAATCTAGTTAGATGAGTAGTTGACTAGAAATTAACAACAAGCCAACTTACACTAAGAATTTGGTTCTCCCTATTAAATGTTGGATGCCACCTATGGAGCGAAATAACCACTGAGCCCAAACATATTTCTTTCTCTCTCTATTTCCAAAAAACTTAACATATGCTGAGGCATTATAACATTGTAAGTGTATTCGTACCTACTTGAGTGTTAAGTTTATTAAAAAAAAATATATATATATATATATATATATATATATATAATAAAAAAAATTATCGATGCCAGCAAGTAGGTACATTTAGCAGTCTTCAGTCTAGCAACGATTATGTTGGGATCGCTGAAATTAGGACGTTTGTCAAGTCCACGAACTTCCAAGCCTTCCATGATCCGTGGTTGATGGACTAGGATGATATATTATTTATCCTTGGATAGACCCAGAATGAGTGCGAACGAGGCACAATGCTTACAAAAACTGCAGCGGCTGCAAAATGCGGCATTTTAACATACCAGAGCTGAAAGTCCCTATATATAGTATTTAAAACTCTTAATGTTGAAAAAAAATATATATAAAATGTCATTATTGCTGGAGTATTATGACGACGCACGATGATGAACAGAACATCAGAAGATAGGCTCAGGGATTACTTCAAATCCATACATCATACAACAAAACGAATTCCCAATGTTACTTAACGAACTTCTATCTAACCTTAAGGGCTTCGTAAATTAAAAAAAAGAAAAAAGCTTTAAAAACTACTATTTGCTTCAAACTTAAATTAATTTAAAATTAATGAAAATTGTTGTCAGTTTAAAAAAAGGTCTGTTAGGGATATCCTTCTTAGAGTGCCTCGAGCTTTGCATTTAAGAGATCTTTGATCGACACAAGCGATAAGTTCGATGTGGCCTTGGTACCAGCCAGCATCGCTTGTGATGGAAGTGGTCGGGGGTTTCCAATATGATGGTCAAAAAGCTGCCCGAAAACTGCCAGCTAAAATTGATCCGTCGGCCTCGCTTTATTTATTACTCCGATCGTTATTGCGTCTTTTAGATTTTCGCCAAAAGATATCAGATTTTTTTTTTTTTTTTTTATAATCCCGCGCGCGCACCAAGGGGATATGAATACCTTTTTACTGGCATTTCTCCAGTGAACGGACGAGTGATGTAGTAGTTTGAATCTCAGGTGTATTAGGTTTCGATATTTTTCCCAGAGGTGGTTGTCAAACTGGACGCGACGAGCAAGTGCATCCTCAACCAGTGGGTCTCAGTACGTGCTAGTTGTTAGTTCGTTACATTTAGCCCAGCCAGCAACCACTCCAACATCAGTGTTATGCCTTCATGTCAGAGTTGACGCCGACGGGATTCTCATATAATTACATACAAATTCTACAATACGAAAAGACTTTTTCAGAGAATTGCCTCGCACGGGATTCGAACCCGCGACCCTCTGCTTGAGGAGTGTATGCATATACCACTACACCACGGCCACCCCCATATGTGACGTTCGAAGGCCCGAGTGTTTTAGGATGGTTTGCTACTCCCTTGGGAGTTTGGGGCCAAAGTGAACCCAAGAGTAGCGGAGAAAGGGAGATCCATCTGTACAAAAATCCGCTATATACAGATAAGGCTAGCTAAACTAAAGATATACTAGGTGGTAAACTAGTAGTGACCTCCTTGACCGCCAGAATGCGCTGCTTTCAGTGCGATACTGTCTTTAGTTTTGTTTTGACAGGTGATTGTTGTTGATGTGTTTGGCATCATGTTAAGTATGGACAAAAACGATTTTCGTTCTCTCATAAAACATTATTTTTTGAGAGACAAAGAGAGAGGAAACAAAAGAAAAGTTGGATAAAAATTATGGGGCTAATGCTCCGCCAGATAACACCGTCAAAAATTGGTTTCGAGAGTTTCGTGGTAACCGCAACTTCACTACTGATCAAATCCGCAGCAGCAGGCCCTCCCCGATGCGGTTACAGAGGACAATGTCAAAAAAAAAAAAAAAACATGAAATGGTTTTGGCTGACTGGAAAGTGAAGATGCGTAAGCTAGCAGATACCACAAAGATTAGTACTTAGCGCACACGCCATATTTTGGGCAATATTCTGCATATAAAAAAGTTACCCTGCAAGTCT
Source organism: Volucella inanis (assembly GCA_907269105.1). Taxonomy (NCBI): domain Eukaryota; kingdom Metazoa; phylum Arthropoda; class Insecta; order Diptera; family Syrphidae; genus Volucella; species Volucella inanis. The sequence continues at coordinate 136,913,588 of OU026153.1, forward strand.
TGTTTTTGCAAGACAATGCACCGGCGCATAAGAGCATTGCAACTATGACTAAAATCAATGACTTATAGCTCCAATTGCTGTCGCATCCACCGTATTCGACCGATTTGGCTCCCTCGGACTATTATCTCTTTCAAACCTCAAAAGATGGTTCATCAATAAAAAATTCAGCTCATGCGAGGAAATCATCGATGCCACGGAGACCTTCCGGAAAATTACTTTTCGGATGGGAGCAAGAAGTTGGAAAATCGTTGAAATTAGTGTATCAAACTAAAAGAAGACTATATTGAATAAAATAAAAAAAAAAACATTTAAAAAAAATTTTTTTTTGATTCCCAAGGACGTTACTTTTCACCCCATCTAGTATACTGTGTCCACAGCCAGGCTGAACCGCGGCACGGGTTATATACGAGTAAGACTTTGTTACAGTTCCGGGGAGAAAGGAGAAAGAGAAGGCAGTAATACGGTGAAGAAACGAGAGGGGGAATGGGAGCGTGAGTAATCTTTAGTATCAGGATTCATCTGGAAGACTTCTTGAGAGTCATTGACTTTATTCAGCTTATACAACTCGATAAGTTCGATGCTAAGAGTAGAGATATGCCTTGCTAAAGGTCGACTGATTCTGTTAGTAAGACATCAAGGGCTGATCCATGCCTAACCAGTTCATCTCCCATTACTTTCAATGCGTTATCCATTAGCAAGGAGATGGAATAAAGACATTTTTAAGTTTTACTTCTTATCAGGTAAACATGCATTTGTTTTCCAAGCGAAGACGTATGCAATCTTAATTTGCACGAACTATTTAAATATGTAGGTATTATTTTGAAAGAAAACAGTGTCATCTATATTTGAATAACTGAAGACGTTAGTATGGTTAACGTTGGAATCTAAAAAAACCGTCGCCCATATGACCCAAAAATATTAAATTTTGAATCGTCTGAGAATATAATACGATTGCAAAATTCTAGCGCCTTATTTAAGTACTCCTTCTCGTACTGCAATCTCTTTAAAATATTTCTTTTTGATAAATAAGTTTTATTTCGAGGCGTTCGATCCATACACTCGTTACAATGTAAGAAGTTTTCAACAGTTGCACTCATCTTAGGATTTTCTTTGAATACCATATAGTATTCACAGTATTTTACGCTGAAACTGTGGAGTAGCCAACTTTTTTTTTCTGTTCCCTGTCACTTGCAATTTCTGTTAACCATGTTTTTCTTTTGTGTTTCTCTATTACATATTGAACTGAGGAATGTGTTCTTTTAACAATATCAGCAGTTACACGCAAACACTAAAGAACAATTAAGTTCTTTACGTCCTTAGGAATTCCTTTTCGCATTTTCTTTTCCAAATTGAATAAAATAAACACCAGTAGCGAAGTCTAACATAACGGTATTTTTATTTTGCTCTGAGTGGTGTATGGTAAATTTTTTGACTATTCCAAGAAACAAGTTTTTAGGTATTTGTTTATTCTTTTTAATTCTTACTGAAGGTAACTCAGTTCCTTGGAAGGCAATTTTGAAACTCTATAAAATTACCTTTTATTTAATATCAATTTCATACCAATCCTGTCAGTGGTTTTAAAGACATTAATTAGGTAATAAATTGTGTGCCATATTTGTACGGACAGTTTTTTGAGTCAGTGTATGTTCATACGTACATACATACGTATTGAAGTTGAAGACAGATATATGATACCTATAGGTTGAGCAATATGAATTAACCGTCGATTAACTTCTGTCAGATCTTTGGGGAAAATCCGTAAAAAAATTAATTTTATTAAGTTTCCACATCAAAACTAAATAGGATATTATAAAGAGGGAGAAAAATGATATACCGCAGCTATCAATTTTTATTTTGACCAATTTGGTGTCTCAAAACTGTCTAGAACTTAATATAGCCAAATTCCAATCTATAACTTTCTCACGGTAATACAACTCGTCTCCTCCCGGACTTTATTTTCTCTATGGTCAACCAATTCCCTAGTTCAGTATTTTCGAGACTTTGACATATTTTTTTACTCTGAGCTTAATTTTCGTTCGCATTCGATACGTTGATCCTTAAAGTCATCGCATCACTTGGCTTTACTAAACGGTGGACCAAGGAATTTCTCAATCCAATCTCTCTATGTCACCTTTGTTCGCCTCCTGCTTGAGTATACCAATAAAGCTTGGTTTCCCTTTACCGAGTTCATGTTTCCGAGTCGAGAGTATTCAACGTCGATTCCTCCAATTTGCTCTCCGTGGTAATACTGCTGGCATTCTTTTCATTCATCCTTTTCAACCCTACGTTGTCCTCGTCTCTTCTATCTACCGGTCTACCGGACCTTTTATGGCTCCCATGAACCAATCATCCATATGCTCCGAAAAGTCAACTCAAACCTCTCCGTTTTTTATTTTAACCTGAGCACTTCTCGTCTCAAACAAGATCTCTTCCATCATTTCTGGATTTCTAGCTCTTAAGTGTTTCTGTTAGTTTTAAGTCCTGGTTTTTAAGTTAGATTAAGCTTGTATTAATTTAAATGAATGGGCGCCTCATTCCCACCAAAAATTAAATTAAATTAAAAATCTGTGTGGCAGAATTTTAAAGGCATTTGACAGAGTTTGGCGGCGGCCTATTGTGCTTTTCGGACTTATCCAAAGCAGACAGACCAATAAGCCTCACCAAGTTTTTCTTAAAAACAATGGAAACAATATTTGATAGGCATGTCAGAGATGCCACTTCCACTTTATAGTAATCCACTTCATATTAACCAATATGTCCATCAACCAGGAAAAACGATAACGAATGCTCTCCAGGATCTCACCACAAAGATTGGGAATTCCCTCAGAGACGAAGAAATTGCGCTGGGCTGCTTCCTTAACACTGAAGGAGTTTTCGACCAGATATACAGATGCATCCAAAACACCTGAGTATATTATACAACATCTAACTGAATAAAGCACATGCTTAACCTCAGAAATACCAGCGCTACACTTGCCAGTAACAGAATCAGCGTAACGGCTGAGAAAGGTTATTCCCAGGGTGTTGTTCTCTTCCTCCTGTTATGATTTCGAAGGATATGCTGATGACATTGCTTTCCTTATCAGAAGCAAATTCGAAGAAACTATCTCAGAACACCTCCAGAGTGCACTTAATCGTCTTGCTAACTGGTTCAAGAAGGTTGGCCTAAACTTCAACCCCACAGAGATCACTATAGTTTCCTTCACCAGGAGAAGAAAATTGGATAAACTCAAAGTCCCACACTTTTTGTTAAAATGATTTGATAAAGTCTTCAAGTGAAGTGAAACTCCTAGGAATTTCCATAAAAAAAGCTAGGACCAGCAAAAGTCTACTGGATAAATATTGGGGATGAAAATTGCTGGATTTCTAGACACTTAGGCTTCCCCAATATGGTGGCATAAAACCAAACAAAAGTCTACACGGCTGGATTAAACAAACTTCAAGGAATAAACAAGCACCCACATGAACATAAAAAGTTCTGTTGAACTTGCCACACCTTATCTTAACATACAGAACAATTTTCGTTTAGCACCTACTTCAAAGTTCATCCAGAGCTTTTACTTGAACTTAGGAGAAATAAACTGTTAAGAATACTCTTACTGAAAACTGTTTGAATAGTTCTGATCCACAGAACTATGAACAAAATAAAGCACTGTGAACGAGCCGATCCAAAATACACGAAAGGGTTGGCGCAGGCAAATAAGAAGAAACTTCAAATACCTCACTGTTTGCAAGTAGGGACAGTAGCATCTCTGAATATCAAGCTGAGATGCACGCAAAAGAGCTCTGCAGTAGGGTGAACTTAAACAGATCTGCCGTCAATAAGAGTATTTATTTTTTTTTTTGATTGCTAAACGGTCCTACTTTAGCACTTTTGAGACAACTTCAAGAATTTCTGGGACTGCATCATATTTCCCAAAATACTAGCCAGCACCAATATAGTCTATTTAATTTGGGGGCCAGGTCACAGTGGTTAAAATGGTAATAAAAGAGTAGACGAATTGGCCAGAAAAGGTTTGACCTCAACATTCATGTTGCCACTACCGTTTTGGGAGTTACCAACTAGTTTCATGAAAAGCTATGATATATATGTTAAATAACTGAAAACAAAAGGCATTCCGTTAGGCTGAAACATAATTTCGTTATTGTTGCACTGGCGTTTATTTATTTAAGAGTTTTCGTTGGGAATGCCTTTTAGCTTTTCTCAACGCACATCAAACGAAACAGAAAAACGGAATGATTTGTTTTGTTACATTGTGTTTCGGTTGGTGTGTGTTGAAATAAAAAACGTTTTCTTGACTATGAATCAAAAAACGTTTTTTTTGATCCGGTGTGTTTTTAACCTTAATGGAAGGTAGCAGGCAAGCTATAGCTGTCTAGGGGTCAGATACATATACTCAGTAACTGGATTTCTAAAGGGTCACTGCAAAGTCAAAAAACAACTTATGACTATGGTGGCGGTTGTATAGCAAGGGAGTTATACAATCGCGAGCTCGCTCTAGCTTAAGTTTGTAAGGTGTTCAATTGAAGTTGAGCTAGGTAACGCTTTAGTTTCTGTTTGATTTTAGTGAAGTGCACAACATGTCGCAATTTGTGGTTAAGATACCCATTTAAAAAAAAAAATTATACCATATGTTTACATCATATAAATAAATTACGGTCTGAATTAGATGAATATCACCACTTGCATAAAATGCCTAAAACGATGAAGAACAGTTTTTCCAATATTGCCGAATGACTCCTTCAACATATTTTACTATTCTTGATAAAATACGGTCAACATTATATTCGGCTTTGCCATTAATTTGGCTGGTTGGCCGGATTTCACATATGATTTTTTGCGCTTGAGGTTGTCGTAATGGATCCATTTTTCATCACCAGTAACAATCCGATGCAAAAATGACTTCCTTTTGTGGCGTTCCAGCAGCATTTCGGACATGCAAAACCGCCTTACGACGTCTCTCGTATCTCATCGCAAAATCATCTTCAGTGACAAAGCTCATTTTTAGATCAATGGGTTCGTCAATAAGCAAAATATGCGTTATTGGTCGGGTGAAAACCCACATGTGTTTCATTAATCAACACTTGATCCACAAAAAATAACTATTTGGTGCGGTTTGAATGCCGGCGGCGTTATTGTGCCATATTTTTTCGTCGACGATAACGATCGTCACGTTACTGTGAATGGCCAGCGTTATCGCCCCATGATCACCGATTATTTTTAGCCCGAATTGGTAGATATGGACTTGGACGACATGTGGTTTCAACAGGATGGTGCCACAAGCCACACAGCACACGCTATTATCGATTTATTGAAGAGTTAGTATGGTGAGCGTGTTATCTCAAGACATGGGCCAGTCGATTGGCCACCTCGTTCGTGCGATTTAAAGCCGCCAAGATTGAACGCGAAAAGCGGCCATTTCGCCCGAAATGTGTAGCCGAGACGTTGCAAATGGGGTCCAATGAATTGACCGCTGCAAACTTGCCCGCGGTGGCTATATGAACGAAATCGAGTTCTTTTCATAAATGTTTTAATTGTACTTCAAGCCAATAATAAAGTTTTTGAAATATCTCAAATTGTTTGATCAAGTCGTTATTAGAAAACCCAATACAAGTTACGCCATCTCTTAGCAAACTGCACGAGTTATAGACCCAATACATAAATTTAATTCTATAAAAAATACTTTTAAATAATTTTATTTATTAATGATGAATTGTAAAAACTGTCCATCAGTAGACGTTGGTTGGAAAATGTTTTTGGGGTCAGCTGGTGAAGGGTTTGCTGGAATAGAAAAGGTTTCTTCATCGGTAATGCTAACCCAGGCAACTGATGAAATTTTTGTTCTAATTTCGTAAGCAAGTTGGATCATTTTGACACGAAATTCTAACTTCTGAATTTCATTCATATTCTTATTTACAGGAAAAAAACACATGAGAGAATTGTAATCTCCATCCGACCTCATATCAACATTGTTCTTTTAAATTTTAATTTTTGTATCATTGTCTTGCTTTGCCTCGATTCCCTACAGAAAGTAAAGGGAGCTGTAAATAAATCAGCGGAGTTGTTATTTACTGCTGTCTCCGTATCTCTTTTCTCAATGAAATCATTTTCAATGGGTGGTCTATTGTTGTCTTCCTGCGATGGATGAAAATTTGTTTCGTTGATAGTATCATCTTGAGCATCATTACTGGAGCATGGTGGAGAAGGAACACTTCCAGTCATAAACGCTGGTGCTAAAATATCTTTAGAAAATGACATGTGCTTCATATATACCCATTTTCGTTTAAAAACTTGAGATGAGTCACTTTTCGATTTGTTTTGTGAGCATTGTTTTTTTAGCTCGATCATAAAGTTATCATGTAGGCTTTTCCTATTCTTTTTAACCCCATTTAAAAAAAAAAAAAACAATCCTTAGTGAATATTAATTGGAATATTTTCTATGCACCTTAAGTTTTTCGCACCGGATCGTCGTATAAAAGCCTAGCATAAAATGTCACAATCTGCAATTTCTTTGATTGCAAAGGAAGTTTGCGAGACAATTTCGGACAATTTAGCAGCAGAGCATATGGTACCACCTTTTGTAGAGGAAATGAGAAAAACTGCGAATTCGATAAATGGGTATTTCCAAATTGCGTAGGTGCAATTGACGGAAAACACATTTGAATTAAAGTTTCCCCAAAATCTGGCAGCATTTAATATAATTACATGAAGTATTTTTCCATTATTCTGCAAGGAGTTGCCGAAGCAAACTATAGATTGGTTTGCATCGAAGTTGGAGCATTTGGCAAGCAGTTTGATGGAGGAGTATTTGAAGCATCAAACCTTCATTTCTTGCTTGAAAATTAAAATTGCAATGTACCATCTCCCGCTATGTAACTTGGTACTGATATTGAAGCTTCGTTTGTTTTGATTGGGAATGGAGCTTATCCACTAAAAACATATTTATTAAGACATTTTTCTAAAAATAGTTTGACGAAGGAAAACGTTGTATTTAATGAGAGGCTCTCTAGGGCTCGAAATTCAAATGAATGTGCTTTCGGATTACTTTCCATGGCGAACACTATTAAGACCAATAGAAATAAATGTAACAACGTCAAAAACAATTACAAAATGTGCATGTCTTTTGCACAATATAGTTATAGACAAAGATGGTTTAGACAAAGCAATTTTACCAAGCAACGAACGAACGAATGAAGTAAACGGGGGAACACGGTCTAGTTTAATAGCATTAAGTATACCCAGTTTATTCAAATCTTATTTTTTTAACATTTGAAATATTTAACTCTCCAGAACTAGCATCATGAGCACTTTAGGAAAAAAAAATTTATATCTAGTGGTCTGATGCTTTACTTAGCTTTTCTTTGTATTCTTCTGTTGCTGCCCAATTTGTTGTACAATCAGTAGGCTTTGTCTGAGAGTCACGGGAGGTTTTTTGCTTATCGGCGTAGTCGAGTGTGAATATTTTTCTTACTGTGCGAGTACTGGTGGATTTTTTTTTTTTGTGAGTGTTTTTCTCACCAAGCGAGTCCTTGGTAATTAAGAAAAAAGAACTGTTTTTTACTTTGTTTCATGAAATAATAAACCAGGTATGCACCAAAACAAATAAATTAATTACTTTAATTAACAAATCGTTTTATTCTTTTTACACTATTTCTATTTTGTAGGATGATATCACGAGGAAGAATGTTTGTACAACTGGCACTTAGTTAAAATCCTTATTGGGCGGCGCCTCAACCTGAGGCAGAAGAGATATTACCGTTGCAAGAAGATGATGGTAGATTAGATGATCTAAAAAGTGATGCGGAGTCCGAGCACAGTGTTCACGCGACTGATTTGGAGCAGTCTGCAGATGAATCAGATTTTGAATTAATTCATGATGGTCCAGTAGTCCTTCAAATGTTTTTGTTGAAAAAGACAAAACGACGAGATGAAGATTGACAGTAGAAATCGAGGGGGCGTGATAATATTATTACTCATCTTTCTGATGGCAAAAAGATTACAAAAAATGCTAAAACAAGAATGGAGTGTTGAAAGCTTTTTTTTTTCCTGATAATTTAATCAACCATATTATAAAATGTACTAACAGTTATCTTGGAAAACTCCAAACGTCTTACAATAGGAGTCGTGATTGTCGAGAAACAGACAGAAATGTTTGCTCTCCTAGGGCTTTTGTATATGGCAGGAGTGCAAAAGTACAACATCTCAATGTGAAAGAAGAATGAATTATGGAGTACTGCCGGAAGTGCACCAGAATGTTTTAGAACAACGATGTCAAAGGAAAGATTTCTTTTACTATTAAGAACTTTGAGGTTTGATGATATAAACACCAGGAATGAGAGAAAGGCGTTTGATAATTTATCACCAATTCGAAAATCTACACAGGATGCAAAAATTGGGGAATATGTAACCATAGATGAAATGCTTGTGGCATTTAGGGGGAGATGTAAATTTCGGCAATACATCGCTAACAAACCGGCAAAGTACGGATTCAAATTTTATTCTGTGGCGGATGCAAGAGGCCTTTATACCCACAATATGGAGATCTATCCTGGCAAACAACCTAATGGTCCATACAAATATGACAATTCTGCCCAATCTGTAGTTATGAGTTTAGCTCAGCCCATTATTGGTAGAGGGAGAAATATTACTATGGACAATTATTTTACCTCTCTTCCACTAGCGTCTGAACTGTTAGAAAACAGTGGCATTATTAGGAAAAACAAATGACAAATTCCAAAACAATTTTTAGAGTTGAGAGGAAGAGAAAGATGTAGCAGTAAATTTGGCTTTTTGGAAAATAAAAAGGGGATTTTGGTGTCATATAAATCAAAACAAGCTAACAACAAGAATGTTTTATGCTTCTCTACTCTTCATAATGACAACAAAATAGGCTGCAAGACCAGAAATTATAACATTTTATAACCTTACAAAAGGTGGGGTGGACCTGGTCGAGCAAATGAAATCAAAGTACTCTGTTTCCCGAGTAAGCTGCAGATGGCCGCTAACCATATAATTGATAACTTAATACAGTTATAATTGAAGAGAGAATATCATTTCTCAAAAGCCTAGCTTTGGACTTTATCAAACCTCACCTCTTGAGCCGCGCCCAATTGACCAACATGCCTATACTGGAAACCAACAGAATGAAAAGAATTTCTGGCGTAGAAGAAGAAAAAACAAGGTCTGGTTGTAATATCCCATCACAGTTTCGGGCCTATTGTCCTAGAAGAAAAAACAAAAAATCAAATAGAAGTTGTAGGAAATGCAAGAAAACAGTTTGCAATGAACACGTGTCAAACTCGTGGTCACCATCTTATGTCTCCTTCAGAACCTTGTGACTTTTGCCTGAAACATTTTTCGCGATGTCGCGTATTTTTCGAGTAATTTGGATGTCTCAAGTTAAAAAACACACCCTGTATATTGGGTTTTCTAATAACGACTTGACAACTTTTTTTTTTAAATAAAAGGCAAACCATTTGAGATATTTCAAAAACTCTATTATTGCCTTGAAGTAACATCAAAACATTTATGAATGGAACTCGACTTCGTTCATATGGCCACCGCGGGCACGTTTGCAGCGGTCGATTCTTTGGACCCAATTTTCAACGACTCGACCACACATTTCGGCCGAAACGGGCGCTATTTCGCGTTCAATGTTGGCTCTGAGCTATTCCAACATCGTCGGCGTGTTGGCATAAACCAATGACTTAACGTAGCCCCACAGGAAATAGTCAAGCACAGTAACGTGACAATCGTTATTGTCGACGAAAAAATATGGCCCAATAACGCCGCCGGGATGAAAACCGCACCAAACAGTTATTTTTTGTGGGTGAAATGGTGACTCATGAAGCACATGTGGGTTTTCACCCGACCAATAACGCATATTTTGCTTATTGACGAACCCATTGAGCCAAAAATGAGCTTCGTCACTGAAGTTGATTTTGCGATGAAATTCATCATCTTGGCGCATCTTCTCCAGAACCCAATTGGAGAACGAACGTCGCTGCAAATGGTCCATCGGTTTCAATTCTTGAGTCAGCTTGATCTTATATGGGTGAAAACCAAGATCCTTACGCAAAATACGCCATAATGTGGTCTGAGCGATGCCCAATTCTTGAGAACGCTGTGGAATTGACTGATTTGGATCGTTTGCTACGGACGTCTGAACGGCAGCGATATATTCGACACTTCGACCAACCCGTTGTCTCACTGACACGGCAACATCACACAACGAATATGTAGACTCAAATTTTTGCACTAAACTTGTTATTGCCTGTCTACTAGAGCGAGAATTACGACCAAAAATTGGAGTTAACGCTCTTAAAGTTGCAGTCACCGTATCCGAATATCTGTAGAAAATTTTTATATTGTAATTTGCAGACGTTGCTCGTTAGTTTACTTTACCATGAATAAAATTTTGAGTTTACTGATTAGATTAATGATTAGTGAAAGAGTGCATTCACAAATTAAATTCAAAGTTGTCAAGTCCCTATTGGAAAACCCTATACAAAAAAAATTATTTTGATTAAATAAAGAAACAAAACCAAAACAACTTACTGGATACTTGGATTTCATTCGCCGCTTCTCCCCATAATTTTTCCATTAGATGTCTGTTGCTATACACGAGCTTGCGCTTGTAAAATTTTGTTTGGTAACCATAGCGATCTGGCATGCATTTCATTTTAAAGTGCTTACTCGCGCTTGTATAACTCGCTTGCTATATAACCGCCGCCTATGGGAAAAGCACATCTGTCGCACGTGCAACGAGAAGGAATATACAGCATGGCACATTGTATATCACTTAAAGACATATATGAGTTCAATTAGTTTTGTAACAAATAAGTCGAATGCTAAAATATACATAGGTGTTACCATTGTACTATTATCTTCAATAATGGTTATAATGATTGAGCTCGCAAGTATATTGTGTCCGTATTCAATATTCACTATACAAATACAGTTCATGAACCTTGAACCACAATTTTAACATTTGCTTTCAAATCATCTGAATGCATGGGAAAAACTTCCATCAGTTTTGTTAAACACACCTCTTTATAAGATTACTATCCTAGTAAGCAAACGAACGGAAATAAAGACCTACATACGAGTATGTTATAAATAGTAGGAACTGTCTAGTTATAAGCTCAGGTACTTTCAACGCTTTAGTTTACATATTTTTTTCGCAAGAAGGTCAACTATTTATTTTGTGCATGATCTTGTGATCTTGAATTGAAGTGAGAGCAATTCGAACACTAAATACCTATTGCTAGCATATACCAAACAAAATCCATTAAACTCCACACCTTGTATTTTTTGAATAGTGTCTGTCCAAAGGTTTTCGCATTATTTATGATCGATTGCAATTATATGAAATGCTTGAAATGTTATTGAACATGAGAATTTAGATCGTTTGTTCTAGGTCTGATATGCCCTTACGAAATTGTTTACTTTTTCTTAGAATTTGAAATTTATCTCCATTATTTAGAAAAATAAAATATATTTTTGGGCTGATCAAACATTTAATAATGTAAGGTAGAACTTTTTGTATTTGAATTATCTGTTTGTTAGCAGTACATATGAACGAGTAAATATAATATATAGATATGTCTATCAGTATTAAAATATGTGAGTACTTTTTATTTTTTTATTTTAATATTCGTTTCTTTTGGGATTGTATTATATTTTTGATATTTGAGAATATCTGGAACTCACAAGAATCTTTTGAAAAAAAGAGGTGCTAGTTGGTTTCGCAGAGCTGACATCTGATCAGTTACTCCAAAGTTACCCTATATGAATCTGGATAGTTCCTCCTTTGTACTTGTGTATAACTTGATATATATCACAAATCAAACTACTACGCGATTCTATTATTTTTGAATTAAGTTATATCTAAGATAAGATCTCGATTAATTTAGTTTTTTTCTATGCAGATCACCGCTGGAGTAGTTGAAATCAAAGTTTTGATTCATGTGGATGATCTTTTTTTTTTAATTTTCATTTTTTCATTTTCTATTCACTATCACTTATAAATAGGGTTATAACAAATTTAATTTACAAAGATATAACAGTAAGTAGAATAAATCATTGATCATTCGGGAACTTTGAAGTTAGCGTTGAATGATCGCAAAAAGAATAATTATACTCAAAGAATAACTGACGTGGGGTACCATCAGTTGATCTAATGTTACAAGAAATAAGGACAATTTTTTGTATAAGTAAAATAAACAACAAACAATTTTAAAGGAGCAAAAAAAAAAAATGATTGATTGCAATAAAAGTGAAAGAGTCATTTTGCATTTTATTATTAATTTGTTACTATCAAAATTAACTCCAAGTTACACGGGTCCACTGTAAATAGCCAATCTTTAACTTCTTTTAAGAATGAGTTGAGGTTTTGATTTAATCGTGCGGATATGAGAAGCTTATTAAAGATTCTACGAGAGGATACTAAATATGAGGTTTAAAATATTGCCAAATTATTCACCCGTATGCTATAAACTGAAGAATTAGTAGATGACACATTACCACTTTGTTTATAAAACTCTTTTAGTACCCTAAGAATGTAAATATTCTTGATTGGCGATATGCGCAGGTTGGTAAAGAGGGGCCAACTTTCTGCGTTACGATTCTTAGCGCACATGATTCGGATTATATGCTTTTGGGCAATTTGTAGCGATCTCAATGTATTCATGTAGGTACCTCCCCAGCTAAAAATACCATACTGTAGTTTCGAGTGAACTAAGCCGTAATAGAACTTTAAAAGAACTTTTTGCGAGCAGTATGGCCTTAAAAGAAACATTTTACGTGTAATTAACGTCATATACGACTTTAGATACTGGCTGCGAACTTTCCAGTTTAATTTATTGGCAATGAAAATACCAAGGTATTTAAAGTATTCAACTGTTTCGACATTGAAACAACCAGATGAACAACTACCATTTACATTAATATTGAGTCGCCCACAGGTATGAATAGGTAAACAAAACTTTTGGCAGGCATTTGCATGGAAAGAGATCTTAAAATTATCCAAGACACATTGTGTTAGATTGAAGATTGATAAAATTCTTTGATGCATTCCGTTGACGATAATGAATATCGTCAATATCGAATTTTACATGTGGTAAAACAATCAGTTTTTCCCACTTTTAAGAACCCATACAAAAGAAACTAGTTTTGTTTCAACATTGAATAAAAAATAGGGTGGCTTGAAACAGGAATAAAAAGTTTGGCTTGCCGTTTAAAAATACATTATGGGACATACGTGATATATATATTGGACGCAGATACTGTATGTCATTTTAACTTCATTAAAACAAGCAGCTCATAACTTATTTAACTAATAAACAGCTATTGTTTTTATTTATGTATTCCTGCTTGTGTGTGTTTCTAATTTAACAGAGCTATTTTATATTATAATAAAATATAAAATATTCTTTAGTTAGGATTGTCTCGCATGAATGGTAATGGATGCTCAAATTTAATGAATCTTATTATAATAAACCCAACATGAGAAAATATCACTTTTACTAAATAACTTGGTTCTGACCTATTGCGATAGAATTTTTCCATTATTAAAAACAAGAATAACTTGAACAAATACAGCAAGCACAAAAGCAGCAGCAACAACAACAATCTCATCTAAGTGAGTCGCAGCAACAACAGCTAAAACTAAAAGAGCGACAACTACAACAACAGCATAGTTAAACATGGCAATAATAAAATCAGTAGAAATTCCAGCAACCGCAGAAGCAGAAACATAGACAACGTAGCTAACAGAAGATAAACACCAGCTGAAACAGCAAGAATAACAAATTTCTAACAAACAAAGAGTTCCACTGATCAATACCTTTGAACACGATAAGGCAATTTAATTATGCAACTCGGCCACAGGCAACATTTTTTTTTTTAAAGACTAATAGTAGATAGACATGCGATTTTTTGTAGTATAGTGGAGAGTTATTATAAAATAAAAAAAACTATAGAAAGAATCGACTATGGGGTTTATCGGTTTGAAAGCTTTGGTCCTTTGAAGACGGCCGAAGCAACAGATTTCTTTCGTCTAAAATTTGTAGGACTATGTTGTTGTTGTGTCCATTCGAATTCTATCCCCTCGCAAAGTGTTTTATTTCCTCTTGTACTGTAGGAATTCCGAAGTTTCTGTGCAAATAGCCTACCTTATACCTTATGTACCGATTGGTTTGGTTCCGATTTTTGCAGAATGAGACATGAGAGAAGAATGAAAAGGCGACAAACTTGGAGTAGGGAACAAAAGGCAATGAGTCATGAGCAGTAAAAGTTGCTTCGTGGGTGAGTGCACAATGCACGAGTTACTCGTACGTACATAGTCACACCATTACCATCATCATTAGCGACACCATCAACAGTTTTACTATCGTAAAATAACCTACCTAGATATTACTTGGTAACAACACCAAAAGCGTCATCAAAATGTAACGGAAAACTTCAGCTTAACAACAAAATTTGACTTGGATTCTGTTTGTCAACCCCAAGACGATAATCAGTATAGAATAGCCCGGCAACAGAATTTCTCCAGCGACATCGGGTTATCTATCATAGTTTAAAAAATGGCCTCTTTTATCAAAGAAATATTTTTTTTAATGATTTGTAGTATATGATGAGTATCCTCATTTTATTTATTTATCGAGCTTCTTTAAGTTTCGTTTATATCGCCTAGTTTTCTAGGAAAACTATTTTTTTTTTTTTTTAGTCGATTGTTGCGAGTTCGGAATTAGTACGCTCTGTATGAGTGCACGTTGCTATTCCCATGGGAATACAGCAACTACTCTAATTCCTGTAGTAACATAGTCCGGCATACTCATAGGAAAATGCTCGGAGATTGCTAGATATATTAAATGAATCAATAGTCAAGTGATTCGTGACACGAGTAGGTTGCCGTCAATCTCAAAGTTGGCGCTAAAAGGTAATAATACGAACCTTCCAAGATTGGTGCCTATTTGAAATCCATTGCGATTCAGTTTTACATTTGATATTTTTTTTTTTCCAGAAACGAAAACAGTATCCTGTAAGCCTGAAAATATTGTATATTAAAAGTATAAATAATTATAAATAAAAAAGAATGAGAAGCTATTCAATATGAGTGGCAGTTAAAAAGTTAAAACCTGCACTGAAATCTCTTAAGTGAAAACAAAAGTTTGAATTGTATCAATTACATTAGGAAAAATTGTGAATAACAAAATAAAAGAGCTGTGTGGATTGCGCCAATTTTACAATAAAAAAAGATTTTTGCTAAGGTATAAAATATATGAGAATAATCTAAGTGAAAATTGTATTTAGAAATAAGATTGTGCAAGCTAATCCAAAATTTTATAGTCGTGCTAAAGCAAAAAAATAAAATTTTAAAAAATTATGCTGTTTCATAGAAGCCAAAAAATAAAAATTTTACAAAAAACCGATTTAAAAAAAATTTATTATTTGTTAATTGTAAATTACATAAAAAATATGGAGCAATTTATGATGGAGGTCTCATCATTATCTTTGTCCAATTAAGGGCAGCGGAAACTCGACTTAAGTCTGACGAGGACAGAAAGAAACGATCTTCTCCAGTATCAGCTAAGCCCAATCAGCATGTGGAGCTGGTTGTATGTGTAGGAAATGGATTTCGATAAAAGTCCTATACAGTACATATGTATCATGTATCATTGTTCATGGAATGAATCCTTCGAGATTCATCTATAGATTCATTATAGAGCGAAGGATTGCATTCGCAGTTAGGTCAGGAATCCCGCTAATGCCGCTCTTGTTTCCTATAATATTTCTGATAGTAATTGGCAAGAAATTAAGCAATGCCTGTCTCTGCATTATGCAGATAAGCGTATACACCAGGAACAGAAGGAACAGAACGTCTCTTGTGTTAAACGTGAACTCCTGTCTTGAAGGTCTAGTTTCGCGGAATGCCCATACATCCATGGGAGCAAAGATACGTCTTGCCATCGCTCACCGTCAGTTCCCAAGGCGGAACTCGTATTGAAGGCAAAAATTTCCACCCTTGGTAAGGGTCCAGGCCGACCTAAAACCTGTACTGCACCCAGTATCTTGAAACTCTACATTGGGTCATGACCCTTCCCGCGACTTTGGATTTAAGCCATAGCCACCATGAAGCTCTCACAAGGGGAGGCCCGGACCGAAATCTGGGGGGCTCCTGACTCCCAGATACCGTGGTACCGTGTTTTAAGTCCTGGTATGGATTACCGGTGGTCCTGCCACCCAACAGGACCTCTGACCGGCCGCTTGTAACTGGTCAAATCAGCAGCACTCGGAGGATTAAGTTTCTAAACTTTTACGATAAGACCAGTACATTTTCTCTGCTTTTTATTAGAAAACGTCATTGTAGGCGAAGCCTTGATAATTGAGCGGGGGCCCAAAATCAAAGGAACAGTAAGCTGGATGAATTCTATGCTGCTGTTAACTATCAGTTTCCAAACTATCTCGAGTTCGACCTTACCACATAGAAATTTTCCTCACAACCTACTAGTATTTATCATTAACTGCATCATGCTTGGTGTCTTAGCAAGCAGGACAATTTCATCAGCGTAGATAAGTAGCTTGGTGCTGACGGAGATCATCCAGAAATAGTGAGAAAAGAAGTGGTTTAAGGAGGCAAACTAGCTTTATTCCCACCTACGACTCGAACCAGGGTGATAGGTTCTTCCATTCCACACCGCGGTCCAGTGACTTTGGATAAATTTCATCATTTTTGACGAAGGCTCAAGATTGCTTTGCTTGTATTCTATCAACCCATAGGATATATTGTACGACCGGACGATGCTCTCTAAAGCCAGTCTTGAACTTACTGGCTTTTTTTTTAATGAATTTAAAATGAAATGAAATGAAATTTAAAAAATGTATAGGGTTTTGACTAAATTTTTTAATTGAGCTCTATTTAAATAAACGTTCGAGGGGTTACTAACTTCATTGAAGGCTTTGACGGTTTGAGTAAGCGGTTCGTTAGTACCATAGTTCGTTCTGTGTGTATTCAACAAAGAGAAGATGCCGTCTTCTAAATGATTGTATAGAGACATGAAGTCCTATTTTTGATAATAGAAGAATAACCGAGAGGGTCTCTAACAAACATTATATCGTGTATAGTGCGTATAGATGGTACTTCTCGGTAAAACGTGCTAGTATTACCCTTGTTTATAAATAATCTGCCTCTATAATTTGTGTGCATCTCTCTTGTTCAATAAGAGGAAAATAATATTTATCCTAAAACTTTTCTACGTCAAATAAAAAATTTTATGCTTCTGTAAATTTTTCAAGAAATTGCTCAGCCGCATATTTAAAAAATTCAAATGGAACTCGGTCACTGCCAGGGGCTTTGTTTAAACTAGATTGTTGTATGGCTCTTCTAACATCTTCAAAGGTGATTGCACAGTCTAGCGCCACATTTTTTATATACGAAAAAAATCAACTTAGTTGGCCTAAGATGCGTGATAGGCTTAGCAAATTTTGAAAGTGCTAAAACAGTTAGTTGCAAGAGTTACCCTTTGTTTGATCTCAGCGCTAATTTCGTTGTCTACGTAAAAAAGTCCTTATTCAATATTGTGTCCATATCATTGGTGTGTGCGAGTAATTCGACGAATTATGACGTGTGAGTTTTTCACTATTCTTTTAGGAATGCTGTTAAAGAAATTGCATGACAACTCATCGCCTTGTCTAAATCTTTTTTTTTTTTTTATATCGGTACTGGTGAGTTGTTTACCCATTTTGATAGAGCAGCGTGTATTCTCTATAGTCATCCTGCACAAACGGACGAGTTTGACAAGGATGCGAAAAATATGTGTTGTTGTGTACAGATTATATCTAAAGATGCTGCCATAAGCAGCCTTAAAATTGATGAATAGGTGGTGTATATCGATTTGTAGCTCATGGGTTTTCTTTCCAAGACCTACCGTAGTGTGAGTATTTGGCCGATGGTAGACATTCCTCACCTAAAACCACACTGATATGGACTAATCAGGTTGTTGATAAACGGCTTCAGGCGTTTAAACAATACGACATAGAAGATGTTGTAGGCGATATTTGGTTCGTCATCGCCGTAATAGAAACGTTCTTTCCAGATCCTCAACATAGACTGCGACTCTGCTTCTATTTTCCCTTGTACGTTTCTACAGGTAAACCTTCCGAATCTCATTCCTGGAGTAGCAACTCTCAATTTCCTCTACCGAGCGTTTCTCATGCTCCTTCTTTTTCCTCCTGAGAAGACCGTGTAAGCCTCTCCTCTTCTGCTCGTAGGGTTCGTGAGCAGCTCTAGTTCTTCTACACAGCGCTGCTTTGTAGGCATCTTGCTTAGCTGCATGGGCTGCATGTATTCTTTGCATACAATGGCTTTTTGGAAATGTTGCCACTGGTCTTCGATACTTGATCCTGGCAGCATAAGACCTGTTCAGAGATTATCGATCGAAAAAGAATTTGGTAAACTCTTGGGATTGTAGCCGTCCGACTTTGAAGTTCCTCACAGTATTCGCTTGCCTTTGCGATGCTTAGAATATCCAAAACCGTATCTTGGCTACAGCAAGGTAGTGGTCCGTGTTGATGTTGGCCTCTCGTCGATTGGAATGTTGTGACAATCGAGATGTATGAACCGAGAGGAAGTTATGCAGGTAGTGTTGTACAGGCTGTAACTTCCGACAGTACTACCAAAGATGCCACTTCTTCCTAGCTTTGCATAAAATTTGCCGAGGATAATTTTACTGTCATAACATAACTGATCGTAGGTCTTGTTCAAGAGCTCGTGGAATCTATCTTTGATATCGTCATTTCTTTTCTCTGTGGTGACTTGGGCGCACATAAGAGGCTAATGTTGACAAATTTAACTTTAATAAACCCAAACTGCCGTAAACTTAGATTTCGTGCCTAAGTCTGCCTCGTCGATAATAATTTGTTATCTTCTTGTTGTTCGGCCTATCCCAACGCATTTTTTGAATGCGCCGGTGAATCATCAATTTTCATTTATCGTTAATAAGATAAAAACGGAAGATTATAGTCCTAAACTATTCGAGCTCTCTTAGACAAATACAGGAATCGAGCTCTTGACGTATTTGTTAGAGGACTTAATGGAGATATCTCGAAGCTTATGCTTCATGTTTAAAAATCCAGAATTTAAATTACAGGAGTATGGCTATACATCCGAAAAACAGTAACTCTATAACAAGTCCGATTAATCAGATTTTTTCCCAATAACAGATATGGACAATCGAAACCAGCAAATTCTCAGAAAGTTTTAATACCACAGCAAAGGAACATGGCCTATAACATAACAATCAGCATCATAGGAGGAAACCCCAAATACCAAGGCCTCCGGTCCCTATGGAAACATCTGTTCAGACTCGGAAAGCCGACTATATAAACAAAGCTCGGTCAAAACCAACAAGCATATAACGAACAACTTCAAGATAACTCCGTTTAATATACTATTAGTACAAACCCAGGATGAAGAAGAATATCTTGAGATTTATGAACGAGAGCTCAATTAAAAGGACCAGAGACAGAACCCTCTAGATAAATTTTATGATAGACGCCTGTCTAACATATCATACTCAAGGTATGTCACTAAAGCAGGCCATGTCCTAAGGTTTCTGATAGATACGGGTGAAAATAAAAACTTTGTGAAACCAGCACTAGCAACCAGTGCACCCCCGGCTTAAACACCATTTATCATCCAATCGGCCGGAGGTGAAATTCGTATTGATAAAAAAATAAGTATTTACATTTAGGCACCATCAATGACAATAAATTTTGTTCTATTAAAAATGTTGATTATATATGTAAAAATATTGCAAGAATAATAAGAAGAATAAGAAATGATATTTCTACTATTAATGCAATTAATATATATAATGTCATTATAAAGCCTCATTTCGAGTATTGTTCTACAATTTGGTTTCTGTGTAACAGTGGTGATAAACAAAGGCTTAAGATATTAAAAAATAAGGTAATGAGGTCAATTTTAAAGTGCAAAAGATATATTTCAATTAATGTTATGCTAAATGTATTGAGATGGTTGTCTATAGAGCAAACACTGATTAATGTCCTCTTATTCGTTTATAAGATTAAAAATACAATAATTTAATGCATAAATATCTATTTCAAAACGTGCAAGACATAAGGGATATACAACTCTATTTCTTGATGAATATAAATGATTTGAGACTACCAAATTTTTTAAAACCAAACGTCTATTTTATAAAGTATTTTAATTGTTTAATAAGTTGCCAAATCAGACAGAAACGAGAATTAAATTGTTTAAAAGCATATAATTAATTTTGTTAGAGAAAGATACTAAATGCCACTTAAACTATGTATGTATTAAATATTTTTATATATAATTAATTTTAATTTTAAAGCTTTGTAAAATGTAAATACCTACCCAATACTCGATATTAACAACACAATAGCCACTCTAGAAAAATCTATACTCTTCACAACTCTGGATCTCACTTCAGGATTTCACCAAATCAAAATAAAAGAAGCAGACATTCCAAAGACTGCGTTCCCGATGGTGAAGGTGAAATACGAGTATACAAGGCTCCACTTGGGGCTGAAGAACGCCCCATCTATCTGTCAAATCACAATAGCGAAAACATAAAAATTACAAAATTACAAATTAGAAAAGGCAAACCTTAAGGTAAATTTCCACACGACTCAATTTTTGAAACAAGAAACGGAATTCTTAGAGTACCTCATAACAAGCAAGGATATAAGACCAGACCCAAACAAGGTCGAGTCGATTCGAAATATTAAACACTGGAAAATCTTGAGTTCCTCGATTCATGAGCCTTACCTCGTATTATAGACGGTTTATAAAAGACTGCGGAATATCAAAACCTTTAACAAACCTTACGACAAAGGGAAAGAGCTCAAGTAAAGGCTAGTCAATCGAGAAAATCAAAATCAAATTGGAATCAGCAGACCTAAAAGAACTCCTGATGTCATCAGAAAACTTAACATTCCCAGGCTTCGAAAAGACTTTCATCCTTACCACGGATGCGTCGAACAGGGAGAGATTGGTAAAGATAGGCCGATAACGTACATTTTTCTATCGCTTAGTAAGGCAGAAGAGAACTATGCGACTTACGAGAGTGAAATGCTGGCGGCTGTTTGGGCACTCGACAATCAAGGAATATTTATACGGTGCGATTAAAATAAATATTCTGACAGATCAATGTCAAACTAAAACGATGGAGAGCCATGATTGAAGAGTACAACTATGAGTATATATATATGAGTACAACTATGAACTCATCTATAGGCCTGGTTAGGTTAAATTTAGTTGCAGATGCCTTATCCCGACTAAAAACAGAAACCAACATCCTAACATCGGATTCTCAAATCAGGCCCAGCGCTAAAAAAAGACAGCACAGATTTGATTGCCCACCATGATGTTCTGTTAAATGTTTTAAGGTATCAGTTAGTCATCTCAAGAAGAAGACGGGAATTATTTGCCGATGAAGAACCCCATCCAATTTTCCGAAAATAAAAAAGTTCATAAAATAGATTGCAAGGGCCTGTGATGTATGCAAAACAAGTAAGTATGACAGGGATCCTTCGAAGCCTGAACTTCAGGAAACCTGTAATCCTACATATCCCACGGAGATTGTAGTTCCCAAAGTTTCCAAAATCTTTCCACATACTCGTAAAGGAAAAATTGGTCCTCTATTTAAGGACGAAAATTATAAAAATACTGCATTATTTTTCCGCGCCAAAAGTTATTGTGAAAGACATTGAAAGCATCTTTCTAAGTCCAATAATTTCAAATTACATCAAATTGCTTGGTATAAAAATCTGTTTGACTCCGTCCCAAAAAAAGTAAAGTGAACAGAACAGTGGAAAGGGCTCACTCCACAATTTTGGAAATAGCTAGGTGCCTAAAGAAGGAGTGTCTTGATTTTAACATAGAATGAGTAAAATTATATGTAGAAGTTGGAGTCGATCCTTATGATAACACTTTTCATTCAGCAATAAAAAATATCCCAGTGATAAATTCTTTGGGAGGAGCCAGCGAATTAACTATCAGAATTTTGTTGATTTTTAGGCAAAAGTTAAAGAAGACCTTGTCGAACTTATTAAGTGAAATCAAAGGAGGAAAAATATCAAAAAAAAATCGCAAAAGGTGTATTCCAAAGAAATACGATTCAGGAGAACTAATTATGCAGCAGTTTAACGCCGTGACGGTAAGCAAAAATTTTTTCGAAAGAAAGGGTTCTTAAAGACAACAGGGTAACTGTGGTAACCGAATCAGGGTAAAAGATCCACAAGTCCTACATTAAAAAAATTTCTTAATAAAGGCTCTATTTAATTTCAGGGTGATGCAATATTTGGTGTTTGGAACAGTCAACATACATAAATGATTACAGTACGCCCATAGTAACATTGAAGTTGGGGAATGGCAAAATAATCAGTGGAACCTCCAGAATGGTGCACATTATTAATCTTACAATCTACGAGAATATTGGAAAATAATTCACTCTCATGATAATAAAACAAATCGATAAAACTAGTATCCTATGACCGCAACTAATTCATCAGCTCAAAATAGTGATCAATTATTAAAAATCCTACGCTGGGAAAATAAAAGGAAACCAAGATCAATCAACTGGATTGGGTCCGCTTGGAAGTTACCGCTTCTACACCTGATGTGACGGTTTGGAATGAATTACTTAAAACCCAGAATGTAATAATAGACAATGAAAATAACCCGTACAAATTTAATGAACGCCTATCATCAGTTACTAGAGAGATATTGGAAGGTTACAACAGGATTATTAAAAAAGTCGAGAATTGCAGCCTTGATAAGTATGAGCAGTCCTTAATAAAGGACGAACTCAGCGAAATACTCTCAGCGGCGCACTTGGCAAAGAGAGGAATCGTTAACACTATACGCTTTGTCCTTACCAAAAATCAGGGATGCAGTAATTTGTAACGAAAACCAACTTCAGGGATTATCCACGAATTACTGCATTAGTCGAACGATCAGAGGCAAAGATTCGGAATGCGACAACTAGATCTATAAGAAACCTGTCCTTGAGTTTCTAACCGAAAGCAATGTTTTCCTAACGAACTTTAATGGAGCCTTCAATATTCTAATGAAACCAATAGGTTGAACGGAATATTCCTGGTGCAGTTTAACAATAAAACCAAACGTGTAAATGACAGGAAGTACACCAACAAGGAAATTAGAACTTTCCAGATTTTGCCGCCAATAATTCAATCCAACATAACTCTAAAGAAGCTAGATATAGAATTTTTGCATGATTTACACCTAAGAAATGTTAAAAAGTTAGATAAATTCAATATGATTACCGACATATCAATAGCTTACGATTTCATTTTATATCTTTTATTAATTATCAGTTTTTCTTTAATTGTTTATACAGGTTACATACTCCAACAAGAACAAGAGTATTTTTTTCTCTTCCTAACCAACTTGATTTTCCCACACCTCTTCAAGGTAAACGAACAAACGTATAGAGACAATGTTGCAACGATATCTAATATCACACAACAAGTCGCCACGCGCATTTCTGAATTTGCTGAGTTAGCAAGGTATGAATAGATATAAGGGAGTGACAGATTGTCACCCAGTTAGTTGGTAAGTTGTGTATCCATTGCTGTGTCTTGAGATTGAAATCAGTTCACTTGAAATAAAAAATATAAAAATAATTTTTTTTCGCACACGGCGAATCGAATTGTTTAATTGGCGCAGTCGGTAGGATTCAGATAAACTGTCTGAATCCATACGAGAACGAATGAAATAGAAAAAACGCTCATATCCTTAAAGTGTGTAAATCTAACTGTGTACCAAATGTAAGAAGTGTATCTTAAAATCAGATCAAAAGTCTTACTTTGGACCCTTTCAAATAAAGAACCTTTTAAAAGAGTGTAAATAAAATTGTGTACCAAGTGTAAGAAGTGTCTCTAAAAATCAGAGCAGAAGTTCTACCCTGGACCCGTTTAAATAAAAACCTTTTAAAAGTGCTCCACACTCATTAAGTTAACTCTATTCGACAAGTGAAACTAAAAATCAACTACAGTGACAGCTAAACGAAAAAAAAAAGGCTAGTTACTAACTCAAAAAACCAGTACTAACTCAAATAGACAAAAACAACTCAAAACCACCACAATTCAGCGAAAAGACAGAATCTCACAGTTCTTCGAAGGAGTCATCAGAAAGGAAATGGATGCTGTACTAATGGAACGACTCACTGCAGCGCTAGAGGCACTGTCTAGCCGCAATCCCGCACAAAGTCGGGCTGTTACAATAATGAGGGAGATAGCGTACGTCAAGGAATTCGACGGCAACCGAGAACAGTTAACACAGTTCCTAAATGTGGTTCAAACACATCTAGATGCAGTAGATGACAATACAGCGCAGGAATTATGGCAAGCAATTTATAACAGCAAGATAAGTGGACCAGCAAAGGAATTACTACTCAACAATCAACCAGCAGATTGGAATGAGGCGAAGCAGCTCTTACAACAACACTTCAGACCAACAGTAAACTACAAGGACATCTCGAAAAGTATCAGTCATTTAAGGGTAAGTTCTATTTCCGACTTAAACTATCAAATTGAGAAGATTATAAAAAATGTTAACACCTTTGCATCATATGAAAAAAAATCTAAAGAAACAAAGAGTGCATTTTATACTGTATTAGTCGATAAAATAAAACAAATAGTAGCAGGAAATTTATCCCGGGATATAAAAGATACATTTGAATTACATGAAATAAAAGAAATTTTGTATACTTACGTTGGATTCGATTACAATAACTTAGATAGGAATTTCTTAACACACGACCGACAACCGACATCGAACAATAGAACTAACAACAGACATAATAATAGACTCCGAACCCAAAATAGCCAACAGAATAGCCCCCACTCAAGCAACCAAAATAGAAACGTAAATAATAGAGAAAGACCAGGTCAGAATAAGCAAAATAACTTTAATACACCCCAGAACAATTCAGGCCAACATAGACAAAATAATCATAGGCCAAATACCGGACGAAATACACAGCCAATTTTTAACAGTTCAGGACAGTTTAGGAATGCCCAACAAACTCTACAACCGATGGAAGTAGGTCAGATTAGTCAGGTCGAAAATTTAGAACAGGTAACTAATTGCGACGAGGAGATATGTAACATAGAGGCCGAGGTTTTTCTGAACTGAGCCTCGGAGACAAAATTTTTGTAAACTTAACCATTGACGAAAAAAACTATAAAGCCCTGATTGATACCGGCTCAACTATGAGCACCATTAACTCCAGTAAAGTAGATTGCAGTAAATTTAAAGTTTACGAAAGAGTAAATATGAAACTGCAAACCATTAATAATACAACAACAGAAATAGTAGATAGGATAATAACTAGTATTCCGAAGGAATTCAACTACAACGTGAAAGGTGGTACAAGGTGGTACAAGAGGGACTTAGGGAAAAAACCGTACGACATACTAATAGGTATGGATTTGTTAAGAAAAATTGTCAAGACTCTTGATTTTGACAATAAAATACTTGTATTAAAAAATAATACACGAATTCCAATTTACTCCAAAGAAAACAAAACAACGTTTGATTGCTTTGAACTCATCGGAAGTGGAAAAGAAATAGATTTAAGTCACTTGAATGAAGAAGAAAAACAAGGAATGGAAAAACTATTAAAACAATTTTGTCATTTAGTGTATCACGAAGGTGATCAGTTGACAAACACGGATTCCATCACACACGAAATTAAAACAACAGTTGATCAATCAGTACACGCTAAACTTTACAGGCTACCCCCAAAACATGAAGAGGAAGTTAGGCGACAGGTCGAAGAAATAGAAAAGCAAGGCATAATACGAAAATCCAATAGAAGATACGCATCCCCAATAGTTGTAGTCGCTAAGAAGTTAGACAACTCGGGGCAACAAAAATTCCGTCTCTGCGTAGATTATAGGAAATTAAATGAGATAACTGTTGATGACAAATACCCTCTACCTAACATAGAGAGTATTCTCGACAAGCTGGGCAGAGCGCAATATTTTTCATCAATAGACCTCGCCAAGGGGTATCATCAAATTAAGGTGCATCCCGCTGATATCTCAAAAACTGCGTTTGTAACACCCAATGGCTTTTACGAATATCTGAGAATGCCTTTTGGACTGAAGAACGCACCCGCAACCTTCAAAAGGCTTATGAATGAGATACTGCGAGATTTTATCAACAAAATTTGTGTTGTTTACTTGGACGACATCTTAATCTTCTCAACAAGCTTAAAAGAACATTTGCAGTCATTATCATTAATTTTCAATAAACTATCAGAGCACAATTTAAAAATACAGTTTGATAAATGCTCATTCATGAAAAGAAACACGGAATTTTTAGGACACATACTAACAGCAGAGGGAATGAGACCTAATCCCAATAAAATTAAATGTATTGAAGAATACGCATTACCCAAAACGGAAAAACAAATAAAATCATTTTTAGGCGCTACAGGTTACTATAGGAAGTTTGTCAAAGACTATGCCAGAATAGCTCATCCAAAGATCAAATATCTGAAGAAAAATATGAAGATCAATATTAATGATCCCGAATACATCCAGGCTTTCGAAACGCTCAAGTTGAACATAATTAAACACCCAATACTAAAATTCCCCGACTTCGGAAAAACATTTACCCTATTTACAGATGCAAGCAATTACGCTATAGGCGCAGTACTAATGCAGGAAGGTCAGCCAGTGTGCTACGCATCAAGGTCATTAAACGATCACGAAAAAAAATATTCCGTCACGGATAAAGAATTTTTAGCAATTGTGTGGGCAGTTACATATTATAGACCGTACTTGTGGGGTAGAAGATTTAAAATTATAACCGATCATTTACCAATTAAGTATCTCAATAAAAAATACACTGGAAAAGAATTTAGAAAACGCACCCAGCGGTGGTTGTTGAAGTTGCAAGAGTACCAGTATGACATTGAATACTTAAAAGGGAAATCAAATAAAATCGCAGATTTTCTCAGCAGAATACCAGAAGAAAATAATGCGCGTTAGTGAAGATAATCAATCAGTTAACAACCTGTCAGATAATGCAACCATACATTCACAAGAGGAACAACAACTCGACCATATACCCATAAAGGAAACTATAGTAAACAAGTATAAAACACAACTAATATTAACCAATGACTCTGATAAGGAAATAGAAATATTACATAACAGACGTATAATATTCATTGACATGACTAAAGATAGGGATTATTGGATAGACGTGCTCAGAAGGTTTATAAAGCCAGGACTTACTGAAATTTACACGGAACTCTCATACCACGAATTTAATAAAATCCAACAATTACTAGTAGAACTTTTCGGACACGATAAACAGATCAAATTCATAAAAGCAACACTCAGAGCTAGGGAATTAAAAACAATAGAACAAGCACATAAGCACATTTCGTTATATCACACCCGAGAAAGCGCCCATAGTGGCATAGTAGAGATATACCATAGTTTAAAGAATGAAATATATTATCCCCAATTAATCAAAGAAATAACTAGAATTATAAACAATTGCAAAACATGCCTAGAAACTAAATATGAACGTAAGCCCATAAAGCCCAAGTACAAAATTAGTGAAACTCCAAGTAGGCCCAATGAGATCATTCCCATAGATATATTTTATTTCAGCAGAAATTCCTTCTTAACCATGATAGACAAACTCTAAAGAAGATAGAAACATACGAGGAACATTTTTCGAAATTCGGTAAACCACTGAAAATTATAACAGATAATGAGTTTAAGGCAGAACAGTTAAAAGAATACCTTAGAGAAAAAGAAATCGAGCTCCACCTTACCAAACCTAATACACACACAGGTAATCATTCCACTATTAAAAGAACCCCAGAAGAAGCAATGTATGCCGATCTTGCGACCTTAATTCAAGACATAAACACACAGAAAGAAAAGCGAACAGAAAAGTTAAACCAGAATAGGGAAAATTATCAGGAACAAAGGGAAATCATACCCGTTAAAAATTACAAAAGAAATTACTATAAAAACGAACCCAGATATAGGCTAAAACAGAAAGAAGGAGAACACCCAACAAATATTAAAAGACCACGTTTATTTGCAGGTGATGATATTAGTGTTTCTCATACTTGTAACGATGACGGGACAAACAATAGCAACACTAACGATTAATAAAATAGTAGCAGACAACGGATACATCAAAATTAACATGGGACAAACGGAAATAGTACAGAACACGAGGACAATATTGCATATTATAAACACTTACGAACTAAGACAAACCGTTAACTTTATTAGAGATCATATACAAACCTTACAGGTAGGCAACGACCCAACAATAAGGAAAGAATTAGATACAATTTATGCGAAAATAACAGCAATAGAACCAAGTAAAAACTCAAGACAAAAGAGAGGCCTAATAAACTTTATAGGTACAGCTCAAAAATGGCTATTCGGTAATATGGACGACAATGATCGACTAGAAATAACAGACCATATGAAAGTTATTGAAGAAAATAATAACAACGCAATCAATAATTTAAATAGACAAATTGAAATCAATACGCATTTTAACGAAACAATAGCCAATCTAAAAAACATAATAGAAACAGATAGAATGCAATTAGGACAAACATACGAAGAACTAACAAAAAACGAAAAACGACTAATAACGCAACAGCTCAAATCAGATCAGATACTAAAATTGAAGATATTAGAAGAAAATCTTGACCAAATTCTAGACAGTGTAGCATTAGTTAAACAAGGATTAGTACATCCAAGTATGTTAACAGCAGTGGAAATTAGAGAGACAGAACTAGACCTTTACAAACTAAAAAATTCAAGAGTAGGATTACTAAAGTACGACAAAGACAGACTGATTTTAGCTTTAAAAATTCCGAACTCCTATAAATTAGTTGACTACAAATTAATAACAGCCATTCCCAATGAAAAGAATTTAGAAGTAATAATGAATGACCAATTTGTAACAGAATTTAACGGAACAAAATACGAATATGATAATAAGATCCAGTACATAGATGAACTAAAACCATTAAGCAATTGCATTACAGAAAATAATTGTAAGCTAAAAGAGAATCATGTAATAGAAGTTAAGAAATTAGATGATAGTACTCTAATATGTAGGAATATGCGAAGTGTATCGATAATAAACCAATGTGACGATAGAAAAATAACACTTATTGGAAATTACTTGATTACAATAAATAACTGTACAATTAAAATATTAAATGAAAAATTTAGCAACAATAATTTTGAATTTACCGATAGATTCTTTTACACCGAAGACGTAACATATAATTTTACGAAACAATTAAATTTTGAGGATATTGCTATTAAAAACTTTGTAAACTTAGAACATATTAAGTCGCTTTTATTTTATAAGAATATTAATTACATTGCTAACTCAACTATGTTCATAATTGTAGTCGTCATATTCAGTTTAATAGTAACCCTAACCAGAAAAAACAGAAATCTTAAACTCTCAATAAAAAATTGCCCTAATGAAATTCCTAAATGCAGTAAAATTCAGGAGAATTTTAAATCTAACGGGAGAGATGTTACATACTCCAACAAGAACAAGATTATTTTTTTCTCTTCCTAACCAACTTGATTTTCCCACACCTCTTCAAGGTGAACGAACAAACGTATAGAGACAATGTTGCAACGATATCTTATATCACATAACAAGTCGCAACGCGCATTTCTGAATTTGCTGAGTTAGCAAGGTATGAATAGATATAAGGGAGTGACAGATTGTCACCCAGTTAGTTAGTAAGTTGTGTATCCATTGCTGTGTCTTGAGATTGAAATCAGTTCACTTGAAATAAAAAATATAAAAATAATTTTTTTTCGCACACGGCGAATCGAATTGTTTAATTTACATATATTAGGTCTATAGCTAAATTCGTGCGGTTTGCTAAGAGATGGCGTAACTTGTATTATTCCATTGTTGTTATTTCGTTGAAACATGCGTACGTACGTCATTTCAGTATATGAATTTTGAAGCGTAAACAATATTTTTTTTTTCACTCAAATATGTCAAACTTTGTGCCTGAAAAAGTGTTTTTGGGGAGAGTTCTTCTTCATTACTTTAATATGAAGAAAACTGCTGCCGAAAGTCATCGTATTTTGGTGGCAGTTTATGGTGAACATGCGCTAGCTGAGCGAACGTGCCAAAAGTGGTTTGCACGATTTAAAAGTGGTGATTGTGGCTTGAAAGACGATGAACGTCCTGGTCAGCTAAAAAAGATTGAAGATGAAGAACTGGAAGCATTATTCTATGAAGATTGTTGCCAAACACAAGAAGAGCTCGCAGAATCTTTGGGTGTCACTCATTTCAAAACGTTTAATAGCAGCTGGATATATTCAAAAGCAAGGAAATTGGGTTCCACATGAACTCAAGCCGAGAGACGTCGACAGGCGGTTTTGCATGTCCGAAATGCTGCTGGAACGCCACAGAAGGAAGTCATTTTTGCATCGCATTGTTACTGGTGATGAAAAATGGATCCAATACGACAACCCCAAGCGAAAAAAATCATATGTGAAACCTGGCAAACCAGCCAAATCAACGGCAAAGCCGAATATCAATGGCGCGAAGGTAATGCTCTGTATCAGATGGGTGTGCTGTATTATGAGCTGCTAAAACCGGGTGAAACCATCAATGGACAACGCTACCGAACACAGTTAATCCGTTTGAAGAGAGCAGTAGTCGAAAACGCCCGGAATATGCGACCAGTCACGAGGCAATAATTTTCCATCATGACAACGCTCGGCCCCACGTTGCTATTCCGGTTAAGAACTATTTGGAAAACAGTGGATGGGAAGTCTTACCTCACCCGCTTTATAGCCCAGACCTTGCCCCTTCTGACTACTATTTGTTCCGGTCGATGCAGAACGCCATCACTGAAATACTGTTCACATTAGAGCAGAATATCAAAAATTGGCATGATTCATTCTTGGCTGCCAAGCCGGCGCAGTTGTTTTGGGATGGGATCCACAAATTGCCAGAAAGATAGGAAAAATTCATAGCTTCAGATGGGCAACACTTTGAATAATACTGTTGTACATGTTTTTCTTAAATAAACTTTCAAATTTTGAAAAAAAAAAACGCACGAATTAAATTACACGCCCAATATATAAATTAAGAAATGTAAATGAGCCTATTTAAATTCAATATCCAAACCTTCGGTATTCGGATATTTGTTCAGGTGCATACGAATTAAAAAGTATGTCGTCTAAAACACTTTCCCATGCAACTGCAAGAAAATATGCAACTTGAATATTATAAATAGATGTTAAGCAACAGAAATGTTTAGATTTAAGTGTGGTTTGAATAAATAGACTTGTGTCTCAAAATAATAAAAAAAAATTATTTTTTTAAATTGTCAACGAATAAAATTTTTTTACTTCCACCCTATTTCTATAGCATCTGTGCATCATTTCCCTCAAATGCTCATAAATTGTATTTCGCAAGAGGCAATCCAATAATATATATAAATTAACAAATAATTTTAAACTTAGTTTTCTTTTAAACAATTTGGGGATACAAATGACATGAATGAATGTCTGTCTTTCATTTTAACGATATTCATTAAATTTGTATTATTTTCCTATCTAGGACGTTGGTGATCCAAATCATAGATATCAGAAACATCAGTTTTGCGCTATTTTACTCGTTGTTCAAATCCCGAAAAAGGTTCATTTATATGATACTAGCAGCATGATAAAAATGTTGCGTACTCCTCCTTCAGAATCTTTTAATTATACAATAATGTCCTCTCAAAGGATCTAAGACCGAAAAATTTCATGCATTGTAAAAGTTCGAAGAAATACTACATCTGAGTTTCATTGAAGCAGAAAACAAATTTATTGTTTCAGCACATTAAATATGTTTTAATGTACCTTCTAGCATTCTAACAAACTCAAAATGTTGCCTTCTTAAATGAAAGTATTTTATAAACCCCTTATTTTTATAACCAAAATATGTTTGCGACATTTGCAGATAAGAAGAAAAATGGTCTGCCTAGAAAGCTAGGCGAGCAAAGTGAAGCTCCACGAAGCTCGATAAATTGTTAAATGAGGATGCTCACCCTTGATTACATTAATATATTAAATAATGTTTTGGGGAGTACTTATCACTTCTTTATAACTTAAATAACTTCGACATACTACTCGTAGATAAACTGGATAAATAAAAAATACTGCACGACTTGTGACACGTGTTTTGCTTGCATTGCTAATGCCGCTATTCTCATACTAGGTCAACCGATGTCGAGCAATTTATGCTGGTTATCTTCTTGGCGAAACAAAAGTCCAGAAAACCCAATTTGTTGTTAATTTAAAGTTTTCCGTTACGTGTTGATGATGCATTTGGAGTTGTTACCAAGAAATGTCTAGGCGATGATAACAATGATAATGACGATGCTGATGTAACTCGCTGCACAAAACTCGTTCAGTGAGGTTCACCAACGACGCCACCTTTCCCGCTCATGGCACAATCCGACCGAGTTATTGTCCTGACTCGCGCATTACTCCCTCTCTTTTTGTTCCATATTCCGAGTCAGTCGCTTTTTCGTTCCTCTCCCATGTCATCATCTGCCTCAGCTGCCTCACCACGTGCGAGCTCTTACCATTTCCTGACGCTCCTTCGTTTTATATATTTTTATTTTTATTTATTTATTTAATTATTTATTCTTGGAAACAACAAACACTTCGTACTTGTTGGATAATATAATTGTCATGCACAAGTATTATCACATGGTTTTGAATACCACCTAGTGGGTGAAAAGGGGACTGAGAATTCGTTTCATTGGAGTTCGGAACCACTCAATTTCGCTTACGCGTTTTATCGAAGTTCAGAATCACTTTACATCATTCTGTCGCTTTTTCGTTTCACCGAAATTCAGAATTACTGCCCAACAAGCGATAAAAAGTTTCACTTCAAAACCTCTTGTTCTAATGGTGATAATTTTGAACGTCGAAGTCATATATTCATAATCGTAAGTCACATATGGTACAATGAATGTTGTATCTGCCATATAGTTTTATGAATATATCAAGAAATTAAGGTAAACCGTTTTCAGTTCATTCAATTATTCAACTAGGTGCAATTTGTTTTTACCATAGTAGCTCCGAATAAACTCCCTTATATCAGGAGTGGTTTTTTAACCTTTTGGTTTCTTATTATAAAAGATAAAAAAAAAACGCAGCAAAATTGCAAGTGTATAAAATTTCCATTTGAGTTGATTGGAAAACTTTGCTGCGTATTTTAACAATGGGTAAAAGTCTGCTGTTAAGATTTTGTACGGCGTTAAGAACGGAAAGGCTATCAGAAAAAGTGCAGAATTTCGCAGCTATTTTTAAATGACCAGGGAAGAAAACGACCTTGCTTTGATTTTAAAATTTTGGACGGAATGTTGAGTTCCCTTGCAATTTGAGTAGTTTTGTAGATGGTATGGTCCAACTTTGGAATGAGTTTAGCAATAAGAAAGTCTCTACGTTCCTCTAGCGGCAAGACTCCATCTTCGGTAAGTAGATTAGGGATGGGCGTAGTTCGAAAAACACCAAGCGCGATTCTAATTGGGCGTTTAGAAGAGTTTTTATTTTGTTTAAATTACTCTTTGCACAGTATCCGAAAATTGGAAGACTGTTGTCGATTTTAGATAGAATTGTTGAACCTATCACATTAAGAATTGAATTGATGTCACTTTGCTTCTTTTGCTACAAAATTAATTTTTTATGTTAAGACGCATTATAAGTCCTTTTTCCAATTGTTCGATGTGAGAGGACCATCTACAGGCGGCGCATTTTGGTGTTTATGTACCAAGGTCTAAAGAAAATTTTTACAGCTTGTTTTTCAATTAGTTTGTTGAAAATTCTAATCAACGCTTCATCAACCCAATAATGTTGATGAGTTTTGCACTGATGATGAGATCGTCCGCATAGATTCCGTGATCTATAATTTTTTCGCTGTCAACTATGTTGCTAACAGTATAACCTGTGGGATTCCGTTATTTAGTGGCCAAACGATTGAATATTCACTATTAACTTTGGCTCTGAACTAACGATTGTGTGGCAACCCTTGCAGAAAAGAAAGATACAAAAAAAAATTAATGTACTCTTGCTGAATCTCCTATTGTATTAGTTAAAAAGAAGACGAGTGATATTGGGCTCTGTGTAGACTATCGCGTCTTGAATAAAGTAACATTAAAAGATAACTTCCCGTTACCACTTATAGACCCATATTGATAGGTTGGCTAATAAAAAGATTGAAAGGTGCATTTAACCATATTCGAATGAGCGATAAATCAATCAAATATACTTCGTTTGTTACGCCCATGGGCCAGTACGAGTATACAAAAATGCCTTTCGGTTTGAAGCATGCGCCGTCGGAATTCTAAAAATTTGTCAATACAGTATTTGACGTTTTCATAAAAACGGGACAGATAAATATCTATATTGACGATATAATGATAGCAAATGAGACGGTAGAAGAGCATATGGAAAAATTGAGAGAAGTCCTTAATGGGCTTGTGAGAAACAAATCAGAATTGAAATTAGACAAGTGTCGATTTTTAGAATCTGAAATTCGGTATTTAGGTTATACGGTTACAAATGAGGGTATTAAACCAGATTCAAAGAACATTGAATCAGTAATTAATTTCCCAGTTCCACGGGACTCAAAATCAGTACATAGTTTTTTGGGTTTGTGCTCCTATTTTAGGTAATTCATTGAAAATTTCTCATTTATAGCACAGCTATAGCACAGCACAGCTCATTTATACAATCTCGTAAGAAAAAATGTAGATTTCAAATTTGGTGAAAAGGAACTACAATGTTTCGATACATTTAAGGCTAAGTTGGTTGAGGCTCCCATGCTAGCGATATGTGACTCTAGAGATGAAATTGAATTTCATTATGATGTAAGTTCACTTGGGTTTGGAGCCATATTACTACAGAAGAAGAATGATGGTAAATTCAACCTGTTTTCTATTTTTTCGAAATGAACGACTGATCATGAAACTAAATACCGCAGTTTCGAATTTGAAACATTGGCGATTATATATGCACTGCAAAGATTTAGAATTTATTTACACGGTATTAAATTCAAAATTGTTACTGATTGCAATTCATTGATTTTGACTTTGAACAAAAGAGAGATAAATCCAAGGGTAGCCAGGTGGGCGTTGGAGTTACAAAATTATGAGTATACTTTGAAACATCGTAGTGGTACAAAGATTATTCGCGTGTCAGGTATCTTAATTCTAGAAGAGAATACATTCATTGGAAAATGAGAAAAGTAGTTTTTATGAAATGAGGAATGGCTTTATTTTATTATAGGAAAATTAATGATACAATTTTGTTTTATTATAGGAAAATTAATGATACAATTTTGTTTTATGTGCCTAACAAGATGGAAGTAAATATCATGCGGTTATACCATGATGAAATGGGTCGTAGTTGATCTGATACGGAGGACGTACTGGTTGCCCAAAATGCGAGAGAAGTTTAAAAAGGATATCGCTAATTGCTAAGAGCGTATTGTTTTTTCCTTGAAACATGGGAAACATGAAGGATTTCTCCATAATTTTTTTTGAGATGCATTTTGAGACAATACACATCGATCACTTTGGACTTATAAAATTAGACAAAGGGAAGAAGAAGTACGTTTTCCTAGTTATAGACGCATTTACCAGACTGTATGCGTTGCAAACGACAGGAACTATTGAACTGACTAATTGTTTACGAAGTTATTTTAATTCCTATAGTAGACCAGGGGTAATAATATCTGATAGAGGTAGTTTTTTCACTTCAAAGAATTTTTCGGACTTTCTGGATAAGAAAATTATGTGAAACTCATTAAGATAGCAACGGGGTCACCCCAAGCTAATGGGCAGGTAGAACGAGTTAATAGGAGCTTAGCGCCAATAATTGCTAACCTGATTATTATTTGGAGTTGAATAAAAGGGGATAAGAAGATAGTTTAAAAAATGAAGAAATGACAATTGAGCGAGATTTAAAACAAATGAGAGAGAAAGCGGAACAAAAGTCAAAGGACAGGAATATAATAAGAATCTTAAAGATCGAATGAGAGTAGATAGAAAATATGAAGAAAGGGATTATGTGATGGTGAAGAATTATGTTAGTAAACCTGGTGTATGTAGGAAAGTAGCTCTAAAATGTAAAGGGCCATATAGGGTAGCAAAATTTTTGTCAAATAATAGCTATCTGTTAAAGGATGTAGATGGTTTTCAAATTAGTCAGGATGGCCGAATTGTGGCAACACTTGCAGAAAAGAAAGATACAAAAAAAATAAAAAATAAAATAAAAAATAATAATAATAAATAAATAAATTTATGTACTCATGCTGAATAGAGAGAGACTGCCGGTTAGGTGGGGATAAAGAATAAAATAATAAAACATTCGATGTTGAACTGTGAACCGAGAAAGTGGTGTGCGTTATTTTTTCTCTTTTCTTTTGTTTTTAAACAGATTTAATTTCTAATGAATGTTAATATTTTTTCCATGCTTACAATAGGAAAGAACGTTTTTAATGTAACCAATTTTCCATTTTATCAATTGTTGTAGGATGCTGTGGGCTTCAATTCTGTCAAAAGTCTGATGAAAGTCTAGTGAGATTATTGTGCCATGATTAATGGTTAAAAAAATGTTGGAAACAGTGTAGTCTACGTGCAATAAAGCATCCATTGTGGATTTATTAGGTCTTAAAGCGACTTGGGCTCTATTACTCAGAATTGGGTAAGATTTGAAACCAAACACAAAGAGCGAAATTATATTGACTTTGAATAATGAATACTCATAGTAATCTCCCTGATATTGCAAGAGATTTTGATTGCAACCGACGCTATCAGGAAAGTCCTCAAGCCTACGGAAGCTTTTTTTGGTTGAGATTGCAAAATTAATTCAATGTTGTCTTGCTGTAGACGATCTCTCGACTAATCAATGGTTCCACATCTAGTAGCCATTCTAAAAGCAACATAAACCACAGTAAAAGTCAAAAGTATCAAAACAATGATTTAAAATCTTCGAGAGTTTCGTTTATTTTTCTACATTGCCGATATGGAAAAGTCACCATCGGTTCTGATTTTTTTCACCACTAAATCATAAGATGCTTATGGATAATTCTACTAATTAAGTATTCAAGGAAACATCACCACAGGCTCTCAACACACAGTGCCAACCATCGATAAAAAAATCCCGCTCGCTGACCTCCTGAACCTGATGAACCTGTTGCGGAACGACCACGTCGCCTATTAGGCAAAAAAGTTTAACACAGCCGAAGAGGCGTTCCAGCTTATGATTCAGTAAGGAGTTTTTTTATACTTCAAGCAAACTCATCGTATGCCACTGTCAACAATTCAAGTGTTTTAGATTTGATTCCATTTTTTACTCAAAATTTGATGCAAATTTTTTGATCTTTTTTTTATAATAATTGAAAATCACCGAGCACGTC
This sequence comes from Volucella inanis, assembly GCA_907269105.1. Lineage (NCBI taxonomy): Eukaryota > Metazoa > Arthropoda > Insecta > Diptera > Syrphidae > Volucella > Volucella inanis. Next base: position 136,951,135 of record OU026153.1, read on the forward strand.
GAGCCTTTCTATCTGTCAAAGTAAACTAATTTCGCTTGTAATACAGAGGCCCAGGATTTTCAAGATATTAGACAAGATACGACATTGCACAAGACGAACACTTCAACACAATGCCTGTTATTGCTGATTGATGCAAAAAAAAAAAAAAGCACGATTATGAGTTAAAGCAACTTTCGTCATCACCGACAATATCTTTATTGCAAGTACAAAAATTTCGAATCAACAAGTCAGAGCAAACTACAATTGTATGTATCATTGAAGGCATTAATATCTGACCATTTTATACCATAAACTTTACAAAAAAGGATTTTTGTTAAAACAGGCTATGTTTTACTCCAGTGTCAGCTAAATGACCATCCATGAACAGGGACATCTTTTCATGGTCAAGAACGTGCGAAGCGAAATCGGTCGTTATAATTCTTCTGTCATAAGGTAATCAATATTTATCAACTATAATCAGTCACTGCAGACGATACTACTTTGAAGTAGTAAGATGCTTTGTTTTCCTGGGCTTTGCTATTGGTTCGGAAATAGACACGAGCGTTGAGATTAAGCACAGTAGTTGTATTTCTAAGCTGAGGAGGCATTTGAAAAGCAAAGCCCTCTCCCTTGTCTATTGAGTAGAAGCATGAGCTTTGTTAAGACTGGATGAAGTAGCCCTGGATTGTTTTGAGAGAAAAGTTTGTTAAATAATCAGTGGTCGCACTTGGAAGAAGAATAAAATAAAACGACTAACTAGTAAGCTTTCGATCATAGTGGGTTAATATGTCTGTTGGTTAAGGTCCACGCACTGTAGACATATCTAAATTTAGTAAGTAAGCACTGTACGAAGAAAATTTTAGGATTTAACTTGGTTTTTTATGTCATGTGAACTTGAATTATTATGAGTATTATGAGCTGCAAATAGGGAACCATCAGTACTTAAATAAATTTAAATACACGGGATGTATTCAAAGGCTTCGTATGTACATATATCAATAATAATATGAATAACTTATGTGTAATTGTGTTGTGTATAGTGTCCATAACCAATAACCACTTCACGAATTTATTATGCGCTCCATTTAAAGTCGACTAGCGAAAGTTGTCACTAGCGAATAAATTTATTTTGTATAGATAAAATACGAGTGTATAGATACGAGTACCTGCTTACAGTGGTTTAGCTAGTAGTGGACAAACGAAAATGAATGGAATTCGCCCCACTTTGATTTTATTACGCATACGACCGATATAAAAGAAAATGCGTTTGTTGTGCGCCACCGTCTGGGTATCAAATCAAATGTAGCGCAATACGTGATACAGTGTGCGGTAGGATAAACAGAAGGGCTTAAAAGTTATATTTGAAAAAAAAAAGTTAATGCTAAATGAAATTACTTTAAGTCTGAAGTCTATTAGATTTTATTCGAAAATTGGGTTGGATTTGTGGTAATAATTATTCATTGATGATTTCAAGAAATCCAAGAAAACAATATTGTCAACACGTGACAAAAGTAAATCAAAACTAAAAACTAAAAACTTAGTACTTTTTTATAGTTTTTTGCGCAATCTCTTTTAAAATAGGTGGTAGTGGAAAATTTTAGAAAAAGAAATATTCTATAAAACTACGCTTTCTATTTTTGGTCAGAGGTTGCTTTACTCATATCCATTGAAATACTTATACGGTTTTTGGTTTTTATTTGTAGAAAGTTTCAGTTCCACTTGCGAAAACCTTGCTTAACAATCTTAGTTTATTAAGTTCATCGGTAGGTTATGGTAATTTGTTGAGTTCATGCAAAATTTTGGAAGAAGTAAGCTCGCATCTAACATGTTTGCATTAATTTTTTCTGAATGGCTTAAAATATTGAAATGATCTCAATTTGCTAAACTAATAGACATACATATGTAAATTTTGACATTATAGTGACAAGTCTGGTGAATTTCTACCTTAATCCAGTCGCCTGATGAATTCTTGAGGTATGCGTAAAGATTCCCTAATATTTCCTTCCCGTCAAAGGCCAGTCCGTCATGTGATTTTTAATCAAAATTACATCTCTTAAAGGGAACAGCTTCAATTTTAAGATAGAAAACTGACAGTCCTAATGCACCAATCGATCACGTATAGGGTATAAAGAAAATACCAAAAACATTTAAGCTGATGACTAGGTTGGTGACTAGAGTTTTCACAGAAATGAACAGTAACAAGTGAGGTAGGACACATTTTTCTACGAGTTTTTCCTATGATGGGAGTAAGTGCAAAAAACATATGCTTGTGGAACCCATTTCGTTTTGTAAGTTTAATTGTCAGTGTCAAATCTTTGAAATAGTTGGGGGGCACTGACGGATCCAAAGGAGGTTGTTTACATTTAATTTTTTGACCCTAATGACTTTTTCGTTTGGGTAGGCAGAAGCTTTTTTGTACTCCGATTTTAATTCTAATGCAACACTAATAACTTCTTCGGATTTTTATTTTTTAAATATATTTGCTTGCGTTTATGGCATTTTCGATTGGGCTTTTTTTGTGCTCCAAAGCAGAAAATGACGTAAAACCATTTCCCCTCATTTTTCAGACACAAAAATTTTGCTTCTCGTTTTCATTTCAGAATCAAATTTCTCTCCTCGATTTTGTGTCAAAATGTATAAACGTCAAATAGTATTGTGTTTCAAACTAGATTTATGTTTTTGGGCAATTTATTTTTCTTGAGTGTTTAAATTGATTGGCAAGCAAATATATATATTTGAAAAATAAAAAAAGATGGAAGCACAATTAATAAATATATCATTATCCTCATCGAAGATAATAATAATAATTCCAAAGCAGTATTAATCAATCCAGCTAAGGTCACAATCGTTCCATCTAAGGCGACGTATAAATCTATAACAATTTTAGACGACAATTGTACATTTTTCTAATCAGGTCAATGTCACTGTACAGCTAGTACTGTTCGTCCTTGATTCTCCTCATCCCAACCTCATCAACACCAATGGAACCAAAAATCAATCGAATAATTTTGTGTTCGAAATGGCCAAGGATATCCTCATCCTCCCTTACTAACATCCATGCTACTGCACCATAAAGCAGGACTGGGATAATGACAGTCTTTTGAGTGCTCCTTGGTAAGGCTTTATTACTCTTTACGGCATTTTGAGGCCGAAAAAACAACGATCGGTAAGATTTGGTGCGGAGTGAAGGTATAAAAACCCCTGAATTTCTCAAAGTTATTGCTGTCTATTGTGACATTCTATCCGATTCATCAATGTTCTGTATTCCTTCTTGTTGCCAGCATATACTCTGTTTTGCTCTCATTCACGACTAAACTAATTTTTGCCGCTTTTGTTCCAATACCTGTTTACGTAGCAGTGATAGTTCGCTGAGTTTTGCCAATGATGTCAACGTTACCAGCGTACGCAAGTACTTGTACAGACTTTTGAAAAACAATGCTTCTGATGTTGACTTGCAAGCATCACATATTGTTTCCAAGTATGATGCTTCAAAAGTTACATGACAGCGCATCACCTTGCCTATATCCTATCAAAGGTCTCGGAGAGATTATTTCCGACCTTTACGGAGCAGAGAGCGTTCTCATTGTCAATATAAGAAATCTATGGTAGGGATACCAAGGCTGATTCTCAACAGTTTACATCGTATCGGACTTAAAATCGATAAAGAGTTGGTGCGCAACGATTTGGACTGCTTGGGTTTTTTCCAGAATCTGCTTTAGTGTGAATATCGTCGGAAATGAAATGCAGTACATCACTTCAGTGTGCATTTCTCTGGGAATAATTTTACGTTAACTTTTATTTCGGTTGTTTTATTTCATCGATTCGCGATGTCCTTGCACTTTGACATGCGCTCCTTATGCCCTTTCTATTTCTTCCGGAGAATCCGATGATCTTCTTTTTTCTTTTGCTCGTAGAGCTTACGAACCGCTCTCGTTCTTCTATGCAGTACCACAACGTTGATTTGTTATTTTCGTACGTGTACTTGTCTGCATCGTTGATCAAACCTGTGATAATTTTTACGTCATACTTTGGCCACTGCTCGTAAGTTTCGTCGAGGAGCTCGTAGAAATAATATTTTGTAGCCCGAGTGCACACCAGGCTGATGTTGGCGAATATTATCTTCATGGCTATTGTTATATGGCGTTCACTTACGTGTCGTGGATAACAAATCATTTCATCGAAAATCTTACCTTGCGGATATTTTGTGATACAATTGGGGAAAAATATAAACCTATTCTTCGTCGGTCGCGCACCATATTACACATCCGAGATGAAGTCTCAAATAGAAAATGTTAAATAATTCTTTAACTAATTTACTTTTTGAGTTGATTTGTTTCTTATAAAAGCAGGTCGCGTTATCTTGCCATCGACTGTAGACTATAAGCTAGTTGGCAACCTGCTCTGCGGGAGGTATTATTAAAATGAATGGACAACTGCATTTGTGTAGAGTGGCATGAGATAGTCCAAAAAATGATAATACTGCATTCTCAAACCCTGCCAGCGTTCGGATATATGCATTAATTGCATATGTAGCATATACATATATACATAAAAAGACGAGTATACATAAACGCTCTTGTACCCACCTCCTTCAATAAGAGGTGGTGAGTCAAAGCGTATGGCTGTATCTTTTAAAATCACAGTTAAGTTTAGATTAAAAACAAATTTGCACTAATTTGTTGCACTCCTCATCATAATTATTCAGAAGTGTGACAAATTTTAATTTTATGACGATCTTTAGTACAGCAGAAATACAACTCGACAAGCATTTACGATTGAGTATCTCTGGGTGACAATTGTCAGGTGGCAAGCTGCAAGTGTGCTATTTGACCTCAATTAGATGTTATGGGCGTCAGGTATATTTAATAACTTATATAAATCAGCTGCTTGATACTCAATATCCATAGATACACTCGAACTAGATGTTATCTATTTGGATAGGTATAAATATCATATGCATTAGGTGCTAGAATAATAATTTATAGTTAATTTAGATAAGCTTTTTTATTGAATAGGCTTATTTCTGACTGCAATTGGTTAAAAAACGATTTCTTAAATTGGGTTTTAAATAAAGTTAAGATATACATATACATATACAATTTTTAATAAGATTTTTACAAAAGTTGTTACAGCATGCCTTTTGGCATTATTTAGAAAATTCTCGTTTTTCCACTATAAGTGTATTCTAAGAATATTGTTGCAAATTTGAGTTATAATGAGAGTATTGACAGAGAAGATCAAAGTGTTGAATTGCGGCAAAACACCGAATTAGCCCTACAAATCTGTAATAAATTATCTTATACAGATTCTTGTAAGGCCTCATACATATTAATACTATTTAAGTTCAGCTGGATGCAGTTACTTGTTTTGTAACTACAACTTACCTTTGATCCTTCGGTATAATCGAGAAGTTGAGAATATCCAACTTATGTAATAGGATAGTTTAAAAGTTTGTAACTCTATCACAACGATCGTTAGAATTATATTTCAGCTGTTAGCTCTTTAAACAAGGCCAATCTTCTTGATGCACACTTTGTCTTCGTCTACACTTGTGCGCATCAAGTCTTCAATTGGACAAATCCACTTTTGCACTTATGTAACAGCAAGAGTAGTTACAGATCTTAACATACACAAACCCGCTGGTCCAGATGGTATATCTCCCCTTCTTCTGAAGAGTTTTTTTTCCACGCTGTAAAAACCACCAAAATAAATGCTGCTGTGCACCAGGGCTTCGTTCTGTTCTGTCTCCGAAACTCTTATTAATTTTCATCAACGATCTATTTTATGCTAATTATAATCCATTATATTCCTTTGCTAACGACAGTACGTTCTGCTTTTCATATTCGCTCCCGGATTCGCGTCCTTGCTCGTCCGCTGGAGAACGAAAACGCCAGCGTTTGTTTAACTCCTTAAATTTCGATATTAACAACATAGCCAATTGGGGAACTATCAACAGAATGAAATTTAATGCTTCCAAAACACAATGCTGTCTGCTGTCATTTAAGCGAAATTTAAACATCCAGCCGTTGTACATGTATGGCACTTGCATCGTCGAAACAGAAAATTTTTTTATTCTCGGTTTGTGTTTCAGTGACAACTAACGTTGGAATGACCACATATTCGATATCGTCAAAAATGGTGCGAAATGACTAGGTTTTCTTATTCTGTTTTATCACTATTTCCACCATTATTGCTCCATAAAAATCGTCAGAAGCTTCCCGCTCCTTCAAACTTTGAATCGTAACACTCGTCTCGCTATCAATACTCATCAGTCATCAGTATAGCCTCAAGTCCACTTTCGGTAGTGCTCTAAAATATCGTGATTCGTTCCTAAGCCGAGCAACTCGCTTATGCCCTGCCTCTCTTTCTTTCCTCCTTGATTTAAGATCGCACACGCTGTGTGCAAGCATTTTAAGAGTACTTAAGTCCCTTAAGAGCGCAAAAATAATAATAAAAAAAAAACATTGATTATACTATACCCCAACATTGGTTTGGCAATTTAACATCCTTCTGGGAGGAAGATGCTTTCATGTATGAAAAGTCAATCCCCTTCTAAGACTGATAGTGGGGTCGGTGGTGGTGTTTTTAGACAACCTTTATCGAAGCCTGTCTTTCGGATTCCGCGCGCGCACCAAGGGGATATAAATACCCTTAAACTGGCTTTTCACCAGGGCGCGGGCGGGTGGTGTAGTTTTGAAACTCAGGTGTTAGGTTTCGATACTTTTCCATAGGTGGTTGTCAAACTGGAGCCAGTGCATCCTCAACCAGTGGGTCTTAGTACCAACAAGTTCAACATCAGTTTTATGCCTTCATGTCAGAGTGGACGCCGACTGTACAATATATAATTAAAGTACATGCGAATTCCATGAAAAGACTTTTTCAGAGAATTGCCTGGCACGGGATTCGAATCCGGGACCCTCTGCTTAAGGAGTCTATGCATATACCACTACACCACGGCCACCCAAGGGATATCTGCATCTTTTGGGATAGTTGGGCTGCTCCCAAGTCTATGGACTCAGTCTCACCAAATTCTAGAACCGCCCTTGACCACCGATCGTTTTCTAGGGAGATGAGAGAATTTTAGGGCCGACAAACTCGACAAAATTTGAATCACTCTACCTATTCTACCGAAAAAGGTAACACCGGTATACCAAACGCTAAGTGTAAATTATGTTAAAGCTGGATACTAACAAAAGAGCAGACTTTAGGTTGACTGTTTGATCAACATGTGCTGTGAACAACTAGATCTGGCCAAAGATCCTCCACCTAATATGTACATGACTAGCTTTATCCCGAAAAAGAAAACTCCACTTAGGAGCTTTCTTAACAATATAAACAGTCTTCTACGCATTATCATAAGCTGTAGTTGGTTCCAAATGTAGAAAGATCACAGATTCACTTAGCATCAAATAGGCCAATAGGCCTATTTGGAATTTTGTTACCAAAGTCATATACTTAATAATATTTGTATTTTTATATAAAGATATCTAGCGTTTCATTTCTTGCTTTTATTCTATCATTTAATTTCTGAAAACATTATTTTCATGCGAATCCCTAGGCATTGTGTACATTCCCTAAACAAATCATATAATAGTACAAGAAAGATACAGTATATTTTTCTTTGCCTAAATGATCTAGGTATTGTATAGAAGGACTAGGAATTCTATGAAATGCCTGATTTATACCCTTCCCTTTTCCGGTAACATATCCACCAAAATATACGCGGCATGAGAAAAAACTTTGATTCACTTTTACGACATATTAATAACGTAAACCTTATGCCTGAATTAATAATTTTATCTAAAATTTGACCGTTGCAACATTCCGGATTATGATGAACAATATGGCAACTGTGATGATTCTTATAGCATAGGTGGTGTCGCAATGTTTATTAAAAATCCCTTTTCGTACCAGTGTGAAGCTAAGTTCATAAAGTAAGTAGTGCTGATATTCGTATTGTTCAAATAAATTGCAATCTTAACGACAAGCCCTTTATAACTTTTTGCGTATATATATAGTCGTACTGTTTGTAAACCGTAAATTTTTGTGTCTTTATAGAGCAAATAAGTGAACTTCTGAAAGATAAAAATATCAAAAACTTGTTAATAATAGGAGACTTAAATATTGATATATTAAAAAGTACTGGTGATTCTGATAATTACTTACTTTTGATGTCATCGTACGGGTTAGAGTCAAAAATCAATGAACCAACTCGCATTACGAAAAGCATTCAAAAGTCTTACACAGGATGTGTATTGAGCCCTTAGATTCGAAAATTACTGACAACTGTATGATAATTTTGAACATGGAACACTAAAATTTAAACAAAACTCTTTTTCTATTAAACAAAAAATAAACTATGAAAGCTAAATGAATTTTCTAAATTTGAGTCTTGGGTACAGGTCTATGAAAACTCAACATTCACTGGCTTGATAAGTCTAAGAAGTGTTAAAAATTATCATAAACTAATGGAAAGCTGTAAATACTATACTAAATATATAAAAGAATAAAGACATGGTCTTCGAAATTGAAATAGAAAAGAGAAAATTGAAACGAAAAATATTGTTAACAACTTTATCAATTGTTTCGTTTGAAGCCTAATGCCCGTAAAGGCAATTGCATGTGCTATTCATATCCCGACTTAATTGATGATATCACCCAAAGAAATAGTTGTGATTTTGAGTCTGTAACTCAAAATCTGTCTGTCTCGACAGTAAGGGTTCTTGTACATTTAATGGCGTCGCCAATATTCTACTTAAACGAGTTGCGCCGTACATTGTTGAAATCTTAGTATTCTTAGTGAATTTGTAAAAAAAAGTAATCTAAAACTCATGACTCAATCCAGACTTATCTTATTATTTTCAACATTCTCAAAACTTTTTGAAAAGATTATGAAGGATATATTTATATTTTTTCCAAACAGAAATAATGAAATAAATAATTTCATTAATGACTAATTCAGATTTCGTGAGGCATATCCACTGAAGATGCCAAATTGAAATTATGTAGTGAAATATATGATGGTTTTATTGATGGAAGTAACGCTATAACCTTTTATATTTTCAATCATAATCCTTTGTTAGATAAACTTTACAAAGCTGGTTTTCAGTGTTCGGTACACAAATGGCTTGGGTCATACCTGAGAGAAAGATCACAAGGTATTAAGCTTGATGGTACTCTTAGTGATGTACAGATGTACCACAGGGCTCAGTTTTCGATCCATTTTGTTTCTCATCTGTGTGAAATTGATATTTAATCAAATATTTTGCAGCAGCATTACAGCTTTTGATGATGATATGGCGTTGACATTTATTTATAGGTCTTTATTCAAAACGGTAATAAATCTCCATCATGACTTGCAAGTCTTAAAACAATGGTTCGCAATATATAAACTCTTAATTAATGGTTTGCAATATAAAAGGTGATGATCTGATTGACTGTGATGTATCTTTTGGACAAAGATTAATTGAGTAAGAATATCTGAGATCACTAAATGATCCAGTCTCCCTGCAGCTTTGAATCAATCTGTTCATAGTTGATGAAATTAAATCACTATTATAACCATACCATATTTTGTACGAAAATTGCCAATAGTAGCTGTCGTAAACTAAATTAAAGACAAATGTAATATTGGTGTAACTCCTGGAAAATGACTTGGCGTTGAACACCTCTCATTTTGACATTCGAAATTTGACACTGTCAGTTTGACAGCGCAGTTTTTTGCTAATTTGTGTTCATCTTCGTCAGCCGTCAGGTCATCTGCAGGGATACACCAATAAGTAAGGAAAACTGAATTTGTATCTTTTTTTCGCTGGCAACACTTTACCGCAGAAATGGTGCAAAATTCAAATCTTGAGTCAATTTTGAGAAACCCTTTATCTAACCTAAGCATGGATTTCACTCAGGTCAATAGTTTGGTGTGTTTTGTAGTAGATAAGTTTATAAAAGTGAACCCTTATCAATTACAAAAAAATTAAAGTTGCAAACACAGGCACACAAACACATAGTTTGTGTGGGATTTCTTCAATTCTGTTGAATTTTGTTTTGTTGGTCCATGCTTTCACTTTCCAACAGCTAAGGGTTCTACATCATCAAACAATTGTTGAATGGGCTGCTTACAGATTTTGCAAATTCACAGACAAAATGCGGAAACATTATTCGCGGCAAATTAATAGACAATTACAAGCAACAAGTTTGCGCTGTCTCGTGCCACCTAACCGAGTCACATGGGTATAATCAATGATGACACCATTTTTACTCGGGGTGATGAAACTTACTTAGGCTTTGTGTTAAATCTTTGCTGAATGAACATGACGGCAGAGCTGACAGACTTTCTTACTTTGTACATGTTTCTGATTAACTAAGAGCGAATAAGGAGCTCACTGGTCGCCTCCAGTGGTTTTTATATTGAGGAGATGATATGTGTAATGAGTGCACTGGGGCTACATTATTCATTAGAAACTAGTTATCTGGGAATGTAGTCAGGCCAGATCATCGCAATAAACCAGGTGAAAGTGAAAGATGGATTTGATGATTAAGACAAGAAACGATGGTAGAGACAATTACGAACGAAATTGTTATGGCGATGGATGATGAGAGGGATGAGCAACCAGTATTTCGGTATATATTGTGAAAAACATGTTCTTCCTGGTGATTGACGAGTTATAAGGATACGAAGAAATAGTTTGTTCTGTCTGGTATGTGGAAGATATTTCAATTAAAGAAATGCTTAGAATTAAATTTGTACATACTTAAATTTATTATAAGCCTAAATTGTATGATAAGGTGCCTCTTATAACCGAAAGCTCGTTTTTTACCGTTTGCAGTATCAAACGTTGCAGTATGGTGTGTTAATATATTGGAGAAGTTGTTTGCTTAAATGGAAAATTGGGAGTATCGTGCATTGATTTAGTTCTTTAAATAAGTAACAGAATTTACAGTCAAATTTGTTTTTGAACTCATACACATTTGCGTGGCTTGAAACAACTTGTAATGGGATGGTAGCGACGGCTAGCCTTAAAAACTGCTAAGAAATACCTTTTGGAAAAACAAACAGAGCATCTGGCTTATCCACCTTCTTATAACTTCGATTTCATCATCTACTTTAAACCTATGTTCCCCAAGCGACTATTTCCGTACTATATATATACCATCTATGCCGCTGTTTGCAACTACAATGTCAAAAAATATTCAAAATATAAGGAAAAAATAAAAATATTGGTAAGGGGGGGGGGGGGGGAATTAAGGTAACGATAAGGAAAATAGCGATTAAAGATTAATATTCAAAAAAAAAAAAATGAAAAATGTATTGTATCATTTGGCAGATGCTTTTTCCCAACGGTTACATATACTTTCCGAAACGACTGCTCGTCATTGCTCATCCTTGGTACAACAAAAAGTTGCGTTCTCTTCGTAATAGCAGAAACAAGTTGTGGCACAAATTCTTAAGAACTCGATCTGATTCACACTAAAGTAACTATATCGATTTATATATAATCGTTTTTCTGAATACCTCTACTGCATGCAATTTAGCTTAATCGCGGACTTAAAAGTTTTCCACCAATTTTTTAATACAAAAAAGAGTCAGACGGCTACTCTTCCACACTAAAATCTCCCAACGAATCTTTTACTGACCCAAAAACCACCACAACTTCCTTTGTTTGTCATTTTAACAAACTTTTTTCCAAGTAAACATTTGAACCCGATCCTAGTTATTTTGGCGCTATGAGAAACAGACCAGAGCTCGTTCTCATTAAATATAATAACATCTTTGGTACCAGAAAACATTACCAAAATATAGGTACTTTTCTTATTCAGAAAAAAAAAGAAGTAAGTCCGAAGTTGATAGTTACAGGCCCATAGTAAAACTTTATTGCTTATCCAAACATTTCGAAGCATGTCTAATAAAAACTGTAGACCTATAGACCAATTACCTACACAAATTAGCAGTTTAGAACGCTTTGTGTTTTAGAAGATGCAATGCAATTTCCACAAATTTTAACAAGTATAAAAGAAGCATAAGAAGACCTAAGTATAAAGAAGACCGAGAATACAAAGTCATTTTCAGATCCTCAATATCCGACCCCATTAAAGCAACATCTGGTGTCCCTCATGGTAGTCATTTTTGCTTATGCGAATTTCCAAAATCATTTCATTACCTTCTGACTCCCATTATGTGTAAGTAGACTTAAATAAGTTTGGGGTATGGCGCAAGCAAAACTTGCAAATTCTTGCAAACGAATACTACCCCTCCAAGAAACTAATTCATCTGCAATAAGCCAATTCCATGCACTGCCTAGCTATCCAGGAATAATTGGTGACAGAAAATTCAATTTCGACTCACATACTGACAGCATTATTAATAAAACTTTCGAACCTTTATGTTAAAAGATCCACGTACAATACTTTGATAAGGCCTCCTCGAATATTCTAGCCAATTTTGGTTATACTACAAGCAATTCCACATTCAAAGTATCGAAGCCGTCCAACTTAAGCTTATTCGTTTCGCACTTAGTGGTCCATCTTGGGTCGATCCATATGTATCACCACCCTATGAAAATAGGCTAAAACTAATAAGCTGATGATGTACCTTTATCCACCAGCTATTGACTAGAAACATCGAATGCCCGAGAATATTTCATTAGGATCTTGATTCGAATTCACCCCACCAATTACGGTCACTTTGAACTAATATCAGGAAAGTTTCATACAACAAACGACTACGACGAAGCTTTTGACCTAAATGTCAATAAATACATAATTAAAAACGCCCTGTTTAATAAAAGTACTTGTATTTCACTCCCATTTTTCCTTGCTTTGTAAGTTTTTAAGCCTAGTTTTATATATTTTTTTTAACTAAGCTAATTAAAGTTGTCCGGGGTAAATTGAATAATAATGATAATAACACTGTCCTGCGTAACTGACATCGGCTTTAGCCGATAAATTGAAATAAAATAGCAAAAAACACTATCATTTGAATTTATAGTAAGAGAGCAATGCACATTTGGATAGGAATCGACTTAACGCCAAAAGCAGACTGCAACTAGTTTTAAATTTCTTGGTTTTGCGACATACATGGCCCAGTTTCACGGTTAAATTTTAGAAAAGGGTTTGTACTATGATTAGTCTATGAGATACCATCGTCTAAGATCAATGTACTGCCAGCAGAATACCGTGACGATTAACAATGGCATACTCTGTGTTAAAGTCAGAATAATTACCATAACTCATTTTCTATAATTGAACAGAATGTAATACATGCAGCTCCTTAAATTATCAAACACTAGTCAGAGGGTGGTTGCGATTTAAAGGGGAGGGAAAAACTCTGCTCGCCACCTTGATAGTAGGGCTTTTCCTACTTTGTTCTAGAAAGGATCTTCCAAAGAGTAACATTCGCTCATTTATTTAAATCATATAATTTATTATTATCTGACATATGTATAGTAATTGGTTTGTTCATAAGTTCATAAGAAACAGTTTTTAAAATAACTGATTTGTAAACAAAGAAAACCATAAAAACAAAGAACTTTTAATTGTGAGAATAAATCATTTATAATTTTATGATGTGTTTTGTCAATTTTGTTAAGCCTACTTCGCTTTTTGTGTTTTTTTTTTTTTTGTGTTTTATATATATTTATTTTATAATCCCGCGCGTGCACCAAGGGGATACGAATACCCTTTTACTGTTTTTTTTTTTCAAGACGCGTGCGGGTGGCGTAGTAGTTTGCAACTCAGGTGTATTGTTTCGATATTTTTCCAGAGGTGGTTGCCAAACTGGACGGGACGAGCCAATGCATCTTCAACTAGTGGGCCTTAGTTAGTTTGTTAAATTTATCCCAGCCAGCAACCACTCCAGCATCAGTATTATGCCTTCATATCAGAGTTGACGCCGACGGGATTTTCATATAACTACATACAAACTCTATGAAAAGGACTTTTTCAGAGAATTTCCTTGCACGGGATTCGAACCTGCGACCCTCTGCTTGAGGAGTCTATGCATATAATACTACACCACGGCCACCCCATCATTTGATACAACGAAAAACAAAGGCAATAAAATCTTTGTACAAAGTCATTTGTGTTCAATCACTCTGACTGTTCCAAATATCGGAACCTATAGAATAGCGAATGTTGACTTCGATTATTATTGTACTAACTTACTTACTTAAGTGACGCTTCAGTTGATGCGTTGTCGCCCGTCAACGCAAACGTCGTCTATTCTTCCTAATTGAGTAGTCTATTCTTCCTAACGGCGGGATGTTGGGCTTTCTCACCGTTATAAAGTCTGCAGTAAAAGATTTTCTATATTCTCAGCATCGACTACGACTATACTACAAGATTTCCTTCTTAATCCTACAGGCTTCTTACTTTGAATGTTTTTTACATGTTGGTTAAACTTCCGCACGTTATTCCGCTAATGAGAAGCTGTCGTACTTCGTTGCAGCGTCGCTTTGTACGCTTCCTTTTTAGCTCCATGTACTTTCCAGTAGTCTTCATCAAACCAAGGATTTCTTGGTGGTGGTGATGCTGGCGGCATGAGAGTTTTTGTGAGATTTTGGGATATACGTTCGGCGAAGATTCTGGTGGTCTCCTACGATTGAAGCTTTTATACGTAATATTTTCTCATAGTAGTTCTTCTTTGTTGTAGCGCTTAGGAAATAGCATTCGTACTTTTGTTGCAACAAGGTGATCCGAGTCAATGTTGGCTGCCCGGGAGTTTCGGATATCCACAATACTGGAGGCATGCCTTACGTCTATTTGATGATCCGGAGATCGCCAGGTCTCCTTATGTATATTGAAATGGGCAAACCGTGTGTTTGCTATAGTAATATTAAGCCTCATCGCACGGTCAATAAGACTAAATCCGTTGCCAGACGTAGTATCGTGTAGGCATTAAACCGCTTAGCACCTAGTATTTACAAACAAAAATAGAAGTTAGGTCATTTCATCTCAAGCCAGTAATTTTCAAGATATGACTCAGATTATTGAAATAAATAAAATATTAAATTACAAATTTTTAACAATTTTCGGAAGAAAAATACAAGTTTTTATTATATATTTTTACTTTTTTCATCAAACCTTGTATCATATCAATTGTTGAAAATGCAGACCACTGCTTTGTATGCACTCCAGAGCTCGTTTTTGAAAGGCTATAACAATGTCCATTGTATATATTTTTTCTCGGACATTCACAGCTACCTCGTCAGTACTATCTATCAATCATATCCGTCAATTATTAATCCATAAAAAAAAGTCCATTGGGGTTAAGTCCGGATACCTTGGAGGCCACGCTTCTTTGAGTCCACGGGTTGCAGCTCCTGCTCTGGAATATGATGGACTACATACCTGTCTTTTGAATGTAGGATTCTTAAAATAAAATGTCTGCTTAGTTGTCTAAATGTCCTGCTTGTTGACTGTTACTGCTGGAGAAAGCATAGACATAAACCATGTTTGTTTATGTCTTGTGTTGAAAATCGAGGATTGTCGAGGATGTTATGAATTAAATGTCAATATCTCGGTTCAAAACTACGAACTAGTTATGTAAATAGTTTGCATTGTTTTTATATTATTTCGAAAGAGATCTACTTAAATTCTTTTGACCTGAAAAAGTGGATATTAGTTACCCGGGATGGTCCCATTGTATCATATTAGTTTAGAAAAACTGGAACGATAACGATCTGAAAAAGGGATTTTAAAGTTTTTTTTTGGAAAAAAAAAAATTTATTATATTGTATGTATGTTTACGCAATACAAAAATGGAGCGACCTCTTTTACTGCTAAATCCATCCCACTTCCTATAGCATTAAACGGATAGTAAAAAAACTGCAGATTTCTTTGCATGAAGACGGATGCAACACATATAGTACGGGCAGTTATGCAGATTTTAATATACTAATTTCACAAAATCTGCCCAAACATGACAATACCTCACGTTATCGATTTTTTTTATATCAAAAGTATCATTATTTGCTTCTGCGGGGCCGTCAATAATGCTAAGAAACGCTGACTAAAAAACGTTTGCATCTCTGTGAATTAGTCGCAGTCTGTCATTAATCCCTTTCCAAACATATGTTCATCGTGCAAAGCGAAGTATATCTGCATATGTATGATCACATATGCCAGAAACGTTAAAACCTCGCTAGTATCTTCTGAGTCAACCAGAAGAATTTAATATTCCTGTCTGTAAAAATCATATCAGAATAATTTTTTTGAATTCCGAATTCTAGTTTTACTTAATCCTAATTTTTGTATCGATCTCTGAAATCCTCTACGCAATTTGTAGAGGTGTCTCAACAGTGTTCCGGTTTCGTTACTATGAGTAAAACTGTAACTAAAAATTGGCCTTCGGGTATTTAGGTCCGCATTTCGCTCAGAGCTGAATATATGTATGGCCCCGGAAATCAAAAACCACGGTTTTTTATAAGGGTAAAGATGAAGTATGATTCCATTTTTGAAAGTGGTTGGTTGAGTAGCACAAAATATATAGGCATTGCTATATTTAACATGCAGTTCTTTTTGTGTTGTTTGAAAATAGTGATCTGGAGCTGACTGCATGTCTTCGCATGGTATATCAAGGATCCCTTCATATAGTCATATTAACTATCTTTCCATTATTTAATGTCTTTATATTGTCTAGGCTTTTATTCAGAAAATTGCCGACGTTTTTTAATTCACCTCAACAACGTCAGCAAAACACTTTCCTTTCATGAACAGGGGGGATGGAGCAAATGTATTATGCATTATTTGGTCAAAAATTGGCACACAGACAGGGCTGTCGAAGCACGAATTTGCCTGTCACCCTTTTCATCTTCAAGTCTTCCGTTAAAACTCTCAAAACTAAACTCCAAATCACTTCAGACAGCTATAGAACTCTTTCAGTGGTTCACCATCGAACTTTCATAATAATTTCGCGAATTTTTTCAGGTCGGACCATGGAAGGATAAGCTTGGCCAAGTTTGTCATAATTTGACATTTTACCTCATTTAAATGGGGAAAATCACTCAAACACTTGAACTTTCCCAAAACCATCATTCTTATAGGACATTTTTAGTATTTCGAGAGTTTTGTGCAAATTTTTCCGAGCTTGAAGTAAAACTTAATGACCACGCGCTGTCCACGAGGATCGCTCATAACAAAAACAGCGAACACACAAAACAAATAACACAAGGACACTATTAGCCTTTGTCAAAATTAGCTCATTAATATTGGTCGCAGAATTGTTTCTAGGTACAAGGATAGCCCTTTCTCCATACCGTGTTAGGGTCTTCCTCTGGATATCTTAAATGGAGGATATAGCTGATGTAACAAAGCACTAATTTTACTTAATTGGTGTCAAAAAGACAGAGTAACTTTCCAATTCCGTTCCGGAAATATTCCATTTCCAATGCGCAGAAGAGTTTCTGCAAATGCTTTAGAGCTGGCATCGTTCTCCAGGTAAACTCTCATATTTCTTGAAAGAGACATTTTTTCAATAAATTGCCATAATCTACTTCATCTGCTTGAGTTCCCAGACTTATAACAGGTAAAAGTCTACTGCAAGTAGCATCGTTAGTCCGCCAAATGACGCATCCATTATTCTTAATTTCCTTAATGTTCTGTCAATAGTGTCTAGCGACATTTTGTGAGCCATTGGACATTCATCCCAGAGACGATTAAGGAACTTTTTTGTAATAACCGTATCTGGGTATTGTAAAGTGGTAATTTAAATGCAGTATATGCTGTTCGTCTACCTTGCAAAAGAGTTGCGATAATCCCAGAAAATGCAACCACAATGGCAACTGTTCTCAGGGATCTTATTTTTGCCAAAATTAAATTAATCAAAAATTATTTCCTCTCCTGGAGCATTTAAAAATTAGATCCTTTTTGTTTTCTTCGATGCTGTAAGGAGAATGTTGAGAATTTTTGAAGTAATAAGCAAAAAAGGTGGCCACACAAAATATCTACCCTGCCCAGATATCTCCTGATTTTCTTACGACCTGTTCATAGATATATTCTTATCGCTCATCTGAACATTCGATGGGCTGGCGCGACTTTGATATCAACTACCATGACAAAGAGGATCAGGATTTTACTTTAATACAGTTTTAAGCTAGCGTTAAATCTGAAGAACAGATTGATCGTTAAAATGTGATGATGAAGGGTTGATAAAAATTGCACTTCTAGTAAAGAGTAAACAAAAAAAAGACAACACTTTCGCATTTCCTTCAGATTTCGCAAATGATGAATGTTCAAAGCCATATGCACATGATTTTCGCGACATGTTCTTAGTAGTAGAAAATGTTGGTGGACATAGCACATTTATTCTTTCGATATCAACGCTGAATTATTATCGATCGTAAGTATTTTAAAAACCAGATTTACTACAAATTTCAAATCTTTCGCCATAATCTGCGAAATTCACAATTCGTTGAGTTGTAAATATAATTGAAGAAATAAAAAATATATATAGCAGAATGTATTGTACATTCTACAAAAATTCATCCATGGGATACGTTGAAGTGTTTGCCATAGTCAAGAAATGCCAATGTCTTCATTAGTGCCTACCATAAAAGGATGTGACAACAACAAATATTTTAGTAAAGTACTTTAATGTATATATGTATGTATGTACTTACGAATACACACTGCTTCGTGATATTTATTTTAAGCTTTGGAGTTTAAAAAACTTCTTGGCGTCATTTAGTTGGCTTACAAGCATTGTTCCACACGGTGTGTCCAAACTTTTACTCAAAACGTATGGACTGCTTTATAAACAGAAAAAAAAAAAATTTCAATCGGCCTTCCTTGTAGATGGGAGCAGTCAAGGTTTTTCTTATAACCCACTTAATAAGTACGAGTATACAGACAGACATTCTTTCACTTTTAAATTTGATGCAGCGACTCAACCGCTTACGATGTACTAACATAGCCTTTACCCAAAACGTAGGTAAATAAATTGTTATTAAAATGGAATAATTTCATAACTAATTAAAAAAGAAGAGCAGAAAAGGCGGAATAATCGTAAAGGCTCTGTGTTTGCTTACAATATTCTAGTTTTCTGCTTAGTTTTTTTTTCAGATTTGTTCGTCCTTAAACCAAAGTATAAATCAACGTGAGGGGTGTAAAACTCAAACGTTCAAGAACAAAATACCTCGAGTGTACACAAATTTAAACTAAAGCGGCCCTGTGTTTCCGATAGAGGTAACTATCAAAGTAAGTTTTAATAATTCATCTTGGATAAATTAACGCCGCAACGATGTTAGCAAATTGTTAGCAATTTTATGTACCAAAAATTCGCCCATCTAAACGTGCTATACCTAGTATTGTGGACAGTTTTCCCACTAATTAAACGCTACATGACATAAGACTAAGGACAAGAATGAGGCCAGTGCGATCAGCAGAAAATATTTCCACAAATGAAGATTTGCGCCTTTTTGCCCATCAATATCTTAGAAAATTTTGGGAAATGATTTTGGCCTAGTCCCTAAGAAGATGATCCGAATTATAATGACGCAATTGTGTTCAGCAATAAGGTTCATTTTGGCTCAACTGATAAGTGAACTGAAAGCAAAATTTCTGTATTTGGAGTGAGAAAAATCCCCAAGTGGCCTTTAAGACACTATAACGTCTCAAAAACGTACTGTAGGGTGTAGTTTGTATGCTAAATGCATCACTGTGTCTTATTTTTTTGAAAACGAGGGATGTCAATGGTGACTGAAAAATAAAGACGGTTAGGGAATATTATTATTTTTTTTAAATCAGAGATAATGAATAACTCAGATATAGCCAGAATTTACTTCCGAACTTGAACTAAGTTCGTCATGGGTCGAGGAAACCGTCGAACATGGTCTATGTGTTAATGGCAGACTCTCGGATGTTAATCAAATTACAAAGTGCTTTTAAAAAGGATTTATGACGTAAAATACCGTTGGGAAACTCACCAATCATGCCCCGGGGATCAACACAATGAAGTACGTTCTTGTTAATAAACGAATAAAGCATTTGTCTAAAATTACGCCTTACGCTTTGTTTGCTCCTTAATTCAGTCGAAAACCTAAATACGAGTATTAACTACGACAATTTATAAAATGAATAGTCTAAGAATCAGTGGCAGCTTCCAAACAGCTCCCGAATATGCCAAAAGCCAGTAGTACTCCACTTGATGCTTTTGCGAAAAATTCCCTATGTATGGGGAATATCTTGAACTTCATTTCACCGAAATATCGCCATTGGTTTGTGTTCTCAGATTAGCACGCAGGAATTGGTTACCTCATAACCCACTTAATGGGAGTCAACATCAGATGACAACACAACATTCAAGGAACAATATCACAGAAAGGTCATGCGGAGTTTATGAAAATATTTTAATGTGAGATTTCAGAGGCAATTTGCAGTTCTTGTAACACGAAATAATACCAATTTTGTTTTAATTTTGCTATATGAAACAACAACGTTGTGTGTAATTTTCTAAATTATAAAAGTTTTGGAAAAGTTGACGGAAAATCCTAACCTCGCTACAAAAGATAATGAAGAAGCATCGTTAGCAGTACAGACTACAGTTTGTTGGAGATCGCATGTTATGAACCAGAGAATTTGAATCTGATATTTAAGCGATAGAAAGAAATTCAATTTCAGTTGTCTCGGTGGTTTTAGCTTTTTTTGGCTTGATGAGTGACATGAAAAGGCAGTTAAAATGAGCCTGAGGGGGAGCTATGATAGTTCGGGGTGCCTTTGCCTATGAATAAAATAATTTTTTTGCATTTTAAATATACTAAAAAGTTTATCTCATTGAATTTCCTGCAATGTAACTTGAAATGAAACACTGCTCCCGTCAAATACTCTCCACCGGTTGACTATTACCAAATTTTAATCAAACTGCGCTATTTAGTTTATATCTGAAAGCAATTGAAAGCAGATAACAGAGCTAATGTTGGCGAATCGGGAAAAAGTGAGTTTCGCTTGACAAGGAATGGTTGAACGTTATTCAACCCTAATCCGGCCTCTGGACAAAATTGTACATGGTTTTTGATGTGCAATTAAATAAAATAATACTTTTTTTTTTCATTTTATTTCCTTTAGTTTTGTACTGAAAGTAGTTTTTTCTCTGAAAATAGAAAGGTACGAATATGAACTTTGCTCACTGTATACACTGAAACACACCGAAAACCAAGATGTTGCTGCAAGAATTATTCCTCTTGTTCTGTTGGCTCTCATCAAAATAAACATCGATTTGTCCTTTTGCACTGATGTTATTTTCTGAAGTATATAAAACAAAAGTAAATTTAATATTGATTCTTACATCAGTATGAGCAAATGTACTCGTACATTAGAAGAGCAACCAGCAACCTGATCGTACAATCGGCATCGAAGTGTGCGCGTAGTTTATATGCACGAAGAAGCATACGATCTGAAAACAGTAGACATATTGCACGAAGTGTATAGAGCTCAAGGGAGATGAGGAATAATATCGAATATTGAGACCATCCGTGTTCCCATACTCTTACTTATGGCCACTATTATATATGTATAGCTTACTTTTTAATTTTTGATCATGTCGGATGTTAAAAGCTTTCTATCGTTGTCTGGAATTGCTTTTGGTCTTTTGGAAATTTATTATCCAGATTCAAATATCATTCATAGCTGCAATTTGTCCAATTACGAGTGCGATTGAGCAAGGTACCAAATTTAATTCTTCCAAACGATCGATGCATATGACTCCCCATGTTCAAAATGTTTTTGAGCAACTCGCAGATATTCAGATTTGCATTAAACCGATTTGTGACAGTGAAGATTCTGTTCAAAATTTACAGAATTGGCCTCACGCCATTTGGCAATATTGCTGTATATTAATAT
Organism: Volucella inanis; assembly: GCA_907269105.1. NCBI lineage: Eukaryota > Metazoa > Arthropoda > Insecta > Diptera > Syrphidae > Volucella > Volucella inanis. The sequence continues at coordinate 136,972,945 of OU026153.1, forward strand.
ATTCCTTTAAGTACAGTTATGGATTGTTTCACTGATTACATTACAATTTATGTAACCCAGTAATGCCAAAGTACTGCTGACATATTAATTTCTTACGAATTTAGCTTTTTACAAAATGTTGAAACTGAGTTAAGGTTCAAGTATTACCAGACTTTTTAAGTAAGCCTGGTTTGACTACTTTTTCAAATAATGAACTAGATCAAATAGAAAACTTTCCAGATTTTGGGCCTTCAAAGATCGGATTTTACTTGTGCTGAGTACGTGTAAATTGCCAAAAACTGCAAGAACATATTAAAACTTAAGTTGAGAGTGAAACTCGTACATAAAAAAGGAACACTTCTTACTGAATGTGTTTGTAAAGTTTTCGATCTATTATAGTTTAGTTTACTCATATTTATGGGTTTTCCAGAATTGTGGACTTTAACTGGTTACTATATATTATACTTACGAGTAGTAAGCTGACATCCCATAAACGCCTTTAAAACTGATTTGAAGATTCCAAATTTTTGCGGGTCTAAATTTTCTATTGAAGTGGTTTTAAGTTACTTTGAAAAAAACGATTCACCTCAGAGTCGCGCCATGGAATTTTCAGAATAAGAGGGTAAAAGTGTGGGTCAGTGATGCAGACCCAGCAATTTAGCAGATCATCAACACAAGTGGCAATCTTTTAAAGACTGCTAAAATAAAACTAGAAAATCTTTTCGCCATCATCATGTTCATAAAGAAAATACCAAACCAACAATTTCATGAAGGCAACTAACTAGCTGTTCATATTGAATGTGTTGTCATTATTTAAAACCAAAGTGACCTTATATTGATTACATGATCTAATTACAAATATGAGTAAAGAGTGATTTTGATTTCACATTTCATTAAAATCGATTAAATCAGAAATCCAAAGTGGCTTAAGTCTAAAGCACTGGAAATGTGCTTTGAGAACCTATTTACTACATAGGCCGGTTGATACTATTCTGATTAATTCGGAAAAATACAAAAAATGGGGAATCAAGCCGTCAATAAGTTCGACACAGTACATAAACTCGATAAATAACAAATACCGCACGACTGATGACACGTGCTAGGGATACGCTACAACATACATGTAAATTCTCACGAGAAATCGCCATATTCATACCAAGCCAGTGATAACTCTACGAGTATGTGTCTATACTAAGGTATTGTCATTTAACTTCAAGGTCTTTCACACAACTGACTTGTTATCCTAATAATTAATACAAAACAGTATGCCATGAATGTTGTTATCATAAATGATGCTGATGGTAACTCGTACATTGTGCATTCACCCACGACGACCTCTTAAACGAGCTACTCTCTCTCTTTTTGTTCCCAACTCTGAGTTTGTCGTTTTGCATTCCTCTCCCATATCTCGTTCCGCCAGATCTGCCTCACCACGGGCCCTACTCCCTCCCGTTTCCTGTCGCTTTTTCATTTTATCGGAGTTTTAGCATTCACAGCAAGATGCGTGTTAAAGAGAGCTTGAAGTGGCTACGTAAGAGCATTTGGAAATAGAAATAACACTTTTGGAAATAGTGATACAACATCGTGAAGCAAGTAACACTTCATATTGCTTTTTCGTTTCATCGGAGTTTGTTATCACTTTATGTTGCTTTTTTGTTTCACCGGAGGTCGGAATCACTTTATGTCGCTTTTTCGTTTCAACAGCGTTTGGAGTTACTAAAATTATCCAACAAGCCATAAGAAGTTTCAGTTCAAAAATGAATGTATTGGGTATATATTTTAATTCGTGCGGTTTTTTTTTGAAAACTTGAACGTTTATTTAAGAAAAACATGTACAATAGTATTATTCAAAGTATTGCCCATCTGAAGCTATGACTTTTTCCCAACTTTCTGGCAATTTGTGGATCCCATCCCAAAAGAACTGCGCCGGCTTGGCAGCCAAGAAAGAATCAAGCCATTTTTTGATATTCTGCTCTGATGTGAACCGTATTTCAGTGAGGGCGTTCTGCATCGACCGGACAAATGGTAGTCAGAAGGGGCAAGGTCGCATATTCCGGACGTTTTTCGGCTACTGCTATCTTCAAACGGATTTATTGTTCGGTAGCATTGTCCATTGATGGTTTCATCCAGTTTTAGCAGCTCATAATACAGCACACCCATCTGATTCCACCAAATACAGAGCATTACCTGTGCGCCATGGATATTCGGCTTTGCTCTTGATTTGGCTGGTTGGCCGGGTTTCACATATGATTTTTTGCGCTTGGGGTTATCATAAAGGATTCATTTTTTATCACCAGTAACAATCCGATGCAAAAATGACTTCATAAAAGTAATGAAGAAGAATCCCCTGCAAAAAAACTTTTTCAGGCACAAAGTTCGACATATTCGAGTGAAAATAAAATGAAAATGAAAATGAATGACATATACTGAAATGACGTACAATGACAGTAGCTTTCCAAAGCATGTTCCAATGGAATGATAACAATGGAATAATACAAGTTACGCCATATCTTAGCAAACCGCAATTAAGTTATAGACCCAATACAATACAACGACTGGAACAGTGCAATACATACATTTTTAAATGTTGAAAATAAGTTTTCTAATAATTATGGTTACTAACATTGTTTCTTTTTTACAGATGTGTTTAGGGACGGGAATGATGAAGCAATATTCAGATTTCAGATACTTGCTGTCAAAAAGCTCGTATCCAATCTCTCTGGACTTGAATTAGCTACCTGGAGATGAAAACTTGCTAAATTGATAACAATAAACCATGTCCTTGTATTGGAAAATGTCACCCTTAAATAAGTTCTACTCAGCGAAATGAGTTGTTCCATTGAAATAAATGTTCACTTCAAAAACAAACTCCCGACGTTTAGAAAGGAGATAGTACAGAGTTTCAAATTTTGACGGGATAGTAACTTTATTATAAAAGAATTTTAAAAAATATTTATTTTTAAAGTAGGAATGGGACGAATTACGGCAGTGTCTTGCCAAAGTGTCGCTCGAAGATCATGTTGCAGAAGTAATTAGAGACGTAATTAGTGTTCGCTCTTTCGTTTCCAGTTCATCATGAGATCAAAGATGATGCCAAGGTACCTTTCACTGGAGGTTAGAGTAAGTATTTGGTTGTTAAGACGTGGAAGCATTGAAGTCGGTATTTTGTACTTAGCGGTAAATAGAATTAATTCAGTTTTACTCGAATTAACATAGTCAGAGCCCCCTCTATGAGCCTAGTAAGCACTGAGGGAAACGTTCCTGATACTGAAATAAGCATTTTAACTCCCCTTTGGGGGTACCGTTTCAACGTATTTGTTATTGAGGCAGGTTCCCAATAGAAACTGGTTTTTAGAATGAATAGGATCCAGTTGCTGGCAAAAGCTTCTGTGCCAAGCTTATTGATAGATTTTAAAATTGATTCAGTGTACTGTTGTACTGTTGTTGCTGTTTACGATGTGCGTTCAAAAAGTAAGGTGATTTTATATTTTTATATAAAAACATATTTATTTACTCATCAATGTTAATGTTGTCCCCTTCAAAGTAGTCCCCTCAGATAGAGTACACTTGTGCCAACGCTTTTTCTTATCCTCGAAACCCTTCTTAGAATCACGTTTTGGTAAAGCTAGGGTACCCAGAGCGAGGTTGGTCATTCGCATCTTCTCGGCCACCTTAGAAGAGCTTATAACGCGTCTAACCTCTCTATCTGTCAAAAACAAATTACTAACGCTATTTACTTGAAACTATGAACACATGTTCGGGACATGTGTACCAATACAGCAAAAAAAAAAAAAAAGCTGTCCCCGAAATTTCAAAAGTCACCTTACTTTTTGGATTGGTGAATTGATCTCTCAATCGCTGCACTGCCTCATGCAGTGCTGTCCCCGTTGACTTAGCTTTAAGGTACGTGTTATGAGACTTCGAAAGAAAAGATATTTTGAGTATCTGGATATCTTAGATAAGGGGCCGACTCACATTGAAGAGTATCCATCTATGGTCTGCAAAGGATTCAAGGCTGGATACTTTACAGTTATCTACCCTATAATCGGAGTCATTGGTTGTTAATGTAAAGTCGAGTGCTTTCTTCCACCCGAAAAAAATTCCCGAGCTTGAAAACACGAAGATTAGAGTGTAACCCACATTACACACGTTAAGATAAGAGGTCATAAGGAAATCAATTAAAGACTCACTTCGTTTGTTGATTAAGTGCATCACATCCCGAAAGCAGGAACCCCTTCTTGGTGTGAAGATGCGATACCATGTATTGAGCTTCATCAGACGACGATGGTTTGTCGTGGGTCATTTACGCAGAGGCTATATTGCCTTGAACGACTGTTAAGTTATTTGTTCTGGGATAGGGAAATAAAAAGGTTTTGATATCTTTCTTGATTAGTACTCATATACAGGTTCTAAGCATATTGGTACAATTTTTGTAAAGAGGATGGTAGATCCACTGACCCTGAGTTCTGGATGATGCCAATGTCATAGTCTTCCTCTAAGAAGACTTGCAAATTCGTCGATGCACACTTTGAGTGCTGGGTATTAAATTGTATGATAGCGAACATACTATTGTTATTATTTTTGCTGAATGGGATCAACTTGGTCTCGTCTTGGGAATGTTTCTCTAACCACGGCTCTGTGTTTGACCTTGCTCTCACAATTTTTCTCATGCACAGCACCCGCCGCTTCGTTCTTAGTAATCTTGCTGAGGATAAAGACGGCATTACTGTACCTGCTCCTCTATTCTGCTGGTTGCTGGTAGCTGGTAGCTGGTAGCAGAATTGTTGTCCGTTTCCGAGAGATCGACTATGGTTTCTTAGCCGGTACCCACGCTGTTATGCTCGCTACCTCTGCAGCTACCTCTATACTAATAACTGTACTATTTGTTGTTTCATTTTTTGATTTTGTTGGGATAGTTTTTTTCGACTACTTAGATTAGGCACTGATACAACTGACCATGCCTGGGCATCAATTAAGGTGTAAATATCTTTATTGCTTATTTTCTATTTGTCTATAACATAAATGTCGAAGCAAAATGACAGTTGACTCCATTTGCAAAAAATTATGGCTCATTCACATTACTGCATTACTTTTGCCCCACCTTGATGAAACATGGTGCTGAACTGCTTTTGCATGTCCTCTCTAATTGCGGCTTTGCTATTTATAGCGTGTAAAAATAGGTAGGTAAATTTTAACTTAAAATATATCAACGCTTACTTAGTTGTAACATAAGTACAATACTTAAAGTTTTCTATCAAGGATTTTTAAATATTTTTTAATGGGCAAAGACCACACTCATCTAATGAGCAGTAACAGTTAGATTACTTTAAAAATTTCAGAGAACTTGAATAACTGAATTCAACTAATTCAATAAAGAGGCATTTTTGTACTTTTTATGAACGATCCGCTTCTTATGATTTTTTCGCGTTGGTTCTGTACTTATGCCTTGAAGGATCTACCATATTTGACCGCTATTTTCGAAAATAGATCTTGTCTTCCACAAAATTTTAAAATCATTGGGCTGATTAGACGTAATTTAATAAGTGCTGAGAATTCATTTTGATAGTTTTTAGCTTCGTCGGTTGTCTGAAGTGTGTTTTGTTGTTTTTCAGTTTGTGATCCTTCCAATGATTAAAAGAATACAGAGAGACATTGAACTGACAGTATTATTTAAAATATTACAATTGAATAATAAATTAAGTAACAAATAAAATATAATCCAAAATTAAGAGGTATGGCAGTGTAAGCTTCTATTAAATTTCTTACTTTTACTTCATAAAGAAACATATTAGAGAGCAATTAAGTTGGTTTAAACTATTCCAAAGTCAACAACTGATTTTGTTTTCTTATGGTGTCGTGAATACCATTACAAATGGCAACTTGGTACATACTATTGAATCTATTTCTCCATAGCTGCAAATAAACTATTTTGTCGGCTACTATCACATGACTCCGAACAACAAGTTACTTTCAATTTAACTACAGTCGCTTGGTTTTTATTTTTGCTCTCACATAGATTGACCATAACCAGATACGCGAGAATAAATTTCCAATTGTAGTTGAAAGAGAAACGCAATTTTAATTGGTATGGATTACTTAATACCATCGTTCAGCGTATCTTTAAGAAAAAAACTAAAAAAACCTCTAGACCCTAGAGTTTCGAGCGTGAACAAGAAATCGTTATACTCATATTCGGGACTTTCTATTCTACTAAAGTTATTAAATGTTACAAGTTTAAGCGATATTTATCAAGAATTTAATATTCGTAAGACATTTCAAATGAATTGATGTGTAAAATTTCTGTCAACTGACTCACACAATATGCCACACTAAATGAATTAAAAAATCGACTTACCTAATCTTGAGTATTTCACAGCTTCGGGGAAAGGAAAATCATCTACAGTTTCTCGTTTTCATATAATAAATATGAGTACAAGCGGCGGGAGACTACTTTCGCTTTCTTCTGAATAAAATTACAAGAGCGCGTCCGCAATTCTCCCATTACGAGTATTTCCTTACCCCGTTGTTTAATTGTTGAGCTCAAATAACTAGCCATTCAGAGTAAGTGTGTTCTGGTTACGAAATGCACCTTAGTTTCATATTCGTATGCATGTAGATTAGAAAGTCGTTATAGAATCTCAACGTTTTTATTGGGATTCATGTCATCGGACATTTTTCTGATGGCTTAATGTTGAGGTCTATCATAGTGACTTGCATGGTTTCATGCAAAGTGCATGACAAAAGAAGTGCAGGTATAATATCTGTTTGCATTTGCTGTGTATATCTTAACAAAATACCCAAAATTTCCATTAAATGGGTAAATGACCATGTCATATTATTAAATTTACTAAAGGTGATGCGAGTATGGCTCTCAATATGTATTTAATACTCAAGTACATAGCAATGGTAGTCAGTTCATTCTAGTTCAGACTCAAGTTAGATACATTCGATGAAATAAATGTTAATTTAACACAACCTGTAACAGACTTGGGAGTAGGGGGAATATTGCATATTATTCGAGATATAGACAAAGATATCAGGAGATATGGAGACTATCATCATGCGAAAAACTAATGGAAGTACAACGAAAATAACCCGACAAAGCAAATAGTTTGGAACTATATGCCTATTTTGGTCTTTGTCTAGCCTCTGGTGTAGATCACGCCAACATCCTGCATACAAAAGAGTTGTGGAAAACTAACATGAGTCCCGTATTCAGAGCAACGATTTGGGGCTATAACTCGTGTCGATAAAGCAGCTGCCATTCGGGACATGTGGACAGTGCTAAATCATTATTTAGAAGCTGCGTATACGCCGATAGAAATTATAACCATTGACGAACAACTATTATTTTCTATGATGGGCATCAGAGAGCTGTAAATTTTGGGCGAGAAGGTGATGATTAAATTAACAAACAAGTACCAATCTAGCGGGAGAACTGTTGTTCATCTTTTTTACAAGTTTTGAAGGTGTGGAAAATCTTTGAGAATCTAGACTGGCTGAACTATTCGCCGGAATAAGAAGTGCATTCTTAAAAAAATGCTTCCGAATTATAGTCGCTTAACACAATCTACTATCTTTGGATTTACGGATAATGTCGCAGCAGTTTCTTACGTTGCCGAAAAAATCTAAAGCAGTCATTTTACTATCAACAGTTCACTATGGCATCGAATTGGTTGGAACAGCAACAAAGCCACAAGCAATTCTGTTTTACAATAAACATAAGGTTGTCGACGACGTCATGGATCAAATGTTGGGAGAATATACATGTAAACGACAGACGAAGCGATGGCCATTGGCTTTTTTCTACAACATGTTGAATGTCGCAGCATTAGCATTTTCCATAATAAAAAAAAAGTAAATGTAATGAGTGCAACGAACAAAACCAATGTACGTCGACAATTTTTGCATTCTTTAATTAAGCAGCTAGTGATCCCTCAGATCGAAGCAAAGATGAACGATCCAAGGAAAATAGGAGTGTTTTCCATTCGAAATGGCATCGAATCTTTCTTCGGAGCACTGTTATAAAATAGGATTCCACAGCCTAGTCATCAACAACGAAAAAACCGTGTAGAATTTGCAGAATAAACGATAAAATACAACGAAAAACAGATTTTTATACACTGTCTGCGAAGAGCCTGTCTGCTTACAATAAAGTAATCTGTTACATAAATGCCATTAATGTGTAAATCAAGAAAATACTTCGAAATACAATATTAATTTTATGTAAAACAAATTACACTTGAGAGCTTTTTTTTGTTTATGACAGCCTTTAATTAAAAAAATATATATTTTAAGACTTGTAAATTATTTACTACTATAAATTTTCAATATTCGAATTGTATGTGCGTTGTAAAATGTATAAGTTTTTAGTTAAAATACAAATAAATGCGTGCCCCCAGCTAAAGCACTTGCAATGCCACGTTTGTTATACAATGTTATAGTATTTGCCATCAGCCAAATGTTGACATACAACCGATTAAAAAAAAACTTCAGTTCTATATCTTTTTCTGCCAGGAGCTGTGCCACTCAATTAAAAAAACGCAAATACGGCATCTTATTATATTATTGCTCAACACAGTGTAGAATATATTCCCCTTAAAAAAAAAAAGATAAATAATAATAGCAGGAAAGATATACTAGTTTTGTAAGGTTCTTTAATATATACATAGTAATTAGTATCTTTTGCAAATTTTTAGAAACTTGCGTTACATAGCATACCATACATGTAAAGGAGAAGAATTGATATCGCCATCAGTGCTGCTACTCGATTCGCTGTCTCTGGTACTATGCTAGATTTCTTAATGTTTTTGTATTGATATATGTATGTGTTTTCTGTTTTTAAGGTCATTCCACATCCGGCCATCCTGCGCTCAGCCGGATGAACATGAACTATGACTCCTCTTCCAAAGTGCTGTAGTCGAAATTACTCTACATACCACCATGGCTTCATCATCCCCGTGGTGATAATGTTTGTGTCAATCATGTTCACCCAGTTTCTGGACTATGTATTGATCATGCCTATCTTTAGATTGCGTTCAAACTGCGTATGTTTTATAACAACCAAGTCACCCTCGCCGTGTTTTGTAGCTGTACTTCAGTTTTCTTGGTGTGTCTATTTCTTTTCGTGTCAGTTCTCTTTTCTTATCCCACTCTACAATAAACAATTGTTGGATCTCGTTATTTATCACAATTACTAGCTATTTATCTAAGTTTTTTTTATCATTTTTAGTATAGGGTTTTCTAATAACGACTTGACAACTTTTTTTTAAATAAAAGGCAAACCATTTGAGATATTTCAAAAACTTTATTATTGGCTTAAAGTACAATCACAACATTTATGTATGGAACTCGACTTCGTTCATATGGCCACCGCGGGCACGTTTGCAGCGGTCGATTCATTGGATCCAATTTTCAACGCTTCGGCCACAGATTTCGGCCGAAACGGCCGCTATTTCGCTTTCAATGTTGGTTCATAACTCTTCCAACGTCATCGGTGTGTTGGCATAAACCAATGACTTAACGTAGCAACACAGAAAATAGTCAAGCGGTTTTAAATCGCACGAAAGAGGCGGCAAATCGGCGTTATGGCGCAATAACGCCGCCGGCATGCAAACCGCACCAAACAGTTATTTTTTGTGGATGTAGTGGTGATTCATGAAGCACATGTGGGTTTTCACCCGACAAATAACGCATATTTTGCTTATTGACGAACCCATTGAGCCAAAAATGAGCTTTGTCACTGAAGTTGATTTTGCGATGAATTCATCATCTTGGCGCATCTTCTCCAGAACCCAATCGGAAAACGTAGCTCGTTAGTGTACTTTACCATTACTTTTAAATGTTGAGCTTACTGAATAAATTGACAGTGACAGTTTGATGATTAGTGAAAGAGTGCGTTCACAAATTAAATTCAAAGTTGTCAAGTCCCTATTGGAAAACCTTATACAAACATTAGTTGAAACGATGTTCTCTTGATGCTGCGTTGACAGGTGGAATTGATGCACTATTAGACCTTTAATAAGTGAGTATACCATTTTCTTGGGTCATTCACTGAAAGTTTAGTCATCACTGAGATTATAAACCGGCTAACCCGCTCCACCTGGCCATTACCACGAGCAACGCCCGTTGTTATCAATAGTTGTTAGATTTTGTTTTCCTGGGAATATTCTTCGAAGTTGTTTATAAAGGCATTACCCCGATCAGATATAATCCTTTCAAGATTAACAAATGTTGCTCTCTGAATATCCAACTTCATGATAAATTTAGGAAAAGCGTTTACTAGGCAAAAGATATAAGAATAATGTTTCAATTGGTCTACGTGATGTGTTCTTACTTATGCGTTTTGTTTGTCTGTAGGACAGGAATCCTTCCTGCCCGCCTTCCGCTTAGCCAAAATGCTCGACGCACTTCTACCGTAATTATCCATTTTCACCAGCTCTTCCGAAATATCCCTTGACGTGCGTTGGGGTATAAGTTTCACCTGCTCGTCATCCTCCTGAGTTTCCATTATTCTGAAAAAAAAACTTGGTTGTAATAACGTTAATTACACATCTGCTCAGCGGGTTCACATATGGTAAGTTTGCTGCTTCAACGAGCAATACGAGACCAAAATTCCTTCTTTTTAATGGCTCAGTCCTTTACTATCTTAAGGGGTTATACGCAGTTACAAAGATGAAAAAAGACGTTTTTTTTATGAATTTTTTCTGAAAATGTATTTTATTTTACAAAAACAAAAGATATCAGTACATTTGATGGTAACATCAAAGTTCAACACTAATCATTTGTTAAAATAACGATCCGGTGTGCACCTGCAGATAATCTCCTGAAGGCCCTCCAAAAAAAGGTGTTTGGCGGTGATCACGATATATCCGGTTTAGTTCATCTGAAATCAAAAGATTCTTTTAGTGGATAGATAAAACTAGGTATTGATAGAAGAAATAATCGAAATTTTTGTTTTTTGACAAAATAACAAATCCGAAATCTTATTCCTTCGATTAATACCTGAGGAATATAGGTTGTGTTTAAATTTCAGACCGATCGGTTGAGCTGGTTTAAAGTTTCGGAATTTACACACAAATATTTTTTTTTACTTGGAGTCATCTATTCCAGGTGACCCTCCGTAGCATCAACAGCTTCTATTACCATGAGTTGATATTGTCTACGAGCCATTCTTCCCTCTCAAGTACTCCTATGCGCTCTCAAGTCAAAGATCATGACGCGCTCTGCATCCTCTATCTTGTTATAGGCATGGGCATAGGGCCCAATTGATATTCCCATTGCATTTATGTAATATGAAATTAAAGTTGTACCTATATTGAAGAGCCCGTCAGCGATGTTAGCTGATATTTCAAAAATTTTTCTTGAAAATGATTTTTGGAGTTATTTTTCATATCAATCCAATAAAATCCTTCCAATAATTTTTTATCGCTCAGATCTGTGTAAACTGGAAAGATAGCTTCAGCAACATCAGGTGAGTAAAACAGATAGTCATGTTTATAAGAAGATCTGAAGCTCGCGCTCGCTGCCAACACCACAATGAATCTTTTTCTCCGACCGACTCCTTTTCGTGTTGAGGATTTTCACCAGTTGAACAATAATGATAATAAACAGAATCACAGTGTCTCCTGATTGCCAAGCCATAATAATCTACTTATCCACCAGGTACTGTTTTTTTTTTTTGTATTTTTTTAATACCTTTATCTAGAGTTTCAGTAGTTTTTTTTTACGTGAAACCATTCTCTTTTAAACATGTCCAATACATTTTTTTTTTGACTACTTCAATACCGCCGTAAGGCTTAGCTTTTAAAATCCCAGAGTATGTTTTGGAGTCACCTCGTTGTGAAGCTGTTTCAAATTTTAACTCTCCGTCATAAGTTTTACGCTTTACAAAATCACTTATTGCTGTAAAAACTCTTATAAAGTTCAAATTTCTATATTCAACAGAAGAATCTGGAGGAACTAAAAATTTATTTTGTAGTTTGAATTTTTTCGCGGACGCACCAAAACTATTTTCATTTGTTTCAGCTGCTTTAAGATTAAATATATTTTTTCTTCTTTTAGATCGAGAATTAAAAACGGAAAACTGATAGCAGAAAGTTAAAACTGAATACACGACTGTACAAAGTGGCAGAACTGTTTGAAATGATGTTCACTTGTTTCGTGAAGTGAAGAGGACCGATATTTCTCCCATCGAAGTGCTTGAACGTAGCCCTTTACCACCTTCATAGCTGCTCTTGACGATACCCTCTTCGTAACACTTACTTAAATTGACAATGTTGTACATGGATACCTAGGTACAGTAATACCTAAATATCAATTCCTGTAAAACTTGAAATGCCTTTGGAAAACCGCCGAAGAAGCACGTCCAAGCGGAACTCTTTTGAACTCATACTGTTCTAGCGGTGTGACAAATGATGTAAACTTCTAACTTTCCTTGCTGAAATTGACGGGATAAAACTTCTCATAGTCCATTGTAGAGAAAACTTTCGCAGAACTCATCTGGTCAATTTGGTCTTCCACAAGTGGTAACGAGAAACGATATTTGACAACCAATTTGTTCGGCCTTCTGTAGTCCATGCATAATTTTTTACTGCCAACACGACCGGCGATGCGTTGTCTGAAGTCCTTTTCCAAATTATTCCTGTTCTTAGGACCTCTTCAATTTGCTTTTGGACGATCTACTTTTTCATTGGCGTTAATCTGCGTGGACGATGATTGATTACACTTTCGTTTGCCAAAGCGATTTTCATCTGAACTGTTGTTTGGATCGGACTAGTATGGCACTTGTAGATCACCTTCTGAACTTTAGTTTGATAACTTAGGTATGCCTTCATCCACTAAAGTAATACTCGTTCTCGTAAGGTATCTTTTCCTATCAAGAAATACGACATAGATTTATGGCATATAAATGAGTCCAACCAGTTCTAGTAATTCAATAAAGTAATCATATATTGTCGTCTATATATATATTTTTGACAGACCTAACATCATTTGATTGTCCTTAGTCAGGAATAAGAATCTGATTTTGAAGTATTATCCACATTTTATGACCGTTACATCGCTCCCCGTGCCGACTAGCGCCTCAACATTGACGAGTACGATTTTGACTTCCAACTTACATATATACTTATGTCTGCTCAAACTATGTTCACTATCCAAGAGTCGCGGTTTAGTTTCGGCAACGTTTAGCAACTGAAATATGACCAAAGCCGTCACAGCTGAAAATTTTCGAACCCTTGATATTAAACTCATATGTCTGTTGTTTCGAAATTGTAGCAACGTTTTTCTTGCTTTCTTTTTATATTTTGTCGTGAGTTTTCTTATTTATTTACGTCACGCAAATGCTCCTAGTTCATCAGCTTAATTTTAAAGTCAGCCATCGTAAACACAGTGTAAAGTATTGACTTGTTGAGCGGTTAATCATCGATCCTCTCGATGATATATTGCATTATAGAACGATTATCTACGTTTCCTCTTGTACCCAGTTTCCGCTAGTCCACTAACATTTTCTCCCTCCTTAGCCAACCTTAATACCTTGGACTCCATGGCACAAATATTGATGGCATGCTTAGTGCGGACATTCCGTTAACATGACCTGGCCCACTGCACAGGACTTCCGCTCCCAAACCATTCAATAACCCGAACTGTTCTGTATCTTTTCCATTTCTCCTCTCGTCTTCTAATAGAAATGCGATCAATTGCCAAAACCGTTAAACATCTTGTGGAAAATGCTGTTGTGCTTAATCCCACTTTTGACACCAATGGCAAAGAAGAAGAGATGTTATCGTTGTCTCTACTGCAGTGTTTTTTGTTTTTCCGTAGTTATTCCGACGAGTTTATCACTAATTTCATATAACACGTATGGCCACAGAAATGCAAAAATATGGGGTGAAGCTCTCCAAATAAGTTTCTGCAGTCAGACCATTTCGCTGCTAACTATGTATCTCATACAAAGAATAGTGAGGCAATTTAGATTCTTTGCAACTTGCTTTAGGCACTTAGATCCTTAAGTTGAAACGCTCATATTGATCTCCAAACTATCAAAAGAATTTTTTTGATTAGCTAGTTGGATTTTCTGTTGACAATTTTCTATAACGTTCTAGTTTATAAGAATATTCGTAAATGGCAATCACTCCACGGATTTCGCACCAAATCCACACCATTAGATACTCACATCCCAACAAGAACAAGAACAGTGTATTCGGAAGGAAATAATGCGGCTGTGGAAGCATGTATTGAATCATTTCAATTATTTCAAGAATTGAATCCGTCACTTGGTCACCAAGATAGTGAGATTTGACGCCAATGGATTAGTTTCTGTGGGTGACGTAGCCCGTAGTTACTAGTTTTTGCCGATAAACAAGCAAGGATTCATGCTTTTGACCAAAACATTCTTCGAGTAATACGGTGAGATCAAAAATTGGACTTCTGGAATTAGATTTCTCCGATATAGACATATGCCCAAAGCTGTTTTCAAATATTAAGTGGCGTGAAATACTCTTTCGGATGAATTTAATAAATTGTCATCAAGTTAACTTCTATGCAAACATGTATTTCGTGATGAGGTAAATGAACTTAAAAATCGATATGGTTGACGTTAGTTAGGCTTTTTGGGATGTTGATTGCGAAAATAGCATTTATTTTAAAGTGGTGAAATAGGATTTCAGAACTTGTATTGGGAAACAATATTAAAGAGACTTTTCAATTCGTACCTTCGCAGGTAAAAATAAGTAAATATTTTCCTAAAATCGACCCCTTAGAATAGGGAATTAAGGGATAGTTATATATTTTCGTTTTAAAGTTGCCTTATTTCCTTGAACATATCTAATATAATACGTAATTATTATAGTAATTTGGCTTGTAAGTAGGTAATTGTAATCACTAAACTATTGCTTCAAAGTTATAAGGTCATTATCATTTACCAAAGTCGTACGCGTCGTTTCCTGGACAGTATATGTATAAGCAGCGCGAGAAGGCGGGCCAACTTGTGTATTGTATAATCTTTGTATGTATAATAGTCCAAAACTATCATTTTAAAACTGTGCTTTTTTGTTTTCCGAATTTCTAAATTTATTCTAAATTTCCATTTCCTTTCTATTTGATTTTCTATTCAATATTCGAGTTCGCTCCCTCTTTTTCACTTCACCCTGTCGACGACAAGTGGATAACTATGAGAAGTGAAGTAACTACTATCTCACCGCTGCCAACCAGAACCAGATTGTGACTCATTTCTGTATCAATCGTCTTCTCTTACCATTTCTACCAAATGTTCTAAAAAACGTCGTGCTAGATGCACCGACGCTACTCGGAAAAAACAATTTTAAGACGTTTTTAAAAAGTATGTGCAAAAACACCTAGCAGTTCACCGTGCTGCTGTGTCCAAATGTCAAAAAATTATAACTTATGTAAACAGAGTAGCAGTGCCCAGACACAGGCAAGCTCGCCTTAAGGTGATTAAAGAAGCTGTGGCTCTGTACCAGCGAGCTCACCCTAATGTGCATAGGGCGTCACAGTCTCGATATAAACAAAATAATCCTCGTAGGCAAGTAGAAAGGAAGTAACTTTTTTGAAGATCAAGACTCACTTCAGCATGGCGTATGATATCGATACAGAGTATGAAAACGATAGCAACGTGGCCTGAGGTTCCACGACCAATAAGTGCCGGTGGTACAATGCTCTTAAGTGGAAGGATGAGGCACACGGCATGTGCTTTAGCGCTGTTAAAGTGCAGCTCCCCCATTCATAAACAGGTACCTACCACATACATACGGAACATGAACATTTCATGAACGGTATTCGTAAATATAATAGTTCCTTTCAAATGACTTCATTCGATGCTAAAGAGATAATAAAGAACGGTTTTATGCCTACTTTTAATGTCAAGGGCCAGATATACCACTTAGTTAGAAATTTGTTGCCATCACCTCAAAATGAACCACAACTCTTACAAATATGTAGATTTTGTTGGGGAAGACAATAAATGAGTATATTTGAGGTGCGATAACTATCCCTGGCTTAGTCAGATAATTACAGGGAATGCTACATACGTTTAATGGCTATGTAAGAGACTTGAAGACCGCCTGGACAAGGTGCGTGCAACGACTAAAACATTTAAAGTTGTCATTAATGATGAGAGGAAGACACGGAACAACTGTACTGGTCGCTTCAATACACCTACGTCAAATGAGGAGGGCTTAGTAATGGCTGATTAGCAATTTGAGCAACGAGACATTATTCTTGAGACCCACGATAACTCATTGCAGCACATTAGTCAGATCCACCGTTCGTACGAATCCCTGCAGTATCCGCCTTTGTTTTGTCGTGGCGAGAATGGGCACTCCAGTTCTTTATCCCAGCTTGATCCTGAGACCTGAGACAAGGAGAAGATAATCACCTGGTGTATTTCCGTTCCCTTTTTAGTTTTTTAGTTGAAATGTACTCCAAAATAGAGACAGATGTTTGAACTATGTATATCAAGAACAACCAGACACAGCTGAGGGCTGACAGTTACATACATTTGTGGGATATCATAGTGAGGCAGGACGCTGATAGAGACCAGCTGTGTCAAAAGGTGGTGCTGCCGTCGTCTGTTACCGGAGAAATACAAAGACGGTCTCTCGGAACATTAAACGGCAACTGGAGAGAGAATTGAAAGATAGAGTGTTACTGCTCTTCTGCAGACACTTTCAGTAATCAAGAATTTGTGAATTAGACCAATTATGACCCCGGTGCTCTGAGAGAAAGGAATTGGGCAAATATTTTTTTTTTTGGATGCTCCAGTGGCACTGAAAAAACTTTCCTTACCAATTTGCTATTGGTAAAAGTAATGAGTAATCGTAGCATCACCTTAGCCGTCGCATCGTCAGAATCGCAGCAATATTGTTGGAGGAACGCAAAACAGCTCACACTGCCTTTAAGCCGCTTTTAAGCTGCCGTTAGATATCAACCATATCGAAACTCCACTCTTCAAGTACTGCGCGATTGTAAACATATAGTTTACGACAAAAGCACAAAAGCACATAAAGGGGGCTTCGAAGCACTAAACAGAAATCTTAAAAATATCAGAGGGAACAATGACATGATGGGTGGAGTCAACGGTAAAGGTAGGTAAAGATTTCCATCAGACTCTGCCGATAGTGCCGAGGCGAACTTGAACTGACGAAGTTAAGACTTGCATTAAGGCGTCAAATCTTTGACCCTTAATTAAAAAAACTCCACCTTATGAAAAATATGGTGGTGCACTTGAAGGGCGATGTTTGCGCTTTACAATTCCCCGGTCTCCTATTTAAAATAGAAAATGGGGAATATCCGGAAACTGAGAGCAATTCCAATTCCACCGGATCTTGCCTCAGTTGTGTCGACCGTTCACGACCTAATAGCCTGAAAATATCCAGATGTATACAACATACACAACAGAACTCTGACGCCTAAGAACGATCAGGCACTTTGTGGGAGTCGTTCGAAGGTTTAGAAAGCAGTACAAATCTGTGGACACTGTGAATAAGGATGATGCTATACGCTATCATGTGGAGTTATTAAACACACTCCACCCACCTGGTCTACTTTCTTACACATTTATAAAAGTGAGGGTATAGTTATGCTACTGAGAAATCACAATCCGCCCAAGTTGTGCAATGGGACCAGATTCCTTGTAAAAGTCTTACATAAACGTGGTAGAGGCCATTGTATTTACTGGTTGTGCTCGAGGTGAATTGGTGTATATACCGCGGATAGCACTTATACCAGTACCCATTCGAGTTTAAAAGACTAAAATTTCCCTTTAGGTCTGTTTCGCAATGACCAATAATAAGTCTCAGGGTCAGTCATTGAAAACAGCAGCAATTGATCTTAGGGTGGATTTTTTCTTCCACGGGTAGCTTTACGTGGCCTGCTCGAGAGTGAACTCACCTAGTAGTCTGGTCGTGTTAACGTCTGAAGGTAAAACCTCTAATGTATGTTAGTATATAAAGAGGTACTTTAAGTATAAACTGGCAAAAATAAGTAATCTTAACTCACGAAACCGCGGGAAAAAGCTATATAGTATATGTAGGCTATAGGAATACCATGCGAAATAAAATATTTAAAAAAACACTTGTACCCCAACAGTTTCCAGAAAAATTTAAAGAATACTATAGTATGAACAGTGAAACTTTAATTATAACTTGGAAGCGATATCTTCTCAGATACAAAAGGCCACTATGCACCAGGAAACAAATTAATGACACAGAAAGGCTTTCGTTGACCACAAGGTTAGTAAATTCGAAATATTATATTTATAGGGTTTTCCAATAGGGACTTGACAACTTTGAATTTAATTTGTGAACGCACTCTTTCACTAATAATCAAACAGTCACTGTCAATTTATTCAGTAAACTCAACATTTTCTTCATGGTAAAGTACACTAACGTTCTCCGATTGGGTTCTGGAGAAGATGCGCCAAGATGATGAATTTCATCGCAAAATCATCTTCAGTTACTAAGATCATTTTTGCCTCAATAGGTTCGTCAATAAGCAAAATATGCGTTATTGGTCGGGTGAAAACCGACAAACTTGAAGGGCTGTTAGTTATGGGACTGTTTAGTCAAACGGCGCACATTTAGCTAAAAGTGCTTGAATAATTAAATTTCTGGTGGGTCTGTAATAAAAAATTCACTGGGTTGACAATAATCGAAAAAATTATTTCACTTGGATCAATAGTTTTGCTTGTAGAGCTAGTCAAAGTTGAGTAATTTTTAAGGTTACCTTAAAATTATTGGGTCTATAATTTGCGGTTTGTTAAGAGATGGCGTAATTTATATTATTCCATTGCTATTATTATATTATTATTCAACAATAATTTTTTTTCACTCAAATATGTCGAACTTTGCGTCTGAAAAAGTGTTTTTGCGGGGAGTTCTTCTTAATTACTTTAATATGAAGAAAACTGCCGCCAAAAGTCACCGTATTTTGGTGGAAGCTTATGGTGAACATGCGCTAGCTGAGCGAACGTGCCAAAAGTGGTTTGCACGATTTAAAAGTGGTAATTTTGGCTTGGAAGACGATGAACGTCCTGGGCAGCCAAAAAAGTTTGAAGATGAAGAACTGGAAGCATGACTCTATGAAGATTGTTGCCAAATACAAGAAGAGCTCGCAGAATCTTTGGGTGTCACTTATGCAGACATTTCAAAACGCTTAAAAGCAGCTGGTGATGAAAAATGGATCCATTACGACAACCCCAAGCGCAAAAAATCATATGTGAAACCCGGCCAACCAGCCAAATCAACGGCAAAGCCGAATATCCATGGCGCGAAGGTAATGCTCTGTATTTGGTGGGATCAGATGGGTGTGTTGTATTATGAGCTGCTAAAAACGGGTGAAACCATCAATGGACAACGCTACCGAACACAAATAATCCATTTGAAGAGAGCAGTAGCCGAAAAATGCCCGGAATATGCGACCAGACACGAAGCATCATGACAACGCTCGGCCCCACGTTGCTATTCCGGTTAAGAACTATTTGGAAAACAGTCGATGGGAAGTCTTACCCCACCCGCTTTATAGCCCAGACCTTGCCCCTTCTGACTACCATCGTTTCCTGTCGATATAGAACGCCCTCACTAAAATACGGTTTACATCAGAGCAGCAACCACATTCCATACAAGCCCTGTAAAGAGTTGCTATGGTTGCTATTTTTACTCAACAGGCAAGCCGACATATTGGCCCTTGAAGAGGGCTTCGATCTTTCCTCCGATCATTCTCCAGTTATCCTCTCACTGTGCGAATCCTTGGTTAAGAAACAAGGACCACCCAGATTAACTAACAGCAAAACTAACTGGGAAGATTTCCGAGTAGACGTTGTAGACAATACTGAGTAGTAGCACTTAGAACGCCGTATCAACTTGAAAAAGAAGTTCAACGTTTCGTTGAAGTCATACAGCAAGCGGCCTGGAAAAACACTGCCCGCGAGTCGAACAAAGTTCCCAAAGTCGGCATAAGATATCCACCGAAAATCAGAGATATGATAAGGAAGAAACGAAGAGCGCGGAAAAAGTGGCATGAAACCCGGGCACCACAAGATAAAACGTCCTTCAATAAGCTCTGCAACTTGTTGAAAAAATCGATCAAGGACTTCAATAATCAAGGTATTAATAACTACCTTGAAAGACTCACAGCGACAAAGGATACCAACTACTCCATATGGAGAGCCGTTTAAAGTGTTCGAAAGCCCCAAATACACGTGGCGCCAATAAGAAGAAACAAGGATGACTGGGCGAAAGAAGATATAGAAAAAGCTAATGTTTTCGCCGACCATCTTGCAGAAACGTTTAAACCATTCGACGGGCAAGTGCTTCCACAGAATGTCAATACGATAGACGTGACGACAAACTTTCCAATAGAAAAGGCTAAACTTAGAGAATTTAAACAAGTTATAGACACGCTTAAGCCCAATAAAGCCCCGGGATATGACTTAATAATGGGAGAGATTCTTAAAGCGTTGCCGAAAAAAGGTTTGCTAAAGCTGCTCTATCTTATAAATGCCAGCATTAGAGCACGTACCGCACCAGTGGAAAGTAGCCGAAGTTATTATGGTTCCGAAACCAGGGTGCGGGGGTGCCGCAAGGAAGTGTACTTCGCCCTCTGCTATATTTGCTTTTTACCCGTGATATATCGCAAACGGACGACACTGTCCTAGCCACATTTGCTGATGACACTGCCATTTTGGCAACGGCTAAAACAGTCGAAGAAGCAACTGCCAAGTTGCAACGTGCTCTTACACGGATTAACAATTGGACAAAGACTTAGCGAATCGCGCTTAATGAAAACAAGTCTGTCCACGTGAACTTCACTCTCAAGAAAATTGAGAATCCACCGATGCTTATCAACGCAGTACGAATTCCTTACGCGAACGAGGCCAAATATCTCGGTATGACACTCGACGCTAAACTAAAATGGAAAGCACACGTCAAGAAAAAACGGGAAGAGCTTGAAATCAAATATAGAGATATTTACTGGCTTATTGGAAAGTATTCCAAGCTTAGCTCAGAGAACAAACTGCTGTTATACAAGCAAGTGCTAAAACCGATCTGGACATATGGTGTACATCTTTGGGGTTGTACTAAAAATTTTTCCTAAAGTACACAGGAATTTTCAATGGAAAATCGCCTGCAGGATATCTTATAAAAACAAAATAAAATGCGATAGAAGAGCTGTTTGTTGAGTGTGAACTCAGTCGTGGTTTGCATAAGGGAGGTGTTTTTTAGTGAGTAAGAATCTCACACTACTATAGGCTCAGGGACTATAGTGTCTATGAAGATTTCTCACTTTCCCATAAAAAAAAAAAAAAAATAAGCGGAATATCAAAATTTTGGGATGGGATCCACAAATTGTCAGAAAGATGGGAAAAAGTCATAGCTTCAGATGGGCAAACTTTGAATAATACTATTGTACATGATTTTCTTAAATAAACGTTAAAAATTTTGGCAAAAAAAATTTAATTTAAATTTAATTTAAATTTAAAATATATACCCAATAATTTTTTTCTTTATTTCTTTGGTTTAAGTGTAAGAATTTTCCATATTTTTAAGCTATTTAATTTAATGTTTTTTTAATTTAGTTTTTTTTCTGTCGCACTTTCTTGAAAAAGGTCCGACTTAAACTCAAGACAAAATTCAAGACACCCAGTGTGAAATTTGCTTCATATTTCGATAGTCTATATCTTAAAAAATAACATATAGCATAAAATATCAAATGAATATCTCAAATATTAGGTATATAACGGTTTTTTTTTTCAAAATTTGTCATGATGGAAAATTATTGCCTCGTGTCTGGTCGCATATTCCGGGCGTTTTTCGGCTACTACTCTCTTCAAACGGATTAATTGTGTTCCGTAGCGTTGTCTATTGATGGTTTCACCTGGTTTTAGCAGCTCATAGTACAGCACACCCATTTGATCTCACCAAATACAGAGCATTACCTTCGCGCCACGGATGTTCGGCTTTGTCGTTGATTTGGCTGGTTGGCCGGGTTTCACATATGATTTTTTGCGCTTGGTGTTGTCGTAATGGATCCATTTTTCATCACCAGTTACAATCCGATGCAAAAATGACTTCCTTTTGTGGCGTTCCAGCAGCATTTCGGACATGCAAAACCGCCTTTCGGCTTGAGTTCATGTGGAACCTAATTTAATTGCTTTTGAATATATCCAGCTGCTCTTAAACGTTTTGAAATGGCTGCTTGAGTGACACCCAAAGACTCTGAGAGCTCTTCTTGTGTTTAGCAACAATCTTCATAGAGTAATGCTTCCAGTTCTTCATCTGCAAACTTTTTTGGCTGCCCAGGACGTTCATCGTCTTCCAAGCCAAAATTACCACTTTTAAATCGTGCAAACCACTTTTGGTACATTCGCTCAGCTAGCGCATGTTCACCATAAACTTCCACCAAAATACGATGACTTACACTGAAATGACGTACAATGACAGTAGCTTTCCAACGCATGTTCCAATGGAATAATAACAATGGAATAATACAAGTTACGCCATCTCTTAGCAAACCGTACGAATTAAGTGCGATTTTGAGTAACAGCCTTTTAAAGAGTAGTTGTTCAGCGGTCAGGAAGTTATGTTTGCTTTTCTGACTTGGATAAAACACCGAATGTGGTCCGCAGTCTGAGAAATTTCTCAGGCGACCTGGACGAACTTTCCTCATGGAAATAAAGTTTTAGTCGCATCCTGCCAATCTATAAGCCATTAAGGGTAGTGCCGGAATATTTTGGAATTTTTAGCGTGAAAAAAAAAGAAAATAGAGAACACACGAAAAAGCTTATGTCGAAGTCGGACTTCCAGCTACTTTTTCTGAATTGACAGGACTGAAAGCAAATTACAACCTAATTTCAGAAAAAAGTTGTGCACCTGGAAGCACGTAACAAACTTCCCGAGGCACAGGTAGGCAAACTTATGCAGAAGAGCACCGAGACCAACGTTGTTGTGTACCTTTCGGCAGATTTGAATATCGACATTGTATTTGAAAAAGCGAAGTCCGTGTGCGCAGGACTGTTAGGGAAAGACGTCGCAAACACCGACATCGAGACGGCGTATAAGATCAGCAAGCAAGGCCAATGTATAGCAACACTGATTGTCAAAATGAAATTCAGAAGCTCTGTTATTGAAGTACTTAAAAATTTGAAGAAATTAAGGGGCAGCAAAATCAATGTAACATACACAAAGACACATCACACAATATACTCCAGCGTAAGGCCAAGTTACTTCCATTTATGAAATTTCTTCGCACAAAATAACCGAAAAAGAATATTTTTTTAAGGGGCGATAAACTATACGTGGTTGATAAAGTGTTTACATGGGACTTATCAGAGGGACTGCAATATGGCAATGAGGATGGTGCGAAAGAATTACAAGCTTTATTTGGTGAAATTCCCTCATATTTTTTGAGTCCGGTGAATGGGAATCAAAATAAAAACAATTCGGATGTCATTCGGATCAGACAGTTCAAACTTAAAACCCACTAAAGGTAAATATAACCACAAACCAGAGAGACGCTGTAAAAAACTTGGATGCCCACGCAAGTAGGCGTTCAAACGAAGCGCTAAATTAAGGGTTACTTGTCTCACGGTACAGATAACAAGGAAATACCATATATTGCATGAATCAAAAAAAAGTAAATATCGAAAAATTAAAGATGACTGCCGAGAGTGATCAATTTTTGTTTACATATGCTGTACGTTAATAATTGCTTGAGTTCGAATTCTTTATGGAGACTTTTATTCATTTATAATGGTTAATATGATATTTATTAAAAGCGATTCTAAAACAACAATCATCTACGAATTGGTGTCGGGGTATTTGGAACCAAATTTAATATGTGTGTGTATGAGAAAATATAACACAAAAAGACGAATCCCATTTCTTGAACTCATAAGTATGTAATTTATAAGAACATAAGTTAATATAAATATGATTCTGTGTTTAAAAAATATATATATCACAAATTCAAAATAGACTAGCTTACTCTACCATTTTATAATATTGTTTATATCATTTTTCTACTTGTTAAATTGCCTTCTATTGTATTATTTAGGTGTTTAAATCTAAAGTACATACGTAAACGGAAGACAATTTCTTTCACTTTTCTTTTGGACGGTATGTCTTTTGATGGATTAAGTAAATGTTTTAAATACTTACGACAGTAAAGTTTATCATCTTAATTAAACATTTTAAAAATTGTCTCCGTCTTTTCCATATTTACCATCATTTCGTCTATAGGTTTTTGAAAATATCCCTCTGTCAACTGATTAGTCCACGTGAACGATGTCTCTTGCTGGGTTTGAACAGCTTAATCTGGATTCTTGATCCTATGGCAAATGTACCCTCCTTAAAAAAATACCGGCTCTTCAGTTGCTATGAAGTCGGGATTGAGTGTCTTTAGTAGAATGCTTCTTAAATAGCCGGTACCTTCTAAAACTGGTGTATTATCTTCTAAAGTATTGCCTGTAGAAGACGTTTATGAAACGTGTTTTACTAAAAGAAAATATTCTTACCTTTGGATCGAATAGTTCCGAAAAAATTCTCTAAAGCATCTTGATTCAATCTGTATGTCAGTAAATACGAAATACTGTATTCAGTCTTTAAGTCGTTGTACAGAAGTTTGAGAGAATTATTCATCATAATAATGCCTAAAAGTATTATAAGATTGTAAAAACAAGAATTCGTTTAAATCAACATTACCTTTCTGGAAGGGCATCATGGTTCGTTTTCCTTTAACCCTCATATTTAGCACAACGGAAGTCATCTCATCGACAATTGGAGCGATTCTGAAAGTCAAACGCCTTGAACTCGTTCGCGACTATCCTGCTAAGGGACTCTTACGTTGAGACAGTCGAACCAATCATTCATCTGAAATTGTAAAAATGCAGATGACACAAGATTTTTAAGGGAACTTGAATTACTATATTACCTGTTTAAAAAATACAGAGCACTTCAGCTAGCCTTCTAAACTTAGTTCCCCTAAACTACCAGCTCGCTTAATGGCTTGAGAAACCGTATGTAAGAATAATTTTGTTGCAAGTTTCACCTTTTGACGTTCTGCATCTTTAATATATAAATTGGTTAGTGATATTTTGTATGCAATACTCAAATCAGATTTATCATTAGTTTTCAAAATAAGCTCTTCTATGATTTCTTTGGAAATGATTTTACCGTCCAAAATAAGACCACCATTATCAACGAAGTTGTTCCGGATGAGTTTTATGAGATGAGGCATATCAGCGAACACATACACATCCCTTGATTCATCGGTTGGGTTTTGAAAAAAGGATTTTGTAACCGTGTTCACGCAGCAAACCTTGATTTGTTTCCCTAAGATCACAGACGATTGCACACACTTTAAAACCACATTCGCATAATTGGTGAATAATACTAAACAGTATTTGTTTAGTCATCCATTGTTCAAAATCGTAGAAAATTGGTTGTTTCCAATTGCCAAGCAATCCCCTTATCATCGCCACTTGGACGTTTCATCCTTCCGTTTTCTTTTTGACTTTCTTTTCGTCAAATGAAAGTACACAAATTTTGTCGACTTCTTCTACATCGATGTTTTTCATAATATTTAACACAAATTGGATTATTCACGGACATACCTCCATACCTCTAATTTTGAGCACCACTTTTTAAGTGTTAATACTTATAATACTTAAGAAAGTATTGTTTTTGCAACAACAATCAGTGGGCTCGGGGGCCAGCTGCATGTATTGCGATCGCATTAGCTATATCGTCTGATGACCATTTTGCACGTTTTTGAGAACATGTTAATTTTCTTAATTGGCCCTTGACAAAAATATGACTAACTTAGTCAATAGTTTGTTGCTGGAATTTTGCTATTTGATCCAATAATCTGCAAAATACAAACAATGGTTGAAATTCTAATTACATTCGCTTTACACTAATTTAATATGTCATCTACTTACTGAGAATACGTAGAGATAATTTTATCAGTTTGTGTACTACAGTCGACCATTAATGGTTTAACTTGTGTACCGCAGTCTACCTTGAAAGCATCAGTTTGCGTAGAGCAATCACACTTGTTTGATAGAAATAAATTCTCCGCGGTGACTTCCAGATCTATGTTCTCCTTGTCATGCACAATTAGTGAATCACTGAAATCAAAAAAAAAAAAAAAAAACGAGTGTTATTAGCGTAAATAACGGTTATAATAATTGATCTTCACATACCTTGGGATCAAAAGTCTATTTTGAATCCGTAAATCCCGTGGGCTCGTTACTTCTTCATCCTTTTGCAATGGTAACGAAAGTGAAGGAACAGCATCTTCTTTAATTCTAGTTGTGTTCGGAACTATTCCACATTGCTCCTACAATAGATTAATGACAAAATCACATTTTTTTTTAAATGTTTGCTTGTCTTTTCGGCGGCACAAAATAACTCACTGCTTGCACATTTTACTTTGTTTTGGAAACGAGTGATACGATATTTCCTCATTTCCAGTTTTATTTTTGCTTTTATAGTTGTTCACACAACACTCGTACACTGCACAAACCATTTTAACACCTTTAAACCTTGTTTAATCAATTTTAAATCAAAAATCTATCGCAACCAAAATATTTCCGCCTTTGTCGTCACTGTGGTTGGCCATATTGCCAGAATTTGACCAATGCGCAAAACGAGACCAAAATAATTGCGGCAAGTATATTACCTTATTTTATGTACCTTGACCCGTATACCCGAATAACGTCAAATTACACGAACTAAAAATATTAAGTTATAACGTAGCAATTGAGTTTTTTAATTATATAAATGAGTTTGACATTTTAGTACTATTCGAAATTTATTTAATATATTATGAAGAAATTAGACATAATATTATTTTTAAGGACTACGAGCTAAAATGCATAGATACTTGCAGTTAAATCAAACCTATTTGGAAGAGTAAGCGGTGGAGAACTTTTGGTTATCGGAAGAAGCTTAAAGAAATATCTGCGGGATTTAAGATGATAGAAGAAACGTGAGTACTAAACCTTAACCTCGATGTCAAGACCCTCTTCACAGTGCCATTATATTATTATATTTGAGATTTTAACAAATTAAGGGATGTGCTAAATGACCTCGCAACAATTAAATTACTACTTATTGGAAACTTTAATGCAAGAATAGGTTTACCTCAAAATAGTTTTGTTAGTGAATTTAGTCCGTCACTTATTTACCATATATAAACCGTATCTCAAAGGACAAAGTGAGTGACGCAAAAGGGTACAAATTCTGAAACTTGCTGATGCCTGGACGGCAGAGTCATAAATGAAAGCTGCGAAGGAGATTCTTGTGGTGAATAACTTTTCTGCGAGGAACTGCAAGCTCAGTCATAGATAATGGTTTTATATCGGGATATTGATGCTCTTATCTTGGCGACTTTCTAGTAGGAATGAAAATGTTTTCAGGCCATATGCCCTTAGAAGTCATGTTTAAGGTTAACGACAACTCAAATACAGCTATCACAGGGCCACTCAGACTATTACCCAACCTTAATGCAAAACTGTGAAATTTGGGAGAAGCTGCTAGAGCACCGCGAATTGAGGACCTAACGATGGTAGTTAGGCAAGTTACTCCGATGAATCCATCAACTAAACACAACATAGAAATCAGCAAGAAAAATTGGTTTGATAAGAAGTGCATGCGAGCTAGGGACGCGTCTTTTGCTTCTCTCAGGTTATTAAGGACGAATTGTAATAACCCATTCAATGTTCTTTACGCAGCAGCAAACAAAAGGTTTAAAACATTTGTCATGCAAAAAAACTATCCTTTGATCAACAGAATATTGAGTTACTAAATAGATAGAGATCATCTGCAGACTTATAGAAAGCTGCTAAACGGGAAAAGAAATGTTATCGCTTTAGGTCTACAAGCAGAGAAGCTAAAAGAACACGTTGAAACCTCCTCAACGCAGCACAAAATTCACCACCTTTTCAATATGCAGTACATCGATAAATTTCTGGACGCTCTAATCAATGAAGCTGAAGTAAAAATTGTTATCGAAAATTCCAAGAAGAACAAGGCCCCAGGAAGCGATCGCATTTCGTTTGAATTTTATAAAAATTTCACATCTGAACTCCTTTCAGTGCTTACCCAGGAGTTTAACCGAATACTCGAAACTGCAGATGTTCCTGAATGTTTTCAAAATTCAAAAATTGGTCCCTTACATAAGAAAGGGGGCTACAACAACCCGGCTAATTACCGAGGTATATCTTTTTTGAATACTTCCACCAAGTTGTTCGCTGGTGTGCTATTTAACAGAACTACACAGTGGGTAGAAAACAAGAATATCCTACGCGAATTCCAGGCTGGTTTTAGGCAAAATTATTCCACTATAGACCAAATTTTCGCACTAGTAAACATAGTGGGGACTTACAAGATTTACATTAAGCAGCTCTTATGTTTGCAGGCGACATCGTTTTTCTTGCAGATTCGGTGAACGCAATCAATAGACTGGACGAATATTGTAAAACCTGAAACCTATCGGTAAACTTACCGAAGTCAAAGATGATGATATTAAGGGACGGCGGAAGCAGATACTCTCTCAGAGAAAAGTGGAAATTTCGAGAAGAACAGATCGAAGTTCCTAATCTAAATATGAACAAGCACCTGTAAAGCAAACTAACAGAGTTTGGAGTTGTTGTATCAACAATAAAAGCATTAGCTATGGCTCGAAACAGAAAATATTCTGCGCTACTGCAACTTCTATCCTGTTTTACGCTGCCCATGTATGGGGATACCGTTCATGTGAAGCCGTCGAAAAATTTCTTCGCTATTTTTTGCAGATTCTTTGGAACGCAATCAATATCAATGAACTGATGACCATTTTAAACGGTGACCGAGGCTGGGATAGAAAAAATGCTTTATAAGCGAAAACTTGTAAAAACAACACATTAAATTGGATAAAAAAAGTAAAAAGTAATTAAATTGTCAATATAGACTAATTATCTAAAATTGTTAAGAATACATTTTTATTATGTAACAAAAAGTCAATTAAACTAACTAAACTATAGGGATAAGGCGTTGGGTAGGTTTATAAGAGCTCCTCGGGGAGACCTGGGTATCCACGAATCTGTCGACCTTCCACAAAGATTGCATCTTTGCATGAAGCTGCAAAATCGGAGCTATAGAACCAGCTACGCTCACGGAAACCAGGCGGAAACCACGAAAACCTGAATGGTATTAGTATTAAAATTAAACAGCTAAATTCAGCATCAGTAAATTCTTTTAATATTAAAACCGACGGTATGACATCGACTCAACGTAATCTCCTTATTTCATCCATTAATCGTTTTCGTAATCTTTTTTCACAACCAGGTGAAAGGCTGACGTACACTATGATTCACATGATTTACAAATGATTCTCATTTTCATAGTAAATATTACTCTTTCCGCATATCCCTTAAGTCCGAGATTGAAAGTCAAATTCAAAGTTTATTGAAAGATGGGATTATTAGAATATCCAGATCCCCGTACAGCGCGCCAGTGTGGGTGGTACCAAAAAAACCAGACTCCACTGGACATAGACAATATAGAATGGTCGAAGATTAAAGAAAATTAAATAGTGTCACCATAGCTGTCCGTTACCCAATTCCCGACATAAGCGAAGTTCTCGCACAACTCGAAAGGAACGCTTATTTCACGGGGAGTGGTTTGCACCAGATTCCCCTGAAGGAATCGGATATTGAGAAAACCGCGTTTGTAGTAAACAATGGTAAATACGAATTTACCAGACTTCCTTTTGGCCTCAAGAACGCACCATCAATTTTCCAAAGGGCTCTCGATGATATCCTCCGATACCATATAGGTAAAATCTGTTATGTCTATATCGATGATATATGGTAGTCATATTCAGCAAAACCGAAAGTGAAGATGGCCAGTAAGTATAAAGAGGAAATTTTCCAAACACTCTATAGTGCCAACATGAAAGTTCAGCTTGACAAATGTCATTTTTTCAAGCAGGAAGTCGAGTTTTTGGGATTCATCATATCATCAAATGGAATTAAAACAAATCCGGTAAAAGTCGAAGCTATTCAAAAATTGCTCATACCTAAGACTTTAAAGGATTTATGTTCTTATACCATTATATTCTTGAAGAATATAATAATGAACTACAATACAAGTCAGGTAAGAATAACGTCGTAGCTGACGCACTCTCCCGATCCGCTCAATCATCACAGATTAATTTATTAACATTGACAGAGCACAGTGATGAAAGTTCATCACAAAATTTAGTAACAAGTGTAAGTTCCAAAAGAACTTTCTTAATTCCTCAGTTATTAATATGATAAAAACTGAAGAACGAGTTATGGGAATGATTCAGGAATTTCAATAACTTTAAAGTGAGATTTACGCAGATGCAAGTCGCAGATGTTAAAAGTGAACAGGAACAGGATAGCATCACTATCGAAACCCACAAAGGAGCACATAGAAACGAAAAAGAAAATAAAGCTTAAATCCTCGAAAAATACTACTTTTAAGGTATGGCCAGAAAAATCCGAAAACTCCTTAAAATCTGTAAAATATGTAAACAAAATAGATACGATATACACCCCAACAAACCTGTCCACATAGACATTTTCTCCACTGCATTGGAAAAATTCTCGAAATATGTTTAAGTAAAAGTCATAAATTCGAAAGCCGCCTAGGATATAAAACAGCCTCTTCGGGAAGTGCTTTTTGCTTTCGATATCCCCAGGACTGTGGTGGTTGACTATGAAAAATCGCCTAGTTCGGCCTCATCAGCTTTATGATTTAGGATGAGTTCGGACTTAAAATGTTGCGGCACCCCTTTATACGACCTCAGTCCACGGCCAGATCGAGCGTTTTCATTCCACACTAGGAGAAATTATGAAATGTCTTAAAGCTTAAGGTATTCATCTTTCCTTCACGGATTTTCTTGAAAAGAGGTTTATACATATAACCTTTCTATACACTTGGTCACGGGAAAAAAAACCGGTAGAAGAGTAAGTACTGACCATGTACTGCTTGAGAAATCCAGAACAGAACATGCCAGAGGTTGCAGATAAACAAGGTAAGGATCTTTTATTATGATAATAAAAAACGACAATCTTTGAAATCTTATAAATCTTATAAATAATCGATTAGGGTCCAAGCTTACAGCGAGATATAGAAAAGAAATCATCGCAGAAGATAGGGTTACTACTATGTATAGAGACTACGTCAGGAAAAACCGTACATAAATCACACATTAAAAATTAAACCATTTTTTTTAGGCTAGCAACGATGATAGGGAATGCCCTAACTGACTACCAGATATTCGACTACTCTAACGCACAATTACTGACTCTCAATAACGAGACTACAATGTCGTAGGACCTAGACGTTGAGACAGTGACTACAAAATTTAATAAAAAGAACCCAATGTACTCTTTCATGACTCATGACATCGAACAAACGCAACGACACATGGACTTAAACCTATCAATAAAATAAAACAGTCATTGGATTTATCGGTGCGGCTTGGAAATGCGTTGCGGAGTCTCCGGATCACGAGAATCTGAAACTCCTAACGTCCAAATTTAATCAATTAGCAGGAAATAGTAGTAGGCAAATTTTAATTAACAACATTATTGAAAAAAGTTAAACGATTCAGCTAAAAGAGAAAACGAAATTTTAAGTGAACTAAAAACGGCAAATAACGTTAAAAAAGAATATGCTCTTGTATTGGGTATGTAATTTAATT
Source organism: Volucella inanis (assembly GCA_907269105.1). Lineage (NCBI taxonomy): Eukaryota > Metazoa > Arthropoda > Insecta > Diptera > Syrphidae > Volucella > Volucella inanis. The sequence goes on from OU026153.1 coordinate 137,004,661, forward strand.
CGTGCGGTTTTTTTTATATTTGAACGTTTATTTAAGAAAAACATGTACAATAGTATTATTCAATTTGTGGATCCCATCCCAAAAGAACTGCGCCGGCTTGGCAGCCAAGAATGAGTCAAGCCAATTTTTGATAACCTGCTCTGATGTGAACCGTATTTCAATGAGGGCGCTCTGCATTGACCGGAAAAAATGGTAGTCAGAACGGGCAAGGTCTGGGCTATAAAGCGGGTGGGGTAAGACTTCCCATCCACTGTCTTACAAATAGTTCTTAACCGAAATAGCAACGTGGGGCCGAGCCTTGTCATGATGAAATTATTGCCTCGTGTCTGGTCGCATATTCCGGGCACTTTTCGGCCACTGCTCTCTTCAAACGGATTAATTGTGTTCGGTAGCGTTGTCTATTAATGGCTTCACCCGGTTTTAGCAGTTTATAGTACAGCACACCCATCTGATCCCACCAAACACAGAGCATTACCTTCGCGCCATGGACATTCGGTTTTGCCGTTGATTTGGCTGTTTGGCCGGGTTTTACATATGATTTTGTGTGCTTGGGGTTATCGTAATGGATCCATTTTTCATCACTAGTAGCAATCCGATGCAAAAATGACTTCCTTTTGTGGCGTTCCAGCAGCATTTCGGACAAGTAAAACCGCCTTTCGACGTCTCTCGGCTTGAGTTCATGGGGAACCTAATTTAATTGCTTTTGAATATATCCAACTGCTCTTAAACGTTTTGAAATGGCTGCTTGAGTGACACCCAAAGATTCTGCGAGCTCTTCTTGTGTTTGGCAACAATCTTCATAGAGTAATGCTTCCAGTTCTTCAGTTTCAAACTTTTTTGGCTGCCCAGGACGTTCATCTTCTTCCAAGCCAAATTTCTATAGCAGCCATTGTACACATGTATACGAAAAATTGATTTGGCCGTAAAAAGATTTCGTGCAGCAACAAAACACCATATAACATATGCAAGTGTTTCAAAAGCTCAAATTGAACAACGATTCCAAATAAACAGCACAACCCACTCGATCGAAGAAATCCAAATAGATGATTTGAGCTATGATCTACTAATAAATTATTCAAGATAAATTCGTTTGAAATGTGAGTAAATTTTTGATTTCTTACAAGTATCATATTTTAGCGACAAAATTGAGAAAAAACACAATAACCTACGAGATCGACATGTCAAATATGATCGTAATTTATTACTATAAATTCGTTTGGGTCTAAGCAAACAAACGTACTCGAACTATTTGTTAAATCAAGTTACATATGTACCTTCAAATCCATAAAAAAAAAATTTATAATGCGTAACACATCACTAACCAACGCTTTGACGCATACTTGTACTTAACACAGTTTTTTAAAACCCCTATATAGCCCCAGCTAATTTAGGCTGCAGATGTAGTTAACTATCTTATTTCGAATGATTCCATTGTATTCATATCTATGATGTTGTTGTAAAAAATTAAAGCCAATAAAATACGAAATACAAGAAAAAAAAAAAAAAACAAACAATCTAATAAAATGAAAGAGAAAAGTGTTTGAAGCGTTACGTTAATCGATGCATATGTAAGTTTGAATGCTTTCCGGACGCTACAGATGTTCGTACTAACATATTTATTCAGTTGCGTGTTGTTGTCTGTAATGCTATGGACTATATCAAGTAACTTCGAACCATATTTTCAAAGAGACGAAAAATAAATTTTTACCATATGTCTCCCTGTTTGTGTAACAGAAATAAATTTTAAATCTTAGTTGGAGAAAACCTAAATATATATTACATATCGGATTTAAGTAGAAATAGTTTTTTGGTTTTGCGTTGCCAAAGAGCATTAGATAAAGCCTTCTTAGGAGAGATTAATGCATGTTTCACTAATAGAGGTAAAAAGATTTTTAATTTTTTTTTTTCACTAAAATAGAAATCAAGTATACATAAAAACTAAATAACTCTTATTTTTTAACATGTCCATAATGATGAGGATGAACTTTCTTTCAAAGACAAGTTTTGAGATTTTCTTAAAGAAAACTGTTCAGAGCCAACTGAATTATATATATATATATATATACATATATAAAGATATATAAGCAAACATGTTTAACAAAAATTATACATAGAGACATTTTGAATTTTAATGCACGGCGTCTATGAAATCTGCCTCTCTGCATTTCTCTCTGCAAGCGACAGAAAAATGATTGTTAAATTGAAATGATAACCAAATGAAATTGGTTTAAATATTAAACGCACTCTGTAGTTGTGAATTTAGAATAATGTGCTATTAAAAACAACTATGTTTAGATTCTAGATAAAATCTTACAATGGAACTTACAATGATCTTACTTTGCATTCCACAAAACCTTCCTATTGTAAAGTGATAATGTTAGGTGAAATAATTGACACCATCAAAGGTTACACATTTGGAAATGTCCTTGTAGGGAAATATCCGAAACTTTATTTTTAATATGGTAGATTTTATTTAGTGAATACTAGATCCTACAAATGGAACCTTTTCTTGTCAGTGTCGAGATTAAAGAAAGAATAAAAGAGTAAGACATTGAAAAGAAGGCAAACCATTTGATATATTTCAAAAACTTTATATGTGGCTTGAAGTACAATCAAAACATTTATGAATGTAACTCGACTTCGTTCATATGGCCACCGCGGGCGCGTTTGCAGCGGTCGATTCGTTGGACCCAATTTTCAACGACTCGGCCACACATTTCGGCCGAAACGACCGCTATTTCGCGTTCAATGTTGCCTCTGACCTCTTCCAACGTCGTCGGCATGTTGGCATAAGCCAATGACTTAACGTAGCCCCATAGAAAATAGTCAAGCGGCGTTAAATCGCACGAACGAGGCGGCCAATCGACTGGCCCATGTCTTGAGATAACACGCTCATCATACTTACTCTTCAATAAATCGATTGTAGCGTGTGCTGTGTGGCTTGTGGCACCATCCTGTTGAAACCACATGTCGTTCAAGTCAATATCTTTCAATTTGGACCAAAAATAATCGGTAATCAAGGCGCGATAACGCTGACCATTCACAGTAACGTGCCGATCATTTTTGTCGACGAAAAAATATGGCCCAATAACGCCGCCGGCATGCAAACCGCACCAAACAGTTATTTTTTGTGGATGAAGTGGTTGATTCATGATTGAAAATGATTTTGCGATAAAATTCATCATCTTGGCGCATCTTCTTCAGAGCCCAATCGGCAACATCACACAACGAATATGTAGACTCAAATTTATGCACTAAACATGTTATTGCCTGTCTACTAGGGCGAGAATTACGATCGAAAATTGGAGTTAACGCTCTTAAAGTTGCAGTCACCGATTCCGAATATCTGTAGAAAATTTTTATAATTTGCAGACGTTGCGCGTTAGTGTACTTTACCATGATGAAAATGTTCTTGAATGTTGCTGAATAAATTGACAGTGACAGTTTGATGATTAGTGAAAGAGTGCGTTCACAAATTAAATTCAAAGTTGTCAAGTCCCTATTGGAAAACCCCATTTTATTGAAAAAATGTTATCGCTTGAATAAATGGCTGTCTGTTTATTCGGGGAAAAATAGTATTTAAAGATATTGCTCATGATTTCTTCGCTAAAATTTTCTCTGCGTATTATTCTTCTTTGTCTGTTCTTAAAGATGTCACAGTCATTGGTGATCCTCTATTACTTTTTTCAAGAACAATTTGCAAGTTGAATTTGTTTAACGGTTTTTCCGATATGGGGATACCGTCACCTAAATTTTCCCTAGCACTGTGAATTGTACTGTTGAAGAGCTCATGCTTAACATTCTTTGTGGGTTCTTTAGTTTTTATGCAGCTAGGGCATTCGCATTTGTGTTGGCCTTGCCCTTTTTGTATATAATTTCATAGTTATATTCCTCTAGTTTGAGCCTCCATCTTATTAGTTTGGAGTTCGGTTCATTGAGGTTCATAATCCATGTGATGGGTCTGTGATCCGTTACCATCTGGAATTTTCTTCCAAATAGATAGGGTCGAAAATATTTTGTTGTCTTAACTATAGGGAGCAATTCCTTTTCGATTGTCCAGTAGTTGCATTCACTTTGAGAATGGGTTCGACTCGCGAAGCAAATAGGGTTGTCACTTCCTATTTGACCTTGGGATAGGACTGCTCCCAATGCGTAGTTGCTCGCGTCTTTAGTTAGGACAAAGGGTTTAGTGAAATCAGTATTTATTAGTATGGGGTCGTTAGTTAGACGGTTTTTACAGGTTTAGAAGGCCTCAATGTAGTTTTTGTCTATTTTAATGGATGCATCTTTTTTCAAGCACTATGTAAGAGGTTTAGTTAATTTTGCAAGATCTTTAATAGATTTGCGATAATATCCAACTAGTCCCAAAAAGGCCCTAATTTTTGTACGGGTTTTAGGCAGAGAAAAGTTTTTAATTTAGCTGGATTGGGCTTTATTGTTTCGGTGTTTATAATATGCCCTAGGAATGCTATTTCCTTCCTCAAGAATTCGCACTTGTCTATCTGAATTTTAAAACTAGATTCTCTTAATTTTTTAAAGACTTGTGTAATACTTTCGAGGTGTTCTTGTAGGGAGGTTGAAAATATTATAATGTCGTCGAGGTATAACAGAAAAGTTTTTGTCCATGACTCTTTGGAAAGCCGATGGAGCGTTTCTTAACTCAAATGGCATTCTAACGTACTCATAATGAACACCCTCGACAGTAAATGCGGTTTTTTTTTGGATTTATTTTGGGTCCTTTTCTATTTGATGGAACCCACTAGCTAGGTCGAGGGTGGTAAAGTATATGCATCTACCAAGCTTATTCAAAATTTCACTTATATTGGGGATTGGGTATCGGTCAGAGATAGTCTTGTCATTGACTTTTCTATAGTCAATGACCAATCTTCATTTTTGCTCCCCGCTAGCATCCTTCTTCTTTAAAACAATCCATACTGGAGAGCTCCAAGGAGAATAACTATGATGGATGATTCCCTGTTCTAGCATTTTAGCTATTTGTGTTAGAACTTCTTGTTCGTGAATATAGGGATATCTGTAAGACTTAGCATATGTGGGAATGTCGTCAGTAGTGATAATCTTGTGTTTAATTTTATTTGTAAAAGAGAGTGCTTCCCCCTCTTTGTATATAATGTCGCTATAGTCTCTACACAATTTTTGAAGTTCCTTGCGTTCTTCAAAATTGAGGTGGTCAGTTCTTAACAGATTGGTTATTGCGGTAAATGAGGAATCAGTGTTGTTAGTATTAGTCTGTATCTCGCTAAGATTATTTATCTCAATCAAATTTGAAGTTTCGTATTGTTCTGCGTTTAATGAGAATTCTAATAAGAGTTTGATCGTCAAATGAGTGATTTGCTAATTCCTGCTGTACCAACGTTCGGTATTATACAGATGTTGACTGACAAAAAGAGAAGGTCGCAGTTCAATGGAATTAATGTCAACACTGCCATGCTCTTTGTTTATGGGTAATTTTGCTAGGGTTTTCGGATTTGCAGGAATTTGCCGGAAGAATGGTGAGGTTTAAGATTTATGTCATTGACGGCGTTGGTTGTTGTAATGATTTTGTTTTCCAGATCTATTTTCGCGTTTAATAGACCATCGAAAAAATTGTGGAACTTAAAGTTTGAAAATTTAAGTGATCCTTCTTGGTTAAATACTGAAAAAATTGGCAAGACTGCTTGTTGTTTTAATTGGTAGGTTTTAAAAACTATTGTTATTGGGATTGGTTCGCAATTAATTAGTTTATTTTGTGGAATGTACTCGGGATTTATAAAGTATGCTGTTGCGCCTGTGTCAAGAAGAAATCTAAGTGGTCTGCCAAAAGGGGATGAAATGGTTATAAATGGTAAATTCGAAGGGTGTTTGTTCGGGTTTATGTAGCCTGTTTGTTGTTCGAGGCTGACATGGAAAAATTATGCGATTCCTCGATATAAGATGAATCGCTTTCGATATATTTGTCTAATTGCTGGTAGTTTTCCCCATCGTTGTTTATTACCTGACAATTGAAGTTAGGATTTCTTGAAACTCTTGTTTGTTGTCGTGGGTTTGGTTTGATTCTCTGTAAGTTGGAAATGGAAGGTAATTCACCTTTGAATTCCGATTTCTGTTGTCTGAATTGGTTGTTGGAGCTGAAATTGGTATCTCTGTTGGAAGGGTTTCCGTATGTGTTGTGCTGTAAGATTTGTTGGTTCTTACTCTCTCTATTTAGTTATGGTCTTGGGTTTATAGACTGGGGGTGTTGTTACCCATTATTTTGATGGTTCATCAAAATGATGATGAGTGTTGTCGGTTCCTCTAATATAAAGGAGTATTTCTTCCACATTATGCAGGAACTCGTACAACAGCCTTGGGTTGGCATCAAATTTAAGAAGATCTTTAATGGCATCCGGGATTCTCAAGGAATTGAAAATATCGGTTTGGTTCACTATTTGGTTTTCTATTTGTTACGGCTGACTCATTGCGTCGGAAATAGAGCTTGAACTTGAGTCGGAACTATTGAGAGACGGAACGATTGTATCACTTCCCGGAATGGAAGATAAACACTTTTAGAGAGTTTTCTTAAATGGTATAAAATGAAATCAAGTTTCTCTTTTTGTTTCCTTGTTATCGGCATTTATTATGCCAATTAAAAAACACTTATTTAATAATTCACTTAAGTATGTATACATATATTGTACATGTAAATGGATATATTCTTTTGGAATATGTATTTTTTTATTTATATTTTTTCTTTTATAAAATTTTTGTTTTCTGTTTATTAATTTCTACTGGAGTGCCCAGCGATTGGAATCGCAGTTACTGGAGTCCTCAGCGATTGACATCACAATTTATTGTTATAAAATGAATAATAAGAACAACAAAACAACTTACATGCATCCAAAGATGAAGACGTTGAGGACCATTGCTTATGATTTCCAAATTGAAATGCTTTCCGGGTGGTGGAATAATAAAATGTTGAGATGTTCTACATTTGGGATGTCCGGATTCAAGATCGCACGCCCATTGGAATGGTTGGATTTTGGTAACAGTACAAAGGGTTGAAACCCACCGGAATTGGTTTGTACAAAAAGTTCTCAAAGTTGGCGTTGTGCCACTAATACCGTTCGATACGATACCGGGATATACTTTGCAATAAAGGTTTACTCGCGGCACAATCAATTAACGACACAATTTATTTTTCAGAATACTTTTTTAGAAAAACACAAAATCGTTCACTTATCCTACCGACTGCGCCAGTTAAAAAAGGAGATGGGGAGTTTGATCAAAAAAATTTTAATATATTTATGACCACTCGGTCTCAGGTGTACAATATGAATGAATATAAAATTGGTTTCGATCATGAAAGTGAAGCCTAGTTTGCAAAGGTGAGTTTCAAGAACTTGATTTGTAGAGGAAATGCGCTAGACGCTAAGTCGTCAAGTTATTGGGTCAACTGTGCAATGACAAATTCTGAGAAAGTTGAGTATACTATATATTGGGTCTATAACTGCGGTTTGCTAAGAGATGGCGTAACTTGTATTATTCCATTGGAACATGCGTTGGGAAGCTACTGTCATTGTACGTCATTGCAGTATATATCATTCATTTAAAGCGTAAACAACAATAATTTTTTTTTCACTCAAATATGTCGAACTTTGTGCCTGAAAAAGTGTTTTAGCGGGCAGTTCTTCTTCATTACTTTAATATGAAGAAAACTGCTGCTGAAAGTCATCGTATTTTGGTGGAAGTTTATGGTAAACATGCGCTAGCTGAGCAAACGTGCCAAAAGTGGTTTGCACGATTTAAAAGTGGTGATTTTGGCTTGGAAGACGATGAACTTCCTGGGCAGCCAAAAAAGTTTGAAGATGAAGAACTGGAAGCATTACTCTATGAAGATTGTTGCCAAATACAACAAGAGCTCGCAGAATCTGTGGGTGTCACTTTAGCAGCCATTTCAAAACGTTTAAAAGCAGCTGGATATATTCAAAAGCAAGGAAATTGGGTTCCACATGAACTTCAAGCCGAGAGACGTCGAAAGGCGGTTTTGCATGTCCGAAATGCTGCTGGAACGCCACAAAAGGAAGTCATTTTTGCATCGGATTGTAACCGGTGATGAAAAATGGATCCATCATCATCATCATCAGCCCTAAGCGCAAAAAATCACATGTGAAACCCGGCCAACCAGCCAAATCAACAGCAAAGCCGAATATCCATGGCGCGAAGGTAATGCTCTGTATTTGGTGGGATCAGATGGGTGTGCTGTATAATGAGCTGCTTAAACCGGGTGAAACAATCAATGGACAACGCTACCGAACACAATTAATCCGTTTGAAGAGAGCAGTAGCCGAAAAACGTCCGGAATATGCGATCAGACACGAGGCAATAATTTTCCATCATGACAACGCTCGGCCCCACGTTGCTATTCCGGTTAAGAACTATTTGGAAAACAGCGGATGCGAAGTCTTACCCCACCCGCCTTATATCCCAGATCTTGCCCCTTCTGACTAAGATTTGTTCCGGTCGATACAGAACGCCCTCACTGAAATACGGTTCACATCAGAGCAGAATATCAAAAATTGGCTTGATTCATTCTTGGCTGCCAAGCCGGCGCAGTTCTTTTGGGATGGGATCCAAAAATTGCCAGAAAGATGGGAAAAAGTCATAGCTTCAGATGGGCAATACTTTGAATAATACTATTGTACATGTTTTTCTTAAATAAACGTTCAAATTTTGGAAAAAAACCGCACAAATTAAAATTAATACCCAATACAATGCAATTGGAAATTAATATCTAATCTATGTAAATAACAATACCATATGTTGATAACTGGGGTGGCTCGTGGCAAATTTTTGTGAAGAGGACGTCAAGGTGTGGATAAAGCTTGGTTGATAAGGGTGGCTCGTGGTGTAGGTGATTTAAAGGGGGATATCAAGGTGTGAGTGTAACTCGCGCCAGGGGCACTCTCCAACATAGCTAGACACAAAACGACAAAATAACATGAAGACACTAACGGACTACGAACAAAGAAAAGACAAAGAATACGGTGCATAGCAATCACACGATACCAGACTTACATGACGACACGAGCTAACACACATACATGTGCAAAATATGGTACTGCTTTTGAGTTTTGTAAAGCAGCAGGCAGAATTATGTTATGGAAGCATTAGTGGTAGAACATTAAAAGATATTAGACGTGCCAAGTTGTGAAAGTTAAAGATCAAATAAAGTTGATTAATAAATGAATAAAAGTGGTCTTTTTTATACACTTACTGGGAACTCACTAAGATCCTCATCCGATTTGCAGAGAGATTCACTAAAATCTTGCCCGAGATCAGTTGTTTAAAATTTTTGGAAAGATTCACTAAAATTTTGTGCTAGTGTGTGGAAAGTAGCAAACGCAAATTAGACACATCCTGAAGAATATAATTTTTCGTCAGTGGATGCTGTTAAAGAAATACAAGTTGGAACAGTTGAAACGTGAAATAATTGACGCAGTTGGCGCAGTTGAAGTTGAAGTCAACAAGTCAAAACCGTTGGAAGAAGCTATCGATTAAGGAAGCCATTGACCCGTTGAATGCTGAAGCGGTAAAGAAGAAAAAACAAAAAAAAAAGAAACGCTCTCAAGTAGGTACAGCTAGTTTACTTTTTTTAATTCCTTTTGATATTTTTTTTAAGTATCTATTTAAATAAAAACTGTAAAATTTTGAATTTTGGTTCTGATAATAATCTGAAACTGTTTGCTACTGTAAATTGTTGGCTCAATTAAATAAAAAAAAAACAGGTATTGATTAAATTAAATTAAATTTTTGAAATGAATGTTAACGAATTTTTGGCTCTGTCTGTCGTCTTAGGGACTTGGGGACTCAACTTAACTTACAGACTCAAAAGTGCTTTGCAAGACAGCCTTCTTGACCGGTTTGGGCTACCGCGGGATAGGGACGTGGAAGGACAAGAGGCCGATGATGAATTTGAGGAAGCCGAAAGTATCTCAAGCTCACCGATTGATTTATCCAGACAATTAACACACTTCACGCTTCGAGACCTTGAGGAATCGATATCTCAGTTTGACGGAGCTAGTGGCATGGACGTTAACAGGTGGGTTCAAGAATTCGAAGAAAACGCTACCACTGTTTATTGGAACGTCATTTAAAAGTTTATTTACGGCAAACAATTAATTAAGGGAGCCAGCAAGCTTTTACTACGAAGTCAGATGGGTATTAAAAGCTGGGATGCTTTAAAAATGGCGCTAATTAGAAAATTCGGGAGAAAGCAGTCGTCAGCGAAAATACACAGGTTGTTGAGCGTATTTCGTACAATGCAGTTAGAGAGCTTGTTGGAATATCTTAACTGTCTTATGGAGCTAGTGAAAATGATCAAGCTGGATGATGAAAGTGTTTCCGGTGCGTTTCCTTTAGCTCGTAAATGTAAATCGTTGGAGTTAAAATGCTTCAGGTGCTGGCAGCCAGGCCATAAAGGAAGGGACTGCAAAGAAGAAACACAATCAAGACAGCAGCGATCAGGAAAAGGAAATGGGCAAGCTTCAACATCAGGACTGAAATGATTTTGGCCAGAAGCGAGGGTTAGCTTAGCAGTCGGAACCAACCAGGTGTTTTAAGATATCGAGGTAACGGGAGTCAGAATAACTGCGTTGTTAGATACCGGGAGCGATATTTGTCTTTTGAGACATGACAACCTGACAATGATGAACCATGTTGTATTGAGCGAAAACTAACCAACAGCATCGGGCAACATAAAATCACAACTTTAGGTAATGTTTGTGGAAGCCATCCACTTCGTTAGTTTTCGCTCAATACAACAATCACAACTTTAGGTAACGTATGTGGAAGCCGAAGTGGATGGCTTCCACATACATTACCTAAAGTTGTGATTTTATGTTGCCCGATGCCCAACAGATTTCGTTAGTTTTCGCTCAATACAACATGGATCCCATTAAACCTAAACTTCCATGTGGTAAGGGAAAATGATATGTTGTATTCAGCGGAAACGACATCCTGGAGAAGGTGAACTTGGTCATCACGAATGACAGTATGGAATTTAAAACCAAGAAAGATTATCAGTATTCGGTTGTGGAAACCGATGGAAGGGCTGAAGGTGATAGGCTGGACAATGAAGTCGATGGTGCAGATACCGGGTGTGAGGTTCGCGAGGATGAACAAGATATCAGGAAGAGAAGTAAAGAAACCGAAAGCAGGGCACGATAAGCAATAGATGGTGTAGTTGTGGGTGCGGAGGAAAAGAACGAGTTGGGAGACACCAAGTTAAGTAATGAATCGGGGAGATTCGAGCTGGTGTAGGAATTTGGAAAGATTTTCTTGTCCTCGTAAGAAGGAAGTTTCGACAGAGAGTCGTGACCAGAGTTGGGTCATGCAGAAAGCGAAGTTCGAAACGAGTTGATGCGCATCATCGCAGGATACAAAGCAGTCGGAAACAAACCATAAACTGTTGTAATAAAATTGATATTGAAGGATGATGTACCGGTCTTCCAAAGACCGAGGTGGATATCCTACGCTGACCAAATGCTAGTGCGTGATCAAATTAAACAATGGCTAGCAGAAAGGATCATACAACCAAGTAAATCCGAGTATGCTTCACCTATTGTGCTGGTAGCGAAGAAGAATGGAACAAAAAGACTGTGTTGCGATTATTGGAAGTTGAATCAGAAGATCACTGGAGATAATTTTCTCATAGTATTAATTGACGAAGTAATAGAGAGATTGTATCTGAAGAATGGTTTTTTCCACGTGTCAATGGATCAGACTCGTGGAAGTATTCAGCGTTTGTAGCTCAAGACGAACAATACGATTTACTATATGTACCGTTCGGTATATCAAACTCTCCTCCAGTGTTTGCACGGTACATTAACGCCATTTTCCAGACATTAATCCAAGCTAGCATAGTAGAGGTGTATATGGACGACCTGATTATTCCGTCGAGGGACAAAAGCGAAAGCATTGTTAAGTTGAAAAGGGTGCTTGCGGTTGCTATAAAACACGGTATGCAGCTTTGGAATAAGTTGCCAGCTTCTACGAAGAAGAATCGATTTCCTCAGATATGTTAATGAGGATAATACCATACTACCATCCAGAAAGAAGACTAAGGCTATTAGTGAATACCCAATAGTGATGGATAAGAAGGCAGTGCAACTATTTCTAGGGCTGACGTCGTATTTCTGAAGGCTTGTTAAGGATTTCGCATTTATCGCAAAACCATTGTCTGACTTGCTTAGCAAGGACGTCAAGAATCGAGCAGATGTCAGCATTTTAACAACTAAAAGGGGCACTAAACCAATCACCTCTTCTAAATCTGTTCAATCCGAAGGCAACGACAGAAATTCACACGGACGCCAGTAAATACGGATACATTGCAGTTCTACTACAGAAGGATGAATATGACCAGTTATTGTGTTATTATGTTATGAGCCGTAAAACAATACCGGTAGAAGAAAAATACCACTCGTGTTGGCAATAATCGAGCCACTAAAGAAGTGTAAAATCTACGTGTCAGGGTTGAAGTTTAAAATCATTACAGACATTAAGAGTGTCCAGGTGGGCCATGTTTCTCCAAGAGTTTGATTTTGAAATTGAGCATCGCTCTGGTTCAAGGATGCGGCATATAGATGCGCTAAGCAGAAGATTCGTCGAAGACTCTTTGAGCTATGGCATTAAAGAAGCTCAGTTGATGACGAATAGACTCGGGCGGTCAGGAAGGTCTTAAAAAACTCCGATTATGAAAATTTTTATTTAAAGTATGGAATTTTATACAAAGATCCAGTAAAAGAGTTGGTGGTTATACCAACACCAATGGAACAAGAAATTATTGACATTGCACATAGACAGGGACACTTTTCCATCAAGAGGACTCAAGAACTAGTTGAAAAATCATTTTATATTCCGGATTTGTTTAAAAAGGTTTCGAAAGCTGTGAAAGGATGCGTAAAATGCATCGTGGCTAATTCAAAAGCGTGTAAAAAGGAGGGGTACCTTCGACCTATCAATAAGGAACACACTCCTCTAGTGACATACCATATCGATCACATCGGGCCGATGGAGCAAACTCACAAGAAGTACATATAATCACATATTCGTGGTTGTTGACGCATTCTTGAAATTCGTGGCTCTATCCAACGAGGAGTATAGGTGGTAGAACAAATGAAGTTGCATTCGAAAATCTTTGGGAATCCTCCGAGAGTTATATCCGATCGAGGACCGGTGTTCACATCCACAGCTTTCAGAGAATATTATCAAGAGGAGGGCATCCAACACTGGGTTATATCAACCGGAATTCCTCGAGGAAACGGTCAGGTGGAGAGGATACACAACATCATAATTCCAATGTTGACCAAATGCTGTGTTGGAAGTACTAGAATTTGGTATAAACATGTGGATAAGATCCAAAAAATAATAAACAACACCCCACCTCGAAGTACAAGATTCAGTCCATTCCGAATCCTTACGGGCTTAGAAATGCGCATTCCGGACTATCCAGATCTCAAGGGAATCCCGACAGAAACGATGGTAGAAGAGTTGGAGGTTGAACGAAATTCTACGAGAGCAAAACTTCGCGAAAACATTGCCACGATACAGTTGGAAAATAGATGAAGCTTTAACAGAGACAGAGTGCCAGAAACAAACTATGCCGTATATAAGTTAGTCGCCCTTAAGCGCACTCAGGTTAAAATAGTAGTGTTAAACAATGTTATATGTATATACATATGTATATATGATGTTCAGAAGGTCGGCGAACACGAAGGGCCTTTGAGGACGAATGCCGTCACAGAGAATTTGAAAAGGTGGAGCCCTTCATTCGGGACGAATGAACCAGCAGGATGGCCGATTGTGGGATAGTTAGCCAAATACTCGAACATAACATTACAAAACAACGCAGATGTCAAAGACACAAAACGACAAAATAACACGAAGACAGTAACGGGCTAGGAACATAGAAAAGCCAAAGAATACGGTGCATAGCAATCACAAGATACCAGATTTAAATGACGACACGAACTAACACAAACACATGAGCAAAATACTGGTTTTGAGTTTTTTAAAGCAGTAGACAGAGTTAGGGTTGTTAGGAAAGCATTTGTGGTAGAACATTAAAAGAAGGAAGACGTGCCAAGTTGTGGAAGTTAAAGATAAAATAAAGCTGATTAATAAATGAATAAAAGTGGTCTATTTTTTACACTCACTGGGAATATTAAAACCCACAGACATGAGATGGACCGTCTATATCTCGCACGTGTTACATTCTGCTATGTAACAATACGCCACCGCTTCATGTGCAGCATACCTACTTTAAATTAACATTGTAATTATATATCTACATGTAGGTATGTACATACCATATGTACAATACATATGTATATATCTTCTTACATATTTGCAATGTGCATGTTAACAGAAAGCAGAAACACTCAGGAAAACTTTTTTTTTCCAGAAAAACAGAATACAATATCAGAGGCGTAACAGAAACAGATGATTAACCGAGAGAACAGTTAGCTAAACCAAATCAATACCAAAGTAGGTAGCAGAATAGTCGACCATGATTTGTTTTCCATAGCCTGGAAAACATTGGACTATTAGTTGGGAGCTTGGCTTGTACCAAAAACTAATAAACTACCGGGATGTTCGAGTAAAGCAAAGTTGTGGAGTGCATTCTTTTTAGAAGTCTGGAATCTGTCTTGATAGTCACGTCGTGCTTTTACTAACTTACATACATATAAAGTATTATACATTTGAACAAAATAAAACATTTATAAAAAATAATTTGCTAAAGAATTTTTATTTTTTTTTTTATTCTAAAAGTATTTTTTAAGTATGTAATTCGCGCGAGTTATGAGTTTGTATCTACTTGTCCAGCCCTTACAAATAAACATAACTTATTTGAATATCGTCTTACTTTAAACGACTGACTTGATATCATAAACTAACCTATCACATATGTAGCGTTAGCATTTTAAGCAAAAAAAATTATAATCAATGCATTTATCTGTGGTGTTGATGTTTGAGTCACTGTTCCAAGCCCAATGGATTGACCCCTTCTTTTAAACACATCTTCCCCTCCCAATAATTCAATTGACCATACTAGTCTCTCTTTCCAATCCACCAGAGAGCCTGATAACTGTAATCATCCCTCTATTTTTGAGTTCCCTCATTCCACTTTCTTCGCAAACTTCCTCTCTTCCTGTAATTTTGTTCCGATAGTAAATTTGTCTCTTTTGTCCTAGAGAGTGTTGAGTAGTCCGAACTCTATTGGAAGAAGTAGGAAGCCTTGCTAAAGGTTACAAATCGTGTGGGAATAATTTACTTTAGATATGAATGTTTACCTTATATGTAGGTTATGTACCGTGATTTTGTTAGATGTGGCGATTTTAAATTTTGAAAATCTGTATATCGCCACACCCAAAAAAAAGGCGATATTTGGAGCTATTGGGATATTTTATTTTGTATTAAAATCTTAAAATTGACAATTCTTCTTATTTTAAATAAAACTTCACATCTTTCGCATTGCTAGTTGCTGAATGAAGTCACAGAATTTTTTTAATCTGAACACACCCCACTTGAAAAAGTGAAATCTACTTCTTGTCTATAGCATCAATAACAAATGTCAAAATAAATAACTGTAAGTGCAAGGCACCGCACAATCTTTATATCCCGTATTGAAAATGAACGCACATATTTTTCAGCAAGAAAATAAAAATTGTAACAACAATGAGCAAGAAAAAGGAAAAAATTTTCAAATACAAACAGGAATAGGAACAATTGCAAATATATATTTAAAACGTAAGAAAAAAGCTTTCATATTCTTGTAATCACTGTGGAAAGATATGTTCATTAAATTTCCTTTTGTTTCATACAAAATGTTGGTTAACGAAATCAAAAAAAAAAAAAAAAAAAAAATGGATTCACCAAAATAAAAATAAAAACCAAACCGATGAACACTACTGGTAAACAAGGCTTTTTTCATAGTTCAGAATAGTACTCATAGTTTCTTAAAGTTTTAGTGACAAAGAAAAATGAAAAGTCAAAAATAAGTGAGCTAAAACTTGCCCACTACACCACATGCCATAGTTCAATACGCTCCATTAATCACCTTGGAGAAATCTTCAATGCTTTCTGCATTTCGGCTAGTGCACCGTCTGTAAAAATACACAAAACTAAATGTTCGGCATTAATTAGAAAGATTAAAGCTCTCTCATTTTTGGAAGAACTGTTGAAAGAATTATTAGGTACAAGATATTCTCTTTTACTTGATAAATCAACAGACATATCGCAAAGTAAATTTTTATGTATCTGCATAAGATATTTCTTCCAAAAATGCTGGTAGTATTGTTACAAGCTCCCTCGGTATTGTTGAAGTTACAGAGTGTTCAGGAAAAATACTTGCCGAAAACTTGTCACGTTTCTAAAATCCACTCAACTAAATATAAGTGACATTATCGGCATTTGAGCATATGGAGCCAGTAATCTTTGAGGAAAATACAATTATCTGTACACACATTTAAAGTAAATGGTTGCAAGCTTAATGCTTGTTAAATGCATTTGTCATAGCATACATTTATGTACATCAAAAGCATCATCCACTAAAACTGGATTATATTGTTCGTGAAACGTATAACTGGTTTGCACACAGTTCACTTCGTAAAAGCAAATACTATGATGTTTACAAGCTTATAAATGACGACAACAAACCACTTAACCTTAAAGCACTTTGTAACACCTGTTGGTTTTGTCATTTTGATGCACTGAAACGCATTTATGGTCAGTTTTTAGAACTGAAAAGGGTTATTCAGCAAAAATTTTAAACAAACTCTCCCAAGATACAAGAACTTACCTTCTTTCTGGGGTCTTGCCAATAATAAAGGAAATGTATAAACTTAACATTTATTTTCAAGCTTCAAACATTGATTTTTTGAAAGCGCAAAAAGAAATTGAAATCGTTGCACGTTGCTTTGCAAGTAAGCTTTTGTCGATTGTACCACCTTTAAATCTTGATGGTGCGGAAATATTAGATTTGATAATTCTAGACAAAATGAAGCCTTGCAAAGGAATAGATTTATGTTCGGAGTTTGAAAGAAACGCGAGAGAAAAGAATGCAAACATTGAGTGTATTAATGCAGTTAAGAACCAAGTGAAGAATTTTATTCTTGTTTTATAAGCCGAAACGCGATAAAGATTTTCCGCCAGCAATCAACTCTTTGCAGCCATTGGGTATTTTTCACCGGATGTTTGTTTGAGTCAACTACTACCTAGTTGGTCCAACGAATTTTATCCAGAATCCATACCCAAAGTGAAGTTTTGAAAAAAAGTGTGTAAGATGACAAATGCTTTGGGAGAACGGAAGTTCTTGGATGTTGGGGAATGTGCATTAAGTGCACTTTCTCTGCCAGCAAGCAATGCAGTGGTCGGGCGCGCATTTTTTTATATGAATGCCATTAGACAAAAAGCAGGTCGAGAATGGAAATCGATGTGTTAGATGCAATAATTCGGGTACGCATTCATTCAAAAGTTAAGGACATATCTTGTAATAATTTTGAACCATCAGCTGAATTGCTTTCCGCTTTTAATGCCAAAATATATGAAAACAACCCGGTTGATGAAATACATACATTGAGTATATATGGTAGAACTCAAGTACTAATAAGAAAATAAGACCGAAGAAAATAATGCAGCATGCATACCTAAAAAAATATTAAACATTATACATACAATGAAGAGTTGATAGTTAACAGTAAGCAATCATGTTGTTTTGCTTTCATTGCTAATGCGGCTTTTCCCAAACTAGTCCAACCGATGACGCTGAAGCAATTCCGTTGCTCAGCTGTTTCAATCTGCTTATCTTATTGGTGTTGACAAACAAAAGTCAATCCAAACCTAATTTTTTGTTAAGCTGAGGTTACGTGTTGATTATGCTTGTGGTGTTGTTACCAAGTAATAACTAGGTAGGTAATTTGACGATGGTAATACTGATGATGGTGATGGTGTTGTAATGCAGGTAATTCTTGCATTGTGCACACGCCCACGATGCCCCCTTTACCATTCATTGCTCATTCCGTCCGAGTTAGTGCACCACAAAGCGCGCTTTTTTCTCTCTTTTTATACCCAACTATGAGTATGTCGCCTTAGTGTTTATCTCCCATATCTCATTCTGCCACGCACGCTACCCCCACCCGTTTCCTGTTGCTTTTTCGTTTTTTTAAATTTTTGACATTCAGTCGAGATGAGTGTTCAGGAAAGTTAAAGTGGAAAAACTTTATTAGCTATGTAGGACCACTATTGGTGAAATAGTGATACAACACCGTCAAGCAACGGTCATAAACACAATCCTTGTTGAATACCATCTTCGTTTCATCGGAGTTCGGAACCACTTTTTTTATAATTTATTATTTAGCTTTTTCGTTTCTTCGGAGTTCGGAATCAGTTGCTGTCGCTTTTTCGTTTCATCAGAATTCGAAGTTACTGCCCAACCAACGATAAAAAGTTTCACTTAAAAAAATAAAGAATCATCATGCACGCGAGGAGCGAGTGCACTTTTGCTTATGCACTCGTTGATGGTCAGGTTAGCACTTCCATTTTCTAATAATCTTGCTAAAGCTAAATGGACCATGGATCATATTTTTGAAAATAATTTCGTGAAGTGTCTTCTCATTGGTTATATAAGGTATTCTTGCGCTGATAACGTTATTAATTTTATTGAATCTCAACTTGTCATTTAACCAAAGTAGAATGTTGACATGGGATAAGCCGCGTTTCTGCCAATCTAAAAAGTGTATAAAACAAAGCACTTCTCCATATATGTTTCATCTATTTATAATTGACAGTTGCTTTTTAACTTATCGGCATAAAACTGATTAGCCAGTAGATGGCATTGTAATGATATTTAAATCATTTTCTTGTATCATCATGTAATATGTATACTATAGTCCATAGATGACACATTTTGTTTGAAAAGAAGTTGCGGTATTTGAACATAATAGCTTTCCTGCTCCTTGCTAAAAATGTACGAAGTAGTAGTAACGGGCTTACTCAATTCATGGGATACACCTTTCCTTGGTAAACTAAAAGATTAGGCTGTATGGGAACAAGCATAAAAAAAACAAGATATTGATATTTCTGTCTCCGACACTCTTTTTTATTTTCATCTCTTATCTGGTTCTTCTTATTCAATATATTACTTTTTTGACGACAGTACTCTCGGCTTTTCATATTCGTTTCCGAATTGGGGAACTATCAACGGAGTGGAATTTAATGCTTCCAAAACACAACACTGTCTGCTGTCGCTAAAGCGAAATTTAATTACCCAAGCATTATTTATCAATGGCACTTGCATCGTTAAAATCGAACAACTTTCTATTATCGACAACTTACATTGGAATGACCACATATTCGAAGTCGCCAAAAATACTGCAAAATGTCTAGGATACTTCACCTCCTCTGACCAGGAGGATATGTTTATTTAATATTAAACATTTAAACGTAGACTTAACCTTTTTTTGATCGCCATCACATTCTTGATTTCGTGAAACTACAACATATAGTTATTTTTACCATTAACTACCTTATTTCTATAAATGTTTCGAATGTGTATACTTTTTCCATTTCGGAACTATCATATATTGCCATTCTAAGCGCCATAACTTTTTTGTTTAATTCGTTGTAAGTCCGATAGTATTTTCACACAACATCTTGTAATTTTTTCATCGAATAGTTTTATATGTTAAATTCATTAAATTTTCTACAAGACACAAAATTGAGAAGCCTGTACTCATTAAATTGTTAACATCTTAAATCGCTTAGTGTTTTTTATATATATGACTTAATCTCAACTTTTATCGCTTCATGGTTTGTATTTAGTCTGATTTGCTTACCGCTGTAAAAAATAGTTCACGCATATCTGTTTTAACTAGTAGGAGGTGTGTTCAAAAAATAACGGGAATTTTTAAATTTCGCGGGTTTGGATAGTGCGATTGTCAAATTTTTTTTTATTATGTTGGATTTAAAAAAAAAATCCATTTTAAAGTTATAGCAAATAATAAGGGAGAGCGTACCCTGCAGCTGCGGCAAGGCTCCAAACTTTAAACGCGTTTTTCTCGAAGCTACTTGACCGATTCGGCTAAAATTTTAACACAATATTCTACACATGAATGGTTCTGTCCGGTATTAGAATTAGATTTTTTATCCACTTATTTTTATCTCGACTTAAAACCGAAAAAACAGCCGATTTTTGAATTTTTTTTTACAAGGCCACCATTTTGCTATTTATTACTCAAATCTTTTAAATCTGCTACGCGATGGAATGACAACCCTACTTAATAATAATCTTTGTGGAATTTTGATTTCAGATGATTACAAAAGGAGCAATCAGGACGGCCAGCCACCTATTTTTTTTTTAAAGAGACCTACTTTACCTCACCAAAATGACGTTAAAATATTTGTTTTTATTTAACAAAATTTGTTTTTGTATTATTCTATAACAAAATAATAAAATTTAATTATCATAATAATATTGTATTTTATTTTCCACAAAAAAATCTTTAAAAATTTTAAAAAATTAACCTCGGTCATAAGGCTACCCCTTGAAGTATGATAGCTGTATTCATTGTTAACTTTGTCTGTGGCAGCCGTTAAGGTAAGACGTGTTTTTATGAGCTCGGCGATTTCCGTTTGTTAAAAGAAATGTATGGAAGAATTTGTATCAAATTTTGTGTAAAAAATGGAATCAAGTGCTCTAAAACAATGTTACAAGCTCTTCCAAGATAGACGAGAAGATGCCAATAACTAACCTCGCTCTGGATGATAACGTCGAAGCTGTAAACAAAATTGTTTTGGAAAATCGACGAATTACCATAAGAAAAGTTGCTAATGATGTAGGCATATCGGTCGGCTCGTGTCATGCATGAGGTGTGTCAGCGAAGTTTGTTCTGAATCTTCTTAATTTTGTTTAGAAGAACTGTGGCATGAGCGTCGCTCAGTAGCTCATGAATGGCGTCAATGTTGATCCTCACTTGCTCAAAAGGGTTACAACTGTTTCCTGTTCCTGAACCTGTTCCCAGCACTGAAGAGACCTTATAAAGGACAGAGATTTGCAACGACATCGCTGGAAGAGTTCAAGGCTATACCAAAAAGTGCGTATGAGAAGCCCTTCGAGGATTGAAAAAAGAGTGGAAACTAGTGTATTACATATGAGGAGAATTATTTTAAAGAGGACAATATTAATATTGATGAATTAATAAATGTTATATATATTTTTAAAAAAAAAAAACTAAAATTCCCGTTATTTTCTGAACACATCTCGTACATAGTCAATTAGAGTCCGAGTTGAACCGACGATTCTGATATATTTGTCAATCATTTGAGTAATAAATTATAGTACTACTTATATTTCTTTTATTACCATCGTTTACCATGAGATCTCGCATAATAAATTCACGTTCCCCATTGTCCAAATGTCTCAATAGTTGACTTGCATAAAAGCTTAAAAAATCATTCGCCGCGGAATTTGTTAATCTATGCACTACAATAAACGACCACCTTTGATCATAGATCGAAACGTAAACTTTCTATAGCCATGCAAAGTAATCAATTTTTGTCAAGACCTTTATTTCATGTCGTATCCCCTACCTTATATATGTTATAACTTCCCCCGTGAGTCCTTATTTTCAAGTAGAATTTATACGAGTATAATAGTTATTGTTAATTTCAATTAATTTGTTTCAAAATCGTTCATTATGTGTGTCTCAGAGAGCCGTATGCATTCCAGCACTAAAACATACTTTACATTCGGTCTTGAAATCCGTACTTATGTACATGATTAAAGCTTAGATATTTATAACACCCTTTCACATAAATTGCTTCCGTATTTATTCCAGCCAACGCTCATCTTACTTGCTTTAATTATTTCCCTAAAAATGTTTACATCCAAACCAAGAACCTACCTTCCTATTTTTATTTTTCTACATACCATAGACTTGAATTCTATGTCTACATCTTTTCATATTTCGTTTTGATTTTTTATACAATTTATTAATTCACTTTCATTTAGTTTATTTGCAATAGAATTAATTTAATTCTTCGCGTTCTCATTTCTAGCACGTTTACGTTCTAATCCTTTCCAAGCTTTTCCTTTATATTTTGTATATATTTTAATTCTTGCGGTTTTTTTTTTTCAAAATTTGAACGTTTATCTAAGAAAAACATGTACAATAGTATTATTCAAAGTATTGCCCATCTTAAGCTATGACTTTTTCCCATCTTTCTGGCAATTTGTGGATCCCATCCCAAAAGTACTGCGCCTGCTTGGCAAACAGAATGAATCAAGCCAATTTTTGATATTCTGCTCTGATGTGAACCGTATTTCAGTGAGGGCGTTCTGCATCGACCGGAACAAATGGTAGTCAGAAGGGGCAAGGTCTGGGCTATAAGGCGGGTGGGGTAAGACTTCCCATCCATTGTTTTCCAAATAGTTCTTAACCGGAATATCAACGTGGGGCCGAGCGTTGTCATGATGGAAAATTATTGCCTCGTGTCTGGTTGCATATTCCGGGCGTTTTTCGGTTACTGCTCTCTTCAAATGGATAAATTGTGTTCGGTGGCGTTGTCCATTGATGGTTTCACCCAGTTTTAGCATCTCATAATACAACACACCCATCTGATCCCACCAAATACAGAGCATTACCTTCGCGCCATGAATATTCGGCTTTGCCGTTGATTTGGCTGGTTGGCCGGGTTTCACATATGATTTTTTGCGCTTGGGGTTGTCGTAAGGGATCCATTTTTCACCACAAGTAACAATCCGATGCAAAAATGACTTCTTTTTGTGGCGTTCTAGCAGCATTTCGGACATGCAAAACCGCCTTTCGGTTTCCTTGCTTTGAATATATCCAGCTGCTTTTAAACGTTTTGAAATGGCTGCTTGAGTGACACCCAAAGATTCTGCGAGCTCTTCTTGTGTTTGGCAACAATCTTCATAGAGTAATGCTTCCAGTTCTTCATCTTCAAACTTTTTTGGCTGCCCAGGACGTTGATCGTCTTCCAAGCCAAAATCACCACTTTTAAATCGTGCAAACCACTTTTGGCACGTTCGCTCAGTTAGCGCATGTTCACCATAAACTTCCACCAAAATACGATGACTTTCGGAAGCAGTTTTCTTCGTATTAAAGTAATGAAGAATTCCCCGCAAAAACACTTTTTCAGGCACAAAGTTCGACATATTTGAGTGAGAAAAAATTATTGTTGTTTACGCTTCAAATGAGTGACATATACTGAAATGACGTACAATGACAGTAGCTTTCCAGCGCATGTTCCAATGGTATAATAACAATGGAATAATACAAGTTACGCCACCTTTTAGCAAACCGCACGAATAGACCACGCAGTTATAGACCATTATATTATATATCTTTATCCAACTCGAAGTCGTGTGGACCTGATGGTACTTTTATCTAACTTTGTACTTAAAATGACAGCATGTTTCTTAGTTGATGTCTTGGCTCTTATTTATAATCGTTGCATGTTTGATAGTGTCTTTTCTGAAGATCTCAAAGGTGCAGGCGTCATTCCTTTATATGGAAAAGGTCCAGCTACAGAAATTGGTAACTATCATATAGGCCCATCTCAATTCTTTCGGTTTTTAGTAAAATTTTTAAAAAAACTTATGAAAAATAGAATAATGAGTCTCTTAGATAATACTAGGTTTTTTAACCCTGCGCAATTTGGTTTCTTCATTATCCAATGGTTTTGGTCATACCTTAAAAACAGGTCACAAAGAGTAAAACTTGACGAGGTAAGGAGTGGAGTTTAATATATTAACTCAGGCGTTCCTCAAGGCTCAGTTTTAAATCCTATTCTGTTCCTCGTCTATATTAACTCTCTCTTTGCTTAAGGTTAAAAGGGTTCATTAACTGCTTTGACAGATGACATTGGCTTTACTTATGTTTTAAACAGCCCATTGGACCTAGTTTGTGATTTTAATTGGGATATTAGTCTATTGAGACTGGTTCGCTGAACACAATCTAGTAATAAGCTCAAAATCTAAGATAATGGTTGTTAGTTTATCCTTTTCGTATAATTTTGATGTAAATGTTTTTTCCACGCTCCTGAGTGTAATAGATTCAAACTATCCTACTGCTGTCTGTTTGTTGTTGTTCGTCTGGTTTTTAGTCTCACTCCTTTACAAATAATCTTAACTGTAGTAGTATAGGGTGATTCATCGTGAGGTTTGATTTATAATGTAAAATAAAATACATAACATTTTTATTATCGGTTAAAAGAACAATTCGTGGTATCTACTTCTTGAAAACGATATCATGTAAATGTTGACCAGGACTACGTCTGAGGTGGTCTATTCGGAAGGCCTAATTTTGGGCTACTCGTTCGAGCATAGCGAATGGTATCTCGCGGATAACACGAGTAATGTCGGCTTCCAAAGCGTCAATCGTAGCAGGCTTATTCCTAAAGACCTGAGACTTTACATATCTCCAAAGAAACTAGTCTAAAGGTGTGATATCGCACGATCTAGGCGGCCAATTTACCGTAGCAAAACGTGAAATTATGTGCTCACCAAAATGATTTCTCAACACACCCATTGTTTCAAGCGCTGTATGGCTCGTAGCGGCGTCTTGTTGAAACCAGAGCTCAGAGAGATCATGTGCTTGAATTTCAGGACTATGTGCTAGTCAGTCAATATGGCGCAATAACCGTTAGCATTGACGGTAACATTCTGATTTGCCTCATTTACCATAAACCATAAACCACACAATACGGTTGTTTTTAATAGATGAAATGGAAGCTCTTTTTACTCTTCGGGTTGCTCATCAGCCCAAATATGGCAATTTTGTTTATTGACGTATTGACATTGAGCCAGAAATGGGCTTCATCACTGAACAAAATTTCACGATAAAACACCGGATTTTCATTGAGTTTTTCCAGAGCCCATTCACTGAAAATATGACGCAAATTCAAGTCGCCTGGCTTCAATTCTTGTACAAGTTAAATTTTATACGCTTTTAGGCGGAGATCCACACGTAAAATACTTCAAGCTAAGCTGCTGAGAATGACGACGAATCGATTCGCCACGGTATTCGCGTACCCTCTTAGTTCTCACTCTTCACTACGTGTTGGATTTTGTCTAATCGGTCGAGTATCATCCGCTAATGTAAACTGGGACTGAAATTTGCGAATAATATTGGCAGTAGTGGTTTCAGTAGGTCGATTATGCGCACTGAAAGCTTCTCGAATCGCACGAAAAACATTTTTCACAGAACGCTGATTTTCGTAATACAGCTGAACAATTTGGAGAGCCTGTTTTGGTGTGTCTTTCCAGGATGACTTACCAAACGATAGTGAACAAAAATGACAAAGCAGTTTGATAGGAGTCACGCGTGATTTGTTAAAAAAAGCCTATTGAAAATTAAACCTCACGATGAATCGCTCTATAAATGTTTCCTATGGTTGAGAGAGTTGATGGATTTAAATATTTGGGACTAACCTTAGATTCTAGGATGTATTTTGCCAACCACATTAATGCATTGAAAACTTACTTCCGTTTCACCCTTCGTCATTATTTTTATTATTTGCGTAATGTATGCTCAACCAAGCCTTTGAATATAATTTATTATGGCATTTTTCATGCCATAAAATGGTATGTTACCATGTTACAATATGGTATTGTTTGTAAGGGGGCGTGTATCGTAATAAGATACAACCTCTGCTGATTTTACAGACAGTCCTAAGAAAAGTCTGTCGTAAGTCTCGTACATAGACATCCTAGTTTTCCTTTTTTTTTGTGCCATAAAAATTTTTTCCGGTCCGTCACTTGTATTGTTTTAAGGTTTTAAAATTATTTTAGTGCCTGGCAATCGTATTTTTCGTTTAATTTCCCGTTATAATCTTCGTGCTAATCTTTCTAATTTCTTGTTAGTACCTAATTACTACTAATTTTTTCTGTTTTTTCTTATCGGTTATTTAATGAACTTCCGCAGTCCTTCAGGACAATAGCAATATCTAGAAGCTTTTTAAAACGCGTTAAAATATGGCTATTCAGCCTTCATTATGACACGTTGGAATTTTGTATCTATAACATTTTGGTTTAATCATTCTTGTTCTCCTCCTCGTTAACATTTTACCTTCTTTTTTCTTAACTACTTTGTTTTCATGATTTTGATAATGTTGTAGTTTAAAATTTTTTCTTTGTTTTTCTTATTTCAACGCCATAATTTTATTTACTTTCGCTCTAACAAATTAAAGTCAGATTCCACACTATTTTATATCCATATTTAAATATTGAATGTCACCAATTTTTCTTATAATTTAAATTTTTACATTTATGTATATTTAGTAAATTATTTGATTGTATTCTAAACCAATAAGAAAAATAACTACTACTACTACCCCTCTACAAAAATCCGTTATGTTATTGCGGCGCCGTTGTTATCGTACTCTCATCCGCTTTCTTTTTAGCTAGTTTGCATATGTAATGTACATAACACGTGGGCTAAAAAGTCCGACAGGGCACCACCATTCATATCATTTTCAGTTAGTACCAACCTTCACAAAAAAGTGTATAAATTTGACAGCTGTCGGACGATTAGTTCTCGAGATATAGCGTTGTGAGTGAAGCAACTTTTGTTATTGTGAAAAAAAAAAAATGGATTCAAAGCAATTTCGTGTTGATCATTGCTTTTTGTTGGGGAAGCAATTCGTAGCCAAATTCATTCAATTTTGCCATCGTTTTCACCGACTTGTGACACAGTGCATTGTCTTGATGAAACAGCACTTTCTTTTTCTCCAAATGCGGCCGATTTTCTGCGATTTCGTCCTTCAAACGCTCCAACAACGCAATGTAATAGTCGCTGTTGATAGTCTGCCCCTTTTGGAGATAGTCGATGAAAATTATTCCATTTGTATCCCAAAATACGGATGCCATAACCTTGCCAGCCGACTGTTGAGTTTTTGGTCGTTTTGCCGACTGCCGACTTGACTCTGGTGTGAAGTGATGGAGCCAAGTTTCATCCATTGTCACATACCGACGCAAAAATTCTGCTTTATTGCGGTTGAACAGCTTTAAGCACTCATCATCAACACGTTGTTGTTTTTGGTCGACTGTGAGCAAACGCGGCACCACTTTAAACAGAGCTTTCGTACGTCCAAATATTCGTGTATGATATATCCAACACGCTCTTTTGATATCTTCAAAGCCTCAGCTATTTCGATCAACTTCACTTTACGGTCATTCGTAATCATTTTGTGGACTTTTTTGATGTTTTCATCTGAAACACCATCTTTTGGACGTCCACTGCGTGCATAATCTTCGGTGCTTGTATGACCACTTTTAAATTTTTCAATCCACTTGCGAATGGTTCGTTCGGCTGGTGCCCATCAAAAACCAATGATAAATCAACACACGAAATTGCTTTGAATCCATTTTTTTCACAATAACAAAAGTGAAAACTTCACTCACAATGCTATATCTCGAGAACTAATCGTCCGCCAGCTGTCAAATTTATACACGTATCTTTTGAAGGTTGGTACTAACTGAAAATGGTATGGATTTAATTTAAGTGGTGCCCTCTCTTAGAAAACTTGTGACTGCTCTAACGTCTTAATGTCTGGCTCTAAAGGCCACATGACGTCCTGGATATAAGGTCCGGGGGACCTGAGGTATGTCGTAAGATAAATTATATTAAGAATGCAAATTGGAACAAGTGGCCATATCCTAATTTGTCTTCTGCTCAACAACATCTTTTATACTGAAATGAAACATCAGGGACATTATCAATGATTCTTTAACCAAATCCCATGGAAACTGATGTTCTGGTTACAAACCAAGCCACTGACACGGGTTCAGATTCCGTATGTACTCAGGTAACAGCCCCTTAAGCTTTTAATCAAAGTGAGTTGTACGATTTAGTGAGAGACTTAATATAAATTTGCCCAAAAAAGGTTCTCAAGTATTGGCACATTTTATCGCACTCTGGAGACAAATTTGCTATCATATTTTCCGACTTAAGGGAGTTTAGAATAGTCAGTGCCATAACGTTTTAGGTTTTATGTTGCATACAGGTTTACAAAAGCAAAGACCAAGTAATGGGTGTTTTTTTTATAGATAGTAGTAATATGAACCTAAACTGCGTTCTGTTGCATAACGGCTATAAGAAAAATTCCTTATCTATTGCACATTCAACAAATATGCAAGTAGAATACACAAATACTATATTTTCTTAAAATTGGAGAGAATTTTATATCGAGAGTACAACTAGGTTTTTGTGTAGACCCCAAAATGGTTTATTTTCTCTTAGAATAACAAGTTGGTTACACTTAATATCCGTTTTTATATGTTTGTGGAATAGCGGTGACAACATTGAACTATATTTGTTCAATAAGTATCAAACTCCATTATTGACATTCCTATTTGGATCGATACCCTAAAAATGTTTTCTAGCTTAAGCGAAGAAAAAGGTGAAAAATATATAAACAATGGAAGAGCAGTATCAAGGAAGTTAGGACGTCCATATGATGAAAGATTACTGCTGGAGTCTTATCAGGGATCTGAAATAAATAAATCACACATGGAAATGTGTGAAATTCAAAAACAATTTGCTAATGATTCTGCGTGATTTAAAATTAAACCATTTTCAAATTTTTTTTTTTTTGTTTGTTTGTAAATATTATTTTTCAGGTATTAAAAAAAAAGCAGGGCTGTCAGAATAAAACTGGAATCATTTCGTAATCAGCACAATCATTATATTTAAAAATAGTTATCATAACTCATTGAAAAAATTTAGCATCGACCATTTTTACTAATTTGACTAACAAGAAGAAAATAACTGAAACATCAGGCTAAGGACTGTTTTGCTATTTAGCTTCAAACACCATTTCTGGACATTTTTTACTTCAGTTTCTTTTTTTTACTTTTTAAGTTTTATCTGGGATCTAACGTTATGTAAATACCTGGCCAATTGTGGATTAGTCGGGCCTAAAACCACAATTAAGTCTTTGATAAATGGTTTTGACGTAATGTAAAACAAAATCTCCTTGGTGATTTGAAAAAAACTGACGCCTGTATACGAGAGTGGGTCAATAAGTCCATGTAAATAAAAACAAATGATATTGCTACCTCAAATCCAACATATTGCTTGTCAAGAAACATCTTTCGAAAGAGTGCACCCAAATTTTCAGACAGATCTGACAAATAATTTTGTTGCGGCAGCCATTTGAAATAGACACTTACGAGAATTTTCGTAAAAATGGTAAAAAATGAATTTTTTGTGCTCATTAAACATTATTTTTTGGGGAAAAAACAGGAGTCTTCATAATCGATTAGACCAATACATCACTGGTTTGCTCAATTTCGGTGCTTTGGTACCAGCACAAATGGCGCTGAACGTTCTGGTCGCCCAAATGAGGTCACCACACTAGAAATGGTCAATGAAATCCACGGTATGATATTGGACGATAGGTAAGTGAAGGTGCGCAAACTTCAAGAGGCTACAGGCTTATCACATGGATCAGTGATTTCAGTTTTGCAATCCATCAGATGAGTTCCGCATTCGTCTGACAACTTCAATGCTGATGTTCAATCACAATCCGAATGAATTTTTGCGCCGTTTCGTAATCGTAAATGAAACATAGATTTATCACAATATAACAGAGAACAAGTGGACTTCTCCTGGTGTATCGAAGCCGAAGAAGGCCAAAGAACGACTGTCGACTGTCAAGTTTGAAAGCCCCACGTTGTTTAGTATTTGTTTGGCAGCCATCAATAGTGAAATTTGTCAGTGAATTGGAGAAAATTGGTCATCGTTATGTGATACAATACTTTTATTTGAAAGGCCTCAGCCCAACTAATATAAAAGCTGAACTGGATTTTACTCTGGGTGAGTCTGCTCCTTCGTTTACAACAGTAAAATTTTGGGTTGCTGAGTTTAAACGAGGCCGTACGAGCTGCCAAGACGAGCATCGCAGTGGTCGACCAAATGAGGTGACGACTCCAGAAATGGTGAAGAAAATCCACAAAGCGGTACTTAATGATCATCGACATTTTAAAACGTGCGGTACATCGCATATTATTTGGAAATTTCGACATGAGAAAGCTGTGTGCAAGATGGGTGCAGCGTTTGCTCACACTCGAGCAAAAACAGTGTCGTTATTGCAATGGCTAAAGTTAATGAATTAAAGTTTGAATTGTTATGCACCCTATTCGCCAGTTTTAGTCCCCTCGGATTTTTTTCTGTTCCAAAAATTGAAAAAATAACTCAGTGGTCAAAGATTTTCCAACGATGAAGAAGTGAAGTCGGCAGTCGAGGAGCAAGACAGTTCTCATTATAAAAAGGTTATCGAAATTTTTGAACATCGCTGTATAGAGCTGAAAGCCGATTATGTTGAAAAATAAATAAAATTTTTGTCACTTCTGGGGACGCCAGCGTACAAGTCTACAATCGGAATGAATGCAATTAAATTGTATGAATTACATAGGTTACGAATTTCTCTCTCATCCAACATATTCTCCCGATTAAGACCCAAACATTAAGAAATGGCTCGGAGATAAGAGATTTGCGTCGAATGAAGAGGTTATCGGTGAATAATTTTTCTAGTAAATAGCGGTTAGTTCCAGTCATATGTTCAGCATTTTTAAATTGATGCTGATAATTTTCGGCTGAAGAAGGCAAGGAGTTACAATTTTTTTTTTTTTTTTTTTTATAATCAGCGTAAGTTACGTACGCATAACGTACTAATTTCATACATGTACGAGTATATACATATGTATGCACATATGGGCTCAAATCAGTAATACTTGTGTATCAGTATTATAAGTACATACATATATTGTTATTATATTCGTAGTACTAAAATGTCACTATTGAATACATGTACCTAAATATGTACACTTATGTATTTTCAATTAGGCTACACAATAACATACATATATTATGTAATATACACTCACATATTATATGTTTTTTTTTTTATTTATTATATTATTCAATACAATTAATTATACCAGTAAGTTACAGATCAAGAAAAATTACTTTACCATTAATATTACGAATATGTACATAAATTAGATATCTATAAGTGTTTTTCATTGGTATTGAATAATATTTAGATACATTCTGTGGTTAAGGCAAATAGTAGAATAGGTCGAATGTACCATATTGACAAAGAATTGTTAAAAAAGTAATTCAAAAATAGAAAGGAGAAAAGGGTGATTTATAAAAAAAGGGAAAACAAAACTAGAGAATGATTTTTGTGTTTATTATTATTCTTAATTATCGTTATTCTTAATGTACTTTTTTCTATTAAAATTAAAAATCCATTTTTTACCTCCCGCAAAAACGATAGAGCATTGATACTATAGCGTATAAAAATGGTTAAAAATTCTTGGAGCAACCGAAGTATAAAAATTTAGAAAAAAGTGGGTGCTATGTAAAAGAACAAATGCCAGGAATCTTTCGTTGCTTCGAAGCCCATCAACGGTGGGAATATCCACGAAAATGAATATCCACTCATTAGGTAAAATATTTTGAGCATTTTATAAAAGTAAAGATGTTTGAGAGGACGTATAGTTGCAAAAATTCAAAAAAACTGTATTCTAGACGTTTTTTTCTCCAAATGATTCTTATAATATGTTTTTCCACCACCAGCAAAGGTTGGATTTGGTTGCTATATATTTCTCCCCAACAAACTAGACCATATTACACCGTTGACTGTATATACATACTAGGCTAAAATAAATTGTTTGTAAAAGTTTACTAGACCAAACAATTTTAGATGAAACATTATAATGGTAGTTTTTAACGGATAGATTAGGGGTGGCCGTGGTGTAGTGGTATATGCACAGACTCCACAAGCAGAAGGTCGCGGGTTCGAATCCCGTGCGAAGCAATTCTCTGAAGAAGTCTTGTATGAAGTTATATGAAAATCACGTCGGCGTCAACTCTGACATGAAGGCATAGCACTGATGTTGAAGTAGTTGCTGGCTAGGCTAAATGTAACGATCTAACAACTAGCACGTACTAAGACCCACTGCTTGAGGATGTAATGGCTCGTCCCCGTCCAGTTTGACAACCACCTCTAGGAAAAATATCGAAACCTAAGTTTCAAACTACTACACCACCCGCTCGCGCTCTGGAGAAAAAGTTAAAGGTTAAAAGGGTATTAATATCTCCTCGGTGCGAGTGCGGATTATAAAAAAGAAAAAAGATACTTTCTAAGTAAGGAAGTATTTTTTTAAGTTTGACATCAAACTCGAGTCCTAGATACTTAAATGTAGGTACCCTCTCAATTACATCAAATCTGAATTAAATGTTTTTTCCGTACTACTTAGTCTTGCCACAAGTATCGGAACAGCACATGTTTACAATTTGTACTGTGATAAGTTATTCTAGGGAGTTGCGTAATTTTAGATGATAGGCTAAAAATCATAATTTTGATTTTATCACTAATGACTAGATTTTGATTACTGAACCAATGTCTAAGTTTTTCTAGGTCATGACCTATTTGCCAACATTACGGATAGATATTCATGTACTATCGGAGATTCATTTAGGATCTGTCAAGATAAATAATATTCTTACTTTTTCAGCACCCAATAAACAACTCAGATCTTCAACAAAAACGACCTTACTCTTTTCGTGCAACCTATAAACGCACATAAAAATAATTTTTTTTTTTTCATCAATTGTGCAAGAAACTTTAAATACATACGCACTTATTAGATTACAACTGCAGTGCTCATATTATATATGTATCATTGCACTTATCATGAAAATTAAAACCCAGTACGTTTTAAAGTTCTAGTTCATGTTCAAATATCTAAATCTCAGAGAGAAAAATTAGATCAGGCTTCTTAATAAGAGATTCAAAATGGGCTAGAAATAAAACAAAATTTTTTCTTATTCTTCGAATATTTTGATGAATAATGGAAAACAGTAAATTATTAGAATGAAAAACACGTTTTAACATCTCATCTTCAAATTTACAAAATGGAATAACATTTGGAATACAGCTTTGGGAATCATGGAATATTGAACATAGTAAAGAAAGAAATTGAGATAAATTTTTTAGGTCTTAAAAAAAAAAAGAAAATATTTCTTGTGCTTTTGTGCTTTCTAGTGACTTGTTTTTTTCTTTCAGGGTGCTAACTAGTAGCAGCGCATTCGAATTAAATTCCTTGAGAGCGAAGATTTCGTCCGTAAGGGTGTCAAGTCAATAGACAACATAGTAACACATTTTGGCAATAACAATAGAGCACCTAACTGAAACTACAGTAGAGAAGTACACACAAATCCAAACCACTATTAGCAACCACACACCGAGGTACATAATTCTAATACCATAAACTCTTTCCCTGAAACATACTACTATTCAGAACCGATCCAATGCCTGCCATCTGAAACCCGAGGCAGGCAGGTTTATATAATAAGTGAGCTCATGAAATAGTTCAAGTTTACTACCGTACATTAATATACTATCTCCCTTAGGACGATTGCTTAAATTTCTTTATAAGTCCCGAACTTGTTAATCCCGACTTCTTCGAAACCATAGAACCAATTTATGTAACAATTGTCTTAGACTCGACAATAATTGAAAACAGATGAGAAGTACAAATTTCTCATTTTCAAATTTCATTCCTATTATGATGGCTTAGCAGGTTTAGAGATGCTGAAGCAATTAGCTGCAAAAATAAATCTTAAAAAAAAGCTTCTGGAAACAAATAAAACCACCATTCCGCTTCAATTCAAACCAAACTACATGTATCAGGTGGGGTGAAAAGTAACCTCCTTGGCCGCCAGAATGCGCTTCTACTGAAAAAAAGGTTATAGTGCCCTGAAGTCCGTTCACATCTAGGCAGACATGCCAAATTTTAGTGCGATACTGTCTTTAGTTTTGTTTTGACAGTTGATTGTTGTTGACGTGTTTGGCATCATGTTGAGTATGGACAAAAACGATTTCCTTTCTTTCATAAAACATTATTTTTTGAGAGACAATGTCAAAAAAATACGTGAAATGGTGTTGGCTAACCGGAAAGTGAAGGTGCGTGAGCTAGCAGATACCACAAAGATTAGTACTGAGCGCTCACGCCATATTTTGGGCAATATTATGCATACGAAAAAGTTATCCTGCCGCTGGGTGCCGCGCATACTCACTCTTGATCAAAAACACGAACGCGAGAACACTTCGAAAGAGGGTTTGGACTTGCTGATGCCTAATCGGGCAGACTTTTGGCGTCGATTGGTAACTGTTGAACACCAGAGTACAGAATGAGTGCCCGGCAATGGACTGAAGCCGGCACGAGTGCTTCCAAGCGGCCGAGGGAGGCTCGATGAGTCGAAAAGGTTATGGCGTCGGTTTACTGAGGTTGTCATGGTATACTCTTCGTGGACTACCTCTAAAAAGGAAAAACCATCAACGCGAGTATTCCTGTGCATTATTGGAGGGAATGAAGACCGAAATTGCTGCAAAACGGCCTCACATGAAGCGAAAAAAATTTTTTTTTTTTTGCAGACAATGCACCGGCGCACAAGAGCATCGCAACTATGGCTAAAATCAATGACCTACGGCTTCCATTGCTGTCGCATCCACAGTATTCGCGCGATTTGGCTCCCTCGGACTTTTATCTCTTCCCAAACCTCAAAAGATGGCTCATCAATAAAAAAAATCAGATCACGCTAGGAAATCATCGACGCCATGGAGGAGTATTTTGCAGACCTTCCGGAATTACTTTTCGGACGGGATCAAGAAATTGGAAAATCGTTAGAATAAGTGTATCAAACTAAAAGGGGACTATTTTGAATTAAAGAAAAAAACATTTAAAAAAAAATTTTAATTTTTTTTTCATTCTCAAGGAGACTACTTTTCACCCCACCTAGTATGTTCGAAGTACTTACATTGAAAATGGGATACACGAGTATACATTAAACCTACTATAAATAATTCAAAGGTACCTGAAGGTATCGTGGAAGTAATCAATCTGTCAAATCAAGTACAAAAACTATTTTTAGAAAAGCACCCAAGGGCAGAACTTAACACCAACTTCAATGAAGTGAGTAACATCTCAATAAAACATGATTCCGACTATATAGAATCTTTACCTAATGGTGAAATAAATAAATTATATAGAATGGATCATCTGGATAAGGAAGAACCAGAGACACTTTTTAGATTTTGTAAACAGTTTGAGTTTCTTAAAACATCGTATCAGAACAAATAACGAAATACCAGTGTACATCAAGTCTTATAAAGCCGAAATTAAGTCTTAGGTACAAGAGTTTCTGAAGCAAGGAAACATAAGGTCAAGTAACTCCCCATAGAGCAGTCCAATATGGATTGTCTCCAAAAAACAGAAATGGCGGTTGGTAGTGGATTATCGTAAGCTAAATGAGAAAACAATTAGTGATCGATATCCACTCCCCAATATAATCGAAATTCTAGACAAATTGTAGAGGTGTATGTGTTTCACGACGTTAGATCTAGTTTTTGGATTCCTTCAAATTGAAATCGACTCAAGAGATATAAACAAAACAGTTTTTACGGCGCACAATAACCATAACGAATGCCATTTGTCCTAAAAAACGCCTGCTCAACATTTGAAAGGTTAATAGATAATATGTTAGGAGACTTGCAGGGAAGTATATGTCTCGTTTACATGAACGACATAATCGTATTCTTTGAAGAGTATTGCGAGAAATAGAGTTTAGAAGTGAACCTTTCTAAATCAGAAATCACGGTTTTTCCAAATGGTGGCAGGCTTTCTAAAGAAGAAAAGTGGGTTTTTGAAGGGAAGAAATTCGAATTGCGTCACAGTATACCTATCTTGGTGTACTTATTACTCCATAAATAAGTTTTGCAAAACATGTAGAGAAAAGAAATACTGTAGCTAAGACAGCATCAACGCAACTTGGCATTGCTTTTTGAATAAGAAGAATATGGCTCTAAGTGCATAATGGAAAGTTTTTCTGGTTGTATGCACAGCTATCCAAACCTATGGTGCTCAAGTGTGGGGTTATGGATAGTTTGAAGAAATTGATAAGCTACAACGCTATTTTTTGAAAAGAATTTTGAAACTACCTATAGACACTCCAAATTACACCTTGTCAATTGAGACGAGAGTTGAAGATTGGCACTTCTTTGCATTGGATCTACATCTACGATATGTCATGAAAACAATGTTTGAATACAACGAAGCTAGACTACCGCATAAATCTACCAAAATTCTTCTTTAAAAACAATTTTTTTGGATGAAAGTGATTAATTTTATTGCAAATAGGTTTAGTCTACACTGGAATCTGAACTTGCAACGAGAAAATGACTGGAACGAAGTACTCATGGCAGATAGTCACCATGAAAGAGAACGGAGAGGGAGGGAAAGTAGCTCAAGAATTTATAAGTCAATGGACTACTCGATAGGACAATTCTATCTTTTAGAGAATTTCAAAATTACGTGGTTCTTAAAAGCTAGATGCAATCTGCTCTCTCTAAATGGAAGTAGACTTCGAGGCAACCATTCAGTACTATGTAGCATGTGTAACATGAGAGAAGAGGAAAACATTCTCCATTTTATAAGCAGATTTCCGGTATTAAACGAATTTAAGGTGAAAAAGCAAATCTGAATAAGGGCGAACTCATAAATGTACTCAATGGAGAAAACAGTAGCGATTGCTGCAGTATGGTCAACTACATAACTATTACAATATCTTACAGAAAATACCTTATACCCGAATTTAATTACCAAGCATAATGCTTGGTAAACAAGTTTTAATTGTCTAACAAGAAAAAAATTTATTAATTTAAATTACCCGACAGATAACTCTTTAGCGTCATTGTCGTAAGTTTTTAATTTTTATCAAGAATTTTACATACTCTTATTTTTAAGCAATGTACTCAAATAGATTTAAAAGTTGAAAATAAAAAACATATATCACAATTCATAACATTACATTACATAATCGTGTTTTTCACTTCCCTTCAAGAGCATGTAGAAAATCTTAAAAGAGTTTTCTTAAAATTGCGTCAAGCCAACCTGAAAATCCAACTTAATAAGTCTAAGTTTTTGTGCAAAGAAGTAAGCTTTCTTGGGCATATTGTAACATCACAAGGTGTAAAGCCAAAACTTCAAAAATTAGGGCGATAAAAAAAATTTCCTATCCCACTTACATAGAGACAAATAAAATCATTTCTCGGCTTGTTAGGCTATTATAGAAAATTTATTTAGGATTTCGCAAAGATAACCAAACCCTTAACTGAATGCCTGAAGAAAGGAATCGGATCTGAGAAACCTGATTTTTATGCTTCACGTACATTTCCAGACACCGAAACTAAGTATAGTACCATGGAAAAGGACCTTCTGGGCATTGTTTGGGCGACTAAATATTTTCGACCTTACCTATACGTTTGAAAATTTCACATTGTTACGGACCACAAGTCACTTACTTGGTTATTTTCTTTAAAAGATACCAACTGACAGTTAATAAGATGGAGATTGAAGCTGGAAGATCTTAAATATGTTATTCATCATAAAAAGGGAAAAGCAAACACTAATGCCGACGCGTTGAGTCCAATAGAGGTGAATAAAAATGAATCTTTTCAAAACAACGTAGCTGACTTGGAAGAAATCTTGATGATGGAATATCCATTTTAGAACGCCTGTTAAACGAATTTAGCAATCAAACTATCCTTTTCAAGACAACACCTACAGTTATACCATCAACGACTTTTAGTTTCATATTTAAAACAAAGCATCGTATTATTTTTAGGCTTGCTGACTTCCACAATAAACAAATAATTATATCTATATTAAAAAATCATATTAGTCCAAAAAAACTTTACAGTTATATTTACAGATGATGAAACGTTTAAAATAGTTCAAACAGTTAATTCAAAATCCTTCTCAGGCTATAGAATATTTAAAGATATATGTTTATATATACATATATATTAAAATATTTAAACATATATGTTTAAAAATAATAAACGACAAGTTTGGGAACAGAAAATAATCCGAGGGGGCTAAGTCTGGCGAACAGGCTGCATAAGGTAGCAATTCAAACTTTAATTCATTAATTTTGGCCATTGCAATAACAACACTGTTTTTGCTCGGGTGTGAGCAAACGCGGCGCCCATCTTGCACACAGCTTTCTCTTCTCCAAATTTTCAAATAATATGCGATGTACCGCACTTTTTGAAATGCTTACAATATCGGCTAGCTCGCGCACTTTCAATCGACGATCATCCAGTACCGCTTTGTGGATTTTCTTCACCATTTCTGGAGTTGCCACCTCATTTGGTCGACTACTGCGATGATCGTCTTGGCAGCTCGTACGGCCTCGTTTAAACTCAGCAATCCAAAATTTTACTGTTGTAAACGAAAGAGCAGATTCACCCAGAATAGAATCCAGTTCCGTTTTTATATATGTTAAGCTGAGGCCTTTCAAATAAAAGTGTTGTATTACATAACGATGACCAATTTTCTCCATTATCACAAATTCACTGACAACGTTCACCATTGATGGCTGCCAAACAAAATAAAACAAAAATACAAA
Source organism: Volucella inanis (assembly GCA_907269105.1). Classification (NCBI taxonomy): domain Eukaryota; kingdom Metazoa; phylum Arthropoda; class Insecta; order Diptera; family Syrphidae; genus Volucella; species Volucella inanis. The sequence goes on from OU026153.1 coordinate 137,043,198, forward strand.
AAACAAACAATACTAAAAAACGTGGCGCTTTCAAACTTGAAACATACGCTTTATAGACTGCATACTTTCCAATACAGTGATATTTTCAAACAACTACCGCCATATCTTGGTCAGTTTGGGTACTTCTGGCACCACCATCGTATACCGGAGCTTCACCCAGCGGATGGCATCTGTATTTCTGTATTTTCCGTACTACGGTATAAGTATATTGTAATTATATGTTCAAAACTTATGTATTTACAATTAGTCTACACAATAAAATATATTATATCCACTCACATATGTACACCATTTATCTTTATTACATGCAAACATAAACACAAAAACAATGCACTGCATTTAAGCACCTGTTAATGTAAATGTATTGTGCATACATTCCGCTAAAACCTCAAAATGTTAAGAAGAATACTTGTGATAAGAAACCGCTGTGGCTTCAATATGATGATAATAATGAAATTAGATTTAAGTTGAGAACAGAAGATGTTTTGCTATCAAGTCAGATTCTGGACGAACGCAGAAAAATGATTACTTTTTATCCCGCGTATAAAAGATACGTCAACTCTGAATTCCCTCTTTCGTTTAACATTTTTGTTAAAGCCATAATGGTAATGTTGTTGCTAGATTGTTAGAGATAATAAAAATAAAATTACGAATTACGAAAATGAGTGAAGATATTTTTTTTTAATTATTTTCATTAGTATTCGAAATGATATAAGATAAGAACAATTAAAGAATATTACTTCAAAAATGCATACGCACTTTGGAAATCAGACACGTTTTCTGTGGGAAAAATAAATATTCCAATCGAAATATTTTAATGCGAAGCCCAAAAATTCTATCTTTAAGGAGAAGTTTACAAACTGGTCTTTTTTTTTTTTTTTGTTCTGTGGATAAAGTAAACATAAGGCATTTATCTTTTCACCAACGAACAGCAATTATATCTGTAACTGCGAATACGAACAACTGCTCAAACAAAGGCTCATTAAATGAAAGTGGTAAATATTATAATTGCATAAGTCTAATTGTAAGAGCAAATTCCAAAGGCGTTTACGCGTATTTTTATATCTTGTGTCTTGGATAAATGATAGAGTCATTCTGTAGATACATGCCTGCTTCGGGCATCAATCCAAGTAGCCATGAAATGTGGAGCAGTTACACATACAGATATACATGCCGAGCAGTTTTCGGATATACTAGTACACAAACCCTTGGGGCATGAGGTGCCAGTTCATTGTTTGTCAGAAAAAAAAAGAAGAAAAATCCGAAAAAATCAAACATTAAAAGCTGTTCGTTTACGGTCATGTTGAGTCATTTTAAAATTGGCAACAGTCGTACTTCACTTGAAGACAGAAATTTTTTTGAAATACCATATAGTAGCAAGATCAGCGATTCGAATTTACGTGGGCTTTATTTAGCTCCATCGTCTCTTATTTAAATATGAATATGAACCAAACAAAGCATAGTATTTACGTAACAACACTCTTTCATATTGAATAAATTGTACAGCAATAAAACTAAGGTAAAGGTATGCAATGCGTTTTGTACCATGCTTCAGATGACTTGTGATTTTATGCGTTTGCATTACGTTTTTGTACCTATACAAAGATATAAGAAAATAAAGCGCCCTATATATGTAATTGTAAACCCATCGCTTGATATTGAGAGACCCGATAAATTATTCATCAATTTTTAATTATAATACATCATAAATGATGTATTAAGGAACTAGACCATTGGACATGGAATGAAAATATATGAGCTCTTTAAGCCCCGGTATGAACCATGAAAATGTACAACATTTGATCCTGAAATCACTGTGCTCAACCGATTATAAAGTAATATCTCGTAATATATGTCCTTAATCCAGACAACTACCGTTCGCTTTCGCAAAAATTAAATGCCGAGAAGTTTCAATGGCATACGTACGAAAATAAAACGGAAAGACCCATACGCGTTGTAGCTATGCATCCCTCTTGCCTTAAGGAAAACATCGTTAATGACCTTAAAAATAAAGACTTTAAGATAATCGAAGCATGTAATATACTTGCTCAAAAACAGCGCAATGTTGAAAGCGAGAGGACGACCCCAAGACACGGTCTTCCCCTCTTTAGGCTATCTTTCGACAAAACCGAAAGCCTAGAAAGAATTTATGCCATAAATTCAATTTTGGGACTTGTTATCAAAATTGAACCTCCGCAGAAAAATTCTAGAAGTGACCTCGCTGTGTAAAATGCGCTTTCAACCATTTGACTCGAGAGTGCAATGCCGCGAAAGAGTCCTTAGTGATATGCATTAACTGCAAGGGAAAACATCCAGCTAATTATCGAGCCTGCGAAGTCGCGAAGGAGTTGCAAAAGCTACGAGATCGAAGCCTTTGAAAAACGCAGGGACAGCTAGAATGAGAAATAACAACAGCGGTCCTACTCCAAAGCCTTTAAAGAAGGTAATGGTGACAAACGCTAAAATCACCAATAACAACAACGTCAAAAATAACAATGCGCAAGTGGAAAGTGGAATAACTTACGCACAAATAGCGGAGCGGAGTAAATATGACTAACTGTACATCACCGGATCCTGCCTCAAATAGGTTCTCAGTAATTCTCGAGAGACTAGAAGAACAGACTAAAATAAATAAGATAACAGTCGAACGGCTTCTTAAGTTCGAAGCCAATTTCTGCAACTACAATAATTATGGCAAAGAAGCTCAATATACTTGCGAGGAATGCCAAGGGGCTACAGAAAAGGCTTGATGAACTAAATATTTTCATGCAGACAGAATCGCGCGTAGAACTAAAAGGTTACCGCGACTACCACGCTCATCATCCATCAGGAAACGCAAGAGGCGGGTCATCCCTATTCATAAAAGACTGCATTGAACATACTCTGGTCGTATAATGTGGTCGCTATTTTTACTCAACAGGCAAGCCGACATACTGGCTCTCGGATGTCGCCAAAACACCTGATCTAATAGACTTCTTTATCGGAAAAGGAGTAAACGCTAGTTACATCAAAGTTGAAGAGAGCTTCGATCTTTCCTCCGATCATTCTCCAGTTATCCTCTCATTGTGCGAATCCTTGGTTAAGAAAAAAAAAAACCACCCAGATTAACTAACAGCAAAATTCACTGGGAAGATTTCCGAATAGACGTTGTAGACAATACTGAGTTGAAGGTAGCACTTAAAACGCCGCATCAACTTGAAAAAGAAGTTGAACGTTTTATTGAAGTCATACAGCAAGTGGCCTGGAAGAACACTTCCCGCGAATCGAACAAAGTTCCCAAAGTCGGCATAAGATACCCACCGGAAATCAGAGAAATGATAAGGAAGAAACGAATAGCGCGAAAAAAGTGACATGAAACCCGGGCACCACAAGATAAAACGTCCTTCAATAGGCTCTGCCACTTGTTGAAAAAATCGATCAAGGACGATAACTATCTTGAAAGACTCACAGCGACAAAGAATATCAACTACTTCATATGGAGAGCCGTTAAAAGTGTTCGAAAGCCCCAAATACACGTGGCGCCAATAAGGATGACTGGGCGAAAGAAGATAAGGAAAAGGCTAATGTTTTCGCCGACCATCTTGCAGAAACGTTTAAACCATTCGACGGGCAAGTGCTTCCACAGAATGTCAATACGCTAGACGTGACGACAAACTTTCCAGTAGAAAAGGCTAAACTTAGGGAATTTAGACAGGTTATAGACACACTTAAGCCCAATAAAGTCCCGGGATATGACTTAATAACGGGAGAGATACTTAAAGCGTTGCCGAAAAAAGGTTTGCTAAAGCTGCTCTATCTTATAAATGCCAGCATTAGATTAGAGTACGTACCGCACCAGTGGAAAGTAGACAAAGTTATTATGGTTCCGAAACCCGGTAAACCGCTGACTGAAATCAAGTCATATAGACCAATATCGCTTCTCCCGATTACATCGAAGGTCTTTGAGCGAATCCTTCTTAATCGTCTTAAATCAATTACCGACACAAATTCCCTCTTGCCTGGTCATCAATTTGGGTTTAGAAGCCAACACTCTACAGTTGACCAAGTGCATCGACTAACCGATGTATTTGAACAAGCAATCGAGTGTAAGTTAGTCTGTTCAAGCGCATTCTTTGACGTTTCGCAAGCCTTTGATAAGGTATGGCACGAAGGCCTAAAATATAAACTCCGACAAGCCCTACCCCAGCAATTTTCTTGTTCATACCTGGAAGACCGACTCTTCCGTGTGAGAGACGGAAACGAATATTCCACTTTCAAGACAATAAAGGCGGGGGTGCCGCAAGGAAGTGTACTTGGCCCTCGGCTATATTTGCTTTTTACCCGCGATATACCGCAAACGGACGACACTGTCCTAGCCACATTTGCTGATGACACTGCCATTTTGGCAACGGCTAAAACAGTCGAAGAAGCAACTGCCAAGTTTCAACGTGCCCTTATACGGATTAACAATTGGACAAAGACTTGGCAAATCGCGCTTAATGAAAACAAGTCTGTCCACGTGAACTTCACTCTCAAGAAAATTGAGAATCCACCGGTGCTTATCAACGCAGTACGAATTCCTTACGCGAACGAGGCTAAATATCTCGGTATGACACTCGACGCTAAACTAAAATCAAGAGCACACGTCAAGAAAAAACGTGAAGAGCTTGAAATCATATATAGAGATATTTACTGGCTTATTGGAAAGTATTCCAAGCTTAGCTTAGAGAACAAACTGCTGTTATACAAGCAAGTGCTAAAACCGATCTGGACATATGGGTTGTACTAAAAATAGTAACATTGATGTATTACAGACATTCCAAAACAAAGTTCTTCGAGGTATTGTTAATGCGCCGTGGTACATTAGACACGATGATATCCACAGAGGCTTAGGAGTCGAAAACGTTCAGAACGTAATTAAAATGTCTGCGCGAAAACATAATAATCGATTACAATGTCATACGAATATTTCTGTTCAATAGATCCTAGACGAGACAAATATACTGCGCCGTCTGAAAAGGACTAAGCCTCTCTCTAGCGCGGTGATTAGCAGCGCGTACTTTTTTTAAAGTACACAGGAATTTTCAATAAATGCAGGATATCTTATAAAAACAAAATAAAATGCGATAGAAGAACTGCTTGTTGAGTGTGAACTCAATCGTGGTTTGCATAAGGGAGGTGTTTTTTAGTGAGTAAGAATCTCACACTATAGGCTCCGGGCCTATAGTGTATATGAAGATTTTTCACCTTTCCACAAAAAAAAAAATAAATAAATAAAATAAAATAAAATAAAAAAAAGGAGAGAAAAGAAATTTCAACACGAATAGATGTATATATGTATATATTTATATATACGTTAAGAAAAATAAAGTTTATTTATTATTTACTGGCACCAAAGGCCAACATTTGGTTCTTCAAAGCCAAAAAGTCAAGAATAAGACCGACTAATTTCTTAACTTGTGTGACCACGACTTTTTTCGTGACAAAGAAGCCTTTTCGCCAGGACTCTTTTATTTGAGTGCGCAACGTGGGACGTTTCAACGTAATAACTCAGGCTGAGAACCAAGATGACTGGAGTGTGCAACGAGGGACACAAACATACTTACGCAGTAAGTGAATTTTTTATCTGAACAAATTCCTTATCCATAATTAAATAAGATAAATGAATTCCGACGCGTTTAATAGGACATTAAGGCAGTTGAAAAAGGAAGTCTCGAAGTTTTCGAAAACAGATTCTGTTAGAAGAACGGCAAATTATTTGGCAACGGCGGCGATACAGTGTGAAACCTTTATTTTAGAGTTAGGGTATGGAGATTCAAAGATGGAAGAGCAAGCATAAGTAGAGCATGCCAAAACTCCAGGAGCTGTACTTCATCTATCGCAGTGATCAGTTTTGGATACAATGGACAAAGCCTAACATTAGCAGAGGTCAACACATGAAAGCCGTCTGAATTACGGCTACCTAAAATCAATTTGCCAGTTTTCCGAGAGTTACGAGTCGTGGCGAGTATTTCATGATCTTTTTGTTTCTCTTATTCATTCAAATGAATCGTTGTCTGAAGTGCAAAAGATGCATTACGTCAAATCGAGCATTGCAGGTGAAGCAGACAAGCTTTTTGTTGACCTTGGGTTGAACAAATGAAACTACGACAAGGCTTGGAGTATACTCATCGATAGGTTCGATCATACGCGTTATTTAGTGACGTCACAATTGAAGTATTTTTTCAACCAGAAAGTGATTTCTCAGGAACGAGCGGAGGCGATTAAGCAGTTACTGGACACGTCCACAGAGGTGATACACACTTTGGAAGATCTCAATGTCGTCAGTTGGGATGTAATACTAATCTACGTGCTCCTGCAGAAGCTGCCAATAAAAACCTAACAGTTGTGGGGGGAAAAGCTCTGAATGAAGGCAGACAGCAAAGAACTTCCGACGTTACAGAAGTTCAAGCAGTTATTAGAGAACAGGTTGGAGCAAGTTCCTTAAGATGACTATCTCAGAAAGGTATCAAAAATTAGAAGTGTTAGGTATTTGCAAAAATTGTCTCAGCTATAGCCACAGCTCAGGAGAATGCCCAGACCATCTTAGATGTTATTACTGCCAGCAGCCGCACCATTCTCTTCTTCACTTTAACGAAAACCCTCAGGCTCCGTCTTTTGTTCCAGGTCAGCCCTTCGTTCCAAGTCAACGGTCAACGGTAAACACCTTTCATTCTACATCACAGGTCAACACATAGCTATGGTGAACGTCAGGACTGGTTCCGGAGAATCTATTTCACTTCGAGCTCTGCTGGACTCAGGTTTTGAAGCTACATTTATTACTGAGTCAGCTGTTCAATTGCTTCGCTTGAAGTCCAGATCTACGCACATTGAAGTTTCCGGGTTAGAGTTGAGCAGCGGCACATGCACGAAGGTTGTCGAAGTCACCTTGTCATCTCAGCATGCAGCCTTCGCGATAACACGCAGGCCCGTGTTTTCAAGTCACTTAATTGCCTTCTTTCGGTCCGAACTCCATCTGTTGGTAGAAAGTATCTGGATGGCTTGGTACTAGCGGGTCCTAACATTTTGTCGAGCCAAAACAGATTTACTCATAGGTGGCGATGTCTATGCCGAGATATTGTTGCCTGAAATAATAAGATCCGAGCAGGAGAATTTTCCCGTGCTCCAAAAGACTAAGTTGGGTTGGATTCTATTTGGAAGAGAACCCACAGAGTAGTAGAGGACAGGTGAAGGCCTGTCAGCTGACCAGCTTAAGAGGTTTTGGGAACTGAAGGAGATACCCGTGATATCTTAGGCAACCGCTGAAGGTACCGACTGTGAGGAAAACTTTGTTCGCAACGTCCGAATCATGGACGACGGACGTTACCAAGTGTCATTACCGTTCAAATGTAATACGCATCCAGTACTTGGGAGATCACAGGAAGGAGCCCTTCAACGATTTTTAAGCCTGGAAAAACTTCTGGCAGTCAATATTCTTCAACGTGACCGCTATGTAACTTGTATGGAAGAATACAAGGCACTCGGTCACATGTCAGTCATTGAAGAAAACGAAATTATTAACCCTAGACACTATTTCCTACCACATCATATTGAAGGAGAGCAGCTCATCTACCAAACTCAAACGGGTCTTTGACGCGTCGTTACGTACAGCTGACGGATTATCGTTAAACGATCAGCTTATGACAGGCCCCAAACTGCAGGTCAATGTTATAGATATAATCTTGCGGTGGTGAACTTACCGATTTACTTTCACAGCTGATCTTGAGAAGATAAGGGCGAAAATATTTCGTAGCCCACACAGTTGCAAATAGTTCCTTTTTAATTGTGGAATAGTTTGTTTCAGTGGATGTTAGTGTTCTACTCGCATAACATGTTGGTTTGTCAATTCCAATATGACCTTGCGACAAAACTGCGCCCAATCAAAGTTACTCGCGTCTGTTGTTAACAAAAAGGATTTTGTGAAGTCAGGGTATTGCAAAATGGGGTCGTTTATGAAAAGATTTTTGCAAGTCTCGAATGTTTAAGACCTTGGGTCATTGGTTTAACTAAACATGCAGTCTTTGATGAACTTCCTGTAGTACCCCTGGAGTAATAAAAATTGGTTTAATTTCTTTTGGGGTTCGACGTATAGGTAATTCGGTTATTGCTTTGATTTTATTTGGGTTCGGTTTTAAGGCTTTTGTGGAGATTATATGACCAAGAAAGGTTGTTTCTTTGTGGAGGAATTCTGATTTATCTATCTGAATTTTGAAATTAAATTCACGGAATCTATCAAACACTTTTTCAAGATTTTCCATATGTTCCTGCAAGGAGGTTGAAAAGATTATAATGTCGTCAAGATAAACAAGGCAGTTTTTACCTTGTATATCTTTTAGTACAGTATCCATCACTCTCTGGAATGCTGTTTTAGAGACATTTTCCGAATTTGTCTAAAATATCATTGATAAAGTAAAGGATAACGGTCAGATATTGTTTTTGCGTTAAGTTTCCTGTCATTAATTACAAGTTGCCATTTTTATTTTCCGCTAGCGTCTTTCTTCTTGGGTACGATCCATACGGGAGAACTCCAAGGCGAATAGCTAGGGCGTATAACACCTTTCTAAAATCGTATCTATTTGTTTTTTTTACTTCATCTTTGTGTATAAAGGGATATCTATAAGACTTCGTATAAATCGGAATGTTGTTGTTGTTGTTGTGGGAATTTTGTGTTTAACCTACAGACTTTGAATAAAGACTTCTTTTCTTCTGGGTTAAGGTGTTCAGAACGAATTAAGTTTGTAACGTCACTTTTAGTTCAAGATTCGTGCTGGATGTTTAAATTATTGAGTTCAATTGCTGGTATTATCATAATGGAAATTAAAATTATTTACTTCTATAAAATCGAGTGAATTATAAAGTTGTACTTTAAGGTGTTGTTGTATGTGATTTTAACTAAGCTAAATCAATTGTTTGCTGAATATATTCGTTCGGAAATACTATACATAAATCTGGTTAAATTTTAGTTGCTTTTAGCAAAATTTCACCATCACGAAAGTCGACAGTAACTTTAATAATTGGTTTTGAATTTGGAGTAATAGTAAGTTTTCCTGTAGTGAAATTAGGTTTAAATTTTAATGGCATATTTGAATTGTTTGTTACAAGTGCGTTGTTAGTAAGGTAAATTTTTGCTCCTAATTTTGTTAATGAATATAGTCCAAGTAATCCGTCAAAGTAATTATGGAATTTAAATAAAAAGAAATCTAGGTGCCCGGCTTCACAAAATTCGGAAAAAATAGATAAAGTTATTTCTTTATTAAACTCATATTTCTTTAAAATTGGTATTATTGGTAAACTCTGGATTTATAAAAGATGAAGAAGCGCCAGTGTCTATTAGAAACTTTAGCTTCCTTCCAAATGGGGAAGAAACATGAGACGTGAGGAAGCGTAAGGTTTTCTAAGTAAGGTTTGTTCTGTGAGGCATGTTGGGGAAAATTTATATTATCTTTATGGGGCTCTGTTAAAATTGTAACTAAAGTTATTTGAATAATGAGCTTTATTGTAAAAAATATTTTGTTCCTTAATGCAAAAAGATAGAGCTACTGGGAGATAGTCTGGTCTCATTGCTCTAATGCTCGAACCAATCGGTTCTTTTAGACCAGTAAGGGAAGTATTTAAGCACAAGCTTTGTTTCGCCCGTATGACGTTGGCATCTTGCTCGTGTATAAGGATGTTGTTCAATGTCGTTACTGAATCTCAATTATTTTACTATAAAATTCTTCTATATTAGTATTTTGGAATTGTCTTAAGTTATGTAAGTCTCTAATTAGGGTCGTCTCTGTTCGTGTAAAATAGTGTAAAATTAAATTGTTTTTTATATCTGCTCAATTTAGTGGTGTTCCATACAGATATAAAACCGCATTTGCTTTACCTTCGATCTTGTTTCTGATCGCACGCAAAAGAATGGTCAAGTATGGGGTACCGTCTGCTAGTGAGACAAGATTTAAAATTTCTTCAACGTTGTTCAAGAATTCGTAAAGCAATCGAGGGTTGCCGTCAAATCATGGCAGATCCTTGATTACGTCAGGGATACGGTGCGAATTAAACAAGTCATCTGTTTACATTAAGATTTAGAGCATCTGAGCTTAAATGCATATTTTGACTCTGGTTTTCCCTGTCGTTACTTTGGGAAGTACTCGGAATACCAATATTAAACTCTTCGCGGAACGCAATACCTTCTTCAGCACTTTTTTCGAAAATAGCACTTAAACTAATTGATCGCGTGGGATTTTGAGTTTTTCATGAACTTGATCTTTAATCTTTTCAACTTTTATATTGGTTTGTACAGGTGATATTGAATTGTCAACTCTACGAATTGCACCGGATGTGTGTTTACATTAAAAATTAAAATGTTTATACAATTGCACCGGATGGGTGTCTCAAAAATAATATTAAAGTTCGTCTGTGGGAAATGCTAATGGTGTCGTCTTAGGGTGTTTGACCCGTGGTGGCATATATAATTTCACAACAAGTGAGGAGATATATTATTCGACTTAAATCACATTGAGCACAAGGGAAACAAAATCAGACTGCGGTGTTATGGGGAACTAATTTATTGGCATCAGAACAATTAAAACTTCTAAAAGCTAGCCTTTCAATATTTGTAGGTAATATTACATGATGGCTTACCTGTTATAAGACCAATCATAAAAGTCATTAGAGACTCAAACTACGAGGTAGCACTAAAGATGCTTGTCAACCGATACGAAAACAAGGAGCTTATTGTAAACGACCACCTAAGTCAAATATTTAAAACACTAGCTGCTCAGAAAACTCAGTTTAATTTCTACGCATCTTGATTTATTCTACGAATGTTCACCTTTGATCTCTATGGTACAAAATTAGGATAATAAAGTCGTGTCTACCTTGCCATGAAAACTCGATTCAACCACGCTAATTCGCTAATTAATGAAATGGCAAGAAGAGTCCCCCATCGGACAGATCACCAAATCCTCAAGAGTTGATTAAGTTCCTGAACAAAAGAGGTCCAATGTTGGAGGGAATAGTGAGCCTAATCACAATAAGTAAGGTAAGCAGACCAAGATCACACCACAATGAAATGCTTCAAGCTACTTCGATGTTCTCCATTTAAAAGGTGACCATAAAGAGACCAAATACACTTCTGTCAATTGCCATAAATGCTGTTCGAATTACCACAATTTACTTCATAATGACTCATCGATCACGGAACCAGGAAAAATTCAGCAATTTAATGCTTAGCGACAAAGAAGAAGACAACTTGGTGGAAAATCTAAAACATTTCTTTGATATTAAAGAACGTTCTTACCCACCATTAACATTAACAAATAATGAAATTACATGCGAACAACACTTAATATTTAAATAATGTGGGAACGAGTATTCATTAACATTAGGCGATTCCTACAGCAATGAAGGAACAATGTTGCAGCGCAAATTCAAGAAGACCGATCAACTGCGCTCCCGTTTTTTATGAATGAATACATACCTTTTAGTTATATGGAACTCATAGACCGCGTTAATCAATCAGGACCCCACTTGTATCTACTACTACGTCAATGTATCCTAACCAAATAGCAGTACCATAATACTGAGAATAGTTTTCGATGGCTCATACAAAACAGATTATATTTATGAATATCTCATTATTAATGACGTACTCATGGTAGATTCAATTGTTTAACCTGACTTTTTTATCATTTTTCTTCGCTTTCGATTGGATCTGTACGTTTTTATCACTGACATCACGAAGATGTACCTGCAAGTGGTCATTGATTCAGCTGATCGGAAGCGGAGAGCATTAAAAAAATTCGATTGTGTACAGTGACGTATGGTAAAACCTCTGTACTTTCCATTCGCACCCCAAATCAGCAGATAGCTTTCCTCTGGCGTTAAAATCTTTGCTCACCGATTTTTATATTGATGACGTTCTCTTGGGAGGATCAGATAGCTTAGAAGTTCTGCAATTACAAAATGTTCTGAGACAGATTTAACATAGAGAAAAGGTTTGAATTAAAGAGGTGGTCCACCAACAACCAACCTAATATTCCGGTAGTTCAAAGAGAGCCATACCCATATAGCGTCATCAAACCACTTGGCTTAATACGGGACTATCAATACGTTTCTTTACTCGTATATACAAGGTTAAAAATTTAGGAAATGGACGAAAAGCAAAAAGATCGGTGTTTTCTGAGATAATACAGCTATTTGATCCTCTGGGTATAGTCAATCCCGTCATCGTACTGCCGAAGATATTTTTGGAATATATCTAGAAAGTTAAGATTGACTGAGATGAAACACTTCCAAGAGCATATTACCAGAATTAGTTGAGCTATCGTAAGAAATTGATTCTTAAAAGTACTTAGGATTGCGATTTCCCCTCCCACGCATTTGCCGACAGCTCTGAGCTAGCTTATGAAACTTGCATTTATGTGAGATCTTCAAATAATGATGGTACTATTTCAGTTAATCGTCTAGCTGAAAGGTCAAAAGTTGCTTCAGTCAGAAATCCAGCATATCAAGATTTGAACTCTGCGCGGCTGTTATGATGGCGCAGTTTGCTAATCGACATAAAGATTCTAAAAATATTATTTACTCAAGTTTACTACTGAACTGATTCTAGTACTTTTTTTATCGTGGATACCCAAATGTAAAATCAACGTAGCGAATTTAATTGCAACCATTCAAGAAACAACGAAATTGGACCAGTGGCGTCATATAGAAAATCGAGACGGGATGCTGGTCTTTCCAGCTTGCTTTACTCACTTGAATTGTTTCGGGTCGACAGTTCGTTATGAAAATCTATGGCATTGGCATCATTGATCTACGTCTGCCGACGAAGCATTTCTTGAAAAGCGAATGGCATACGTTAGTAGTTGCACAGACTTCTGAGAAATGGTGCATCCAGTTTTCGCTTGTGAGTTTCACACTACTATTTCAAGTATGATATTAAAGAAGTCACATGACAGCGCATCATCTTGTTTTAAACCTTAATTGATATCAAAGGTATCGGCTAAGTCATTATCGACCTTGAAGGTTTCCAGGTTTTTTTTTTATTAAGCGCGCGCTTAAGGGATTTGAGTACCCTTAAAATATTGTACACATTTATAAATGTTGTAAACAGTGCGGGCTAAGCAAAAACAGGGGAGAAAAAATGTTGAAATTGTACGGCTTAGGAACGAATCTCTGAAATATGAGTACTTCTGAAAGTGGGCTTGAGGGCATACCGATGAGCGTGCATACCGAGGCGGGTGTATTGGTTGAAGGTTTAAGGGGCAAAAAGCTACTGGCGATTTCTATGAATCACTTACGGTGGAAATAACGATAAAACAAAGTGAGACAGGAGACATTATGTCGGTGTTTGAGGCTGTCAATTGACTGACTGATATTAGTATCACTCATGAGTTTTATCGAACGGTTTCGAATCTTATTTAGCAGGTGCAGAGATGTTTTGGGAGCACCTGACCAGATGTGGACATTGTACTCCAATTTTGGGCGGATGAATGCCTTATATAGGGTTTTCCAATAGGGACTTGACAACTTTGAATTTAATTTGTGAACGCACTCTTTCACTAATCATCAAACTGTCACTGTCAATTTATTCAGTAAATTTTCATCATGCTAAAGTACACTAACGAGCAACGTCTGCAAATTATAAAAATTTAGTAGACAGGCAATAAGAAGTTTAGTGCGAAAATTTGAGTCTACATATTCGTTATGTGATGTTGCCGTGTCAGTGAGACAACGGATTGGTCGAAGTGTCGAAAATATCGTTGCCGCTCAGACGTCCGTAGCAAACGATCCAAATCAATCAATTTCACGGCGTTCTCAAGAATTGGGCATCACTCAGACCACATTATGGCGTATTTTGCGTAAGGATCTTGGTTTACACCCATACAAGATCAAGCTGACTCAAGAATTGAAGTCGATGGACCATTTGAAACGAGGTACGTTCTCCGATTGGGCTCTGGAGAAGATGCGCCAAGATGATGAATTTCATCGCAAAATCATCTTCAGTGACGAAGCTCATTTTTGGCTCAACGGGTTCGTCTATAAACAAAGTATGCGTTATTTATTGGGTGAAAACCCACATGTGCTTCATGAATCATCACTTCATCCACAAAAAAAAACTGTTTGGTGCGGTTAGCATGCCGGCGGCGTTATTGAGCCATATTTTTTCGTCGACGATAACTATTTTCACGTTACTGTGAATGGTCAGCGTTATCGCGCCATGATCACCGATTATTTTTGGCCCGAATTGGAAGATATGGACTTGGACGACATGCGGTTTCAATAGAATGGTGCCACAAGCCACACAGCATACGCTAGAATCGATTAATTGAAGAGTAAGTATAGTGAGCGTGCTATCTCCAGACATGTGCCAGTCGATTGGCCGCCTCGTTCGTGCGATTAAACCAACATTGAACGAGAAATAGCGGCCGTTTCGGCCGAAATTTATGGCCGAGTCGTTGAAATATGCCAGCGGTGGCCATATGAACGCAGTCGAGTTCCATTCATAAATTTTTTGATTGTACTTCAAGCCAATAATCAAGTTTTTGAAATATCTGAAATGGTTTGCCTTTTATTTAAAAAAAGGTTGTCAAGTTGTTATTAAAAAACCCTATATATAGAGGTCAGATCAGAGTGGGTGAAATATTTCTTACCTTGCTTGAGAAAAGCTAGACATTTCGAAGCATTTTTGCCAACACGGAATATGTAGTCATTCAAACGTAAGTTGTCACTGGCATACATACCAAAAATGTTACAAAGATGGACGGACGTGAGTCCGAGAACGAATATGAAAAGCAGCAAAGGAATACGAGTATACTGGATTCGAAGTAGCAGACAAGAAACCATTAATGAAAATTAAAAAGAGTGTCGGAGACATAACGGATGTCTGAGGCGCACCACCATTTATTTTGTGAATATCAAACTTGAAACCATCTAAGACAACTTGAATTGAACGTTTCTAATTTATAGAAGAAGAGAGTCATCGATTCTTAAAGCATGCATTTTCAACAAAAGAATCTGATGCAAAACTCTGTCAAATGCCTTAGAAATATCAAGAACCATTTTTTTTTTGTTTATTTCGCCAGATTGGTGTAGACTCTTTTTAATAAGACATGCCATCAAATCACCATGGACCCGTAGCTACGTAAACTATACTGCCGATCATTGAGAAGTTTTCGCGTTTCGAGATATATCATGTGCTGACGGTTTAACGGCGTTTTCATGACCTTGGAAAGAAGGGACGTAATGGGTCTGTAGGAAGAGATAAAAGCAGATTCGCCCTTTTTAATGACAGGCTGGACAAATGCCTTTTTCCATCTACTCTGAAAGCTTACGCAGTGGTTTTGCCAGCAAGAAAGAACACCATCTGAACCAGCTGAAAATACACTGATAGGCGTCAATCAAGTTATTGACAAAGGGTTTCACACAATGACATGATATGGCAGATAAGATCTTGTTTCCAATGTTAAGGAAACTTATACCTTTATACTTAATTCAGTTGAGGGGGTCTAATATTTTGTGGATCCGGCAAACGATGTCATTCAACAGGCATACACTCTTCTGATCACATCTGAGACATGAATTGTATGCTCTCCATAAAGTCATTTTTAGCAGCTTTGAATACATACTTTGGCCGATAAGCCGTGTGGTCCAGCTGCTTTGTTGAATTCAAGCTTAGATATTCTCATCCCTACTTCGTCTTGATCAGGTGGATGGACATTTTGGCTTTTATCGTCTAAATTGTATGGTCTCTTTTGCCTGACGTGATGGCGGGATATTGGGCTTCGCCGCAGTTATACAGTCTGCAGAAGATGTTTTTCAATGTATATTCTGAGCACCGACTGTGACTCTACAAAATTGTTTTATTCTTCATCTCTATCTGCACGGGCTTTCTTGCCTTGATACGATGTTTTTACATACAAACTCGCAATATCTTCGATTCCGCAATTCTTGTGATCTTTTTTGTCCTTCTAAAAAAGCCGATGTCACGTTTGCTTATTGTGCTCACGAACAGATCTCGTTTTCCGTTGACATTGTACGCACGCATTGTACGCATTGTACGCATCTTGTTTAGGGATTTCTTGGTGGTGGTACGGTAAAACTTAGCACATCATTTTTGGCATGTCTAATGGCACGTTGGTAGCATTGCCAACGATCCTCGCTACTTGATGCTGGCGGCATAGGAGTTAATAAGGGATTTCGGGACGGGGTTAGGCAAGCATGCGCTATTAACTGTATTGTTACGCTGCTGGCACAATCCAAGTTATAGGACAGTCAGCAGACAGGCAGTGCGCAATAAGAAGAAGAAATTGATAAGGTTTCAAATTGAATATTAACATTTTTTCGTAGATTAAGATTTGATCGGAATATAGAGGAATCGGACTACGAATAAGAAGACTGAAAGCTAAAATTTGCTAGGCAAGAGTGGCAATTGAGTATTGCGACGGTGGATAACAAATCCAGATAGTTGACTATACATGCTGGAATAACATGAAAAGTCAAATAAAAACTCGACTTTTGCTAAAAGAAAAAAAAAAAGAAAACCAGAACATAGCAACGGAAAGAAAATTTAAACAATGAAATGGGCCAACTGTGGGCGCTAAATGGTTCCAAAATGCCATAAAGCAAGAAGAATAACTAAGCGGTACAATACATGTGGAATATTATAAAAAATTGAGTCATCGACGCTGACTTTGTCATCTTTTGTGTCTAACACTTAACTCGGCTACAATTACACGAGTGTACCTTCTTCACTTTCATTCTCTAGTTCTACATTTTTTGTCCTCCTTCCTCTGGTGTTAGTGAGTAAGAATCTAGTGTGTTGTATAGAAAGTAATCGCTGAAAATGGCCTTAAGGCCAAGAGCTTCCACGGGCAATCGGTACAGCCTGCTTGACACGCTTACAGAGCCCAAACATAAAAGAGAAAACAACCGGTTTCGAAAACATAGACAAATTTAACATGCTTCCGACAACCACGACCACAGCCAACCCCAAATTCATAGTCATTTCCTCGACAAGTGAATAAAAACCCCTCTCCACATTTAGTGTTTTTCTTTATAAAAAAAGCGATTGATGGCATAAGTACCGCGTATGATTACATTTCACAATTGCGCGACGGTAATTTGCTGCTGCTGGTTAAATCGCTGATCTCTTCCTCTCCAAAAAAAAATTTTGTCAAACCCTTACCCCATCTGTGTCACGCTCCACGCAAGCCTCAACTCATCAAAAGGTATTGCATATGCTCCCTGCCTTTTAAATGTACTTGAAGCAGAATAAATCAGCGAAATGAAAGATCAAGGCGTTATAAATGTGTTTAAATTTAAAAGGACAGTAGAGAGTAGAGTAGAGGGACGCAACGAGTCACAGGTCTCATTTTATTTACGTTTAATTTATACCGCCCACCAAGTTCAGTAAACATTGGCTGGTACAAGATTAAAGTCGAAGAATATTTCCCCAACCCGATGCGCTACCAAAACTGCCAGTTGCTTGGCCATATTGCAAAAAGATGCACACGAAACACCACCTGTGTCACTTACAACCTTCCGCCGCACAAACTTGAAAAATGTACGCGCATATCATGTGCAACGAAGAACATGAATCGTCTCCAAAAGACTGCAAACAATATTTGAAAACAAAGGAGATCTTAAAAGTCAGGACCATCAACAAATGCACAATTGCAGAAGCCAAACATAAATATGCAAAGCAAAACCCTTCCCTCTCCTCATTTCGTACCTTTCCAGCCATCGATAAATCTGTATCAGACCCTTTTTCGAGTAAATATAATGAAGGCTCAAGCAATAAACCAAAAACCCGAAAAACATCCATTCCAGCTATGGCCCCCTTACCGACAAACCCAACCACAAACAATAAAAATTTTAATCAAATTGACAGTAATGTTGCACTATCTCACTAACCAGTTTTAAACACTAATACCCCAACCAAAAACGACACACCGACCAATAAGTCTCATGTACTCAGCAAAAACAAATCTCTCCCTCCCAGCAACGTAATACTCGCTAATTCCATAACAAAGCTGACGTGAATTAAACCTCCTTCCCTCTTTAATTTCTCACAACCAAAAAAAGGCTCAAACAATTCCGATGCACAACATTTTTCAACGGTAACATCTAATACAAAAAACAAAACAAAAACAAAACAGAATCCATCCTCTCTCACTCTAACACAACGAAAAATACAACAAATGTGAATTTCCCTTCACAACACTTTATTCCAACCCCCGTAATCGACAGTAACACATCAACTTTTGTATATCAACAACTAATAACACTTACACACCAAAATGTTATATTTCTAATTGCGAACCAGATTTCGATCAATATGACGACACATTTTAATACAAATAATAATCAGTCCGTACGATCGGATTCTTACACTCGAGGATTGAATGATGTATCCTCTCCAAATAAGCCGATTGTTTCAGCATATGGTACGTCTAGTCTTTCTGACGATATACACTGTCAAAACTGCTACACCTCAGGCTTCTCGCATTATAAACTCAATTATAACGTAGATAAGTCAACCCAGCGTAAAAGTTCATCCTTTACAGTTCTACAACGAATACCTTAATAACTACTGTAAACTGCAACTCCTAATCAATGATCAGAAACCCTCAGTCACCCAAGCCAAAAAAGGGGTTTGCATCCTCATCCATAGTACTATCACACTGAATAAAGTTACGAAATACAGTTCTGATATAGCTGCAATTTCAATTGAAATTGAGTGAAAAACAAAACTAACAATTATATCCATATACATTTACCCAACCCAAATATCTAACACCAGGAATTTTGAAGTCTTTTTAAGCTCACTTCAAACCTCTATTTTACTTACGGGGGATTTTAATCGGTGGAATACTATGTGGAGCTCTTTCTCAATTATAAAACGCGGAAAATTAGTTCAAAACATATTAGACAATTGTTCATTATTACTACTGAACGATGGCAACCCCACCCAATTTTCGGCCCAGAAAGCTATCACTAACATCAATTTAGCCGCTACCTATATCAACTATATCTTCTATAACAACTATACACAAATGTAAAATGGAAGGTTCTAGATGACTTTCCAATTTCTATCTCGATTCCAATATTAACACACCATCCGCAAACCAAAATGCCCCCTAAATACCAAATAATTGGTGTTGGTCCGCATTTCAGGCTGAAATCTCAGTTTTTCTAGTACAAAGACAACCCTGCCTAAACATAAATAGAGAAGCTGACACCTTAATTAAGTCTATTCGAAATGTAGCCAATCTGACAATTCCTCAATTACACAACAACTCAAAGAAAACGATAGTCATCTGAAGGTGAAGCAGAGAACTGGTACAGTTTCGCCTTAACAAACAAAATGCATGGAAGGTATTTAAAAAACACCCGAATGACAGAAATTTAGTATGCTACCGAAAAGCCAATGCTGTCCTTAGAAAAATAGTGAGATCTGCTAAGTTTGACTCTTTACCTAAGTAAACATTAATCCTAATGCTAATTCCAAGAAACTTTGGACAGATGTCAAATTGCTAACAGGAAATTACGTGCTGCGAGCCATCAAAATTATTAAATTTAACACAGATACCCTACTCTGTCCTTCCGAAATTGCCGAATTCTTCGCTAACACCAAATATCTTTCAGGAAAAGAATTCTGTTATTAACTTAAAACCCGACTTCCACAAAATAGACACATCAGCTCATTATAATGAAAATGAGTTCGAAACTTGCCTCAAATCCGTCAAAGGTAAGACACCAGGATTTGATCGAGTTTGTTATACAATTCACTTCCAGCTTTTAAAAACCGATTTCTTGCTACAACCTTATCTTTCTTAACGGTGTTATCCCACAAAACTGGAAAACGGCTAGTCTGGTTCCAAACAAAAATCACATCCAGGTTAACGCATATTGTCCTATATCCCTACTCCCATGTATTGGAAAACTTCTTGAAGAAATTATCTCCAAAAGGTTACTATGGCTTCTAGAGAAAGGAAACATGTTGAAAACAGATCAGCTGGCATTCACACCCGGCCATTCCACAAACCACTTGCCCTTCATATCAATCACTGTGTATCATCCGCCTTGTTAGCTAAAAACCATATTCCAGTTTTGTCAATCGATTTCGAAAAAGCGTTTGACAGAATCGGAATTCATCTTATTTAAAAAAAAAAAAAAAAAACTGATTCAGTGGAAAATGAGCCCAAATGTGTACAATTACATCAAAACCTTTCTATCTAATACACAATTCCGTATCAAATTAAATTGCACCCATTCTTCCATCAAAAAAATCAGGAAGGGAACACCACAGGAAGGATCTCCACTTGTTGTGGACATTTCGTTTGTAATAGGATTGGACGATTTAAATAATAAATGCGGGTTATCTATATATATATATTTTCAAAAATTAAAGACTTTAAAGAGGTAGCAAATATTTTTCCAAGTATTCTTTCAGATATCACTGATTGGGGCAAACACTCTGGGTCTAAGATATCTCATGAAAATAGTTAAATTTTGTGTCGTCCGTTTGCGGTATATCGCGGGTAAAAAGCAAATATAGCAGAGGGCCAAGTACACTTCCTTGCGGCACCCCCGCCTTTATTGTCTTGAAAGTGGAATATTCGTTTCCGTCTCTCACACGGAAGAGTCGGTCTTCCAGGTATGAACCTAAAATACAAGACAATTGCTGGGGTAGGGCTTGTCGGAGTTTATATTTTAGGCCTTCGTGCCATACCTTATCAAAGGCTTGCGAAACGTCAAAGAATGCGCTTGAATAGACTAACTTACACTCGATTGCTCGTTCAATTACATCGGTTATTCGATGCACTTGCTCAACTGTAGAGTGTTGGCTTCTAAAGCCAAATTAATGATCAGGCAAGAGGGAATTTGTGTCGTTAATTGATTTAAGACGATTAAGAAGGATTCGCTCGAAGACCTTCGATGTAATCGGAAGAAGCGATATTGGTCTATATGACTTGACTTCAGTCAGCGGTTTACCGGGTTTCGGAACCATAATAACCATAATAACACTGGTGCGGTACATACTCTAATCTAATGCTTGCATTTATAAGATAGAGCAGCTTTAGCAAACCTTTTTTCGGCAACGCTTTAAGTATCTCTCCCGTTATTAAGTCATATCCCGGGCTTTATTGGGCTTAAGTGTGTCTATAACTTGTCTAACTTTTTTCCAACACAAAAATCTTAAATTTTATTCAAAACTTTACTTAGTTTGTACATTTATAATCATTAATTATATTAATTACATATCAAAAAAGTTAATAATAATATTAATAATAATAATATAAACAAAAATATAAATGTAGTGCAAATGTCAGTGCGGTGCTGCCATCATTGGTTTTACCGCTTCTTGATAAATAATATCTACTTTTATGAATGCGTTTCTTCTTCTTTAACAGTACGAGTAGATTTTGTTGATCTCCAAACTTTAAAAGTCAAATTCTAACTTTAATGTAATACGTATTTTTTAAAACGAATACGAGCATGCCATGGAGACATTTCCAATTGAAGAGCTTTTTCATTTGATGGCTTTGCACGAAGTGCCGAGAAGTTTTTCTTGTCCGTCGCCTTAGCGCCACAAATATAGTAAAGCAACTGTTTTGTATCTATCATAGTGAAATATAATAACAACATGCAATTCAAAATTTGTAATAATTAGTTTCGTGCACATTTTTGATTTCAATTTCAACCCAATTTTTTTCTTACCGTATTAATTTTTAGCTTTATTTTTTAAAGTAAAATTTTATAGGTCTACAATATCTTATTGAGGTGAATGAAGAGTCGATGGCGATGAAGTAGCGGCAGCTTTTATTAGATTTTGGGAAGTAATTGCTTTTAGGAATTGCAATTTGTATTTGTTTGCCCGAGCACAGCAGTCTTCAAACACTTTGTTCTTTTACTTGTAACCGAACCGGACACAATTAAGGGAGAGTCAACATCATCTTGTTAAAAACTACATAACGAACAATTTTCCGTAAAGCCATTCTTAATATTTAAGAAGAAATTTCGATTTTATGTTACGAGTTGACTTATACATACATATCTTTGTTTGTTACAATTTATATAGAAAAAAAAAAATGGTACCTTTCTAGTACTGAGTCTAGTACTGAGATAATACTTAAGTTAGTGCTGTGTTATACACACTGTTACACTTAAAAGCCTCTTGCGGACAAAGTGATCAAAAGTGTCATTTAATTTTTACATGATAAGAAGTATATTACATGAGCTTTACATGAGCATGATCAGAGACAGCATGGAGCAACGTGAAGTTCTTTTTTTATGAACCAAAACAAAAAGAAGCGTGAAAGACTCGTTTCGGAAGCAGTTCCAGTTAAGAGTCTTTATTTCTAGATTGGTAGGAAAATTTTATATACGGTAATTGTGCTTCTAAAGTCAAATATCCAATTAATAAAATTGAGGTTTTCGTTTATTTTAAGTATTGTAAATATTGGTGGTGGCCAAGGTGTAGTGTAGACTCCTCAAGCAGAGGGTCGCGGGTTCGAATCCCGTGCGAGGCAATTCTCTGAAAAAGTCTTTTCATAGAATTTGTATTCTGATATTCACTGATATTGGAGTGGTTGCTGGCTGTACTAAATAAAACCAACCAGCAACTAGTACGTACTAAGACCCACTGGTTGACGATGCACTGGCTCCAGTTTGACAACAACCTCTGGAAAAAAATCGAAACCTGATACACCTGAGTTTCAAACTACTACACCACCTGCCCGCGCCCTGGAGAAAAGCCAGTAAAAGGGTATTCATATCCCCTTGGTGCGCGCACGGGACTATAAAAAAAGTAAAAAAAAAATGTGCGTTTCAAAACTGCCAATACAAACCTGCAAATTTCGGAAATCTTGAAAGAAGCCACGTTGTGTTAACTATACCCTGTACTGAAATGATTAAAAAAAAAAAAAAAAAACATTAAGTGTATGTATGTGTAGAATGGAAAAATCATATTCTATGTACTATGTACTATGCATTTTCATATTCGGTTTTTTTTTCACCGGGGAACCACTGTGCGACGCTAAAGTCTCAAAAATGTGCCCGAAACTTATATAAGAACGATTCGCGATGTATACGATGACGTTAAAACGTTAAAAGGAAAGTTCGATGTACAAGGGGAATAACCGGAGAAATTGAAGTTAAAGTTAGAGTGCACAACGGCGGTGTACAAAGTTCTTGGCACATTATGTTATGCAAATTAACGAGTCTAGAACGAATTCTTTTCTTTGTGTCCATGATAGCAATGATCCATCCAGGCTGAAACCTGGTTTTCAATAAGGTAAAATAATTTTCATATAAAATAGAAACTTTTGTATAGTACCTTCTGCACCTAGATCTGGCTCTAGGCTAATCCCTGCAAAGTATTTCCACCAGAGTGGTTCTCAAATTTAATGGTGCCCTTTAAGATTATAAATTATTCAGAAACATTGGAAAAATTTTCTATTATTAATATAATATTAGCTTTAACTGCTAATATTTTCTTGGTGCGGTCTTACTGTACGTACTCGTACTGCAAATTGCATTTATTTGCGAATGAATCTCAAAAATCACCTTCCAATCACCAATGTCTAATTATGCACATTCCCTTAATGGTAAGATATTTTTCTATTCGATATTAAAGTTTTCACAGACGAAATATTGCAATTACAATTGCTTGCGGTAGTTGTTCTGATGGAATGCTTTGTTCATGGCCATGTAAATGTTTGTTTATTTAGATACTTTTTTTGTAATTTTATTATTTCTTGGCAAAAAAGTTTTTGGTTACCAAACAAAATAATTTTTATAAAAAAATCGGATAAAATAGTATATATTTAAGAGTCGCGTATGATGAGTGAAAATCTAATAAATTCGATTATGCTCTGCTGTTTCATCGTTCTCGTTGCAGATGCGATAGTAACTGTCTTGTGTTATTGCCATAGTCATATTTGAAGTTTAGACCGATAAGTGTTTCCGAAACTAGGTCAGGGTCTTGGAAAAGAGATGGTGGCGGATGAGCCACACTGGCATTTTGGTAAGGTTAGATTATTTTAATAACTGCCGCGTGGTCAAGGGATTTGATGTATCCTTACAAAATTGCACACAACACAGAGATACCGATGTGCTTTGGTTTTGAATGTTTGAAGGTTATAATGACTAGGGAATGAAGAGGTCGGTAGAGCATTCATAAGTAAATTGCAAGGCTTAGAAAAGAATAGCAATATTTCAGAGTATGTCTGAAAGTCTGCTTAAGGGTTATCATTCTTAGCAAGGGGGTATTACAGTTGAAGATTTGATGAATACTACTGCTGGTTCCTTTGGAGTGCTAGTGCTGAGAATAGGAATATAACAAAGAAAAGCAGTATACATTTTTTTTTAAATTTTTTATTTTTTTTTTGTTAATTTAGGTTTTGGTGGGGGTTGATGTCTCCTTTAATTTGACTTAATATAAGCTTAATCGAACTCAAAAACTGGGATTTAGAAACTAACAAGGAGTTAAGGTTCGTTGGAATCATAAGAGGTACGAGAAAATCGTATATTACGAGGATTAGTGTTGAAAGAAATAGGATTATCAAGAACCAGAGAGCAATCCATGTATGAAGAGAATGTCAGCTTCGTCTCCGCGTTTTTCGATGGTATTTAGGTTAAAAAGTTTGTGGCCGTCACAATGGGGAGGTAAAATAAAAGGGTCATCCAAGGTTTGTCCTCGAAGAGCAAATCGAAGAAAACGGCGTTAAATGTTCTCTATGAACTCGCCGAAAGCAGGACTACTCTAAGCATTTTCGAGATGGGGCCGGACAAGGGTTATATAAAGTGACTTTGTCACAGAGGCATTGCCACATTCTTTGGACCAGGTATGAATTGACTTTAAGGATTATTTGTTCAGTCATCAATATTTAATATCAATATTATAATGTCACAAAGTGATTGAACCAGGTTTATTATTTGCCCACGCAGAATATAAAGTTGAGGAGGAGATTGAGATTAATTGGACTTATGAGGAGACAAAGTCATTGATTGACATTAAGCGACATTAAGCTCAAGTCACCATGTAGAAAACCTATAAAATTTTTTTTGAAGGATAATACAATCTTGGGATGAACAAATAGTTTTAGTGTCGTCGGCGTAAATGGATACGGGGCAGTGTTTAATAATCCTCTTAAGATCGTTTGTAGTTAAAATAAAAAGAAGGGGTCTTGGATGGTTGCGTTCTGTGAACCAGAAATGGCTAAAAACAGGTTTGAGACCTGGCTGACCTAAAGCGAACGTTTTTCCAGATAAGAAGATATCCATTTTAATATTATGGAGTCACAATTGAAGAAAGACAATTTGAAAAGGATCAATTGCTGAGATATTTTATCGAAGACTTTAGGAAAATCTGTCGCAATAACATAGATTTCGTTGCCATTTTCTAGGACTAAACGTGCAAAAGATTCGTATTCAACTAAATTTGTAGTAGTAAATCTACCTTTCAGAAATCCATGCTGACTGGGTTATATAACTGACTTGCACTGAAATTACCTGCATGGGAGAGATAGATAAAATAGGGAAGAAAATGGGAGAAAAAGAAAAATTTTTATGAAATATTTCCGGGTGAATTCATCATTGTGATTTTGTAATGGAGAATAAGAATGGAGAAAGAATGGAGAAATTGGGAAGGTACTTAAAATATATGGGGTCAAGTACGAAGAAGTTGTTTGCAAATGATTTTTTAAAACAAGACTGTAAAATTGTTGGTTAATATATAGATGACATATTATCGAACGAGAGAGAGGGAGGCAACCGTCAGATTTTCTTTTGTAATTGACGCATTGATAGAAAGGCTTAATGTCGTTAATAAGGCTGACCTGCGCAGTGTCATGAAAGCGCTGATAGAGACAGTTATAAAGCTGGATGAACTGGGGTTTGATTCCAAAATAGTTAGAGTAGTCAGAACAAGAATTTGTGTGAAGAAATCCGCCCATAATTTATTAATTTTGTTTCGTAGGGAGCGAAATTTTCTATTTTACCAGGGTCGGGAAATAAATGAAAAGGGGGCGTAAAAAGAAATAGATTTAAATATTTTAGTGTTAAAATAAAGACAGCCTCAGTTACAGATGGATTGATAAGTTCAAAAGACGATTTGCTGAGATAAAGATTAATTTGAGAAAATTATCTTTATGAATAATTGTGAGAGGAGAGAGTAGGGCAAGAAGTGGACTGTGGTAGAGGCTTATGGAAAAATAATAAGAATAAGAGGGGGTGAAAGTTATCGATAGTTGACAGCGCTAAGGGACAAGGTGGATTTAATGAGATCACTGGATTGAGTAGCTTATACGACAATCCTTGGATGAACTAGCGCGTGACGTGGTAAAAAAGAATTCATAATCCGATGCAGTCCAGTTCAGCAGAGGCAAATTAAAGTCACAAAAAATAAGGATACCTCCGATGGAATCACTTTGGTCAATAAGTTGGTCAATCATTTCAATAGCAAGGATGTAGGATTCGATGGGTTAAGCCAGGAGAACGTAGCAACACATAACGTACAGAGACCTATTTGGAAGAGTTATTTTAATTGAAACAAATTAAATTAAACAATATTAAATTAAATTGGATAGAAAGAGATAGCGATAAGAGAAGGCTATTGTGAATGGCAAGTAAGACGCCACGGCATGAAGTATTACCTTTAGAGAAAGAACGATCATCAAACATAAAAAAATGAGGCTCATTAATAAGTTACCCATAGAAATCGGACTGATAGTTAAACCTATTCTATTTCTCAAAGAATTATGAAATTATCTATTTAGTATGGATAGTGCAGCCGTCTTTATTGACTCAAATCTCTAATCTCACTATCTTATTAATTATTAATATTATTTGTTTACAAATTTTGTTTCATTTTAATTATTGATTTTACCCCACATTCATTTAACATTAATTAAAATTTGTTTTCTTCAATTTATCATGTAATTTTAATTGAAGAATCATTCGCCTCTAGTTCCTTAGGAAGTACAGAATGCTGCCTATTCTTTTTCTTAAGTATTAAACAAAATGTGAAAATGTAAAAAGTATTATAAAGTGTGAAAAATAATAATTTTCATCTCGCAAAATATTATAAGAAAATAAGAATAGTTCCCAGCTCTTTTAATCGGTATATAAGAGCATAGATGTCGAAAAAAAATTTAGAAACGAAATAATTTATCATAGTCAGCTCGGATAAGCTGAAGGTGAGAGTGTATATAGTGATCCTGAGGAGGTGTGTTGAAAATTTCATGGTAGCTTTTGAAAAGATTCCTGAGACTAGAAACATTAGTAGGGAGGCCTTCCTTTTAGATGCAGACTATGACGTTTGTTTTGGTTTTCCCATTAAGTTGCAATAAGTACTTGGTGCCGTTTTCGGCAAGGGGCTTAGGTCAGCCTTGACTCAAACCAAGAGTGGAGCCTAGTGCCTTCAACACAGGCTCCGATTTGGTATTACCAAAAAATGGTAATGGATAGCCTGGTGCATATCCTGACACCCATGAATATAAGGGCATCTTATAAACTCAAGTCTCCTCGACAGTTCTTCACGTTAGACACAAAATACGTTCTTCCTGGAATCAAACAAATTGTGATCTTGCACTGCTCTGGCATGTCATCTTGAGATGGGCAGAATTTGGATAGCCTTGGATAACCGCCGCTGTAGAAATTCTGAACATGACTCCAATGTTTATACAAGCAACCTATTGTGTTATTTGCAATAAGTTCACGTAATTCCGTTTTCCCAACCTAGCCACCAAATAGCTTAACTATATTAACTGGTGAGTGTAATGGAAAAGAGTTTTATACTTTCACGCATTATATTTGACGCGATTTTATATTCTGCTAAGCACAAGATACTAATTTTTGGGGATGTATTCATCCTATTATATATAATTAATGATTTGATGTATACTCGCCACAAAAGCATCACATCCATCTTGTCTGTCTTGTCTTATCAGCCAATTTTATGAACTGCTCAAAACCTAATTACGGATATAACCTTGACATCTTGTCGAAGGCAGCATAGAATGAGAAAGCAAAATATTCCTTAGAACAAAGTACGAAATTACTTAGTCTTGTCTAGTTATAATATGATAGATGATTAAATTGTCAGATTCCTTAGGAGTACATCTAAAGATCTAAACCTAAAAACGTTCTTTATTCAGTACTTACATTACCCGTTGCGTTTCTCGCAAGCAAAATTGGAGGCAGAATGACTCTCATTGTTGTAGTCAGAAAGAGGAAGTGAATGTTTCCCAACTTGTCTAAAAAAACAACACTGCTTACTAAGGTCTTCATTATACGCTTTTACTAAGCATCTTTAATGAGACTACCTCATTCAATCCTTAATTTGAGGATAACGGGACTGCCGTAGGGCATCGTACTATATGCCGATGTCAGGCACCACATTGGTGTTTGTATTGTAGTTATTAGTTATTAATAATACAGTATTATTATGTAAGTTATTACATATAATAGGCACGAAATACTAACCAATTCCATTAAAATGAGCACTGTGTTCCTTATGAAATTTGAAATTATTTTCTACTTTAATCTCAAGGTTTATTTCAAAATTAAATTACAATTCGCAAATTCCCAGATTCCTATTGTATGGTCAGTTAGGGAGTATTTTTAGTTTAATACTACCAAAAGTACTAATAACAAAAAAATTCAAAATAAAATACTATTTAAGACCTCGTTTAGTGTACAGGAGCAAGTATGTCAGTTCAGTCAGTCCATTTTTTAAATTTACTACAACGACTGCTAAATTTATCAAACTGATATAAAATCAAAAAATTGTTGCAATCCTGTGTTCTGCTTAGTCGCGCTCGTGCTAGTAACGCAAAAAAAATATTAAAACAGAAAAAAAAATCAAATGCTTAAATCGTTAAACAAGTCTGCAAGATCATAATATCATTGATTAAATGCTGCTCATACCGCACTAGGAAAAACATAAATCCCATTTAAACTCAAGCAAACTTGTTTATTTGTCATGTTTTATGGATTAGGTTCGTTAAGTCTATTTTATTTAATAGAAATTTACTTACCTCAACATTGCTAAATATAATGCAAATCAAATCTAGTTAGTTCGTGATAAAAAGCCAGTTTCCGATTGAATTGTTAATAGTCCTGTGTGTCAACGTATGACGAACTTTTAAAACAGTATACTTGGAGGTTCTTTGTGTGCTTTTATGCAGATATATAATATTTTTCTTAGAAAGTAAACGTAGTAAAGATTATCCACACAATTTTTCACGGTGTATTCGAATACAAAATATAAGAAGTAAGAATCAAAAATCCAATACTCCATCGATATTGAGGGGAGAATGCAATGTGATAATAATGCACTGTACCACCAATGAGCATTCCAGTTCCAATTTACCATTATTCTCTTCCAGTAAACAGCGCCCATTAACACTTGCCGTACCGTTGCGTCGCAATTAAAAAAAAAAAAAAAAAATTTTTAACATTGCTTCACTTTCGAAAAAGTATCTGCAGCAATGCCATTAACTTTCAGCTGTAGTTATACAAGCAATCCAAAACAGCACGAATAAGCTTTTTGATTCGTCTCATGACTTCTGCTAATACGATTATATCCAAACTGAAAGTAATCCATCAGATTACAATAAATACAACTATATGCGAGATCACTTTTTACTTTTGATCACGACACGATTACTGGTCGATAGCAACAGTGTGAATAGGCACGCATACGAGTACTCAGAAAGCTTGAAATGCAACTTGTAGCCACCAAATGGTGCCTACTATCAAAATGTGTCTGTTGCAGCAAGATCGCGAACATAAAAGCTAAATAGACAATCGCAATCGCAACACTGGCGCAGAGGAGGGCCACTTATGTGCTTGTCTTTCTTCCAGTCAAAGCAGCGTTGAAGATTTTTTGGCTGACAACACTTTTAAGAGATACAACTTCTATGTCGGTGTCGGTATTGATGTCGATTTTATTTCGGTATTCGGTTGTCGGTGTCGGCGGGTTAGTTGCTGACAATCTTCGATGGTAACTTTGAGGATTTTCTTCATTGACTTGGCAGTCAAGAAGTCAGTTAATTGTTGAACCTTTGCTGGCATGGTTGGAAAGCGCATACTTTTCAAACCACAATTCCAGCTCGTCGAGATCGCGCGCGCAACTCCATTCTTTTGAATTTTTTCGTTATTTATTTTTTATTTTATTTTTTTTAAGCTGTGCTAAAATGATTGCCATGAAATTCATGTCGGGTTATAATTAGAGAAGGAAAGTGTTACCAAAATAAATAAACAAATATCTTATTGTTCGTAATCATAATTCATAGTCTGAACAAAAGAAAACAGCTGCCACCAGTATCGAGGAGAAAGCAAAAAAAAAAAAAAAATAAATAAATAAATAAAAAATAAAAATTACGAGTACCTATCACAAAGTATTTGTGTAGAATTTAAATTGAATTTGAGTGAATTAATCGAAAAAACCGTGATTTTTAGGAGTTTTCATTTATTTGTGATCAGAATAAAGAAAAAATAATTTCAATTGAAACACTGTAATCGAGTGAAAGATACTCTTCGTATCTCAACAGAAATCTTCTGGGCATTGCTAATTTACTTCGCATTTCAAAGAAAGAAAAGAATTCGCCCAGTGAACTGTTATAGGTTCACTCTTTGTTAGTCAGTTTTCTCTTCACTTGCCATAATTGGATTACGATTAATTAAAATCAAAGCAATAATGATCATAAGGTAAGTTGCGCGCAACCTAGCTGTTGTTTATTTGGACAAATTTTCTATATTTGTAGAAAACTAGGCTTTTGTAGGCAAGTGGATTTGTTGCGTCTACGAGTATACAAAATTTTTTTTCTAATTTTGTTGTTGAATTTGTTGAAAATTTTGTATGGGAATTGTTGTTGTTTCGTAAAAAAGGTACCGTTATTCAATTAACGCTCAGGTGTAACATAGATTCTGGTTTGATTACGGGAGTAGGTTGTGTAACCACAGCGGGAGTACCCATACTCGTAACTTGACAATATACAATAAATAGAAAAAGAAGATGAGAGAAGAATGATACTTGTTGAGTTAGTTAGTTAATATGAATTGGGTCAATGAAGTTATATTCACACTTCTTTATGTATTCGTGTTTACCACAAACCGCTGCTTTTCTTAAATAGACATCTTTGTCAAAAGCTTTTATTCGTATCTATCACAATATAATAAAATCATAATTGAAATCAGGAGAGATGCTCTCAATATCGAATGAATATACATAAGTATGTATTATTTTTCTGCTCTTTATTACCGCTACTGATGGAAATTTGTTTCTCCTCACTGAGAAGTAGCGGGTAGCACTCGTCATTCGCAGTCAATTATCAATGAGTAGGCAAATAGTTTGCTAGTTACTTGTATCCCCAAGTCGATTAGTAGGTCATGATGGCTGTGAGGTATGCATTTTAATTTTTCTCCATTAATAGATGCTTGTAAAATAAGCAGATTTTGGTGGCAAGAATTTACTATTAGCTTTGTTAGTTTTTCTCGTTATGGAGCTTCGAGTGAGGAGTATGATATCCACTTCATTTTGCCGGCTAAGTGCAAAATGAATATCGCTAATTTAACACCTATCAATCATTTTTCTGCACGTTATTGCTTAGATTGAACAGATAAAGGCTTGTTGGCGAATATATATGCATCGAATTATGTGAGTTATTTCTCAGGTCAATAAACTTTATAATGAAATGAAATGCTACATTCATGCTGTTACTGTTACTAGCACATTATTCAAAAGGTCGTCTTGGCGTCGCTGGCAGTCAAAGCATCAAGCGTTCGGTCCAATTTTTGATGACTCGGTTAAATATGTGAGGTGTTATTCCGGCAATAGCGTGTAGAATGTTGGCATTGAACTCGTCCAAAGTGGTTGGCTCGTTCTTGGTCTTCTGGTCTGGTCTCTACGGCGGCTATGTTTTCTCCATTTCACACCAATCTCTGTCTGGTTGGTGGCTTAAGATCCAAAAGTGTGTACTTAGTTTCAAACTTTTCCATGATGTGACGAATTGCCTGGACACTGAAACTATGATGACGACCGACCTTACGACAAAATTTGATAGTTTCCGCACGTTCGGCAAGCTTGAAACAATGCATGATGAAATAGCAAACCTTACCGAATATTTCGACAGCTGGATATCATTGAAACTTTCTAATTTTGACTGTAGATGTCTAAGGCCAAAATTTAAGTGTAATGACAAGACACTCAGGACGTTCAGTTTTCTGTTGAAATATTTTATATATATTGTATATGATATCTTAATATGATTTGTGCTATGGTATGATAAATGTATGTAATCGGATTTAGGATTCATGGAGATAATTGAGTTCGCAACCATATTGGACATTTGCAATGGCAACGAACAGCTACGAGGAAAGATTCAATAATTTTTTTAAGTACTGGTCTGCAATAGGCTTGTGGCAAAAAAAAACTTGCTCATCGAAATACCTATGTCAATCTCCTGCCTTATAGTCACATTTAGTGTTGCAAAGGTTTTAACTCGTTTTAAACCATATTAAGGTATACATTAAGTATAAAAAGAAGAAAATAGAGAATACTTTTGTGTATTATTGAATTGCATCTCAAAAGCCCCTTGAGAAAGGGGCTCAAACTCGAGTTATGACATTCGCTTTATAATAAGTCAAGCAGATAACTCATAACTTAAGCAAATCTGACTTTAGATAAAAACGCGTCTAAATTCTGAAGTAAAAGTTGACGATTTAAGTCCACTGATGTGAAAGAAAAACGTTATTTGATATTATCATGTCAATAATTTAAGGAACTTTGAATTAAAAACTGTCTATTTAAAATAAGTGATTCGTATTCTGTTAGCAATATCATTTACTACAATGCGCCTTAGGGAATTGAGGAAGAGATACTCGTTTAATTCATAGCTCGTAGAACCCGTATGCGCAAAATTCTCTTTTACTTAATATTTCCCGTATTTTATAATATCCTAATACGTAGAGAGGTGTTAAGAAAAACCCGAACTTATTTTTATATCAATTTATTTTGACTACTATCGCCTTATGACTCTACGCTTTGGACACAATTTTAGTACCAAAATAGATTAAAATAAAAAAAATTTAAAGTGCAAAATTTAGAGTTACCCGTAAAGTTTTTCAAGAAAATGTTTTTACACCATATTGTTCAAATGTATTTACTTTTTGCTTATAAAGATCTAACTATATTTTCTTTTTAATTTTTTATTTGCATTTCTTAAAACAGATAACAAAAAAATACTCGTATGTTTAATTTTATGAACAAAAAAACAATAAAAACGAAAAAATTTGCAAAATTACAGTGTCGAGAAAGTGTTTTTAAATACGTTTCCTTTAGCATTTAAAAGTAAGTTTCCAACCTATTTTTATTCAATATTTTGTGTAGTGGCTTTCAGATTCGATAACAGCTTGTAATATTTTTTTCATCGATTTAATTAATTTTTTTAAGTCATATTCGAAAAGGAACTTTTGATCATTCTTCTTAAATAAACTGATTTCGGGTCTTAGGACTTTCTCAACTTTCCAAATATGTCCGCAAATTATCTATAGAATTTAGGTTTGAGCACTAGGCAGGTGTATTGAGCACTTTGGTACATTATATTTCTCTTATCCAAGGCTTTCAAAGGTTGCCGCCACACTATTGGTTCCCTAGTTATAATAAAATATTATTTTAGTTTCGTCACAGAAAATAACGTCATCCCAATGTTCATTAGGCTGCCGAATATGCTCCGTAGTGAACGACATCCTTTTTCTTATGCTGTCTTCTGAGAGCAAAGGTCTCTTTCGCGCTACTCTAGATGAATATTTGTACTTTAAAAGCACTTGCCGAATAGTCTCGTGAAATACATCGATTCCACATTCTTACTTAAGTTTAATTGCCAGCGCTCTAGTCGATATTCGGGGATTTTCATATATTTTCCTAATTATTTTCCGTTCATTTCTTTTTGATAAATTATAAGGCCTGCCCTCTGCCTTTATTAAATGCAATCGTCTATCATTTTCTGCACGATTAATTATATTATATTTTGCTTGCCGGTTCAAACAAACATCTGACATAACTCTGCTGCACTATTATTTCTATAGTGGTTATAATAAACCAACTGAATTACATCACTTAAAACTCTTTTACCACGCATTTTTAATTACTTTTTACACTAAATATTTTTTCGGTGGATAAAAAAGGACTGGAACAATTCACACCACTCCTTTGGAATTGAGTAAACAGAAAAAACGAGAACAGAAAGAACTGTTATTACTGTAAGTTTCATTCATAAATGTAAAACCTTACATATTGTGGTTTTCTTGACACAGAATTTCTTGTAATAAACTCCTTTTAGTTGTTTTTTTCTTATGTTTTTAAAATAAAATCGAGTAACTATTTGTGTTATCTGGTCATTTAAATGCTAGTTTTAAGAAGTGTGAACCAAAAATTTAAAAAAAAATGTGTAGATCAGTCTTTATTAGCAACAGAAAAATAAATCGGAGCAATTTTTTAGGTTGTAAAAACACTTTCTTGACAAACTTTACCTTCTGATCAAAAAGTTCCCATTCAAACAAACCTCGCTTGAGATATTGTTAAAAGCTTCTTTTTTTAGATTAGTACATCTGTCATCTGGTGCTAGTTTTATAAACAAGTCAGTGTTTGTTGCATTATGCGAATTTCGCAATGTCAAATTTAGTTCAGCAAGGGGTACGTACACAAGCGTACGAGTGGTACAAAGAATTTAAAGTGGTTCCCGTCGTCCATCCACTAGTATGACTGACGTAAACATCGAAAAAGTAAAGAAAATTACCCTCGCAGATCATCGTGTGAGCGACAGGGAGATAGCAACCGATCTTGCTGTCTTATTTGAATCGGTGCAGAGAGGCACGATATTTTGGTCATGAGGCAAGTTGAAGTGCCGAGAGTGCTGAATTTATTGCAGAAAGATCTCATCTTGTCGACTATTTGATCAAAAACAACGTTATACCGTTCCCAAAGCTCCGTATTCACCTGACATGGTTCTTTGTGATATTTTCCTATTCCCACTATATGTTTTGATTGAAGGAAGAGTTGGAATATGTGTATTGCTTGCAGTGGATATTACTTTGAAAGGAATAAAACGAATATCGATGAGTTATTGAAATGTTTTCGTTTTATTCAAGAATCGCGGCTACTTTTTGATCATCAGGTATCTGCAAAGTGACGAAAAAAAAAAACAAAAACAATTTACACACACGTACATGGGTATACTTGTAGTATAAAAACCCGATTTTTTATTTAAGTTGCAAATTCAAACATTTTGTTTGTTTGATTTATTTCATATAAGGCAAATATGGTATGAATAAATGTTGTTCATCACGAATGAAATTAGTCAAAATCGTAAACTTGCTTAAGATTATGATTTGAGAACTTTTTATTTATATTTATTGTACATAAATTGAAATTAAACGTTAATTACAACTGTGTGATTGAAAAGTTAATACAATGGAATATATACCATATACACGTAATCAAAAGACAGCATACTGAACTGCTAGTTTGCATTGCAGTGGGAACTGATATGACCCAGGGCTGTTCTTATTACTTTCCCTTCTTAATTTTCTATCGGAACAGAACTAAATTATATAAAGAACTAGTTCAATGCACTTTTTGGGAGTTCCTTTTACTTAAATATGAGGATATCAGGTGCCTACAGTACTAGCACCCACTACGTCAACACAGAGTACCTGCATGAAGGATGTTTCTCTTAGAAACGTCAAGAAGCATACTTCTGGTCTGGCAGCAACCTAAAGAGTTATGCTATCTGCAATTATACTCATATGATAAACAACTATTAATAAAAGCCTTAACCGAGGACTCAGACATCTAACGTAGGTTCGGGTCCTCTGAGCATTTCTTAGCAAGTCGTAAGGGCGTTGAGTAAGGCTCTAAACGACCACGACTGTAGCCACGCAAGGTCATCCAGTGCGTATGTATGTTTCTTCTTAAACGAAAGATGGTTTTGAGATGATGATCATGATGTAAATATCAAGTGGACATTCACTTTGTGATAGCTTACCCTTGCTGCCGTCAGCTGCGCATCCCAAGTTAATTAAGTTCTTTGAATTATAAGAGACTTCATATTCATTGCCTTTATTTACAAATTCTATTTATCAAAACGAGTCCGAATATCACTCTCAGATATTTATTGCAATTAACGAAAAGGTTTTAATTAAGCTCTTAATCGTAACTTATATTTTTTGTTTCCAATATTATCAGTGTATGCGACGAGTCTTGCAGGCTTTTAAAATATTATGCCTTTATTAACTATGTAACGTTAACTGACAAATTTCTTTGCTATAGAATCATTACTGACCTCTATGATACTGCAAAAATTCTCAAGTGCCATCCAGCACACAGGTTCGACAGGAATGTCAAAACTAACTCTCGCCTATTAATCGCTTTTTTAGAGCTATCTACCTTATGCCTTTAAACTGGTACATACAAATTAAATGGTATGTGGTTGATGTTGGAGGTACAAATAATCATCTGTCAGCTTTCGGGCGTTTAAAAACTACAGCAGATGTGATTTCGTACGCAATGCTGAGAAAACTGATGTCCTTTTCTTAATTGGAACAATTCAAAACACCTCCCATCTTGTGATCAGATAAATGCTAAGCTGGTGCTCGTATGCATGATATATTTCTACAGTGCAAACATTTAAACGGTCAATATATATAAAAGGATTTTGTAAATAAAGAAGTGAAACACTCTCTGCCCCTCAATATATACAGCGGAATTTTCTTAAAGGATACAAAATGTATCCGATTGATACTTCAAGATGGCAGTGTGATGGGAGCAACATTCATACAACCTTGCCAAAGGCAAAAGTTTGAGGACATATTTATTTTTATTTATTGAAAATTTATTTAAATTTCCACAATACAATTTTATGAAGGGTATGTTTTTAATAACTACCAAATATACCTTTTTCAAACAATAACTACAGGAATTAATTTTGAATAAAAAGTTTTTAGTCGCTATAATGATGTTCTGAATACAGGCTGTTTACGACAAAGCGCATCTTGCCACATATTGTGAGCCACTATTCGAGAATTTGTTGCTCTACCTTACAAAAAGACTCAGTAAAAAGTAGTTTCTAAAGTCTGAGTGGTTTGCAGCTTATCAGCGTACATAAAAAACTTTACAGAGGTTCACAAGAAGTAATCAACTCATTGCTGGATTTAACGATATATTGTTGTTGTTAAATCGAATTCTCAGAGTTAATCGTAAAATGGGCCCGTAACGCCCGTGCTGCTCCCATATTTTCGAAGCAATAATAAGTGATAATTATAGGTAACAATGACCACTGATTGTAATGCGAGCTCCAACCTCATTTTTGGGAAAAGACAGACCAATGATGAAACAAGCGTAAAGACATAAGTTATTGTAGTTGAGTTTCATAGTCTATTTTCTATTTGCCTCACTCCGCAAAAAACAATTTTCCTTATTTCAAACCCTGTTGTTTAGTCGGTGAAGCCTGAGATCTTTTCGCAAAAATTTCAACAGAGACAGAGACCAAACTCTTGCAGTTCCAGATCTCGCAACTTTAATTTCTTTGTACACAGATTTTTTTATATTTTATTTATTTCTTTTTTTAAAGAACTTAACACTTAAAAGGGTAATACTACTCTTAAAATGTCAGAGCACGTGTTAAGTTTTTCGGAAAATTGGATAGAAAGAGATTTGGGTCCGTGGTTATTTCGCTCCATGGGTGGCATCCAACATTTAATGGGAAGATATAATTATTAGTGGAAGTTGGCTTGTTAATTTCTGGTTAACTACTCATATTACTTGATTTTTGTTAACTGAAAAAATTTAATGTCTTTCGGGCGAGGCTGGGATCCGAATACCGAACCTCCCGAATTGGAAGCAAGTCTACTACTGCTTGAGCCATGGCCACCCACCGTGGCCACCACCCACAGAATGTATGCGGTACAAAATTTATCTACAACAAGACGGATAGATAGTTCAGTTTGTGGAATATGGAAACCAAAAAAATTACTTAATCTTTAATACGTTCCGCGAATTGAATACCGATTTCAAAATAAATTTGAATGATATAGAAGCGTCATTCTCTGTAGGTTTGTTCATGATATTTTGTCGAACAATACCTAACATACATCAAAGAACTGTGAAGAATGACTGCACCGCTTAAAAATTAAAAATTTTAAAAAAAATTAATTCTTCACTTAATGTTTATTATATGTATTTTATTATTATTATACTATATTATATGTATGTACATATATACCATATATTCGTATTCCCAATATAAACACTTTTAAGTGTGAGATAATGCATTCCGTCATTTAAATTCTAAAAAAATATTTATGGGGTATACGTTTGTATTCATAATAAATCGAGGAATATGATGTGCAATTAAATATACTCGTAAGATGAAGCATATTTTTCATTAGATAACATTTATTAGACGGCAAAAATAAAAAGGCTAGCTAAACTTCTTGAGATACACACCTATCATAAATTTTTCGATCATAATATTTTGTAAGATGTGTAATGTAATGTTGCATTTTAATTCGCTTTAGTTATTTTAAAAACATTATAAAAATTTTACGGAGCTCTTCTTGGCTGATTGCAATTACAGAAATCCCAATGAAAAAAACAGGTTATCTGTCATAATGAATACGATTAGATCAAAATAAATTCTTTGAAGTACACCTGAAGTTGTTCTTTATAGGTTTGGATTAATGGAATCAAAATATAACTTGGAAAAGGTTTTCTTCCTCGAATTAAATTAGTAAAAAGAATTGAAACATTTGGTAAGCAAAACCCTTTTTTTCACTCGCTTTAAGGAGCATAGTATACTAGATGTTAACTCAATAACGGATCGAAGGGCACTTTAAACTACATAGGGAAAATTTCATAAATAGCATAGAAAGTTGAAGTCTGAATTTAGTTAATCTACTATCGTGTCCTGGTCAACCAATGATGTACGCAGTGTTTATTCAAAGCGTAAATTACTTGAAAGTTTTTTTTTTTTAAATATCAATGTATATGGTAATTGATTTTAACTCATGAGCAACATCCAATTTCATCTATATAAGAAATGTGTAAAGCAAGTTTCATAGCACTACAAAAGTACACAGTTTTTGTCCAATTTGAGATTAGTATAATGATACGAAGGATGAACTACTATTCCATTATTCCGTAATGTTATTATAACTTAGTAAGTCATAAGTTTGAGTTTTTTTTTTACAGATACTGTATTTTGTGGTCTAGTAGTTTAAAAGCTAATTTTAGGTGCCATAAATCGTATAGCTTATTTTCTGAGCTACGAGTTATAATTGATCCATTTTAATGTATGTAATGTTACTAGAGTTCTGGTTAATTCTGCTTGGATGCAATATAGTCGGCATCAGCCAAGCCGGAGATATTGTTCTTGTTCTATTAACAAATTCATTTTGAATAAACTTAAAAGATTTTTCCTTAAGATAATTAGTATGATTTGCCAAAGAAAGTATGACTTCCACATCATTATCGGATCCGGATGTGATAGCTAGAGATATTTGTTTAATTTTGCAATATTGTGTTTATGCTTACATGGTTAAAAATGGTTAATTTCTTAAAGTTTGTGGCAGCAATAAATGATCAAATACTCATTATAAATTGTAATTGTAATAGATTGTAAAAGCAGAACTCACAATGTACCAGAGAAGTTTCTAGACACTTTTAAAGCTTAATTTTTAGAGATAATACTAGGAAATAAACATGGGTTTAATTCAAAATAAAACACCGATTTTTAATAACACCTCTACAAGTTATTTCTACATAATCATATATTTGTTATAAAATTTACATATTTACATAATAAAATATTCAAATACAATTGCATCACATACCAGTTTTTTTGGAATTCTATTTATACTGCAGCTCAAGCATACAAAAGACAACATATGTTGAGTAGTTCGTAATGTAAAAATTTTGCTATTTGCTATTATAAATAAAATACATTTGATTTGGCAAAATAAAAAAAAAGGGTTACAAAATTCGACCTGAAGGGCCTGACATTATTTTCTTTTTTTCATTTTGAAAATATTCAAGATATTTGTCATCGACGAGCAATTTGAACAAAATAGAAAGTAAAATCTGTGCATTTCTTACATGGTAGCGTAAACCGCTTCCTAAGTAGCGGGGAAATTTTGCTGTGAGACAGTACCAGTTCGCATTGAATGTTAACAGCCCAAGTAGTCACGAAGTCAGCTTTATTCAACCAGCCATTGACTGTTACTTAAACAAACTCTCTCTCTCACTCTACACCTCCTCTGCATTTTGTCTTCAGCATCTAGCAAAATTTGTTAGCTTAGTATTGAAGTTATTGATTTTATTAACAAAATAATACTGTCTGAAGTAGACTGAAAATTATTCAGGATTAGTGCTGGATTGTACAGGAATCCGATTCAAACAGCAATTTTGCATTTTAAGAGAACGGACGAACTTTAACGCCTGAAATCTATTAAATTATCAAGCATGACACTGATACCAACCAACGAACATAACTGTCTAGAATTTATATATTTTCTAAATTGATAAATGCGAAGCCCGTAGGGGCACCTCTGCGCCTGAAAAATACTATAGCTTTCGGGGGCAGATGATATTGGGCCCCGATTCGTCCAGTTTGGAAGACAATGCACTACCAAGCGAGCCAGCCATCCACGCAACCTTCACCTTCCAGTCGTTCACCGAAACTCAACGCAACGAACCTCTGTCTCTTTTGTCTCGTCGATTTCTGTGGACTCTCTCGGACGTCCAGTATGCACAAGATGCTCAGCCAAACATGGTGCAGGACGACGGTGAAATTCACGTTACATTACAACAACAGAACGAAAATTGATCAAATAAGCAGAAACAAAAATTTCGCGTTCTTTAGGCGAGTATCGCTCCATTGCTTGCTGTCAACTAATTCTCTACAACACAAATGTTAAAGCACAATGGTACTTGACGCCATTTGCAAAAATTATGGCTTATTCGTATTATGAGATTACTTTTGCCCCACCTTCTATAACACGATGAATCTACATACTCGTATTTTATGTAAAAAGTTCTTATCA
Source organism: Volucella inanis (assembly GCA_907269105.1). Lineage (NCBI taxonomy): Eukaryota > Metazoa > Arthropoda > Insecta > Diptera > Syrphidae > Volucella > Volucella inanis. Next base: position 137,084,313 of record OU026153.1, read on the forward strand.
CTCAATGCAGCATATAGCCATCAGCTCTTTTCCAATAAAAATTGCAATAGCCATTTAGTAAGACTTGGATAATAAATAATATATAATAAATATACACTGTTGGACAAAATAAAGTGCAAAAGCAGTGTTTATTTCCTATCAGTTGTAGTAATTCTGACAAAATAAAGTGCATTTTATATTTTGTGTACCAGGGGCTGGAATATTGTGAAAAATTTTATAGTTTTTTAGAAGAGATTTTTACTATTGATAAAGAGTAATAGGTACAGAAGCATTAAATCGAAATTGGAGATTTTATTTTCCATTCTAAGCTCTGGTTTATTCTGGTATGAAACCGCTAGCACCCGAGGTAAAGGAACTGCTAATTTTGGACCGTCAAAGTGGTTTGACATTCCAAAAACTATCACTAAAATATGGATTGTCAATTTCTGGTGTAAAAAGGATCTACCTTAATTTTAAACAACGAGGGACAGTGGCCAGTTTCAAGACTTATTGCGGAAGAAAGCGGAAGACCACAGCAAACGAAGACGAATCAAAAGTATGGCCAGGAAAAATCCCTTTTCTTCTGCAAGAAGTATTAAAGAAGATTTCGAATTAAGCATAATACCAAGAACAGTGCAAAGACGACTGCAAGAAAGTTAATTACAATTAATTTTTGTGTTTTTACGTTTATCCTTTGTGAAAAAATATACATATATTAAAGCTGCAAACGTTCTGGCAAAGTATAATTTGGTCCAATGAGTCTAAATTTGAGCTACGGAATCCCAAAAAAAGAAAGCGAGTTTGGTGCATAAACTTTGAAAGACTGAGCCAAAGGTGCAAACGGAAAACTGCAAAACACAGAGGAAGGTCAGTAATGGTATGGGTATGTTTCTCCTTTAGCGACGTTGAAACTCTAGTCAAAATCGATACCAAAATGACAAGTCCAATTTACGTCAACATTATCAGGGAAAATTAAGCTTATTCTGCTTCTAGAATGTCCTTGGGAAGTTACATCTTTCACCAAGATAACGATCCAAAGCATACTAGGAAAGTAGCTAAGCAGTATTTTACTCAAAATAACGTTGAAATATTAGAGTGACCACCTCCATCCTCAGACCTTAACCCAATTGAGCACCATTGGTCCATTTTGGATGAGAGAAGTCTCTTAGATAAGCGTCGCAACTTGTCCTGCGTCTTGCGGCAGTAATCCAAAATAAATAAGGAGCCACTAGCTATTAAGTTTTTTCCATTTGTAAGGCTAAATTTCGAATATTTGATATGTTTTTGTAATATTTTTTTGAATTTGCACTTTATTTTGTCTTCTTGCATGCATTATCTTTTTTTTATTGTAAATATTGGGTTATTTTTCTGATTTTCATTTGAATTTTGTAAACAAGCTAATACAATTACTAGAAATGCTTCTAGGCTTAGTATTGCACTTTATTTTGTCCGACAGTGTATGTTATTGAACATTCCAAACCCATTATTATTTATTGTAATTTAATTTTTAATTTTTAAACTTTCCGAAGTAGAAGAGTACTTCAAATGGCTCGAATCAATTAGCTGGCTCCAGGCTTGCGCTCAATTCCAATTATATCTGTCACCTTTCTGTGATGTGTATATATCATATGATTCACCGTCGATACATATTCAGTCGATACAAACTGGAACTAATGTATAACAAACACTTTTTATTTCGACAATATAATTTTTTTTCTATATTCGTATGATTTTGGCAAAGCCCACCTTTCTGTAATATAGCCGGGTCAAGACGAAATGTGCTTAATACAACGTTTCTTTTCTTTTTTGGAATAAAGCTTTTTTGTGAAGTGATTATAGTATAGAAAATTATGCCTTGTCCAACTTGATTATCCTGTGTTGATTTACAACATCAGAATATCCTTCAAGATCTGCCTGACATAATTATCGAATCGGATGACGGTTTACTTATCGTAAACCATACTGAACAATCTATAATAGATGTTTAAAAATTATTTAGGAAGTTTAAACGACATTGTCAATGGTAATTAAAACGCAGTTCAAGACGTGTTATTTCTTATGTATCATTACATAGTGTTATATATTGCGAGAATTTCTTTGATTGGTCTTAATTAATTTAACAAAACCTTGCAGGTTATATCCGTTCCACGCCTGTTTTAATTTATGGATGTATTGCCAATCAAGTGTTAAGACAGAATGTCGGCTGTAGGTGCAAGAAGTTCAGCAGCCTGTTTAAATTTGTATTCGTATCGTATCTGGAGTATCATCTCAGAATAGATTCTACTACATTATACTTGTGCCATATTTTTAAAACACAGACACAGTCTCATCTGATCTAATGGCGAATTTCAACGCTTTAAAAATTATCACCAGCATATAATATTTCGTATTTTACGGAATCTCTAGATTAAGCCCATTCTCGTAAAAATGACAAAATATTGTTTGTGATAATTTTTGCATAATTTCTCATTTCTCATATATGAAGTCTACGCTTCATTCTTGAGTTAATGTTTTCGGAACATACATATAGTATGTATGTGAAGAATGACAGCATTTCATTTACCTTCACTCAATTTTTCTTTCACTTTTTTTGTTATTGCTTCCATAAAAATGTTTAAGCATATTCCTGACACGTGGTAGCATAGGAATTTGTGATCTTTAAACAAATATAGGTTGTTTTTTTACGAAACTTATTCTCAGTTAAGTTTAGCCTGAAAATCTATTATAGAAAAGCACAATAGAAATATGACAAATAGAATATTGCAAATGAAATGTTAAAAACCGTGAAAATAAAAAACGGAAAATAATAAATCGATCGGCGACCGACGAAACGCGCCGTCACACAGTTTAAAATAAAATGTTAGGTGAAAACTAGACATGTCATTGATCCCCGTAATACGAGTAAAAGGGTTATCTTCATATCATATATGATAACAACTACTAACGTCCGGGTATTGAGATTCAAAAGAAAGTAGTTTGGTCTTGGATGGCGTCGTACTCGTGAAATTCAATACTTTGCATAACATTTCAGAAGGAAAACACAAATTTGTGTACAATTCGTGTATTATTCGCATTAAATAAGAGCAGACTCAACTTTTATATCCCCATTGGCGACCACCAACATTTGGTTAGTTCACCTTATAAGTTGCAAGTTGTAAGTTGCAATGTCTGCCTCTCAGTATTGGGCTTACTGTAGCACCTGCTTGCAACACAAATATACGTGAATGCGATTTGATCACACGAAAATTAACCACAAGTATTATATCTCATGGTATTGCGTATTGCGTAGAGATACTAACACTTGCAGCCAATTTTGCTGTCGCACAAATCGAAAATCTATCCGCTATTCGTTGAAAATGAAAATTTGATACTTCTGAAATGAAATTGAATTTGAGTACGGTGCTGTATTGCGAGTTTCGATTGAGATTAAGACACGCCAACTGGTCATGTTGGAAAGCAAAAAGCCGTTCATAAACATATGTACAGGTTCGTCAGAAGACGTACTCTTATAAAGAAATACTCATATTTGGCTCACTTTCCCCCGATATGTATAAAAAGATAAACCTGTTGCCAGAAACTTTTCATTGATTTCCTGACGTGAATAAAATTAAAAGAATAATATTAATGTTAACTCATTGAACTGAGTGGATCCCTCTGAAGCTGCGTGTGCAATTAACGTTGTCACTATTATATTTATTATGTTACCAAACAGATCAGCTCCCTTCTCTGCTCTACAACTTATTATTTCAGTATTTTCTTCTTTAACTTGCTTAGATTATTGTTGTTCTAACAAATAATGAAGGGATGGCCTATCATACTACAGTTAAAATAAATCTGATAACATTAAGCAGCTGGAGTGCATATAAAAAAGGAAGAAGTTATCTAAGTCATTTATACATTATTTGCTTTAAAATCTCTTCCGCCGTGTTGTAACAAGCTTAATATATCAGAAATTTAAATTTAATACATAGAAATTTACATCCGAAGCAAGCTTTGTTTGTTGCTAGTGCTCAGAATACTTTTCGGGACAGTAGAAAATGCAACTTGAACGCCAAAAATCTTCTGTATTACATACCAGTGGATGGCCGTGGCTCCAGTAGTATTATAATGGCTTTCAAATCGTAAGATTCGGTGTTCTTATCTCAACTATCGCCCAAAAGACATTAATTTTTTTCAGTTAACCAAAATCAAGAAAAATGAGTTGTTGACTAGAAATCAACTATAAGCTAACTTCCACTAAAAATTTAGTCTCCCCATTATAAGTTGGATGCAAACCATGGAACGAAATAACCACTGAGCCCAAACATGCTGAGGTATCAAAAGTGTAATCATACTCACTTGAGTGTTTAGTTCTTTAAAAAAACAAAAACGTTTGATATAGCTGTTAACAAACATTGTAAGCCAACATGGCACTCAGTCACCTTTTGTTACGAGAATAAGACAGCAAGTAATCGACTTAACTTTATCCGACAGGTATGCTTAGTTTTCCTCCTTGTTGAAGAGGAGGAATCCGCAGGAATTCGCCTGAACTCTCCTAAGATTAGAACAAAAGAAAAGCTAAAAGAAGTTGTTCCGAACCTAAACGGAACCGTACTCTTACCAAGTGTTTTGAAATGACATGTCCAGCTAGAAAGCAATCCAGCAGATTGCCCGTTCCCTGGTGAAATTTCTTAACAGATCACTTAAGAAGACTGCAATCTCTACAGATCGAAGCAAAAACATTATGAGAAGTTAATTCGGATTTCGTAGTGTGTCTCTTATAAGGACTTTTGCGAAAAGATAGAAACTGTCCGTGAAACCAGTGTGCTGGTCAAAGTCCTCAAAAGGGGAAGGTTGAAATCACTCAGAAAATCTGATGGCACCTACACTAAGTCAAAAGTAGAGACTCTCTTTCCTAACGTGTCAGTGTCATCCTGGATAACAAACTTCAACGGACAAAACTTGTTATGTCTAAAGCCTTTATGGCGCTGATACCCTTCTGACAGTGCAAAGGAGCTGTCGACAAGACATTGGGCCTATCATTGAAAATAGTCCTTTGAATCTGCACTGCTATGAAGAGGCTAATTATTCTATGTTGTTGTCTGGTGAATGAGGTTTCACGAAATTATGTCACTGCTGCTTTTACCGTACTTCAAATAACATTTACATCATAGTCTGCGTGCCGACAGAATTTTGACTCCATTCTTATGGACATGTGTCAGATGCAATGACACCAGAGCTTTTGTGGCGAAAAAAATACGGAATCGATTTTCCCTGAGCCTTGTTTCGGCCCGTTTTTTTTTTCGACCGGTTTCGGGCAGAATCTCAGTCGAAAAAGGATCATTACGGATGACTCTTAAACCGAAATAGAATGCGGCGCAGCAGTCTTTTTTGAAGACGATAACGTTAGATTTCCCTCTTCGTAAGAAAACTTGCAAGGAACTAAGTTTGTTAACTTATATTGTTAATAACATTTAGAGGGGGCGTAGCATTTGCATCTGTAGTGACAGTTAAGCTGAGCTTAGAGCCTCATGACTTCCAAGTTAGTTCGAGGATGCAAGACACTCCAGAACACAGTCAGAAGGCTAAATTTAATGAAACTTATTTAGCTTCCAAGTCAAAATGGGATCAAGGGAAATGAAATTGCCGATGAAATTGCTAGGTAAGGCTCAGAGGGGAGCTTTTCAGGACCGGAACATACGTTAGGCTTGCCTGCGCTCCCGTTAAGGCTTCTAATGACAGTTACGTTTCATATGAGTACAATAGCATATGGCATGACTTTTCAGGTGTAATGCAGACCAAACGAATGCTTTCTGATGTCTCTAAGAGGTCAGCGGCATTACTTCTGTCTCTCAATAAGAAAAACTTCAGGTTTCAGACTGCTTACTGACGTCGTGTAGGGGCCCTATACTTTTGCTAAGCACTACAATGTGCTAGTCATAAGAGACACAATCTTTAGTGAAAGTGATGACCACACCGAGGAGCACTACCTTTGTTAATGTCCGACTTACCTTTGCATCAGGCTATAGGTACTTCCCGCTGATGAGCGAGGTCTTTTTACGGTAGGCAATTCTTCGTAATTTTTTCAAAAGACAGAAATTTCATAATAAGGAACTTACAAGGAATAATAAATAATGGACTAGTTCTCTGTCTAAGTGCTCTATTCCGCCATAAAAAAATAAAACTTTGTCTAACTTGATATGCAGAACAAAAAAAAAATAAATTTATAGATTAAATTTTCTCGGTAGCATCTTGGCTAAACTGCTCTAGTAATAAACACTAAATTTGACTTAACAAGAAAAATAAGGTCTGCTGGCCTGTATCAGTACAATTCTTTGGAAAAAAAAAATGTAGAGGTAATAACAGCTTAGGGCTCATCTATTTTCTAGCGGTGTCAAGGATCATTGAACAAGTTATTACCGTAAAGTGTACTGCTATGATAGCAGAAGTTTTATCTTATCCAGCAATTGTTTAAGAGAATAAGCTTTTAAATACAAACCATAGAGCATTCACTGAAATTGGTTGGTATACCTATATCGACCAAATCCTCGATATACTCGTATCCACACACGGACGAACGACGAATAGTTGCAAGAGGTGATACGTTGAATGTACCGCATTCAGTATGTTTGGGCGTGGTGTGTTAGTGGTATACGAGTCGAGTACTCTGGTGCAGTAGAAACTTCTGTGAAACATATAAGGAGTGATTTATCATGAGGTTTGATTTTCAATAGGCGTTTTTTGACAGATCACGCGTGACTGCTTTGTCATTTTTGTTCAGTATCGTTTGGCAAGTCATCACGAGAAGACTCATACCACAACAGGTTCTCCAAATTGTTCAGCTGTATTACGAAAATCAACGTGCTGTGAGAAATGTTTTTCGGCGATTCGAGAAGCTGCGCATAATCGACCTACTGAAATCACTATTGCTAATACCATTTGCAAATTTGAGTCCCAGTTTATATTAGTGGATGATACTCTATCGGTTAGACCACATCCAGGACGTAGTGAAGAGACTATAGCAGCTTTAGCTGAGAGTGTACGCGAAGACCGTGACGAATCGATTCATCGTCGTTCTCAGCGGCTTGGCTTGGCGAATTCGACAATTTGGCGTATTTTACGTGAGGATCTCGGCCTAAAAGCGTACAAAATTCAACTTGTGCAAGGTTTGAAGCCAGGCGACTTGAATTTGCGTCATATTTTTAGTAAATGGGCTCTTGAAAAGCTCAATGAAAGTCCGCTGTTAAATCGTGAAATTTTGTTCAGTGATGAAGCCCATTTCTGGCTCAATAGATACGTTAATAAACAAAATGGCCATATTTGGGCTGATGAGCAGCCCGAAGAGTACCAAGAGCTGCCATTGGCCGCCTAGATCGTGCGATATCACACCTTTGGGCTATTTTCTCTGGGATATGTAAAGTCTAAGGTCTTCAGAAATAAGCTAGCTACGATTGACGCTTTGGAAGCCATTATTACTCGTGTTAGCCGCAAGATACCAGTCGCTATGCTCGAACGAGTTACTCAAAATTGGACCTTCCGAATGGACCACCTCAGACGTAGTCGTGGCCAATATTTACATGATATCATTCTTAAAAAGTAAATGCCATGAATTGTTCTTTAAACCGATAATAAAAATTTTAGGTTCATTTTCAAATTTATGTATTGTATTTTCCATTATAAATCAAATTTCACGATAAATCACCCTTTACATCTTCGGGGTGGATTATCCAATGGAATTTATGTCAGAGGCGGCATCTATTTTTAGGTGAATGAACTAGTCACCCAAGTGGGAATTAGATGGTAGTAATGTCTTCTTTAAATAAAGACTCAATAAAATATTACAGATGATTGTTTTGTAGAAAAATATTGTAATACCATATAGCTCTTCCTTAACAAGAATATTGTCTTTGGAACATATCACACTTGGGTTAGTTGTTAGCAATATACCCGTATATTGTTGAGCCGTGAGGAGGAAATTGGTTGAGTTGAGCCGTAGCCTTGTGGTGAATCGCTTAAATGAATTATAAATAGTCGATTGGGTGCTAGTAATGTGCTCGTATGTTCTTGAGCAGAGGAGGGGGTATTTTGTGAAGGGACTGACGGGGTGAGGAAGTGAACCGTTTAAAGTAGAGTCTGAAGAGAATAAGAAAAATTGAAACTATCGTGTCTTACAATAGTTACTTTGAAAACAAGATACATATTAATCATTAATAGTTTTGGATACCGTGATTATCAATCTAAAAGTAGTTGTATAAATGCTGAAACTGAGTATGTAAAAAATATGATACATAGTTTGAATAAATTTAAAATATTTAAAATCTGTCAAATGTCAATTATTGAAGTTAGGCAAACGACTTTTATATGGACGTATATCTCGAAATCTTAGCGCAATCAGGTCGCAGATGATGACGTTGATTTAAAATCTGTCAAATGTCAATTATTGAAGTTAAGCAAACGACTTTTATATGGATGTATATCTCGAAATCTTAGCGCAATCAGGTCGCAGATGATGACGTTGATTTTTGATATGGTTTCCTGATGCTCCTGTGTTTGTAATCTTATTTTATGGATTTCTGTTGGAAACTTCCAACGGATTCCCTCAAAATCTTCCAAATATTTATTAATAAATGTTTTAAAGATTGACATCCCTACTAAAGTTTTAGTTTTACCTCTAAATGTTTCAAATTACTTCAAAATGAAAATTCCGAAGTAACGTATGTGGAAGAAAGTGCTTGCCCAGGCTTCAAGAAATGAAAGCGTCTCTTTCCTCAAACAAAAAATGTTTAAACCACAGGTGATGCTGCGCACTGCAAAATGTTTACCTGTCAAAAAAATGTTTGAATGGAAGCAAATACCATAAATAAAATAATGAAAAAAATTATTGAATTATTGAGAATTTAGTAATTCATTAATAAAAAATATTTTAAATTTATATATACTTCATGCTCTTTTGTTGCATTGTTGCTCTATTGTTTTTCTTTCACATAAAAATTTTAGAACCATGCACCAGAAAGAAAAAGATTTTTTATTAATGAGTTATATAATAATCCGTTTGTCAAACCTTGTTGGAATATCTTTAATTTTAAAACTTTGTATAATTAGTTAATTAACAAGTTAATGATATGTAAGGGATCCTTTAATATATATGATGCAAACAATGTTTTCCCTTATCTTTTTTCGTAACAAAGTTTTTAATTTTTATACTTTTTTATAATACTTGAATATTTAATTTAAAAGCATAATATTTTATAGAGCATCTATTCAAAGATAACTTACACTGTGTAAGTAGCTGTTACAACAATATGCCGCCCAATGGTCTTGCAAATGAGGCGATAAGCTATCAAATGAGTTTATCGCGCGTTTTGGTCATCGCTGCTATTCACACATATAAACACATAAGGTTCCCTCAATTCAGCTGTAAGAGCAAAAGCGATCACATCTAGAGCTCCAACAGTTTCTCAACGAACCCCTTGTCAATCACACAGATCGATGTTCTACGTTTTTGGGTCATGTTTGTTAGTTCTGTGTGCTTTTTCGTCCAAGTCATTGCTTTGGTTCAAAGTCAGACTTCTGATTTGAAACCAAAGCTTATAACTTGAGAGTTACAATTGAAACTACCGAAAAGGGAAGAAAAGAACGACCGCGGGGAATTATGGGTTTTCCTCTATAAAATGATGCTTTGAATTTTTTTGTAAGGGTAGAGGATTATTAACATTTTTTGTTTTTTCTTTTGGAAACAATGTGATTGTAGGGTGGACTTCCGGCTATTGCTGGGTGTTTTGACCTCTAGGGACATCATCTGACATTTGACCAACAGAACTTTGGTCCAGGGGGGAAAAAATAGATTCAGAAGCATCATGTACCATCATCGGTACGGAAGGTTGGTGTTGGCTTCAGTTAGGAACAGCTGACATTAGTAGGGTTTCATTGGCGGATGAAGCTGGAGTAGAGGTAGTAGGGAGCGTGAGTTTGCCTCGTTTTGAGCAAATCTGTTAGGAGCTTCCAACAGAAATCCATAAAATAAGGTAACAAACACAGGAGGATCAGGAAACCGTATCAATATTTAAAGTCATATCTTGCAGCCTAATGGCGCTGAAATTTCGAGATAAACCTTTACTTCACTTAAATAATTGATATTTGAAAGATTTATTCGAAATCTGTGCCATATCTTGTAACATAATCAATTTCGCATTACTTAATGATTTCAGATTGATATTCACGATATCCAAAATTTTTAATGTCTAATATTTATCTTCTTTTCAAAGTTACTATTGCAAAGGCTGGTTTTTTTATTTTCTACTCTAAACGTTTCATCCCCTCTCATTACACTCAAAAAATACCCCTTTACAGAAAACAACATACAAGGACATTTATTATTAACACTTTTTCCACTATTTTTAATTCATTTATATTTATTTCTAATTATAATTCCTTCTTCAAAAATACCGGCTGCTCCTGTCAGCCACATACGAGTAAAATATACTATATTACCAGCACCTTGTTCATTAATCCAATTTAACAACCTTCTCAGTCATTACCCATTTCAATTCTACGGAATCCAAACAAGAAAACATTTCACACTAAAAACAACAAAAAAAAAAAACAAACAAATTCACGACTATTGTTGACCACATGGGTGACCAATAACTTGACTCAGCTTGGACGTGTTTTTAACTTTTCGATTCGATTCGATTCAATGTGCTATCCACTATATCATATCAGCTAATTTTTTGCATTTCGACCACAGCTTTTTTTGAATTTTAAACTGGTCGTGAATCAGCTTGGATCAGCAACGGCAGCTGATACACATTTTGCGTCCAGCTCAACACTTCCAGATAATGCTTTGTCTCCGGCCACACTTGAGTGCGTTGAATCTTCAGTGGACGAATCCACTTTCGTACTCCGTGTAGTACCAAGAGTACTCAAAGATCTTAACATTGACAAATCCGCTGCCCCAAATAGTATATATCGCCATGTTCGGAAGAGCTGTTCTTGTTCGTTGGCAAAACCACTGCATAAGCTTTTTCATCAATCCTACGCTTTAGGACTTCGAGCAGAAGGAAAACCGCATTTGTCCAGCCTGTCCCTATTAAAACCGAATTTTTCCCCTTTCCTCTTACAGACCCATTACTCTTACGTCATGGAAACGCTAATAAACCGTGTGCTCATCAAATATCTTGAAACACGAAAACTACTGAATGACCGGCAGTATGGTTTTCGTAGCAGTTCACGTCCATGTTTTTCGGCTGGAACGGCAGCATATGTTAAGCTCATTAATTTCCGATATAAACATCATTACTAAAGGGAGAACCACCTACAGAGTGAAATTTAATCCTTCCAAAACACAAGGCAGCCTGCTGCTGTTAAAGCGAAATTTAAACACCCATGAATGTCGCTTAGTTCTCATGTGTCTCAAGGACAAAGTACGTTGCAATGACCACATATTCGATGTCACTAAAAATGCTGCGAAATGTCTAGGTTTCCTGAAAAGTTGTAAGAAATGTTTCACCCCTTCTGATCTGGCCTCAATATATAAGGCATTCATCCATTCAAAATTGGAGTACAATACCACGTCAGGTCAGGTGCCCCTAAGACCTCATTGCACTTTCTAGATAGGAACCAAAACCGTGCAATAAGACTGCCAGCTGATACCAATATAACACAGTCAATTGACACCCTCGAATACTGGGGTAATAGCCTTTGTTCTATCATTATTTTCACTACCAGTGCTTCACCGAAATTTGCCAGCAATTCCCGCCTCTTTAAACTTTTGACCGTAACATCATCAACAACGTCAATTTTATTTGGAATGGAATGAATTAACTTTGGGCATGTTTTAATTGGAATCGCAAATTCCTTCCCAAGGATTTCGTCAACTCACTCCACAAATTCTCGGTCGGATTAAGATCGGGAGACTGAGAAGGCCACGGACTATCCGCCTCCATGTTATACGGTTCTCTTCGTGTAACTGGCATGAAACTGCTTTCTTTTAAGCCAACGTACATTTATTTTACCATCAGAGTCGAACGAATTGATTTTGGGTTCGTTATTCCATAACATGTTTTGAAATCTGACACAAACAGTTTCCTGACCTCTTTTTTTTTGTTTGTAAATCAACAGTGTCACTTTTCTTGCTGTTCTGTCACGCAAATTGTTTTGTTATAACCTTCTTCCGATCGTTGGTGAGCTAACGGCATTATTTATTTCAGCCGCAATTACCTTTGGTGGCATGAATGAGTTTCTTTTGGCCGATGTTACTAAATCTGTTCAAATTTTGACCGAAAGATATCAAAGATTGCGGAGTTTTTGAGCATTTCGATCCATCTTTAAAAAAAGCAATTTATAAAATTTAAATCGCAAAACGCAAAAATGTCAATTTCATTTTCTCAAAAAAAAAAAAAAAAAAAAACATGTACCTATTATTTTGGTCAAAGTACAATAAAAACAACAAATTTTAGCCCTTTCTTTTCCACCGTAATAAATCGAAATATAAATTCATTTCTGTTCCACAAAAATAAAAAAGAAATTTAGTAGTTCAAATAATTGTACCAGTCATATATCAATCGATGATGTGTATAGAAATTACCTATTATTTTGATCAGCACTGTAGATTCATGATCAATAAGATCGCCTTTCACGATCTTATATGGTGGACGTCTTTTGTACCGCGGTCAAATGTTTTTGAACATTTCTTTGGACACGAGCCTTTTATTTTTATTTATTTATTTATTTTTATTTTTATTTATTTTATTTATTTGATGGCCAAATTTTCGTGCAATATTTAATTAATGACCAAGCATACCTCAATTTTACGATAGGTCACATGACGGTTTTGCAATATCAGTTCAACTTTGGCATCACGAAAAGTTGAAGCAATCACACTGGCTTTTAAAATTATGAAAAAACGTCGCACGAAAATGTTCACGATTTAATTCCTGAGATGGATACTTCAAATCTCTGTAAAAAATGCAAATAACACTTGTATGACATAACGTTCTAAGCACATGTACAATTAGAAATGTCATACCTTACGTTGCTGATGTAGACAAGATACGCCGGTATCACCATAACTAAAAACTTATGTAGCAATCCTTGTACACTCATAGTGAGTCACACAAATCTTTACTATGCCAGAGTAAACTATCTAGACCTCGCCAAACGCACTACTAGCTCACTATAAAATAGAATTTCCTCTGATATTCTGATATTCATTACTTTATTTCACCCGACAGACAGGACATGTGACCAATTAATTCTTCTCAAATCAACTAGAGTATTCAGTGGACCCTTAAATGATGCGTTGAAGAAAAAATCTTAATATACGAGTAACATACGAGTCATTGTACACTCTTAATATAATTCCGAAATTAATTTGTAACGAATGAGTTAACGTTTCTACCTGACATATCGCAGGCTGTGAATTTTTTATATTTCTGATTAGTAAAGATGTTATTTTCAAAAAATTCAAGTTTCTATAGCTATTTTAATTTTTGAAAGAAGATAGACTTCGAATAAAAATTTTGTTAATAAACTCCACGTTGTCTCGAAGATAATTTATACGCATGCTACATATGTGTACGCGAAAACTACTTATAAACTTTCAGACTTCCATACCATAAACTAACCAAAATGGCTTTGCACTGCATATAGTCCGGTCAAAATAGACATAAAAATAATGATAGGCGTTTTCTAATAACGACTTGACAATTTTTTTTTTTTTTTAGATAAAAGGCAAACCATTTGAGATATTTTAAAAAAATGTTATCAAAACATTTATGAATGGAACTCGACTTTGTTCATATGGCCACCGCGGGCACGTTTGCAGCCGTCGATTCGTTGGACCCAATTTTCAACAACTCGGCTACACATATCGGCCGAAACGGCCGCTATTTTGCGTTCAATGTTGGCTCTGAGCTCTTTCAACGTCGTCGGCGTGTTGGCATAAGCCAATGACTTGACGTAGCCCCACAGAAAATAGTCAAGCGGCGTTAAATCGCACAAACGAGGCGGCCAATCGACTGGCCCATGTCTTGAGATAACACGCTCATACTTACTCTTTAATAAATCGATTGTAGCGTGTGTTGTGTGGCTTGTGGCACCATCCTGTTGAAACCACATGTCGTCCAAGTCCATATCTTCCCATTCGAGCCAAAAATAATCGGTGATCATAGCGCGATAACGCTGACCATTCACAGTAACGTGACGATCGTTACCGTCGACGAAAAAATATGGCCCAATAACGCCGCCGGCATGCAAACCGCACGGAACAGTTATTTTTTGTGGATGAAGTGGTGATTCATGAAGCACATGTGGGTTTTACCCTATTAATAACGCATATTTTGCTTATTGATGAACCCATTGAGCCAAAAGTGAGCTTCGTCACTAAAGATGCTTTTGCGATGAAATTCATCATCTTGGCGCATCTTCTCCAGAACCCAATCGGAGAACGTACGTCGCTTCAAAAGGTACATCGGCTTCAATTCTTAAGTTAGCTTGATCTTGTATGGGTGTAAACCAAGATCCTTGCTCATAATACGCCATAATGTGGTCTGAGCGATGCCCAATTCTTGAGAACGCCGTGGAATTGACTGATTTGGATCGTTTGCTACGGACGTCTGAGCGGCCACGATATTCTCGACACTTCGACCAACCCGTTGTCTCACTGACACGGCAACATCACATAGCGAATCTGTGAACTCAAATTTTTGCAATAAACTTGTTATTGCCTGTCTACTAGGGCGAGAATTACAACCGAAAATTAGAGATAACGCTCTTAAAGTTGTAGAAATCTGTAGAAATTTTTTATTATTTGCAGACGTTGCTCGATAGTGAACTTTACCATGATGAAAATGTTGAGCTCACTGAATAAATTGACAGTAACAGTTTTATGATAACTGAAAGAGTGCGTTCACAAATTAAATTCAAAGTTGTCAAGTCCCTATTGGAAAACCCTATATATACGTGGCATTTGTGTTGATGTCATGTAGAATGTAACTCCTTAATCTTTTAGAATGGCGATATCTTAGGAATGGTGATTGTTAGGAAAAAACGTATAAGAACTAGTTTTGTAGATAACTTTATGATCTACAATTTTTGTCTGGGCTATATTTTTGATAAAACTTAGCGTTTTCATGAAAAATCCAAAAAAACAGAAAATATTGACTTTTGACCTTGGATAACTTTTTGAGCAGGAGACTTTTGACACTTTATTTCTACTGGTATATCCAATATCCTAATCAAAATTCAGCTATGTCTTCAACGTGAGTGCGAAACAGTAGAAGTTTAAGTCTTATAGGATTTTGTAGCCATGGTGTATTCTTTTTAATTTTTAGTAAAATTTTCATACTTCTGTTGCTACTGCAGTTTGTTTTTTTTTTTTGCCCTCTAAGTTCACACTTTCTTGAGTTCTTGATCCTTCTTTCTGAGTGTCTGATATTTTGCTCTACTCTTTTGAAATCTGTAATTCCAAACTTCATATGCTTGGTCTACTCATCCAACGTATTCTGGGTGCGTTCTTAGAGGTATTTTTAGCCAATTTCCTAAGATTAGAAACGTATAATAAAAAAATCATTATTTATGATATGAGTGAATGACACTAACGTCAAAAAAGCCAACAAAACTTTCTATTTTGCCATGTGTGTCAATGACAATTTAAGCTGAACAGTGTAGTGAAACACTGTAGATGTGACAAAGAATTCCATTAAGTAGCAAATCTATCTGAATAAGGTATGTATTGACATTGGCTTCCATTTATAGTCATGTGCGCCCAAAACCAACTTGAACTTACAGTGATGAATGGCATATATAACACTGAAAGTGGTAAGATCAACATACGTTTTTTTTTCTTATTTTTTCTTTTTTTTTAATTTAGCAATCCTTTATTGGATTTTCGTGTGGCGCTTTGTCTTTACGTCTATACATTCGACATTCACATTAACATTGAAATGTTTATTATTCAGTTTCAAACAAAATAATAAAAGTGTTTGCCGTATCATATCAATTGATTTTCCCGCCCATTCATCAAAGTACTCCATTCCAAGAACTCACAGCATTCCGCCTCTAGGTCGCCGAGGTAATTTTCCTCTCACTAACAACATTCTTTCAAGTGAATGGTAACATATTTTATTTTAATAAAATTTGATTTTCAAAACTAATAAAAAACCTAATATACTGTGGGTATCTGGCAGTATATCAAATCCTATGATTCAGAAGCACGCGCGGTTGAAAATATACACATGAGCTTACCGTGAGCCTACTTTAATGGATGTATTGTATTACGCAACTAAATCACATAGTCTTTTCCATTAGATAAACTAATGGGCTTAGAAGCACTTTCTTTATAACCCAATCCCTTCAAGTACCCTTTGGACCGTATATCCACTAGAGTTAAGGCAAAGGTTTTATGTAAGCCTATTAGACATCAAAGTCATGTGATCTTGACTTAACACTTCATAAAAAATTAATTAATTACATAAATCTATAACTTCAAGATGTTATAATAATAATTTTTCAAGAAGGAAATACAAATTGAACATTTGTATTTTAATTGCACTTGATGTTAATGTGTTATTTGGCAAACGTTTGGCGTAACGTTTCCTATGTATGGTGGTTCTGAGAAGATATGTAGATCTCACTGTATCTAAGGTCTACTACATGAGCACCTAATGTCTTAATAAGAGTGCTAATTTCATAAATTACATAGACCATTAGAGGGACTGATTGCTTTGCAGTGAAAGGAAAAATGGCATATGAATACGAATATGTACATATATCTGCTGGCTACATTGGCATCTTCACGCTCAAACAACTTGATTTAGGTAGGAAATAAGGATGACTGTGAGTTTTTCCCAAATATTTTTTAATTAAAATTTCAAAGTGAAGTGCATTACATATATTTAATTGAGCCTATAACATTGGAGCTTGTAATATTAGGTATATATTTTAATTCGTGCGGTTTTCTTTTTCAAAATTTGAACGTTTATTTAAGAAAAAACATATACAATAGTATTATTCATAGTATAGCCCATATGAAGCTATGACTTTTTCCCATCTTTCTGACAATTTGTGGATCCCATCCCAAAAGAACTGCGCCGGCTTGACAGCCAAGAATGAATCAAGCCAATTTATGATATTCTGCTCTGATGTGAACCGTATTTCAGTGAGGACGTTCTGCATCGACCGGAACAAATGGTAGTCAGAAGGGGCAAGGTCTGGGCTATAAGGATTGATGGAAATGTAGATCTGTGTAAATGTCTACCTATTTGAATATGCTAAATACATGTGTCGTGATTTCTTGATCTTGAGTAAAATGTTCTATCTCCCTTTTCTGGAGGAAACTTAGTTTTTATATGTTAACTTGTCAGGTTTGAAATCCATTTTGACTTTGTTATGCTCAAATGTAATTTAGACTTTAGGTAAGCCACAGTTGGCATTTATTTTGTATTTTAATTTCTCACTTACATCATTTTATGAAAATGTATTAGAGCTGCTGTCCTTTTATCGTCCGTGCTTATTTGACCGATTCATTATGAAGATTTCTAAACACATACTGGGTCAACTTACTAAGTGGAGTGAAAAGTAACCGCCAGAATGCGCTGCTACTGCAAAAAAGGTTATGGTGTCTTGAAGTCCGTTCATATTTAGGCAGACATACCTAATTTCAATTCGATACTGTCTTTAGTTTTGTTTTGACAGCTGATTGTTGTTGACGTGTTTAGCATCATGTTGAGTATGGACAAAAACGATTTTCGTTCTCTCATAAAACATTATTTTTTGATAGGCAAAACGGCGAAGGAAACAAAAGAAAAGTTGGATAAATATTATGGGGCTAATGCTCTGTCAGATTTCACCGTCAAATATAGGTTTCGAGAGTTTCGTGGTGGCCACAACTCCACTACCGATCAAGTCCGCAACGGCAGGCCTTCCGATCCGGTTACAGAGGACAGTGTCAAAAAAATACATGAAATGGTGTTGGCTGACTGGAAAGTGAAGGTGAGCGAGCTAGCAGATACCACAAAGATTAGTACTGAGCGCATACGCCATATTTTGAGCAATATTCTGCATATGAAAAAGTTATCCTGCCGCTAGGTGCCGCGCATACTCACTCCTGACCAAAAACACGAACGCGAGAGCACTTCAAAAGAGTGTTTGGACTTGCTGATGCGGAATCGGGCGGACTTTTGGTGTCGATTGGTAACTGTTGAACACTAGAGAACAGAATGAGGCAATAGACTCGGAAAGGTTATGGCGTCGGTTTTCTGGGATTGTCATGGCATACTCTTCGTGGACTATCTCGAAAAAGGAAAAACCATCAACAGCGAGTATTACTGTGCATTATTGGAGCTATTAAGGGCCAAAATCGCTGCAAAACGGCTTCACATGAAGCGAAATGATTTTCGTCATCCCGAAAAGGGATCAACTCATCGGCAATTCTTTTGTGAAATATTTAAAAAAAATGAGAAGTAAAATCTGCCGTTTGTCGGAGTTCTAAATATTTTTGTTTGAAAATATTACCTAATTTCTTAAACTTGGCTAACTCTTAGCCAACTCAATAACTATATTGTCTACTTCAGTGCCTTTAAGAAACTTTTTTGACTTCATTTTCAACCATTTCAATTTTTAGATCTCTATGTAGATCAGCATTGCATATATACCAAGATGCAATAACTATGTTCCTAAGTACTTTATTTTGAAAGAATTGGATTTTTTTGTAAATTTGATTGGCATGTGCATGCCCATAACTGGAGCATGGAGCCCGTAAGTCCATATTGGTTTCAGAACTTGTTTATATAGTCGTAGCAATAACTTATTGAAGCTAAACAGGGATGAGCATCTTCCAATAAGCCATTACATTTCACATATTCAACTCATCTCTCTTTTTATTTACGTACGCTTTCCAAAGCAGTTTAGCATCTAAAGTTATGCCTAGATATTTGGCTGTATTTGAGTATTCCACTACATTGTTGTTTATGTATACCGGAATGCATAGTACGTTTTTATATGTGAAATTAATATGGACTAGCTTTAAGCCATTTAATCTAGGCTGGAATTTTTTAGTCCATTCTGAGATACTGTTTAAATACACAGTACTTCCCACAGCAGGTAGTTCGCTTGTGAATAAATATTGGGTATATATTTAATATCTGCTGGCTACATTGGCATCTTCACGCTCAAACAACTTGATTTAGGTAGGAAATAAGGATGACTGTGAGTTTTTCCCAAATATTTTTTAATTAAAATTTCAAAGTGAAGTACATTACATATATTTAATTGAGCCTATAACATTGGAGCTTGTAATATTGGGTATATATTTTAATTCGTGCGGTTTTTATTTTCAAAATTTGAACGTTTATTTAAGAAAAACATATACAATAGTATTATTCATAGTATAGCCCATATGAAGCTATGACTTTTTCCCATCTTTCTGACAATTTGTGGATCCCATCCCAAAAGACCTGCGCCGGCTTGACAGCCAAGAATGAATCAAGCCAATTTATGATATTCTGCTCTGATGTGAACCGTATTTCAGTGAGGACGTTCTGCATCGACCGGAACAAATGGTAGTCAGAAGGGGCAAGGTCTGGGCTATAAGGATTGATGAAAATGTAGATCTGTGTAAATGTCTACCTATTTGAATATGCTAAATACATGTGTCGTGATTTCTTGATCTGGAGTAAAATGTTCTATCTCCCTTTTCTGGAGGAAACTTAGTTTTTATATGTTTACTTGTCAGGTTTGAAATCCATTTTGACTTTGTTATGCTCAAATGTCATTTAGACTTTAGGTAAGCCACAGTTGGCATTTATTTTGTATTTTAATTTCTCACTTACATCATTTTATGAAAATGTATTAGAGCTGCTGTCCTTTTATCGTCCGTGCTTATTTGACCGATTCATTATGAAGATTTCTAAACAAATACTGGGTCAACTTACTAGGTGGAGTGAAAAGTAACCGCCAGAATGCGCTGCTACTGCAAAAAAGGCTATGGTGTCTTGAAGTCCGTTCATATTTAGGCAGACATACCAAATTTCAGTTCGATACTGTCTTTAGTTTTGTTTTGACAGCTGATTGTTGTTGACGTGTTTAGCATCATGTTGAGTATGGACAAAAACGATTTTCGTTCTCTCATAAAACATTATTTTTTGATAGGCAAAACGGCAAAGGAAACCAAAGAAAAGTTGGATAAATATTATGGGGCTAATGCTCTGTCAGATTTCATCGTCAAATATAGGTTTCGAGAGTTTCGTGGTGGCCACAACTCCACTACCGATCAAGTCCGCAACGGCAGGCCTTCCGATCCGGTTACAGAGGACAGTGTCAAAAAAATACATGAAATGGTGTTGGCTGACTGGAAAGTGAAGACGAGCGAGCTAGCAGATACCACAAAGATTAGTACTGAGCGCATACGCCATATTTTGAGCAATATTCTGCATATGAAAAAGTTATCCTGCCGCTAGGTGCCGCGCATACTCACTCCTGACCAAAAACACGAACGCGAGAGCACTTCAAAAGAGTGTTTGGACTTGCTGATGCGGAATCGGGCGGACTTTTGGTGTCGATTGGTAACTGTTGAACACTAGAGAACAGAATGAGGCAATAGACTCGGAAAGGTTATGGCGTCGGTTTTCTGGGATTGTCATGGCATACTCTTCGTGGACTATCTCGAAAAAGGAAAAACCATCAACAGCGAGTATTACTGTGCATTATTGGAGCTATTAAGGGCCAAAATCGCTGCAAAACGGCTTCACATGAAGCGAAATGATTTTCGTCATCCCGAAAAGGGATCAACTCATCGGCAATTCTTTTGTGAAATATTTAAAAAAAATGAGAAGTAAAATCTGCCGTTTGTCGGAGTTCTAAATATTTTTGTTTGAAAATATTACCTAATTTCTTAAACTTGGCTAACTCTTAGCCAACTCAATAACTATATTGTCTACTTCAGTGCCTTTAAGAAACTTTTTTGACTTCATTTTCAACCATTTCAATTTTTAGATCTCTATGTAGATCAGCATTGCATATATACCAAGATGCAATAACTATGTTCCTAAGTACTTTATTTTGAAAGAATTGGATTTTTTTGTAAATTTGATTGGCATGTGCATGCCCATAACTGGAGCATGGAGCCCGTAAGTCCATATTGGTTTCAGAACTTGTTTATATAGTCGTAGCAATAACTTATTGAAGCTAAACAGGGATGAGTATCTTCCAATAAGCCATTACATTTCACATATTCAACCCATCTCTCTTTTTATTTACATACGCTTTCCAAAGCAGTTTAGCATCTAAAGTTACGCCTAGATATTTGGCTGTATTTGAGTATTCCACTACATTGTTGTTTATGTATACCGAAATGCATAGTACGTTTTTATATGTGAAATTAATATGGACTAGCTTTAAGCCATTTAATCTAGGCTGGAATTTTTTAGTCCATTCTGAGATACTGTTTAAATACACAGTACTTCCCACAGCAGGTAGTTCGCTTGTGAATAAATATTGGGTATATATTTAATATCTGCTGGCTACATTGGCATCTTCACGCTCAAACAACTTGATTTAGGTAGGAAATAAGGATGACTGTGAGTTTTTCCCAAATATTTTTTAATTAAAATTTCAAAGTGAAGTACATTACATATATTTAATTGAGCCTATAACATTGGAGCTTGTAATATTGGGTATATATTTTAATTCGTGCGGTTTTTATTTTCAAAATTTGAACGTTTATTTAAGAAAAACATATACAATAGTATTATTCATAGTATAGCCCATCTAAAGCTATGACTTTTTCCAATATTTCTGTCAATTTGTGGATCCCATCCCAAAAGAACTGCGCCGGCTTGGCAGCCAAGAATGAATCAAGCCAATTTTTGATATTCTGCTCTGATGTGAACCGTATTTCAGTGAGGACGTTCTGCATCGACCGGAACAAATGGTAGTCAGAAGGAGCAAGGTCTGGGCTATAAAGGGGGTCTGGCAAGACTTTCCATCCACTGTTTCCCAAATAGTTCTTAACCGGAATAGCAATGTGGGGCCGAGCTTTGTCATGATGGAAAATTATTGCCTCGTGTCTGTTCGCATATTCCGGGCGTTTTTCGGCTACTGCTTTCTTCAAACAAATTAATTGTGTTCGGTAGCGTTGTCCATTGATCGTTTCACCCAGTTTTAGCAGCTCATAATACAGCGATCCAATCTGATGCCACCAAATACAGAGCATTACCTTTGCGCCATGGATATTCCGCTTTCCCGTTGATTTGGTTAGTTGACCGGGTTTCACATATGATTTTTTGCGCTTGGGGTTGTCGTAATGGATCCATTTTTCATCACCAGTAACAATCCGATGCAAAAATGACTTCCTTTTCTGGCGTTCCAGCAGCACTTCGGACATGCAAACCGCCTCTCGACGTCTCTCGGCTTGAGTTCACGTGGAACCCAATTTCCTTGCTTTTGAATATATCCAGCTGCTTTTAAACGTTTTGAAATGGCTGCTTGAGTGACACCCAAAGATTCTGCGAGCTCGTTTTGTGTTTGGCAACAATCTTCATAGAGTTGTGATTCCAGTTCTTCATCTTCAAACTTTTTTGGCTGCCCAGGACGTTCATCGTCTTCCAAGCCAAAATCACCATTTTTAAATCGTTTAAACCACTTTTGGCACATTCGCTCAGCTAGCGCATGTTCACCATAAACTTCCACCAAAATACGATGACTTTCGGCAGCAGTTTTCTTCATATTAAAGTAACGAAGAAGAACTCCCGGCGAAAACACTTTTTAGGCACAAAGTTCGACATATTTGAGTGAAAAAAATTATTGTTGTGTACGCTTCAAATGAATGACAATGACAGCAGCTTTCCAACGCATGTTTCAATGGAATAATAACAATGGAATAATAACAATGGAATAATAAAGTGACGCCATCTCTTAGCAAACCGCACGAATTAAGTTATAGACCCAATAGTATAACACTGGACCAAGGACACAGCCTTGTGGTGGACCAACTTTAATTTCTCTTAAAGTTGAGTACCCGGTCTCATGTTTAACTTTGAAGAATCCATCTGATATATATGACTACAGAATTATCAACCTGCTTCGGTAGTTGCTTTTGTAATTTGTGTACAAGTCTGGTGCCAGACTTTATGGAAAGAATTTGCTATCCCATATTCATATATGGGACATATCTTTGTCTTCAAATACTTTTTTAATTTTAGCTGTGATTCTTAGCACCTGATCAATTATAGAGTGCTTATTTCTAAATCTAAATTGGTAAATTGGGGCTAGCGATTTTTCACCAATTATTTTTTGCATGTGTTTTACCAGTCTTTTTTCGAATAACTTAGACAATATTGGTAGTATCGATATTAGGCGATATGAGATTACTTCGCTAGGCGGTTTGCCTAGTTTTACTATCATTACTACCTTCACATGCTTGACACATACCCTAACTTGAATTCAGCACTTAGAATCTGCGCTAGTTTTTTTAACCTTTTTTTACACCTAACTTCGATTTCTTGATAACCTTTATCTTCATAACGTCTGAAGACATCTTAAAGGTACTCTGCAAAAGTGTTTGCTTTCTCTTGGCTGCCTTTCTCTGGTTTTTACTGGCAGAATGTGAGCTATTGACCTGTTCATTTTCTTTGTTGCCTTCCAGAGCGAGTAGTCGATACTAGCATCATTTGTAAGATGTTAAAGTAAATTTTTAATGACTCTTTATTAAAATCTCTTAAAGATTTTCTGAGTTTATTATTTGAATTGTGGTTTTGTTGTTTGAAGCCGTTGTCTGTTGCCAACGTTTTCTAGCTTTTCTTTTTTCTGTTATAATTTCACATATTTTGCTAGGATAAGATAAGATTTTTTAATTTTTTGGAGCGTGTTTTTTTTTGGGAATTGCAGCCCATGCAGCTTTTTGTATATTGAGTGTTAATACGATATATGCACTGCTTCTTCTAGTTGATCTTGTGTTTGAATAGCTGATGATAGTTTTATACTTTCTTCCAACTTCTGTCTGAAGTAGTTCAATTAGTCAGTCTATTAACTAGTTTTGGGCTATGTTATTTTATTATTATTTTATCGCCAAGTATAAGAGGTATTGAGGAGTGATCTAATTGAAGATCAGGCCTTTCTTCTATATTTTTTTATTTGAAGATATATTTTTAGATATAAAGAAGTCGACAAGATCTGAGGTTTAACTCCCATCTTTTGGCCAATAGGTAGGCTTAGCCGTTGAGTGGTATTTGACTCTATCTTATTTAATAATTTCATGTACAATAGTTCTCTGCCTCTAATATTTACTAATCATAAAATTAAATTAAAGCATTAAAACCCCCTCCCTCGATTAATCATTATGAAATATATGCAAAAGGCTTTTAAAACTATCTTTAGTCTATAGCTAGGAGACCAGCATGCTGATGCAACAGGTATTTGCCCACTGCTCATTTTTATGCTCATAAAAATTCGTTTAATGGCACATAATTGTAATTTTGCTTCTATATGGTTTCAATCGTACTCTTTATTAACACTGTAGCCCCACTTTTTACACAATTAGAAGGATGTGGATAGTGATATAAATTATATTCTTGAAATTTAAAGTCAATGGTCAATTTCAAGTACGTCTCTGATATACGACATACGACTTTGTAACATATCTCCTGGTATTCGATATGTCTTTAATGCTGCTTGAGCATATGTTTTGTTAGCTTTTTTGTAAGTCCTTTTGGACTTTTTGTACTTCCTCATTTGATGTTTTTTTTTTGGTATCTTTTGTTTTTAATTTTCTACAAGTTAGATTTATTTTGCAACTAAACATCCTGTATAGCTAGCAAGATGGTTTTCATTGCAGATGCTCATGCTCATTTTTTTTTTTTTTTTTTTTTCATTTATTCTTTATTATGGAGACTTCCTGCACACTTCACACATCTTGGGTTTGAGCTGCAGTAATTATGTGTATGCCCATATTTTTGACAGTTCTTGTATTAGGGTAATAATTTCGATTTACGTAAGGTGTGAATCTCAACTTTCATTTCAAGTATGTTTTTAATGCCATACATTTTTTCTTTATCTTTGTCATGTTCAAAACTGAGTATAAAAATTAGAAACTGTGCTTTTTAAATAAGCATATTTACAACTTCCAATATTTTAAAGTCTCTGTCTCTTTTGACTTTTTGTATGCTTTCTAGTAAGCATGAATAATGTAATTTTTTTTACTACAACCTTCATTGTTCTGGCTTTATTATTTTCATAAGAATACCATTGCAGTTCTATTTGGCTTAGTATTTTAATGTGGTCACTCTATCCTTCTTCAACCACATTAATTTTGCTATCATTATTATTTATTATTGCTGTACTAGCATTAGTTTTATTTTCCTCCAATAATTTAACAAAGCTTTTATATTTTTTATTTACTACTAATAGGTGCAGGTGGATTAGAAACTACCTTTCGGGGCGTTGAAGTTGTCTTGGATGGTTTTAGATCTACATAGTATACTCAAAACACATCCTTTTTATTCTGCATCAATGATCTATTTTCTGCTACTTCCAATCCAGTGTATTACTTGGCAACTTTCAACAGAATGGAATTTAATGCTTCTAAAACGCAATGCTGTGTGCTGTCATTAAAGCGAAATTTAAATACCCAACCATTATCCATGAATGGAATTTGCATTCTCGAAACCCAAAAACTGGCCATTCTCGGTATGTGTGTCAATTACATATTCGATGCCTTCCAAAATGCTACAAAATGTCTATTTTTCCTCAAGCTATGTGAGAAATATTTTACCCCCTCTGACCTGCCTGAATATATGGTATGAGGAATATATCTGCCCAAAACTCGAGTACAGTGCCCACATCTGGTCAGGTGCCCCTACGATCTTTTTGCACTTACAAGATAGGATTCAAAATCGTGATAAAACTCAAAGGTGATGCCAATATTACATAGTTATTCGACACCCTCGAACACTGACGTAATGTCTTGTGTCTTACTCTATTTTATCGCTATTTTCACCATCAGTGATCCACCATAATTGCCAGTAACATTTCGTGTCTTCAAACTTTTAACCGTAACACCCGTCTCGCTTTGAATTCTCATCAGACCACCCTCAAGCCCACTTTCCGACTTAAACCATACAACTCGCTTATGGAGGGCCCTGCATTGCTCTTTGTTTCCTAGTCACTATAACTTGAAAATATTTAAAAGTGCGCGCCACACTTTTCTTTTTTGAAAACTTAACACTCAAGACTATTAATAATCTTAAAATGCCGGAGCACGTGTTAAGTTTTTCGGAAAATTGGATAGAGAGAGAAAGAGAGATAAAAATGTCTGGGGTCAGCGGTTATTTCGCTCCATAGGTGGTATCCAAGCCAGTCCACTACCACTTAAAGAACGCCCACCCATTTGTTTAAAAAATACACAGTGACTAGGCATGCCATGCGGTTTTTGGAGGTGTATTCATTTTGCATTTTTTTAAGTTTTATTCCCTATGTCACAATGTTCTTCCGTTTCAGTTTTTAGTTCTTCATCTCTTAAGCATTCGAGATGGAAATTTACTTTTTTAGAAGAAAGATTTCTTTTTTCAACAATTGGAATTCTTGCTTAAGATTATTTATTTACATCATTGAGTTGCTTTCTTTCTTCACAGACTTTTATATATTTAGCTTTCATTACGTTCTTCTTTTTACGATGGTGGTGTTCTCTTTACCCATTTACTTCACCCAAAACGGTCGTTTCTTAGCAATAAGTGTTCCCCCCAAAATTTATGGAACCGACCTCTGAAGAGGGTGGATTTGGCAGTGTAATTATTTTAAACTGTTGAATTTATTTCTGAACTGAACCCAACAATCTTTCTTTCTCCCTCTGTATCATTTTTCTTAAAACTTAATACGTGCTCAGGCACTTTAGTTGTAATCATACCCACTTGAGTGTTAAGTTCTTTAAAAAAAAAAAAAAATCAATTGGCATGATCATTAAAACCAACGTTGCATCCAGCAAACAACGTTTATTATTTTATTTTAATGCTAAAAATATTATAAACTTTCTGTTTGCTTGTGGATTTAAAGAAAGAGAATTTTTTTTTTTTTTACTTATATCTCAAAACTTGAGGTCATCCACCCGCTCGTTGTGGTAAATTCTTAAAAGTCTTCGTATCATAGGTTTTTGAAGGAGCAGGTTCGCTTTCGATCCTTTTATTTTATATGCCACATTCAGTAACATATACCGTAAAGCCATCGGACATCCCAATTGACGATCTGATGCAACCCTTTTATATCATAATTTTTAATTGTAAGAAACTCCGCAACATTGTCCCTATCGTAAGACTCTCTGTTTTAACGCTGATATACAAGTTGTATGACTGGTAACTTAAATTTATCGTGATAACTTATTTGATAGTTTGACGGCACCGAATCTGCAGCTTTGAGTCGTTTACTTAAAGTGTGGGAATGATATTCCCACTGTGTTCCAGGCTACAACCGCAAGTCATATTCTGTTGTTTTATTTTTAGTAGTGGAAGTAGAAGATGTTTTGCTTTTCAATTTTCACGTCGTTTTTAGAACATATATCGAAGCATATTCAGCTTTGTAAGAGAGTACTCATTTACCCTACTGCCACTCACTTTGATGAGGAATTTTCTTATTATTGGGATAACTGTAAGGGAATCTCTTTACAGCTCAAGCTGCATGAGCTTTGATCTGATTCTATTTCCCGGAACGAGTTCGCTTCCTCATGCTCGTATATAATGCACCACACTTTGTCATATGGGTCATTTCAAAAAGGATCGACCGACGCTCTGAACGACATCCCTCCGATTTGGCTGAAAAGTGGTAAAAATACTCATTGGAGTGGTACGAATCATAAGGCAGATAGTTTTGCAGAATTCGATATAGTTTGCATGTAACTCAAACGTGACCTGTTTGGTCACGTAGGAGAAATCCATATTCTTAATATTTTAAATTGCCCATTTTTATGACTGTAAAGGAGTTGTTATATGTTCCCTATACGGTCTTTGTAGGCTAGCTCTGGCAGCCAGTCTTTTTATTGTATCACCAAGTCCATTGCATGCGCTCTTACCATGAGAGGTCGCAAAAAAGTTCCATTCAACATTAACTCCAAAATCCTGTTCATGCAATGTTAAAATAAAAAAATTCTTTTTGTTTTTGTACTACGTAGCAGATCCATCGGAAAAATAATTTTTCAATTCTCACTTCCAATTTTGATCGGTCTGTGTGGGTCCACTGATAGTATGTTACGTCTTCTATGAAGTGATTACTCAAAGCAGTATCAAAGATTGTCCTTAATTTAGAATAGTTTGGGCAATTAAGGCACTTTCCCAAGTAACAATTTATATCAGGAGGGTTACAAATTATCAAAGCTAAGCAGGCTTTACTTTCATTGAGATGCCTATCTTCGTTTTCTATCAGCCTTGATATATTGCTACCCTCAAGCATGAGTTTGATATTTTGAGGGATGGTACAAACATACACGTACTGAGTTCCTGATGCCCCAGCCAAAATGCAGTTCTTTGTTCCTAACGACGCGAATTTGGAAAATCTAATCTTAACATTATTATGAACTTTTTTGAACTTATAATATATCTCCCTGAGCAAATAAATTTTTATTACCTTTATAGATACGTAGTCTTTTTTTCCTGGCATTAAACGGCTGATGTCGTTTTCACAGTAAAAACTTTCTACCAATTGCTTGATATCAGCATCTAACCTTTTCCCATAAGTTGATGGAACGCTTTGATCTTCTTGAAGTTTTCTAGATTTCTTGATCAGCTTGTCGATCCTGGAAACTCTTCTATAATTTTGTCGACGTTCCATTCTCTTGAAAGTAAAGACAACAAAACAAGTTTGGTGTCTTAGCTTGTAGTTTTATGGAAATATTCTCTTATTTTATCTACGAAATATTCTTCCTCTCTGGAATTATCTTCATCATTATCTATAGTAACAGAGAAAATTTTCTCTGCAATTTTCAAAATAGACTTTTTCAATTTTCACTGCACTTATTTTTAGTCACGAAGTCTTCTCTTGTCGAATGTATCTTCTCCAATATACTGTATGCATTCATTAATCAAATTGAATGCAATGTCTTTATCGAAATACATTTCATCAACTTCAATTTGATCTTCAACCTCTAGCAATGATGGCGTTGTATCAGAATTTCGGATCTGACCCAATTTTTTTCCTACACATAGATCAAATTACCAACTTTGTGTTTAATTTTGGTTGCACCGTAACCATCCATGGTCGTACAGGCCGCAAATCACGAGCGGTGGTGATCTGGTGGTAAATCCAGAGGATTGCAGCACGTTTTCTACACAAAAGCACTCTTTATAATTTTTTTTTACTCCCAACTCTTATTACGATGCAATCTAAAATAAATCCCGAGCTTACGTCAGATTGACATCAAGTGAGTGGAAATAAATTAAGCCTAACTTCTAAAATCCTCAAAAACGGGAAATAAAACAAACAAAGTATGTACAAACAGCTATGTATGTACTTATGTATGTGCACTCGAGTTATATGTGAGGATGATAAAAGGAGTAACGTAATAAATACTATATTTAGTTTTTTGATTTAGCCACCTATAAAACATTAAAAAAAACTTAAAATTTTAAATGGAAATAGAGGACGAATCTCTCTATAATATATAAAAAAAGAGTTCTTTAAAAGTAAAAATTATTTCCAATCTTTCACCTTTTCCTGAATTCAATAAGGTATATTTTATCAAATTCTGATGAGCAGAGCCAAAGTTACGATTTTTTTAAATATAAAAGAAAGTATAAATTTTGATTTTTTGCCAATTTTTGAAGTTCCGTTGCACGCAAACTATATCGAATTCTGCAAATTTTTTTTTTGCTTTATGATTCGTACCATTCTAATGAGTATACCTACCTCAGCCCAATCGGAGGGAGGTCGTTCAGAGCTTCCCATATAGCTTCGGCGATTTATCGTGGAATAACCCATATGTACTCGCATGTAGCGTATCTTCCAAATTCCAAAGTATTGTACATATATTTTAGAATTCTTATTAATTGTTCTTCCAGGTCAGGACACTTCCAGTAGTCAGTTATGCGAGGTGGTAGCTGTGAGCCCGATCTTGGGCGATCAAATCCTTTTTGTGTCTCTAATGCATAGTATTATGTTAAGCCGCTACCAGTGACCAGGGATGTAGGCGTAGCTGTTGTCCATGAAAGTTACTTGTCACAAATTCTTTGCCAAGGTGACTACGAATATCTTGGAATATCGTACAGATTTTAGCTCCTTATACGAATTACGAATATAAAGTGTGCCATGTCCACTACAGTTATCCTCTGAAGAACTCTTGCTGCTCCAGTCAGATCAATAGGGAATGTCTTATGTATTTTTGTAAATTGAAGTTCACCCGAATATGAATATATGCGACAAAAAAAAAACATAATTCTCGAAATAGAATCATATTAATTTAAAAAAAAAAAAAAAAAAAAAAAATGTGTTTAAATAAGTGTACGTGCAATTTGTGAAATATATTCTACCGGAGGTGGCTTGTTTTTTGATTGATTTGTGCTACCGGTGTAAGGTAACTGATGTGATTCCAGAAATATGGGACTTATTATATGCTGCGATTCTAATGCCCGCAAGAGCCAGTCATAGAATAGTTTGCATACAATCGTCTGACCTAGTTGTCAACAATGTTGGTTTAGAGCTAACAAGTAATACAGCAAGTAATAGACTTAATGCTATCAACGGGTATGCTAAGGAGATTATCGGCGGAGAGTACTATCAGAGGTCTCTACATCAGACTGTAGGTGTTGATATATTGAATTCAGAATGTAATCTGAGGTTCTGACATTATTGAACAGAAGGAGTACGCAGAAAACCAACTGCACACGATTTAAGGAGGAGCTCGATAGGTCAAACAGTGCTTCCTCTAAGTTCAGGACAAAACAAGGGCTAGACGAAGCTGTTCAGAATTTGAAAGGTACCCTTAACAAGTGTTTTGAAATCGCATCTTCAGTAAGAAAGCAATTCTGCAGATCGCGCGTTGATTGGTGGAACGCAGATTTGCAGCGTCTTTGTAAAAAAAAAAAAAAAAAACTTCTAATTTGGAGGAAGGCTGAAGTCTTTTATGGATAGCAGCAAAAAGAAAATAAGAAGCTTATTCGAATTTCGAAGTGTGCCTCTTATAAATGCTTTTGCGAAAAGATCGAAACTGGCGGTGAAACTAGTAGGCTGGTCAAAGTCCTAAAAAGGGGAAAGTCAACCAGGCTCAAGTAGAGAATCTCCGTTTCATGCTTGGGGCTCACTTCTCAGGTAATCTTATAAGAACTAGCTGACAACCAGCTGCTAATAACGAAAGTGATAACGAGCTGAATAACACAACACCCTATATCTGGTATATAGATGAGGCCATTAAATATGCTGTTGCTTCGTTTGATGACTTCAGGTCGCCTAAAATGGTATGTATACCCAGTTAGGTTACAAATAGTTATAGATCAACTACTGGTAGCTCCAAAAAGAAAATTCACTGCTAGCCTGACACTGGCATACATACCGAAACTTTGGCGAACAGTGATAGCAGCCCTTATACTGAAAATTATAAAAGAGGACTACATGCTCGCCAAGACCTTCAGACTAATAAGTCTGGCCTGCTTCATGTTGAAAAGCATGAAGAGTATGGTCGAGCTCCATGTGCGCAAAACTGCTTTCTGAAAGCATCCTAATATAATATGCTAAATTAAAGGCGCACTTGACAAAAAGGAGTACCCACTGGGTATTTTTATCGACATTACGCTTGCTTTTGAAATTGCGCCTTTTTACTGCATGTATAACTTGGTCAGACAACACGGCATTACGAATCAATTGTTATGTGGATAAAAGCAATGCTGATGAATAGGACAATGATTAGGGACGTGGCCAATATGTGATGGAGGTGGTAAACTGTCAAGGCTTACTCTGACGTCTATACTCAAGCATATCCAGATGATGGAACTATACTGCCTGTTGGATCGAGTCTGACGCGGTCGATGATTGTTGGACCAGGAAATGAGCCTTCAATTAATCCTCTTTAAACTGTGGTTGTTCCTTTTATGGGAAGGACGAAATTGATTAGCCTGACTCATCCGATGCTTTATGAATCACTATTTAATTCTACATAAGTAAGTAGTTTGATGTCATCCTAGATAACAAACTTCTATGGAATAAGTATGTTACGTCGAAGGCCTCTAAGGCAGTGTCGGAATTCTGGCAGTGCAGAGCAGCTATTGGCAAATATAGGGCCTGTCTCTGAGAACTCTCCCTGATGAATCTCTCTCCTCTGGACATCCATATTAGGGATTGCACTCTCAAAGCCATCTTCTGTTTAAGGAGAAGTGGTCTTTGATACAACACGCACCGGAAACTTAATGACCTTGCGCGCCGACTGTCTTTTGTCTCTGGTCCTATAGGCATGCCGTCTGATACAGTGATCTTCTTTACGTATTTTACGCTTCTACTCACATTAAATTCTAATCATTCCGATATTCAATCATTGCGAAGCTAAATTTGGAGTATACCTAAAAAGCGGAATAGATGTTATGTACATAACTTTTAAGAACTTGTTTGTTTCCTTATTTAATAATATCTTACTAACCAATATAAATGTTCCATCAATAATTGTATTTCGATACGCATTGTCGGGTATTATCATATTTTCTACGAGTAATAGCCTGTCCATTTTAGCTGCACAAGGGTCTTTTCTGTCTAACCTATTTACACCATAAGCTTAGAGTGTTATTTAAACTATTTAATCAGTCAGGGCTTGATGAAAGATTTGATTACATTTCCTTGATAATACATATTATTTAAAAATATAATTTGTTGCAATATGATATTTGATAATATTTTCAAGAGACGTCGGTGTTCGAATTTGTGTGCATTTGTATATGGTACAGGTGGAAGCGGCGATAGGTAGGGTATACGCTTCCCGACTTTTGCTAGGACGGTCTGGGCTTAGAACTCGCCAGGTTTTCTGTCACTATAGATTAATGATACAAAGAGTCTTTTTAAGAAAGATATACTAAACATACATTCCCTGATATGTCTAGAATGTCGGAATCATTCTCTGTCGTTTAGGTTTCAAACTGCATTTTTTTTTTTTTCAAGTACCATATGTAAAAATGCTCGAGAGTCATTTCATCTGTTTTTTGTAAATTTTAACCTAAATACAAAATAATATACAGAAGTATATCCTGTACTTTTTGTTAACCTAATCAGAGTTTTTTTATTTGAAAGGTTAATTGAATTCTTCAAAAACTGCAAATTATTATTACAACTCGGCCAGCAACAAAGAGGCACAAAAGGTATCCATTTCTCTGAGTCAAAAAAAGGTCTCTCACTCATCTTTGTAGTAGGCAAAATATCGTAAGTTTCTCCCACTATGAATAAAATGACACCGCGTACAAAACTATAAATACCGACCTTAGTGTCGGCAAATTTATATGAAATTTGATCGACCTTTCTAAAATACTCGTAGTATATATGATATTAATACAATATCAGAAGGTGGCTTCGTACCTTCTTACTACGCTTGTGTACATCATTTGGAATTACTTTCTTCGGTCGCTTAATTGGATTGCGCGAAATATTATTACTGCTCTACTATTCCTTGTTTAAAGAATAATATCTGTTACGCTAGTTAAAATTATTTTCCTTTTCACTTACACTCAAAAGTGATTGATTGATTTTGATTTTATTGATTGATTACTACAAAAAAAACCTCAGATACACTGCAGATACACAAGTGTACTGTTTTCTTTAAATTTGTTTATTATCTTCTTAAGTGCGTTGATCAATCGCAAGAGACCTCAATTATACACATGACTATGTTTAAATCATTTTATGTAAATTACTCTATACAATTTGAGCAAGTAGCTGCAGCCAATGAAACTCCATCATTTATTTTCTGTTTCTTTTAGGTATTTTCACTAAAATTGGAATCTACATATATGAAGAACAATCCTAGAAATTTCTGATAAAAATAAATAAAAAACTGACCACGATTGCTAGGAGTATTATTTTGTCTTATTAATAGATACATTACCACAATATAACTTTGAGAAAACAAAAGAGTTAACATAAAAAGCTTTTTTCTTGAATACAAAATAAGAGTAAATGAATTGGTAAACTTAGCTTGCTTTCACCAATACCATGATTGATACTATTTTTAATAAACTACAGCATGTAGTTTGCCCTTCAACTCTTTTCACTCCAACCCGCTGCCCTTCGTTGATATAAAAAAAATTAAAAAACAACAAATTATTCAGCACAATAGCATTACACACCCATTTTTGTAAATCTAACGACGTGCAACTATCATTTCGATATAACTGCGCCATTATGCAATCGATTTTAATTGGCCCCCCTGGTAACACTTTCCATTGTAATCGATGACATGCGCTAGCATTTGATTGTCTATGCGTGCCGAGCCGAAGTAGATTCAAAATTGATACAGTGAAACTGTCTTACTTCCGTGTCATTAAATCGTTTTGCTGAATAAGCTACACGAACCAGTTATCAACTGTAAAGATACCAAATGTAAATTTGATTATGGAACTATTGGAAGAAACGTTTTTTTAAAATCACAAATTAATGAAGTGTAAATAGAAATGATAATATTTTTTTAGTTTGTTAAATTTAGCAGTAATTTGTTGTGCTTGGAACATACTTTATTTTTATATTGGCATAATAAATTGGTTATCTATCTTGAAGTCAGAGTGAAACGTCCAAGGAATTTTAATCCACTAAAATTTTACTATGAAAATACAGGACAACATTTGTAATTACGAAAAAATTCGAAAGATATCATATATATCAGATGAGGCTCTGAAGATACGACCTTGAACTGAATCTTGAATGATTGACACGCAAAGTCTTTGAAAGAATAGTTCATAGTTCTAGAGAAACTTCTTAGAAATCGTGATATTTATTATACTCGCAAGTCGTTCGATTTCATGCTGCTTTTTGAATTAGGAGTTGTTCTTATACGTTTTGTTAATTGCAATAATATCTATAACTCTGGTTTGCATACAATCGTCTGACCTAGTTGTCAACAATGTTGGTTTAGAGCTAACAAGTAATACAGCAAGTAATAGACTTAATGCTATCAACGGGTATGCTAAGGAGATTATCGGCGGAGAGTACTATCAGAGGTCTCTACATCAGACTGTAGGTGTTGATATATTGAATTCAGAATGTAATCTGAGGTTCTGACATTATTGAACAGAAGGAGTACGCAGAAAACCAACTGCACACGATTTAAGGAGGAGCTCGATAGGTCAAACAGTGCTTCCTCTAAGTTCAGGACAAAACAAGGGCTAGACGAAGCTGTTCAGAATTTGAAAGGTACCCTTAACAAGTGTTTTGAAATCGCATCTTCAGTAAGAAAGCAATTCTGCAGATCGCGCGTTGATTGGTGGAACGCAGATTTGCAGCGTCTTTGTAAAAAAAAAAAAAAAAAACTTCTAATTTGGAGGAAGGCTGAAGTCTTTTATGGATAGCAGCAAAAAGAAAATAAGAAGCTTATTCGAATTTCGAAGTGTGCCTCTTATAAATGCTTTTGCGAAAAGATCGAAACTGGCGGTGAAACTAGTAGGCTGGTCAAAGTCCTAAAAAGGGGAAAGTCAACCAGGCTCAAGTAGAGAATCTCCGTTTCATGCTTGGGGCTCACTTCTCAGGTAATCTTATAAGAACTAGCTGACAACCAGCTGCTAATAACGAAAGTGATAACGAGCTGAATAACACAACACCCTATATCTGGTATATAGATGAGGCCATTAAATATGCTGTTGCTTCGTTTGATGACTTCAGGTCGCCTAAAATGGTATGTATACCCAGTTAGGTTACAAATAGTTATAGATCAACTACTGGTAGCTCCAAAAAGAAAATTCACTGCTAGCCTGACACTGGCATACATACCGAAACTTTGGCGAACAGTGATAGCAGCCCTTATACTGAAAATTATAAAAGAGGACTACATGCTCGCCAAGACCTTCAGACTAATAAGTCTGGCCTGCTTCATGTTGAAAAGCATGAAGAGTATGGTCGAGCTCCATGTGCGCAAAACTGCTTTCTGAAAGCATCCTAATATAATATGCTAAATTAAAGGCGCACTTGACAAAAAGGAGTACCCACTGGGTATTTTTATCGACATTACGCTTGCTTTTGAAATTGCGCCTTTTTACTGCATGTATAACTTGGTCAGACAACACGGCATTACGAATCAATTGTTATGTGGATAAAAGCAATGCTGATGAATAGGACAATGATTAGGGACGTGGCCAATATGTGATGGAGGTGGTAAACTGTCAAGGCTTACTCTGACGTCTATACTCAAGCATATCCAGATGATGGAACTATACTGCCTGTTGGATCGAGTCTGACGCGGTCGATGATTGTTGGACCAGGAAATGAGCCTTCAATTAATCCTCTTTAAACTGTGGTTGTTCCTTTTATGGGAAGGACGAAATTGATTAGCCTGACTCATCCGATGCTTTATGAATCACTATTTAATTCTACATAAGTAAGTAGTTTGATGTCATCCTAGATAACAAACTTCTATGGAATAAGTATGTTACGTCGAAGGCCTCTAAGGCAGTGTCGGAATTCTGGCAGTGCAGAGCAGCTATTGGCAAATATAGGGCCTGTCTCTGAGAACTCTCCCTGATGAATCTCTCTCCTCTGGACATCCATATTAGGGATTGCACTCTCAAAGCCATCTTCTGTTTAAGGAGAAGTGGTCTTTGATACAACACGCACCGGAAACTTAATGACCTTGCGCGCCGACTGTCTTTTGTCTCTGGTCCTATAGGCATGCCGTCTGATACAGTGATCTTCTTTACGTAT
The DNA here is from genome assembly GCA_907269105.1 of Volucella inanis. Lineage (NCBI taxonomy): Eukaryota > Metazoa > Arthropoda > Insecta > Diptera > Syrphidae > Volucella > Volucella inanis. The sequence continues at coordinate 137,121,117 of OU026153.1, forward strand.
TTTACGCTTCTACTCACATTAAATTCTAATCATTCCGATATTCAATCATTGCGAAGCTAAATTTGGAGTATACCTAAAAAGCGGAATAGATGTTATGTACATAACTTTTAAGAACTTGTTTGTTTCCTTATTTAATAATATCTTACTAACCAATATAAATGTTCCATCAATAATTGTATTTCGATACGCATTGTCGGGTATTATCATATTTTCTACGAGTAATAGCCTGTCCATTTTAGCTGCACAAGGGTCTTTTCTGTCTAACCTATTTACACCATAAGCTTAGAGTGTTATTTAAACTATTTAATCAGTCAGGGCTTGATGAAAGATTTGATTACATTTCCTTGATAATACATATTATTTAAAAATATAATTTGTTGCAATATGATATTTGATAATATTTTCAAGAGACGTCGGTGTTCGAATTTGTGTGCATTTGTATATGGTACAGGTGGAAGCGGCGATAGGTAGGGTATACGCTTCCCGACTTTTGCTAGGACGGTCTGGGCTTAGAACTCGCCAGGTTTTCTGTCACTATAGATTAATGATACAAAGAGTCTTTTTAAGAAAGATATACTAAACATACATTCCCTGATATGTCTAGAATGTCGGAATCATTCTCTGTCGTTTAGGTTTCAAACTGCATTTTTTTTTTTTTCAAGTACCATATGTAAAAATGCTCGAGAGTCATTTCATCTGTTTTTTGTAAATTTTAACCTAAATACAAAATAATATACAGAAGTATATCCTGTACTTTTTGTTAACCTAATCAGAGTTTTTTTATTTGAAAGGTTAATTGAATTCTTCAAAAACTGCAAATTATTATTACAACTCGGCCAGCAACAAAGAGGCACAAAAGGTATCCATTTCTCTGAGTCAAAAAAAGGTCTCTCACTCATCTTTGTAGTAGGCAAAATATCGTAAGTTTCTCCCACTATGAATAAAATGACACCGCGTACAAAACTATAAATACCGACCTTAGTGTCGGCAAATTTATATGAAATTTGATCGACCTTTCTAAAATACTCGTAGTATATATGATATTAATACAATATCAGAAGGTGGCTTCGTACCTTCTTACTACGCTTGTGTACATCATTTGGAATTACTTTCTTCGGTCGCTTAATTGGATTGCGCGAAATATTATTACTGCTCTACTATTCCTTGTTTAAAGAATAATATCTGTTACGCTAGTTAAAATTATTTTCCTTTTCACTTACACTCAAAAGTGATTGATTGATTTTGATTTTATTGATTGATTACTACAAAAAAAACCTCAGATACACTGCAGATACACAAGTGTACTGTTTTCTTTAAATTTGTTTATTATCTTCTTAAGTGCGTTGATCAATCGCAAGAGACCTCAATTATACACATGACTATGTTTAAATCATTTTATGTAAATTACTCTATACAATTTGAGCAAGTAGCTGCAGCCAATGAAACTCCATCATTTATTTTCTGTTTCTTTTAGGTATTTTCACTAAAATTGGAATCTACATATATGAAGAACAATCCTAGAAATTTCTGATAAAAATAAATAAAAAACTGACCACGATTGCTAGGAGTATTATTTTGTCTTATTAATAGATACATTACCACAATATAACTTTGAGAAAACAAAAGAGTTAACATAAAAAGCTTTTTTCTTGAATACAAAATAAGAGTAAATGAATTGGTAAACTTAGCTTGCTTTCACCAATACCATGATTGATACTATTTTTAATAAACTACAGCATGTAGTTTGCCCTTCAACTCTTTTCACTCCAACCCGCTGCCCTTCGTTGATATAAAAAAAATTAAAAAACAACAAATTATTCAGCACAATAGCATTACACACCCATTTTTGTAAATCTAACGACGTGCAACTATCATTTCGATATAACTGCGCCATTATGCAATCGATTTTAATTGGCCCCCCTGGTAACACTTTCCATTGTAATCGATGACATGCGCTAGCATTTGATTGTCTATGCGTGCCGAGCCGAAGTAGATTCAAAATTGATACAGTGAAACTGTCTTACTTCCGTGTCATTAAATCGTTTTGCTGAATAAGCTACACGAACCAGTTATCAACTGTAAAGATACCAAATGTAAATTTGATTATGGAACTATTGGAAGAAACGTTTTTTTAAAATCACAAATTAATGAAGTGTAAATAGAAATGATAATATTTTTTTAGTTTGTTAAATTTAGCAGTAATTTGTTGTGCTTGGAACATACTTTATTTTTATATTGGCATAATAAATTGGTTATCTATCTTGAAGTCAGAGTGAAACGTCCAAGGAATTTTAATCCACTAAAATTTTACTATGAAAATACAGGACAACATTTGTAATTACGAAAAAATTCGAAAGATATCATATATATCAGATGAGGCTCTGAAGATACGACCTTGAACTGAATCTTGAATGATTGACACGCAAAGTCTTTGAAAGAATAGTTCATAGTTCTAGAGAAACTTCTTAGAAATCGTGATATTTATTATACTCGCAAGTCGTTCGATTTCATGCTGCTTTTTGAATTAGGAGTTGTTCTTATACGTTTTGTTAATTGCAATAATATCTATAACTCTGGTGATCGAAAATCGTCGAATAATGCCCAGAGAACTTCTTGATGATTACCATGGCCCTTACTTTATTACTGACAACTTACGAATACTACAGCCTGTGTTTCATATTAAGATTCTCAAGCGATAATTTTCCAGAATTGACGCAATGTAATAGTGAATGGCGGAGTAACACTTTTCGCCCTTTTTTAATTACATCTTCTCAAATGTTGAATGAACAAATAACATATCACTGTAAAAATATATAGATTAAAAACGCTTTCGCACACGGCATATTTTGTTTAATACGATTAATTTAATATTTCAGAACCTATTGGATTAAGAAAACTCTTGATTTCCAGGAAAAGATGGACCACAGAGGAATATAAGTTGCACTTATTGGTGCGCATGCGCCGATTGAACTGCAGCTATGAATGTGTATTACATGTAATGTACATGTCACATATTACTTACTTTTTTGATTTTTCAAAAAATGTTTTTAACTTTTAAGAATATAAATATTTTTCCAAAGCACACTTTAGAAGCATTACGATTTGGAAATATGTATTAAACATTCGTTTAGATTTTAAAACGAAGCACATTATTTAGTCGACTAAACTGCTGAACCAAATTTTAGTCTTGCAATCGTCTGTGATGTTTTAAGACAAGTAGAGGTCAAGACGTTGTTCAATAAATATTTTCTTAACCCTAATGTTATTAACAAAAAAGTAAGCGCATGCTAAGCTGACATATTAAAATCACTTAAAATTACCAAATTCCTCCCTATAAAAAAACTTTAAAATTCTTCCTTGATGAACGTTTATTTAGAGAAATCAATATATTTTAAACCACTTTTAATACTTCAGCACTAGACTAATGTAAGAACTTCTCTTAAACTCGAACGGCTCACGAACAAAAATTCTAACTTTGCTTGCAATCGATAGGTAGGGTAGGGTCGGTAAGTGTGGCGGTTAGTAAGGACCAACCCGCTTAGGCCTATTGGCCCATTATGATGCCACGTGGATCTGTGAGAGACTGTTAACGTCTATTATATTTAGATCGTTTAAGTCATTGTAGAAGAAAGCTCCAAAGTGGAGTTTTCTTCTCTGGGAGAGAGCTGAGAGTGGAGGATTGTCTTCTGTTCCTCCTCGCCCATGCAGTTTCTACAGAAATCATTTGTAAAGGCGCCAAGCCTTCTTGCACGCTTGCCTATAAAGCTGTATCCAGTTATGACACTTATGATGGCACTGAGATGTTTCCTGTTTAGAAGGATCTGGCCACATTTGTTTGGTCGCTAGACATGTTAGTTTAAAGTCTACCTAAGGTCTGTTTATTTGTTTTATTAGCATCCAGTTATAATATCGATTGGTATACCTATGCCACCCTTTTTCGGTAGAATGGGTAGAATGGTTCCAATATTGGCGAGTTCGTCGGCCCTACAATGTCTTGGCCCTGAAATGTCTCTGTGGCCCGGTACCCAATAAATGTGAAGGTTGAACTGCTCTGCCATCACAAAAAGAGATGATCGGCATTCAAGGGCGGTTTTAGAATTTAATGGGACTGAGTCTAGAGACTTGGTAGCTACTTGACTACCCGAAAAGTTACGGATATCCTTTGCAGATATCACGTTTTGCTTCAGCCAGGACAGAGCTTCTTTAATCGCCAAAATTTCCGCGAAGTAAGACGGGAGAAGAGGCTTAAAAAAACTGGTACCGCTTATTGAGAGAGGGTCTATAATTGGAATTTTATTTTTCCTGGAAAAGAGGACAAGATCAGTTTTATGGGGGCTTACGTAACCAATCCACAACGATCTGCCCAACGGGTTAATCTGCTAAGATTTAACTGAAGGAGTTCTTTGATGGTACTAAGATGCGTAACTAAGACGGCTATAGCAACACCATCTGCATAGGCAATCACCCTACTGCCACCCGCTTCCAGATGTATCAGTAGTTCATTAACCACTAAATTCCAGAGAAGGGGAGAAAGGACACCGCCTTCTAGCTTACCTTTTCTGACACATTTCTTAGTAGAAGACCCACCCAGTTCGGAGTTGATTATCCTGCTATTTAGCATAAGACTGATCAACTCCCCAAGTGAGTGGTCTACCTGCAGATTTGACGGCGCAGTCGTAATTGCGGATGTGTTGACGTTGGTAAAGCAATCATTGTGTACTCTTCATATTATAGGGATGGTTCGATGTGGCTAGTCATTGAATGCAGAGCCATTTCTACCGACTTTCCTTTACAGTAGGCATGTTGAGCCGTTGATAAAAGTCTTGCATCGTATATGGATATCATTCAGAGTTTTCAGAAGGAAAAATTATAGACTTATAGCTCTGAGGGCATTTGGAACAACATGGGAGCGGCCGTGGTGTAGTGGCATATGCATAGACTCTTCAAGTAGAGGGTCGTGGGTTTGAATTCCGTGCGAGGCAATTCTGTAAAAAAGTCTTTTCATAGAATTTGTATGTAGTTATATGAAAATCCCGTCGGCGTCAACTCTGACATGAAGGCCTAACACTGATGTTGGAGGTGTTGCTGGCTGGGCTTAATGTAACGAACTTACAACTAGCATGTACTTAAGACCCACTGGTTGAGGATGTACTAGCTCGTCACGTCCAGTTTGCCATATCTTGAGGGAATCTTTGTACGAGTCCCAGTCAGTCACTTTTCTTGTGCTTTTTACTAGGTTGAAAAAATTTTCTGCAAGTGTTTCTAAGCGGTCCCAGTGCCGATGTTCACTATTGTGTCAAAACCTGATTAAGGGTGAATTCTTTGACTTTCATGTCAAGTTCGTTGGTGCCACGCGAAGGATTTGAGACTACAGAGGATACTGTTTTTGATAATATTCCTCTGTATTTTGACCAATCAGTTTTCTGATAGTTTCGGAGTGCTCGTTAGCTGTGAGGAGCATCACTTAAGCTGAAATGGATGTATCTGTTGTTTGGAAATGAGTGTTCAGACGATACCATCCAGAAGGTTAGCAATTGAGTGATGTTGTCGGAGACAAAACTGTCGTTTTCTTGTTTTAAAAGTGTTGCAAACAATGAGTTTAATACTTATAATATAATCAAAAAGTGACTCACCTCTATCGTTGATGTCAGTACTGCCAATACCGTGTGATAAGTGTTAGTGTCGCACCTGATGATGAGGCCAGTTTTTAGCCTTCCAGCTTCTAGTACCACCCTTTCTAGGTTATCACCAGGGAGATGACCCACATGATCGTGGCTAAGACATGACGATGCCAGTCAGTAGGAGCCCTTGACAGTTCCTAGTTTGGCAACAGTTAAGTCGGGGCCGCTGATGTTAGAAAGAAAAAATTCATTAAGGCTACGTTTAACTAATATACAAGTTTCAATCTTACTTTTGTCTCTAGTATATTGTGTATACAGGTGCCCCACATCCAGACCACGAATCACGACTTGTACGATCCATAGTAACTGGATTAGGATGATGTTTTTTGCGCTTTTGGACAAAATAAGTGCGGCCGATTCTGAACATGTGCCCAAGAGCTTCCTCTTCCTCTGATCGTATAGAATCTCTTTATAGCTCATCATCGGTTTCCATTTCCGACAGAGTGTCAACAACTACTTAGTTTTATAAATTTGAATAAAAGATGCGATCATTAATATTTAAAAAATTACGAGTATCATAGTTACCTAATCTAAATCATCATCATCAAGATCTAGTATTAGTCAACCAAAGCTTCCAAATCATCAAACACTAATGGTTTTCGTTTGAAAATTAACAAAATACATACCAGGTGTACCGGTATGAAGTGAGCTTTTTTTGTGAAAATAAAACACTAATTTTTAATGGAAAAGTAAAAAACATTGTATTCAAAGTATTGACCATTGCTAACTACACATTTTCCCCATCTTTCAGGCAATTTATGGATTCCACGCCAATTAACTGTTCGCCTTTTGAAGCAAACCAAAAAGTCACCCAATTTTCGACTTCCTCGTAGGATTCAAAGTACTGCTCAGCTAATGCGTGTCCCATCGGTGAAAACAAATTAGTCGGAAGGAGCTAAGTCTGGCGAATACAGCGGGTGGCGGGGAGCTCTCAGCCAAGTGCTTTGGTTGTATCCTGAACCAGTTTTGCTTTGTGTGCAGGTGCATTGTTAGGAGCAAAGTTACCTTGCCTTGTCTTCTGGCCCATTCTGGTCGTTTTTCGATCAATGCATGGTTCAAATTGATCATTTGTTATCGATAGCGATCTGTATGGTCCCACCAGATACACAGCATTGTCTTCTTGCCGAATCGATCTGGTTTTGCAGTCGAAATTGATGGTTGCCCCAGATTAACCCATGATTTTTTCCGTTTAGGATTCTGAAAATAAATCCATTTTTCATCGCCAGTAACAATTCGATGCAAAACTGATTTTTTATCGTGTCTTTGAAGCAATATTTCACAAGTGGTTTTTGGTTTTTCATCTCTCTTTCATTCAATTCATGTGGCACCCACATAGCTTTTAAACGATCAGAAATTGTTTGTTGTGCAACTTTTAACATTTCTGCCATTTGTTTCTGACTAAAAGTGTCATCTTCATCCAATATTGTTTGCAATTCTGCGTCTTCAAACTTTTTTGGTGGTCGTCTATGTTCTTCATTTCTCACATCAATATCGTTATCTCTGAATCGTTGAAACCATCTTTTGCATGTTGCTTCTGATAGAGCATGATCATTAAATGCCTCGAAAAGTATTCGATGCGTCTCTGCAGCACTTTTCTTCAAATGAAAATAAAAAAGTAATGTTTTCCGCAAGTCATCATTTTCTTGTATAAAATTCGACATTTTTAAAACAATAGAAAAATATGATATTGTTTGCTCAATGAATTGATGTATACTAAATATGTTTTACAGGTGTCATAGCAATCAAACAAAAAAAAAATTGAAACTCGTTCACAATAAATGTTCCCTACCGAGACATTTGTGTTTTGATGCTCACTTCATACCTCACCGTTCACCTGTGCACCTGGTAATTTTACGTTTCTCTAAAAATGAAAACCTTCGAAATATTTAAGGTTGCGACTTTTTTCAGGTGGAAAAGATTTTAACATTCAGGATCAATTTTCAGTATGATGAAGATATTTGTATCTACCAATTTCCTAGAAATGAAAGTAAATATTCACCCACTATCAGTACCACAACCAAATCCTCAGATCAAGATCTAAGAGAAGTATAGCCATACTTAGAAATTTTAATCCGAAGTGAGTTACGAGTAAATAGCTACATGATTGCAAAACTACCAAAAAGGGAAAAAGATGGCGCCAATCCGTGCTGACTGAAGCAGACTTGATGACTGTGACTCAAGTTGTAGTTTATTGGCTTCAAGTGTTTGAGTTTCACCCAGTTGAGTAACGAGCATATGGTAAATAATATCATCACAAAAGTGAGGGAACAATCTCTGTTCATTTTAAAGGAAAACTCCACACAATCTTCGACACAATCATAAGGAAGAAATCGGTGGTAACCCATGGAGTACCGAACATTGTGCTTCAGCATCTCGCACTGAAAGCGGTTTACATTTATACCACCCTGCTTAATAATGCGTTGAATAATACCCACTATCCAGGAAATTGGGGTGGTACAGCCCTTCCCCAAAATGGATAAAGACAACCCGGTGAAAATGTGATCAATTGAGTCCTGACTAAATGGGTTGAGGAAAAATTGTCATTGCAAAAGCAATGACCCCGTCAAACAACATGATATCTAGGGTTTACTACCCCAATCATATGTACATATTATAAGAGAGTGCGTTTTGACGACTTATATACGCCCAAAATGTACAGATACATCCAAAACACAGGAGTAGATAATGCTTCAAATAACTGCATAAAGCATAGGCTTTACGGTAAAAATATAAACGTTACACAAGGCAGTGACAGAATCATGGTTCTCTCCCCCTGCTATGGTCAATCGTACTAAATGACTCTTCAGAGCGTTTTCAATTCAATTTCAATTTATTTACATGTAAAAATCGTACATTAGGAATTAATCTTAATCATTTTAAAGAACATAAAAAAATAGTAACTTACCATATATAGATGACAAGGGTGGGAATAGGAGAGAGAATATATGGTAGAAGAAAGAAGTGTAGATAATTTTAGGTTAAGCGAAAGTAAGACATTATTGTTTGTTTTTTATTTGGTTGGCAATAGCTTTAAGTGAGATGGTAACGAAATCCAAAGTTGAATCGAATAGGCAAGTAATAGATGGAATGAGTTTGGATAACGATGGTGGGACGTAATAATGTTTAGTGTTTTGCTAGATTGAGTGAGTATCAGTCTACAATATAAATAAGATGATGCTTTGCCGTCTGGGCACATTTTCCATGATTTATTAAAACTTGCAGTTTTTGACATTGAGGTACTGTAGAAGAGAACAACCAAGTAAACCTCTAAGGAAATATGATCAAATCTACGTAGACCATGGGTGTAATACACCGCATCATTGAAAGCCACTAGGACACTAGGCAGTGTAAATATTTGTGGCAATACTGGAACGGCAGATATATTTTCACAATGCTGACATGATAGTCATATGTTTTTGTATATATATATGAGGTTGTAACACATGGGCTGAAAAGTCAGTGCCGTTTTATAGTAAAACACAAATTTTTTTCAAAATTCAACTTTTTTTATCAATATAGTTACCTTCGAGGGCGATACACTAATTGAAACGATTTTTCAATCTTTCGATACCAGTTTTGAAGTACGATTTCGGTTTAGCCTCAAAATAGGCCTCTGTTTCGGCGATTACTTCTTCATCGGTCTTAAATCTCTTTCCGGCGAGCATTCTTTTGAGGTCTGCGAACAAGAAGTAGTCGCTGGGGGCCAAATCTAGAGAACACGGTGGGTGGAGAAGCAATTCGTAGCCGAATTCATTCAATTTTGCCATCGTTTTCATCGTTTTACAACGCAATGTAATAGTCGCTGTTGATAGTCTGCCCCTTTTGGAGATAGTCGATGAAAATTATTCCATGTGTATCCCAAAATACGGATGAAATAACCTTGCCAGCCGACTGTTGAGTTTTTGGTCGTTTTGGACGTGGTTCGTCGCCTGCTCGTCACTCAGCTGACTGCGGACTTGACTCTGGTGTGAAGTTATGGAGCCAAGTTTCATCCATTGTCATATACCAATGCAAAAATTCGGCTTTATTGCGGTGGAACAGCTTTAAACACTCCTCTGAATCATCAACACGTTGTTGTTTTTGGTCGACTGTGGGCAAACGCGGCACCCACTTTGAACAGAGCTTTCGCATGTCCAAATATTCATGTATGATATATTCAACACGCTCTTTCGATATCTTCAGAGCCTCAGCTATCTCGATCAACTTCACTTTACGGTCATTCGTCATCATTTTGTTGACTTTTTTGATGTTTTCATCTGAAACAGCCTCTTTTGGACGTCCACTACGTGCATCATTTTCGGTGCTTGTATGACCACTTTTAAATTTTTCAATCCACTTGCGAATGGTTCGTTCGGCTGGTGCAAATTCCGGGTAACACTTATCAAGCAATTTCTTTGCATCGGCTGCATTTTTTCCCATCAAAATGCAATGATAGATCAACACATGAAATTGCTTTGAATCCATTTTTTTCACAATAACAAAAGTTGCTTCACTCACAACGCTATATCTCGAGAACTAATCGTCCGACAGCAGTCAAATTTATACACGTATCTTTTGAAGGTTGGTACTAACTAAAAATGGTATGGATTTAATTCAAGTGGTGCCCTCTCTTACAAACGGCACGGACTTTTCATGTATTATGTAGATGACGGTCTAATGCGATATATGATGAAATTTTTCGTGTGTGTTACGAATCAGCAAGAGAGTTACATGCTGCATGTCGGTCAGTATTATTGTATCATAATGATTAAGGTATGATGCACTGCTCCTGGCCCCTACTATTCCTTCGTAATTCTCTTTCAAACAACAGACTTCCTCTAGATTTTTGCCCCCATCGAAAAAGTGTCGTCTTTGCGTCTTGTACCATCGCATACGAAATTGCTTCTGGTGGAACCTTCTCCTTAGCATGTGCTTTCAGTTTCCTCATACAGAAAAGAAAGGTTGAAAGAAGAAGCTACATATTGATCAATGATTACAGAAGGTCCGGTCCAAAATGAAAGTCCTTAAGACAAATCCCATTAGATTTCGCAGCCGCATCCCATACCAATCGTATCTAACCAGTTTTGTTGGAACTTGTGAATGTTGCTAAATAAAAACAGGACCGGGAGTTTTCTCGATTTCTTTCTCAATTAACCTTTTAGTTTAGCCCTTTTGCAATGGATTGTCCACTTGCTCTAAAAGTATACATCTTTTATATTGTTATCTTTTTGAAATTTATTTTTTAGACACAAGCTCATTGATTTGTAGTCCTCCACGGAAACCCACTACTTTTCTATTGATTTGCCTAGACTGAAATGTAGCTTTGTATTTATTTTCACAGTCGTACTGAAGAATATTTGGCCAAAAACTTTTCCGGTAGCAGCCGTTGCGACTTTTAATTGCTCAGCCAAAGCAATCGGCGGATTGAATGATGTCATATTTCATAGTTAATAGTATCAATTTTTTTCCAATCCTTAATAAGAATTTCATTGAAACCTGAATTCCAAATCTTATTACAAAACTTACAAAATCAACAACTTAGAAAAAATTAATCAATTTTACAAAAATTAATCCCTCATCGGATGAAGAGTATCAAATCTAAAGAAAAGGCATGGTACGACTCCAGTTGCAAAGAGGCGGTCAGAGTTAGAGAAATATTTTTTTCTGTCCTTCAAGACCAACTCGACGGAAGCAAAAAATACTACAATGTTCCAAAGGTAGTAAAAGTTATTGGTAGTTTGTTAAAAATATTAAGAATTCTGCCTCATCCTCTATCCCAACGCTCATTTATAATGACATTCCAGCTGTCAGCTTTTTGGACAAGGCCAATCTGTTTGCTGCACACTTTAAGTCCAGCTCAACACTTTCAGGTTGTGCTTTGTGTTCGCCTATAATTGAGTGTATCGAGTCTACAATGGGACGAATCCACTTTCACATTTGTGTAGTTAGAAGACTTCATAAAGATATAAAAATTCACAAACCCGCTGGTCCAGGTGGTATACCTCTCCTTCTTCTGAAAAAGTATTCTTCCTATCTGGCAAGACCAGAGCAAAAGCTTTTTTATCAATCCTAGTCTTTAGGACTCTTCCCGAGGAAATGAAAAATAGCATTTGCGAATTTTGTTCTCTTTCCTTCTACAGGCCAATTACACGTACGTCTCTTCTTTCCAAGGTCATGTAAACTCTGGAATCGTCAGCTCAAGAAATATCTCATAACACGAAACCTTTTCAATGACCGGCAGAAGGATTTCCATTGCAACAGGCCACTACTGATCTGATGGCATATCTCACCGAAAAATGGAACCCAAGTATACATCAATCTGGCGAAAGCAAGATAGAAGTCAGGCTCTTTTTTCGAAAATTTGTGCTTTTAGGATCAATGAATCTCGTCTTCAGTGGGTTAGAAATTACCTTTCGGAACATTGAATTCAATTATCTGGGATGGTTTCAAGTCTGATATTCACAAAATAACTGCTGGAGTGCTCCAGGGCTCCGTTCTCTTCGCGACAATCTTTGTAATTTTCATCAACGATCTCTAAGCTGCCACTTCAAATCCAAAAGATTACTTTGCTGACGACAGTACTCTCTGTTTTTCATATTCGTTCCCTAACTCACGTCCCCGCTCTTCGGCTGTAGAACGGGAAAGGCAGCGTATGTTAAGCTCATTATTGTGATATTAACAGCATATCTAATTGGGGTACCACGTACAGAGTAGAATTTACGCAATGATGTTTGCATTGTCCATGAATGGTACTTGCATCGTCAAAACCGAAAAACTTTCCATTCTTGGTGTGTGTCAATGACAAGTTACGTTTGAATGTACACATATTCAGTGTCATCAAAAATGCTGCGAAATGTAAGCGAAAGAATACTTCACCTTCTTTGATATGTCCTCAATATACATATGAGGCATTTATGCTTCCCGAAATTGGAGTACAATGCCCACATCTGGTCGAGTGCACCCAAATCATCTCTGCACGTGCAATCATAGATAAGATTCAAAGACGAACGATAGAACTCATACTCATACTCAAATAATGGAAACCCTCGAACACCGAAGAAATGTCTCGTATCTCACTCTCGCTATTTCCACAACCAATGCTCCATAGAAATCGCCAATAGCATTCCGCCTCTTCAAACTTTTAACCGCAATGTGATTGCTCATCAGTGTATGCTTAAGCCCACTTTTGGATGTATTTTAAAATACGTGATTCATTCCTAACCCGCACAACTCGCTTAATGAATTCCCTGTCTAGCTCTTTATTTCCTACTCATTATAACCTTTAAACATTTAAAACCTACGTTCACCGGTATCTCTCTTTCTTTCATCCCTGATTTTCCTTCGCCCGCTTTGTGAAAGCATTTTAAGAGAAGCGTTGATCATTGAGCAAGCATTGAGAGCGCACAAATTATAAAAAAAAGTGAACTTACGAAAAAAAAGTGGCGCTTATAATCAGTAGTAGAAATATATTGATCTTCTAGCTTTAAATTGAAAAATTTTTTAGAATCCGGTATGTTACACAGAGAGACAACAATTCAAAAATTAAATTACTATTTATCAAATTGCATAGCACATAAGCGTCATCGGTATAACACTAAGTTGCGTTGTAAATCTTAAATATAAATAAAAGAAAGCCAAATACTGAACACGTGTATGCATATGAACTATACTGGACATACATACGGAAAAACAAATAAAGTATACATATTGGAAGATACTAGGAAGACACAAAAAATTACTGATAAATACGCAGATCCTTAAACTTTTCAGGAACTATGGATTGACTCAATTAAAGTCTAACAATGCTACCCTTTTCGGGTAGAATAGGTAAAGTGGTTCCAATTTTGACGAGTTCGTCGACCCTACTACTTCCCGGAATGTCCCTGTGGCCCGACACCCAATATGATCGGCATTCAAGAGCGAATTTAGAATTTAGCCAGTAAATGAAAAAGTGTGTTTAATTTTTTCTGAATCAACATTTTCACATCGAATATTACAATACATAGAGGCTTGTTATGCTTGATAGCTTTAAGATCGAGTTGCTATGATAGTTTGTTAAAGACAGCTAAGAGGCCTCAAATATTTCTCAGCCAAATCATGTTAATCGATTTTCGAAAAAAAAAAAAAAAATGAATGCTCTAAAGAACAAAGAGAAATGTTGTTCGAGCTTCGTTGAAACCTAAACCTTAAAATTAAAATGAATCAAATTGTATCTTTATTATCATTTCGAAAATAACCACTTATACACCTACCAAACTTCATTAACTCAGACAGAATATGACAAAATTATATTGTAAGCGATGTTAAACATATACGAGTATCTTTATCTCTAATAAAGATCTACTATTTTTAGGTATTGCAGCCACTCGTGTTCTAATGCAAATCATGAACATGATTCATTTCTGTATGTTAAGAACTCAACCTACACCTACACTGTTTTCTTAGTTTGCCAACAAATTGCTATCCACCAGATACCAATCAAGTAGCTTATGTATTATATGTACATGATCACTAATTAAACGCCATCAATAAAGTTTTAAAATTACTCCCACTCATGAAAAAAAAAAAAGTTATATTAATTTAATAAATAATACCACATATTTGAAATTGATCACCTCTTTCCATACCAGTTCAAGATACTTTAATTCATGCACACATCTCCTCGGAGACTTATTTGCCTTGACTTAGAATTCTTGTGGCTCTCTGTTTGGTACAAAAATATTCACATTTTTAGCACCTGCCACAGAAAATTGGAAAGTATTTTTGGTTAAAAAAACACGCAATATGTCCTTGCTTGTGAATAATTAAAGCTAAGCTCAAATGGTGACTGCCATGGTAGGAGTGCGTTAAATTAGGCAGGGGACAAGCTGTGTTTCTTTTTGCACTACACATAACTGCTATGTAACATATGCAAATCGGGGCCATGTAACGATTGAAAGATAACACACATAACTATACGCATAGTGTATGTATATACATATGTACAGTATTTATATTTTTTCTACGGATTCCTAGCCTACGAGCATAGAAGAAAGTTACGCAATATTGAAAGCCTTTTGGCCAAACTGTTCAAACCAAGTGGACTTCTATGTGTCTCCATATGGAGTAAAGTCGATGTGCACACGCTCGTAATATTTACACGATATATTTTTTCTTATTAAATCTGAGCAACGGAAAATCCAAATGACTTTCTGATTAGAGCGTTTAATTTTATTGACTGAAAAGGTGTGTAAATTACAATTTTTGTTCTCCCAAGTAAGGTGTTAATTATATAAGTACCTCACCCATTTGTTCGTTGCCTAAAATATTCGTTTAGTTATTAAAGTACAGGACTATGTTAACTTGAAGCTGCCCTGGTAAACGTAAAATGACAGCTACTACTCGTATATTTTGACGTTTGTTACACGTCAACAATCTGAATAAGCTATAAGAAACATTCCACTAAAAATGCGTTGTATTTATAAGCATTTACTTTTCAATTTAATTTGCAATGAATTTATTAAATGAACAATATTAAAATCGAAGTAGTCGATAGCATACATATAGAAATAATAACAAGTTAAAAAGAAATGTCTAATGCCTTCGACTGCATGTTATCATTTGATTTAATGAATTTCAGAGAGTCCACAATATTTTCTATCACCTTCCAATATTGCACCTTCAAGATTGAGAACCGTGACTATTTTAGGCAGAGGGACAAGAATATTAATTTTTCTATTTCATCTTGTTTCCACTTTTAATTTCACTTTCGGGTTTTTTGATTTTTTAATTAATTTATTTTGTTTAAAGTATGGTAATAAAGCAAACTATGGCAAATATACTCTTAAAAATTCTCCATCTTCTAACCACAACTGTAAGCAAAAACCTCAACCGAGTCACGATAATTCTTTTTGACATATATGTCACGCTCAGATACAAATAAATGTGGGCAAGGTCATCTACTCGTTGTTATCGCTTTCGTTTTCTTGCAACTCATGTGGAAAAATTTCACAAAATTCAAAGAATTACTAAAAACTTTTCTTTCGAACTCTTGCAATTTTATATATTAGCACTACACGAAATGATGTTTGCTTTATAATTTACAATAATTATACATTTGGAGGCAAAATGTAAATGCACCTTTTATGGGTTAAGATAGGGCTATGTTCGTGTTGACAGCGTAGGAAAAGATAGTCTGTATTAATTATTATTCAGCTCTTATGCCCCTCAGTCGAAACGTACCACAAGGATCAATACTTAGTGCAATTTTATCCTGCATATTATGAAGCAATATGAAAATCTTTCATCGTGGATGACCTTGGCTCAAGTGGTAGTGGACTGGCTTCCAAATCCACCCGAAAGGCTTTAATTTTTTCAGTTAATAAAAATTAAGTAAGATGACTAGTTGACCAGAAATCAACAATAAACCAATTTTTACTAAGAATTTAGTCTCCCCATTAAATGTTTGATACCACCCATGGAGCGAAATAATCAAATAATGGAAAATATGAAAAGGTGATCAGTATTGATTTAGACTTTGAGGTTTTCCGAAATCTGCCGGATGCCTTAAACCATACTGATAGGGGCTGAAGAGACTGCTGAAAAAAGGTTTTCGACGTTCGCGCAATATAGTAGAAAACATCTTACACTCAATGTTGGGGAAACTTATACCTCTATAGTTGGGGCAACTGAGAGTATCCCTTTTTTTGTGATTCGGGTAAACGATGCTGAGATTTAATCCATCAGGCAAGCACTCTTCTGACAAGTTCTGAGAAATGAGTTGATGTATACTTTCCACAAAGAATTTTTGAATACCTCGATATTCGTCGATAGCCCGTCAGATCCTGCTGATTTGTTGGATGTTACCGTATAATATGCTGTCCTTACTCCGATTTGGTCAGGTGCATGAACGTTTTGACTATCATCGTATAAGTATAATGGCCTATTCTGCCTGACGCCGGGATGTTGAACTTCTTCGCCGTTAAACAGTCTACCAAAAAAGTGTTTCCATATCCTCAGAACCAACTGCGAATCTGCTGCAAGGTTTCCTTCTTAATCTCTGCAAGTTTCTATACGGGTATTCTTGCCTCGACTCGTTCTTCTTATCAGGTGTTAGAACTTTCGTACGTATTTACTGGAGTATAAACGCTCTATATCTTCGATGGGGCGCCATTCATATTCTCCTTCTGGAGAAGCCGATGTTCTACTCATCTCTTTTGCTAGTAGAACACATGTTCTCGTCCTCGACGCTTTATACACTTTTTGTTTAGCTGCATGTGCTTGCCGGTATACTTCATCACACCGGTGATTTTTTGGTGGCTGCCGGAAGAAACCTAGTAGATACCTCTGTTGTGGCATCTCTGACGGCGGCGTTGCCATTGGTCTTCGGTATTTAATGCTGACGGCATAGGATTTGTTAAGAGATTTCAACATTTGCAAACATTTTGGCGTTTCTTTTGCGTCTGCAGCTTTTCAACAAGATTTGTGTTTCTGTTGGCTGCCCGGAATGTTCGGACGTCAAAAATACTGAAGTCATGTCTTACATCAATCGCAAAATGATTAACAGACCCTAGTGTACACTGAGTTGAGGAAACCGTGTAATTACTATAGTTATATTTTATCCGCTGCAAAGTCAATGCTTATCAACTCTTTTTATCTTGTCGAGAAGCTTCTAGAAACATTTTTTGTTTGGAGTCATCCTTTTCTTTTGTGGAGAATGAACCAATTTTAAATTGACTATATATTAACGAGTTTAACCTTGATGCGGATTGTCATACGATGCTCGTTTACGTGTCGGTAGCTCAAGACTTCTTTCCTTAGTTTGCCGCGTATGACAAATCCGCATCCGAATAAGCGCTGTTCTTGTTCCTTCTAGCAATATGAGCGTTTGGCCCATCCCATCGCACTTTGCTGGATGGCGGTGATATATACGAACATTCCACGTGTTGATTCGAGGGTCGTTGTCATTTAATCGTTTGATAGGCTACTAACTGCTTTATCGCATTTTTTTTATCTCTTCCGTGCTCTATGATGACGTAGGCCAGTATAATGCTACTAGTCAGGCATGAACTTGCCATTTTAGCCTGTATGAGGAAGTTATAGGACAGTCAGATATTTCGCGTACGTATACGTATACGTATACAGATGTCCGTAACTGTGGGCACCTGCATATTTTATTTACTTTAGTTTATCTATAGAAACGAAAGCATTTCCTTATACACTTATAGGTTACATGGTTGGATTCTTAAAGAGTTTTTAGATATTAGCAATGTCCGTTATATCTGCTCCATTAATTCACATGGTAGATCAGAACCCTAAGTCTTTTCGCATGTCTTAATAGGTACATCCATTCCTCTCATTTATTCGGCTCTGGCTCGGCAGATTCGAATCACATCCAACACTAAACATTTCCTTCCCTGTTCTAATCACATATATGTAACTCCATTTTTTCTTTCTTACCATATTCTTTTTTTTTTTCTGAATATAAGCTCTCTAAAGTCTATTTATTCTTATAAGTTTGCTTTTTCCATTATCTCTTATTTAATTCATCAAATTATTTGATCATGATTAGTTTAAAACAGAAGTGTGATGGGTATGCCATCACACAAATACTAGGAACCAAAACGAGACCATCGCGATGTCTGATCATGGTTACTGCTTACAAATAATTGTATTTTCATCTTCATTTACTAGGTGGGCTGAAAAGTAAAAAAGGTAACATCCTTGACCGCCAGAATGGGGTGCTACTGCAATAAAGGCTATAATGACTTGAAGTCCGATTATATTTAGGCAGACATGCCAAATTTCAGTGCAATACTGGCTTTAGTTTTGTTTTGACAGCTGATTGTTGTTGACGTGTTTGGCATCATGTTGAGTATGGACAAAAACGATTTTCGTTCTCTCATAAATCATTATTTTTTGAGAGGCAAAACGGCGAAGAAAACAAAAGAAAAGTTGGATAAATATTATGGGGCTAATGCTCCGTCAGATTACACCGTCAAATATTGGTTTCGAGAGTTTCGTGGTGGCCGTAACTCCACTACCGATCAAGTCCACAGCGGCAGGCCCTCCGATGCGGTTACAGAGGATAATAATGGGCAATATTCTGCATATAAAAAAGTTATCCTGTCACTGCACAGTGGTTCAGGTTCCAAAGGAGGGCGGTCATAGGGTTGTTTAGGCAGATTCACAATTAAATCAAATCATATCATTTTGGCCTGGAAAATGGTTGTATTGATTACTAGAGGGTTAAAACAAGACAAAAAAGCTATTTTTTTTAACACAATATATTCATGCATCTCATTCAATCTCACAAAAAAAAACCAGTTATAATAACAATAGAATTAGTTTTGTTTGTCTTATCAAAGTGTAGTATTTTACACGAACTAGTGCTATTTACATAGTATTAAAAATGTCAAGGAATATAATATAATAAAGTTACAATAAAGCTCAAAATCTTAATAAATCCAACACTTCTTTTACTAACGCAAACTTCTTTTTATACTGCAACTTTCTTAAACTAGAAATAAGTGGATTTGTCAATAAGATCTTTTCTAATACCTATTATTTCAGATGAAATATCAGAGTTATGGAAAAATGTACGTGTTGTGTTTCCATCATTGGATGTGCCACTTCCTTCACTTCCAGATTTGTCTGCAATTAAACCTAATTTTTCCTAAACTGCTGTTGAACTAGCTCTTTTCTCTGAGCAAGACTAGCTTTATCTTCTGCAGAACGCGCTTGCCACTTTTTTATATTAATTCGATAAAAAACATGAATAAAATACTCGAAAAGTCTAATGTATAAATGCAGAGGAGATAAGCCAAACTCAAATTTACTAGTATCAGGGACCTCTTTTAAGCATATATTTAAATCTTTCATCTCTTTTGGTGTTGCACCACAAATGTAACACCTACTCGTAGATAAGTCGCTAAAAGCAGAACAAACTTCACCATCTACCATCGTCAATTGTAAGGAATAGGTGATTTAAATTACGTGGCCTTTAATAAGCACTGAAGTAGGAACTAACTGGTTAATTTGGCTTTTGAAATAAACTTCTTGCAAGGTGACTTCCTTTGTTTCTTTTGTAAATGGAAAACGAATTGTTCTGCACCACCTAGTAGAGCAAGGGCGTCGGTTTTTCCAAATGATTGATTCATCACAGGTATTTGGTTAATAAACAAGTTGAAGAGGTACATAAGATGTGACAAATAAACTCGAATCTTAGATAGTTGAATCTTAAAATTTCTGCTTATATTCACTATTCACATCAAAACCCCATTTACCAATTAAAACTAAGTCATCCTTAGGCTCGTGAAAACTTTCAAGCACAGCTTTTGGAGATTTAACAATACGACTTAATGTATGGTCTAACAATGTTTGCAAATTGATTTCAGCAGAAGATTCCGTCACGCGAATATCAGTTGGATAGAAACGTTTTTTTGGCTTCCAGCACTTTACGATAGGACGGAAAAACATTTGATATTTTAGAATGAATCACTTTTCTTAATAATAAATATTGGTTTTAAGTAAGCTTAGCTTCATTAATAAATGAAACAACTGCACCCGTGCTAAATTCCAAAGAACTTTCTGATTGATTTGAACTGCTAAGTAAAGTAGTTACAGCGGAAACGTTGTAGTTTCCACTTACTTCTCCATCAGATACTTTAAGTATGCAAACTTCGGTCTCATTTAACCAGCTTTCGTATTTGGCCACTAGCTTAGCTTTTGATCTCCTAAATTGCTTCCAATATGCCGCAAACCGTTTACAGAGATTCAAAAGGACATATTTCATGCAATCAGTCTGGATATTTTAGCATCCGGTAAAAAATTCGCAAGGGATCCAAACCCTTCACGAAACCTCTCTGCCTTATTTTCTTTATTTTTTGAAGCTATCCACGTATTTAAAACAAGCATTCGGGTGAAAGAGCACGTAATGGTTGTATCTGCAAAAGAAAAACACAAAAAACTAAAAAAAAGTACTAGTACTGGACCTAGTCTCCTCAATGACTTGTAACAGCCCTCAGAGTACCTAGGAGCACCTGGACTTTGCGGTTATTAAAACAAGGAAAATAAGAGATTATATTAATATATGACTCATTTATGGCGATTCGTGCCTATATAAGTAAAAGCTTAGTTGAATATGGAAAATGGTTAAAAACAAAAAAAGTGAAAGGTTACTTTAAAAATATCGTACATACCTTCAACTTGAACATCCATTGCACAATTATATCACAAACAATAAATTTCTCGGAAAAACCACACTTTAAAAACAATGCAATGTTTTTTATATCTGTGAATAGAAGGGTTTTTTATGTTTCCGAAACCGGTAAAATAACATAACATAACTGTTGATGAAACTTGGATCCACTATTACACACCAGAGAACAGAATGAGTTCCCGGCAATGGACTGAAGCCGGCACGAGTGCTCCGAAGCGGCCGAAGGAGACTCGATGGGTCGGAAAGGCTATGACGTCGGTTTTCTACGATTGTCATGGCATACTCTTCGTGGACTACCTCGAAAAAGGAAAAACCATCAACAGCAAGTATTACTGTGCATTATTGGAGGGATTGAAGGCCGAAATCCCTGTTTTGCAAGACAATGCACAGGCGCACACGAGCATCGAGACCACGGCTAAAATCAATGACTTACGGCTCCAATTGCTGTCACATCCACCGTATTCGCCCGATTTGGCTCCCTCGGACTATTATCTCTTCCCAACCTCAAAAGATGGCTCATCAATAAAAAATTCAGCTCACGCGAGAAAGTCATCGACGCCAGGGAGGAGTATTTTGCATACTTTCCGGAAAATCACTTTTCGGACGGGATCGAGATGTTGGAAAATCCCTGGAATAAGTGTATCAAATTAAAAGGAGACTATACATATTGAATAGTATAGTATAGTATAGTATATAACTTATAGTTAGCTTAAATTTAAGCACCAAAAATTTATTTTATACATACATAACACACATACCAATAAATAGATGAAATAAAATAAAATAAAGAGGAGGTAACTACGGGTGCAAGATAACAATCCTTTTTAGCAGTCTACTATTGAGTCATTCTTTGATAAAGATTAAGCGTAACAACTGATCTTCTCTATTACCTTGAAAGTTGAGGTACTTACGGAATAGTTATCGAAGAAAAACTACTTGGCCTGTGGCTAAGTCGACAGTCCATTTTGAAAGTATCGTATATAGATTCTGGCCCCTAGAAGTCGTAGCACGCCCAAAGTTAAGAGCCCAGTGCTTATATCTCCCTGTTGTGAATTTTAATTGGAGTAAATACGTTATGTACAACTTTTGTTATTGTGAAAAGAATAGAAAAAAAGAGTTTCTTGTATTAATAAAGCATTGCTTCATTATGAAAAGAAATACTGTTAAAACCTAAGCTTAGGTTAATAGACATTATTTGGGCTCTGCACCATTAAAATCAACTTTTGAAAAGTGGTTTGCCAAATTTAAATGGGGCGAAATGAGCACCGAAGATGCACGCAGTGGACGGCTAAAAGAAACTTTTGGTCTCTTAAATGAAATTGATCAAGATAGCTGAGACTCTGAAGATATCAAAAAAAAAAAGTGCTGTTTCATCAAGAAAATGCACTGTGTCACGAATCAATGAAAACGATGGAAAAATTGCATTAATTAGGCTATGAATTGTTTTCCCATCCACCTTACACTGCAGATCTGGCCCCCATTGACTCTTTCCTGTTTGCAGACCTTAAAAGAATGCTCACTGAAAAAAAAATTCAGCACTAATGAAGAAGTAATCGCTGAAACTGATTCTTATTTTGAGGCTAAAGAGAAATCGTACTTTGAAAATGGTATCGAAACATTACATGACCGCTATAATCGTTGTATTGTCCTCGAAGGCAACTATGCTGAATAATAAAATCGAACTTTACCAAAAAAAAAAAATATTTTTTACTATGTTAGCCTACGAACTTTTCAGCCGACCTATCATATGCATATGTACACATTCATGTGGTTGTATATATTTCTATTTAACTGCTTTATTATTATGTTGAGACAATGTCACTGCAGTTAAGCTTTATATCTTACCTGGGATCTTTTTAGAACCGTGGTGCAACCTTAATTCTTCCCAGCCCGACAAAATAGCCAACTCTATGTTAACTGAGAGCTCTTTAATGGCAATGAAGCTATTATGATTGAGGGAATTCGTTTCTTTCTTGAGGGTTCATCTAATTTTAATTTAGGTGTTTTTATTTTTTCATCTTTGAAGATCAACTAGATGACATCCTGCGAAACTTCAAGATTTATACAATACTCAAACTACCTTGAAGAGTTCAATTCAATCACTCTAATCGCCATTGTTGCATTGCTCAAATCCAGTAGATGACAATTTTAAATATAATCCTCAATTTTTAGAATTAAATAATAGGTTCTTGCTCCGAAAAAAAATGCAGGTCCAAATCAGAAGAAATCTTACAGGGTTTGAGATTTTCAGAACTAAAATTTCGGTAACGCCAATGTGTATCTGTAGATACATACATACTCGTTCATAACTTGGAGACCTAGACGAAAAAGACATACCCTGTCACGCCGATTTTTCAGAAATAAATGACAAATCGTGCAGTTAAAATATAATATAACATTTATAGTACCAACCTTAAACCACTTATTGCTATCACCATCATCTACAAATTGAATGACTCAGACAAACCGAATGTAGGTTCACTATTGTCCACATAACTGAACACTTTGTTACTCGTATAACCATTTGTGTCGAGGGGCAAGAATTGATAGAAAGGTTCATATTTAATTATTTATTTCTACATTTGTGTTCCATTATTGATTTCATTAGTCACTATTATCTACAACCTTAGCTTCAAAACTACCTAGTTTCCGGTCACAGTGTTTTCTACTTCAAAAGAAAAAAACACGCCAATTTGCACAAATCTAACATTTCTTTGTCGACCTTTAAAAGAAATAAAGAAAATATCTCAGTAATCACTTGTTTACGATGACTCTATCTAGTTTCAGGTATTCCTCACATTTTCAACAAACTTTTAATGACTCCTATTTAGGTTTTACTATTTGCCAACCTCTAGCCACTGTGTGTGGTTAGCAATAGCTGGCGGAAATTGCACAGTACGAATGTATACAGAAAGAGTCTGTCTTAATGATACACAACTGGGTCTAAGAAAACATTGTCCACTTAACATATTTTTCTACGTTTATCTTTTTTAGGTTTTGCTAAGTTTCTTATGGAAATTGCGAAACGCACTCTGGTCTATGGTCTCTACTCACTGAGAGTAAAACCAACTCTGAAGACATATGAGTACCTATACTAGTGCAACAAGACACATGAAATTAGATTAAAATTGGACCTATTTGTCAATCTAAGTTACGAATGGCTACCTACCTTTCACACCACTCCTTGCAAACAAGTCTGCATCCAAATAAATCGTAAGATCTCCACTGAAATGAGATTTTTTTTTTTTAAATCAAAGGCGTTTAAAGACATACTATGCGCTGATATACAGCAGCTTGCTTTCAAAGGTTCATATTTATCACAAATTGCAAGGCTACTAAGACAGTGCCAACTCGAATCTGCGAACATAAATAATACCAAGTCTTAAACAAATCTGAGGTCAATAAGTAACTGCATGGCGGGTGGCGTTGCAGAGAAATATTTATCGAATGAAATAAATCTATACTTGGGGGTGGCTTATATTGGTTCTCAACGAAAAAGGGTGTGTGCAGATATTCTATGAATACCTGTCCTTATGATAGTATTGGGTATTTTTACCTAATCTCTACATTTGGGTCGGCCTCGGACAAGTTTTTCTTGAGGAAAAACATATTTGTCATATGCTTAACCATGAAGTTAACCTTCATTGAGTTTTAATAAAAGAACAGAAAGGTGTTCTTATGATTAAGTCAAGTTATCAATCATTTCATAGAGAAACCTACGGTTGTACTCTAAGAAAAGTCTATCCACATCTATTGTCGTTTCAATTTTTTTTTATAATTTTATCCCAAACTCATAATTTCTACTTTGTTAAAGTACGTGATCTGTGCAACGTGCTTAAGTTGCTGAGCTCTCAATGTCAGGCTTACCACTATTGGCAAATCCAAAGTCGTTTTAAGGTGTAATGAAGTCGGTTTTGCTTTGGGATCTAGCTTAAGACATCTGTTGGGTTCTAGATATTTCTTTTCTTTAAGTGTAAAAACTTGAAATATGGGGAAAATTTAAAGAACCTCGAGTAAAATATGGTCTTTTGTTTTCTTTCGGAGGTACTCGTCTTAGTGGAAAACTTGTTGTTGTTTTAATGCGTAAATAAATGGTACAAAACGGATTGATAACTATGGTGCGAGCATACTTGCTATAAGCTTGTTAGTTAGGGTATAAACGATGTGTATCGTTTCCTTTAATTCGCAAAAAATTAAGAAAACTCACATCTGCTATATGAAGAAATTTTAAAAGCAAAATATGCACCTTTCGCTTCACATATTAAGAGTAAGAAATTGTTACCAAAATAATTTATACCGGACCATAGATACTTCATATGTAAAATTAAATTATCATCCGCTCTAATTTGTCACTGTACAGAGGATCAAAGGATAATAATATATGGAAGGTCTAGAGAAGAATTCTTCTCTTTTCATGACAAATAATTTGCTAATTTGAATTTTACATGCGCTTACTACTCTACAGATGAAGAGTTTCTACCGGCTCTTGGCAAAAGCTAGGACCAATGAGCTTGTAGTGAAATAAAAATGTAAATATCTTTGAAAAGATAGTTTGGAATCTGAGGAAGCCCGATTGACTTTTTCACGAAACGGACTTTGACTACAGGAAGCACATGCTTTTCTCATCTCAAATACACTTTGGAACAGGATTACCTCAAATATGTCCGAAAAGTCAGAGGGGTTGACCTCGACAGAAAATATTTACATTTTGTAATTAAAAATACGACGATATCTGTTAAATTGTTTGGTCTTTTCCGCAATGACACCATCCATCATATTGAGATCTAAATACATTTTTTTTGTATTTCTATTTTCTTGTTTCTTCATTTAGTGCAATTTCTTTGTAAATTGTTTTATTCGAAGATACATTCTCGTTTGACATTATTTTTTCAATTATGCAATCGCATCAAATCTCGATTGCCATATTTTGTTTAAATACTCCCTGCAAATTCCATTGAATGAATTCAATGCGTCATCCAATCATCTGTGAATTTCTTCGGAAATTTCGAAGTGATGGGGACAAATGACAAGCTTCAAGAGTAACAACACTGGATTAATATCAGTTAATCTATAATAACAGTAAAAAAATGTATTGCTCCGAAAAGCCGCAAAAAGCCTTGGATACGGACTGATATTTTATTAACGAACCTTGGGTATCGACTACGAACAACGATAGGATTCTGGGTAGTTAGGACCCTCTTCGATGAGACGAAGATCGTCAAAATGAAAAATTACCATTACCCAGTGGTATGTGCCTTCGGAAATAGCGGCTGAAAAGGACAGGACATTTTTACAGGAAACTTGGCACCGCCCATAACTTACCGGCAATTGGGAGATTTCAATGCTAATGTAGGCAACGACAACGCAGTGCTCGAACACGTGATGGAAGTTCACGGCCTCCAAGACCGCAATAATAATGGGGGACAGTTTGTAAATCTCTGCAGTACCAACCGACCAGTCACTGGAGGCACTTTTTTCGAGCACAAGATCTACCACAAGATCAGTTGGGTCTCATCTGACAGACCACGAACATCAAATCAAGTCGACCATTTTTCGATAAGTCGACCAGAAATTGCGTCCGAGACGTCCCAAACAAATGTAATACCGATATCGGAACCAATTTTATGGCCAGAGTTACTCCAACCGATAATTTTTACAGGGCGGAAAAATTAACGGTTCCCGGAGAAGTGGAAAAAAGGAATGACCATCAAGCTTTCAAAAAAGGGCAATTTAATAGCTAAGACAGTTCTAGACAGTTCTAAGAGGACATCTAGCCTCGACACTCGATGCCGAACAGACAGAATTTCGGGTGGTTAGTCTTGTGTGGATCACATCAATACCTTGTGAACCATCATTGAACAATTCGTCGAGTTCAGTTATCCGTTACATATATTGTTCATTAACTTTGAAAAGACTTTCAACAGTTTGAACAGAGATGCTATTTGGATAGCTTTGTGCAGGAGAAGTATCCCAAGAAAACTTAAAGCTATTATTAAGGTTACTTACGAGGATGGAAAGTGTCACGTTTAACAATATTAAGCTGTTAGATAACTTTGAACTGTATACTCTCACCGTTGTAATTCCTAGTAGTGGTGACAATGACGTCTTACCTCAAACACCTGAATTACGATGACGATGCTTGGCTCGTTGCACATAAAATAATGGATTTCCACCAAATATCATAAAATGTGCAAGCTAAGGCAAACAAAATAAAGCTTAATATAAATGCGGGAAAAACAAAGACTGCGCATTTCAGATTCCGACGCTGTTGATGTTGAATTGTCGAACAACCAGTCGAGAAAGTAGAAAACGTACTATATTAGGGCAGCAGAATCGGAAAAGCTAAAGCTGCATTTGGAATGCTATCAAAAATCTGGAAAACCTATCCTATCAGCACAAAGACTAAACGAAGACTTTTCAAATTCAAGATTCAATGTAGAAACAGTACTATTATACAGGGATAGTACTTGGAAGGTAACTCGAAGACTGCAAACCTTCATAAATAGATGTCTACGTAACATCTTAAGGATTTTTTGGGCGAACCGGATCTCCAACGTACAGCTTTATCAGAAAATGGGTCAACAAACATGCGAAATACGCCATGCAGTGAAATGCATTCACCCAGACAGCTATCCCCGCTCCTCGCTCGGTAAATTCAAATCCTGGAGGTTAAAAGTAGATAACATACAATATTGTAAAATCAAACTATTGAAGTTTAACAGTATAGCCATGTTCAGATGATTTGTTAAAGCATTTAAAACCAAAGCGGCCTTATAGGTTTTCATACGGTGGTTTTTGGCATAATTGTTCCTTGAAAATATAAAACTAATGTAGATAGTCTTTTTTGTAATGTTTACATATTTTGGTTACATTTCGGGAATCATGTTGGACATTAAGAATGCCAGTCTGGATCTTAGGTGCGAGATCTACATATGAGTATATTTCCCAGTATAGAATTCATATTTCATTTATAAGTTTTATATTTAATGATTTTAACCTACCTATATATGTAAGCTGTATTGGGTGAAGACTGAAAAATCACATTTTATAGCGGCTACCACTAAGCCTGAGAAAGAAGTTCTTTTTGCTCGACTGTCTTACAGAGTCTGCTCTTTTCCTATGAGGTGATATCAACAACAACCTTGAAAGACAGCTTGATCTCTGATGTGAATGACAGTAATGTTTCAACTAGCAATCACATGACCCCCAATGTAGATCTTTAGCGGGTTTCCTGGAATATACTTCGCTAATCTTCGATAATATTTTGTTATATTATTAATGCCAAAAGAAAAGCGTATAACTAACATGTTGCCTTAAAACTCTGATCCTCTGATGATCCTTACATAAATACGGATCTATATGCTCAATCCCTTAACCAATCGTTTGCTAACCAACGATGAACGTAGTCAGCTCTACTTCTCCAACCTAAGCAGTTGTACCCAATCATCATTGATTTTGATAGAGTTTATTCTAGCATTAGTGAAGGAAAGGTGATATCAAGTACGAGTTGTATTCAAAAAGTATGGTGACTTCATATTTTTATTTTTAGTTTTTTATTATTCATTTATATTAATGTTATTCCCTTCAAAGTAATCACCCTCAGATACAATACACTTGTGCCAACGCACTTTTTTGCATAGCCTTGAGTTTAATCTTAATGCTATACACAAGAATTATTTGAACTTCCAGCGATACCGTTTTTATTTCCTCAATCGTTACAAATCTCTGTCCTTTTTAGACTCTTCAGTTTTGAGAACAGGAAAAAGTCAAATTGGGTCAAATCCAATGAGCAAGTCAGGATCATCATTAACGTTATTCAAGAACTCCTGAGCGATGCTCATGCGACGGATATTCTCACCAAAATTAAGAAGTTTTTCACCAAACTTCGCTAACACATGTCTCATGCCCTAAACATTCCAAAAAATTGCATGATATGAGCCCAACGAAGTCAGTAACTTCTCTTGTGGTAATTTGAAGATTTTCCAAAACAATTTATTTCATAGCTTCTACGTTAACATCTTTTATTGATGTGCTGGGGCGTCTAGAGCTATATTCGCCATTGGCATCTTCTCGGCCATTTGTTTGTACCACTTGTAAACATTCTCTTTACTGGGAGCAGACTCATCGTATGCCACTGTCAACATTTCAAGTAGTTTAGAGCACTTGATTCTATTTTCAACACAAAATTTGATGCAAATTCTTTGCTCCATTTTTTTTTTTTTTAAATTGAACATCGCCGTGCACACCAAAACATGTATAGCCTTTCTATCTGCAAAAATAAAGTACTATATACTTAAAACACAGCAAAAAAAAAATCCATAATCGAATGTACGTTGCAGCGATATGGTTCATGTGGTCATCTCCATTTCACAGGGCATGTATATGTAAGAAATTCATCGTTCTCGAGTCATATGGCCATTGCGAAACTGTGCGCTACTCCAAAACTCTTCAAGGGCATCATATATTGCTCAATGTTTTCGGAAACCCGACAAGTATTCCTAATTAGTAAATTCACAACCAGAACTCAACATAAATCGATTAAGTGATCTGTGTGCTCTAGAAAATCACAAAGAAGTTGATGTAATTACATTACTTCAGTTAAAGTTTTGACTAAATTTCACATAACGCTATCAGCTTGAAACTAAAGATTCTTAAGACCTTACCAAGGTGGATTAAGTTTTATGTAAAAGAACTTTTGAATTCTCCCATTCTCTCTGCTCAATTAGTAATGAAGTCCCGATTATTCTACTTTATATCTTCTAATAGTCCCATAGTTACCGCCGATCTAGATGTAAAGACTTTTCAAGTTTTATAGCAATTTTAGGGTGGGCACCACCAGTAACATACTTCCATACTTCGCCCTCATTATTAAAGTTTCTTTACAAACACTAGTCTTAAAATCAAAAAATACGCATTAACTCCTATAAAAAATGTTCACAGCATACTAGTATCAATTAGATTGGCCCAAGTCTTTAGGTTTCTGAAATCAGTCGTTCACAGACAGTGGTGGTGAGTGGTGAGTAGACCTCTTTCGTGTTACGGCTTAACAAGTGTGAAGAAAATATATAGAAGTGTACTTCTTAATAAGAACCATAAAAGTGTTCGGTAGCCACAGTGGTAAAGACGCGGACATTGAATCTCGGGTTGTGGGTTCGATTCTCCAACCTGCGCAATTTTGGTCTTCTGCTTTTTTTTTCCTTCTTTTTCTTTATTTAATTTGTTGCAAAAAAAAAAAAAACAAAAACAAAGAGTGAGAAAAATTTAAGCAAACCAGTTCTATGAGTGGAAGTAAGCGGTCCGCTATACCGGTAGCGGGATCTGCAGATGGCATGATGTCGTCTGATGATCAAGCCGTTAGGCCACTAGAACTATCAAGGTCAGCAACAACAACAAAACCATCAGACATCGACATTAAGAGGAGGAGAAAGCTGAAGCCGACTCCAAATCTAATTAAGCGCACC
Source organism: Volucella inanis (assembly GCA_907269105.1). Lineage (NCBI taxonomy): Eukaryota > Metazoa > Arthropoda > Insecta > Diptera > Syrphidae > Volucella > Volucella inanis. Next base: position 137,151,437 of record OU026153.1, read on the forward strand.
TTCTTACCAGCTTCTCTTGAAATGCTGCATGGAAGATTAAATGAGAGTGCTGCGATAATATCGGCAAGCGCAGCAATAAAGCCAAGGGGGCAGGTGTCGGCTAATAACGACAGCCCACATGTATACGACGGAGGGGAAGGCCACTACATGGGAGCAGACAACAGCTTCGCATCCCTAGCACCATCTGAGTCTGATGACGAAGAGGACGAGGTTCAGGCTCTTAACAACCACATTAAGAAGCTTGAACAAAAAGTGCTGGCTATAAAAGCAAAGCAAGTAGCAAGGAGGGAGATGGAGAAACAACTCCAGAGGCCTCAGCAGCAGCAAAATACAAACGTGGAGCTTCCACAGCAACAAAAAACAAAACAACCGCTCGAAAAACCTAATATACAGAAACCAGTAGAAGAAATTTCAAAAAAATATGCACAAACGCAGCAAAAACATAAACAACAAAAACAAAAACCGCAGCAGAATAAGCAGCAACAACAGCAGCAGCAAGATCAACAGCAGCAACAACAGCGGCAACAACAACAACAACAACAACTACAACAGCAAAAGCAACAGCAGCAGAGACAACAACAACAGCAAGAGCAGAAATCTACCAAGCAGAAAGTGCCACCAATCAACACTTTCAAATTGGAGTTAAAGGACACCATCGAACTGTGTAAGTCGGCCATTGGCAACAATTTTTTTATAAAAAGATTATCGTTAGATAGGCATGCGATTAACTGTAACACAGGGAGCGCTACTACAAAATTAAAAACCTTTTGAGGGATTCGACGACGGAATTCTTCTCCTACACCTAAGGGAGAAAAGCTACAAACAATGCTGCTGAGGGGTTTGGAACCGTCGACTGATCCGGAGGAGCTCCTTGCACTGCTGAAAGAGAAGGAGTGCGAAGAGCTCAAATTCGTGGGGGTCAAGCCATTTGTCACGGCTAGAGCCAAAAGGGAGAAGCGCAAACTGCCGTTCTTCCTGGTTCAGCTAAGTCCCAGCAGCAAACTGGATGGTCTAAGGAGCATCAAAGTCCTAGACTACTAGGTTGTACATTGGGAAAAATTAAAGAGGAGCGAAAACATTTTACAATGTGTTTGCTGCCAAAGGTTCGCACACGCCGCGTCGAACTGCGAAATGCAGCCTCGATGAGTGAAGTGTGGAAAGAACCACAAATCTGAGGAATGCGCTCTAGGTAAGGCAGAGCGTCTGAAAAAAGCCAACTCTCTTGTGCTTTATGTGGGAACACGGGACACACCGCAAATTATCGGGGTTGTTAAAAATTCCAATATATCAAAAGATTAAATCTGGCTCGGCAGCAGAAAGTGGAAGTTAAACGTCCACCCGTGCACTTACAAACTCCAGTCGTTACTCCCCAGGTTACCTACGCCCAAATGGCGGCAGGTAGGGGAAATACGGTACAGCAAGCGAAGGTTGCCTTTCAGGCCCCAGTGCCTAGAGCACCGGAACCAGCTTCTGACATGCTACCTATCTTGCTCTCTATTCAGAGTCTCTCTATACCGCACTTTCGTGTATGATAGTGACCATTGCGGTATCAGCACCGAAATAACTGTTCCCAACGAAACTGCGGAATTGGAAGAGTTTGTTCAAAGGCATTCCTACAATTATAGTAGAGTGCGTTGGACACACTTCTCTAGAATACTGACAAGAGCACTCTCCTCAAATTCGCTCTACCCACCGTCCAACAGAAATCTGTCAAACGAGGAGATTGATAGGTATTTAAGACTAATGGACGAGACAATCAAACAAACAATGGACAAAACGATACCTCGGTATCAACACACTGACAACGAAGACTTATTCCGCAACGCAACTATTGACGCACTGCACCGACATAAAAGTAGACTACTGTCAAGACTAAAAACCTTGTACAGACAGTTTACGGACAGACATAACCCGGAGATTATGATACTGAAGTCGTCGATTAAAAACCTCCAAACATTAATAAAGGAAAATTACAGAAATTCTATAAGTTTGTATTGGAACAATAAAATTCGGGCTGTAAACACCAGCAACCCGAATATGTTCCCGCAAATAAATAAAATATTTCGGAGAAAAAATCAAAACGACCTTCCATGTCTTAAAATCGCCCGAACGACGAACAACGAACAAATACTTTTAGCAGCAGGCATAGATCCAGGTGAGGCCGTTGATGATGACGACTTCTTTGTGATCGAGGATCCGCAGGAGAAGGTAGAGACTATAGGAGCGACTTTCCAGGAAGTGTACAAGGCGAATGAAACCATTGGCCCGAACCACGATCTGGAGAATCGAGTCCTTGTGCACAACTTCTACCTTCGAAATGAAATAGTGAATTGGCGATTCGAGAGCTCGGGTTTCACCCAGTTCAGTAGCGAAAATAGGGCAAATAATGTCATCACCAATGAAAGAGTACTTCCACCGTTCATTTCGAAGGAAGAGCTCCAAATGGTCCTCGAATCGCTTAGAAGTAAGAAATCAGTGGGAATCGATGAAATACCTAACATTGTACTTCGACATCTCCCACTAGAAGCGGTGAACATTTATACCATCCTGTTTATTAATGCAATGAATAATGCCCATTATCCAGCACATTGGAAAACTGCGGTGGTACATCCCATCCCCAAAAGGGATAAAGATACTTCCAATCCGGCGAATCTCCGCTCGATCAGTCTTCTACCAAACATCAGTAAGGTTTTTGAAAAGGTGATCAATAGAGTCCTGACTAAGTGGGTTGAGGACAATAATATAGTTCCGGATAATCAATTCGGTTTCAAGGCGGGGCATGATGTCATTCATGCCGCGTCTAAACTGGTTTCTGATATCCAATGGAATAAAGGCAAGAACCAGTGCACTGGTGCCTGCCTGATTGACTTGGAAAAAGCCTTCGATACCATATGGTTAGAGGGACTCTTCTTCAAGCTGAACAGGCTGGGCATTAGTAAACCACTCCTGTATATTCTTTACAACATGTTAACAGATAGACAGTTTATCGTGAGAAATGGCGATATGACGATATGGCGATAACATTTTACATTAAAAACGGTCTGCAACAGGGTGCGGTAAATTCGCCGATCCTATTCAACATTTACAGAAGTGATCTGATGGGTTCACTTAACCATGCCATAGCGTACGCAGACGACTTAATAGCGTACAGATCAGGTCCAAAGATTGAGGTCATTAATATACTTTTGCAACGTGACTTCGACAAAATTAGGCGATATTGCGATGACTGGAAGTTGAAAATCAACTTTCAGAAGTCGGAAACCATTCTGTTTAGGACGCCTTTGTCTGGGGCCTCTAGGGATACCAGAAAGAATTGGCGAAAGTTTTCGATCGTGGGACAGCACGGGCAGCCACTTGCTTATCGAAATGTAGTCAGATACCTTGGAATCTGGCTAGATCAATATCTATATTTTAACAAACATATAGATGTTGCTCTGGCCAGAGCCAGAGGTGCTTTTGCTCTTACAAAAAGACAGTTCTATAACAGCCAACTCGATGCGAGGGTGAAGGTGATCTGCTACATGGCCCTTATCAGGCCCATGCTTGTATTTGGATGTCCAGTGTGGTTCAACGTGAGAGCAAGTTTATTGGAAAAGATTCGGGTGTTTGAGAGGGCTTGTCTTAGGACTTGTCTTCGCTTATACAGAACACCAGAGTCTGAGTACATAAAATTCTATCCTAATGATGTCTTGTACAATAGGGCGAACCTAATAAGAGTGGACAATTTCGTTATTAAGTTGACTCGAAGACACATTGCGAGAGCAATGACCTCATCGAACAACCTGATCTCCGGGGCTTTCTACCCTAATTATATGTATCATGAGAGAGTTCGCTTAGACGGTTTTGTTCCTTTAGAAGCATCCTCTACCTTGATATGAAAGGTCTGATCCAGGACAGATTGGCGGTGCCGCTAATCTACCACGTCGCTCGAACAGCTGCGGACAGGCGACTCAACTACGACAGAGACGTCGCACGTGGCAGTGCGGAGCGTCTCCGTTTCAGTAGGTCCGTAGGGAATCGCGACATTAGGGATGTTGCTCAGCAGCACCAGCAATTTTGGTGGCTGGTTTACGGAGAGGAAGCTTTGTTGGCGAATTCCTCAAATACTGCGTAGCTTCTTTATGTCAAACAAAGTGGGTCAGCCTAATTTTTTAGTCATGGCCGACTTACACAGTTTTAAGGTAGGATTAAGTTAGATTTAAGAAAAAAAAAAAAAAAAATATATATATATATATATATGTGCATATGTATATATATTATGTATATATATATTATGTATATATATATATATTATGTGTGTATATATTAGGTATTAGATGTAAGTAGGTTAAGTATATTAAAATATATTTTTAGATAGTTTGTAAGTTTTAATTTTAAGTTTTATATTTTAACAAAAAAAGTCCAGTAACTAAGTTTTTTCTTAAATTTATTTTCTTAGTTTTAGTTGTAAATATGTAATAAATAGATATACTGTAAGTAACGTCGAAAGACATAGTTTAAGCGTTAGGATTAACATAGAGTGCCCGCATGGGGCCAGTAAGTTAGATTAAGATAATTTTAAGTTATTTAAGCTAATTTTTAAGCATTTTTTGTCTAGCATATAAGAATTAATGAATTAAGTAAATAAAAATGATTTTAAACTGTAAAAAAAAACTGTAGGCTTCTGAAATCAAAAAGGCCGTTTTCTCACTTTAACAATTTATATGCGCGGGCGCTTGAAGAGTATAATGTTATAGATTTCGCAATGCCATTATCATCCCACTTGAGTTTTACGAACTGCTTTTTTTTTTTTTTTTAATTAAATTAACTTCGGCCAAACTATCCTTCTAATTTTTAACTTCTAACGGTATTATTTTCATTTTGTATTACACAAGAGTTATGTACGCTTTTTAAAATCATATGTCCTTAGCAGTCCTAGAAATACTCTGGAACTCCAAACATCATATGAAAATATCTAGAAAAATACAGGTATACAGAACTGCTATCATTTAACTAAACTGTAATGAACTGACCATCTAGTATGAGTATTTTAAACAGTTGAGTTATAACAAGGAATGGACATTCGCAGACCGGGCTATGGCCCTACTCAAGAAATAAGTAAGCAAATCAAATATCTATTAAATCCGTGTGATTTTATGTCAATAAAATTTATCATTATGTTTTACAAAATGAAAAAACCCACTCGAAAGAAGTTAATGATGAGTATCATGAAAACTAAGGAAAAATAATAAACGAGAAATCCGAGTAATAGAACGAGTAAATAGAAATCAGAAGCGAAGGGACTTTATTAACGAGCGACGCGCATGGTTCGAATATACATACACATGAAGAAATGCTGTATCTAGTGTAAAAGTATTGAAATATTATAAGGGTCATACTGAAATAAGAGCTGGTGAAAGCTTATGAGCAAGCAACCAGTATATTAGAAAGGTTATACAAGGTTTGTGGTCTTTAAAATGCAGTGAAAATCATTTTGAGCAAGAGGTTTCATTGTACTACCACAACGCTCTTCTAAACAATTTAAAGTTTTGATGGATTGGTAAAAAATATCTGAACCGACGAAAAAGTTTTTCATTTGGTATTGCGAAAAGGTGGAATAAAAAATTCTATTTCTCCGTTTCGTTAATTTATTCGAAATTCCTAGCCTACCTACTACACAAATACCTATAAGCAACCTTGATAGGGATGTATGAAGTGGATCTTGAGATTTCTGATAATGTCAGATCCAGAACACTTATTTGAATTGAAACTACAAATCCTGTGATACACAATGAGTCTATAAGAAGGCAATATTGCTGGCTGCATCAAGTTTCATTGAAAGTACGTTTTTTTTTATGAATTAAAAATAAAATATATTAAAAGTTATATTATCATAACCTTCGCGGTAGAAGTGCAAGTATATGGTATCATCTACAACTCCGGATTTTTATTTTCCTTCGCTGCAGTAGGTTTTAGTTCTCGTTTTAGTTTCATATCGTAAAACAGATTGGTCGATAATTGTCTTAAGCCACGCATGTCTTAATTAATACACTTACGCATCAGCTTAACAACTGAGTTTATTGGTGTTCATATATTATCGGACTATGAACGGTTTTACATTTCAGACGCCATTCGCCCAAAAGATGGTTCAAACTTATCTTAATTCATCGTATTTCCTAGTTCATTTACGCCGACTTGAGTAAATACAACTTCTAGACTTTACATCTTAGTCTTATAGAACTTATAGACTTTAATTCGAAAGTAAGGAAGATCAGTCTCAATCTAGATCTTATGCTCTAATTTCAAATCTCAAATTTTAGCTACGTTATTACCAGGGTGTAGATCCAAATGATCGTCTATCGACGATCTTATCTTATGTCAAGCAGTTTGTTTTGAACATTACATCGCTTCTGTTTCATTGATCACATTTTCTCATCAATTGCTCAAGGGATGTATTAGCGTTGTCTTTTGTGAGAACTGTTCACCTACTGACCTCGAGTCAAATCAATTACATGATCAGTCTTTGCACTAAAAGGTATAGAAAGAAAACAATTACACCATCTACAATACCTCAAACACCATCACTTACAAATTAATGCCCCGTAGCCTCAATATGAATTATTGTTTTTTAATCCAACTACCCACACTTACTTCAAACGATACCTACATACAATAAAAGCAATGCCAGGCAAGCAAGCAAATCAATTAATCAGCTTACAACCATCTGTTTATTTATTTTATTTTGATTTGTGGATGCTGCATAATCAAATTGTACTTTCATCATACTCATAGCTTTTCGATATGACATGAACTGATTTTTTTTATTATTTGTTTTATTATTTAATTAAATGAAATCTTAGCTGTATTTATTTATTTTTTTATTTAGATTTTTTTAAATGTATTTGACTTTCGCGATAAAAATTTATATTTATTTTTAGAATATTCTTCTTAGCTATTGCATTATTTAATGTCAATTCTGCTAATGGACAGTTCCACAGCTTTGGTCAACATATCAACACAGAATTTGGATCAGATTGTGCACTTATATTATCAGGACCTGGCAGGTCGTCAGTCTATGATTATAACGTGAATTTATTCAGAGGAACAATGTAAGTATAATTTTATGAAAAATGTTTGATATTAGCAGGTGTGGCTACATAACCGGATTGCTATGAATTGTTAGTTGAACAGAGTTGAGTTAACCTCGAACTTTGATTCCATTTGCATAGACATTAGTTTTTCTAATTTTGCTCAAAAGCAGTGAGTCGTGAGGGCAAATACTTTTCATAATTTTATTTATCCAATAAGGAAATTCACATACTATTAAGGCCACAACTAAGCATGCTAATCACATGCATTGACGTTTCTGCATAGAAACATTCTGAATGCCATCTAGGAAATAGAAAGTAAAGTTTATAAAAACATGTGAATAAGACTTACATAGTGTGCTTATGGTATAATGCCGATTCCAGTTACAATTAAGATGCTTTAAGACAATAAGTCATACTGTCATAGAATCGAAATAATATTCTATAATCTGTTTGTATAATACAATAGAAAAGGTCAATATTTCACCTAAGCATAAATAACTTTTAGGTCAAATGGATTTATAGGGTAAAATGACATACCATAATCGGTTTTCTGCTCTTACTCAATTGATCTTCTAATACGCATTTAATTTGAAGTGTGTCTATACTATTAATATTACAGGCAAATTGATTGTTATTATTATTTCGAACTTCACTTTCCATTTCTTATACAAATGAGATGAAGTCGTCATCTTGTCATTGGTTTTAGCTTTGTGAACTAATTGATTATAGAACCTACCCTCCATTACCCTCTATAACTTAATTCGGTTTGCTAAGAGATGGCGTAACTTGTATTATTCCATTGTTATTATTCCATTGGAACATGCATAAGAAAGCTTCAATCATTTGAAGCGCAAACAACAATAATTTTTTAATACATAAATCATTACATAACTCAAGCCAGCAAACCATTGTAAGAAACTTCAGCGTCGGAGAACTATGATGGACCCATAGAAGGTCCGCCAGAGCCTATTTCGATCGAACTTTCATTAAGTTCTTATGGAGTCAAATGCCACCTGCATCAAACTTAGAAGACCAAGCCCGTCACTGCAAAAGATTAAAAAGCAATCAGAGAGGTCGCATCGGATGTACTAGGTCTCGATCCTGATTTGATGACGAAAAGAACGAGAGAGGCTTGCGAGCTTTGCGATGAAAAAAGAGGTGAAAACATAGGCTTCCCACAGGAAAATAGAATGAGTACAAGTAGCGCTAAATCGATGCCATAGAGAGCCACATCCTATCAATATGATTTTAAGTCAGAAAAGTCCACCACGTGGTGGCCGTGGCTCAAGTGGTAGTGAACTGGCTTGCAAATCGGGAGGTTCGGTGTTCGAATCCTAGCCCGGCCCGAAAGACATTCGTTTTTTTCAGTTTACAAGAATCAATAAGATGAGTAGTTGACTAGAAATCAACTTAGCCAACTTCCACTTATAATTTATAATTTGTCTCCCCATTAAATGTTGGATGCCACCCATGCACAGTGGTTCAGGTTCCAAAGAAGGGCGGTCATAGGGTTTTTTAGGCAGATTTACAATAAAATCAAATCATATTATTTTGGCCTGCAAAATGGTTGTTATGATTACTAGAGGGTTAGAACAAGACAAAAAAGCTATTTTTTTAACAGAGTATATTCATGCATAAAATATTCATCATATATTGTATAAAAAACATAATCTCACAAAAAAAATCGGGTTATAATAACAATAAAATTAGTTTTGTTTGTCTTATCAAAACGTAGTATTTTACATGAAACAAGTGCTATTTACATAGTATTAAAAATGTCAAGGAATATAATATAATAAAGTTACGATAAAGCTCAAAATCTTAATAAATCCAACACTTCTTTTACTAACGCAAACTTCTTTTTATACTGCAACTTTCTTAAACTAGAAATAAGTGGATCTGTCAGTAAGATCTTTTCTAATACCTGTTATTTCAGATGAAATATCAGAGTTATGGAAAAATGTGCGTGTTGTGTTTCAATCATTGGATGTGCCACTTCCTATACTTCGAGGTTTGTCTATAATTAAACCTAATTTTTCCTAAACTGCCATTGAACTAGCTCTTTTCTCTGAGCAAGACTAGCTTTATCTTCTGCAGAACGCGCTTGCCATTTTTTTATATTAATTCGATAAAAAACATGAATAAATACTCGAAAAGTGTAATGTATAAATGCAGAGGAGATAAGCCAAACTCAAATTTACTAGCATCAGGGACCTCTTTTAAGCATCTCTTTTGGTGTTGCACCACAAATGTAACACCTACTCGTAGATATGTCGCTAAGTACAGAAAAAACTTTACCATCTACCATCGTCAATTGTAAGGAATGGGTGATTTTAATTTCGTGGCCTTTAATAAGCACTAAAGTAGGGACTAACTGGTTAATTTGGCTTTTGAAATAAACTTCTTGCAAGGTGACTTCCTTTGTTTCTTATGTAAATGGAAAACGAATTGGTCTGCACCACCTATTAGAGGAAAGGCGTCGGTTTTTCCAAATGATTGATTCATCACAGGTATTTGGTTAATAAACAAGTTGAAGAGGTACATAAGATGTGACAAATAAACTCCAATCTTCGATAGTTGAATCTAAAAATGTCTGCTTATATTCACCATTCACATCAAAACCCCATTTACCAATTAAAACTAAGTCATCCTTAGGTTCGTGAAGACTTTCAAACACAGCTTTTTGAGATTTAACAATACGACTTAATGTATGGTCTAACAATGTTTGCAAATTGATTTCAGCAGAAGATTCCGTCACGCGAATATCAGTTGGATAGCAACGTTTTTTTGGCTTCCAGCACTTTACGATAGGACGGAAAACATTTGATATTTTAGAATGAATCACTTTTCTTAATAATAAATATTGGTTTTTAGTAAGTCATTAATAAATGAAACAACTTCATCCGTGATAAATTCCAAAGAACTTTCTGATTGATTTGAACTGCTAAGTAAAATAGTTACAGCGGAATCGTCCATCTGTGATAAAAATGCTAATCTGCGACGTTTGGACCTCTTTCTGCAGTCTCCAAACTCCTCCCTGTATCGCGTTTCACTTGTAGATTGAAGAGATTCCTTTTGCTCGTCGTTGTGGTTTCTACTTACTTCTCCATCAGGTAGTTTAAGTATGCAAACTTCGGTCTCATTTAACCAGCTTTCGTATTTGGCCACTAGCTTAGTTTTTGATCTCCTTAATTGCTTCCAATATCCGGCAAACCGTTTACAGGAGATTTCTCAAGCAATCAGTCTGGATATTTTCAGCATCCGGTAAAGAATTTGCAAGGGATTCAAACACTTCCCGAAACCTTCTGTTTCGTATTTAAAACAAGCATTCGGGAAAAAGAACACATAATGGTTGTACCTGCAAAAGAAAAAAAATTCTAGTACTGGACCTAGTCGCCTCAATGACTTGTAACAGCCCTCAAAGCACCTAGGAGCACCTAGACTTTGCGGTTATTAAAACAAGAAAAATAAGAGATTATATTAATATATGACTCATTTATGGCGATTCGTGCCTTCATAAGTAAAAGCTTAGTTGAATATGGAAAATGGTTAAAAACAAAAAAAGTGGAAGGTGTGTTTTGACGAAGCTAGTTATGAATAATCGCATTGTTAAGGAAAACATAATTACTTTAAAAATATCGTACATACCTTTAACTTGAACATCCATTGCACAATTATATGACAAACAATAAATTTCTCGTAAAAACCACACTTTAAAAATAACACCAATTTATGTGAACAAATAGACTTATGAGCACTAATCAGATGTAACCACTTCCGGTGCACAAAATTAACTGTGCCGTGTTTGTAATTGAAATGTTTTTTATATCTGTGAATAGAAGGGTTTTCATGCTTCCTATACCGGTAAAATAATATCATATTTGCAACATCGGTATTTCGGCCCTATGACCTACGGCTGAACTACTGTGCCATGGAGCGAAAAAACCACTGAACCGAAATATCTCTCTCTTTTCAATTTTCTGAAAAACTTTACACATTCTCCGGCATTGTAAGAGTAGTAATACATTCTTTTAAAAAAAAAAAAAAAAAAAACACATTGCGGCAGATATTGGAAAAAACCCAGAAGTTCCATATTGATATATGTACAGCACCTCTTAATGGATTTTAAAGCCGCATATGACAGCATCTATAATGGCATGTAAAGTTTTGGCATTCCTGCGTAACTCATTCGACTATGCAGGATGCCTAACGTTAGAGAATGTACGCAGGTCCATTAAAGTCGGTAATAACAAAAGCGAAATGTTCAATGTCAGTAAAGGATTTAAAAAAGACGATGCCTCGCCATGTAATTTTCTCAACATTGTGCTTGAATTTCAGGAAGCACATAGTCCGTTAACATGGCGCTATAACGGTTACCATTGACGAAAGCATTCTGATTTGCCTCTTTTTTGAAGAAATATGGACCAATGATTCCACCATTCCATACACCACACCGTACCGTTATTTTTAATGGATATAATGGTAGCTCTTGGTACTCTTCGGGTTGCTCATCAGCCTAAATACGGAAATTTTGTTTATTACAGTATCCATTGAGCCATAAATGGGCTTGATCACTGAACAAAATTTCACGATAAAACACCGGATATTCATTGAGTTTTTCCAGAGCCCTTTCACTGAAAATATGACGCAAATTCAAGTCGCCTGGCTTCAATTCTTTCTTTTGGGCCGAGATCCTCACTTAAAAAACGCCAAGTTGTCGAATACGCCAAGCCAAGCTGCTGAGAACGACGACGAATCTTTACGTACACTCTCTCTTTACGTACACTCTCAGCTACAGCTGCTATAGTCTCTTCACTACGTTCTGGATGTGGTCTAACCGGTCGAGTATCATCCACTAATGTAAACTGGGACTCAAATTTGCGAATGGTACTGGCAATAGTGGTTTCAGTAGGTCGATTATGCGCACCGTAAGTTCCTCCAATGTCACGAAAAATATTTCTCACAAAACGCTGTTTTTCGTAATACAGCTGATGAATTTGGAGACGCTCTTGTTGTGTAAGTCTATCCGAGATAAATTGCCAAACGATACTGAACAAAAATGACAAAGCAGTTTGATAGGAGTGACGCGTGATTTGTCAAAAAAATCCTATTGAAAATCAAACCTCACGCGAGTAAGTTCGCCATAGCTACCCAGCAGACATGATGAGAATTAACTTTACAACTAAATTTCTCTCAAAAGCTTAATATGTCTTTCGCCTTTTCTTGAAACTAGAATCACTTACGAGAACTCATGCAACCAATCTTATTTATTCAGTGCACTAAACTAGAAACTACTTAAAAAAAAAAAAAAAACCTAGAAGTACAAAACACAATTCGACGCAACTTTAAAATTCAATTGACCTATTTTACATCTATTTTACTGTATTGCACATGATGTCACAAGTCAGATGATGAATCTAAGAAGAGTGTGACTAAATGACCTGAATACCGCCAATAAATGTGGCACTGGCCCTGTATATATGCACTTCACCGCCAGGTAAATCCAAATGATGGTGGCCTGGTTGTGGTTTGTGTGGCAGTCGTGCCATGCAATAAATTAATATGCATCCAGACAGCTTTCCTTTTCAACACACCATGTATTGGTTCAAGTTCTCCTTCAAGTCGTTAGCATAATGTAACGTTGCCACCATAGCATCTCATTATGTAGCGCTGCACTTAGATCAGATCGAGATTACATCACCTTGTAGAGCACAATGAAAAGCATTTGAAAGATGAAAAGTTATTTGCATTTTTTTTTTTTTTTTTTTTTTTTTGATGAACTCGTTTTTTTTATTATTTAAAATGGTGGTATGTAGCTTACGGTCAAGAGACGCAACGTTTTGTTTGTAAAGATTCCAGACCTGCACCCTGGCGTTAGATGCTTTTGTTTTTCTTTACCTTCACGATAATGGTCTGAAATTTCATAAAATGAAATAAAAAAGAAACGAAAACAGGTGCCGAATGAATTTTTTTTTCTAAAGAGTGAAATAATGATCACATACATACCTAGGTATTTCAAAATTATTTACTCTGAAGATGAACTCGAAGTACGAGTATACATGAGTATGCATATAAAATTAAGTGTTACTGTGACCAACTCAGTACTTGTTTGTGGTGGCATTATGTTACGAACTCTATTCAGTAAACTTTTACATATCTTTTAGTTATGTAAAAAATAGAGTTGGTGCAGGCGCTGGTTGCCTCAAATCGCGCAGTACTTTTGCATTTAGTTTAGATTTGCATCCACTATGTCCTGCCATCTTAAACTCCCAGTTTTCTGATTATGTCATATTTTGCGAAGTATTTGCCAAACAGATATTTCTTACTCCTATGTTATTAACACATCATAAAGAATAATATGGATGACAGAATGCTGACAGCAATACTGTGTTCTATACCACGGATTGTTGTGCCACTCTCTCTCTGTTATCGATTTTCGTAGATTCTTCCACAATTCAAAGCAATAAATTATAAAGGTTAGATTTTCTTTTTAATTATCGCCTAGGGGATGGTGGAAAAACTAATAGGGACGAGAAGTAATTCCACACTGCTACAAATACAGTGCGACTTCCATTAGTCTGTTAAAGGCATATTTGCGTCTTGCTCTCTCTTTTGTCCTTAATGGGACTTCTACGAAGGAACAGGTCTGATCGCTCGGTAGTATCTTTCCGACCTTGTTTTCTGGGGTGATTTCGTCTAAGCTGCTTTTCCGCAAATTTTCTACTTTAGAGTCTCCGTACTGGTACGCTGGAGTGATTGCTTCATAACTTAGTAAAGAAGGGCGTTGGAATTTCGTGTCCGGTGAGAAGCTGGGTGACGTAGTATATAGTTTACTTCGCCGTGTATCCATCCATTCTATTTAGCACGTCTTTGATCAGCTTCGCAATTAATCATTCTTTACTTGCCGAGTCCCAGCGCTCCTGCCGCTACCGTTTAATGAGCTCTTTTGCCTCCTCGATTGCAGCTTTTACTCCAATTTCCGCCTTTTTACCATAGATGTACCTCCTTTTTGTGGCTTAGTGATCAATAGGGGTCGCTCTAGCGACTACAAGGACGGCTGGTTCCTACACTAATCGATACAAGCTTCACATGAGTAGAGCTCCACGTTTCTGCACTGCTGCCGGCGTCTGGCGTCTGCCCAGATCTCATAGTAACATAGAAGAATAGCGTTTGTGGCTGAAGTTAGTAGACTTCGTTTCTGATCGCAAGACCTCCTACGTTTGCCAACAGTCATTTTAAAGGCATTGCAATCTTAGACGCACATTCCGATACAGGCTTCATCTGTTGCCAGAAGGTGAGTTTTGTATTGATAGTCAGTTCCAAATATTTCACCGCTTCCTTGCTTGTTATAACTTGGGGTCTGATTTCAAAGTTAACGATGATCGGGATAATTTTCCTGCTAAGAAGGACTACCTCAGTTTTTTCTGTAGCTGGATGGGTCCTAGTATGCAGCCATCCATGAATTCATCTCTCATAATCTGGTCCAACTTTATTTACGCGTTTTTCGCGTCTTGTGCCGTAATCACCGCGGCAATTTCATCTACGTACGCTGCTAGGAAGGCCTCTTCAGGCACACCCATTCGAAGTATGCCATCGTATGAGAGGCTCCACAAATCAGGTCCCAGAATCGATCTCTGGAATGCTTTGGTGGTTATTTTCTTTCTTTGAGGGCCTTACGGGTTTGAAATAGTTCTCCGGCATCAGCAAGAGGTAAACTGGAATGTTCAAAATATGTTCAATCGCATTCCATAGACCACTCCAAATGGTTGAATCAAAAGCACTTCGCACATCCATAATTGCCAAAAGTACTTTAGTAGTGGTTGCCGTGGTGGACGATTTGAGCAGAATTTACTACTTCTCCGATAGCTCCGATCACAGAGTGGCCCTTTCTAAAGCCATGAGCCATGCTTTCAGCACCTTTCCAGTTTTCCTGCAATGTCCAGCTTCGAGAGTGGTTTGTACCCAGATCTCCTATACCTTTACTCATCAGCATCAGGCGTTGTGTCTTCCAACTTCTGAAAGATACCCATTCCTCAGTACTCTACTGTTCTACAGTAGCTGTGGATATATTTAGGCAATCGCTTTCACCATTTTCGTCAGTATTTCGTCCGGTCCGGGAGATTTTCTCTTTTGTAGGGTTTTCATCGCTGGACTCAACTCTTCTTCGCTGAAAGCTAAAAACTCCTGTCATTGAGCCAGAGTCGTACCGCTTGGTCTGACAGGGTGAGTTTGGAAAAGCCTACTATGAGCTCCATCTTAAATTCCATTAGGGCATGGTTGATCATCCGAGTTCCTTCATGACGACCTTATAGCCTAGTTCTCAGGGGTTACTATTGGCGTCTCGACAAACATACTCCTACTTCTTTTGAGCTCGAATATTTTGATTCTGAATTCCAATAGAATGTCTTTCATAGGCTCAGAGTGTCTTCCTCTTTCCCTGGTGACTTTGCATCGCAGCTGCACTGCACTTCTCCTAAGCGCAGCTATCTCCTATATCCACCAGTACACTGTAGCCCTGTTTCTGTTGGAGCTACTCACTCATGTCATCACAGCATCATACGCAAACCGTATGAGTTGCATCGTGAATTCAGTTTTTCTTTCTACAGCACCTTTTACTTCTTCGATCACAGACATGAGAAGCACTTCGTTGAGTCTATTAACGTTTCGACCTCGGAGCTCGTCTTGGATTCCAATTTGGAACTCGTTGGCCCCTCTTAGATCGAAAATTATGTATTGATAGTCGGAATCTTCGATTCCTCCACGAAGGTGACGTTTGGAATGGTTCCTTCGTATCCAGGTCTCCTGTACGTGGAGGAGTTTAATACGTATACTAATTATAAAGACCGCGTCCCGCATCCATCGAGAGTAATTGCTATCTTCGTGAGTCAGTGGTCGGCATACCTCATACCTGAGATTTGGCTTTGCAGTGTCTGGCGGCCAGCCATGACGTCCTCCAGGCCTTTCAGTTTTTACCATCTATACTTCCGTTTGACGTGAGATAGATGCTAATTACCGAGAGTCCATCGCTCTTCCACAAAATAAAGCCTCTTTGTGATGGGGAATTTCATTGCGCCTGGAATTAAGATAGCAGCTTTTTCTAATGAATCAGTAATTCAGTTTGGCCCTTTTTGTCCGTGTATTATTTAGATGATCACATCTGCTCGCAGTTCACTTCAGGTTTTAACTACGCGGTTAGCCATTCGACTCCTGTAACGATTTTCCTTATGCTTTATAACGATTCATTATTACGCTTTAGATAAGATCTACACATCTGCTATATTCTTGACTCAATATCTTCCTTTTTGATGGTGGCGATTGCTAAAACGTTGTTTGTTGCCATGTCGTCTTTTTTATAATTAGCGTAGCATGTTTGATGGTCTCATCCGTCACCACAGTCGATGAGATATACCAGCTACGGCGTGTTCTGTTGTTCAGCTCACTACCAGCTTCTCTGATAGGAGGTTGTTGTGAACTGGTTTCGATCAGGTTACCTGGGAAGAGAGACTCGAGCATGAGACGGTGATTCTCTGCCTTCGACTCGGTAGAGTTCGTCAGATTTTCAGAGTGGTTCCAGACTGGTTGATCTTCCCCTTTTGAAGGCTTTGAATAGTTTACTGGTTTCAACGATAATTTCGATCTTTTCGCAAAAAGATTTGTAAGAGGAGCTCTTTGAAGTCCAAATAACACATGGGCTGAAAACTCAGTGCCGTTTTATAGTAAAATAAAAAATTTTTGCAAAATTCAACTTTATTTTTGAGGCTAAACCGAAATCGTACTACAAAACTGGTATCAAAAGATTAAAAAATCGTTTCAATCAGTGTATCGCCCTCGAAGGCAACTATATATTTCGGCGATTACTTCTTCATCGGTCTTAAATCTCTTTCCGGCGAGCATTCTTTTGAGGTCTGCGAACAAGAATAAGTCGCTGGGGGACAAATCTGTAGAATACAGTGGGTGGGGAAGCAATTCATAGCCGAATTCATTCAGTTTTTCCATCGTTTTCATCGACCTGTGACACGGTGCATCGTCTTGATGAAACAGCACTTTCTTTTTCTTCAAATGCGGCCTTTTTTTGTGATTTCGTCCTTCAAACGCTCCAACAACGCAATGTAATAGTCGCTGTTGATAATCTGCCCCATTTGAAGATAGTCGATGAAAATTATTCCATGTGTATCTCAAAATACGGATGCCATAAACTTTCCAGCCGACTGTTGAGTTTTTGGTAATTTTGGACGAGGTTCGTCGCCTGCTCCACACTCAGCTGACTGCCGACTTGACGCTGGTGTGAAGCGATAGAGCCAAGTTTCATCCATTGTTACATACCGATGCAAAAATTCGGCTTTATTGCGGTGGAACAGCTTTAAAAACTCCTCTGAATCATCAGCACGTTGTTGTTTTTGGTCGACTGTGAGCAAACGCGGCACCCACTTTGAACAGAGCTTTCGCATGTCCAAATATTCGTGTATGATATATCCAACACGCTCTTTTGATATCTTCAGAGCCTCAGCTATCTCGATCAACTTCACTTAACGGTCATTCGTAATCATTTTATGGACTTTTTTGATGTTTTCATCTGAAACAGCCTCTTTTGGACGTCCACTGTGTGCATCATCTTCGGTGCTTGTATGACCACTTTTAAATATTTCAATCCACTTGCGAATGGTTCGCTCGGCTGGTGCAGAGTCCGTATAACACTTATCTAGCCATTTCTTTGCATCGGTTGCATAATTTCCCATCAAAAAGCAATGATAAATCAATACACGAAATTGCTTTGAATCTATTTTTTTCACAATACCAAAAGTTGCTTCACTCACAACGCTATATCTCGAGAACTAATCGTCCGACAGCTGTCAAATTTATACATTTATCTTTTGAAGGTTGGTACTAACTGAAAATAGTATAAATTTAATTCAAGTTGTGCCCTCTCTTAGAAACGGACTTTTCAGCCCATGTATTAAGGTTCTTAAAAAATGTTTGCTTCAATCTGTAAAGATTCCAATCTTCCTCCAAATTAGTCTTAAGGGACCTGTTTAAAAGTTTTCTGGATTCTTTACGAAGGCGCTGCAGGTTAGCGTTCCACCAAGGAACAGAATATCTGCAGAATTGCTTACTAACTTGACATGTCATTTCGAAACACTTAGTGAGGGTGCAGTTCATTTTCAACAGTTTCCTCAAGCTTTTGTTTTGTCCTGAGCTTAGGGGGGGCACTATTGTATTTGTCGAGATCTTCCATTAATCGTGTCCAGTTAGTTTTATGGGGATTTCTCCTCTTCAGCAAGGTCGAGACCTCACACCCGATTCTGAATTCGATCTATCTATGATCTGATATGGAGATCTCCGATAGTACTTTCCAGCCAGTAATCAGTTGGAAAAAGTTAAGTCGATTACTTGCTGCCTTACTCTCCTAACAAAAGTTGGCTGTCAGCCGAGGTTGTTGACAGCCAGGTCAGACGATAGTATGAAATTCAGGAGATGATTACCTCTCACGTTGCATTTGCTACTGCCCCAGAAAGTGTTCTGGAATTACAATATTCAATGAGTTCTACTATCGCCTCTGGTCGTGGTAGTACTAGCGAATCATATGGAAAATAAGCAGACGCAACAACGAATTTGTGCCATTCTCCGTTTGCCTTTTTACTTATGTCTGTAGCCACCTTGATTACATAATTGCATTTAGTTGGTGACAGTGAATTCGGCACAAAAAGGCAACCTCTCGGTCGATCGCACGTCATAAAGTGGTGTGAAACCACTAAAGCATCCGAAACCACAGATGCGTTTATTCCACACCCATGGTTTCTATATGGATATTATGTGGGGTTTTGTATACAAAACGGAAAACCTCCTACATAGGGATGCAGTAGCAGACTTGGAATGTTGAAGATTGATTTAAATACACAGAATAGATGTGTACTAGGGTGGTCGTCTTCTATCCGCACTCATTTGGAATCATTGTGGAAATTAATCCAAATGTCAGATAGGGACGTTAGTCATACCTAAATTTAATGGTATCCACAGAAACTTTGTCTACGCCCACAACAAAAGAAGAGTCGTCCTCGTTTTCTCTCCCTATGAGAGTAGATTTTCCACTTTTTAGTGTCAAGTCCAGGGTTCTGGGTATGAAGACGCATCAGAACATCTCCCGTTTCTCTGAGTTGCCCTGGGACCCAGAAAATGGCGCGCGTCAGTTTGGGTTCTTTGAAAAACTCGAAAGTCTTGGACTCCAGGGGTAGGATTTTCGGCACAGATTTGCTCAGCCATTCAAAAGTTTGCTGCGTGGAGCACTTTACTTTAAGAGTTCCATTCTCCATACTGTAGCCCTCTGATTAAATGCAAAGATTCCTTGCTTTAGCTAGCTCTCACAGTTGAGCGACACAGTGTTTGCACTCAGCATCATTCAAACTGTTGTCATTGTAAGCCTTCCTGATTCGAAGCACCAGACAGGAGATAGCAGCTTCCTTGTATGTGCGCCGTTCCCCTTCTCTTTGGCGTTTCGGAATTTTATTGGAGATAACTTTCCCAGCGACGTCCAAGTTCAGCCCGTCAAAGCTGCAACTTGTGTTGTTTGCAGCACCGGTTTCAACCGGATCTTATGCGCTGGAAATGTCACCACCAGAGTTGCTTCTTAACGGAGATTTCACCGCTTCGGCCGACTTCCGCCGATCTGACCTCGTCAGGGCGTCGCGCTTCAAGCCTTTGCTGGTCGCAGGACCAGTTTCATCCGGGCATCTTGTGCGGAGAGACCCATCGATGGCAATGTCGGAAACTTTCTTCCTCTTGGCCTTGTTCGGGACAGAAAAGGAGGGCGCAGCTTCAGATCTGAGAGGTTGATCGGTTTTAATGGGTATCACTTCCACCGACCTGTTTCTCTTCTCTGTCGCAGCTGGAAGATTGTGACTTTTGGCACCCGCGACGGTCTTCGCCAACTTTTTGCGCCGTGCTTTTGCCTCGCGTCTCCGTCGCCCCTTCAGCTTCCCGAGTGGAATGTCGCCATTGCGAGTACCACCTAGTATATAATCCTGTTGGGACACCTTCATACTGTTAACTTTTTTACGTCTAGTTAAGACGTCCTTGGCGCTTAGTTCGATGTTTCACCTGGGTTCTTTTCAGAACTTTAGGATCTTTGACTCTTAAGCCTTCCTGCGACAACAAGGCAGAATGGAAGAATAGAAGGAAATGCTGGAAGCATGCATCGTATATATCCCTTTTCAAAGTGTAAAGCGATTATACATGTTGTCTGTCTATGCACCTAGACTACTCAATCCACCTTATACATCTCAGAGCTCGAGACGAGATCTTCTAATCACGAACACTGTGCTATTACATCTCCCACTGGAAGCGGTGGACGTTTATACAACCCTGTTTAATAATGCAATGAATAATGTCAATGATCCAGCGCAGTAGAAAGTTGACGTGGTATACCATATCCCCAAAAGGAATAAAAACACTTCCAATTCGGCGAATCTCCGGTCTCCAAATATTGGTACGGTATTTGAGAAAGTGATTAATAGAATTTTGACTAAGTGGATTGAGGACAAACATATAGCTCCGGATAATCAATTCGGTTTCAAGTCGGGGCATGGTGTTATTCATGCCGCATCTAAACTGGTTCCTGATATCCAAGGGAACAAATGCAAGAGCCAGCGCACAGGTGCCTGTCTGATGACTGGTGACATGGAAAAATACCATACAGTTAGAAGGACTCTTTTTCAAACTGAACAGGTTGGGCATTAATTAACCACTGCTGTATATTCTTAACAATATGTAAACAGATAAAAAGTTTATTGTAAAAAAAATTGCACACTTAAAACAGTCTGCAACAAGGTTCGGCAAATTCAATACACAAGTGGTAAAGGTCCACATCACCATGCTATATCGTACGCAGACGACTTAATCGCTACAGTTCCGTTCCAAAGTTCGCAATCATTAGAATACTTTTCTAACGCGACTTCGATAAAATAAAAGATACTGCGATGATTAGAAGTTAAAAATCAACTTTCAGAATCGGAAACCATTCTGTTTAGGATACCTTTGTCTGGGGCTTGTAGGGACACCATAAAGATTTACGAAAATTTTCGGTCGTCAGACAACATGTTCAGCTACTTGCTCGTCAAAATGTAGTCAGATACCTTGGGATCTGCCTAAATCAATATTTGTATTTTAATGAAAATAAAGATGTTGCTCTAGCCAAAGCCAAAGGTGCCGGTGCCTTTACAAAAAGACTGTTTTATAGCAGGCAACTCGATGCGAGGGTGAAGATGATCTGATAGACGGTCCTTCCATCCGTGTGGTTCAACGTAAGAGCAAGTTTATTGCAAAAGATTCGGGGGTTTGACAGGGCGTGCCTTAGGGCGTCTCTTTGCTTATATAGAACACCAACGTCTGAGTATATAAAATTCTATCCTAACGAGGTCTTTTATAACCTTATAGAGTGGACAATTTCGTCATTAAGTTGACTAGAAGGCACATTGCAAGAGCAACGACCTCTTCCATCAATCTGACCTCCATGGCTTACTACCCCAATTATATGTATCATGATAGAATACGCTCTGACGGCTTTATTCCTCCAGAAGCGTTTCTCTACCTCAAAATGAAAGGATTGATCCAGGACAGATTAGCGGTTCCGGTAATCTTTAACGTCGCTCGAACAGCTGCGGTCAGGTGACTTAGCAACGACAGAGACTTCACAAATACCAGTGCGGAGCGTCCCGGTTCAGTAGGGCGGTAGGGATTCGGGACACGAGAAATGGGAAGCTTCGTCGTCGCTTTCCTCGATTACTGGGTCGGTTTATCTAGTTTTTTAGCCGTGGACGGCTTACATAGATTTAGATAGAATTAGGTTAGATTTAAGAAAAATATAAAAAACAAAAAAACAAGAAAAGAGAGATGGGAACTTCTCTTAAATAAATACGAGCACAATAAGATAGTTTAAGTAGGCGAAGTAGGTTAAGATTTGTTTTAATTTTAGGTAGTTTATAAGTTATTATATTCAAGTTTTATAATCTAACAAAAGAAAGCCTGTGTACTTAGTTTGTTTTAATAAAAATAAATTTTTTTAGTTTTAATGGTAATACATGTACGTGACAATAAAAAATATATATGTACTGCAACTTCTAAAAGAGTGCCCGCATGGGGCCAGTAAGTTAAAATAAGATAATTTAAGTTAGTTAAGCTGATTTTTAACGGTTTTTTGGTCAAGCATGTAAGAGTTAATGATTTGTTTAAATAAAAATGCATTTACAATGAAAAAAACTGTATTGACTTCCAAATCGGAAGCCGCCCGAAATATATATATATATTTTTTTTCAGGTTACTAAATTTACATAAGATTAGTATCTACCTAGAATACAACAACAAGTCCAATTACATTAACCATTTAGTCCCCCCATTAAATACTGGATGTCACACATGGAGCGTAATAACAACTGAGCCCAAAAAATTTTCTTTCTCTCTCTGTTAAATTTTTTCAAAAACTTAACACGTTTTTAATTGTAGTAAGTGGGTTCTTAAAAAAAAAATAAATAAAACATAAAAGAAAAGAGTTGGACATACATAATAATACATACATACATAATAGTAAGAGTATTGTGTATTTAACGATAGAGCGGGTTCCAACAGTATCTCAATATCCTCTAGCATTGAGAAAGCTGAAGATCCAGTTGGCGAGTTCTCAAAACATGGTATTCTTTTTCCTTTGACAACAGCACCTCTAGTTATATAAATAAAATAACTAAATTTATTACTAAGTATTACAAATTGCTCTGACAAAGCTTTTCCCACTATACGCGCAACAGATCTGTCGAGTTTTCAAAAGAATTAACCATCTTTGTGCAAACGTAAGGTTCTTAATGACTTACTTGACCTCGCTCTTTATTCTAGTCTTGAAAATTGTTAAGAAATCTGTCCAATCACCTTCTTCCCTCTTGGAAATTCGAAAAAGAAAACAACAGCTTCGACAATTGGATAATTAAAGGATGAACTTTAAATGAACCACTTCTCTTAAATATACATACTAGCGAATTCATTCGTATAAAATGGACTTTTAAATGTAAACTCAAATGAAAGCACTCACATTTCTCATCTTGTGACCAATACATGATACCCGGTGTTGAATGTCTGTTGTGTTACGTTATACTCCTCGTACTTTGATTTCCGCTTGAAAGTAATCGGTCATGAAATCTCTACGCCACCACCATTAATTATACTTTTTTTTTCCCAAGGCATTTCACTTTCAGACTTAACGTGTATCCGATATCTTGCTCTAAGAAGGTCTTGACTATGTGAGATTAGCTGCAGACTTATTGCATCTATTGGTAGAAACGGATCATCTTTAAAGGAATTTTTACCGAACACCAGGAAAATTATCTTGAACTGGTTAACGATATCTACCATATAGACTGCATTTTCCTGGCGTGGAAAGTACACAAGACAAAGTATGCTGTCAATTTCAGAGAAAAAATGTTATTCTCCGAAATGAATAAAAAAAGAAAATATGCAGTTGCCTTCAATATCAGGAAGCTAGTTTGACCGGATATGCTGAAATCCCTCAAACGCAACAAGATATACATTTCTCCGGGTGGTTTTATATGCGGATGAAATGAGGAAATGTCATTTACGCATTAATGTTTGGACCAAAATCGTACAATAACTGCAGCACATTTTAGTTAAAAATGCTTACGGTATAATTTTATTTTATATTATTTGTAGTCAGTGAAAAATTTTCAATTAAGAAGTAAAGTCTATTTCGATATTCAAACTTACGTACAATTGGCATCCCAAATACCCTGAATTTTAAACCTATTCGAGATATTTCAAATTATATATATCAATACTAATGATTGGTTCTTGAAGAAACCTTGGTCGGGTTAAGAGGTGCATAACTCATGATTTAAATATTAATGGATAGTCCTCTTAATAAGAAAAATTAGGTCAACGGCCTCGCCACACTGAAAGCATCGGTTCCCACTAGATCACCGAAATCAATCAGTGTTGGGCGCGGTAAGTACGTAGGTGGATGACCACATGGGAACTCAGTACTCCGCGTGCTGTTGACAAAACGCGCCACATGGGCATAGTACCCCGGCGTTAAATCCCGGACCCTACAAATTAATTTGTATCGTTCCCTTGATAATAAAGAAAAATTAAGGTAATGTGCATCATCAAACCTAAGCGAAATGGCATCCCTCTGCGTATCTTGAAGAGTTCCAAGTATCCACTCGAGGTATTTTGGTCAGCACACTGAGGTGGGAAAAAAATGTTGTAAAAAGAAACAAAACATTTCTGCTTCCCTTTTACTCGTACAAGACCTACACTGGAAAAACGAACTATGATAATATCATCATCCTGTAGAAAAATACACAAAGAGCTTTAAATGGTGGCCTGGAGCCGAAAATTGCACAGGAAGCAACTAAAATCTCGTGAGAAAAATGGTTACCTCAATTACAACAAATCAATTTACACTAATATGTAATTTAGTCTCCCCATTAAATATTGGATGCCACTCACGAATCGCATATAACCGCTTCGTCCAAACTATCTATTTTTTTGAAAAACTTAACACCTGCCCCGTAATTTTAAGAATTGTCATACCCACTTGAGTGTTAAGTTCTTCTTAGAAAAAAGTACCTACCTCTACGACTGTACTATCGAAACCGCCTACAAGCTTTATTGATTTTTTGAGGTGAGAGATACGATGGAAATAACTACCGTTCGGATATGGCACACTTCTTAGGCTGCATCCCCTATTCTCTTACTCAACTCACTTTCAATTATCTGAAAGTGACTGAAACATCGACTTCAATCACTTGATTCCAGAAAGAAACGAATAGAGACAACGCGAAGTATTCTTCAGTCTTCACAGACGCTCCTAAACAGCAAAGGCGTTGGCACAGTGGTCTTCTCTGACAACATTTACATACAAAAATTCTTCAGTTTACAAATATACTCATACTGTACCATCTTCCAAGTCAAAGTCTCAGCTATTCATCGAGCTGCGGTTTTTTTTTTTTTAGCCCGAATCAAATAACCGATTTCGATGTTACATTATACTTGTAGATATGTTAATAGTCAAGCAGCAATCAGATTTATAACTTCAAATAGTTAAATCCGAGTGTGGTTAGAGACTACCGCGCATCATTCAATAAGATAGCGAGGCCGTGTAAAATCAAACTCTATTGGCTTCCAGGACACTCAGACGTTCCAAGGAACTGCGTCGCTGATGAATTAGTTAGACTTGAATCCCTAGAAAAAAGCAGTAGGTAGCTTTAGCACATGGATACCTAGTTGTTTAAAGGGTGCAAAATCTTCCTGTGCGTGAATATGATACTACGTCATTTTTGCCAATTGCAATATCATCCCCATATCAGATAGTATAATTATCACAATTTTGAAAAATTCCATCTTGCAGACATCTTATGTTAACCTCTCCTTTACGTCTGCAGTTTCTGCTTTTATTTCATATTTAAGTACATCTTACGAGTATAACATTATAAATGGAATTCGATTTCATTCATTTGTCCACCACAAGCGCGCTTGCAGCGATTGATTGATTAGAGCCGATTTTCGGCCACTCCTTTACACATTTCGGCAATTTCGCTTTCAATATTGGCTCTGAGCACGTCTTACGTCTCTGGCTTATTGGCATAGATCAATAACTTGACGTAACACAAATAAAAAGGTACAAAGATGCTAAATCTCGAAACCGAGGCAGCCATTTAACTGGTAAATCTCTTGAGATAACACGCTCATAACCATTTCCAGAAACCAACTTTCAGTAGCGAAAATGTAGACTTAAAATTGGCACTAGCGCTCTTAAAGTTGAGACCTCCGATTCCGAATTTTAGTAATAAATTTTATTAATTTGTAAAAGTTGCTCGTCGTTCGAGCACTGAACCAATGCTAGACATTGAGAAGCTTAATTGTAATGACAATTAACAGTGCGCTTACACCTAATGATAAACTCTGTACATTGTGAAAACGGGGGCGCTCAGGAAGATTCAGACTCTAGGAAAAGCCTCTTTATCCATCTCGGCTTGCAATTCTAACTTCAGACTCATTTTTGTTGTTTTAAATATCGTCTGAATTGAATTCTTCTTGAATAAATACTTCGCTGTTTTCGTCTCCAAATATGGTATGTGAATGTGGCTATGTAATAGTATCCAAACTACTAAAATTATGTTGACTATATTAGGGTTCGCTGCGTTGATATATCTAAGGCGATGAAATCTTACTTTTAGCAACGCGAATTTTGCAAAATTAAGGGATCATTTGGAACGTTTTTTTTTTTACATAAAAATGTTTCTTTATATGTGTATAGTACGTAACTGAAATTAAAAAAATATATATAGTTTTTGAGTTATAGCTATATGTATAAGTATATGTATATTAACGGCGAAAGACTCGAGCCATAGTAATAATTTTAAGCGCAGCTTCATGGTATGGAGTAAAAGTGGGTTACCGAGCAACAACGATCTTTCGAGCGGCTCAAGATCATTTTAGCCACGAACTTCGGGTGTCGTTGGCTACAGACGCATCGTCTCACGGCATTTGGGCCATCTTATCGCATCTTTACACAGATGGTTCGGAACGCCCTATAGTTTTTGCATCTAAAACGCTAACTGAGACTCAAAGGAGATACAGACAAGTTGAAGAAGAAGTCTTGTCAATCATTTATAGCGTCAAAAAGTTCCACGAGTTCTATATGGCCGCACTTTCGAGTTGGTAACCGATCACAAACCCCTTATAACCATATTAATTCCAAACAAAAAGCTTCCGGAAATAAGTGTACAACGTTTCCAGAGGTGAGCAATTGTCTTGATGGCTTACAACTAGTCTATTCGGTACCGGCCAACAACGTTGCACAACAATGCAGATTGCTTATTCCGTTTGCCTATGGGACACGACAAAGTACTTGATGAATCTGAAGAGTTTTGTTTAGAAATAGAGGACATGTATAGCACAATTATTGAGGATTTCCCAGTCAAGAGCCATATTATAGCAGATGCTTCATACCAGGATGACATACTCCAGAAGGTTATAAACTACCATATGTACAAAAGGGTTGGCAACACAAGATACCAGCCAAGCAATCCAACTTGCTGCCATTTTTTAAAAGAATATTTTCTCTTTGTATGTATTCTAATATTCTTATTTTTCAGTCGAAGAGTCCAAGAGTAGTTATCCCTACCTTTCTACAGCTGAAGGTCCTTCAAATGCCGCACCAAGGGCACTGAGGTGCCAGTCTATTAAAACAATGGAGTCGACGTTACTACTGGTGGCCTGGGATCGACGATCAGATCGAGTGTACAGTAGCTGCCTGTTCTGCCTGCCAAAGTAACGCAAGTTATAGCGCGAAGGTATACGAGAGTTGGCCAGTTCCAAGCACCCCGTGGGAAAGAATTCATATACACTTTGAAGGACTTTTCCTAAACAAATTGTGGCTAGTGGTGGTCGTAGTTAAAATGAATGTCACCAATTCTGAGGCAATAATTCGAGCGCTACAGCTCATTTTTGCCACCGACGGTCATCCTAGAACCATTGTGTCGGATAATGACAGACAATTTGTCTCCAAGTTGTTCCAAGCTTTCTGCGAACGATACTCTATTTAACATTCAACACTCCAAACTCCGGAAAATCGCCACCTGAGATACTTCATAGGCGCCAACATCGATCAATACTTTCAGCGATTTTACAATACCTGTTACACCTAACCTAAAGAGTAAATCTACGAAGGCTTCTTCAAACCTCAAGTTTTCGCCTAAAGTTTGCGCGGCAATGTCAAAATAAATCAAACTGGGTCGAAGACACCGTCATCAAAAATTTAGGCCGATGTATGTTCCTGGTCGAAACCAAATCTGGAAATTGGCGAAGACATGTAGATCAACTAAGATTACGCCGGCCAGACAAAGACTTAGGTTCAACATCGGTGTTCGACAACCAGTCACCAAAACAGCTAAGTAACATTTTCTCAAACATTAACGAATGGACTTGCTTAAATTTAACTTTGTCTCCTTTCATATTCCAATGTAATTTGTTATTTGAATTATTTGAGTTAATTAGAAAAATAAACGAAAAATTATAGTATAAAAGCGCCATTTCTACGATTAGAATTTATGTATTTTTTAGTAAAAAACAATTTTTCTTTATTTATGGATTTTTCCTTTATTTCAAAAGGTACTGCTTCAAAAATGTGCTTTCTTACATGGATCGCCAAATTTTTCATTTAGTATATATGTTAGTCGACTTATCTTGGGTTTTGTTATTGGTCGTATTAGATAGAAAAACGAACTTGACTGCATCTTACAACTAGAAAAAAAAAAAAACGTATATCTACTTCCTTTCCACTAAACTCAAGGTAATAAATTTTAAATACTTATCCATTTAGATTCAATTAAAATTCGCTATTGCATTCTCCCCACCCAATGACTAAGAGAGCGTACTCATATATCATACTGCGACCGCCAACAAAAAGGTGATTTTTTTTAAAGAAAACTACTGCATCAAATGTTTTAAAATTTGGAGGATATGTTAGCACATAAACAATGAATATACACTAAAATTTTCAATGACAAATTTCAGCGAGTTATCTCCCAAGTCACAAAAATCGCACTATTGCATTGATTGCGACCTTCAACGTGGCTAAATTCAAAAAAAAAAAAAGTATTAAAATAGAAGGTAATGGTTATATAGGGTTTTTTAATAACAACTTGACAATGAATAAACGTGGCTCCACAGAAAATAGTCAAGCATCGTTAAATCGCACGAACGAGGCGGCCAATCTGCTGGCCCATGTCTTGAGATAACACGCTCACCATACTTACTCTTCAATAAATCGAATGTAGCGTGTGCTGTGTGGCTTGTGGCAGCATCCTGTTGAAACCACATGTCGTCCAAGTACAATACATATCATCCAATTCGGGCCAAAAATAATCAGTGATCATGGCGCGATAACGCTGACCATTTACAGTAACTTGACGATCGTAATCGTCGACAAAAAAATATGGCCCAACAACGCCGCCGGCATGCAAACCGCTCCAAAAAGTTATTTTTTGTGGATGAAGTGGTGATTCATGAAGCACATGTGATTTTTCACCCGACCAATAACGCATATTTTGCGTATTGACGAACCCATTGAGCCAAAAATGAGCTTCGTCACTGAAGATGATTTTGCGATGAAATTCATCATCTTGGCGCATCTTCTCCAGAACCCAATCGGAGAACGTACGTCGCTTCAAATGGTCCATCGGCTTCAATTCTTGAGTCAGCTTGATCTTGTATGGGTGTAAACCAAGATCCCCACGCAAAATACGCTATAATGTGGTCTGAGCGATACCCAATTCTTGAGAATGCCGTGGAATTGACTGATTTGGCAGCGATATTTTCGACACTTCGACCAACCTGTTGTCCCACTGACACGGCAACATCACACAACGAATATGTAGACTTAAAAGTTTGCACTAAATTTGTTATTGCCTAGGGCGAGAATTACGACCGAAAATTGGAGTTAACGCTCTTAAGGTTGCAGTCACCGACTTCGAATATTTGTAGAAAATTTTTATAATTTGCAGACGTTGCTCGTTAGTGTACTTTATCATAACGAAAATGTTGAGTTTACTAAATAAATTGACAGTAACAGTTTGATGATTAGTGAAAGAGTGCGTTTACAAATTAAATTCAAAGCTGTCAAGTCCCTATTGGAAAACCCTATATAATGACCCACGATTGTCAAAAAAAAAATTAAATTTAACGAAATGACAGAGTTTTGAAAAAAAAAATTACGAATTTTGAGCGAAAATTTGATGATTTTTGGCCCGAGTTAAGATGTAAGAAAAATATAGTATATGTACACATTAAGATTAGGAAAATAAATAATTCATGCATATTGACATTCAGATTAAAATATATGTACATGCCTATGTCAATTTTCAGATTAGAATATAAGTACCAATAGAGATAACACGAAATGTTACTTATAAGTAGACTGATAAGAAAGTAGTATAAAAACAATAAAATTTAGAACAAGTGTCTATTGCTTAGTCAGATGTGTAAGCCGAGAAGAATACAAAATTATAAAAGTAAATTGTATTTTTTTATTCAAAGTTGTGCGGTGAAGCTGTATTCCAAGTTGTGCAGTGAAGCGGTACAGTGATTAGTTGTTCGAATAAATAGACACTACCATCAAAGACTATAAAATTATTCCAATAAACCACAAGATTTTAATTAATTTCCGCCAAATTACATTTTTCTTAAAATCGAAAAACTGGGGTGTCATTGTATAGAGAAACATATACAAAATAAGCAAAAAAAAGTCAAAGCAGATGATTTGTCTTCAAGTTACAACTGCAGAAAATTTCAAAAATGTAGTTTCGAGAAAAACGCGGTTAAAGATAAAATGGCTGATTTCTGACCGTTGAGCGCCTACTCTTTAGAAGCTGTAATTCAAAAACTATTTGAGATATTCATTTGAAATTTTAGTATGTTTTTTTTTAAAGATATGGACTACTAAAATACGGAAAAACAGATTTTTCCAAAATTTCACCATAGCTATGCCTCTTAATCTTTTGCCTCAATTATCTGACCTATCTTGACCTGCTTATCTTGAGGATTGAACTGGCATCAGCAGTGTATATAAGCATAATTATAGTTGTTATTGGCAAAGCTTTTATCTGAGATCATTTATGACAATGAATTTTCGGAGAAAAAGACGTTCATCTAGGTTTTCCATCAGCTCCACTCGTGCTTTATCTTGTGAAAATTTTGTTAATCTCTGCTGGACTTTTGTTTGAGCTGAGGTATTTGGAATTTTGTCGCCTTATTAAATAAAAATTTTTTTTCAAAAATCTCGGAATTGTTTTGTAATTATTATTGTTAATTATTTGCGCCATTGAGTTCAGTTCAAAGATTCCTCAACTGCAATTTAAAACAAGATTAAAATGACATTTCCTTAACAGATTTTCTCATGAGAATCATCCCTCTTTTAGTTTTCTCTCACAGATTTATGTTATTTTTACGGAGGGTTGTTACTTGTTAGTAAAAATTATCTTGACAACTTATTTGGCGATTGTGTGTCTTTTGATCCAGTGTTTATTGGCATTTGTATGTATGTTCGCCCATGGCGAAGTCTAAACCTAATTTGCTGACTTTAGGCGATGAGGGTTCCAACGTCAAGCTTTTATTTTATCATTGGACAATTGGGCAATAATACCCTGAATTTACATTCGCTGAAATCGCCCTCAATCGTGCTTTGAGGATATGTCAACCATTGATCAAAAAGTGGTCGATTTGGCTAGCGTATCGAGTAATTATCTGATATCGATGCATTGACACTATGATCTGCCAAAATTGTGCCTTACCGATATCGGTTTAGACCAAACAGAGACACGTGCCTAATAGACATTCATTTTTACAGTTGACAAAAGTCAAGTAAGGTTAGTAATTGACCAGAAATCAACAACGAGCCAAATTGATATAAGAAATTAGTCTCCCCATTAAATGTTGGACGCCACCCATGGAACGAAATAATCAATGAACCTAATCATTGGGTTCAATTTCCAAAAAAAAACTTAACACGTGCTGAGGTATTATAAGTGTATTCATACTACCCACTTGAGTGTAGTATTCAACCCCAGCCTAAATAGCTTGTCTCTGTACAATTACAAAGCGTTTTAGATGACCGTGGTATTTTACTACAGTTCACAGAATACCAAATTCACAAAACTTAACCTGATACGGGCAAAAAGGTTTCCATTAGATAACTGCTGAGCGGTTGCGGATATAAAAAATAACGGTAGATGGGTGTCCCGTGCTTATGAACCACTACTCAATTAGAGCATTATTTGCATCCATTATACAATTGTTTAACAATTTATGTAAGAGTATCCTGATCATAAATTTTAAACTTCCAAACTCATAGTCTGGAGGTAATTAAATTCGATCCAAGCACTGGTATCCAAAAGAATTTTTGAATATATATATTTGGATAACGATGCAGTAGTTTGGTTATGTGGAGTTAACCACAAACCAAGGGCAAATACATTACCGCAAAGGCCCTGCATCTTGTCCAACCTCTTAAAATTGAAAAAAATTCATATCTCAGTTCATCCTATTTGAATGTTCATTTACTCGTATATCAATTTTCATTCACTTATATCAATTTTCTTGTATGGTAATTGATTTGATAAATTCTGTGGAGACTCTAAGTTGTTGTTTCTGTAGACAAATCAATTTCAAAGTTGATGACAAATTTATATTATCCACTCCGTTTCTTTTGGCTTTTTTGCTATTACCCGCAAAATTTGTCTTTATTGAAGGTCCATAAAGCAATATGCCAGATCCGTTCTCCATTCGAAAAATTTCAACAATTACACAGAAAATTGAAAAAGTAAACGAAGAAGGCCAACTGTATAGTATACGCTACGTAGATCGACTGGCATATCACATGCTTGCTTGCAAGCAAAGCTCGACATACTCGACTTTCACTAGATGCATTAACTGGTAGTACGGATAGTTTCTGGTTATATACAATATAATTATTCGAACTGCTAATCGGCATGATGTCTCCTCTTACGCATTCGGCCATGTGAAGGCAAAAATGCCAAGCATATCACTTTTAATGTAAGCGATGCTCGCTTTAAGGCATTTCTCCCTCAATGTTGTCCACATAAGAATACATAAGATACATAGCAGCTTATTTTTGATCCAATCACCAGATGAAAATTCGATTCTAGCAAATCCAATTCACAAAAGGAAAATTCGGTTTGCGCATCAATTTGTAGAAGCGTGCTTTTACATTTGTAGTCCTCTGAAAGTCCTCCCTTCAAAATAATGTTTGAGCTAAAACAAAAGTATCTTTTTGCAATTCTTTTTAGACATCCGTACGCTGGCGACAACACTTGTATAACATATGACTCGATTAATGCTGCTTACCTAGATGCTAGGAAGAGAATTCGTAAGTACTCACATTTGGAACAACTTGATTGCTCTACACCTTAGTGGTGTCAGTGCGGAAACCGGCATTAATGGATTTTTTTTATTTATTTATTTTTTTTTTTTTTTAATTGCAGATGTGACACAACCGAAGGGCGAATGGAAACCTGAAGACATTGCAACTGTTGGAGAATTGCTTTTAGATATTTCCATACAGCTTGCTCGAAGGTGAGTACTCCTACCTATTAGTATATAGGCGATTAATCGAAGTCCTCTTTATGAAGTTTCTGTTGAAAGTTAAACTTATTTGTAGTCATTGAGATGCAAAAACAGGCCACATCCGCTTTTGAGTGATGTATATGTTTAAAAGTAGGTTACCGGTAAAGAGCTTAAAACTGCGTGGGTAAACTAACAAACAGCTGATTCTGTAGTATCAAAGCTAACGAGATATGAGTACAAACTACAAATCAGTGCTATGACAACGTGACTGATTACCAAAAAAAAAAAAAAAAACGAAATCAGTGAAATCGTTGATCGAACGCGACTTGTATGGTTGGTTGTTGCATTTACTTTGTTTTCGTATCTAAATTAACACGAATAGCCATGACATGTTAACGGTTAACTTTCTGATTGTTTTCAGTCAGTTGACAACTGTTTTACCCTACTGAACGGGAGAACAGTTGAGATGTGTATTTTTTGTCATTCGTTCCACAGCTGTGACGCTTAGCTGTGCTCTGCACGCACGACAATACAATCACTGCTTTTAATTTATCTGCTAACGAGTCGATTATATACAATAACTAGATTTGCCACGGCATACTAGCTTATCAATCCTAGAGAAAAATTAAAAATAATTACAAAAAATTAAATCTGAGAATAAGACAAAAATGAGGTGATACCTAGATAATCCTAACATACCATACATTGTCATTTTTAGACTATCTGGCAGTTCTTCTTCTTCAGCTTTGTAAACATCAGAACTCCCTTGAATGTCAGTGGTTTCTAATTAGAGTTTCATTACTATACATAGATCCCAAAATGTTTTCAAGGGTCTTGTAGCTTTTATGGTGCAGTTTGAAAACCATATTTATTTACAAATAGATATTTTCAGTTCGCCCAGTCTTAAGATAACTAGCTCTAGCTGCACACCCTAAGTCAATCGCACTCCAAGTTAAGCGAGGCTTAGATGGGTTAGAATTGAATACTTTTCATAAAGTGCATTGGCATTCCCTTGAACTAGCCCTCCAATATGCCTGATTTGCAATTTTAGATCCACATTGTTGTTGTGCAACTCGTACAATTCTTCATTAACTCTTGTCCCCACAATTCGGAAACGAAAATGGGTCCAAATAGAATACGTATACAATAGTATATTCCGAAAAAAATTCTGAATAGAATCCATATATGCGAGGGCTGTTTGATGAGTACTCGGATTGGAAGATAGGTGGCACTTCTGAGCCAAAATGAGTCTAATATTATTTAGTATCATCTCTTTTAGCTCGCCTATCAAAATTTGGTGACAATCCGTAATTTAATTTTGTTTTAATACCTATTTTGAAACATCGTGTTAGGGTTTTTTGCGACCATGGAAAAAGAGCGGTATCGCTCCGTGATCCGATTCTTGTTTTTAAGTGAGAAAATCTGCAAGGAAACCAAGGCAATTCTTGATGGTGTGTATGAGACATGTTCACCTTTCCTTACAACCGTTTACCATTTGTTCAAGAGGGTCCAAAAACGGTTACCACAGAGGAAACCGTGGACGCGGAAAGCTGTCCGCGCGATGGGTACCGCGTTTGCTCACACCCGAGATCAAGCGCAATTGTAAGACAACTTCAAAGACGTGCTTGGCCATTTCATGGCGGTCGATGATGCATGGATTTATTGGTACACACCAAAGACCAAAGAACAATCGAAACAAAAAAGGCAAATATCGTGCCTTCGGCAGGAAAGGGAATGCTTACCATTTTTAGGACGCGCGAAGTGTGATTAACGTTGACTATTTGGAGAAGGGAAAAACAATCACAGAAGCATACTACGTCTTCTTATTGGGCCGATTCAACGCCAATTTGAAGAAAAAACGACCACATTTGGCGAAGAAATAAGTGCTCTTCCATCACGATAACGTGCCGGCTCACACCTCCGCAGTCGCCACAGCCAAATTGGTTCAATTGCACTACGAATTGCTCCCCCATCCTCCGTTTTCTTAAGATTTGGCTCCATGCGACTTTTTTTTGTTTCCAAACTTAAAAGATCGCTCGTCGGAAAAAGGCACGGGTAGTCATCACCGCTGCAGACTAGTATTTAGAATTATCATTATTTAGACTATTTGATTAAGTCCACGTTGACAGAGGCACGTGATAACTTGTTACCTTGTCTTAGTCTTTTTTGAATACCAAAGGTATCGGCAAAGTCGTCAATGATCTTGGTAGAGCAGCAAGCATTAAGTGACATTAAACAACATCCTGCGACACTTGCTATGACAGTGATTACGAAACCGCGGAGCACTACCTCTGTAAAACTTACCTTTGCATCGGGTTGCAGGTACACGGCGTTGATGTAGTAGGTGCTGTAGGCACTTTATCACTAAAGGGCTTACTCATATTTCTTAAAATTTTTGAGAAATTGTACAATTTTAATACAACAGTCCTTTGCCTATGTGATCTGTTCCTGCAGAAAAAAAAAATGCGTTCTCGATCGAACATCGTGGGCGTAGTTGTTAATAACAATTAATAAATGATAGCCCTTTTGTTTCTTTACACTTAAACTATCTCCGGAAGTGATTATGTGATACGCGATCGGTGAATTTTCTAGTAATATTTTTCGATATTAGCTTAGGTTAAGTGAGAGTGGTGGTTAGAAAACCTACCCATTTAGGCCTACTGGCCCATTGTGCTGCCACGTAGATCTATGATCCTTTTACTCATAGAACCAATTTCAGCTTATGATGAAACGCAGGAGACTGTTAACATCTGTATTCTTAAGATCGCTTAAATCGTTGTAGAAGAAAGCTCCTAGGTGGAGTTTTCCTTTCTGGAAGAAAGCTAGACATGTACAGAGAAGGTGAAGGATTGTCTCCTCTTCCTCCTCGTCCATGCAACTTCTATAAAAGTCGTTTGTAAAAGCGAATAGCCTTCTTGCATGCTTGCCTATAAGGCAATGTCCAATGATGACACCTATTATGACGCTGAGATAATTTAGAAGAATATATATTTAGAAGAATCAGACTCTTAGAGCGATTCAAATCCAGCTTTGGCCAGATCTGCTTAGCCGTTAGACATTTTTTCCCATCGGTCCATCTAAAGTCTGTTCTTTTACTTGCATCCAGCTTAAATAATAACTTCCACGTAGCAATTAGTATACCTATGCTGCCCTTTTCCAGTAGAATAGGTAGAGTGGTTCCAATTTTGGCGAGTTCGTCGGCCCTACAATTCCCTGGAATGTCTCTGTGACTCGGTACCCAACAAAGGTGAAGATTGAAACGCTCTACCATCTCCATAAGAGATGATCTGCATTTAAAGGTATTTGAATTTAGTGAGACCGAGTCCAAGGATTTGATAGCGGCCTGACTATCCGAAAAGATGCGGATATCTTTTTCAGATACCACTTTTTTCTTCAGCCAGGACAGAGCTTCTTTAATCGCCAAAATTTCCGCCTGGAACATGCTACAGTAATTTGGAAGACGGAAGGAGAGGCTTAGATTAAGCTTGTCTGAGAGAACACCTCCACCAACCTTGCTATCGGCTTAAGATCCATCTGTATGGAAATGTATAGACTTGCCATGAAGGCATTTTCTCCCAAAAGGATCTATAGGGAAAGCTCGCATGAAAGTATTTGTCAAACCGAAGTTTATTTATGGTGTAATCGATGTTCTCTAAGTGGATTCCTAATGTATCAAGAATATTAGCGTGGCCTAATAAATTATTTGTCCACTGTTTTTTCAATGTTATATATTCTCACAATATTTCTTTATTATTGAGCAATCGTACTTCAGTCGAAATAAAGTAAAGGTTCAATGTTGCGCTGAAGCTTTGGACATCGATCGCAATATGTTAGATCATTCATTGATTCAGTGGGCTGTTGTCCTCAATTTTAGCGTCATCCTTGGACGACGTCTGAATAGATTCTATTTATGATCCCTATAGTAGTCAAATACTGAACACTGGTCTCGTTCTCTTTTTGTATCATACTGACTATGATTCTTGTTATATAGCAATTTAAGGAATTTTTCCTCTTCCGTGGATTCTTATTGCCCCATTGGTAGGAAAATTATTCCTATGCTAAGCCTTTGATCTTGACAGTAAAGTAACTTGTTTGCTACTTTGAATCGGCTTAAGCAGACCTATGGTGTAACCATGTACATTTGATTCAACTAAAACTTCGAGTTTCATATGTAACTGCTAAGTTTCGACTAAGTTTCGACGTTCTTTGAGCTCTTTTCATTCTGAAATCATATGTTTTGTGAGACAAATAGTTTTTATTAATTAGTTTGTATGAAGTACAATAAATTCGAGAAATATTTTCTGCCCTTTTTATATTTTGCACTTTTCCACCTTAGTAGAGAGGATTTAGAAATATTTTAAAATTGGGACCCATTTTTACGTTATTTTATACACTGAAATATCTATTTCAACTGTGCTATGTTAAATGTATCAAACTTTAGTTATGCAAGTACCTTCTATGCTGGTATAAAAAAGTGTGTTAGACAGTTGAGGTGTCTGCCCCCTATCTTGTCCGATAAGCGAAGGACAGAATAATGAAATTAAGTAACAATGTAAGTAACACTAGACTTGTCTCAAATATGCAAAAATTATTCTTTGAAGATTAGTCCTTATTTTTTTCTGCCTTTTTAACATCAAGGATCTCAACAAAGCCGCAATCGGTCCATGAGCATCAAGAATTTAAAATTCCGATTTCATATTTATAAATTTAAATGCAAATGTATTATCGGTCTGTCGTACAAGTCATACCCATACTTAGTTGCTGTTGTGCTTCCAAAAATGCACTCACTTTGAAACTATACATTGAACTATTATATTTAATAGTTGGCGAAGGATGTACATGGTTTGCTAGAGATCTCTATGTCCTTAAATAACTTTTTCTTTTTTTTTTTCTTTGGTTGCAATCCATTCCGAATTATTTCAAGCACTAGGGTAAGATTAGTTTTAAAAATATATAGTAAGGAGTAGGGAGTAATAAAAAATAATGTACATAAACATATAATAATAATTTTAATATACATACGGCGTACATACCGATACATTATTTCAATTGTTGTTAAGCAGCACCGCATGAATTTTATTTTATTTCTTTATTATTATTTTTTTTTTTTTTTTTAAGAAAAAACGAATGTATTTGCTCATCACCTGATGAAGTAAAATTACGCTAATAATGATTCAGTTTATCGCCTCTAGCAGTACATTATGCAACTCGGATGCACATAAAAAATTCAAAATAAAATAGAGAGGAGCTCGAATCCCCTTTTCAATTGTCAGTCTTATGTTTGGGTATTTCGCACAGTTGTTGGAAGTGGATTCGAACGCCCGTCCCCAGCTTCAGATGACTTTCACTTAATGTGAAGTGCATTGCTACTATTATGCAAGCGGTTGCTTTGTTGCTTATCCACTAACCATGTGACATGGTGAAATAGTAGTATACAATAGTTTTACACAAGCATAGATAGATACTTGCATCTGTATATGTACATACGACTCCAAGTTGTTGGATTCAATGTCAAGACTGTATCTGGTATTTGCTGAAAGGTAGTTCTGTTCTGCCAACAACTTGTACCAAAACCAATTTTATAATTTCATCTGTCATGTGTTTCAATATATGTAATTAAGATAGTTGTCATGCTGAAACTACGATTGTAATGCTCAGTAGGAAGCTCGTGATTACTTAGTTTTAAACAAGTGGTCTCTTTATCTTCAAAAACGCAAAACATTCGACATCTTTTTTATTATTTTGGCTTTATATTTTTATAATTGTTCTATTATATGATCTTAGTTAATTAAACTCACCTGGTAAGTACAGGTATGATAATTATCGTTCACTTAATGCCTCTTTAGGTCAACTGACTTGAAAATAACTAGATAATTAATAATTAAGACCAACCTGCTACATTTACAACCTTCTTGATCAGTCTGAGGAAGAAATACTTAATAATGAATCGATATTCAATGCTGAAGTAATACAGAACAGATAAGGTTTGGTTAGGTTAAGTAAGAGTGATTGTAAAAAAAAAAACAAGCCCACTTAAGTTTATTAGCCCATTGTGATTTCAGATAGATTTAGGTATTTGCAAAGGCTCCAATGCCATATATCTTTGTGCTTTCATCGCTAGTAAAAACACCCCGGAATAATGCTCCAATATTCACATTGTATGCCTGTGAGCTTCAAACTTCCCCAGGTTTCCAAAATGTTTTCAACGAAAACTGCTTTGTTTCTTCTACAAATTCTTCAAATTTCTCTGCTCAATGGAATTGACATCCGGAAACATGGCAGGCCAATCTATAAAATAATCCTTTATTGGAGATCAATATTCTATTCAAAGACAAATGATCCACTGAAGCAGCAAATTATTTTTTTACTAAAATTTTTATCTCCATAATTTGTATGTACCTACAATCAACGGAAGTTGTATTGGGTCGTATAAAAAGTCCCCGCGGTTTTTTGTCACTAGATGGTGTTGGTGTCCATTTATCTGAAAACACTTATCTGATTGTGTCAAATAAACATCGTGTTAAACGTTATACTGATTTCAATATGAGTGGAATATCTGAAGAAATACGCTATGTGATGCTTTTTTACTATAAAAAGGGAAAAACGCTGCAAAAAAATGCCGAAAAATTTGTGCAGTTTACGATGAGAATGCTGTGAGTAACCGCTGTGAGTGAACGAATGCTGTGACCCAGGAGTGGTTTGTTCGATTCCGTTCCCGAAATTTCGTTGTAAAAGATGCACACCGCACTGGTCTGTCTGTCACCAAAAAAGTCGATGAAATTTTGCAACTAATGGAGCAAGAATTAACACAAAGAAAATTAACTGACCGAATAACCATCAGTGAAACACTGCTGAAATGTAACGAAATGGAACCATTTTTGAAGCGATTCATTACGGGCGATGAAAAATAGATTAAATACGGGAATATCCAACGCAAGCGATCATGTTCAAAGGCCGTTGACCGACCACAAACGATTTCAAAGTCTGAATTGACGGCAAACAAAGTTATGTTGAGTGTTTGGTGGGATTGGAAGGGAATCGTCTATTATGAGCTGCTGGAACGTGGCGAAACGGTCAATCCTCTACTGTGCAAAACTCGACCGTTTGAAAG
The DNA here is from genome assembly GCA_907269105.1 of Volucella inanis. Taxonomy (NCBI): domain Eukaryota; kingdom Metazoa; phylum Arthropoda; class Insecta; order Diptera; family Syrphidae; genus Volucella; species Volucella inanis. The sequence continues at coordinate 137,191,757 of OU026153.1, forward strand.
TAGCTTTCAAGAAAGAGCGACCGGAATTAGCCAATAGAAAGGGAGTTGTCTTCCATCATGACAATGTTAGGCCATACACATCTTTGATGACGCGGAGCAAATTGACAGAACTTGTTTGGAAAGTTTTGATGCATCCACCGTAAAGCCTGGACCTTGCACGCTATGATTACCGTTTGTTTCGATCTTTGCAAAACTCTCTTGATGGTAAAAAATTGGCCGACCAATGAGTCGCTGAAAATCACTTGGTCAAGTTTTTGGCTGATAAGCTACAGAAGTTATCCACGGATGGAATTATGAATCTGCACTAAAAATGGCAAAAGGTCATTGATAAAAATGACCAATATGTACTTGGTTGAAATTGGTTTTGAATTCAAAGGTGTACAAAAAAAACCGTGGAGACTTTTTATATAACCCAATAGTGAAAGCCCATTTCATTCAAGCAAAAGTGTTTCATAACAATTTGCTCCTCTTTATTGACTAAGAAATAAGCATCCTTTATGTCATAAATTTTAAATTTGCGCATTTTTGAAAATCTGCAAGATTCGAATGAATGGAACCAGGTTCATATATGTAGTAACCTTCAGTAGCCTTTCACAAATTTTCACCAACACCCTACTTTGATTTATTATCATAGACTACTTAATTGACTTTGTATGTCGTATAAACTTGGCTGATTTTAGTTAAATATAGTATGGAAGATATCCTGATACCTAAATCAACTATCATATATAGGTATTCTAGGTTCTGTTCAAGATTTATTATCTCATTTTCATATTTTTTTGTGGTAGGCACGTGGGACAAACTAGATATAAACCTAAACTCTTAGAACTATAATTTTCAACATGGCTAGTTACTGACTCGCTGTATTTTACCGATATCAATATCGAGGGAAGATGAGTATCAAGCTTCAATACTGATACTCCATTACAGAAGAAGGTGAAGGGCTTCACCATCAATTACTATAAATAGTAAATACTTTATTGAATAAGTGGCTGCGTAGCTGCATCAATTACGTAGCATGAAATTAAAATCTGTTTAAGTATAATGATTAAATGTAGAACAAACAAGTTAAGGTAGCTGCCTACTTACTCACAGGTTAACAAAAATATATTGCAGTGGGCGTTAAATTTCATATTTTAATATAGAGCCTTCGAAAATGGTTAATTCCACTCAACTAAAAGCATCTAAAAGCTCTGTAACCAATATACTGTCATTTATTTTACATCCGCTGTTTTAAGTAGTTTTTTATTTTTAATTTCTGCCTTAAAGCACGTTTAAATTTTATATTACCACCATTAAGTTCTAACACAAATTTGTCTTGCTGTGCTTTAAATATATTTGTACGAATAGACTTGGAAAATTACAACAAACGTGCGCTAATCGTTTTCTTATAGCGCAAGGTACCAAACATCACGATTTTTCCACACTTTAATGATGCTCTTAGGAAAAACTCCTTGAAGAACGGCGCTTCCCAACCAAGCCTGCAAACATCATGGCTCCTCATTTAACTGATGTGTAACACATAATTGTTGATGAAGTAGTTATTCATATATCAATACATTTAGCATTCAATGACTGATGCAATGCTCACTCAATACGAGTAGGAGACAACTATCCTCTATTAAACTAGTCCTGTTAAGACTAGCTAAAACCGAAAACACGTATTGCATAATCGGGGAATTCCATCTAATTGTGTGTTTATTGCCAGATCCTCAATAATGAAGTCAATCAGTGCAATGGAGAGTTGTACTATTAAGAAATCAAATGTACTTTGAACCATAGTGCGAATACATATGGCAAACGGATAGCCTATAACAGATACTGCTACTGTGACTCAATAATTGTCACATTACAACCCACAAAGTGGGAAAATATTACACCGTACAAAATGTGATGTAAGCTTAAGCTACAAGCACACACATCTTATCCACTTGATTGCAATTTAAGCTGATATATATGACTGTTAAGATATGCCTGATCAATCTGACATCGAATGACAGGAATTCAGCTTTAATCGTCAGATCAATTTGCCAATATTTACTGTGAATGTAACTAGATAAAATTATGAGGCAAGTAGTTGGAACATTTTTTTGTTTATTAGATGAATTTAGTAAAAACCTTTTAGTATGATTTACTAGGTGGAGTGAAAAGTAACCTCTTTGACCGCCAGAATGCGCTGCTACTGCAAAAAAGGTTATGGTGTCTTGAAGTCCGTTCATATTCAGACAGACATACCAAGTTTCAGTGCGATACTGTCTTTAGTTTTGTTTTGACAGCTGATTGTTGTTGACGTACTTGGCATCATGTTGAATATGGACAAAAACGATTTTCGTTCTCTCATAAGACATTATTTTTTGAGAGGCAAAACGGCGAAGGAAACAAAAGAAAAGTTGGATAAATATTATGGGGCAAAGGCTCCGTCAGATTACACCGTCAAATATTGGTTTCGAGAGTTTCGTGGTGGCCGCAACTCCACTAACGACCAAGTCCGCAGCGGCAGGCCCTCCGATGCGCTTACAGAGAACAATGTCAAAAAAATACATGAAATGGTGTTGGCTGACCGGAAAGTGAAGGTGCGTGAGCTTGCACATTTTACAAAGATTAGTACTAAGCGCACACGCCATATCTTGGGCAATATTCTGCATATGGAAAAGTTATCCTGCCGCTGGGTGCTGCGCATACTCACTCCTGACCAAAAACACGAACGCGAGAGCACTTCGAAAGAGTGTTTAGACTTGCTGATGCGGAATCGGGCAGACTTTTGGCTTCGATGGGTAACTATTGAACACCAGCGAACAGAATGATTGCCCGGCAATGGACTGAAGCCAGCACGAGTGCTCCGAAGCGGCCGAAGGAAGCTTGATGGGTCAGAAAGGTTATCGCGTCGGTTTTCTGGGATTGTCATGGCATACTTTTCGTAGACTACCTCGAAAAAGGAAAAACCATCAACAGCGAGTATTACTGTGCATTATTGGAGCGATTGAAGGCCGAAATCGCTGCAAAACGGCCTCACATGAAGCGAAAAAAAAATTTTGTTTTTGCAAGACAATGCACCGGCGCACAAGAGCATCGCAACCATGGCTAAAATTAATGACTTACCGCTCCAATTGCAGTCGCATCCACCGAATTCGCCCGATTCGGCTCCATCGGACTATTATCTCTTCCCAAACCTCAAAAGATGGCTCATCAATAAAAAATTCAGATCACGCGAGGAAATCATCGATGCCACGGAGGAGTATTTTGCAGACCTTCCGGAAAATTACTTTTCGGACGGGGTCAAGAAATTGGAAAATCGCTAGAATAGTTTAAGTGTATCAAACTAAAAAGGGACTATATTGAATAAAATACAAAACATTAAAATTTTTTTTTTTTTACTCCCAAGGAGGTTACTTTTCACCCCATTTAGTATTTGTGTCTAAAAATAGCAATTCTTATGACGTGATCTGCCATAACAAGCAGCGAACATCTGGTCAGGTAAAGCATTCAAAGACTCCCTTTACTTTTTACCAGCTACGAGCGTGAGAACAAACACGTAGAGCTATGAGAATGTATGTATATGCAGTCATTGAGTAAAAAACTAAATAGTTATATATACAACATGTCGTTCAGGAAATGTTAGCCAAGGGATCGATGATTTCCAAATTGCATCAAAACAGTATCCTTAGAGATAAACTAAGCAGTAATTACCGCGAGTTCTAAACAATACATAATATGGCAGCATACGGATGACACCCAATTTAACAGATAAAGTAAATACTTCCCTTCTTTTAAGGATACCGAAGCAAAAAATCTCTTAAAGTGCAGCAATTTCCACATTGCTATCCATCACTTGTTTCTGTTGATAAATAACGCATTGTAAAATGAATGATTTCCAGAAAACTGAAAAAACGAGGATCATTACTAAGTTGTCAATCAAGTTCAATTTAGAGGGATGTGAAAACTTGAAAAAAAGAAAGGAGTGGGTTACGAGGAGATAGGAGAACGCTTATACTTGGTAATGAATTTTGAATAAGCAAGCTAATTGATGGGCTCCTCCCAATCTACAAAAAAAGTAAAACAACAAGATGTTAGGAGGGTTTTGAGCTCCAAAGTCAGTAGTAGTAACGCATCAAGTAGTATCGTAGTCTTATGAGTTCTTGCTCTTGTTCTTCATCACCGTTCTTTAACACTGAATGCAGAAAAGCAAACGCTGAAATTACAATTAAATGTCATGTCATAAAAATTAAAAAAAAAAAATTAAATTAGGACTAAGTATATGGATAAATGTAAAAAAAGTTTCTTAGCAGTCTTAACTTTGACGTTTGACTCAACATTGCCTAAACCTTATCTCTATTAGCCAGTGCTACCAAAAAACTGGCCAAGAACCAATAACATAAATGGCAATGAAAAGATCACACTCTACTTTAAAAGTGCGCCATACATACTATGCAATTTTTAATCCTTGTCAGCAAGAAGAGAAGCTGTCCAGAAATGCTTTGAAATGGACTGAAACACGGAGTAATTAACGTGATTAAATAGATTGATATCCGACTTTGGTGCAATAATGAACACTTAAAACGAAAGACTTTCATGAGATCGCAGAGGATAACCTTCACTCAGAGTAGATTAAGTGATACTCAACCTAAAGGCTTTTGCACCTACGGACTTCAGTCGATAGTAGTCATTCCATTGTTATTGAGATCCGTTCCTTCAATTTTTTCTTTGTTAAAGTTTTTAGGTTAGTTTATTATTTCCTCAGTAAAAAATAACAATTATCTTCGTCTGAGTTACCACACAGAGATTTGATTGAATATTTTTCTAGTGAAATTGGTAATATATAGTTCTACAAAATTGTATTGATATTAATATTGTATTGATATGCTACTTAATAATTAGATAAATAAATATGTATATAAATTATATATGATGATGTATAAATAAATAGATAATTAGTTAAATAAAGTAACGAACAAATAAGTACATAAATAAACTAACAATTAATACATTAGTTATTTATGTGACTAAAAATTTACAAATATTTAAATAACGGATCATGAACTCTAAGTGTCAAACATGACAAGGAAAATAATGTAATAATAATAATGTATTCTATCAAAGACTAGTTCAACTTTTGTTATTTTGTAGAGATCTCACTCTAGCGATGCCACGAAGGGTTAAACATCATTTTTATCAATTTATTTAGCATGATTTGCACTTTTTTTAAACGACATTTTGTACAATACCAATACAATACAACCATAAAGGAAAATTGCATAAAACACTAATTTGTATATGATTGCTTTGTTTTCTGGAGATAATAAGGACTTTCTATAAATAAAGGGATATAAGAGTCTAGTACCAATGTTAGTTTTGTTCAGGGTTTGGGTGATATGATGGGTAAATAGTAGCTTGGAATAGTAGCTTGACATATGGCTCCCATTCAACCAAAATATCATTTATTTGTAAGTATTTGAAGGAAGATTTTGCAATTTTTTGCATTTTTTTCCCTATAAAGTTTAATTTTCCAGCATATATAACTGTTTTGTAATATGGAATTTTGACTTACTTTGCATAAAATATAACCCAATCGTTTTGAGAATATGACCTATATCAGATCAAAACTTTTTCTGTATCAAGTGAAATGATTCCTATGGATGTGTTGAGTGATCGTTTATGTATTCGATACCATAGTTACTTATTCTCAAGACTTGATAAGAAATACTATGAGAGCGCCCTTATCCAAATTGTATGATTGGTCATTATGATTTGTAAAAGTTTGTCTTTAAGAATTTTTCCAAAGATTTTAGGTAAGCCATTATGGAAGCTTATTGGTTGAAAGCTCTCTACTAGACTGTTCAGGCTTCGGAATTTCTATATTTTTAACTATTTCCTATGCAATGGAAAAATAGCATATTTTGAAGAATGTATTAATAATAAATTGAATATGTCTTATTCGGATTTTAGGCATATATACATATGTATATACCTAGATTACACTAAATCCACTAATTTTATCATTAGCAAACCTTGTTCTGACCGGGTCACTTAGGTGTAATGAATTGTGAAGTTGACTAAACACAGAGTTGTGATCTGAACGAAGTGTAGTTAAAGTGGTTGGTTCTGATATATAATAAGAAACACTTAAAAGAAATAGCTCGAGGATTGATGGACTTGATTGATGGAAATGATATAAGTAATAATTAGAATCGAATTAAAAGCAAGATCATATGATAGCTTTACACCGATTTTCATGTAGAACTTGTAGAAGTCTATTTACACAGATAAGTGAGAACGACATTACACGTATATTTCATAGATATCTATATATACATATATATAGAGAGAATAAAAATCAATAAATATTTAAGGGGATTAATTTAAGCCCCAAGTCTTAGCATTGCTCAAAGAGATTTAATTCATAAAAATGAAGTGAACAATAGTCAAAAGATTCAGGAATGCTCTTATCTTATATTTTATAGTGGAGGGTTAATTTCAAGTCAACCATCTATATCGACCTTGAAAGTATCGATAGATAGGCAACTACATATATTAGCTGAACTATCAAAGTTCATGTTAATATGAATCATACTTTAATATCATCATCGCTATGTAGCATCGATAGACATGAAATTTCATTGTATTACTTAATATTTTAACCGCGTTTTAATCCAAAGCATATCATGGCAAACAAACTTCTTCTCTTCCAACAGTTTGTACAGTTCTTCTGACACACTTTTTCTCTTTAAACCGGACTAATCAGAACCAATTAGATTAGAAAGAAGTGACCTATGCACCTGTAGTTAATGGAGATCAGATCTTTTTTTTATTGTAAAACTTACTTTCTTAGGAGACGAGTTCTTTTATACTCCTTGCTTGATTAATTCTTGCTATTTTCAAAAGTTCGACTTGTAAGTCATTCTCAATCCTTTTAGATTTAAATTTAAATATTAAAATCTTCATCAGATGGATGTTGGTTGGATGGATGTTAACATCTTTGTTCGTCTTCCCCTTAGAAGTCTATATTCTCAACATCGATGGTTAGTTGATTTTCGGACGTATGCATTACGTGATGTCTTTTCTGTTTGATTGATTAATTCACAGAATTTCTGAACATATTGTGTCCTTTTTTTAACCGCCTCATTAAACGCATCTTGATTTATTATATTATAGGGGCAATATGCGAACTATCTAACAGCTTGTTAAAATCGTTCCCTGAGTAAGGTGCTGAAAAACTGAACGAGGTTCTTAAGTATTCGAACAGCACCGTTACCAACGGTATCTTGAACTTGTAATTTTTGGTTATGATAGTTTGTATTTGTATTTCTTAGTTCTGAATCATTTTAAATACCAGTATTCGTCCATGAATGGATCAAATTAGTCTTCCGAGTCAATCTTGATAAATTCTAGATCGTACATCTCTGGAGTATGGCTATGGTTAAATTACAATAACAATTTGATCGGCTATTCCGTATTCAAAAGCTCCACAAAATCTACTCGCCTAAGTCCATTTCTATGTATATCTCCACAGGCTTCTCTTGCCATCTACCTCACCAAGCATAATTTGTTTTCATACTCTGCCTTTAAAATCGGCGAAAAAGATTTCAATATCATCTAGAACATAGCTGATCGATTTCACCAATGCGCTCGAATACAAAAATTTATCGCAATTTTCAAAGTGCATTTGTTCACAGGTCAAAAGCTCCAGACGTCTTGCCCAAGTTTGTCGCACTAATTATAAATTGCCATACAAAAAGTAATATATATGTCATCTCTAGCAATCACTGTAACATATAGCATAGTAAGAATATTCTATCATTGTGGATTCATTAGTTTTAATTTGATTTAATGCACAGTTGCAGGCCTTAGAGTTTTAGTGAAAAGTTAGTGTAAAGAAGCTTAACCAGCCTTGATATAGCCTCTAATGGATAAAGACATCTTTAGCGTCTTAGTAGACCTTATCTTATCTCTTTCATTCTATAGACAGTACCCTAAATTAAGCCAACCTGTACCTTTTCACAGGTTGTTATTTTGTAATCATTTGTTCCCACTATTTATCGCTCCGTATCAGAGATGACACTTCGGGGAGCAAACACTAACAACCAGGTCTATATCCCCTAAGTATACATACATATTTCTAGCAACGTGAAGCAAAAACACTGGTTACTCCTGAATTTTATGAAATTAAAAAAAAAAAAAAAAAAAAAAAAAAAAAAAAAAACAAGTTGTTGAACGATACAAATACTCCTTCCTGTTTTATATCAGAGCCACGATTGCATCATTGAAAACAGCAATTATTAATGAGCAATCACAAATAACACCTTTCACTCTTCAAATTATGAGTTTTTTACAGTTTTATACAGATCGGCCTTATAATCAGGTTTTTTAAGATTTCAAGATTATAAATTTAGTTACCGGTCTCTTCCTCATCACATCTGTTCCAATAAAATCATCCCAGAAATACTCCAAATTGCTGGGAATTACTTCACAAAAATACCACAATTGCTACATGAAGTTTCAGTTGCAAAATCACACAACTAACATAAACACACTACCAACATTTATGTTATTGTTTTATATTGTTTAGAAAATACTAGTATAATCTGTATTGTTGCCGATCCGCCGCCACGACTATTACATACGAGTACTTGTAGTGGGAATAAACTGAGGATGGTGAATTATGAAATACGATCTGGGCTATCATATTAAATGAGTATGAGACCATAAGCAAGCTAGACAGCTTCCCAAGTTATTATTGGCGGCGGCGGCGGCGGCGGCGGCGGCGGCGGCGGTAGCGGCATATAGACATTCATAACATTTGTTGCAATGCTTACACATTTAAAATATTTTATTTGCATTAGATTGTATCCGCGCAATAGTTTTCATTGCACAGAATTTTAATGAATTTAGTTTCATTTCAGTAAACCGACACATGCCGAGTGAAATAAACTGATTACATATTATGACCGCTTTTAGCCGAAAAATCAGTATAAATGCTCTTTGAATATGACAGTAGCTTAGAGCGTGTGGGTGCAGAGGAAAAAAAGTGAAAGGTTGTTAGACAATTATTCCGAAGGTTATGCAAGACAACTGAAATTCGAAGTATGCCTAAGGACAAATTTTACTCGAATTGCATGGTTAAATAAATAGAGTTCTATGTAGCTTTAGGCGTGTCGCTATTTTGCCTTTCTTCTGTGGCATAGTTTATCGTTTTTACTTTTGCGAAAGAGTAATATTTCAGCAATTGTCATTTGCATGGACAAATAGCATTCAAAAGTACAATGAAAAATATTTCAGGCTAAGAAGTTTAAAAGACGTCGGAGGTGATTTATTGACCATGTTAATTGAATCCATTTTTTGAATTAAATTCCTGTTAGAGTTCCTTTTTTTTACTGTATAGGGCCTATACTAGTAAATATATATGCGTACGAGAGGAAAACTAAAAATTAAAAATGCGCGCTCATTCTATTCATATAGTAAACAATAAAGACTATGTTTAGTGTTCAATGTTGAGACAACAAAATTAAATGGTAAAATTAAGTAGGTAAGTATTTGCATTTTTCTAAACTAATTATTACAAAAAATAAAAACAAAATAAAAAATTAAACATAACAAAAAGATAAAGAGATGGAGTAAATAATTTTTTTTTTGTGGTCTGTAACGGCATCTATTGAGTACATGAGTCGATTTTATTGTTGCATATGACAGCGTCCATATAGACGAAGTATAAAAAGTCATGTTTTGGCTTAGCATATTAAAGAAACTAGCGGAGAGCATTGAAGCAGAAGCAGCAAAAATAGGTATGGTAATAAATAAAATGAAAGCAGTATACATATAACCTGTCGTCAAAAAGACATAATCAACAATGATGTCTTAGGCAAATTGAGACTATCGATAACTATAATTTCGAGGTGGTAAAGGAACTTATCTACCTAGACTCTAAGATGAACCCCAATAATTAATAAACACGGAAAGGAATGAATCTTTGAGCAGCAAAAACCTATCTTGAGCAATGAAGAATACACTTTACACAGAATAATTGAGATATCGGATTGAAACTTATTCCAGATGAAGTACACATGTTTAAACTAAATATGGCATTCGATTCCGTTCGTATGACCATAACGAGCATGTTTCCAGCGAACGATTTTTTGGAACCAATTCTTCACCACTCTTCCACACAAATCGGCCGGAACGTTAGCAATTTTGCGATGTTATTCCTGAACTCCTCTAAAATTGTCAGTTTGTTGGCATAAATCAACGAGTTAACGTAACCCCAAAAGAAAAAAAAGGCGGGTAATTGCAAAAGCAAAGTGGCCATTCAACTGGATCATTTCTCGTGATTCCCGAACTTCCTCTTCAATAGATCAATCGTTTGACCAGTTGTGTGACATGTGGCACCATCTTTTCAAGTCGACGAAAAAATACGGTCCAATTACACCTACGGCATGAAATCCACACCACACGGTCACTTTTTATGGAGTCTCTATGTGTTGCAATGTGTGTTTATTGCTGTCCAATGATAAGTATTTTGTTTATTGACAAAGCCACTAAACCAAAAATGAACTTAATCGCTGAAGATGATTTTTCGATGAAATTAAGGATTTTCTTCAAACTTTTATAGAGCCCAATCGGAGAAGTTTCGACACTTCAAATGATTTCTTGATGCAATATTTTCTGAAATTCAATAGTGAATATGTTGACTCGAATTTATCCACTATGTAAATGTAAATCTTGACTGATGTTTCGACATTGGCATATCATAAAAAAAAGTTTAAGGATTCGTTTGTATTAAAATACAAAATTGTTATGTTCGTATTGAAAAATTCTTTACAAACACTCGTACATATGGTACACATGAGGAGGTAAAGCTAACCTTAAAAAGGCCGGAACGAACCTACGTTTACATTTTATCAGAAATTTTAAGCTCCATAATATCATGCGTCAGAAATTTAAAGCCTTTAAGATAATTTACTATGTAAAATGAAAATAAAGAACGTTTATGTCAATTAGGTTGGCAACGGATAACACTTTGTATACTTTAGATTTAAATGCAATACTTAAGTGGTAAATCAGTTAATCGAACCATTACTTAACTTATAACGTTTTGCCTTAGAACTTTTAATCTGATCAATATAATTCACATTCGTTTATATCTGATAAATATATACTTAAAATTAATAACTACTCATTAATAAATTTAGGCTTGAAATTTTCAACACAGTTTAGTTACAAGTTCAAGGCTCACTTGGAGTTAAAACTGATTATCACACCAAACTTATTACATTTTAATATGACCAAAACTACAATATCAAGCCCTTATAGTTAAAAGACCAGTTATGAATGAAACATTGTGAAAATGTTATGGCATGTACTTTCTGTAATGATTTTCATCTTCTGCTTAATGATTGCACCATAAACATCATAAGCACCCAGTAACTACATACAATTAAGGTTGCATAACTCTTATAATACTCACAAAAGAACCTTCGTCCAAGAAGATCAATTCCCAGTACTATGGCCTCATAAAAGCGAGAGCCAAACCGCAGTACAAAAATATCTATTCCTAAAGTAAAAAAAAAAAAACCTCTACAACATACTATACCTCCATTCAGATCAAAAGTACCCATACCCATGGATTAAGATAAGTTGATCCATCTACAAAAAAAATATGTTTACTTGTAGCGAAAATGTGTGCAAAGACACTTTAATTTTAGTATTTCAATCTTTTTCGTGAGGATACCCGAAAAAATCAATCCAACCCAAAAAAACAAAAAAAAAAAAAAAAAATGATAATTTTTAGTAATCAGACTTCATAAAAACGTTAAGGAATGCAGCGGTATGTGCTATGCAGTGCCCTGACTCTGTAGCGCATTCCATGTTAATTGAAATCTGCCAATCGAAAGTGGGTCAGTCATTGCCTAGTGATGAAGGTTTTGCAAGTCTAAGTAACCGAACTTTGGTTTAATCCAAACACAAGTAGGTACCGCTGCGTACAGAGCCATATAACATTCCCAGACCACCTCCTAGCATCCAAGTACTTAAATGCTCGAATATGTACTAGTACTCATACTCTAACTATTAGACAAGTCAACAACAGATGGCTGCGATAAATAACTGGCGAACAATTTAATATGGAAAATCGATATTGGCAGGAGGCGCGAATACACGTAGTTCGCGTGCATTCGGATATTGCGTTTTGAAAGTGTGTTGGTTCGGAGATTCGTATTAAAATTGACATTACACCTCATAATCATAACGTAATCTTTGAAAGGGTAATTATAGGAGTGAGTTATGCATGTTGCAAAAACATAGATGGTGCTGGATGTAGGCATACAAATTGTAAGAGCTGTTTGCAATTGTGACTGAACAAGATAAAATCCATGAAAGTGATGAATGACATCGATCCAGAACAGTGATGCAGTGCGACTATGTTCAAGTTTACTGAAACCATACCCTACCATGTCGTTGTACAGTTTTTAGCTTTTGGGCTTGTTGCCTTTAAATGAAAAAAATAGTCACGTCAAATAGTTTATATTTTAGTTATATTTTATTTTGAAGGCTTCTTGCGTGGAATAAATATGGGTGTTTAGTCAGAATATGCGGAAAACTATATTGTCTTCATGCATTTGTTATGTTATGTTAGAAATGCAAAACAAATGTAACCTGCAGAGATTTGTACAACTTATAGAGAGTGCTTTTTTAATAGAACAATAATGGCAGGAACTAAGTTCGAATCAAAATTGTTTATCAATTATGAAGAATGGCATGACATTGTGTTTTGAATACGACTCAGCTGTTTTTGACAGAGTGCGTACGGCCAGTCGAAATTTCTGTGTGTGCTGAAAATTGGCTTCCAAGATATGAATAGTTTGCAGTTTATCAGCTTGCACTAAAAGCTTTACATAACCCACAAGTTATAATCGAGTGGCTCCAAATTTCACTTCTTTTCTGTATGTGCATTACATTGACGTGACATTTTATGGTTTGCGTCAGATACCTAGCGTGTCTGTGGCACCAAATTTAACCACAACACGACGAATAGCAAGCTCAGTTCGTCAATTATAAGCGAATTAATTTTTAAAAAAATACAGCATGGTTTGGTAGTTATTCCTATTAAAATGACTAAGACGACAGATTATTTAGCTTTCAGGATATTCTTTGGGACTAATGACAGACCGAAAGACTCTAAAGACTCAAACGGTATAAGTAAATGAATAGGTGTTTTCTACAGAGATAATTTAACATATTGACACCTCAAACCCAAGCTAAAATAAGATCACTGCTGTAAGAAAGAAAGTCTTATGAACTATGAAAGCTAGAGAGAAATTTGAGTGCTTCCGGCAACACCCAGGGTAATAGTTACAATCATTTTCGAGAATTCAAAAGACCTCTAAGGACAGTCTTCAATGTCTAATTTAGTCTAATATTAGGTTTGTGCTGTTGTACATCTGTAGCTGCTAAAAAATTCCCTTTGTCATCACAAGAAAACTGAACACGTCACAAAATCATTTCTTATGAAACATGTTGTATGTATACTGATAGGAGAAGAAAAACGATGAATTAAAATAACTGAATTGTCTGCCTTACTTAGCTGTATTTTTAAGAGTTAAATAAACACAATTATGCTGGCCTGGTCTCGAATAAATAAAAATCATGAGCCAGTCTAAAAATGTACAGTTTAAGGTTGTGCTCTTTGATACACAAATGTATAGTATTTCTTAACTTTTAAAAGATACTGAACATGGAAGGATGTATCAAATCAGGTTAGATCTTAAGTCGATGACCTTAGATCGATCGATTCACTGGAATCCAAAAATGTATTTAAAATATTTATAATAGTTGGAAGAAAACGTTTATAAACTTGATGGAAAGCGATGCCAAAATCAGGATTTTAATGCAATGTAAATTGAGTAATAATAATATACATATTTAATAATTAAAAAAAATAAAATAAGTTTATGACAATGTTTTTGAACTTTAGGCGTCTGTAAATGGCGAAGTTCTTGCAAATTTAAGTTATATCAGGGAGAATGCTTCAGAACGAATACACAAAAATCAGGGCAATAGCAAATCATATTACGATCAATACATAAGCCATCTCATTTGTATAAGGTGACTTAGTTATGCTCAAAAACATAGTCACTACAAACGGGGTAAACACAAAGTTTTTGGCTAAATTCTGAGGCCCTTATAAAGTTATGAAGACTTTACCAAATGACAGATATATTGTTAAAGACATAGATGGTATTCCAATTTCTCATATTCCGTATACTGGTGTTCATTCTCCATGTAATATGAAGCCATATACAATACTTCAGAATTACGATTACAACTTTGCACCTGGTTATTATAAATTCACATAATTTCGTTGTATCTTCAAACTCAATGCATTCATTGAGTATTAATAATTTTTTTTAAATGTCAATTTGTTAATAAATTTAACATTCAACATGTTCTGTATAAGCATAAGTATTAATTAATATTTGTTAATTTTAATGTTCAATAAGGAGACTGTAAATACTTTGTATGTCCCAAAATTTTAAAAGGGGAAAATAATAGTTTACTGACAAATGAAATGAAAAAAAATTTAAAATGAAACCTATATATGGTATGGTACAATACAATAGTATGTTTCGCATAATTATAATTGAGCCGATTATATGTCATATATGGCCGAATTGTAAGAGAACAATGACAGCACTTACCAAACTATAAGTTATATATATACCCCGTCACGCCAGCAGAGCAGTTTCTTTTTGGAAGCATTACATAAAGGCCGTAAAAAATAAAAACTTTGTTAACGTTACATTATGTTTTTTTCCTTTCCAGGGATGGACCTGGGCGTCAACCAAAAAGCGTCTCTTGCCATCTCGATCGTTAGCTAGCTGCCTTAAGTCGCGGTCTTCCTCTACTGCGCTGTCTCTTAGAAACGTGTCCATCTACTCTACATGATCCAGCTATCACCTTCACTTTTCTGGCTTAGTGATGGGACCGAAAATTACCAAAAGAATTTTCATCTAAAGGCAGCCAAGAGCACCATCATAAATTTTTGATAAAACCTATGTCTCTGGGAACATTAAGGTCTTATTTAGGGTTACTTTTGTTGTTCGAGAGAGAAATTTTCTAATCAATTGACTTTTTAGCCCAACGAAGCAGCGATTGGCAAGAATTATTCTTCGTTTGATCTCATCGCTGGTGCCTAGGTTGTCAAAGTCCTAAATTATCTCAAAGTTATATCTGTCGAGGGTATTGTTCTGTCCGAGACTGTCGGTGTTGGGTTGACAGCATAAACCTGGTCTTGCTTCCATCGCAATACTTGCAAAAGTGCCACATATATCACGATGCTTTCTTCTGATGACGCCAATATCATCGGCGTATGAGAGTAATTGAACGGACATTTACAATATGTACTGTGTCTCTGGAGTTGGTGCGAGTGACGTTGAAGAAATCGCATTACAGCGCATCGCCATTGCTTTTTAGAAATTTTGCCAGTGGCCTTTAATAATTGATGCTGGCGGCATCAGAGCCAGAGATTAAAGAGACTCGGCGGGAAAAACAAGTATTAGTTCATCTTTGCGATGTTTGGGATATCAGCAACCGTACTTTGAATCCAACAAGGTAATGGGCCGAGTCGATATTGACGTCTCGGTCAAATGCCTTGCTTCGGTCGAAATGTAGTCAATTTGACTGACGGTTGATTGTTCACGAGATCTCCAAGCCCCTAATGGATATCAAGATATGGCAACCGGGTACCAGGTACGACAATATTTCGCCCCGTCGCAAAGTCAATTAACCTGAACCCGTTAATCCGTTATCAGAGGTTTTATCGTACAAGCTATTCTTTTCGACAGTACTAATAAAAATGCCCTCTGACCATATTAACTGTCAATAGGAAGATTAATGCAGTCGTTCATAGACCTTCGTGGAGATAACCTAAGCGGCTGACTCGAATATTCTACGGCTCGTTAAAAAGCGTGATGATGCTTTTAATATTTAAGTAGGAAGAAATACGGAATCGAAGTTTTCCTTAACAGATATTGGTCACTTCATAATGAACTAGTTTCAAAAATTAATACCGCAAAGCGCGCTCTTTATGGTAGGAAATTCAGTTGCTCCTCAGGCAAAGAGGGGTGGCAACAGATTCGAGAGCTAAATCTTGGAAAACAAAAGCTGAAAATTCCTGAAAATATTAACTGTGACCAGTTGAATCTGAACTTCCTGGCCCCAAGTAATGATAATCACGGGAAGACATCGAGGGAACTTCCTTTGATTTTTGCAAACTTAGCGAGGAAAATGTTGTGGAAGCTCTGTTGTCTATCAAATCTAACATCATGGGACTCAACAAAGTGAAGCCAAAATTCGTCAAACTGCTGCTTCCTTACCATCTTACCATTTATAACATTTGTTTTTAATTCCATTCTAACGACATCGGCCTTTCTCTCTCAATGGAAGCAGGCAAGTGTTGTCTCTATACCATAGAAATCGAATGGAACTGCAGTGAAATATATACCAATATCGATTTTGCCATTTCTTTCGAAAGGCTTTGAGAAAACTGTCTTATCGCAAATGCAAAAATATCTATCAAGTAAAAAACTGCTCTGTGAAAACCAATCTGGTTTCCGGTCCAATCGTAACTGTAAGACTGCTTTGCTATTAATCGTTGATGCTGTCAGAAAGTCTCTCGATGAAAACCAGGCGACAGTCCTGACATTATTCGACTTTTCTAAAGCATTTGACACAGTTAACCACTCCATTCTTTGTTCAAAACTTAGCAGAGAGTATAATATCATCCAAGAGGCTACTAAGTTCCTATTTCTAAGGGAAGCTGCAACGAGTTGTAGTTGGTGAGGTGCAACAAGGATGAATCCTTGGACCACTCCATTTTTCCATGTATGTTATGAAGACCTTTAGCGTATACTCGATTGGTCAACTAAGAATGTTTTATGCCTAAATACTCAAAAGTCAAAAGCACTCATGATACATAAAAGAAGATTGGATCTATCTTATTTCCCACCAATCAAACGCCAACAACCTTGGTGTAATTTTTAATCGGAATCTTACTTGGTCTACACATATTAATGCCACTATTAGTAAAGTTTATGGTGAACTATGTACGTGTTTTTTGGGTTGCACAGTACTTTATTCCTATCCGCACAAACTCCTAGTTGGCGAAAACCCTTCTTCTACCAATCTTATTCTATTGCTGTGAGATATTCTGTAGTCCAGACTATGGCTCAAGGAGAAAACTCAATGTCGCTTACAATATTGTAAAATTGCTCGTTTTGTCTTAAGCCTAAGAAGATTTGATCACGTTTCCTCCTACTCGAAGTAAATCTGCGATTGTACTTTCGATAACCTGCTTAAATATAGAACATTATGCCTCTTGCACCATACCATGCAAAATAAAGAGCCTGAATACTTGTACAAAAAACTATGTCCTCTTCAGTCAAGTAAATTGTGTATGCTCCTACAAACAAGTTCTGCCTGCTTAACTTCCGAACGTAAATTTTTTGTTAATGCTACTCGGTTGTGGAATTCGCTACCCATTAACAGAAGAATTAGAAGCACTAACCACTGAAACAATCACAATTCGTAGTTTTTAATAATTTTTTTCCTTTTTGTTTTTTTTTTTTTCCTTTTGATATGTATATGTAAATATAATTTAAGCTCTGAATTTATAAAAATTTTGTAAATGAAATTAAGATCGTATTCACTTTTGCCCATAATTACTTAATATAATCCTAAGGCCTGCACATTTTTAAAAGATCGTTTTTATTTTACTATTGTTACCAATATTTGTACTAATAATTGAAATTGAATTGAAATTAGATGTGTTTCGGTTTGTTATTGGTCAGTGATTCTCTTTAGTAAGACATTCGGAGGAGTTTGTCCAAAGATATTCTTACAACTAAAGTAAGACCCACGCTTCCCCGCAACCTTGACAAGAGCCGTTCAATAGGAATTTGTCAAACGAGGAGCTTGACAAGTACCTAAAACGAATGGACGAGATAATTAAACAAACTATGAACACTACAATACCGCGGTATCAACGTACGACTAACAAACACCTGTTCCGGAATCCTACTATTGACCCACTGCACCGACGGAAAAGTAGACTTCTGTCAAGACTCAAAAACTTGTATAGATAGCTAACTGACAGACAAGAGCCGGAGATTAGGACACTGAAGTCGTCAACTAAAAATGTTCAAACGTTAATAAAAGTGAATTACAGAATATCTGTAAGTTTGCATTGGAAAAACAAGGTTCGGGCAAGGTTCTCGCAAATAAATAAACTATTTCGGAGAAAAAATCAAAATGATCTTCAGTGTTTTAAAATAGCCCGGACAACAACAATCAATAGCAGACATTGATCTAAATGAGGCCGCTGATGATGACAACTTCTTTGTGATCGAGGATCCACACGAGAAGGTTGAGGCCATTAGGGCGATTTTCCAGGAAGTATACTAGGGCACTGATACCATTGGCCCGAATTATGACCTGGAAAATCGCGTCTTGGTGCACATCTTCTACATTCGAAATGAAGTAGAGAACTGGCGAGGATTCTAGTTTTACCCGGTTCAGTGACGAAAATATGACAAATAATGTCGTTGCCAGGGAGGGTGACCTACCCACGTTCATTTCGAAGGAAGAACTCTATAAGATCTTCGACACAATCAGAGGAAAGAAATCAGTGGTGACCAATGGTATTCCGGACATCGTGCTTCGACATCTTCTTCTAGAAGCGGTGGACATTTACACCACCCTTTTTACTAATGCAATGAATAATGCACATTATTCAGCGCATTGGAAAACGGCAGTGGTTCAACCTATCCCCAAAAAGGGAATGGATGTATCCAATCCGGTGAATCTCCAGACAATAAGTCTTCTTCCGGATATCAATAAGGTGTTTGAAAAGGTAATAAATAGAACTCTGACTAGGTAGTTTGAGGACAAACATATAGTTCCGGATAACCAATTCGAATTAACCTCGGGACATGGTATCCGTTATGACGCGTCAAAACTGGTGTCCGATGGAATATTGACTTGGAGAAGGCCTTCGACACCGTATGGTTAGAGGGTCTTTTCTATAGGCTGACTAAGATGGGCATCAGTAAACCACTCTTGTACATTTTTAATAATATGCTAACTAACAGACAGTTCATCGTGAAAAATGGTGATGTTACTTCTGTCCTACTTCGATCCTATTCAACATTTATACAAGCGACTTTATAAGTTCACTTTCTCATACTATTACGTAAGCAGACGATTTGATAGCATACAGAACAGGTTCAAGAATCGAGATTATTAATACTCTCTTGCAGCGTGACTTCGATAAGATAAGAAGATTTTACAAAATCGTTGAAAATCAACTTTCAAAAGTGGGAAACAATTCTTTTTAGGACGCCGTTGACTGGGGCCTCTAAGAATACCAGAAAAAACCAACGAAAGTTCTCGATCATTGGACAACACGAACAGCCTCTTGCCTGTCGAAAGGTAGTCAGATACCTTGGGATCTCGACGTATAATCTGATATCTGGGGACTACTACCCCAATTACCTCTACCACGGGAGTGTGCGCTTTGACGGCTTCGTTCCACCGGAAGCATTCCTTTAGCTAGATCAGATAGGGTTGATCCTGGATAGATCAGCGGTCCCGTTAATGTTCCATGTCGATCGGCCAGCGGATTGTCTTAAGTTCAGTAGGGCGGTGGAGAATCGCCATAAAAGGGATGTCGTTTGGCAGCAACAGCATTTCTGGTGGTTGAATAATGGAAAAGATGTTTCGTTGTCGTTTCCGTCAATTACGGACCAGCCTCACTAATAAATCAGAGCTGACCAATCTATTTGCTCTATAAATAGCGATGACCAACTTACATAGGCTTAGATTAACATTTAAGAAATATATATATATACATTGATATATACAAAGTTATATACTAATATATATATATATTATTGCGTATAATGTCTAGGTGTTTGTATGTTTATATTGTGTGTGTAGGTTAGGTAGACTAAGATTTATTTTAAGTTAGATATTAAGCTTTTATAAAAAATAGTAAATTATGTCCATATGCTAAGTTTTTTTGTTAACAATTTTTTTTCTTAGCCTTAAGTAGAAAATAAAATAAAGAAAATAAATATTAATATAAAAATGTAAATAAAGCTGAAAGACATACTATAGTTATAAGAATTAAGAGTATGGGCCTGTAAGTTAGTATAAGATTTCTAAGTAATTTAAAGCTAGCATTTAAGCATTTTTTGTTATGTATGTAAGAGTTAATGATTAATAAATTAAAATGCATTTAAAACTAAAACAAGGAAGATAAATGCATGCCATATGACTAGTATATCAGCTCCAAAACAAACAAAAAACTGAGGCAGTTCAAATTGGTCATCATAAGACAATCAACACTTGTCCTCAAACGCAAGGTGTACTATAATCAACCAACAGGCATTATAATGTATTCCAGGTCTCTTTTGCCTATAAAATATGTTAATATTTTGTTATCAATTTCCACCCGTGCATTTAGAGATATTGTCTCGATGATGATGTCGTTATTTGGTGGTACATTATAAATGGCGCTTCATTGATTGTAATCCTTTTTATCTTCACTTAAAAAATTACTTCATGCATTATATAGCATGTTGCGCGAATTGCTATCCATTCTTATAATCTCGCTCACTTCCAAAAACACGAACTTGTAAAAGGACGTTCCGATAGATAGTATCTGCGATGGCCACTAAAGTTTTTGCCAGTAGGGGCACTCTCTGGTTAGAGAAGCGTGCTATAATCTCTGTCCAGATACAATATTCGATAGCAGTCATTTTGAATTCAACCATTCCTTGTTCAAGACGCGTGTGCAATTTTCTTCAGCAATCATATTGTAATTATCATTATTGTACAGTCTTGAACACAAGGTTCCTACAGAATACAGTGGGAGCAAACATTTTCACACAAAGTAAGTTTTACAAAACTGGATCAATCCAAATATTAAAAATTAAGTAGCAACTCGGTCATATGGTGAAAGTCTAATAATCAAGGACACTTTCTCCTTATTAAATTTCGAGATGTTGTACTACTACACTTTTTAAAATTTTTTCTCGATAATTTTCGATTTCGATAAATAGGTCGCGTATGCCAAGACTTTTGATTTAATTCCAGGTGTAGTTAATTCTCTAATTAATCCCAATCTTCGTTTCACCATTTGCAGAAAGATTTAATTTTTTTCTCGTCATCAACTGGATGACTAAAGACTTCTCTGTGAGTTTTATTGCCCTAACACATTCTTTGATATAACATCTACACATTCCATAGTTTGTAAAGTCGTACACTTCCAGGAAAAAACTTACGCCAAGTCTATAACTAGTAAATATGGTACTGTTAATAATAGATTATCATTAGAGAACCAGGATTGTCCTCAATTATAATATATACTTCTATAATTGTAAAGGATTATTTAAAATAAATAAAGAAAACAAACTTTCCCTCAAAATCTTAACTCTTTTACTTTCAGCTACGGATTATCATACGAAGAAATCGAAAAGGGTCTGCCAACGATTGACACCTCAAAAACAATTATCCGAGAAGTATGTCCGCCATTCTTTTCGGGTGTTGAATGTCGTCCAGGAAAATTCAGACGGTTCGATGGATTATGCAATAATATCGAACATCCAACATGGGGTGCAACTATGTCACCATTTCAACGTCTTATAGGTCCCCTTTATTCTGATGGTATAAACGCTCCTAGAATTTCTGTCACTGGAAGAGATCTTCCGCTGGCACGTATTGTCTCGCGTACTATGCATCCAGATGATGGATATCACGACCATGCTGGAACTGTTATGGTTATTGCTTGGGGACAATTCATGGATCATGACTTTACATTAACTGGCACTCCACTTGGTAAGTTTGGTCATGGCAAGATAATTATGCTGTGAGAAAAAATAAATATATAAATAAATATGTGGTTTTTAGATCCAATCAACCGTAACGATCCAGAAGAGTGCTGCAAGCGGCCACTACACTTAAAACATCCGTACTGTGATGAAATTCGCATTCCAGATGATGACTACTTCTACCGGCTATTTAATGTCAAGTGCATTGATTTTGTTCGCGGGTTTCCTTCACCCAGGCCAGGGTGTAGGTTGGGTAAGTACAGTCATTGATGGAGCTACATATGTTAAATTGCTGCTTGGCACGAATAGTTATTGTTTTAGTAAGCAATTTACTAGATACGAGTAAATGTAGCATGAAGTTGCTTTTATTGAAACACCTTGATGGCTTTTGCCTACAAATAGTATGCAAACTGGCTATTGTACTCAGTGCCAAGCACGCAGTATTTTGCAATGTACCTTTTCCTTTGCTTGAGATCTTGTTCAGGCTGCTAAACAAAATCATTATTATCTCAAACAATTTCTTTGTATAGAGATTTAAAAAGATAATCTGCCTGGAAACTACGAAAAGGTCTTATCAGATGCAAATCAAACGCAATTGATTGCTTACTTTTATCTTTAGGTGGCGTTGAACCTCCACTACCAAATAAGAGATTAAAGACTTTCGATTTGATTGTATCATACAAAATATTAGAATTTATTTCATTTTAAATATACATTTATATTCATTTCAATTCAATAATACCATAGTGATAGACAAATATATGTTTAAAAGTTAGCTTTATTAACTTAAATATCTTAATTTAACCTACTGACCCGATACGCCTATTACTTAATTTTAGTCTTTCAACAAACGTGACGTACTAGGTATGGTGAAAAGTAACCTCCTTGGGAATGAAAAAATGTTTTTTTTATTTTATTCAATATAGTCGCCTTTTAGTTTGATACACTTATTTCAGCGATTTTCCAACTTCTTGATCCCGTCCGAAAAGTAATTTTCCGGAAGGTCTGCAAAATACTCCTCCGTGGCGTCGATGATTTCCTCGCGTGATCTAAATTTTTTATTGATGAGCAATCTTTTGAGGTTTAGGAAGAGATAGTAATCCGAAGAAGCTAAATCGGGCGAATACGGTGGATGCGACAGCAATTGGACCCGTAAGTTATTTATTTTAGCCATGGTTGCGATGCTCTTGTGCGCCAGTGCATTGTCTTGCAAAAACAAAAATTTTGTTCGCTTCATGTGAAGCCGTTTTGCAGCGATTTCGGCCTTCAATCGCTCCAATAGTGCACAGTAATACTCGCTGTTGATGGTTTTTCCTTTTTCGAGGTAGTCCACGAAAAGTATACCATGACAATCCCAGAAAACCGACGCCATAACCTTTCCATACCATCGAGCCTCCCTCGACCGCTTCTAAACTAAATTAAAGACAGTATCGCACTGAAATTTGGCATGTCTGCCTAATCATGAACGGACTTCAAGGCACCATAATCTTTTTTGCAGTAGGCATTCTGGCGGTAAAAGAGGTTACTTTTCACTCCACCTAGTATTTTATTTTTTTTATGTTTTTTATTAATTGATTTATTAATATATTTAATTATTTTTTAATAATTAATTAATTAATACAATACAATAAATAGTTAATCTTAACAACTTAGTAAATATTTCGAACAAAAAAAAACAACTTCGTAACTGGATATTCATTTTGTGTTTTCTTATAATAAAACTTAAAACTAAATTTGTATAGTAATTATAAAAAAATTCATAGTCTATTTAAATTATCTTAATGTAGGTTACGTAATTTGTTTTGTTTTGTTTTTCTTATTATTATTTTTTATACTTACCACCTTGATAAAAAAAAAAAAGGGAACAACCACCGTGTGTCGCTCCCATTGTTCCGATTTGGGTTCTGTTTTTTTGTTAAGTTGGTACATCTATTGTTGACATTCCCTCTAAATCTTAGCGTCATAGCTTGACATTTGCAAAAGTTACGTAGTCAAGAGTACATCTAACTATGTGTGTTGACGATTTTTTATAATTTTAGAAATGGATTTAAATTTGCAACAACGAACTTGTATCAAATTTTGCGTAAAAAAACGGACGCGAACATTGGAAATGTTGGAAAATTGTTCGGCAACAATTCTCTAAGGAAAACTGCCGTTTACGTCGTGAGTCAATCGAAGATGATGGACGCAGTGGCAGACCATCGACATCGAAAACCGACGAAAACATTGATGAAGTAAAAATAATATTAGTCAATAACCGCAAATTAACCATCAGAGAGATAGAGGAGGACTTGAACATTGCCTTTAGATCCGTCCAAGACATTTTGGTTTTCCGTCGTATAGCAGCAAAGTTGGTGGCAAGAGACCTTAATTTCATTTAAAAAAGAGACCGTGTTGACGTCGCAAAAGATATGATTTGTTAGGCTGAATCCGATCCCATATTCATCAAAAGGATCATTACTGGAGATGAGACGTGGGCTTATGAGTACGGCACGCAATCCAGACATCAGGCAAGTGAATGGCGTTCAACAAATGAGCCGAGGCCAAAAAAACCACGTCGTTTTCATTCAAAAAAAAAGGCAATACTCACGGTTTTCATGAATTACAACGGTGTAGTGCATCATAAATTTTTGCCAAAAGGGCAGACAGTAAGCAAAGAGTATTATTTGGGCGTTATGAGACATTTTCGTGAAGCAATTTGCCGAAAGAGTCCAGAACTGTGGACAGACAACTCATGAATTTTGCACCATGATAACGCACCGTTGCACAGTACCATCATTATTCGTAATTTTTTTACGAAATATACGACAAATACCAACCTGATTTGGCCCCTGTGACTTTCTGTTCAATCGAGTTAAAAAAACCACTACGGGGAACGCGTTTCAGCAGCCGAGAGGAAGTAATGGAAAAATCGCAGAAAGCACTGATGGATATACCGAAAACCGAATATAAAAAATATTTCGAGGATCAAGCGCTGGCATAAGTGTGTTGCAGTCGATGGGGATTAATTTTAAGGGGACAATATAGATTTAGATGAATAAACTTGTACTTTGAATTTTCTGAATATATTTCGGGATCAAAGTGGTATATTAACTTAATGCTACCTTAGCCCTACTTAAACTATATAAACTGCCCATGGCTTGGATATTAAGTGAACCGTCTTTGCGCTCCAATGGCGCTACACCGAACTAAAAGAAAATTCATGGTTGCCTACCGATCTAGTCAGATCCCAAGGTATCTGATTATATTCAGCATTAAGTGGCTGCCCGTGCTATTACACGACAGAAAACTTTCACCCCAGAAAAAGGCGTCTGAAGAAGAATGGTTTCTAACTTCTGAAAGTTGATTTTTAACTTCCAGTGATCGCAATATCGTTTAATCTTATCGACCTTTGGATTTGATTTGTACGCGATCAAGGCCCTGAATATGAACTTTCACTTCATCATTTACTGTGGGTTCTCCAAAGCGGAGAATAGCTTATAACTTGCTTTGGCTGTTCTATCCATTTCTATCCATATAGAAAGGACTTAAATTTTAAATGTTTTAGTTTTAACCCTAAAATACCTTCTTCAACAAACAAAACAAAGTTTATAAAAACGCTAAGCTCAATATTAAATTATTTTTATTTTATAAAATGCAGTAGTCAATTCTGTTATGGGTCGTTAGTCGACAGTAATCGATGTCATACCAAAATATAAAATTTCCTTGTTCGGAAGACTGTCGGTCGTAGCATGCTCTCTTTGCTTTTGAATAGAATTTTCAAAATTAAATTTTGTGGGATTATTTCTCAATTTCCTACGTTAACCGTTTTTAGCTGCGGATTAATTATAAAATTATATATTTAATTGTGGTAAATCAATTAAGCCCATCATATGTTTGTTTGGTCCAGGATGACTGAGGTAGGCTAAGACCATCACAATCTCTTGCAAATTTACCCGTTCTATATTGGAATTTTTTATGAGAAGTTTGATATTTTGGTAATATTTGAGACATTCCAAACGCTCATCAGGCCTAATTTGGTGAGTTCAGTCTTAATGCGAAAAATTTTCAACTACACTTTCACTAATCACAAGTTGTTTACTACTTGCATAACCCATGTTTCCGATCTTGAAGATTCGCGTAGTAAATATAATTGTTTTCTGCAAACTTTACAACAGTGATATAAAATTTTTCAAACATTCACCAATAGGATTAGGATTAAAATTGTGTGTGAAATGTTCGTGCCGAGAATACCTGATTGATTCATTTCCAATGATAAAAAAATGCGTATGAAATTAACCGACGATTTACTTATATAATGAGGTTGCTTAGAGTCGGTCACGCTGGAATCAATCTTTTTTGCTCGTTGATGGATTTAAATATTTTTCGTAAGTCTCTCTATTATCAAGTAATAGAACAAATAAGTGTAGCTGTCAAAGCTGTTACTGACGTTATGTTTCAAAAAGTAATAAAGGGTCGTTGATAGGAAAATTTCCCAAAAAAATTGTTAATGCTATAGTTAAGTCAAGTATATATAAAGGATACTAGTATTTAGCAACAAACGACCTAATTGGAGCCGAAAGTTTATATGATGATCACAAGGACGAATGCACAGTAAACCACGAGGACAGTAGTGGTTAAATGGAGGTCAACAGGATTTTGGAAATGTTCAAGCGTTCTATGCAGCGTTATGGTATTAAATATGTGAGATACATCGGAGATGGGGACAGTAAAACTCACAAAAATTTTATTGGTCTTAAACCTTACAATGGCGACCCAGAAGTAGAAAAGCAAAAATGCATATTGCACGTGAAGAAACGAATGTACTGAGTATTTCAAGGTTTGAAAAAAACTCTTAAGGAATACACAAAAGCTACAATACAAAACAACCAGAGGCAGCTGATAAAAAAAGAAGGCCGCAGAAGAGATAAGCACTGTGGAAAGCGTTCCGAAAAAGTGTAGGACGAGGAGAGACTCGTCGACTAGTGCTGAACCACCGAAACCTAAACCATTGCAATTAACTTATAAGCTTATGTTGAAAATGAGTACTTACTACGGTTTAGCAATCACGAGAAACTGTCAATCTCTCGAAGAAATAAAAACAGTCATGTGGGCTACGTTTTACCACATGATATGAAAAGACGAAAACCTTCAGCACTTTAACTGCCAAGATTTTTTGTGCAAATATCAACAATTGAAAGCGGAAAAAAAGAGAGCACTTATGAACATCCAGTAACGTTTGACTAGCAAGTTATAAATCTTATAATACCAGTGCACGAGATTTAAGCATCTGACGACTTGTTGAAAAGATGTTTGAGGGGAAACACCCAAAATAATAACGAAAGTTTCAATCACTGTGTATGGAATTTTGCTCCGAAGCTACTTTTACTGAAAAAAATGTTTTGGAAATTGCTACCTATACGGTTTCCTGCATCTTTAATGATGGTTTTCTACCTGTAATCGAAGTTATGGGCGTCACAATAGGTCAAACAGCCAGGGACTACGATGACACTGAATTTTAAGGACAGAGAGTCCAGAACTGTACGCAGGTCTCTCAAAGCCGCTGAGGAAACGGAAGGATTGATCTATGCACCAGGCATAGTTGATTAATGTCATTATTGTCTAAGCTTTAAACGCGTTTTTCTCGAAACCATGTATTTGAAATTTACACGGAGCACTGACTCAAAAATTAGACTTTGAGAACCTTTTTTCACAAGTCCGCCATTTTTTTTTTAATATGCATATTATTGGGTAGTTCATTATAATAAAGACTACGGAAGGCTGTGTGGCTTCCAGAAGACAATTAACTTTTTTTTTGAGAACTTCACTTTGATGAAAACAAATAAATGTAAATTAAGTCAAAAAAATTTGTTTGTACACTTTAAAGTACTAATAAAAACATTTAAAAATTGAAAAAAAAATTCAAGAAAAAACGTCGCAATTTCTGCCGTCACACCGGACTACTACCTTAAACGGCGACGACAACACAAATTCCGCTCTCAGGTAGAATGAACCATTCCACCTGGCCGATAAAATTGAAGAGATCCATCCACCCGACCCAACCAAAATGAAGAACACAATTCTGCTGAACCGGACGGCCTACCTGCCAAGGAATTTAAGACAGAGGTTAATGGGCATGCACCAACTCATTTCTAAGAAAATACATGCCTTAAGTTTGGAACTATAGTAACGTTTGCCCGATCTGCAAGAAATGAGACGCTCGTTTTTTTGTTTGGCCTAGCAGGACGATTTTCTCCCTCTTTAAACCACCTCAACCTTATACATCTTGTCACTATCGTATATGTATCGTAGTCTTTTACCTTTGGGGTCTGGCTTTTTCATTCGTATCTTCTTATGCGGGCTTGTTCTAATTTTCCGGTGGTTTTTATCAGTCTGAGTGTGACTTCCACGAAGGAACAAATTTGGTTGAGGCCAGATCGCTGATTAGCATCTTTTCGACCATGTTTTTTGGGCTGATTACACCGATGCTGCTTCCCAGCTCCCGTCGTTGAGCTTCCCACCTCCTGCAAACAAAAAAAGTGTAGTTCGCATCGTCTAGACGCTCTAGACGCTCATCAATTCCATTTAGCCAAGTCCTTGATTAACTTCCATCCGTCGTGCTCTGCTTTCCGAATCCCAATGCTCTTGCCACTGCAGTTTCCTCAATTCATTTTCCTAATCGTTGGCCACCTCCACTTCATATTCCACATTTCTTTCATATACGTACTTACTTTCTGTCACTAGGAGATCGATAGCGATTGCAAGGACGACTGGTTCCGACATATATCGGTACGGGCTTGCCACGTGTAGAGCTCTGTGTCTTTGTGCACTGCTGTCATCTGCTTTCTGTACTTCTCTTGTCAGAGTGCGTCTGTCCAGATTTAACAGCCGTATGGAAGAATGGTGTATGTGATTAACACTAGTTGGACCCCCTACGCTTGCCTTCAGTCTGCTTAGTAGCATTGCGACATTCGATCCTTTGCCGATACGGGCTTTGTTGCCAGAAGTGAGTTTCGTATTGATAGTCAATTCCAAGTATTTCACTGCTTCCTTGCTAGTTATTATTTCGGGCCCGATTTTGAATTCAACGATTGTCGGGATAATATATTTTTCGTTTTTTTTTTTTTTGTGGCTGAGTTAAGACCGTATCCATTATCCATGAGTTCACCTATCTCATAACCTAGTTCAGCTTCATTTGCTCGTTCTCCTCGTCGTTCGCCATAATTACCGCGGAGACGTCATCTGCCTACGTAATAGGGTATTTTTCGGCACCCCCATGTGAATTATGCCATCGTATGAGATGTTCCAGAGGTCAGGTCTCAGGATCAATTCCTGGACTTCTCCGGAGGTCATTGCCATTTCTTCGAGGGCCTTTCGTGATATCGTAGAGCAGACTTTGAAGCAGTTCTTCAGCATCTGCAAGAGCTAAACTAGAATATTGAACATATTGATATGTACAAGTGCATTCAGTATATGGCTCTACCTGGTTGAATGGAAGGCATTTCGTACTTCCAGAGTTGCCAAAAGTACGATATTCTTTGAGTAGTAGTTGCCCTGGTGGGCTGTTTGGGCAGCCTTTACTACTTCGCGGATAGCTCTGATTATAGAGTAATCTTTTCTGAAGCCATATTAACTAGAGGACAGGTCACCTGATCTTTTTAGTGTATCTGTGAGCTGTGGATTCAGCATCGTATTTAGGAATTTTCCTGCAGTGTCCAGTATGCAAAATGGTCTGTGTAATCCAGGTCTCCTTTGCTTTTGCTAATCAGCGCCACGCGTTTGCGTCTTTCAACTACTGAGAAAGACCCCTTCCTCAGTTCATCTGTTGCACATGCTCAGTAGTAGCTTTGAATATGTGTGTACAATCGCTTTAAGCACTTCCGTCGGTATTCCTTTCGCTCCGGGGCTTTTCGGTTTTTTTTTAGAATTTTCACCGTTAAATTTGCTATCGATGGGGTGAGTTGGGAAAAGCGTGTCTTTTATGCGATCCATCTTTTCTTAACGTAGGGCAGAGTTTGTTGCCTGAGCTCCTATAGCCTAGTCCCCAATGGTCACTATTAACGTATCAGCAAAGATCCTTCCGCTTCTGCTTTTTGCTCGTGTTGATTGCCCTCTTAAGCACTGTTCTGAATTCCAATAGGACATCCTCCATCGCCTAAGCGTGTCTTTTCGTTCCTCCGATTCTCCAAACCAGGGCTATTTCTTCCGTCCACCAGAAGACAGGGGTCCAGTTTCTGTTGGAGCTAATCACTCATCAAAACATTACTTGCAAGTCGTATGAGTTGCGTCGTGGCTTCAGCCTTTTTTCCTGTAGCATCCTCCAATTGGAGTACAACACCTTTTATTTTTTCGATCACAGACTTGAGAAGCACTTTGCTGAGTCTATTAACGTTCGATCTTGGTACTCGTGTTGGATTCCAACTTTAACTCGTTGTTCCCCTCGTAGATCTAACATTATGTAATGACGGTCGCTGGCCGTACAGTCTTCGAGGACTCTCTAGTTGTCTATTCTTACTACATTAAGGCTGCGTCGTCTTCCACGTAAGTCTGCGGTTAGCTTTGGGCTTTGGTATTGAAGTCTCTGGCGGCCAGGATCCCTACTTCAATTTCAGTCATGAAGCTATCCAAGTCTTCCAGTTTTTGCCAGAACTCGTCTATCCTTTCGGTATTGCTCATTACTATGAGGACATCGCTTCCTATCCAAACAAAGCCTCTTTGTGTGTCCTTGCGCCTGGAATCCAGATATCAGCTATTCCTAATAAGTCCGCAATACAGTTTAGCCTTTTCTTGTTCGTATACTGCTCGCAGTTTACTTTTGATTTTAAACAGGAGATCGTCAGCCGTTTGACTCCTGCGGAGATTTCCTTGAGGTATACTAGTCTTTCTAAACTGGACCAAATATTCATACTTCGACAGTTCTAAGGTTGCATATGACAGCATCTACGGAATAGAGCTACACAGAACTATGCCTTGGTATCCCTTGGTATCCCTTAAAAACTCTTCAGATTATGCAGAATCACGATGGGGAACGCTCGTTTCATTGTAAAGGTGAAGGTTGTGAACAATCTCTGCGAGACTTTTGAAATCATAAAAAGATATAAGCAAGGTGATCTGCTGTCATATAACTTCTTCAAAATCATAGTTAAGACAATTGTGTGAATTCAACACCAGAGGCACAATTTTCCGAAAGTCTGACATCATTGCCATTGACATCATTCGCAAAACTCAGCAAACTGTCTCGGTGAATTTGGAAATATTGGAAAAGAAATATAATTTGATTTGGTTGTAAATGAGGAGAAAATTTAAAATATGCTGTCAACAAAAAGGGGTAAATAACATCGACGAATCGGACAAAACGTCACAATACGTCAGGGACTTTATATCCCTCTAGTTCGCTACTAAATCTGATAACGACATTTCATCAGAAGTCAAATCCTTTCCAATCCATGCTCCTTCAGCAAAGACCTTTTCAAGAAACGTTAAGAAAGATCTTAATCATCGCAGTCCTGTTTTAAGATGCAGAAGCATGAACATTAGCTAGGGTAGATGAAAATATTCTTTACCGTTTCAAACAAAAAATTCTTCGAGTGATTTTTGGCCTCGTTTGAGTTGATGGGCTTTGAAGGAGAAGATTTAACAACAAATCTACGAGCTATAGAGTGACATTGATGTGGCCCAAAAATTACATGTTAGCCGCCTTAGATGGTTGGGGATATATAGGTATATAGAACAAATGAACACCAACATTCCAGCGGAAGAGTCTTTGCCTCCAATCCGGAGGGACAACGCACCTCATCTTAGGTGGCGCGCGCGATAGAAAGAAGACCTCAACCATTTTTTGTGGACAACTGAAAACAATTAGTGAGAGACCGCGCTATCTTTAGATGCCTTCAATCTGTGGCTTAGGTCCATCCCAGACTGTAGCACCATCTAAGTAAGTAAATAAATAAGTTACCCTAAACTCCAATCTGAAAAAATAGGCCACTTCTTGAACTTGCAAGGAACAAGAGTTATGAAAGCCGACTTCATTAGCGAATTTGATTTTTTTAGGGCATAAGCGCTTTGAAAGTTTCATATATGTTGGAAGATGGAGCCTCAGTTAGCAAGCTAACAAATTACGTAGCCGTGTCTGCAATGCCTTATGGATTGGCCTATATGCACGCTGGTATTATCCTCCTGGAAGACCAAATTCTGATCAGAATAATAATTTGATGCAGACTGTACTTCCAACTGTTCATGTGGGATGCGGAATTATCGGATTAGGGCTTTCTTTGCTTCCAAAAGTGTCCTATCCTCCTTTCGTCGTGGAAGATATCTAACTATATAATTAGCCTTTCAGGCTTTTGGTTAAACAATTTTTTGTAATGAAGCTACTCTTGTCTATTTAAAATCCAAAGTTACATAGCTTCTATATAAGCTATTTAACAATTTTAAGGTTGATTCCAAGTCTGCTCCAATTAGTACAATTTGATGCTGCCCTCTGAACATTTCACTTCTGTAGTCATTCATTGGTAGTTGGATACACTTTGCAATTGTAATTGTCTTTGTTCCGTAAATATTTTAACCGACACATCCTGATATTTATTTTATTCTATTATGCATTTTTATTTTGTAGGTTCTCGGTCTCAATTCAACACTTTAACTGGAGTCATTGATGCCAACACAGTTTACGGAGTAACTGAGAAATTTTCCCGAAAGTTACGTACTGGCTACGGTGGCCTCATGCGTATGAATCCAGTCTTCCAAGAATATGGACTTAAAGATTTGCTTCCATTAAAGCTAGACGTCCCCGACGAAGGTTGTACAAGACCCAACAAGAGTATGTTTTGCTTTGAAGGCGGTGAAATTCGTGTTAACGAACAACTTGTTCTCACTTGTATGCACACACTTATGGCGCGAGAACACAACCGGCTGGCTACTGGCTTAGCTGAAGTCAATAAACACTGGGACGATGAAACACTGTTTCAAGAAGCACGTCGCATCAATATTGCCATAGTACAACACGTAACATTCAATGAATTCCTTCCAATTCTACTGGGCAAAGAAATTATGGAGAAATTCGGTTTGGTACTTCAGAAGGACGGCTATTGGGATGGCTATGACCCAAAGGTCAACCCTGGCATCATTGATGCTTTCGCTGGTGCTGCTTTCCGATTTGGTCACTCACTTCTACCAACAGCAGTTGAACGATGGTCCAAGGCACACAAATTCATTGCCTCAAAGAGATTGTCAGATCTGATTCGTCGTCCATATGATTTGTACCGCGCGGGTGTTTTGGATGAATACTTTATGGGCTTGATGAATCAAGTTGCTCAAGCTATGGATGATTCAATTACCCAAGAAGTCACGAATCATTTATTTAAAAAGGAAGGTGCAAGGTTCGGCTTGGATTTGGTTTCGTTTAATATGCAACGCGGTCGTGAGTTTGGTTTACCTGGCTACATGGAGTTCAGAAAGTTCTGCGGTCTGCCGACCTCAAATACGTGGGAGGAAATGTTCGGTTCTATGCCAAATGAGACAATTATTCGTTACCAGAGTATCTTTGAGTGAGTTCTCGTGTTACTTGTTAGTTGATTGAAAATTTGTATTAATTGTGTTTCTTTTTTTTTTCTTTTTTCCATTATGTTAGACATCCAGCTGATATTGATTTATGGTCTGGCGGTGTATCTGAAAAGTCTTTGCCTGGTTCAATGTTAGGCCCGACTTTTGCATGTGTGATTGCGACACAGATGAGCTACGTTCGACGTGGTGATCGTTTCTGGTATGAACTGCCAAATCAACCATCGTCATTTACTCCCGAACAGTTACAGGAAATTAAAAAGGCGAAACTTTCACGCTTGATTTGCGACAATACGGATTTGATAGATACTGTTCAAATTTACCCTATGGTGCTACCTGATCACGAAATGTAAGTAAAATTGTTTGTATTCCTCTATTTTTTTATTTTTTTTATTTTTTATTCCTTGTGTAGCAATCCAAGAGTACCCTGCAAAAGTGGAGTGATTCCATCAATAAATATTTCGAAGTGGGCAGATTATGGTGGCTCGGAATACTCACCTCCTGCATATGTAAGTCAAGCCAATCTTTATTTTTACATTTTAAAAATAAACTAACGCTGAATTATAGATTTCATTTAGTATAGCTGCTCGTTTATTATAATTTTAGCTTTCTGAACATATGTAAGACACTCAAGTTTTTTTCTTTTTTTGAGGGTGTTTTCAAAAAAATATGTGAAAGCAGAAAGCAAAATACCTTCGGATATCCACATCTATGTTCTGAGCATACCTATTTAGTCAAATTTTTTTTTTTTTTCACTGATCAAAAAACACCAAGAAAAAATGTTAAAACGTGTTGAGTCAAACAAGAATTACTATTCACCCAAACTATCATACTATTTATGCATATTTAAGAATTCATTATGTTATTCAGACGATTAAGGTGCGCCTCAAGTTTTCTTAATACTTGTATGACTTGTCTTGGGTGAAAGAATTCTACATAAAGTATTTGAGAATGATATTTACTCAATTCAGAGATCTGCAATATTCCGGAGAACTCGCAATATTTTCTTGCATTTGAAATATTCCGGATATTCGCTCTGTACCTTGGTTAAAGCAAGGTACTGGTCTGAATCCGATGATTTCTTTTACGGAGTCGTTTGTTATGTAGGCTCTATAACAACATACCTCTTAAAGGTGCCCTCCAATCCTAGGTTTACGCTGAACTTTTTCAGGACCATATCAACCTCATACCTCTCATACGTTTTGTACAGGAGTTCGTAAATAAAGTTTTTGGTACAGTTGGTGCGGTGTGTGCGCCCATATTATTGGGTATGTAATTTTATTCATGCGGTTTTTTTTTCAAAATTTGAACGTACAATAGCATTATTCAAAGTATTGCCCATCTGAAGCTATGACTTTTTCCCATCTTTCTGGCGATTTGTGGATCCCATCCCAAAAGAACAGCGCCGGCTTGGCAGCCAAGAATGAATAAAGCCAATTTTTGATATTCTGCTCTGATGTGAACCGTATTTCAGTGAGGGCGTTCTGCATCGACCAGAACAAATGGTAGTCAGAAGGGGCAAAGTTTGGGCTATAAGGCGGGTGGGGTAAGACTTCCCATCCACTGTTTTCCAAATAGTTCTTAACCGGAATAGCAACGTGGGGCCGAGCGTTGTCATGATGGAAAATATTGCCTCGTGTCTGGTCGCATATTCCGGGCGTTTTTCGGCTTGAGTTCATGTGGAACCCAATTTCCACCACTTTTAAATAGTGCAAACCACTTTTGGCACGTTCGCTCAGCAGGCGCATGTTCACCATAAACTTCCACCAAAATACGATGACTTTCGGCAGCAGTTTTCTTCATAATAAAGCAATGAAGAAGAACTCTCCGCAAAAACACCTTTTCAGGCACAAAGTTCGAAATATTTGAGTGAAAAAAAATTATTGTTGTTTACGCTTCAAATGAATGACATATACTGAAATGACGTACAATGACAGTAACTTTCCAATGCATGTTCCAATGGAATAATAACGATGAAATAATACAAGTTACGCCATCTCTTAGCAAACCGCTCGAATTATAAGTTATGAAGTTTTGAGTTGATATGAATCTATGTATACGACTTCTTTACCATGTCTGAAAGATACAAATCCGCATCCAAATAAGAACTGCTTTTGTTATCGGTAGCAATGATCGTAGCATATGTGGCCTATTTTCGCCAGCCCGTCCTATCGTACTTGGATAGATAATAGTTACATTTAACCTGGTCGGTTCGATTCATCACTAATTTTTAGACTGCATGCAATCTATTAAAGAACCAAACTTCCCAAGTGCAGATTCAAAGTTAATACGTCCTTACCTATGACTTTTAGTGACTTCCCAATTTTTTGGTTATAATCTAGTAGTGTAGTTAACCTCGCACACAATCCCAACCTTGACAACTACACCCTAACTGAGACTACTTGGATAAAAGAGACTGAACACTACCAGTTCAGTATCTCAAGACTATGAGAGCTTACCTTTAAAGTTTAAGTCCAGTAAATTTCTTATTGACTTCAGCTTCAAGCGTGTATGTTGGAATAACTCTTAAAAGATATCTTCTTTCCTGATTATTGACATTGGTCATCTCGAAAACCTTTAGCTAACTGCCAGAGTATGCATTTCGAGTGCATTTAAGATTCCCGCTTTAAACCCTATTGAATTGATTTTGATATATTACTCGTATTAGTCGTCACCTACAGATACAATATACTCAATAGAGAACGCTAAACAGTATTGTCAAGTCCTTTTTATTTTCTGTTAGATTCAAACATTTGATCATGTGTAGGTTTTCCTTCCAGCCGGTCATCAAAAGAGTTTATTTGACTAAAACATAAATAAGGAAACCATGGTTATGTACGAATAAATTTTGTGGTTTTGGATCTTCTAACAGGACAATGATTCGAGGCAAAGCCATAAGAAGGTAAAAAGATTATTTGAACAAAACCTAAGCGAATGACACCACATTTTCTGGATGAAGACCAATGTTCTATTCGTCAGTACAATTGATGTCCCCTGGGCGTGTGCTGCTGCAGCAGCAAATACTCGCAAACCTAGCACAAACTCATTCTTCAAATTATATATTTTGGATTAAAAGTTAAACACCTATATTTAAAATATTCTAGTATAAATAACATTATAAAGAAAATGAAGATGACATGAAAATCAAAATATTGTATGCTACATACGCAATCCGACTCTCCCGCAATACAAGATACATTAAGTTTAATAATTATCAATATGGTTGTAAACGATTTTTTTTAGCCCAATGATAATAAAGTTAATCTGATGAAGAGCTCCACGCTTTCCACTTTTTATGCAACAAGTGATGAAGAGCTCCACGCTTTCCACTTTTTATGCAACAAGTGAGCTCATGCTACAAGGGACTTAATGTACGCACCAATATAAATAACTCCATTAACGAAAGTACGCTGGGCATCGAAAAACGATGATTCGAAAGAAAATTAATTATATCTATCAAATACATCAGACATAAGAAGTCTCTTGATCTCGCTAATAGAGTTATCCAAGACAGAGCAACCTGAAGAACAGCACTATGATATAGAAAGTAAGACTTACTTATAATCGGAACTGTAGAAATGCACACGTAGGGGAATTATTTAAATAGTATTACTTTACCATTGTAACTCGAACGGTTACCAATGATATCTCTATTCATCGGCTGATAACTGGAAGTATTAATGACTATGTTATACTGCTTGAAATCATCCGCATCATCACCAATCTACATCTTTCTTCCGCCTTAAGTCAAGTAAAGTAGTGGCGTTTATACTTTATTGTCAAACCCGTGTATGTTTTCTCAAAAGAAAAGGAGCAGGTAATTGGTATTCGTTTGGTATTATTGTCTTATACTTGGTTCCCCGTAAGTCGAATATTTGATCGAAAATAGATTAGCTATAAAAACACATAATGTGTTTTCTATATGAAATGAAATACCTCCGGTTATTGTTATATTATAGACGCAGTTTCCCTCCTTCTTTCCCAAATGAGCTTGGAGCCGGTTGTATCAGGATTCAGATTTTTACATTTAAGGACAGATTCGTATTTCGCATGCAAAAAGTCAAAATCAAGACATACAGACACATACATATACATCAAGACATATACCATATTTAGGATAAGTCCAGCGTTGCGGAAAATAGCCCATCTCTTTAATGGACACTTTATGGAACTGCTTACATTATTGGAGTCGCTGAACCCAATTTACAATAGTCTTGGCACAGAAAAAATAAATAATTAAAGTATTGCCAAAGAAAAGAGTCAAAATGTGTTCATTGGCACGAGCGGGGGGGCCAATTGACAGAGTCATTTGTGGCCATTGTGGCAGGCGCTGTGTGTTATCTCGTCGAAACCATATATTCCAAGACATCCAGTTAAGAACTCAAAAAATGCACTCCTTGTTAGTTCCTTTTGATGGAATTTCTCAGTTTTTCGAAAAAAGGCGAGCAAGCGCTTCAGTGATAAAGTGCCTACAGCAATCACCACTTTCACAGCAAGCATCACAGAATATTGTATCACGTATGCCCACCACATTTAAATGCTTAGCATAAGTTATGTGTTCCGTCAGAAAGCAGCCTGCAGACTTTCCTACTGAGGGACAGCAGGAAGCCTGCTAACCTTTTAGAGCAGTCAGGAAACATTCATTTGGTCTGCCGTGAATCTGGAAAGTCATGCCATCTGTAGTTGTGCTTAAATTAAACCCAACTGTCAATTGAAGCTCTAACCGAGGAAGCAGGCAGATCTAACGTAGGTTCTGGTCTGGAAAAACTCTCCACTGAGCCTCACCTAGCAAGTTCATCGGCGATTTAATTTTCCATGATCCCATGGTGACCTGGTATACAGATACGACTCAGTGAATTTAGCTTAGCTCAAAAGTCGTAAGAGGGTTCAGCAAGGCTCTCCGCGTTGTTTGGCTGCCACTACAGATGCAAATGCTTCGCCCCCTCGACCCATTCTTCACAATATATCATAGTTCACTGCCCTTGGGACTGCGTATATCTCCGCTTGGAAGATAGACCCAAATTTTCATAACAAGGAGTGAAATCTAATTTTGTCGTCCTAAAAAAAGACAACTTCACCGCATCCTAGATCGGTTTTGGAAACATAGAAACCAATCCTGAACCCAGGGAAAGTCAGTTTCCGCAATAAGAGTTGTAATGTCATTTCGTCAGATGGCATGTCCATGAGACCAGAGTCATAAGACAGATAGCGCAAGGCTGTTACAGCTCAGGTGCATGTTTTGCCAAAGGCCACTTCTTTTTACACGGAAAATGGCTTTGACAGTACATCCCATACTAAAAATATCTAGAGAAGAAATATTCATCAATGCGTCTAGAGCGAAGCCAGGCGTGTTAGCGAAAGCCGCATTCAGCCGAGACAGACTTTTCTGTAGAGCCTGGTAAAAGCAGCAATTACATTTATTCGTGAGAGGTTCTTCTACCAGATAACCGAAGCATAGGATATAATTGACTTTACCATTAAAGTTTAATATTAAGAATGACACCCATATACTTGGCTTCTTTGGAGAACTGGACGGTGGTGCTCTTAAACACTACATGAGTCAGACTTGCAAGCTTCCCCTTTTTTGTGAAGAGTTTTCAGTTTTGGGAGAATTGACTGAAAGTCCATTTCTGGTGCACAAATCGTCGATCACGTCTAGGGCTGCCTGAGCTTCTGAGCAGACATTCGCTAGACACGATCCAACTTACAGTACAGCTAAATCAACCACATATACTTGTGCATCGACATCAGAACTATTGAGCGCGTTAAGCAGTGCGTCGACCTATATGCATAATAATAGCGAAGACAGAACGAAACCCCGCCATCACATATTGGCCGCAGTCAGCATCCTCGACAGTTTCGGTATGTATGTGGCAGAATAGCAGTGAAAATTATATTTTGAGCTCCCAGTATCTGGTCTATACCTTTTTGTAATAAAACTGTTTAATGTCCTCATCCGTCATCAGAACCGATGAGATATAGCAGATAGGGCGTGTTGTATTATTCAGCTCACTAATAGCTTCATTAATAAAAACTAGTACGAAGCTAGCTTATGGAGCAATAGCGGCCAATATTCACTGTAATTGTCACTGAAGTCGGCATTATCTCGGAAGACCGGCAGTACTGTTTTTATAGCAAGAGATCCACTGGTGATTTGATGGCAAGGCTCACTGAAAAGCGTAACCAAAGTCTACACGTATCTGCCGAAAGAAAAATAGTTATACTTGATATTTCTAAGGCATTTGATAGAGTTCTAGATTACATTCGTTTATTGGAAATGCATTTAT
This sequence comes from Volucella inanis, assembly GCA_907269105.1. Classification (NCBI taxonomy): domain Eukaryota; kingdom Metazoa; phylum Arthropoda; class Insecta; order Diptera; family Syrphidae; genus Volucella; species Volucella inanis. Next base: position 137,231,457 of record OU026153.1, read on the forward strand.
TTGGATCAACGAGTCTCTTCTTCAATGGACTAGAAACTATATTCCAGGGCGTTAAGCTCAGGTCGCCCTGGACGGTTTCCAGATGGTCCGATGCTCTTTTTAATTTGCATCAATGATCTATTTTTTGTAACTTCTAGTCCAATATATTCCTTTGCCGATGACAGTACTCTCTGCTTTTCATATTCGTTTCCGCACTCATGTCTCTGCTCTTCGTCTTCGTCTAACATGAGCCGCAATGTATGTTAAGCTCATTTAAATTCCGTAACTAACTGCATTATTTATCGAGGAACCACCGATGGAGTTACATTTAAAGCTTCTAAAACATAGTCCTGTTTGCTATTTAAAGCGGAACTCAAACCGAAAAATTTTCCATTCTCATTATCACCATAAATGCTGCAAAATATCTAAGTTTCCTTAAGTGATGTAAGAAAAATGTTCCCCCTCTGTCCAAGCGTCAATTTATAGGGCATTTATCCCCACAAAAGTACAACATATACATCTGATCAGGTGCTTATAAGACCTCTCTGTATTAATTAGATAAGGTTCGAAAGCATGCGATAAAACTCATAGGTGCTACTTATATTACATACACGATTGACACCTTCCAACCCTGAAAAAACCTCCAGTACCTTACCTTTTTCTTCCGCTATTATAACCACCAGTGTTCCATCACACCCATCTCGCTTTGAATGCTAAATTCTAAATTCTAAATCTTTATTTCCTAGTCGTTATAACACGCTAACATTCAAAACCAACGTGCATGGGTACCTTTATCTATTTCCTCCGGATTTACTTCCATCTTCAAAAGAGGCCAACAATCGTGATTAATCGTCGTACACAGTGCTCATTTGACTTTAGCCCTCGGGTCAACATGATCTCACGGGCAAGGCAATATTATGGAGTGAATAAGTCGATTCGAAATTTTTCACTAAATTGTAACAATTTGTCTGTTCAAGTAAACACACATAACGTAAATATAATGATTTGTAAACATAGTTTAAGCATATATTTTTCTATGATTAAATGATAGGCAATCTGGAACACAAACATCACATTTCACAAAAGATACACGTAGTAATTCAGAGAATTCTTTATGGAGAATACCCTATGCATATGAGAGACTCACACCTACATAGCATTACTTTCTTTAGACATCCAAGCGCATGTAACTAATGTTTTCCATACTAGAAGTTACTCCGCACAAAACAAAAGCTGTTATCTCTTTTTACTTAAGCCAAGTTAAAAGACGACGGGATTCAATTCTCAAACAAGCCGTTGTGGCTGTAACCCCTTAGGATATATGCATACCCATGTACATACGAGTCGGCGAAATGTCCATAGTGTTGGATTTCAACCACACGAAGCGACCACCATATTATATTTCGGAGCTTGAAAGTATGCAACAATAATTTATTTTGTTATATAGGGTTTTCCAATAGGGACTTGACAGCTTTGAATTCAATTTGTGAACGCACTCTTTCACTAATCATCAAACTGTCTCTGTGAATTTATTCAGTGAACTCAACATTTTCATAATAGTAAAGTACTCTAACGAGTAACGTCTGCAAATTATAAAAATTTTCTACAGATATTCGGAGTCGGTAACTGCAACTTCAAGAGTGTTAACTCTAATTTTTGGTCGTAATTCTCGCCATAGTAGACAGGCAATAACAAGTTTAGTGCAAAAATTTGAGTCTACATATTCGTTGTGTTATGTTGCCGTGCCAGTGAGACAACGGGTTGGTCGAAGTGTCGAAAATATCGCTGCCGTTCAGACATCCGTAGCAAACGATTCAAATCAGTCAATTCCACGGCGTTCTCAAGAATTGGGCATCGCTTGGACCACATTATGGCGTATTTTGCGTAAGGATCTTGGTTTACACCCATACAAGATAAAGCTGACTCAGGAATTGAAGCCGATGGACCATTTAACGACGTACGTTCTCCGATTGGGTTCTGGAGAAGATACGCCAAGATGATGAATTTTATCGCAAAATCATCTTCAGTAACGATGCTCATTTTTGGCTCAATGGGTTCGTCAATAAGAAAAAAAATTTGCGTTATTGGTCGGGTGAAAATCCACATGTGCTTCATGAATCACCACTTCATCCACAAAAAAATAACTGTTTGGTGCGGTTTGCATGCCGGCGGCGTTATTGGGCCATATTTTTTCGTCGACGATAACGATCGTCACGTTACTGTGTATGGTCAGCGTTATCGCGCCATGATCACAGATTATTTTTGGCCCGAATTGGAAGATATGGACTTGGACGACATGTGGTTTCAACAGGATGGTGCCACAAGCCACACAACACACGCTACAATCGATTTATTAAAGAGTAAGCATGGTGAGCGTGTTATCTCTAGGCATGGGCCAGTCGATTGGTCGTCTCGTTCGTGCGATTTAACGCCGCTTGACTATTTTCTGTTGGAGTACGATAAGTCATTGGTTTATGCCAACATGCCGACGACTTTGGAAGAGCTCAGAGCCATCATTGAACGCGAAATAGCGGCCGTTTCGGCCGAAATATGTGCCCGAGTCGTTGAAAACTGGGTCCAAAGAATCGACCGCTGCAAAAGTGCCCGCGGTGGCCATATGAGCGAAGTCGAGTTCCATTCATAAATGTTTTGATTGTGCTTCAAGCCAATAATAAACTTTTTGAAATATCTCAAATAGTTTGAATTTTATTTAAAAAAAAAAGTTGTCAAGTCGTTATTAGAAAACTATATACTATTCTGCTTCTGACTTTGTTGCTGCATCTTGTGTTAAATACACAAGATCCTCCAAGTAGGTATACTTTAAGTTATATGATATTGATGAAACTCTTTTCATTTTTACAATAATTTATATTTATTAAAAGAAAAAAAGCGTAGTTTATACCATTTTCTTTGAATCTGGAAAAGCCATATATCTCGAAATATTATATACCAATGGCATGCTTTATGTTATTGAACAGCCCCTTTTGGGTGTAGTTCTGGGTTAACTGCCATTTCTCGATTCTTAGGGTCGTGGAGATTGGTCGATAACAATATCTTATTTTAATCATTGTTCGATTGCAAATACTAATGAATACATATAAGAATAATGGGCATTCCTTTCGATAGCTTTCACGCAAGCTGCCAGGTCGAAAAGCAAAAATCTGTCACTCATTATTCATGTACTCATATATGTTTAATCTGTTTAAGGTTTTTCGGTGAGTACATTTACAACGGCTTAAGTGAACTGGATGTTACCAGTATATGATATTTTTTGTTAAATACCACATGCATACACATGGGCTGAAAAGTCAGTTTTATAGTAAAACACAAAATTTTTGCAAAATTCAACTTTATTTATCAATATAGTTGCCTTCGAGGGCGATACATTGATTGAAACGATTTTTCAATCTTTCGATACCAGTTTTGTGGTACGATTTCGGTTTAGCCTCAAAATAGGCCTCTGTTTCGGTGATTACTTCTCCATTGATCTCTTTCCGGCGAGCATTCCTTTGAGGTCTGCGAACAGGAAATAGTCGCTGGAGGCCAAATCTAGAGAATATGGTGGGTGGGGAAGCAATTCGTAGCCGAATTCATTAAATTTTGCCATCGTTTTCATCGACTTGTGACACGGTGCATTGTCTAGATGAAACAGCACTTTCTTTTTCTTCAAATCCAGCGTTTTTCTGCGATTTCGTCCTTCAAAATCTGCAACAACGCAATGTAATAGTCGCTGTTGATAGTCTGCCCCTTTTGGAGATAGTCGATGAAAATTATTCCATGTGTATCCCAAAATACGGATGACATAGCCTTGCCAGCCGACTGTTGAGTTTTTGGTCGTTTTGGACGAGGTTCGTCGCCTGCTTACCACTCAGCTGGCTGCCTACTTGACTCTGGTGTGAAGTGATGGAGCCAAGTTTCATCCATTGTCACATACCGATGCAAAAATTCGGCTTTATTGCGGTTGAACAGCTTTAAACACTCCTCTGAATCATCGAAACGTTGTTGTTTTTGGTTGACTGTGAGCAAACGCGGCACCCACTTTGAACAGAGCTTTCGCATGTCCAAATATTCGTGTATGATATATGCAACACGCTCTTTTGATATCTTCAGAGCCTCAGCTATCTCGATCAACTTCACTTTATGGTCATTCGTAATCACTTTGTGGACTTTTTTGATATTTTCATCTGAAACAGCCTCTTCGGTGCTTGTATGACCTGGTGCAGAGTCCGGATAACACTTATCAAGCCATTTCTTTTCATCGGCTGCATTTTTTCCCATCAAAAAGCAATGATAAATCAACACACGAAATTGCTTTGAATCCATTTTTTTTTTTTCACAATACAAAAGTTGCTTCACTCTGAGAACTAATCGTCTGACAGCTATCAAATTTATACACGTGTCTTTTGAAGGTTGGTACTAACTAAATGGTATGGATTTAATTCAAGTGGTGCCCTCTCTTGGAAACGGCACGGACTTTTCCGTGTATTCCATGTATTGTGTACATATTTCCTCGTAGTAATTGACAGTTCCAGCTTTTCCAGCTTTCAACTTATGACTTTTTGAGTAGAGTTTTAAGATTGTTGGCTTATAGACAATTCTTTAAATATCCATAATAATAAAATTCGGCTTGATAATTAGCCACAGTATCAGATTTTCTAAACCAATAGAAATCTGCACTTCTTTGATAAGAATGATCATGTATCAACAAAAATGACCAAGTATTCGATAATGTTGTTGAAAAATAGCTCTTTTTAACATAATGGAGGTTAATGGTGATTTTCAACATTTCATTTATGACGACGTAAATATTTAAAGCCTTTGGCTGAAGTTAAACGTCTATTGTAACTGGATAAAACAGATATCTACTGTGTAAGTTAATTTATTTTCATAAATTGAAAACAAAGTATAGCAAGTATAGCCACAAAGATATTATGAGACTGATCAAGTCGAATGAAAATAAATCTATATTAAATGTTTTTTTTTTTTTCCAATAACCTTCATCCAGTTTAACTTTTTCATCAGATTGTCCGAAAAAACACCCATTATTTCAAAGATTTTTAGATCTGCTGTCGGCATTAAAATTCTTATATCAGCTAAAAATCGAGTAGTTGAGAAAATTAAAATTTACCTATTAAAGTAAAGATTTGGTCTCAAATAAGCTTATAGCTAAGTTAAGACACTTATTTTACTTTTGCTTTTGACCAGAGGGTCTCAACCCATATTCCTTCCCATGCCTACTACCAAGTTGGTTGAGGTCTCCTTCCAACTGCATGCGCCGGCTAAAGAAAGGTTTCCCTATACTGTGTTGCTCACTGTGAAGGAATCCAAAATCCTAAATCACTGTAGGCGAAGAATTCTAACTAGATTAATGTCGTTGCCCAGCCGAATTGTTTTACTTTTTCATTCATACTCCGTCAATGCATACGGAGAATTTTTACTGAAAGCAACTAAGAGAACTTTCATCTACTCTTGAAAGAGTCCAAGTCTCTGCGTCTTACCATACAACCAGAAGTACTATATATAAAAGATGGAAATCTTGTGTAATGATTTTTTTGCTGATTGGTTTTTCAGTGTTCTATTTTTGACAGTTCACGCAAGATTTTTGACATGTGTCAAAGTCTGACATGCTCAGTTAGCCTTGCCATTTCATCATGAAAAGACATACATCCAAATAATGCCTAAAACTTATTGAATTTTATTATCAAAATTCGTGCTCTATGAAAAATGTTTTTCTCGCACTTCGCCCATTTTAAGGTCTGCATTATCGAATTACTGAGTAAGTAATTCAAAGCGTTGTGATCAAATTTTGTACCAACTTTACAATATTTGACATAAAGCCACCTACCCGTGCATACAGAGGAAAATAGTGCTGCTATATACGCCAGTGTTAATGAAAACCGTGATTCGTCCGTTTGTCGCATCAATTGGCAATTGGGATTGTTTAACTCAACTACGTGGAAGATTTAACGCAAGGATCTTAGTCTAAAACTTTTAAAAATACAGCTCCAGCAAGAACTGAAGTCGAACGATCTGCCACTGCGTCGAATTTTCGGTGAGTGGAGTATGATTCATTTTTTTATCGAAAAATTCAATTCAGCGACGAAGTTCATTTTTTGTTGAATGGGTATTTTAATAAACAAACCTGCCACATATCATCCGATGAGCAACCTCAGGCAATAGAAGAGCTGTCAATGCACCCGGAAAAATCCACTGTTTGGTGCGGTTTACGGTTCGGCGGAATCATTGGCCCGTATTTTTTCAAAGATAACAGTGAGAACAACGTTATCGTCAATGGCGTCCGCGTTTAATTATTTTGACCTTTTTTTGAAAAAAATTCATGAGCTGAACCTGGTTGTCAGTCTTGTTCCGTCTGTGGAACAAGATATAATAGAGTTCTAGTTCGGAGAGGATTTTTTTTAAAATCATTTTTTCCCACAATAAAAGTCGAACTCGTTTTATATAAATTCGAACGGAACATTATGGTCCTTCGCGAGCCGAATTATCGATTAAAAAAAAAAAAAAACTCGAAATAAGTGTTAAAATAAGTGATTTTGGAGGAGGGAATAAATTATCGTAACGGACGGAGGCAATGGATGTATGCGTAAGGAATTAACGTATAAATCATTGACATGGAGAACATAAAACCTGTAGGAACAGGATCGTATGAGTAAGTAGTATACAAACACACAGGTATATTTTTTACTACCCCAGTCTGTCGCCGAGTAAGCATTTTGCATCTGGCATTCTGACTCGGGGTTAGTTTACTTTTATAAGTGAACTTAAGTGGTGCCCAGTAGCGCCAAAAATAGAAAATAAAGTAAGGTTTTGGAGAAATAGATATAGAAAGATTTAGCAAATAGAAAAAGGATATATCAAATAGGAGAAAAAACGGAATACAGGATGTACATAAGCAGAAAGAAAGGTTAAGTTTATTACATATAAAATAAAAATGGAATTTCACATCAGGAAAAGTGTAACAAAGGGAATATGTAAAAATAAATATAGCGTTTTGTATTGCGTATACACACACAGGATACACAGTAGTGAAAATATAGGAATATTTTTTACAAAGATTGTTGTTAACAGGAGCGACAAGAGTTTTTTCGGGTGTTTCGTTCGTACATACAATGCGAGTGATAGCTGGAGGAGTAAACAGAAGTTTTATTTCGTTTTGCATATGCATACTACGCAACCGGTTTGGTGATCAAAAGGATTATTTTTGTTGTTGCTGTTGCCGCTTATGCATACAAAGGAATATTTTTTGCTGTTGTTGCTCATGTATACCGTGCAACCGGTTTTATTGAATGTAGCTAAATACTTGTTTTGTCTTGTTACGCACATGCATACTACGCCAGTAAGGGATGTTTGTCACTTTTTTTGTTGCTTGTTCATACAGCACATAGGTATTTCACGGACGATTATTCAGTCAACATGGGAATTTGCTTATTGGGTTAATTGTGTTTAAGTTAGTACATGGGGTATTGGTTTTTTTTTTTTTTTTTTTTTCTTGTATTACATAGGAATATTTTGTTTTGACGTTGCTGTTGTTTGTATATACAATGCAATCGACAGTTTTGTTGTAAACAAACATAAAAATTAATAATTGCATTCTAAGACAGGATAAGGTTGTTACGTGTGAGCATCAGGAGAAGCGTGGAACACAAACATAAATATAAATACCATAAGCAATTTTCTCAAACAGGAAATAAGAAAAGTTTAAAGAGTATGAATAGGAGTGTTTCGTGGGAGCACAAGTAGTGCGTGGACCAGAAGAAAGGGAAGAATAGGCTAAGAAGCCAAGATTCGAAATTTCAATAGGAAATATAAATGTATTGGATGTATAGAAGGAAGCATACGTCAAGGAGAGGAACACGAGTGCGACGGAATGCTTCCATGAGATAAGCAATTTAAAAACTTACAGAGAACAATAACACGTGTTGCAGGATTTGCCAAATCGGAGGAAGTATCAAGTGTCTCCCAAAAGGTATTGCTGCTTCGAGCAGACAGGTTGGTCCAGCAAGGCCAACGAATTGCTGCTGGAGCTAGTGCAGAAGCTGGAACCAAGTAAGAACTGAAAATAGCTATATAGGCTATAGAGAATGAATATTTCGAGGCGGCGGAAATATTCGGTAAAAGAATAAATGTTTTAAATAGGGAGAAAGAATTGAACGAGGCTCGTTCGTCGCATGAGGAAAAACTCCAGACAGAGTTGAGGATGTACTGGCTCGTCCCGTCCAATTTGACAACCACCTCTGGAAAAAATATCGAAAACAAACACACCTGAGTTTCAAACTACTACACCACCCGCCCGCGCCCTAGAGAAAACCAGTAAAAGGGTATTCATATCCCCTTAGTACGCGCGCGGTATTAAAAAAAAAAAAAAGAGGGGTCGGCCGATGAATGTAAGCCCGACATTGCCAAAGCAACAGAACGACGTAAAAAAGTAAAAGATACCTGGAGGGAATTTGATGGGTCGTTGTTGAAATGGATAGTGTTCAGAGATCGGCTTCATATCTGAAGAAATCGGAACTGACAGCAGGAAAACTTATCGGAAAGAATCGGGAGCATCTTCACGCACAGGAAGTGGAGGACTTAACCATATCAGGAATCAATGTGAATTATGCAACAAGGAGCATCCACTCTATTATTGTCCGAGATTTACGGCTTTAAATCTTAATGTTCGGAGGAATTTTGTATTCAGGAGGAAAATGTGCCCAAATTGCCTAAGGAAGGGGCACAGAAAAGAAGTGTGCGCAGCAATTAGATGCCAAAATATACAATGCCAAAGGGATTCACTGCATAACAACAATAGCTTAAAAAAAAAGGTAAAACAGGAGATGCAACATGTGTTGACAATGAAGGCAGAGTCATCACAGAGGGGAAATTATTTGGACAACAAAAGGAAGGATTGTGGGAATAAATATGTTATCAGAGGAAAAATAAATGTAATTAATAAAAAATTAGAATTATTAGGAAATAAAGGGAAATTAATAAAGGATAAGGAAAAGGCAGAACAATGTAAATTTGGGTTGGTCTGTTGACAAAAAAGTAGACAAAAGACGAGTTACTACCATGTACACAGTATTGCGATGAGTTTGATTTTTCTTTAGAGAAGAAGCTTAGTTTTATGCCGAAAATTATGGGAAGAATGGAGAATGATAGGTGTAGATTTGGACCTATTCTTGGTTCTTGGATACAGGCTCTCAACCTAATCTGATGAGTCACAAATTGATAAAAGAGTACAAGCTCACCGCTTTATCAACTACAAGAAGAGCAGTAGGTATCGATGGAGAGCCATTTACAATACCATAAACAATAAATGACGGCATATAGGAAGTCATTTGGATCCTTCCGAGAGGTAGTATCTGGCAACCACCAATGCCATCAGACATATTGGATCCACTTATTTTTCAAAACCCATCTAGCAAACCATTACCGAACCCGGAGTTTTGGAAACCAAACTTGACATAGGTATGTATTGTTTGAAGTTGGATTTTTTGCGAATATTATTACATCTGTTATACAAAGAAATATAAATGGAACTTCATTAGAAACAATTATATTTGGAACACATTCAGGAGCTAGAATGATAAGACAGGAAAGTTGGTTTCATCGATTGAATATAAGGAAGAAGACCAACTGGACAAGTTGCTAGAGGAGGAGGAACTTTTAGTGGAAAAGCATTTTATAGGAACACATCAACGGTATGAATCAGTAAGATCCATAATTAATATACCAATAAAACAAGAAATAGAAGAACTAGGGAAACGGTATTGAGACGATTTTAATATTTGGAAAAACATCTTGCCAGGAATGAAGACGAGGAGTATTTGTGTGGAGAAAATGAGGGAAGAGATAAAAATGGGACATCTTTTCTTGGCCACACAAAGACCAGGATTAGGTGAGAAGGTGTATTACGTACCACATCATTGTCTCCCTAAGTATAATCAGATTGTTAACGATGCGGGTTTTAAAACGGATAAGGGATTTTCGCTCAATGACATACAAATACTTGGGCCTAAATTGCAAAAGGATTTGCAGATCACTATAATGTGTTTTAGAAGACATAAAGTCGCCAATTGAAGCTAAGCCAACAAAGAGGACTTTTATATGGATGATTTTGTAATAGGAAGCTACTCGAAAAATTCAGCAATTAAATTAACAAAGGAAATTGATACTATTCTGAATGGAGCTAAATTGAATTGCATAAATGGAGATCAAATAGCAAAACACTTGTGGAAGCTATAAATTCATTTTAGCGATGAAATGGTTGACTGAGCAGGACAAATTTGCTTTTGTAGTAACAACCCCTAATTTTAATGGAGTCATAACAATAAGGAGAATAGTAAGTAATGAAGCACAGCTTTATGACTTGCTTTATGACAACCCTGTTTTAAGCAACCCCATCGTATTATCAAATAAATATCTAAACAAAAATTGTGCTTCACCTGTTATTTTACCCTTTTATAAGCACATTGAATTTTTTTTTTTTTTGCTTTGCAGTTTCACAAACGTACATGATTTGTGTGTATCCAATTGCAACGATAACAGCTACAGTTGAGTGAGTCGCCGGCAAAATAATTGTGTATGAGAAGTCTATGCACACATTTGCAAAATGATACAATAACACATTCGTGCCGTTATTGTATCTCCTGGATAGTTGTTTTATTTTCCCTAAAAGGAATGAAAGGATTTCGTATCTGAAAAAAGGTAAAAATGCATCTCGGTGTGGAATTATGTTAGATCACTTTCTCTTTATTAGACATGGCACCCAGAAAAAGAACAGAACTACTAATTGTCGACAAACTCAATATCTTGGATTCATTTAAAGGCTAAAAGATTTCTACATAGAACAGATATTATCGAAAAATACGGATGCAATGCCTCAACTACTCACACATATTTTACAAAAAGAAAGCGCAATACGTAAATTTATCGAAAGGAATAAGAACTTAAAGAGAAATAGAGTTCGTTCAGGACACAGTGAAGAACTGGATAAGGCTGTTGCTCGGTGGTTTAATAAAATGAGAAGCTGCAATGCTGTTATAAGTGGACCACTTGTAAAAGAACAATCCATAAAATTCGTTCAAATCTTGAACGTTACTGATTTTGAGCCAAGCAATGGCCGGCTTTGGAGGTGGCAAAAAAAGGAAAACATTGGTTTCAAAAAATTCACGACGAAATAAATGATGTTGGTGTTCCAGCTGCATCGCAATGGCTCAAAAATATTTTACCAACATTATTAAAAAGTGTTTTTGCGGGGAGTTCTTCTTCATTATTTTAATATGAAGAAAACTGCTGCTGAAAGTCATCATATTTTGGTAGAAGTTTATGGTGAACATGCGCTAGCTGAGCGAACGTGCGAAAAGTAGTTTGCATGATTTAAAATGGTGATTTTGGCTTGGAAGACGATGAACGTCCTGGGCAGCAAAAAAAGTTTGAAGATGAAGAACTGGAAACATTACTCTATGAAGATTGTTGCCAAACACCAGAAGAGCTCGCAGAATCTTTGGGTGTCACTCAAGCATCCATTTCAAAACGTTTAAAAGCAGCTGGATATATTCAAAAGCAAGGAAATTGGGTTCCACATGAACTCAAGCCGAAAGACGACGAAAGGCTGTTTTGCTGGAACGCCACAAAAGAAAGGCATTTTTGCACCGGATTGTTACTGGTGATGAAAAATGAATCCATTACGACAACCCCAAGCGCAAAAAATCATATGTGAAATCCGGCCAACCAGCCAAATCAACGGCAAAGCCGAATATCCATGACGCGAAGGTTATGCTCTGTATTTGATGGGATCAGATGGGTGTGCTGTATTATGAGCTGCTAAAACTGGGAGAAACTGGGAGACACGAAGCAAAAATTTTCCATCATGACAACGCTCAACCCCACGTTGCTATTCCAGTTAAGAACTATTTGGAAAACAGTGGATGGGAAGTCTTTCCCCACCCGCCTTATAGCCCAAACCTTGTCCCTTCTGACTACCATTTGTTCCGGTCGATGCAGAACGCCCTCACTGAAATACGGTTCATATCAGAGCAGAATATCAAAAATTGGCTTGATAACATTCTTGGCTGCCAAGCCGGCGCAGTTCTTTTGGGATGGGATCCACAAATTGCCAGAAAGATAGGAAAAAGTCATAGCTTCAGATGGGCAAAACTTTGAATAATAGTAGTAGTAGTACATGTTTTTCTTAAATAAACGTTCAAATTTTGAAAATAATATTGTCGCAGATATCAAAAAAAAAGGAAAATAGGCAAATACAATTATTTGTTGACAATGCAACATGTGAAAATTCGTATGCTGCCCCCAAATACTACTAGCATTATACAGCCACTGGATCAGTTCGTGTGGAATCACGTGTGTTAAAGCATATTATAGGAGGAAATACGAAAACAATAATTGGCACTCCAAAATTACCAAACTTTGCCAGATTTCGTAAAATCAATTAATGTTTCAGAGGCATAAAAAATTACCAAGTGTTCCTGGTGTCTTGTCACTCCACAGCCTATAAAAAATTGTTTTAAGAAAGCTGGGTTTGTAAAAGATGGAGTCGTTGTGGATGAAGAAGTATTGGAAGAGATTGATGTGTTCTCAACAAGAACTTTGTGATAATGTGGTTTCATTTGAAGAATGTTCAGTAACGGGTGGTGAGGATTTGTAGATGGAAATTCCAGGAGTTGAGAATGTGGTTGAAGTTCCTTCAAGGAAAGATGCACTTAAGGCTTATGCACTTTAGTAACGTACCTGGATGGAAACTACCTTAATAACAAAACTCTAGATGAAATAGATGATCATTTCTTGGAAACTACTGGAAAATTAATGATTCAAAAGAAAATTTCAGATTTTTTTTCATTAAATTTATTAATAATTTAATTTACTTGAATTTAATGCGGTCCCCGTATAAAAGGAATTTAATTGAAAACCCGCTTATAAGCACTACAATATCATACCCATGTGCATGTGCTTTTATCCGGGGAGTACTGTATATCGCCCATCACTATAATAGGAAAAATATTAATACAGGAGTTATGGTCCCCGTATAAAAGGAATTTAATTGAAAACCCGCTTATAAGCACTACAATATCATACCCATGTGCATGTGCTTTTATCCGGGGAGTACTGTATATCGCCCATCACTATAATAGGAAAAATATTAATACAGGAGTTATGGAGGTTGGGAATTAATAGGGACGAAAGGCAACCGATTGAATTGAAGAATCGATGGTTGGAGTTTTGGAATTCAATTATATATTTATGAAAGCTTAGAATTGATAGATGGCCAGGAACAGGGGAAAATTCAAAAATACATATTCACAGGTTTTCAGATAGTAGTGAGTCTGCACTGAGGGCGGTTTTATTTTTGTGAGTACAATATGAAAATAGGACAGTAACTAGTATTTTAAGATCAAAAACGCGAATAGCACCATTAAAAATGGTGACAATTCCACGCCTTGAATTATCAGCAGCGGAGTTACTCTCAAAAATGGTAAAGAACGTTGTGAACACCATGGAATGGCCTACAGCAAAATATATTCTATGGCTGGACTCAAGTCCAGTATTCTTTTAAATAAGAAAGGAAATAAGGAATTTAAGGACATATGTTGCAAATCGGGTAGCATCGATTCAAGTAAATACGGAGCGGAGATGCTGGCGCCATATTAATGGAAAGGAGAATCCAGCTAATTTATTGACAACAGGAATTTTATCAAATGAGTTGATAAATAAGGGTTTGTGGATGCATGGTCCTAGTTAGATAAAGATGGATCAGGAGAAATGGCCGAAAAGCAAAATAATGGAAGGAATAAATAAGGATTTCAAGAGGAAATGAAGATACATGCAGTATCAACATTTAAGGATTTTTAGAAATTTTACCTGTAGGAACAAGAGCAAATATACCAATTTTGGAGTTCGTTAGAAGGTTCAAACAAGCGATGAACGTTCTCAGTTCGTTTCGTAAAATATTGGATAAATAGGAGGAAAAATCTAATAAGGAAACTAATTAGGGTAACGGTACAACAGGAAGTTGCACCACCTACTCTAGTGGAAAAAGCAGGAGCTATGGAGTATCTTATTAGGAGAAATCAACAGGATAATTACATTAAGGAAATTAAAGCACTGAGGGCTGGAAAATATTTATCGGATAAATGTATAATAGAAAGATTAAAACCAGTTTTGGATGCAAAAGGATTTCTTTGTGTTGGTGGAAGACTAGGTAGGGCCGATATTGATTATGAGATGAAATATGCCGTAATTATCGCTGATGGCTCAAGACTGGCGAATTTGTTAATGGATTATGCTCATCGTGAAACGAATCATGGATGTTCGCAAGTAATGATGCAATACAAAGGGCAAAAATACTGGATACCTAAATTAAGAAATCACATACATAAGCGAAATTACCATCAGAAAGAGTCCAGGTTGGGAAACCTTTTGTAACCACAGAAGTGGAATTTACCGGGCCTTTTAAATTGAAGGTAGTTGGTGGATCGGAAAGTACAAATAGGGCAAAATGTTAGGTTGCAATATTCGTCTGCTTAAAAACAAGAGCAGTGCATATTGAACTTGTGTCAGATTTGTCTAACAAGACCTTCATAGCGTGTTATGAAATGTTTATTGGAAGGCGAGAAAGATGAGAGAAATATTTAGCGACAACGGAACAGCTTTCGTTGGAGCTTATAAGTAATTAATTAAGACTTTAAAGTATTTTACAGGCAAGGAAATGCTGGATCATTTACACAGGAAAGGTACGGACTGGACCTTTATAGCACCGGCAGCACCACATCAAGGTGGAATTTATGAAGCTGCGGTGAAATCCATGAAGTTTCATCTGAAGAAGATTGTAGAACAGCGGGTTCTTACTTTCGATGAATTAGAACATTGCTCATCCAAGTAGAGGCCATTCTCAATTCAAGACCGCTTCACCCCTTCAGTGATGATCCGATGGATATGCAGGCGCTAACGCTGGGGCATTTTCTGGTAGGAGAACCATTAATTTAACCTCTATCTTTCAGATTAGACGGTAGACCAAATACAGTGGGTACTAAGCTCCAGAAAGGAAGGCAACAGATGGTAAAACATTTCTGAGAACGATGGCAATTGGAGTATTTAATCACCTTACAGGAACGCAAGAAATGGCGTAAAAAGAAGCAGAATCAGGAGCGAGAACTTTCCACCAACCAGATGGGCAATGGCAAGGATATGCTAACTATTACTAGGCCGGGACGGTTTGGTCCGAAACGTTATCGTGCAAACGACTACCAGCAAGTTAAAGAGGCCCGTGCCGAAGCTGTGCATTCTGCCAGTGGACACAATTAAATTATTATCATATTATAACGAACTTACAAATGGCAACACTGCCATTTAAGTCATTATTGTAAGATATATTGAGAGAACTCAGTCTTGTTCCGTCTGTGGAAAAAGATAGAGTTCTAGTTTGGAGCGAACGGGAGATTCAATAAATGTGGGGTTTCTTAAAATCATTTTTCCCCAAATAAAGTCGAACTCGTTTTATTTAAATTCGAACGGAACACTCTTATAAACGCATAAGACGTCAGTGTCGATTGTCCTTTTTAAACGATATTTTACCCATAATTTGATTTTTATTTTATTGGCCTTTTTTAAGACAATGCTCACAAAAACACCACTGAAATCCCGCTGGGTTCTGCCGATTATATGGGAGAAGTTTAGCAAATTGCTGAAAGATTGTGCCACCGGTTATGGGTTGTGAGTTGCGCACAATACCGTGAGGTTTTTTCCGGCAAAGCAGCGCCAGTTCTGCGTGGACATATTTCATAGTCAAACGAGTTATTCAGTGGTTCCAAGATCAGACATGTCTCTGTATAGTTAGTCTCTATAGACGCTATCATACGCTTCCCCAAAGAGTTATTTGGTATTGATTTCGTATTCTCGGGTTTTCTTCAAAATGTGTCCCAGATTGAAAATTTGATCACTTATGGATTAGCCAGATCTTAGGCGACACTGATTTTGACCTATCATTTTGTTGATGTACGAGTGAAGCAGACGCATATAACAGGCACAAGTGCTATCCTTTCCTACAGGTTTAAGAAACCCAACGGCTAAAACACTATTTTTTGAAAATATAGCGATTTTTGTTTTAAAATGAAAAAAGTTGTGTTGTACATTTATATGCTCTCGTATATTTAATATAATATTCTCGAAGTAATATTCTTAAAATACTATATTTAATTTTCTATATTTCAGAACTTCCTAAATGAAATTCCCGACACATTAGTGAGCCTCAAGAAGAAGTAAATACGTTCATCGAATCGAATCAATCTATAAAGAACACGTGGCATTTAGCTCTCTAAATTATAATTCAGGCTACGTCATACATACATACATTTGAAGTCATTAAAAGTGAAACAATTTAGATTAAACATAAACCGTTAAACGACAAAGCACTCGAAAATTTATTAAATTTTTTATTTATGGACTAATTTAAAAAAAAAACACTCACGTATGGTTCAATACCTTATCTCGTGCAACATTTTTGTTAACATATCCTGGTATGGTTTTGGCATAGAAGCAAATTTCGCACGCATTTGACTACTCGTACATGTTTTTAATTAATTTTTACATCTATGTTAAATCTATACGCCTTTATCTAAGTCACCTCAAGTCTTGTTTTATTATTTTATTATTTTCTTAATTTTTGAATATTAAACGTTCATTTCTTTTTTTTCCTGTTATTCATTAAAAAGAAAACTCTAGGCAACCTGCTTTCCAATTCGTGGCACATAAATGTAAAATTTTCAAATATAAAAGTACAATACAAACGTAAGAAATCTTGTAATTTGTAACTACAGCCATTATACACTGGTATATATGTATATGATAGATACTGTTTTTAGTTTTATTTTTTATTTTATAATATTTTATTTTTTGATTGATTATATCGAATGTCTAGAGTATTTGTTCTTGTTTGTCATATTACTTTTGTAAATATTAAATGTCATTCATGTTTTGTAAGATTTATATTAAATTTTCATCAATAAATTATCTTAAATACAAATAAGTTAACATGTGTTTGTATTCTGTCTGAATATAGGATTTTATAAGTAAATTTCCAAGGATGAGTATATAAAACTAATCTAAAAAAGTACGTCCGTATGAACTTCAACAAATTTAAGAAACAAAACAATGAAAGTCGAAACATGCTCAGAAGACAAATCCCCAAGAATATCCCATAAAATATATATAAAAAATATTTGTCTCAAATTTCAAGCTAATATACTAGGTGGAGTGAAAAGTAACCTCCTTGACCACCAGAATGAGCTGCTACTGCAAAAAAGGTTATGGTGCCTTGAAGTCCGTTCATATTTAGGCAGACATGTCAAATTCCAGTGCGAGACTGTCTTTAGTAACTGTAGTAATTTCTACAGTTCCAGCCATCGCTTCTGCCACAACTTGCAGCCAAATTGGTTACTTGTCATCCGCATTGCCCTTCCAATGAAGCCTCGCCGTGTAAGACCACATGTGCACAGCAACAAGTAAGCACATATTTGCCAGGTATGTACCCAAATACTAGGTGGAGTGAAAAAAGGTTATGGTGCCTTGAAGACCGTTCATATTTAGACAGACTTGCCAAGTTTCATTGTGAAACTGTCTTTAATTTTGTTTTGACAGCTGACTGTTGTTGACGTGCTTGGCATCATGTTGCGTATGGATAAAAAGGATTTTCGTTCTCTCATAAAAAATTATTTTTTTAGCGGCAAAACGGCGAAGGAAATAAAAGAAAAGTTGGATAAATATTATGGGGCTAATGCTCCGTCAGATTACACCGTCAAATATCGGTTTCGAGATTTTCGTGGTGGTCGCAATTCCACTACCAATCAAGTCCGCAGCGGCAGACCCCCCGATGCAGTTACAAAGGATAATGTCAAAAAAATACATGAAATGGTGTTGGCTGACCGGAATGTGAAGGTGCGCGAGCTAGCAGATACCACAAAGATTAGTACTGCGTGCATACGCCATATTTTGGGCAATATTTTTCAAATGAAAAAATTGTCCTGCCGCTGGGTGCCGCACATGCTCACTCCTGACCAAAAATACGAACGCGAGAGCACTTTGGACTTGCTGATGAGGAATCGGGCAGACTTTTGGCGTCGATTGGTAAATGTTGAGCACCAGAGAACCGAATGAGTGCCCGGCAATGGACTGAAGCCGGCACGAGGCGGCCGAGGGAGGCTCGATGGGTCGGAAAGGTTATGGCGTCGCGATTACTGTGCATTATTGGAGGGATTAAAGGCCGAAATCGCTGCATGACGGCCTCACATAGAGCGTTTTTTTTACGGCTCTAATTGCTGTCGCATCCACCATATTCGCCCAATTTGGCTCCCTCGGACTATTATCTCTTCCCAAACCTCAAAAGATGGCTCATCAATAAAAAATTCAGCTCATGCGAGGAAATCATCGACGCCACGGAGGAGTATTTTGCAGAATTTCCGGAAAATTACTTTTCGGATGGGAGCAAAAAGTTGGAAAATCGCTGGAATAAGTGTATCAAACTAAAAGAAGACTATATAGAATAAAATAAAAAAACATTTAAAGAAATTTTTTTTTTCATTCCCAAGGAGGTTACTTTTCACCCCACCCAAACCTTTCTGAACTACTTCGAAATAAAACCATAATCTACTAATATTATTCTGTTCTCAAAGAAAGCACAAACAAATGTAGCAAACCATTAAATGAACCTATTTAACAATCGCCATATTACGATGGCGGTCCCAGAAGTACCCAACTCAATAAAGAGAACACAAAAACTTTAGAAAAAAATTTATTTATTTTTCAACATATTCGCCTTTTAGCTCTATACACTTTTCCCAGCGATGTTCAAAAAGTTTGATACCCCTTTTTTTAAATTGGAGCTGTCTTGCTCCTCAAAATAGCCATTAACTGCCGACATCACTTCTTCATCGTTGGAAAATTTTTGACCACTAAGCCATTTTTTCAAATTTGGAAACAGAAAATAATCCGAGGGGCTAAGTCTGGCGAATGGGGTGCACGAGGTAGTAATTCAGGCTTAATTTTGGCCATTGCAATAACGAATTTGTGAGCTGGTGCATTGTCTTGATGAAACAACACTTTCTTCTTAGCCAAATGCGGCCGTTTTTGCTTGATTTTTTCGCTCAAACGTTACAATAAGTTCGCATAATACTGGCCGCTGATAGTTTTTCCTTTTTCAAGATAGTCAATGAAAATTATCCGACACGCATCACAAAAAATCGACGCCATGACCTTGCCTGCAGATGAAAAGGTCTTCGCCTTCTTTTGAGCCGCTTCTCCCTTTTGAATCCATTGTTTTGATTGTTCTTTTAACTCGGGTGTAAAGTGATGGACCCATGTTTCATCCATTGTTATGAAACGGCTCAAAAACTCTGCTTTGTTGCTGTGAATCTTCGCTAAACACTCAATTGAAACATCTTCACGACACTGTTTTTGCTCGAGTGTGAGCAAACGCGGCACCCATCTTGCACACAGCTTTCTCATGGCCAAATTTTCAAATAATGTGTGATGTACCGCACTTTTTGTGTCTGCTAGCTCGCACACTTTCAGTCGACGATCATTCACTTTGTGGATTTAATTCACCATTTCTGGAGTCGTCACCTCATTTGGTCGACCACTGCTATGCTCTTCTTGGCAGCTCGTACGGCCTCGTTTAAACTCAGCAACCCAAAATTTTTCTGTTGTAAAGGAAGGAGCAGACTCAGACCAGAGTAAAATTCAGTTCAGCTTTTATATTAGCTGGGCTGAGGCCTTTCAAATAAAAGTATTGTATCACATAACGATGACCAATTTTCTCCATTTTCACAAATTCACTGACAACGTTCACTATTGATGGCTGCCAAACAAATACTAAACAACGTGGCGCTTTCAAACTTGATACATAATATATGCTTTATAGATTTCGTACTTTCCAACACAGTGATATTTTCAAAGAATTACTGCCATGACTTGGTCAGGCCGGATACTTCTGGGTCTGCCCTCGTATCTTAATTTATTATGGAAGTGGAATCGCTGCAAAAGCATTGTTTTATTTCAAATTCTGTAATTTGCCTTATGACAGGTTTTTGGGCTTAGGATAAGGCGAATTTTTTACTTAAGAAATTTTTAAATAACAGTACAAACGTCGACCATATTAGTCATTTCTTCCATCGGGCACGACTCAAGGAGAGGGATCGTAGCAGCATGAACATACATATGTATAATACGTAGGTTTGATTTGTTCTGAATTTGTTCAAGAAGTAATAAGCATTCGCAATCAGATTTAATATTATCAGCGAAAATTTTACTATACATGATAGGGACCAGATTAAATATTGAGCATGGTGTTTCCAGAAATTAACAAAATGGGTACATCATCAAAAATTCACTGTCGAGGTCGATCAACGGGAAAAGCTATGTCTGATATCTGGGAACAGAAACGACCTTCGTGTGCAATGCGCTATAAAACATGACAGGTAATGAAATACAAACGATCCACGGCAACAATACATCTGCTGTACGATCCCTGGAGTGATGGTAAATATAATCGACCTGAGAAAAAACAATCTAGGTAGGGTATAAGTTAAATATTTATTTGTTATTTTCTATTAAAAACAAAACAACTTTATTTGTTCCAGTGAAACTAAAGACTAATTTACATGAATAATAAATAATAATAATAATACCTAACCTATATTGTGTTTATTCATCAAAGCGCTGATTCGGCGGAACAGAAGCCCCCATGCAGAATTGAGTATGTTGTTGCTGAGATGTCCATGGGAACGGAATTTGGAATTTTGTTGTTTACCTATTGTAAACTTATATTGTATGTTGTTAACTCCTCCCTTCTTAAATGAGAATGTCATCATTCTTAAAAAAGTGGGATTTCGTTTATTCTATTGTTCTCTATTGATAATAATTTTGAAGATAAAGCTTCTGGTTGCATTGTTATTGTTGTTGGAAATTCATTAGTTTTTATTGTTATTGAAATTTTCGTAGGGCTTGATCTAGTGCAAAAAAATGTTCGCAATTATAGTTGATGCTAGGTAGATCATACCTAATGTTCCTAGGCCAATATTTGTTAGATGACTTATTCGGCTTCCATACTCTATTAACTTCATGTGTTTGGTATTATTGATATATAGTTACTTCTTTGGTTCTAGAGTCCAAAATTCTTTGTAAGCCTTAATGGTTGAGTCAGGTTGTAATATTCGAGGTATTGGCTTTTTCTTGGAAATTTCATCAGAAGAAAACAATAGATTCTCAATCTGTATTGCGGAGTTAAAATACTGGATAATAAAGGTTCCTTTAAGGTTCGTCTCGTCGTTATTTATAGCTATCGTTCCATTAAACTTGTTTAGCAGTAGCGTTCCAGGAAGGATTTTTTCGGTTGCTGTAATGTGTTGGTTGTTGATTTCTGTGCAATTATGGGGGTGATTGTTGAGAAAATTAGGAATGCAATTGGTTTTGCTTAAATCAATTACCTTTTTTTTATTACAAATTTTAAGTTTCGAATTTGTATTACATTTTATAATTTTTCCATATATAATTTCTTCGCATTTTAAAACATTTTCATATAATAACTTAATTGCTAAGTTTTCTCTTTTTACAGGATTTAATAGAATTGTTTTACATATTTCGTTTTCCGTGTTTGGGATGCTTATAATATATAATGTTTCTGAATTACTCGATGCTATTTTAATGTCTGCAAATTCAATTGCTTCATCAATATTGAGATACGGTACATTATTCTTGTCAAAAAGTATTTTTATAATGGTAATTTTACTATTAGATAATATAAAACAATTGATAATTCCGGCCTTTGCCCAATGCAAAGCTTTCATAAGCTTTCAGTTGATAGTGTGAATAAATTTGAGTGTTCCAATTTGATATTTAGAAGTTCCGGTATTAAGTGATATTATTTTAGAATTTGAATAATCCCAGATCTGTACTTCAGCATAGCATTAGGTCAAAAATAACCTGAGAGGGAAATGCTAACTTTTAATGTCGGCTTTATGTACGGTTTTGCCTGTTTGTGTAAGGACGATCTTGGGGAAATCTTTTTTGACTATTTCTTTTCAAATCGCGGAGAAAGTTGAAAATTTTCCCTTGTTCAGTTTGACATATGTAGATGGTATCGCCTGGTGTATAGTTTTTGATAGCTTGTCGTTTTTTTATTTAAATAGGATAAACCGTTTTCCTGCTTTTCTCTGAGCCTAGCTATGTTTTCTTGTCTAGCTTTCTCGTAATTTTCGGGATTAACACTTACGTTTAATTATAAATGAATGGATAGGATGGATAGAATGGATAGAATGGAAGTTGTATTCATAAACTGCCCTATATGGTAGTTCGGGAAAGTTTCTTTGAATATTATCGCTCTTAAGGCAACGCATTATTTCGGTTAGCGTTGAGTGTAATCTTTCCACTTCGCCATTGACTGAACTTGTATAAGGAGGTGTCTTAAAAATTTTGATTTTGAGTTGGTCTTCGACCATAAAACTGATACATGGGGAATTTAGAGATTTTTCATTGTCAATTACTATAATTTTAGGTACACCAAATGAAAAGAGTAATTCACGAAAGGGTTCTTAAGTGTCTTCGATTGCCTTTGACTTTAGAATTTTTGTTTGTGCGTACTTAGAAAATTTGTCTATTGCAGTTAACACTAATTTTTTCTCTATGGCATATATATCTATGTGTAGGATTTCGCCTTGGAATTGTGGAATTGGGTTTTTTTCGTTCTGGGTTTGTTCGGGTGCCTATCATACTTTTGTTCTCTGCCGGTTACACATTGTTTAACGATATTGGTACCTTTTGCGTTCATTTTCGGAAAATAGAAATTTTCTAATATCTGAATTTTGGATGCGCTCTTCTGTCTTCCTCTATAATTTCCTCTTCTTGACTTTGTGTACTACTGAAAATTATTATGTCAACAATGTACACGTAGCATATTTTACCTATATGCTCATCTAACATGTCGTCCAAGGCTCGATGGAAATTAGCCGGTGCAATCTTTAAACCGAATGCAAAACGCAAGAATTCATATTTGCCATTAATTACGACAAACGCTGTTTTTTGATGTCGGAATCCTTAAGTGGAATTTGATGGAACCCACTTTTGAGGTCGATTACCGAAAAGTATTTAATTTGTCCTAATTGAGATAACACTTCATTTATCTCAGGTATTGAATACCTGTCCGCAATTGTTACTGAATTTAACTTGCGGTAGTCAATGACCATTCTGAATATTTTTTCACCAGATGCATCCAATTTTTTTTTGAAATACCCATATACTTTAGGTGAATTATATGGAGACCGTGAAGATCTTATTATTCCATCATTAAGAAGTTGCGTAATTTGTTTATGGACTTTGTCCTTGAGGGACATTGGAAAGGGTTAACTTTTTGAATACACTGAAGTTTCTGTAGTAGTCCGAATTTCGCCTTATACTCGAGTTGTAAATGTTAGTTTTTCGTCAGGTTCTATAAATAGATGGGGCAATTTGCGTACTAGTTCGTTAAGTTTCTGTCTATAGTCCGGTTGAATATGATCAATTCTAAGGCAGAATTTATTTACTGCTTCTGAAACATGTTGTCTAAATCTGATTTTAATTTTGTTGTTAATAACCATGATATTTTCTTTTGTATGGATAACAGCTAAAAGGTCTTTAAGCGAATCGTTACCTAAAAAGGCGTAAAAAGTTCTAAGGAATGGGAGAAGGAAAAATGGTCAAATGTCGGTAAGCCAAACAAATTGATCATCTTATGATGGCTGATTTCTATTTTAAAACTTATTGTGTTTGCGAAAAAGGGAGTTTAGTTTTGAATGGGATTTGTAATAAGATCTGATCTAATATAATTTTTATTAGATCCTGTATCAATTAATATTCTTCCGCTCTTCGTCTTGCTTTGGATATATGGCAGTTAACAGTGTTGCTTGGCAGAATCTTCGTGCGTTGAAAATTTAACAGATTCACGATAGCTTTACGTTTATTTTTCTGTGTAATTAAAGTGTAATTCAAATTTGTACATATTTACAAAATATATTAGGAATTTTACTTACCAATTTGTGTTCGCACGACGATGTGTACTTTTATATAGCAGCCATATTTTCCGCTGACTTAGAAACTATATGAGTTCAGTGGCGTGTTCATGCGGGCAAAAAATTGGTATTATATATATTATTATATTATATATCATCTAGTACAATTTTTTCGATAACATCCCACCCCCCGTGAATCATTCAAAGGATTCACTCACAATGTCTAGTTTATCTAACTTGGATGCTAGTCTTCTTAAAGTGCCCGTTGTAATCTTTACTGCCGCAGATCGCAACTGCACATTTGGTGCAGCAAAGACTTCTATTACCTTGCCACGCTTATTTATTTATTTTATTTATTAATGTTGGTTTCGTAAAATAAGATAAACACCTTTTTTATTACTAAGAAATTATCGATTAGCGAATTAAACAATCTTTAACTTAAAACTTAATTACAATAATAAATTTACAATTGTATGGCAAAAGACATTAGTGGAGAATATGTGGTGGACGATAAAAATTTAGAATTAAGAACTCAGGGAGGAGAAGTAGAGGATAACTGCACTTTTAAACGTCGAACAGTTAGATATTAATTTGATTCGCGGTGGAATGAAAAAAAAAGACGCGATGAATTCAAGAATTGATAACGAAAAGGGACAATAGACAGATTTCTTAAGTAGCGATAAAAATGAGTTTGTCAAACAAATAGGACGGAGACTTGCAAGTTTTAGTTTTGTGCAAAATTATACAATTTCATGCATTGAGATACTGTTGAAGTGTGCAACCTAGTAATTAATTGGAGAATTCAGAGATATGGTTATATCTGCGGAGACCATATACAAACCGTACAGCATCATTGAAAGCACCTAAGAGCTTACGTTGCGATAGTGAGTCCAAATCACTATTAACGCGAAGGAAATAATCACTAGCTTGCGTCTTGTATCCAAAGGGGTAAAATAGGATGTAAGCCACAAATTGCGGAGGCATCCGTAGACACGGCCGATAACTGCATTTGTGAACTATATCCAGAAAGAGCACGATCAATAACATAACCAAGCCTAGTTCACCGCTCCAAAATAGTAATCTTAGTGTAATCTAGACAAATATCGGGAATTCAAATAAGATAAAATTTTCTTTTGCATATAGGAAGGGATTGAGATTTGGTCAGGTTTAGAAGCAATTTATTAGCGACGGACCAAGCAGATATATGGCGAAGATCCTCATTGATAAGATGGACTATTTCATCATAAGAGACCGAGGATAGAGCCTTGCGAAACTCTTTGAAATAACGCCTTACGTGAAGATGATATGCTATTTAAGTTAACCCTTTGAAACCTCTCTGATAAATAGTTTTTGATTAGTTTAACAGCCCTGTCACTGAAACCAAAGATGTTTTTAAGTTTCAACTTTAGAATATAATGATTTAACCTATCAAATGCCTTAGAAAAGTCAAGCAAACAAAGTAGACTAATGTGACCTTTGTCGTAGTCCTGTCTAATTTCCTCTAATAAGTTCACCATCGCTGTAGAACAACTATGAATATTTCTGAAACCATTGCTTCGAGTAGAGAAGGTTGTTGTTTTTTAAATTTTCTAAAATTTGTTTCTCTAAGATACTTTCGAAGACTTTCCATAAACAAGGAAGTATGCTGATGGGTCTGAAATCAGCAGGTGAATCAGCTTTTACTTTTTTGCAATTAGAATGACCTTTGCGACTTTCCAAATGTGACTCAAGCGGCATAAGATCAGTGGTAAGATAAGTTTTGGAAATTGCAAAATTTCACGCCTTCTTAAATGCTTCATAATCCATAATTCTTAATGAACGTTTCCATTTACTATGTAATTTTTTACGAGCCTTAATTGCATTAATAACTTCAGAAGTAAACCAAGGACACTTTTGATTTCCTATTTTTACTATTTTAGTCGGGACATGTTGAACAATCAGTTGGGTTACAATAGGTTGAAAGTTATCAACTTTATCATTTGGGTCAGAGAATAGTCCACATTGTAACCAGGGGGCTGTTAAAGTTGCTAGTTTTAGTCCATCAATGTTAATAGATCTAAAATCTTTGTAAGTAAAGTAGTTAGCGGTAGTTAGTTTGGATAAATTTACATTATAGATCAAAAAAATAAGTCATGGTCAGAAATATCGAAAGATATTTGGTCAAAAAGAAGAACAAGCGCACGATCGGAGACTACTTCCCTCTACTCTCATTGTCATCGCATATTATTACAAAGTCTCCCACCTGAAGCGGTTTTGTCACTTGTTTAATGCCACTTTGTCATCGAGTTAACGACGGAAGATGCTCCAAAACCCATCTTCTCCAAAATATCTGCTTCAATTGTTGGAGCATATGCCATTGCCTACGTACACAGACCTTTTTATCAACTGTTGGCGTTTGAATGTATATAGGACACCCTAGTAGAAAGTGATTAGGTGTAAGTGGTTCAGCTTCATTACTGAAGTGTATAAGAGGACGTGAACTGACCAAATTCTCCGCTTCGATCAAGAGGCTTTGAAAATTTTCGATTTGCGGAACCTTTTCCTTTAAAGTGAAATGTAAAACGTTCTTAACACATCGTACAAGTCGCTTCGATACTCCCCTGGCAGCTGGATTCCCTGCTGGGTTGAAAAGCCATTCTTTTCTAGAGAGTTTCCGACTACTATCCACTCTTTCTTGCTGGCTCCAATAAAATTTGTTTCGCAATCGTACAGAAATACCGTATCGGTTTACAAAATTTCGTAAACAGAATATAACAGCATCACTTGACAGATCCCTGGCTACCTCCAAGTGAATCGCTCTCACATGTAAGACATGTAAATATCACGGCCCACCTTTTCTCTCATAGTCGGCCAATGACGATCTGAAACGGTCCAATGTAGTTCACGCCCGTATAGAAAAAAGATCGAACGTAAGATGCAAGGCGATTTCTTGGCAATTGACCCATTTGTGGATATACTGGAACTAATGACTTATTTTCGCAAAATTGACATGATTTGGCGCTTCTTACACGTTGGATACGATGGATTCTTGATTTTGGTGACGGTAAATTTCATGATAACTTTTAACTAATAATTTCGAAAATATGTGATATATTGGTAGAATAATTGGTCTTTTTGTGTTGAAAGGTAAGCCTGCGGCAGTGTCTATAGGTCCTCCTAGTCGAATAATATTTCCTTCCTCAATTTCTGGTGTTAATTTGAAAATCTGACTTCTTTCGGGACGGATCGTTTAAATACAAGAAGACGCATGACGCTGGACTAATCGGCAAAGTAATTCCCTTATTTCTGTAACGGCGAGTGGCGTATTTGAAAATGTTATTTTAGATAGTTCCTCTTTTCTGATAAAATGTTTGAACTTTTAGATAGCTCTTTTAACCCAACACACAACCTTAAGTAATCTATAAAAACTTGAAAATTTTTTAAAAGGAATTATTGAAGATTATTCACCAATCGACAAAATAAAATGTTGACGTTTTTCTTTAATTTTTTTATAAGCCGAGATATCATCGGGTAAGTGAGGAAATTTCTCTCTCTTAAAAAAGATGGGCCTGATATCCACATCGACCCGGTAAATGCCATTGATGTTGTTTGCGGCCTCGTTGCTTCATCGGCTCGGTTTTGTTTTCCCATCCTCGATTATGAACAGCTGAGCAGTCTAATATCTCAGCAATACAGTGAGCGACAAACTGTTCATTGCGCCGGCTATCAGATCTAATACAATGAATAACCGTTTTTGAATCTGACCATAGAAGTATCGTCATTTTCTCCCCTAACCGTATGCCTAGCACAGCTGCTGGGAGCCTTGGAATTGATATCGCCTTTAAGGGACTACATTTTGTCTTACCCATAACAAAGCTTACACTGACATCATCTTTAAACTTAACGCACCAATATCCAACCGCAGAAAAGGCAACCTAACTTGCATCGACGAATATGTGGAGATGAACGTCAGCGTCTGGATTAGTTAAATGCAGATGGTAGCATCGAGGGACTTTAAGTTCCTTTACAGTGTCAAGTTGTCTGTACCACGTATACCAATTGTCGTAAATGTCATCTGGGATTATTTCATTCCACCCTACACTGACTTTCCATAGCCTTTGGAGTAAAAGTTTGGACAAAATGGTTATACTAGCTACGAAACCAAATGGGTCAAATATTGACATGGGTATACTCAACACCTGGCTTTTTGAATCTGACCATAGAAGAATTACTCTTTCTAAAGCAACTTTAGGCATCCTCCCAAAATTAAAAATTAAAAAAAAGCATATCAGTCTTAGCATCCCAATGCATGCCATGAATTTTCTCTGCCGACGAGTCCTTTTGGAAAATATTTGTTAAATTTGGAAATTTGCTAGAAGCGGAAGAACTGTTTATAGCATATAGAAAAAATGGAGAATTAGAAGCAAAATCCCTTATCCTTGATAACTGTGATTGCCTCTTCAACAGAATCAAAACTATCTACATAGTCAGAATAATGACATAATGACAATCTGTTATGGCTTTAACAACTCGCGGATGAGTGCCTTCAAACTTATTGGCATTTAAATTCTGAACTCTTTGTTCCGAATATCATAGCACTCATCACATACGTCTCCGGCTGCTTTCTACTATCCCCATTCCTCCATAAAAACTTTTTCGCATTCTGATCTTCCTTTTTTATATTAACACGAAAAAATATTTCACGGATGTCTCGTGACACTCCTACCTGTCTTTGCCGGAATCCAAACAGAATTGTTAATAATGACTTCGGTTGGTAATTCTCAAGACCCTTTAACAACATTGAGTTTAGCGAATAACTTGTTGTCTTTGTTTACGTTGCTTACAGACAACGAAATGTGGAAGGTACCATGCAAGGTAAGTATTAGCGTTTTTTTTTTTGGCAATAACTTTCTAGCATAATTCTTTTTTTAAAAACTCTCTAATTTTAGATTTATACCATTCAGCAAAATAAAAATTCTTAAACATTTTACGCTCCACAGTTTCAAGTCGTTTTAATGCCATGCTGTAGCTATCGTCAAAAATTGATGACTTCACTTTTCCACAAGAGACCAGTTTCATATTGGCTATGCACTTTTCTAGTTGTCTCTTTCAAAATAGTCTGGGTCCTTCTGTCCTCAGATAATACTGGCTTAAGTGCCCTAGTTTCAAAATTTTCTATTGCGAAGTATTCTGCTACCGGCCGATGCAAATCTGGTAGTTGATTTTCTTCAAGACCATTATAATTCATAACGACGTCCGAATGATTGTCCTCGTTTGATCCAAACAGAGTCTATCCCAGTTTTGTTTTGTGGACTGCGAACTCTCTTCCGAAGTTTATATACAAATCGGCTTGACTACATTTTTATGAGGGATACCAATTAATATCTGTGACATAACGTCGACACAATCATCAATAAACACTTTATTTAACTTGACATATTGTTTTCGAAATTCTTTAGAATTAAAGCTTTGAGCTGGCAAAAACAAATTCTTAGTTGTACGAACATCTCTCAAGTGGTGTTTAATGGCACTGTTATAAACACCTGAAATTTTAAGGTCGACGTGGTCGGATATTTTACTAGTTGTTTGGTCAGCGAACCACCTGAGTGACAACAAATCGGACGAGCCCTTTACACCATTCGATTTAGCCACGGCTTCCTGGATCAGTGAAACTTTTGACCCTTCATCAGTAAATGCAGTAACAACACAAGTTTCTATCGGACCGCTTAACTTAACAGGCTTTTCGTTAATCGTTTTAATGATGCTAATATTAGTAGTATTACTCAAAGTTGCAACAGAGGTATGGACGGGGAAAAGTTCGGTTTCGACAGACGCTTGTTTGCGCTGAGCGCTGTGGCAAAGTTGAAATTCGAAGATGGGATCAAACTTTTTTCATTGGGGTCATGTAGAAGTAGGTTATGGTTTCTGCGACAGGCGGATATTCCACATTCACGACGATAGGGGCACTTAGCGATGAAATGACCCGATGGCAAGCAACAGAAACAGATATTATGGGCCTTTACCAGCTTCCATCGATCTTCGATGACTGAGCTTCTGAATGTGGAGTATTGATACAGATGATGGTCTTCTGCACAAGCGAAGCGGCACATACGACGTTCACATGCTTAGATTGTGTTCAGTTGCTATAATGACGTATTTCGACGTATTACTGTTAAATAAGCGGACCCTGGGATACAATAGGGAGAGTGAGAGTACATGTCGGGCCCATTCTTCCCTTTTATTTAAAGGTAATTTTCTCACCATCACATCGAGCAATGTTGGATTAGACAGATGGGACGATACCGATACATTTTCCAAGGACGCAGTCGGATTGGAAACAATACGATTTAGTTTGTTTTTGACTCTGGAATCGTTGGCAAGGCCCTCATCTTCGCCAATTGGCATCGAATTAAAATTTCAGGCCGGCCATAGTGAAACTCGAGGGTGCTAAATATAGCACTAACACTATTAGGTTGAATTAACAGTGCTTCGACTTACTGTTTGGCATTACCCTTTAGGGCCTTCTGCAAGAGGGATAAGTTCTCTAAGTTGGTGTAGCGATGGGCTGCTGATGTCTCTTTAAAGGCTACAATGAACGTTGAGCATTGTTCCGGCTGGCTGAAAAATTCAGCCAATTCTTGGCATTTACGGATGACTTGATGTGGTGTGTTATACGTTGCACTCAGTGGACTGGTGGCGTATGGTTCGTAGGCGTAAGTGGCATTATTCGAAAAATTACTAGTAGGGGTGAAAAGTAACCTCCTTGGGAATGAAAATTTTTATTTTTAAATGTTTTTTTTTATTTTATTCAATATAGTCCCCTTTTATTTTGATACACTTATTCCAGCTATTTTCCAACTTCTTGATCCCATCCGAAAAGTAATTTTCTTGAAGGTCTGCAAAATACTCCTCTGTGGCGTCGATGATTTCCTGTCGTGAGCTGAATTTTTTATTGATGAGCCATCTTTTGAGGTTTGGAAAGAGATAATAGAACGAGGTAGCCAAACTAGGCGAATACGGTGGATGCGACAGCAATTGGAGCGGTAAGTCATTGATTTTAGCCGTGGTTGCGATGCTCTTGTGCGCCGGTGCATTGTTTTGCAAAAACAAATTTTTTTTTTCGGTTCATGTGAGGCCGTTTGGGTGCGATTTCGGCCTTCAATCGGCCCAATAATGCACAGTAATACTCGCTGTTGATGGTTTTTTTCTTTTTCGAGGTAGTCCACGAAGAGTGTGCCATGACAATCCCAGAAAACCGACGCCATAACCTTTCCGACCCACCGAGCCTCCCTCGACCGCTTCGGAGCACTCGTTCCGGCTTCAGTCCATTGTAGGGCACTCATTCTATTCTCTGTTGTTCTCTGTTTGACAGTTACCAATCGACGTCAAAAGTCCGCCCGATTCCGCATCAGAAAATTCAAACACTCTTTCGAAGTGATCTCGCGTTCGTGTTTTTGGTCAAGAGTGAGTATGCGCGGCACCCAGCGGCAGAATAACTTTTTCTTATGCAGAATGTTGCCCAAAATATGGCGTGTGCGCTCAGTACTAATCTTTGTGGTATCTGCCAGCTCGCGCACCTTCACATTCCGGTCAGCCAACACCATTTCATGTATTTTTTTGACATTGTCCTCTGTAACCGCATTGGAGGGCCTGCCGCAGCGGACTTGATCGATAGTGTAGTTGCGGCCACCACGAAACCAAACTCTCGAAACCAATATTTGACGGTGTAATCTGACGGAGCATTAACCCCATAATATTTATCCAACTTTTCTTTTGTTTCCTTCGCCGTTTTGCCTCTCAAAAAATAATGTTTTATGAGAGAACGAAAATTGTTTTTGTCCATGCTCAACATGATGCCAAACACGTCAACAACAATCAGCTGTCAAAATAAAATTAAAGACAGTTTCACACTGAAACTTGGCAAGTCTGTCTAAATATGAACGGTCTTCAAGGCACCATAACCTTTTTTCACTCCACCTAGTATTTGGGTACATACCTGGCAAATATGTGCTTACTTGTTGCTGTGCACATGTGGTCTTACACGGCGAGGCTTCATTGGAAGGGCAATGCGGATGACAAGTAAGCAATTTGGCTGCAAGTTGTGGCAGAAGCGATGGCTGGAACTGTAGAAATTTTCTCTTTTGAGGCGATGGCAGATGAGTATAATAAAGTGTTGGCTGTGGCGGCTGATAATTTTTCTTGAAGTTTTCTTCTCTCATCTTCTGATGCGGCGAAAGACGACTGCAGCTCGGCAATTTGTTTTGTGAGCCTTTCGATGGTATGTAGTAAGTCTCACGAAAGCCTAACAGCCTTGGTAGGTCTCCTTTTAACCCTCTTACAAACTTATCTAATGCTTTGTCTCTATACGTTTCTGTTAGAATCGTAAGAGATTCATTCTATATTTTCATACAACCTATTTCGTTGCGAATAAGCGAAAGTTGTGAATAAACTGTATGGTAAAACTTTTGAATAGACTGACTTCCTTGAAAGAGAGAGGTCATTTAGCATTCGAGAGTGGACAGATCACGTTTGTCCGCATAATGCATTGTTAAGCAACGTGCAATGCATCTCCAATCTAATGGAATATTATAAGATTCTTATACTACATTAGCATGGCCTAGAGCTTTATTGCGTGTAACGCTGAGTATACCGTAATACAGGTGTAATATTCTGTCTACTTAATTTTTCCATGAATTGAAATTACCTGCTTGACCAGCGGGATCTTTTAAAGATCGAACTACGTCCAGTATTTTATCTAATTCATTAAGGTATTCCCGAAACCGTGGATATATTGTTTGATCTGCCCCTAGGAATAAATCAGAATTTGCGTTAACTACGCAAGGAAGGACAATTTGACGTCCTTCATTTTTCATCCGCGTTATAAGTCGTTCGAGGGCTTCGTTTGTACCCACACCATTTACGGTGGAAACAGAAGGTTGGGATGGATTTTCTCCAAAGGGATGTTGTGCAGATACGTTAAAGATAGGGGGTATTATTTTATTTGGATAAGCCATGATAATTTGAGCCATGATAATTATGAATTTTATATATATAGATTATAGTATTATAAGGTAGGTAATACGATAAAGAGATAAAAATTTATATAATTTTTATCTTTTTTTTTATTAACCCCGTCGCGCACCAAGGGAATATGAATACCCTTTTACTGGCTTTTTCTCCAGGGCGCGGGCGGGTGGTGTAGTAGTTTGAAACTCAGGTGTATTATTAGGTTTCGATATTTTTCCTAGAGGTGGTTGTCAAACTGGACGAGACGAGCCAGTGCATCCTCAACTAGTGGGTCTTAGTACGTGTTAGTTGTTAATTCGTTACATTTAGCCCAGCCAGCGACCACTCCAACATCAGTGTTATGCCTTCATGTCAGAGTTGACGCCGACGGGATTTTCATATAACTACATACAAATTCTATGAAGACTTTTTCAGAGAATTGACTCGCACGGGATTCGAATCCACGACCCTCTGCTTGAGGAGTCTATGCATATACAACTACACCACGGCCACCCCAAATCTTGAAAACATTCGATGTATTCACTTCTTAATATATAAAAATTTCAGATTTTGATGGTTTTCTTAGGTAGTTAATGGTGCAATTATATTAAAGTTCTTCTGTTCAATTACTGTTTAACTTTTGACTTTGCTATTATTCTTTCTTTTACTGTCACTTTCACTTCTTAAAATATCTTAAACTCGACTTACAATACTTGTAAGTGAGTCTTGACTGACATCACGCGAAGAGTGGCTGTTAGTTCAACTAACTCCTTTTTATTCTGGGATGACTAAGGGGCCTTAGTCTACTTTAGGTTCTTAAACAAATAATGGTGCGGTGTTGCTTGAGGACCTGGTGCTTCTTAAGGACCTTTTTAATTTTCACTTATTACTTGCACCTTATACACATTTAGTTTCTGCTCGGGCGAAAATTAAATGTTTATTCGTTATTTTTTATTAAAAAAAAAAAAAAACTTTATTTATTTCAGTCAAACTTAAGACTAATTTACATGAACTATTTTGCTTAACACCTAACCTATCTTGTGACCTGCTGCATTCCATAAAATAATTTCATGTATCCGACTGCAGATGAAACTTTGCACTTTTGTTTATTCATCAATGCGCTGATTCGACGAAACAGAAGCGCATATGCAGAATTGAGTATGTTGTCCCTGAGATCTCCCGTGGAAACGGAATTCGGAATTTTGTTGTTTGTTGATTTTGTTGTTTATCTATTATTAACTTATATCCTCAGAAAAGAAAGAAAACGAGTAGAAGATGGTCTCATATTATAGATATTCAAAGCAAGAGTGCATACAGAGGCATTGAATGTAGACAACCAACCACAAGAATGGCAAGAAATGGTCAAATCAATCATTGTAAAACCACTAAAGATCTCTAACGCAAGCTGTTCGTAAATTGAAAATTTATTAACTGTTGAATGAATAATCCTAAAAAAGTAAATGATATTAGAACATGCCATCAAAAAAAAAGTGTGCAACAGTAAATATGTTACAACAAACAGCTGAGTCCTTTTCTTTCCATGAAGAAAATAAGAAGCTGTTTAGTTAAAGGGGTTATAATAATAACATGCGAAGTAATGCTTAAAACATATAGATATATAAGCAACAGAAAAAACATAAATGTCATAAAACATTACCCTACTTATTTGTTTGAATGTTTACTGCATGTCTTCAACAACTTTTATCCTGAGTTTTTTTTTTTTATACCAGTTTTGTAGTACGATTTCTATTTAGCCTCAGAATAGGCCTCTGTTGGCGATTACTTCTTCATCGGTCTTAAATCTCTTTCCGGCGAGCATTCTTTTGAGGTCTGCGAACAGGAAATAGTCGCTGGGGGCCAAATCTGGAGAATACGGTGGGTGGGGAAGCAATTCGTAGCCGAATTCATTCAATTATGCCATCGTTTTCATCGACTTGTGACACGGTTCATTGTCTTGATGAAACAGTGTTTTCTTTTTCTTTAAATGCGGCCGTTTTTTGCGATTTCGTCCTTCAAACGCTCCAACATACCGACGCAAAAATTCGGCTTTATTGCGGTTGAACAGCTTTAAACACTCCACTGAATCATCAACACGTTGTTGTTTTTGGTCGACTGTGAGCAAACGCGGCACCCACTTTGAACAGAGTTTTCGCATGTCCAAATCTTCGTGCATGATATATCCAACACGCTCTTTTGGTATCTTCAGAGCCTCAGCTATCTCGATCAACTTCACTTTACGTTCATTCGTAATCATTTTGTGGACTTTTTTGATATTTTCACCTTAAACAGTCTCTTTTGGATGTCCACTGCGTGCATCATCTTCGGTGCTTGTGTGACCACTTTTACATTTTTCAATCCATTTGCGAATGGTTCGTTCGGCTGGTGCAGAGTCCGGGTAACACTTATCAAGCATTGTCTTTGCATCGGCTGCATTTATTCCCATCAAAAAGCAATGATAGATCAACACACGAAATTGCTTTGAATCCATTTTTTTCACAATAACAAAAGTTGCTTCACTCACAACGCTATATCTCGAGAACTAATCGTCCGACAGCTGTCAAATGTATACATGTATCTTTTGATGGTTGGTACTAACTGAAAATGGTATGGATTTAATTCAAGTGGTGCCCCCTCTTAGGAACGGCACTTTTAAGCCCATGTATTAACTCAGTTAGTTTAGTTTTAAATGCATTTTATTTTCTTAAACACTAACTCTTACATACTAACAAAAAATGCTTAAATGCTAGGTTACAATTACTTAACAATCTTATACTAACTTACTGGCCCCACACAGGCACTCTAAGCTAATCTAAATTCTTATATCTATGTCTTTCGACTTCATTTACATTTTATTTAAAAATTTTTATTTTGTATACTTAGGGCTAAGAAAAAATATTTAACAAAAAACTTAGCCTATGGATGTAATTTTTTATTTTTTATAAAAACTTAATATCTAACTTAAAATAAACCTTAATCTACCTAATCCTACATACACAATACACACATAAACACAAATAGACATTACACAATTATATACATATATTGGTATATACCTTTGTATATACTAATATATGTGTATATTTCTTAAGTGCTAACCTAAACCTATGCAAGCTGGCCATCGCTATTTACAGAGCAAATAGATTGGTCAGCTCTGCCTCATTAGTGAGGCTAGTCCGTACTTGACGGAAACGACGACGAAACATCTTCTCCATCATTCAACCACCAGAAATGCTGGTGCTGCCGAACGACATCCCTCTTATCGCGATTCCCCACCGCCCTACTGAACCTGAGACGATCCACACTTCTATGTGCGACGTCTCTGTTGTAGTTGAGTCGCCTGTCCCCAGCTCTCCGAGCGACATGGAAGATTAACGGAACTGCTGATCTATCCTGGATCAACCCTATCTGATCTAAGTAGAGGAATGCTTCCGGTGGAACGAAACCGTCAGAGCGCACACTCTCGTGGTAACGGTAATTGGGATATTAAGCCCCAGATATCAGGTTATTCGTCGAGGCCATTGCTCTTGCAATGTGCCTTCGAGTCAGCTTAATTACGAAGTTGTCCACTCGTATTAGGTTCGCTCTGTTGTACAGGACCTCATTACGATAAAATTGTTTGTACTCCGACTCTGGTGTTCTGTACAAGCTAAGGCAAGCCCTAAGGCAAGCCCTCTCAAACACCCGAATCTTTTTCATTAAGCTTGCTCGCACATTGAACCACACGGGACACCCAAATACCAACATGGGCCTGATAAGGGCCATGTAGCAGATTACCTTTACCCTCGCATCGAGTTGGCTGCTATAAAACAGTCTCTTTGTAATGGCAAAAGCGCCTTTAGCTCTGACCAGAGCAGCATCTACGTTTTTGTCAAAATACAGAAACTTATCTAGCCAGATCCCAAGGTATCTGACTACCTTTCGACAGGCAAGAGGCTGTCCGCGTTGTCCAATGATCGAGAACGTTCGCCAATTTTTTCTTGTATCTCTAGAGGCTCTAGACAACGGCGTCCTAAAGAGAATGGTTTCCGACTTCTGAAAGTTGATTTTTAACTTCCAGTCATCGCAAAATCGTCTTATCTTATCGAAGTCACGCTGCAAGAGAGTATTGATGACCTCGATTTTTGGACCTGTTCTGTACGCTATCAAATCGTCTGCGTACGCAATAGTATGGGGAAGTGAACCTATCAAGTCGCTTGTATAAATGTTGAACAGGATTGGCGAATTGACCGCGCCTTGCTGAAGACCATTTTTAATTTGAAATATTCCAACAGAAGTTACATCACCATTCTTTACGATGAACTGTCTGTTGGTTAACATATTATAAAGAATGTACAAGAGTGGTTTACTGATCCCCAGCCTAGTCAGCTTATAGAAAAGACCCTCTAACCATACGGTGTCGAAGGCCTTCTCCAAGTCAACAAAGCAGGCGAGTACATTGGTTTTTGCCTTTATTCCATTGGATATCGGACACCAGTTTAGATGCGGCATGTGAGATATCATGTCCCGCCTTAAAACCGAATTGATTATTCGGAACTATATGTTTGTCCTCAACCCATCTAGACAGAGCTCTATTGATTACCTTTTCAAACACCTTACTGATATTCGGAAGGAGACTTATCGATCGGAGATTCGCTGGATTGGATATATCCTTCCCCTTTTTGGGGATAGGTTGAACCACCGCCGTTTTCCAATGCGCTGGATAATGTGCATTATTCATACCATCGATCCCCACTGATTTCTTACTCCTGATTGTGTCGAAGATCTCATGGAGTTCTTCCTTCGAAATGAACGGGGGTAGTTCACCCCCTCTGGTAATGACATTATTTGCCATGTTTTCGTCGCTGAACCGGGTGAAACCAGAGCCCTCGGTTCGCCAGTTCTCTACTTCATTTCGAATGTAGAAGTCGTGCACCAAGACGCGATCGTCCAGGTCATAATTAGGGCCAATGGTATCATTGGCCTTGTATACTTCCTGGAAAGTCGCCCCTATGGTCTCAACCTACTCCTGTGGATCCTCGATCACAAAGAAGTCGTCATCATCAGCGGCCTCATTTGGATCAATACCTGCTGTTGTCAGTAACCGTTCGTTGTCTGATGTCCGGGCTAGTTTAAGACACTGAAGGTTATTTTGATTTTTTCTTCGAAATAGTTTATTTATTTGCGGGAACATATTCGGGTTACTGGTGTTTACAGCCCGAATCTTGTTGTTCCAATACAAACTTACAGAAATTCTGTAATTCTCTTTTATTAACGTTTGCAGATTTTTAATCGACGACTTCAGTGTCCTGATCTCCGGGTGTTGTCTGTCAGTAAACTGTCTGTACAAGTTTTTGAGCCTTGACAGAAGTCTACTTTTCTGTCGGTGCAGTGCGTCAATAGTAGGATTGCGGAACAGGTCTTCGTTAGTCGTACGTCGATACCGCGGTATTGTATTGTCCATAGTTTGTTTACTTGTCTCGTCCATTTGTTTTAGGTAATTGTCGATCTCCTCGTTTGACAAATTCCTATTGGACGGTGGGTGGAGCGTGTTCGAGTATTGCGCTCTTGTCAAGGTTGCGGAGAAGCGTGTCCATCGAGCCTTACTGTAGTTGTAAGAATATCTTTGGATAAACTCCTCCAATTCCGCAACTTCGTTGGGAACTGTAATTTCGGTGCTAAAACCGCAATGGTCACTGTCATACACGAAAGTGCGCAGACAGTTTAGCGTTTGTAAATTCGTGCCTGTTAGTCGTATACGTTCGTCGTACAGCAGTAGATCCAAATAAGACCCGCTCTGGGAAACAATGGGTTATCCGTCGATTTAATACCGAGTCTGTACATGACATCGTGCTGACCCCACCAATCGCGTAGTAGGTTCCCTCTAGTATTTGGCAACTGATTTCCCCAATCTCTGTGTTTAGCGTTGAAATCTCCGCCGATTATAAAATAATTCTCCCCCGATTCCAGCCTCAGAAGTCGAAAAAGCGTGTCGAGCTCTGTAATGAATAAACTGGATTGTGAAGCCTCAGGTGCATAAACAGAGGCCAAGTACAGCCGCTTTCCACTACGAAGCGGGATGTAAATGACCACAGCTTCCAACACCCGGAACCTGCGCAACACGCCCTTGTACACTCTGTGAAATTTTATGCCTTC
This sequence comes from Volucella inanis, assembly GCA_907269105.1. Lineage (NCBI taxonomy): Eukaryota > Metazoa > Arthropoda > Insecta > Diptera > Syrphidae > Volucella > Volucella inanis. Next base: position 137,270,603 of record OU026153.1, read on the forward strand.
TTTAATGAAGATCGCGTCACCACCTCCACGTTTGGATCTGGGCCGGTTTCTTCTTCTAACAATATAATTATTGTACTCCAGTTTGTGATTACCGGTTAGCTTGGTTTCGCTAGCGAAAAGCACATCAGGAGTTTGGTCTTGTAGCAATTTAAACATCGCGGCTCTTCGTTCGATCCTAATCAGTGAATTAACATTCACCGCAAGGACCTTCAAAGTCTGCTCCACCATGTGCGTACCCATTACGACATATGTTGCGTTAGGCCCGGCAGCAGCGCGTAGATCTGGTCCACCCGCTTGGCCTGTTCTTGCACCTGCTTTTGCAGCTGAGCCATCTGACCTTGGATTGCGAGCAAGATGGCCAGCATGTTAGGTGCAGCTTCCGTTGTTCTCGTCATTGGCGCCGGAGAAGCAACAGTCGCTTGCTGTACCGTAGCCCCCCTACCTGCCGCCATTTGGGCGTAGGAAATTTGGGACGTGACGGCTGGTGTTTGATACCTAACAGGTGAACGTTTGACCTCCACCTTCTGTTGCCGAGTCAGTTTTGCTTTCTTAATGTCGGCGAACTTAGGACAACCCCGATAGTTTGCGGTGTGTCCCACGTTTCCACATAACACGCACGAGAGCTGCGACCTATCGGATGCTCCGTCAACACCCAGAGCACACTCCTCGGAACTGTGGTTCTTAGCGCACTTCACGCATCGAGGCTGCATTTGGCAGTTCGACGCTGCGTGCCCGAACCTCTGCCATTAATACTCCTTAAACTACCCAGACGGCTTTCGGGACTGAGCTGCACCAGGAAGAACGGCAGACTCCGCCTCTCTCGCCTGGCTCTAGCTGTGGTAAATGGCTTTACCCCCACAAACTTGAGTCCTTCGCACTCCTTCTCTTTGAGCAGTGCCAGGATCTCCTCAGGATCAGAAGACGGTTCCAACCCCTTTAGCAGCATCGATTGCCGCTTTTCACACTTCGGTGTGAATGAGAAGTGCTCCGTCGTCGTTTCTTTTAGGAGCTCTTTCACTTTCGCGTAGCCCTCCACTGTATTACAATGGATGGCATGACGATCGTTCCCCAATCTCTTAATGCTAAAATTGTTACCAATGACCAACTTACACAGGTCCTTGGTTGCACTTACCTCTAATTTATAGGTATTGATGGGTGGCACCTTCTCCTTCTTCTTCTGCTGCTGCTGCTGTTGATGTTGTTGCTGCTGTTGCTGTTGTTGTTGTTTCTGCTGCTGCTGTTGTTTCTGCTGTTGCTGTTGTTTCTGATGCTGCTGTTGTTTTTGCTGCTGCTGTTGTGTCTGCTGCTGCTGTTTTGTTTGCTGCTGCTGGTTTTGTTTGCTGCTGCTGGTTTTGTTGTTGGGAGCTCGCTGTTTCCAATTGCTCCCTCTGCCTGCGTGCTTTTTGTTTTTGCTTAATAGCAAGCACTTTTTCTTGCAGCTTTTGTATGCTGCTGTTTATGTCGGTGATTTCTTCATCCTCATCTTCCGATTCGGATGCCGCTAGAGAGGCAAAGTTGTTATTGCCCCCCTCATAATTATTTTCTTTTTAAGATTAGGAGGGGTTTCCAGACTCCTCCTCCTTTTAATGGCTTTCGCCGCGCCACCCGCAACATTATTGTTGCCTATTCCCACCCCCGTTATGGGAAAAGTGGAGCGCTCTCCACCATCCATCACGTGATTTGATTATTTTCTTTTTATTGTCAAAAAACACTTTGAGTGGGGAAAAAAAATATATGAAAAAGTTCCAAGTTTGGGGCTGGACTCGAACCCGTGTCCTAATTTTGAATGACCGACGCCGCTAATCGCATGACCACCGAGTGAACGAATTAAGTATCAACTTAAAAAAATAAATTATGTAAAGCCGAATCACGTCTGTTCTCTGCTGAGATCTGCGAACGACTGGGCCATGCATTAACTCACCTGATATTTCGATGTAAAGGAACAGCAAAGACAAGTATGGAGTTCCTAGATAACTGCTTCTACAACAGCTCCCAAAAAACCAGACATATTCGTACACATAAATCTGTTTTTTTTTATCAGCGCGCGCTTAAGCGGTTATTAGTATTATTTAAAATATTTATACACAGCGCGGATGAAAGAATCTTAAGAAGGAACAAAAGATACGTTCCTAACTATGTACGTCTAGTCATAATATCTTAAATGTCTGCAAGTTGACTAGAGAATAAAGTGCTTAGCATAAGCTCTACCATATAAACAAGTTACACACAAGAAAAAATCATGATATTTTAAGTACGTCCGAAAATGGGCTTGGGAGCATACTGATGAGCATTCATAGGAAGACGGGTTAAAAGTTTGAAGAGTCGGAATGCAACTGGCAATTTCGGTGGAGTACTGTTGGTAAAAATAGCGATAGAACAAAGTGACGAAAGAGACGTTTCGTTGATGTTCAAGAATATGAGATTTATCGGATGGTTTTGAATCTTATCTAGCAAGTACAAAAAGACCGAGAGTACTGTCGTCAACAAAGTAATATATTAAATTAAAAGTAGCAGACAAGGGATGAAAATTAAAAAGAGTGTCGGAGACCGAACGCATCTTTTGGGCACACCCTCGATCCCAAGTGCACGCCTTTTCCACAAAAGAGCCTGATAGCAAACTCTGTCAAATATATACCTTAAAGTTATCAAGTGCATATATTTTCTTTTCACCAGATTGATGTAGGCTTTGGTTTCAATTTTCGGCGACCAATGGACCAATGGACCCGTAGCTACGAAAGCCGTACCGCCGGTAATTGAGAAGTTTTGGTGTTTCGAGATATTTCATGAACTGACAGTTTAAAAGCGTTTTTATGACGTTGAAAAAAAGGGCGTCAGTGATATGGATCTGTACGAGAAGAGAGAAGAAGATTCACCTTATTTGAGGACGGGCTGGACAAATACAGTTTTCCATAAGTTCGTAAGACTCTTTCCGAAAAGGAAAGAAAACGCTTATGCAGTACCAGCTCGGAAGAAAACTATTTCAGAAGAAGGGGAGATATACCATTCCGACCAGCGGATTTGCGTATGCTTAGATCTTTAAGTACTTTTGCTACAACACGAGTGCGAAAGTAGACTCGTCCCATTAAAGATTCAACACACTCGAGTGTGCGCGGAGAAAAGGCACCATCTGAAAGTGTTGAACTAGCCGCAGATAGGCCTTATTCAAAGAGCTGATAGCTGGAATGCTAATATAAATGAAGAAAAGGCATAATCTCTAATATTTTTGTTAAACGACCAAAAATTGTATCATAGTATCATAGTATCATAGTATTTTTAGTTATTGATCATTTTGAAATTGTACACGCTTAAGAAAAACGTTTTCTAGTCGTTTCTAGCTCGTATGAGCTTTTTGCGGTTTTCTTTTAGAAGCGACAAACATTTCTCTAACCCTGGCAGACTCCTTACAGCTCGAGTCGTACCACGCCTTTTTCCAGGGTGTTGGCGGTATAACTATCAACGTCTGGTATTCGGGTGGTCTCGTTTACAAGTTAGATCAAGTTGTTTTCCGCAGCGAATATCCCAACACACCGTCCTTCGGTTGTTGTCTGTTCGAAGTTCCGAAGCCACCCAAAATTGTGTGTATAACAACTATAATAACGTAATAACGATTTCAGTATAAGGATAGAGTGATACAATTCTTTGAATGAAGTCAATCAGCGCATCAAACTTGTCAAACGTCGAATTGCTGTCCAGTTTGGGGCTGCTTAAATGAAGCAATAGTGGCTAGTTTGCTCACAGAGATGAAATTTTAACCACATGAAGTTGAATTTCGGATTCGAGTAGAAATCATATTTTGGTAAAGCTGGTAAGCTACGTCACTACTTACGTAACTGACGAGACATCGATGATGAAACATGTAGGTTTTCTAAATTATCTTAGGCATGCGTGCCAAAATCATTGAAAACCATTAAAAACATAAGAAAAATAAAAAAAAATACTTATAGGAGCTGGTATTTCTGCATAACGTAAAGGAGCACACTAGTGGTATATCAAACGGCTAAATGGGAAGAATTTCAACCTAATGGGAACATAATTCAGGAAACGCAAATATAGTTCTAAAAAGGGATCTTATCAGGTGTAGATGAGTCTTTAAGAAGCCAATTCCTGTATGAATTGATCCAGGAATAATAGGTTAAGAATTGTCTGCTTGGTGTCATTCCCATTGCATTAGTTATCCCTATACCATATACTACCAATCAAAACGATTTTACGTTTTTGACGGTGGTATGACCACGAGTAGATTCCCAAACTTGAGAATGGAAACAGCCTTCATTTCCCACCAAGCATTTAAAATGAACTGCTTTTTAGAATATTTGTTGTCTACATGTAAAAAAGCAGTCAATGGCCGTTATGATGATGGCTTTTGTCTTCTGGAGCATAATTAGAAATATTCAGTATTCACAAAAAGTATTTATTAATTGACTTGTTTTTTTTATCCTCTGTTGGAATACCCTGTTAAATATCGATATAGTTATTGTTATAGCCTGGTTATTATTCCGAATCGGGATTCATCACGGGAAGTGAGTTGTAACAAATGATTAAAAGTTCTTTTGCAGAACTGTGTACAGTTTCCTTAAGTCTAACCGGTTTTGTGATTTTCTATATCTTCCTTGTAAATTCCTGTATAATTTTGCGAATTTGATTATATCTGATCACTCTCCTTTGGCTTACTTGACATGCAATACCAACAACCATATTACTATTGTCCCGAGTCGTGTCCGCCTCTTTCAGTGATAATTTTACATTTCAAATTCGGTTTTACAGTTTGCTTCCTTTTTGTATCAGGTAAATAAGATTTTATCCCGACTTTTGCACCAACAATTTGTTGCCATTAAGGATAGACTTATTCATCTAATTAAAACCAAAGCTGACACTTCAGACATTGGACAATCATTAATCAATTTTCGTTTAAAAATCTGGTTCTTTTGGATTGCTGTTAGCCTAAAGAGCCCATATATAACTGATTAGAAACTTGGCATACTTTCTACATAAAATTGATTTACAGATGGCAGGTTTATTTCAAAGCAGCTGCCTAGAGAACTTTTTGACATGTAAAAAAGAAAACTAAATTAATTTAAGATAGCATTTCTTTAAGACTGACTGGTAAACACCTGTTGTTGCAAATTGTAAAAACGTTCAAATTTAGAAACTTAATTAAAACTTTCCTTAACTTTGCGCTCTAGAGCACTTTTTAGCTGTTATTTTCTTTGTTTAACATTTTTTCTGTTGAAAGGAGTAAAAAGCCATATTATATTCACAGCACTGTAGGATATCCGACACATTCTATCCGGAGTTAATTTCAACAGGATTGCACTTAAACAATTAGGCACTAACCAGATATTTCTACTAACTAACTAACTTCCTGATTAAATAAAAGTTCAGCACTGTGAGATGCTGAAAAAATCATTTTAATTGACAGGAGGTTTTTATATAAAAAGGGTTGAACCAACTCAGATGATATCAGTTCTATTCTACAGTTTTTCTTGTTCAGTGTATCTTAAGATCAAATAAGGTGAGTTCACTTAAACAATGTTTTCTGCCATATCGAATGTACATATGTATGTGTGTATATTTATCTTCTGGAACAAAAATATTACTTAGCACCTAATAATCTATATATTATTGTTTTTTACTGATGTATAGTATTCAATATAGAATACTTCATTTGAAAAAAAATGAATGTTCTGATGTAAGAGTAATGATTGGTGTGAATATCCTCAAATACTTAAGTAAAAATTGTAGAAACTGACCTTAAAGTAGTTACACAAGTGAATCAAGTAATACTGATATGCACGTAAATATAACACTACACTGTATATTTTATAATTTCATCATTATGGCGCGCTGAGAAGCTACATGAAGCTACTTTGTCAAAAATTCACTTCCCTCTGGTTTTATAAATTTATTCCTCACTGAATTCGAAATATTTTTTCAAAATTTCAATTACCTTTAACGATTTCTGAAGTTTACAAAATAAGTGCTACGGTTCCTCATACTTTTATTTAAATACGAGTATATACCTTACTCACTAATTAATAATATTACTTATTTATCCTCTCACGGAGCTTGGTCAAAAAAATTCAATTGTTCCATAAAACCTGCAATATGTTCTGCAGAAAACATTTGCAGCTTTTTTGTACAACGAAATGTGTACTGCCGGAGATATAATATTCCTAGATGCTGCATAGTAGCACGGATTTAACATGGCATTGCTTTTCTACACTTGGTCAATATACCAAACGCAGATTTCTCCTTATTGGGTTGCCTATAATTTGGTCACTTTGTTTAAGCCTGCCTTCGGTCGCTATAATGATGCGAAAAGAATGAAATGCTGAAATTTGTAAGAATGCCAGTTTTCGGTCCGTCATGTCTTGTGAAAAAAATAAGTTTTTCTTGCACCTCGCTTATGTGTGAGGCATACCACAAAAATTGTCTATTGGTAAAGTACCAACCAAAACGCATTCTACTTGCTCGATCTCATATATATCTTCCTTTTGCTCTGAATGATGTTTGCTATTATTTTGGCAATTGCACTTTATCCGATTGCAATAACCAAAGAACTTCCCTAGATATTGTTTGCACTACTCTTTTTTTCGAGTGCATATATCACAGCTGCGATCTTATCATTCCTCCCAATTGAAGGGCGATTAATTACAAGTATTTCTGTGGACAACTCATCTTAACGTACATAGTTGCATTTGACTGTCGAGTACAAGACTGAGAAGTGATGTAAAAAAACATCCGCCAACTCTTTGGATTAAATAGTAATATGGAACTTCAACCCTTTGTGGATTCTAGTTTCATATTTATTGCCAAAATGTTGTTGCAGTTATTCTTTCTATCCCATCTTTATTCAGTAAAATGTCATAACTTGATCTTCACTTCTATTGTGATAACTGCAATTCGATCATTTAAACCATTAGGCCTTCATCAGTTTCAAAAAACAACATATTTTCTCCTTCTTGCCATCTTGCTACAATATCTTTCGCGCACGTGAGGTGATTCTAATGTGGGTATCTCCTTTAGCAATTAGACTTATAGAAACTTGAAACCACTTCACCTTTTTCTTTAATTAACTCTTGAAATTTATAACAAGTATAATTAAATCATCCCATATATTACATAATTGTTTTGCATTCCCATACCAGCGCTAGTGGGATTGCTTTATTAAAATCATTCAACATGCCCTTCCATTTAGTGAATCCAAGAGTTTGCTGCGCATTTGAGTTATTCAATTATTTTCCTTTTGTCCGGTTAGCACAGGCTGAAATTTTACTACAAGGCAAAAGTAATGTCATAATGTGAATTGCCTGCCATTTTGTCAAATATGATAATATTAGGCTCTGTTTAAACGAAAAGTTTATCCGAAGGTTTAAAACTGGACACTAAGTTTAAAAAAATTACATCAGTCACATAAACACTTCCTGAGTTGACGCACATTTGTGCTTGTTTTCCGGCATTTTGAATTCTTGCTTGCAAAACATCTGGCTCCAAATTGATGATTTCTTCTTCAATGTTGGTTTTCAGGACTTTTAAAGTTTATGGTTTCTTATAGTAAACGTGAAATATCAAAATGTCTGGAAGGAAGAAGTCTGGCGCCGTCAGATCTGGCGATCTGGTCCAGTTCAAAACGGGAGATCACACGGCTTGAAAATTGGTGATTCAAAATCTCCATCGTTGCCCGAGCTGTGTGAGCGGTTGCTCGATTCTGCTGGAACCAACAATTCTTAAGACCCAATTCAGCAATTTGCGGCAAAAAATACTCGTTTAACATCTGTATATAGTACTCACCAGTTACGGTTACGGTGGCGTCGTCGGCGTCTTAACACTGCACATTTGATGTGCATTTAATGTGGATTCTCCGTGCCCCAGAAGTGCAAAATTTTGTTTATTCACATAACCACTTAAGTGGAAATGGGCTTCATTGCTCATTGTAATTTTTGATAAGAAACCATCCTCGTCTTGCACCAAGTTTAATAGAGATTAAATTAACCTCACTTGACGGTCAGCAGGCAGCAATTGGTGAACGGATTGTACTTTAAAAGGGAACATCTTCAAGTCTTTTACCTAAATTCGACGAAACGAACGTTTGCTGATGCCAAATTATGTGTATCGTTGTCTCGCCGAAGTTTGTGGACTCTCTCTGACGTCCACAGCCACAGCTAATTTGCACAAGACGCGCAGACGAAATTCACGCTGCGTTAAAAGAACAGACCGGTGTGTATCGCTCCATTGCTTGTTATCACCTAATTCTTTATCTGTCTACAACATAGATGTCAAGGCACAATGACACTTGACTCAATTTTCAAATATTATGGCACATTCACATTATGACAGCATGACATTATGAAAAAGTAGAGACTTTTAAAAATGTGCGTAGGTACTTCTTATTAGATCACTTTTTGGTTACCTTAATTTAAACTTAAAACAAACATCTGTCGTTTAATTCAACAAGCACTTGTATGACGTATAAAATAACCAATTTAAATAGAACTACTATTCTAGGCAAAAGCGATCACATAGTAAATCTAATATAGTAAACAATGTCAACTGCTCGCTGATATTTTTTTAATAAACATTTACATAAAAGCATGTACTTTTTTAAATCCTAAGTTTTTCGCTTAAGTCAGCCTAACGAACTTACCACTATAATATCTATTCTACTCACTACTTTCGATCACTTATTTGACTTAATCAACCTACTTCTAACAATTTTGAGAATTTTATCAAAATTCACTTTGTGATACTCATAAAAAAAACACGCGTCACAAACCATAACTCGACAGTCAATGTGTCTAGCTCTTAACAAAAAAAAACACTCTCAACATTCCCAAACTAACTTCCGTATTCAAACGGGAAGCCCGTATGCAATTTCAAATAATTTAATTTTTTATAGTTCTTTACCACGACGTATAAATCGTATCCATATTAAGTTTTAGGCACACTTTGATTTCTTGAATAAGTGTAACCAATTACAATCACCAATCGTCAAATTACTGATTAAACTGGTTTAAAGTTGTGATAAAATAGCGTGATACATTAGAAGCGTATACACCTCGCACATCTACACATTCTTCCCTGCACATACATAACCTTAAGGCAAAAAAAGATTGTTTTGTTTTTGTCGATTTTTATGAACAACGATCTCGTTCATCTTTTATTGGATGTAACCCAACTTTCTGCATTGCTACTTTTGTCTGCAACTTTGACGGATTCAATACAAATTTAGAGACTCTTCTATTGTGGATCACTGTGGCTGAGTTCTTTTCCATTCAGTTATTTTTCCTTTCGCTTCTTCTACTTTCAAGTTCATATAAATGGCAAGTATCAATTGCACCGGACAGCATTTTCTGTCAACTTTCTTTAATTATAGTAATATTTTACCTGATACCTTGTGCTTGAAGCTTTTCTTTTCTACGAAAATACAAATGTCTAAGTCAGGTTTTGGTGGAGCCATGGAAATTAGTTGTATTTGAGATCTGTCTATGTTACTATGGATTGAGCTTACATGAGATATTCGACTAAATACACATCTCTCGTGCTTCTTATGTTCAAGGATTTTGCTCTATTTCATGTGTAATGACACGAAATCTATACTCCGAAAAATATTGCAACTTTATAACTAGTAGAAGTAAGTTCTTTTCCTAAAAGGCTTCTGAACCGACTTTAGATTTTGGGCATGCAGTTCCATGACATCCGTTATGGCTTGTTGCTTGAACCCGAAATGCGGGTTTTTTTAACATACCAAACCAGAGTGCGGTGCTATTTGAAGACCCTTCCATCGGGAGCTTTGTTATTCTTTCTTTTTATTTCATCGTATCTTAGATTCTTGAACTACCATATTTCTACATCTTTACACAGCTCATGGGGTTCAGGGTTGTGCCTTCTTCTTCATTCGTTGTTTGCGTTTGTATTTCAACCGATTCAAAATTTGGATGCAAAGATTCGATTAAAACATTCTTCAACAAATGACTTCCAAGAGATGCTTTTTATATTGTAGTTATCCTATAAGACGTTGCTTAAATCACTCTTCGATCACTGCATAAAGTAAGTCAACTGTTTTTACTTAACGCATGGATTTTACGGGAAGTAGAAATCAATCGAAGTCATTCACTGAGTGTACAAAAAACCCCACGCCAAGTTGGGGACTCACACCGTATTAAAGAAAGAAGGAAGACAAAACTGTCGTCATAGTTTTTTCCACACAAATGTGTTCAGATACATTTTTGTGAATAAGAATAAGAACAGCAAAAATAGATATGTATGTATGTATAAACATAGTTCTGTTAAAGTCGAAAAAATTTCCGCTATAAAGCAAAAAATCCTTTACACAACGCATTTATGCCACCTTAAGAATGCTTGTACGAGTAGTATTCCGATTACCGAATTATAATCAGAATCATTGACAATATACGTACACGCATACGGGTTTTGCGACAGTGTCACTAAAATAAATAGCAAATCCATTAACTCACTTACGAGTATCTCGAGTGATCTTTGTCTGGTTTGAAAACAAAAACGATCACTTTTTAGCATTAAGTCACCATGATCTTGGTCTTGGTATTCTTTCGACTTAACTGAGCCGAAACCAAATATTCTACCATCAGAGAGCGAATTTTTTCCTTTTTATTAATTGAGACAAAAGCATCGCTAGCAAAGTGGATTCTTTGTTGTCAATAATTTGTCGTGTGACAAGCCGGTATGATACATATTACACATGATAATTTTTATTTTATTAGTAAGCTTATTATTGATTTTCTTTTTTTTTTTATTACCTGTTCCAAATTGGTGGTTTTGTTAAAAAAAAAATTATTATTCGATTCTGTGTGATTAAAAAAAAAACAAGTTTCTGACTATTTGTTAATGGTAGCCTGAGGCATGTTATCGGTGTCTTGTAGAGATGCCGGAACGCTCTGCATATTGTAGGTTAGAGGCTTATAGTACACGCGTGTCCATCTCATCTCATACGTACAGATACGACATATCTTAAATCGGTTAAATTGGCAACAATTTTGTATAAAATTTCTTGCTGACACTGTTTGGTGATGTATTACCAACGGTTTAGGTCATACAAGTGGTCGTTATTTAGCAGCGCTCTCAAATAATTTACATTGTGTTTACATTTGTTTCAATCGTCATTTTAAGTATACGAGTAGATACGGAATATAAAGAAAGTGAAAAATATTGAAAGTGAACTTCGTCAGAGTAGAAACAGTTTCAAGGCCATTAAAAAGGTGTGTAATTTTCTCGAGTTTTTTTAAATGACCATTTGTATTCCTCAAAAATATCATAAATGTTATATACATTTTTGTTTTCTTACATACATGCTCAAATGGTTTATTTGCAGTTCATGAGTCGTAGTGGAACCAAGAAAATTCTATCATGATGGCACTGGGAAGATAAAATTTTTTGTTAATGAAATATTAATATCGGCCGTATAACGTGCCCTTTCTGATGCTAGTTAATGCAAAGGAAATCCAAGATTATCACTCTCTATAACACAGTGTCCAGATATGCCATTTTAGCTAAGCGGAGTTGCATTGATTAAAATGTGTCCATCTTAAGTTTATACCTTCGTAGATAAGAAAGTAGAAGACTGATATTTAAATTTCAGTGTCGGCGATGTTTATGTATACTGGCTCGTTAGAACAATTCATAAGCCTCACAATTTCGAAGGATATTTGAACGATGTGGCACCACAAAACAAAAAAGTTTGCCTTTTGGTATTTACAACCAATCAATAGTTTGGGATGATGAAGGGGATATATGGTAGATGTTGTAGTCTTTAGGGATGGTACCTGCGCAGAATACTAACTGAGTTTTAGACTTATCCGTTAATATCAACAGCGATTATATGTGGATTTGGAACATAGCGCTTTGTTTTCTTTTGCGAATTAAAAACGCTGTGAATTATATCCTAATTTTTTTTTATATTTATGGTAATTGATGACATTTTTCTTTTTTGAAACAAGAAAATCAGAAACATTTGTAACTGATTTATTATACTCAATGTGTTCCGAATGCAAGAAACACGCAGGAAATTACACCATTAAATCCCCCATCTAAGAATTTACCACACCGAACGTTGCTTAATTTTACTGATCGAGTACGATCCGATACTTTCAGCGTGGCAAGGCCGTAAGCTAACCGCTACATTCAACGTGTTATATGTTGACATGAACAGTGTCGTGCATAGATAGTTGAATAGCTTTTCTTGACCACTGAATAAAAAGGTTAAAGTTCCATTCTTGATTAACTTGCTTTTCTTTAAGTATTGAATGCAACATTTTACTGAAATCCTATTTCAGTTCAGTAAATCAATTTACTTCGATATCCTTGTGGGATGAATTTGCAGAGGAATTGTCTCTTTAGCTGGAGAGCTGCCGTGAAGGGTTCACTACGCTGTCTCTTGTATGAGTTTTGTTATCTAGTGATGCAAATCTGTGTTTAGCCCCAGTGACTTTTCATCGAAGTTTGTTAGTCAGGAGAGATCGTGTTGCTTTTGATGTTGTTGTGAATTATTATCGCTGTCTGAACTCACTTGGGGCAGCAGATGGCAAAATTTTTGCAAATGCATTCCTAGTCGTTAAGTACGCATATAACTACTGATTCATTCTTGAAGTTGTTTTCTTTAATATTTTTGGAAAAAAAAAAAACAATTTTTTTAGAAAAGAAAACATACTAAGGCGATTTGTATACTTGGACTACTAGGTTATAGTTTTTCTCATAAGATTAGATAAAGCTTTCCCTATATTGAACTCCTTGTAGTTTCTTGAAAATGCTGTCGGTGTTCTTTTTCTTTCAATGCTGAATGCTGAATGCTGAAATAATGATTCCACTTTACTCGATGAAATCAGTTTGTATTGTGTTCTGCAATGTCACATGTTACTAGCCTATTACTGAATATATCGGTTTTGCACAGCTTCTTAAGGAATTCATAAAACCAATTTCTGTAATATAATGTATATAGGAAAAATGTATACTCGTAAAATTCAGAAGACTTCGTCAACATCTTCTTTTACTGTTGATCTAAATTCAAATTAAGTCCAAAAACCTTTCTATCGCAGTAGGCATCGAGACTTTAATACTTACTTCAAACATCCCATCCGGTTAAACCTGTATATTACTTACATTAGTTCTTATATGATAAAAACAACGCATGGTATATTTTCTAGACTTTTAAAATTAATCTTTTATTTCGTAAATAAAAATCCGCCTGCTACATTGTTCATACCATTTCAGAATAAAGATGTTTGCATCAAAAACCGTCATCATTGCTGCTGTCGCCGTCGTGATCGCTGTATGCTTCACTAATTCTGCAAATGGCATTCCAGCCATCGGTTATGGAAAAAGATTTGGTAATATACTAAGATAAAGTCTTTACACAATTAAATTAACGAAAACCTCATCCCATTCTTTAACAAAAAAGATACCATGTCTGGATTGGATTACATTCAGGTCTGCTTAAATAACTGCGCACAGTGCAAGAAGATGTTCGGTGACTACTTTCAAGGGCAAACATGTGCTGAGTCATGCTTGAAATTTAAAGGCAAGGCTATTCCGGATTGCGAAGATATTGGATCTATTGCCCCATTCCTCAACACCTTTGAGTAGAGTTACAACTTACTGTTATATTCGCATGCAACAAATGTCATTAGATCAACACCTATTTAGCTTTGTAGTATTATTATAACCAAGCTTTTTTAGATAGTTGTTTAGCCATTTAATTCATGTTCTGCATATTATAAGCGATAAGAGACTGCTCAGTATAGTTCCTATTTAGTTAAACTAGCCGATTAAAAAGGTAATAATAAAATAATCTTATATAAATAAGTAATAAAGAATATTTATAATGCAATTTAATAACCTTGTTTATCTTCTGGGAAAACCCTAAATTTTCGTACTTTTGTACAATAATTTCAAGAATGGCTTGAAAAGTGTAATGAGGAATCTGCTGATTTGCTGAATTCAAACTCAGGCGTACAGACACAAATGATGCTGAGCGATCTGGACGCCCAAATGGGGCTGTTACGCTAGGAAACATTAAAAAATCCACAAAATTTGTGTTGTATTGAACAACCGTGAAGCGAAGGTGCGTGAGATATCTGATATCGTAAAAATATCTATAGACAATATTGGTGACTTAAAGCAATGTTTGGAGCTACATGAAAAAAACATGGATCCTGTTACTTGTTCGCAAACCTCAAAAAAATGTTCGCCGGGAAGAGATATGGTTGCAATAAAGAAGGCATTGACTCTAGAAGTAGACTATGTTGATAAATAAAATCGAATTTTGCCAAAAAATTGGGTTTTTATATGTTAGTCTCGGAACCACCTATTAGTAAGCACACCTAGTGCATATATTTAGTGTTTTTACGAACACAACGTCTTTCGTAACCGTCGTCGGATTGTATGGAAGTTAAACGAAGTTTATCAAATTTTGATTAGGGCTTGGAAATTCTGAAAGTATTTAGCTACCAAGCAATGGGCAACACGCAGATAAATGAATGCTGGAACCGCTTCAGAGATGGCCTATCATCTTTGAATACCCGTATAGAAGCAGATTCTGCTAGACCCTCAAGATCCAAAAATAAAGTTGTCAGATCTACCTGGTGATGCAGAATCGTTAAACAATGCTCTGAGAACCTACTGACGAAAATTTGGCCCTCAGAAGGATCTCAGCAAAACTTGTGCTAAACTTGCTAATAATTGGGCAAAAGCAACTTCATGTCGAGATCGCACAAGACATGCTGGAAACTGTGAACTGTGATCACAAATTTCTCAACACAGTGACCACTAGCCATGAGTCTTTAGTTTATGGGCACGACCCAGGAACCAAGTTCCAGTCATCACAATGGAAACATGGAATATCACCGAGGTCCAAAAAAGTAAAGCAGGTCCGCAGCAATGTGAAATTCATGTTGACCGACTTTATTAACTTCAGTGGCATATTTCATTATAAGTGCGCTCCACACGGCACCACTATTATATCACCAAAGAGTACTGCCGAAAAGTTCTGTGTCACCTTTGTGATGCAGTGAGACGCAAACTACTGAACCTGTCAGATAATGGTTTTTGGTAACTTTATCATGTTTACTCACCTGCTCATCTTCACACATGAATCGCAATTTCTTAGTCAAATACAAGCCAGCGTTTTTTTCAAGCAATGGCAGAACTGTGGGAAAAAGTGTGTAGCATGAATTAAACTCGTATACTTTTTAAGTAAACTTCGTATATGGTACTTACTCGTACAACACGAGTCAGGATACCAACCAATCTTCAACTTACGATACATATTTGGATAATAAGAAAGTAAGAAGAAACCAAGGGAAACGTCATATGTGCTGTCTTTGCTATCAAAAAAAAGTCTCTTGAACCAAAACCTAAAACTAACGGGCTCATCAGCCTCAAGTTCTTATAACCTTTAAGATCTATAAAGGAGACTCAGGCGATACGAGACACTATCTATGTAGTTAAAAAAAATTTCTATTTAGGCAATGGTTTTGCCACTCCGAAAGAAGACCTCTTCAGAAAAAATGGACTATCTACTATTTGGACTAGCTGAATTGTAGTGCATAATGGGATTTTTTAGTACTCTCGCTACTACCCGGGTGTGAAAGTGGATTCGTCGCCGAATGTTTGATGCACCCTTGTGTAGATGAAGACATGACACATTTAGGATACAACAACATGGTTAAAAAAATTTATATATCTATTTATGAATTAATATTTTTCCCTATTTCAATGATAATTTCGAGACTGAAAAGCATACTATATTTATAGATTAATCGCACGTCGCACATATGATACTGGCCAATGTTCTGCCTGAACTTTTTCTATGCGTTTTGCACGATGACGAAAACGACGAAATGAGTGATTCTGATGACAATTGTGATAAAATGGGGATGATGTCAACAATGTGAAAGAGGAAGCTTAAGGCTATTCGTCAAATACGCACTCCGATAAAGACAAGTAATCAATCAACTTACTATATTGCTGGAGCCTGAAATATCAAACATTATAAAATTTTATAAAACATTATTGCGCGAAAAAAATGGACACAAATAGTCAACAATAAAACAAACATTAAGAAATGTTGCAAAAACTATATTACTCGTAGGTATTACAGTCAACAATAACTTTAAACTGTTAGAGATAGACCAATATTTCGTATCTACATCTTAAGCAAGCCGTCTAAATATGGCGTACAAATTGTCATGTTGTGTGACAGTGGTACAAAATATATGTTGTATTCTTGCAATCAAGGAGGAAGTAAGGAAGATACTTCTGGAATCTTCTAAAAAAAAATCCATTCCCGAACGAATTACTTATTCGGGGGAAATAAAAAAAACTTTCAATTTCGTTTCTTTCGAAGTCGTTCACAGTCAGACAAAAAATGACAATTTTCAATTCGGGTTTATCCGTTTGCCGATTAGAGTTGATAGGACGGTGGGCAATGCTTGCGGGACGATAGCAACCTTGCTGTGATAGGTTTCGTCCTTGACTTGAAACGTTTCATTGTACAGTTGAACCAGGAAGGTACCTTCTAAAGGAATAGACAAATTTTTATTTTTTATAATTCAATTAAAATTTGAAACAAATATCGCATTTTGGCTTATGAGTTCAACTATCTCGTCATTGTTCGTTCTTTAATTGCAAAGTACATTGCCACCTTTTAACACTCAAAGCACGCATGAGTCTTCTGTCAGCTCCTCGAGGGTGTTTTCCTGGCACACAGAAGTATTTCCTATAATAAGGCGTTCATCTTTTAGTCCGTACGTCTCGTCATGACTAATAAGGAGTCTTGCGAATACTAAGTCAATTTGCCTATCATTTTTGATTGTCGCACGTGCAGTCACTAGGTGGTAAGCTTTTGGATTAATTTTAGGTATAGACAAGATATAGAGCATCAATGTCCCATTACGGTAAGCTGAAGGTTGACGAAATTCAACGGCTTCTACTACGTTCTGATAAGGCAAGGTTTCAGGTTCGTTGATAATGGTATTATTTTCCTCTGAATCCAGAAGATTACTATTAACGATACTTTTTTTTTAAATTTTACAAGCCCTTTTCAGTTCGTTTACCCTTTCCTTTAGAATGAGTAATTTGTTAAGTAGAACCTGTCCAAGTCTGCTAGTCTCTCCTTTCTGTATAGAATTGTTGTAACCGTCAATTATTTTATAAAGTTTTCCTGTGATGTTCTGAGTCATGTCAAAAACCCTTTCATTAATCAAATACTGTCGGTTGTTGTTCCATCCGTTTGTTCTGGTCGTCGGTTTTTCCATGATTTTGTTCCAGTCAGTCGCATCAGGAGAGCCAACAATCCACTTCCAAGCGGTGCCTATCCAGTTGATTGACCTTGTTTTCCTAGTTTTTACATCTTTTAATACGCCGAGGCGATCCTTGATTGACTTCAAATGGTAGTTTAGCATAATCTTCATCTCTTCATCATTAATGTTCTTTGTCATCAGTCGTTCAATGTACTTCAAGAGTACGTCATACTTCCCTAAGTCAATTATATGTATCAATTTAAAAAACCCATTCGTCACCCAGGCGTTTCCTTCTTTAATTGTTACAACCGGAAAATCATAAGCGAATAGATGTAAGGTCTGCATGGGAGTGAGAAAAGCTACTGATCTGTAATACAATCAAAGTTTATTAATCAAGAATTAATACAATTAATGGCGTGAATATAAAATTTTTACATGTTTGATAGACTTTTTCTTTATATTTTCTTATTTCGTATTTACTTTTTTTCTTTTTGTAACTTTTTGTATTTGGTTTTAATTTATCTTGGTGCCCAACGAGTTAGCTCTCCATTAAGTTTTTGGGGTAGTCAGTGCGGATCGGAAGGTATTAATCGTATTAATCCGTTTTAGTTGCAAGATTAATACTTCAAGCAACCTATTAGTGTACGAGAAACAACACCACCGCAATTACGATTAAGTAATTTTTTAAGTAAATCGGCCACTTGTGTCGTTACAGCCAACCCTCCGGCATTTCAATATAGATATTGTTCTTTTTTTTCTGCAAGCTTGTGTTTTTTTTCCTTTTATTCATTTTGTTTTATATATATATATATATATATATATATATATATATATATGTATTTAAATATTTGCGCACAAAAATAAGGGTGCAAAGAGAGAGAGAAAGAAAGTTACGTCTACGTTACTATATAATTATTAAATGTTCTTTGTGAATCTTTTTTCCACTTAACGTCGTTACAGTAACTTGGTTGTCCTTTGCAACTATTTTTTTTTTGTAAAGTGGTTTATTTTTACTTTTTACCTTTACAGCAACATAAACTATATCACCTTGATTATATTTCTTCGGTACCACTCTTTTTAGATTTTTTCTAACATTTCTCGCTTCCATATTTCTCTCTATCATGGCCCTAATGTCCTTGCTAATTTTCGAACGGATGTTTAAAAGATTTTGGTAATTTATTCTTTGCGATCTATTGAAAAAGACATCGGCGGGTTTTTTCTTTATGACAAAATGGACTGTGTTGTTATATCGATGAACAGCCACATAGACGAGTTCCTTGAACTCGTTCTATTGTATTTGACCGTTGACCTCGCTTCTATGATATGGAGCCAGACAACGTTTTACGCCTAGGCTTTTGATTAGACTTAGAACAATTGGACTAATTAACCTTTTTCATTGTCTGTGACTAGGATGAGTAGAACAGTAAAGAAGAGCAAAATTTTAATAACCTTTAATCTTATATTTATCTTGGACCTGTCGTTTATGTGAAAAAACTTTGTGAAGTTTGAAAATTTATCGACAACTGTTAAGAATCCCTCATTTTGAATCTCCATTATATCCATACGAATTATTTCACACGGGTATCTGGGGATGGCTGTTGCTTGTAATTCCGGATTATGTGGGTGTCTGTCGTACTTGTTACTGTTACAAATATCGCAAAAAGCGCAAAAATTGCACTCATTTGTGGAAAATAGAATTTCTAAAAGATCTGCTCTTTGTTTTCGCCCTTCTATGTTACTTTTTGAAGACCATGAACTTCCGTTCTTCATTGACGACATCTTCGACCAGCCTCTGAGTAACTCTGATTTTATATTTTCCAAAATTTTCTAGATTTACGTTCTGAAGCGTTTATTGCATTTGGATTTAGATTTTCTCTTAAGACTTCTTTAAGTTTGGTCCGATCTAGCTGTTTTTTCTGAAATGTAATGGCGGTGAAAGCCAGGATGTGGTTCCTCATAAGAGTCAATGCCGATTCCAAAAAATGGTTGATTCCTGAAGACATTCAGCGGGGCCTCCACATGCGGTATCAGGTCCGTACTGTCCTGATCAGCACTATGCATAGTGCAGGACTCTTCGCTATCAAATGATAGTTCACAAAGTCCCTCATCAACAGTACAAGTTTGTATTTTGTCCGTTGTGTCACCTACTCTCTCTCCTGTCGTTTCCGTTTCCGTGCTTTTAGCGTCCGAACCTACTGTTTCGGTGCGAGAAGAAGATTAACTTAAAAGAGAGAGAGAGAGAGAGCATTAGCCACCAAGTTTGATTTAACGGGTGTGTAAATCAACTCTTTGTTATACTCTTCTATTCTTGACTTCCAACGCTTGAGCTTTGCATTGTTATTTCAATTACTAAGCTTGTATGTCAAGGGTTGGTGATAGGTAAATATCCTAATCTTCTTAGCGCCATATAGATAGCTTCTAAGATTATGTAGTTCCTTTTCATTTGTTGCGTAGGCTTCTTCTGTCCTGTTCAGAAAGCAAGAGATAAACGAAATCGGTTTATACTTCCCAGGTTCACCTTGTGATAGTACGGCACTGATATCGTAATCAGACGCTTCAGTAGTCAAGTTGAATGGCTTGGTAAAATCTGGAAAAAGTTAAAACCTCGGCTGAAGTTAATAGTTCTTTAAGAGTTTTTAAGTCCTTAAGCCCTTCAAAATCAAGTTGTATGGGGACCTGTTTAGCTCTTACGTGCGGTAAATCCCCAGGAGTCATGTTAGTTAAGGATTTTGCAATTTTGACGTAGCCCTTTATAAACTTCCTATAATAAGAAGTCAGACCAAGGAAACTTTTTAACTCTTTTAGGGTAACCGGAGGAAAGATAGCATCAATAGCCCTAACCTTTTCAGGGTTAAGAAGAATACTATCTGATGTCACTAAGAAGCCTAGAAATTCTACATTTGTGTTTAGGAAATTGTTTTTTTCGAAATTTATTTTTAATCCTGCCTCATGTAGTTTTGAGAACACAGTTTTTATATACTTCAAGTGATCTTCTACTGTTTTGCTATAAATAATGATGTCGTCTATATAGACGTAACAAATTTTCCCAATGATTTCCTTTAGGACATCATCTATCATTCGCTGAAAGATGGCCGGGGCGTTTTTTAACCCAAAAGGTAACCTTAGGTATTCGAACTTCCCATTCATGGTAGAAAAGGCCGTCTTGGGAATGTCTCTTTCATTCATTGCAATTTGACGGAAGCCAGAAGTAAGATCTACAGTAGTGAACAATTTAGCATCACCGAGACTTGCGAGAGTACTCTTTATAACAGGGATGGGGTATGTGTCAGGGATGGTCAGCGAGTTGATACGTTTGAGATCAATGACCATCCGTAATTGGTTTTCACCGTTGGGTTTGTCCTTTTTTGGAACGGCCCAGATTGGAGATTTGTATGGACTTTTTTAAGGTCAGATGATATTCTTCTCTAAAAGTTCATTTACTTGCCTCTCGACCTCTTCCCTCATACAAGCCGGATAAGGATAACTTTTGGTAAATATTGGGTCATTTGTAGAAATACGTATTTCGGCCCTAACACTTGTTTTTACTTCTTCGTTTCCTACTGAGCAGAAGAGGCCTTCAAATTTAGAGTTTCAAGTTTTGACTTGATAGATTCAGAAACATTTTTATTTTATATTGCCATAAATTTACTACATCGGAAGGTTTGTTTTTTAGGGAAACTCTTATCTTTGAATTTATTAATATCTCATTCTTTTCTCTGTCTATGATTGCCCTCAGCCCCTTGAGGGTATTATCCCCCTTAATTCCATCAAAAGATGTTAAGCTAGGAAGGATAAAAAATGTCACATCTACGTCACATCCAATATTTGCAAAGAATTTACCACAAATTTTATTTTTGATAAGTGTTTTTGATAAGGATTCTTAACAGGTTGGGATAAAATTTTTATTTGCACCCGTATCAACAAGGAATTATCGTGTACTTCCGTCCCGCGTACCATAATCTATATATGGTACCCTGGAAACAAGGCACCTGTCATAAAAATTTCCTCCACTACAGCATCAGTGCCTTGAGGTTCTGATTCCTTTAAAGTGATCTGGGACCACTGCCACCATTTGGTTAAACCGCTGTTATTTTCTCGGATAATTTTGCGAGGTGGGTTCACGTTTAAAAGGATTTCTGGAGTGATTCATGTAATTCACGTTTGAGGTTTGCACCGATCCCAATTCCATTTTAATGGGAGGGTTGAGTCCCTTTATTTTTTCTGGCGGCTGATAAACTTTGCTCCTAAAACAAGGATTCCACGTCGTTTGCTTTTGTTGACTGTACACGCCTCTGCTATTTGGAAACCTATCGAATTTCCATTGGCTATATCTATTTTGACCATTAGGGACTTTATCCGAGCTCTTAACCAGTACATGGGGCACCCGCTCGAGTTTGAAATCATAATGCGCAGGAGCAGAAATCATATTCGACGACATTACGTGCACCGAGTTGTTTCTAAAATTTAAATTTTGCATCTCGAGGCATGCCGAATATGCCTCGGGAAGCGTCTTGGGTTTTTGAATTTCAAGAAGTTTAAATAGATCCTCATTCAGTCCCCTTATGAATACGTCTAACGCCCTATCACGGTATGTCCCTATCAGATCATCAACGGTTTCCGAGGAATAGGTTTCCGCTCGTATTTTGTTGATAATCAAAGAAAATTTTTGATTGATTGTAGCATAAAGATCATCCACTCTTGAACTACCTTGTTTCAGTTGATTTAATTGGTGTTCCAATGTTCGTATGTCCCTTTTATCTGCATAATGCAGATAATGCAGCACCCTTTCGATTTCCGACCACCCACCATCGAAAACATTATAGGAAACTAATGCCGAATCAGCTTTCCCCCCTAATTTTTTGGCGAATTGGCAAGATTGCCCTGTAAATGGGTTTAGTAAGGACTATTTCATAATCTTTTTAGAACGTCTCAATGCTATGTATCCAGGATACATATTGCACTGGGTTGTCCTCGAATACTTGTATTTCTTTTACCGGGTCGGGCAACTTTGAAATTTCCCTAAGCTCTGACTCTGTAATTGGCCCTCGGAGGGGTTCCCTAGTCAAAGGAGATGGATCACTACTTGCCTCAATTATTCTATTATTTTCTATTTGCCTGACTTTATTCTCTTGTTGGATTCCACTGTCCTGCCAGCGACTCCATCGCATCCTTACCTCCATACCGCTCTATTTGAACAAGTCGTGTTCCCAAACCCCTTAATTGCTCGAGGACAGAGTAAACAGCTCCCGTCAATTGCGTAACCGAAACCTTAAGTTCTTCCATTTTCGCTCACAAGTTGTACCGAAGTATAGTGAAAAATTTAATATTCTAATAATAATAATAATTCTAATATTCTAATTCACAGAAAATTATGTTTTTTGTTAAAGCGCACATAAATCTTTTTCTCTTTGCATTAGCTATAATTAATTAATAATCCAATCTACAATTTTTCTTTCTTTCTTTTTTTTTATACAAGTAGGTAAATGTAGGTATATATTGGGTATGTAATTTAATTCGTGCGGTTTTTTTTTTCAAAATTTGAACGTTTATTTAAGAAAAACATCAACGTCATCTGAAGCTATGACGATTTCCTATCTTTCTGGCAATTTTTGGATCCCATCCCAAAAGAACTGCGCCGGCTTGGCAGCCAAGAATGAATCAAGCCAATTTTTGATATTCTGCTCTAATGTGAACCGTATCTCAGTGAGGGCGTTCTGCATCGACCGGAACAAATGGTAGTCAGAAGGGACAAGATCTGGGCTATAAGGCGGGTGAGGTAAGACTTTCCATCTATTGTTTTCCAAACAGTTCTTAACCGGAATAGCAACGTGGGGCCGAGCGTTGTCATGATGGAAAATTATTGCCTCGTGTCTGGTCGCATATTTCGGGTGTTTTTCGGCTACTGCTCTTTTCAAACGGATTAATTGTGTTCGGTAGTAGTGTCCATTGATGGTTTCACTCGGTTTTAGCAGCTCGTAAAACAACACACCCATATGATCCCACCAAATACAGAGCATTACTTTCGCGCCATGGATATTCGGCTTTGCCGTTGATTTGGCTGATTGGCCGGGTTTCACATATGATTTTTTGCGCTTGGGGTTGTCGTAATAGATCGTAACAATCCGATGCAAAAATGACCTCCTTTTGTGGCGTTCCAGCAGCATTTCGGACATGCGAAATTTCCTTTCGACGTCTCTCGGCTTGAGTTCATGTGGAACCCAATTTACTTGCTTTTGAATATATCCAGCTGCTTTTAAACGTTTTAAAATGGCTGCTTGAGTGACACCCAAAGATTCTGCGAGCTCTTCTTGTGTTTGGCAACGATCTTCATAGAGTAATGCTTCCAGTTCTTCATCTTCAAACTTTTTTGGCTGCCCAGGATATATTTTCAACACGTTCATATTGTCCTGGAGTTGGTTTCTTCTCGTTTTCTCTCGTTTTTCTCTCGTTCCTTTCTCGTTCAGCTTTTTTATTGCTAGCAAAGCTTATGGTTTCTTCGCAATAGTCACAGGCATTTTATCACTTCTCTGTTGTCTTTAAAGTTGATTTTCTCAAAAGATACGTTATGAAAAAAATTTTTTATACGCACATACAAAAAAGAAAATGTTTTCGCAGTTAAATTTTCCCGGACCGGTTAAAGGCACTTGTATATTGTATCGTAAAGAACCCTTTATCGCGGGATAAAGGCACAATTAGCGGCATAATTAACAGTACAATTAACATAGGCACATAAACGTTTTTTTTTCCTCTTTTTTTATTATATTTTTTTTTTGTCAGGACAGTCCCTGCTCGGGCGCCAGTAAAGAAGATCATTCTGGAATCTTCTAAAAATCCATTCCCGAATGAACAACTTGTTCGGGGAAAATAAAAAATACTTTCAATTTTTACGATGCCATTTTTCAATTACATTTCATACTTATTTCTACATTTTAAATTTGCTGATTTGCAGTTCCCATGTAGATCCATTCATTCCGCTCGCATCGGATTCCCAGGTGGAAATCCAATTCTAGTGGCGACGGAAGCTCGTGTGCAACGTCGACACTTTTTTTAGCTGGGTGAATGCGTGATCGTGATAACTAGGATCCATAAATACGAGTAAATAAACTAAAAACATTGCATGATAGAATTCTTCAACATCATGAAATGGAAGGGTCGATACTTTTCACCAGACGAGCAGTATTACGTTCCGTCCACGCAGAACTAATCAATGGCCAATGTGAATGTTCTAGGACATTTTTAACATAGCTTATATAATTTTTATGTTATTTATACTATTCCACAAACCGCTGGTCCAAAGAAATTTTATGAAACAACTATATATGTACAAGTTGAATCTTAGTACCCTACTCGTAACAAAATTAAGTGTTTGAGAAATAAACAACAACAAAGACAAAGGGGAGAAAATAAAATTTTGTGGATTTTGCCTTGAATGTTGTGTGACATCTTCCTAGAAAAGAATTTGCGGAGAAAACAAAATAGAGCCTTGTCCTTTGTGCTCAAAATAAATAAGTAAAATAAAAAGTTTATAAATACGAGATGGATCTTTAATTTTAAATTTAGTTTAGTTGAATTTGCTAATGAACCGTAAACATTTATTATTTTAAGTAAAAATTGCAAAATTGAACTGATTTACAATTAATGTTAAACAAACAAAACTTAACTGAACTAAGTTAAAAATAGGGTTTTACTTTATTTTTTAGGAGTTCGGGATGAACCCGGGCTTTAACTAACAGGCGTCTCCAGTTAGGCTGATCTTAAACTAACTCTCTAAAGTTGCACACTCCAAGTCTGGGCTTCTTCCATTGCGTTGTTCGTCCGGGTTAGATTCGAAGAGTATGCGGATCACAGCTTGGGTGTCCATTCGCTCTACATATCCTAACCATCTCATCATAGTTCGATGTCTTAAATACCCTGTCAACGTAAACAGGATCAAATATTTAACAAAAAAATTGTCTCGAAAAGCGACAGTAGATATCTTTATCTGTCTCTGCTTCAGAGTCATATCATAGGACTGGGATGATCAACATCTTATATATGTTAAAGTCTCCTTAGTTGATCGGGATAGGGCTATACTGCTTAATTTCCTTCTTATTCAAAAGAAACAAAGATTGGCAAGAGTGATTCATCGTTTTATTTTTACAGAGGTTATCTGGGAGCATCGATATCCTTTCCCGAAATGGACAGCGACGACTCCAATCCGACCGAGGCGACTATTAAGCCGTCGGTATCCTCTTCTGACACTCTGTCGGAAATGGAAACCGATGTCGAAATAAAAAGAGATCCTAAACGATCAGAGGAAGAAAATAAGATTTTGAGCCCATTTTCAGAATCGGAGGACTCGAATAAAACCGTGGTGGAGGCCACTCTGGAAAATTGTAGCAATGATACGGTGTCTCCAGATTAATCTCCACCACTCAAAGAAGGCTTCGGCCGCACTTATTGTGCGTCTCTTCAAAAAACGCAGAAGACATCATCCTTCCATATTCTCCACTTTATACAAAAGACAAAGGTAAGTATAGAACTTGTATACTGGTGAAACGTAGCCTTAATGTATTTTTACTTCCTAACCTCAGCGACCCCGACTTAACCGTTGCCATTTTGGAGACTGCCAAAGCTTCCTACTGGCTAGCATCGGCGTATCTTGGCTACGATTAGGTGGGCTCTCCCCCTGGTGACAACCTAGAGAGGGTGGTACTGGAAGCTGGAAAGGCAAAAAACTGGCCTCATCATCGGGTGCGACGCTAACGCTCATCACACGGTATGGGGCAGTACCGACATAAATCATAGAAGTGAATCAGTTTTTGATTACAATTTAAGTATTAACCTCATTGTTTACAACATTGGTGAACATGAGCCCCCTTTAGTAGGTAATGGGTCGTTTTAAATTGGCAATTCGATGGCAGAGCGAGAGGGAAGATATGTGAGTGAGATGGTGTGGGTAATAGAATCGGCACGCGTTGATGTAGTGAATGTGGTTTGGCGGATTGTGATAGGGCGTGTGTCGGCACGCGTCATGTGATAAGTCGTGTATCGACATACGTCACACGTTTTGTGTGATGAGCTGACGGATGGTAGGCGCCATGTGATAAGAAGAGTGTTGTGAGTAATTAGTAGGTATTTAGTGATAAAAAGACTGTTGTGAGTAATTAATATGACCACACAAAAGCGCGTTTTGTGAGGTGGGCTGACGTAAGAGGAGGGTCTGAGAGGGGGGTTTGAAAATTTTTACATATGGGTAATAGTGTCAGCACTTGTTTGATGTAGTGAGACATGTGATAAGGTGTTTTTCGGCACGCCACGCGTTTTGTTTGGTAGTCTGACGTAAGAGAAGGGTCTGAAAGGGGGGTTTCAATGTTATCACAGTGTTTTGTAACATCAAGTGCACATGGTGGTCTGAGAGGGCGGTTTGAATGAATGAATGCACAATGTTTTGTAGCAACAAGTGCTCTTAATGGAAAAATGTTCTTGGTCGTTATCTTGTTGACCGTATTGTATAAGAAAATAATTTAACTTAACGATAACAATTCTGACCCGAAATTAATGCGAGAAAGTGACGTTACATCGTGTTATTTATCTGGTGCTTAGAGAATTAGAAATAATGCGAAGCGTTTTGTGTAATTAGTAGGTATTTAGTGATGAAGAGGAGGTTTTGGCAGGGGGGTTTAAATGTTTTTTCTGGAGCTTAGAATTAGAATTAGAAATAATGCGAAGCGTTTTGTGTAATTAGTAGGTATTAAGTGATGGAGATGGGGTTTTGTATGGTGCATGCGTGCGTGTGGAGTTGGTTGTGGGTGTTTGAGAAGGGCTTTTGAGAGGGGGTTTGAGGGGTGGAATTTTAGTTTAACAATTTAATAAAGAAATTCACAGAATTATACCGAAAATATGTTCTTAGTCGTTGTCTCCGTCACCATATTATATTATAGAAAATAACTGAATTTAGCAATAACAATTTTGACCGAAATTTTCAAGATTTTAATGAGTTGTAGACAAAATTGTGGTCCTTATCTTTTGAATATGTTGTTTGTGGAATTCTTCGAAAAATTATTGCAAGCAACGACAATAGAAATTGAAGCAATTGAGAAAAATGCACAACATGTTGACAATAACGAAAATGCTTATGCAAATCATCAAACAGAAATCTGAAATGTATAAAAAAAGACTTAACTATAAAAGATGAAGCGTACAGCTGCTTGAAATAAAAAAAATTCGAGGTGGTAAAATTCAAGTTGACCTTTGAACGCTTAAAAATTTTCGTGTCTCAAGTCAATGAAAACGATGGTAAAATTAAATGAATTCGGCTACAAATTGCTTCCCCACCCACCGCATTCACCAGATTTGGCCCCCAGCGACTATTTCCGGTTCTCAGACCTCAAAAGAATGCTCGCCGAAAAAAGAGATCTAAAACCGATTAATAAGTAATCGCCGAAACAGAGGCTTATTTTAAGGCTAAACGGTAATCGTACTACAAAACTGGTATCGAAAGATTTAAAAATCGTTTCAATCAGTGTATCGCCCTCGAAGGCAACTATATTGATAAATAAAGTTGAATTTTGCAAAAATTTTGTGTTTTACAATATTACTTTTCAGCCCATGTGTTACTTCCAGAAAAGAGGAATGGTGAAATCGTGATTTTCACAGATGGATCCATGATAGATGGCGGAGCGGGAGCCGGAATCTTTTCAAAAGATCTGGAACTAGCCCGTCACATTAGCCTCGGGAAGAACACTTCGGTATACCAGGCTAAGATGATTGCTTTGCTGCATGCGTTGGATTACCTGCTTGAAAGTCAGGTGGAAGGAAAAAATATCCTAATAGCACTGGATAATTAGGTGGTGATTAGAAGCATGGAACGGACAACCATCACAACATCATTGGCACTGAAATGTGTATTCAAGCTCAATAAGAGTTCATCTAAAAATCAGGTTACACTGACTTGGGTACGAGGACACATAGGGATCGACGGCAACTAAAAGGCGGACTCTCTTTCAAAACAGGGGCCAACTTAAATGTTTCTAGGACTAGAATCATTCTCTTCAATTGGTAGAGGAATGGTAGAATAGCTAATTTACAAATGGATCATGGCAGAACATCCGAGAAGGTGGTCAGCCGTATAGCAATGTATACAAGCTAAAATGGCAATACAATGGCCAACCTGCTCCACTCAAAGAAGGGTGGTGTTGGTGGTGTTAACTACAGGTTATGGTAATTTCGTGTATCATTTAAGGAAATGGGCCTTAGAGAGGATGACACTTGTAAGCTATTCCTGGAGGGATTTGAGGCAACGGCACATATATTGTATCATTATCCAGTTTGGCTGGCAGTAGAATGGGGATCTTGGAAAAACATTGGGTCGAGACCCATTGACTGAAACAGATCGCACATAAACAGGAATCGAACATAGGGAAGAGCTTTGGAGAAGTCCAGAGACGACGATCCAGAACATATCTGGAAAAGGTTTATAGTGGTAGAGAGACGAAAAGAGACCCGACAATGGTGGTATGATTCGAGTATCTTTCGAATATTTATATATATTATATATACCGTTGAAGCTGAATTCTTTCCACATTTTCTCTTTTAGAGTTCTATTGAAGCGTTTAACAATTGACGCTTTCAATACACTATATATTGAAAAGTGATTAATATTGTGTTTCTTCACCAACTCTTCAAATTTTTGTTGAAAAACTCCCTTCCATCGTCTGTCTGTAAATTTTTCGGTTTGCGAACAGAATTTTTAAAAATTGTCTAAGTATCCTCTGCCACCAGTGCTGACGTTTTGTTTTTTAATGGGATAGCCAAGCATATTTTGAAAAAAGTATCAATAACTGTCATTAAATATTTGTGTCCCACGTTCTCCTGACTGTACCGTATCTTTTCAACCAAGTCTGTTTACCATAAATCATCTTATCCTATTATTTTAACACGTCGCCTATTGAAACGCCTTCGCGCAGGTTTGTGCAATTCCTCCACAACGTTTCGTTTACTCATTATATGGAATAATAGAAAAAAAGCCGAAAAATAAAAATAAAACTAACAAATGCTGGTATATTAAGTTCTTTTTATTTTTTATTTTTGAATCTTTGATACAATGTCATTAATTTTTTAATTTAAGTAATTTATTTCAATCATATAACACGCAAACGTATCTGGTCCATTTTTGCATAAATTTGAAGACCATGGACAATTAACGAAATGACAACCATGGATTGATGAGATGTGGAAAACATTTTCGAATTGCCTTAGATAAAAAATACATCCAATAATTTCGTGAAAATGTTCCTCTAATAATATATGTTGGTTTACTTTTAAAAATTTAAAATCTCATCAAACATTAAAGAGGTTTTTAGGCCAGACATCATATCTTATGAACTTAAAGATGCTTACTAATGAATTGTAAATGTAACGAACTAACAACTAGCACGTACTAAGACCCACTGGTTGATTGACAACCACCTCTGGGAAAAATATCGAAACCAAACACACCTGAGTTTCAAACTACTACCACCCGCCCGCGCCCTGGAGAAAAGCCAATAAAAGGGTATCCATATTCCCTTGGTGCGCGCGCGGTATTATAAAGAAAAAAAATTATTTAAACAATTTTAAACTAGAAGGAAGAGGGGTAAGAGAAGCAAACTCTAAACCGACGAAAAGAAATATTTATCTATGAGTTCTGTTTGCTTGGAAAGCCAACATTTCAGAATTTATTTTTTTCGATTTTCTTTTCAGTGTTATTTTTAAATTTCTTGAGGTCATCGGAATATTGGCGCAGTATTTTCTCATATTTTTCAAGTTTTTCATCCAATGCTAGATGACATTTTTTAAATTCATTTACCATCCGAATATCGACATATTTTTTCGTTGCAACATCATCCAAATCGTTGGGTTTCTTAATGTTTTTAATTGCTTTGTTTTCTATCATAACATACATTTAAATGTAATAAGGACGTCTTAGTTTCATCGATAAGGCTGTTAAAGCTACTATCAATATACTCCCGCACAATGATCAGTGAATTATTAAGAAAGTCAATACTATTTTCTACGTATTTTTTGTTGATTGCCTGTGCTCCACATCACTTGGTTTTCCCACAATTTTAAGACATTCGATATCAAAATCATCAGAGGGTAATACTTTAAATCCTTTCAAAGGAGGCGCTTGAGTATCAGTTATTACACCCCTAACTTGTCGACACTAATTTTACTTATAACAATTAATCAGCTATTCTTCAGTGTTAATACCACCTTGATCAGAAAAGTGTTTCAGCAACAATTCTCTAAAGAAACGGTCGTTTCCCAGTGGCACAAGCAGTTCAAAAGTGGTCGTGAGTCAATTGAAGATGATGAACGCAGTGGCAGACTATCGCCATCGAAAACCGACGAAAACATTGATGAAGTAAAGGAAATATTGGTCAATAACCGCAAATTAACCATCAGGGAGATAGCAGAGGACTTGAACATTGCTATGGATCCGTCCAAGACATTTTGGTAAATGATTTGGGTTTCCCGTAATGTAGCAGCAAAGTTGGTGCCAAAAGACATCAATTTCATGCAAAAAAGAGACCGTGTTGACGTTGCAAAAGAGATGATTTTCGAGGCTGAATTCGATCCCGCATTCATCAAAAGGATCATTACTGGAGACGAGACGTGGGTTTATGAGACCAAAAAAACCACGTCGTTTTCAGTCAAAAAAGGAGGCAATGCTCACGATTTTCATGGATTACAACGGTGTAATGCATCATGGATTTTTTCCAGACGGCCAAATAGTAAACAGAGAGTATTATTTGCTATTATATTTTCTAGCTAAAAAAGCCTGGCAGAGGGTACAAGCTAAAGATTCTTCAATATTAGAAAACTTAAATAGTATATTGGTAACAAATATGATGAAGGCAAAAACAAAGCTTGGGATGGGCTGTCAAACTAAACGGACCAAATTCAGAAAAAGAAATGTTTGTAAAAGAAGTAACTTATTTAAAGAAGCTGTCAAAAAAGTTAGAAATGCTATTTAGAATCCTATAAGTGCAGATTGATATGCACTAATATCCAATGCCTTGCAAGCAGCTGAAAAAGTTATGAAAAATAAATCTTAATACCCCTCGCGTTACACCACTACCGAAGATTGGAGTTTTTTTTACCTCTTTTGCCTATCTTAGCTGGACTATCAGCAATGGGATCAGTAGCTGGAGGAGCTACTAGTATAGCTAAGGCAGTAAATGAATCAACAGCTGCAAAGCAGGAATTGGAAGACAATAAACGTCACAATGTTGCTATGGAAGGAAATAAAAAGCAGGGTATTTTACTCTATAACAAGGGATATAGGCTGTTTTTAAAAGCTCAAGACTCAAAAAACTTTTATTTTTAATACATTTATATGTGGTCATTTATGTCTGCAATTTCTTCTTGAATGTTAAATATAAATAAATGAAGAATAATTTTTATATATATATATATATATTATATTTTTATAATTAAATATTTTCGAAAAACCGAGACTTGAGAAGGGTATCTCAAAACTGGAATATTATGCATATTCATCAAATCTAGACAGTTTCGAAAAAAATGATATTATTCAAATTTGTGTCCAACATCAAAACCTTTATATTTTACCTTCAGAAAGCTACATCTATACATATTAAGAGGACTGTAAAATTGATGGAATGGCAGTTGCAAAAATAAAACTTATAGATATGGGAATAGCTTTCTTATTCGATGAAATTCGTTATGAATTAAATGGTGTCGGTATTGATCGTAATAACTATATTTTTTTGAATAAAAATGAAAGCGATATGTTACTTAATGCATCATGGTCCCCCAATTCTTCTATCAACGTCAGTTTCTTATTTTTTAATTTTTTTAAATTTTGTTGAAGATTATAAACGAATAATATTGTACCAAAAAAAAACTCATTAATTGCCGAAAAAAATGAAAAGGCAATAATGAACTTACTTCATATAAAGTCCAATGAAAAATATAACATATTACACTGTCTGATGAGTACGAATTAAAATTATACAAACCTATAAGCGATGGTCAAACAATAAAAATCGCTTTCTGTAACCAGGATCTTTACGAGTATCCTGTACTGCCAAGTACCAGCCAACACATTTGGAATGTAAAAACAACCTCTCAACTGGAAAAACCACTGTACATTATTCTTGCTATTCAAACCAATAAACATAACTTGTTAAAAGGAAATCCAACTATTTTCGACCATTGCGGTGTTACAAATTTGAAAGCTCATTCGAATTCGGAGGCTTACCTTTGTGAGCACTTAAATCTATCCTTCGATAAAAATAAGTACAGCTTGTTGTACAATATGTATAGTGACTTTCAAAAATCCTACTACAATCGAACAATTGCTGAACCGTTATTGCCGAGGGATTTATTCAAAACTCAGGCAATAATTTTCGTAATAGATTGTAGACATCAAAATTAATTAATTAAAACCAGCCCTGTGGACATTCGTATTGAAATTAAAACTTCAAAACCAATTCCATCTAATACCTCCGCATATTACTTAATGTTACATGATTGTATAATTAATTACAATCCTTTGAGTCAAATAGTTTCGTGAGAAATAAGGGGTGATTCATCGTAAAGTTTGATTTTTAATGAGCTTTCTTTGACAGATCACGCATGATTCCTATCAAACTGCTTCGTCATTTTTGTTCAATATTATTTGGCAAATTATCATAAAAAGACTCACACTACAACAGCGTCTCCAAATTCAGCTGTATTACGAAAATCAGCGTTCTGTGAGAAATGTTTTTTGTGCGATTCGAGGAACTTACGGTGCGCATAATCTACCTACTGAAACCACTTTTCCCAATACCATTCGCGATTTGAGTCCCAGTTTACATTAGTGGATGATACTCGACCGGTTAGACCACATTCAGCACGTAGTGAAGAGACTATAGCAACTGTAGTTGAGAGTGTACGCAAAGATCGAGACGAAACAAATTCGTCTTCGTTCCCAGCAGCGTATTCGACAACTTGGCGAAAAACTGCACAAAATTTAACTTGTGCAGAATTGAAGCCAGGCGACTTGAATTTGCGTCATATTTTCAGTGAATGGGTTCTGGAAAAACTCAATGAAAATCCGGTCTTTCATTGTGAAATTTTGTTCAGTTATGAAGCCCATTTCTGGCGCAGTGGATACGTAAATAAACAAAATTGCCATATTTGGCCTGATGAGCAGCCCGAAGAGTACCAAGACCTACCATTACATCCATTAAAACCAACGGTGTGGTGTGGATTGTGGGGTGGTGGAATCATTGGTCCATATTTCTTCAAAAATGAGGCAAATCAGAATGTTACCGTCAATGGTAACCGTTCCTGAAATTCAAGCACATGGCCTCGGTGAGCTCTGGTTTGAACAAGACGGCGCTACGAGCCATACAACGCGTGAAACAATGAAGTTGTTGAGAAATCATTTTGGTGATAACTTAATTTCACGTTTTGCCACAATTTGAGAGACTTCCTTAGTAAGCAATAAATTGATTCATATTGATCCACCCGATCTAGACCACCCATTGAAGCTATGTAGTGGAGCACTACGTTAGATTTATTGACCATTAGTTCTGATCCAGCTCGTATACCATATATCTTCTGGTAGATGTCATTTCAGCATGATTCCAGGTAGTCAATAAAGTAACAATCCTTTTATCCTTCCAAACTAACAGTGTTATATTTCCTTTTCTTTTAGAATAAATTGTTCTGTTTAAAAATTTTTGTTTTTTTATAATAACAGGAACACCTTTTCTGTTGGTTTAAATAGTACCAGTTAGGTAACATTTCATTTGCATTAATTCCTTAGCTAAAGATAAAATGGTGTAATACCTGTCCGTGTAAGTGTGGTATGACTCTGCGGTAGGTATTTTATCTATTACTTTTTAAAAAAGATGCAACGGAATTCTTGTGCTTACTGGTAAATCCGGTCTAATAGGATTTTCAAGTATACTACCGTAATACGGAAGTATATTGTATATGTAAGCCGTTTCTGAATCTGGTATAAAATATTTCGAAAATTTCGAATTTATGTACTCCGTAAAATTGCTTACTTTTTGTATTCGAATTCTTAGATCCTTATTCGCTGGATCAGGTTTTTTGAGGTGCAGCATCCAATATATTTGGATGAATATACTTCTTGTAAAAATAGCTGGGAAGAAAGGATTTCTACTGTATTGATTTGTCGACCAATATTCTTGCATGTTTGAAATTGGCATTGTACCCATATTGATAATAACCCTAACGAAAGCCCAGAATTCATCTGGTTCAACATCTTTCCACGTTTGCCACATAGAGCGTTTGGTTATTGTTTTGAAAGCAATTTTTTTTAGCACAGCTGTTGGTCTCTTTTATGATTTCATCAACTAACTCGTCTGTGAAAAATAATTTGAAAAACTGTAAGTGTCTACAACCCTTGAAGAAACTTGTGGTCACACAACATTCGGTGCTACTGTAAAATCTATTCTTCCTGCTGAAACTTCATCACTACAAATTTCATGACACGAGCCGACCGTCCGCCATTGGCATCTTTTCGGCGAACTTGGAAGAACTTGAAAAATTATTTTTTTTTTTACTTAGAGTAGACTCAAGCTATGCCACTGTCAAAATTTCAAGTGTTATAGAGCACTCAATTCCATTTTTCACACAAAATTTGATGCAAAATCTTTGCTCAATTTT